>JAOPSE010000008.1:91782205-93097069 GCA_029449295.1 Zea luxurians | reverse complement strand
GCACAGGACTGTCCGGTGTGGCACCAGACTGTCCGATGATGCATGAGGACAAAGCCTCCAACGGTCGACCAGCTCCAAACCCTAACGACAGGGTGACGTGGCGACGCACCGGACACTGTCCGGTGGCGCACCAGACTGTTCGGTGCGCCCATCGCCAGCAGCCTTCTCCAATGACTACAATTTGGTTGGTGGCTATAAATATCACCCCAACCAGCCATTTCAAGGTGTGGGAGCCTAAGCAACATTCCAAGTCATATAGTTGACATATCCAAGCCCTCCCAACCACCTCTATTCATTGATCCATCCTATACATAAGATTTAGACCACTTCAACCTACACAAGTGCCACAAAAGAGAGAGCAAGCAAAAGAAAGCTTCTTGTGTGAGTTTAGCAATAGTGCCTTGTGAGATTCAGCGAGAGAAAGTGTGTGCTACATTTTGTGTTCATTTGTGCGTGGAGTTTTGACTCCCATTGAACTTCCTCCAAAGTTTTGGAGGCTTGTAAAGCTAGCAAGAGACACCTAAGTGTGTGGTGATCCTTGCGGGGTCTTAAGTGATCCTTGAGAAGAAGAAGAGCTTGCCGGTCTTGGTGATCGGTGGAGAGAGGGAAAGGGTTGAAAGAGACCCGTCCTTAGTGGACTCCTCAATGGGGACTAGGCCTTCGAGGGCCGAACCTTGGTAAAACAAATCACCCGTGTCTCTTGTGTTTATTGCTTGTGATTTGTTTGTTCTCTCCCTTTCTAAGTTCTCTTGCACTACTCTTTGCTAATATTATTTTGTGTTGCTTCAAGTTAAATTCACATTTAGAGAAGCAACTCCTTGCAAGAAAGAACTTGTGTTTCTTCTCTTCTTATCTAAGACATCTTGCATTATTCTCCACCAACATTTCTAGTAGTATTGCTATTGATTAAATTCCGCACTCTTTGGAAACAATACTCGTTGCAAGCAAAGGTTTTATACTCCGATAATTGTGAATCTTGTTCTAACCACTAATCAAGGGATATAGTTTGGATTTAGAATTATAATTTTTAGGTTTCGCCTATCCACCCCCCCTCTAGGCGACTTTCCATTGGTATCAGAGCTAGGCACTTCATATTGAGTCTAACAACTCGAAGTGATGGCTTGTAAAGGATCCCAAAAGAACAAGAAGATGCCTCCAAAGAAAAACAATGAGGTAACTCTTGAGATATTACTTTCCGATTGTTCTAATTATGATTCATGGTCTACTAGGGTGATAAATGCTTTTAGAACCGTAGATCCACAATTAGAACAAATTTTAGACAAGAGTATTATACCCTCTAATTATAATGAAAAAAGCTTCCGAGGAAGATCAAAGATGTATACGCTTAAACTACCTAGCTTATGACATCTTAAGTAATTCTCTTAGCAAAGAAGATTATCATGCCTTCATAATGAATTATAATGAATCTATTCATGATGCACATGATATTTGGACTAGAATTAAAAATAAATTTGATGAGTCCAAACATGATGGTTCATTTTGTGCTTCTACTTTCTTTGGTCCTTGTGAAACTAACCCTTTGAAGGAAGAAGAAGAAAGTGAACGTTGGAGACCAAACGATGAATCCACCTCTCCAAAAGGTTTGTCTTCCCATTTCGATTCCCACATATGTTGTGTGGCTAATGAAAATGGTAGCGGAAGCACAAATGAGGATGAGGAGGATGAAAGAAGCTTCATGCAACTCTACGCTCGTCTAAGCCTAGAAGATAAGGCGGTCATGCTCAAACTTCTAAAAAGAGCGAGAGATGAAAGCAAAGCTCGTCAAATGCTAGAAGATATTCTCTCCATAAAAATGCTAAGCTTTGACGAGTTGACTAAAGAATATGAGGAGCTAAAGTGCTATCATGTTGATTTGGTCCAAAGGTATGAAACTATTTCAATTGAGCAAGATAACTCTTTATATTGTATCGCTCAATTAGTAAATAGGAATGCCTTGCTTAAGGACCAAGTAGAAAAGCTAAAAGTTGAAAATCTAGCTTTTCAAGATAAACATGATATACTTCTATATTATCATGAAACTCTTATGGATGATCATATCATGTTAAACATTGCTCATGAGGTTGTGATAGAAAACTTAAAATCCCAACAACCTCACTCATGCGCAAGTATTCAATTTAAAACTGTATTACCATGTGCTAATGTTTGTTGTTCGTCGACAAACAAATCTTCCTTTGAGCTAAAATTTCCAGGAACAAAAGATAATACATATCAAGAGCTCAAAGAAGAAAATGAGAGGCTAAAGATGAGCTTGACACAACTAAAAGGGAAGTGCACTGCTCAACCTTCTCAAGATAACCGTGATCACATGTCAAGGACTTGAGGATTGCCAAGAGGAGGGAACAAAAGAAGAAAATCAATACCTCTGCCAAAAGCCTCAACCGTGCCTCCATACAAGGTAACATCCAAGGTAATGATTAAGCCACACTTCACACTAAGAGAAGTAAGAAGTGTAGTGAATGCTTTGAAAAGGGACACTCGATTAGGTCATGTCCCGGTATTAAAAATGGCTTGATTATTAACAAGGATGATAAACTTTGTTTTAAATGCTCAAAGAAGGGACACTCAATTAAGTCTTGTCCCTTTTTGAAACAAAAAGGCATAGTGTTAGAAAAGAAAATATTAACTAACCATGTAGCAAGCAAGAAACAAGGAAAGAAGAAATCTTCAAGACTTGAAGATCGCCTTTGCTACGTATGCCGAAAGAAGGGACATCAATGCAAGGATTGTCCCATTGGTAACTATCCCACTTCTAGCTTGTGAATTATTTCACATGCAACTAGGCAACCCAAAATTGCAACTTGTGCTAGAAAGGTAATGAGTTTACCAAGCTAACACAAAGGACTTTTGGGTTCCTAGATCTTAGTTGACTAACCTTGATGGACCCATCAAGCGATGGGTACCAAAATATGCTTGACAAGCTTTGCAGGAAAAGGAGATGATATGAAACTTTGGGGTGCTTGAGAGAGTCAATTCAATTCTTATTAACTCAAGCTATCAATCTTACAATGATCTATATGTCCAAGATTGACCTAAAGTTATTGTAAATTGTTATGTATAAAACTCATATCATCTCGAGGAAGATATTGATGTTGTAGGAAATAAAGAATTATCCTGTGCAGAAAATCAAGGCCTACAACATGGAGGAAAACCAAAGGATGGTAACATTTATGCTTTTAAGTGCAAGTATCTTAAATTATCATTTCTTATGTGTCTTGTGTCATCACATAGAAAAAGAAGCACTTCAAATGTTTTTAAATTATGTCACCATTCTTTGAAGAAATTCCTCTCATATGGTAGATTGCATATTCATCATCTCTATACTATGGCAATCTACATGCTTTAAATTATTGTAAGCACCTCATGGCATGTTTTGCACTAATTATCCTATTATAGCCATGTTCTAGATATAGAGAGATATTCCAAGTTCTTAAAAGAATAAGGTGTCATGTAAGGAATTCAAATCCTTAGGACACTTATAAAGGGAATCTCTCTTTATATCTAGAATCATGAGACTAATGTTTTTGTCTAAATAACCTAAGTAGTCTCACATGTAGAGAATAAGTTTCTCTATGGAAATGCGTAATCTAACATGAAATGAAAAGTCAATCCAATGATTTATGTTGTTTTGCCTCTTGCTTAAATTGGATATGATTCTTCTACATTTATCGCTCTCCATGTTATGAATTAGATTTATTCCCATAATCTTAAAGAATTAACTATGCTTGTTTTGTAAGTTAAAACTAAGCATACATCATAGAATAATCTAGTTCATATTATAAAGTTTCCATGCTTTAGTAATCCACTTTTCATTCCTTGTCAAAAATGATTACAAAAAGGGAAACTAGTGCTTGTGTTACTAATGACATATCTCTTGAGCTTACTTATGAAAATCTACAAGAGAGTAAGTGCAAGCCACAAGCCTCAAGGGTTACTCTTCACCCAAAGGAAGAAAGGTAAAAGCAAAGGTATGGGAACTTATCTTCTTAAACAAATATAGTTCCTTATCATGTTCTACCTATGTGAAGAATAGATTCTTTATTGGACTTAAATTAGCTAGATGTACATTCAATCTCGTTTTCATAAATGCACTTGTCCATTAGAATCTAATTCATACCTTTGCTATATCTGTTCTCATATTGATATGCTTTTAAGATGTGATTATAAAATTAATATGAAGAAGTAAATTTCCTCTGATTGATCAAAATGTTTAAAAGGTGCATATTCCTCTTTTCTAATGATGTGCACTAATGTTAAGGATTTTACTTCATGTCTGTGTAACTTGTGGATGATGAATTGTTTATAGAAATCATCCTTCATCTTATACTCCCTTGAGCTATTAACATCTCTCTTGAGTATTTTCAATAAGTTTGGAAGGAAAAAGATACAACCACAAAGGGAGGACACTCAAATGAAAGAGGAAGACATCAAGAACAACAACACAAACTTGGACAATAAGATCTTCAAAACAATCAATGGTGTGGTTGTAAGCATTCTAAATCTCTTTCATTATGAGAATACTGGGCATAAGTTGTTGATTGCAAATTCTATAAGCCTTGATCAAGATGAATAATGCTTCTCCCTATTTGTCTTTAAAAATGAGTGCATCTATCCAATTCTTTCAAACTTTGATGCATATCTTTAGGGGGAGCCTATTTCTATATCTTGATTATATTGAGACTAATACTTTATCTTAGTAATCTCATATAGTCTCAAATATGAGAATAAGTTTCTCATAAAGTATGCTGCTACATTTCAATCCAACTTGGTAAAATAATGTCACCTTTATCAAGGATTGTAACTTTCACTGTTGAAGTAGCATATTTACTGGATTCTCCTAGTTTAAGCTTGTTTGATAATTTAATGCATATGTTGTTCTTTTGATCGCATCTATTATTTATTTGATCATTGAATAACTTCAATTGACACTTATGTTTCTTAGTGCCTCATATAATTTCAGTCGATATCTCTCTTGATATGCACTAAGTTAAAAGGAGAATTCATGATACATTTATGCAATTTGTGATCTACTTGATATATAATAACAATGTCTTAGAAAAGGATCACTAGTTGTAGAACTCTCTCTTGTGCAAAATATTTCCGTACACTGTCTTGAATATAGGTCTTAA
Source organism: Zea luxurians (assembly GCA_029449295.1). Lineage (NCBI taxonomy): Eukaryota > Viridiplantae > Streptophyta > Magnoliopsida > Poales > Poaceae > Zea > Zea luxurians. The sequence goes on along the minus strand of JAOPSE010000008.1, from coordinate 93,091,922 downwards.
GTAACTAAGACTAAGGACAAATCACAATGAAGAGAGCATCTCTATGTAAGGTACAAAAGGGTAAAACTGCTTTCCTTCATTTACATGTGTACCTAAATCTTCTATACATTCCTTGCATATCTTGTATAAAAGGAAGAGAAAGCATGTCTATGCATATCCCTGCTTCGTACCTAGTTTAACCTCTCAAAAATTTCATTCCTGCATTTATGCATTTTTGTTAAAACTAGGTGAAGTGATTTTATTGTCAAAGAGCTTAAAGCTTAACCTTGTAACGAGGATAAGCTACTTTTGTTTCAAAGGTGGAGGGTCCTTAAGTCTCTTTGAAATCCTTAAGGGTAATTGCTTAAAATGTTTCCATCATGCTTTCATAAGTGCATAGTCTGTCGTGAGCATCACACTTATCTTATGACACATTGCACTTCACAGTTTCTATGATATAGATATGTTCTCAATAACCTAATTATGTGCACTTGGCATTCAAGGCCGAAATCTGTATTCCTCTCAAGCACATATTTAGGGGGAGCAATCTATATTATGTAGAACTGTTTAAGCTTAATTGATATATCCTTTTACCATGTCTCTTTCCTTTGGTACATTTTCATATTTCCTATCTCTCTTGTGCCAAGGCTAAGACTAATATGTTTCCATAAGTATCTTGTGTATTAAGTCTTAGATTGAAAGGGAAATGGAGTATTCGGCAAAGACATCGCTTCCACTCTACACCATCGGTATTATCTATCCTTTTGCCGGTATTCCGCCATCTCTCAAAATTGGTATAATCCTTCACTCATATTTACTTGTACCAATGAGGGAGAAAATAAAAGGGCTCTAAAGACTCTGTTTTTCACGATTAATGCCAAAGGGGGAGAGAGTATTAGCCCAAAGCAAAAGGACCGCACCACCACACCAATTTCAAAAATTTTCGAAACAAGTCTAAATTGTTAAATGTTTTTCAATTTGGTATCTTTGAAATTAGTATTCCTCTAAGAAATTCTATCTCAATTGGTATCTATATTTTAAGGAGGAGCTTTTCAAAAATTTGGTATCTAAAATATTTGATCTTCTTTCAAGTGATAAAACCCTCTGTAACACTAAGAGGAGAATTTCATTAAGGGGGAGTTTTGTTTAGTCAAAGGAAAAGCATTTGAAACAGGGGGAGAAAAATTCAAATCTTGAAAATGCTTCTCGAAATCTTATTCATTTACCTTTGACTATTTGCAAAAAGACTTTGAAAAGAATTTCCAAAAGAATTTGCAAAAACAAACAAGTGGTGCAAGCGTGGTCCAAAATATTAAAAGAAAGAAAGCAATCCATGCATATCTTATGAAAGTATTAATTGGTTTAATTCCAAGCAACCTTTGCACTTACCTTATGCAAACTAGTTCAATTATGCACTTATATATTTGCTTTGGTTTGTGTTGGCATCAATCACCAAAAAAGGGGAGATTGAAAGGGAAACAGGGTCAAACCTTTTCCTAAATGATTTTGGTGGTTGAATTCCCCAACACAAATAATTGAATTCCCCAACACAAGGTTCAAAAGAATGGAGCAAAAAGGAAACCGAAGTGTTCCCTGGTCTGGTGCACCGGACTGTCCGGTGTGTCACCGGATAGTGTCCGGTGCACCAGGGGCCATACACTCCAAACCTCAGCTTCGGGTTTCCCAGGCGCAGCTCCGCTATAATTCACCGGACTGTCCGGTGCACCGGTGGAGCAACCACTACAGAAAACTGGTTAAAGAACGTGGGTGAAAAACCGTCGAACTTAATGTAATAAGCCGTCGAACTTACCGTAAGAACGTGGGTTTACCGACGAATATAGCCGACGGCGATTTTTGGACGAACTTAGAGAAGTAAGTTCGACGGCCCCGTCGAACTTAACCTTAAGAACGTGGGTACCGTCGAACTTAAGGTTAAGAACGTGGGTACCGTCGAACTTAACATTAAGAACGTGCGTTTTTAAGTTCGACGGGGGCCGTCGAATTTTTTCCCATAAGTTCGACGGCACCCACGTTCTTAATGTTAAGTTCAACGGGGTCACGTGGCCGTCGAACTTATGTGTCCTGCGGAGGTCTACGCGGTCTGCACAGTAAGTTCGACGGTACCCACGTTCTTAACCTTAAGAACGTGGGTACCCACGTTCTTAACCCTGCGTGGGTCTGGGAGGACTGCACAATAAGTTCGACGGTACCCACGTTCTTAACCTTAAGAACGTGGGTACCCACGTTCTTAACCCTTTTCAAACACATAATATCACATGCAACACAATATATCACATACAATACAGATTTCAAACACATTGATATATGTTCATATCACAAATTCACACAAGTCCAAATATATACATAAAGATATAGGAAAGCATGATGAACACAAAATGTGGCTTCCATATTTGTGCATGAACATCAACATGAGAGTGCCATAACCATAACAGCGCTATTTCTACCATGGGTCATCTACCAAAAAATACAACATAACATCAAGGTTTGAACCTGTACATTCCCTACCAAAACACACACACGAGCAGTTTGACCAGAAGGCAAAATATCTGACTCGCTACACTGGAGGCATTATATGACAAATGTACAATGCTTCCTCAGCTCTGGCGTCAAAATGTCTCAATCAAGGTATCAGCAGTTCCCATTGTGGCTAATTATGCCAAACTTTGCCTCGCGGTGCTCGATCTGGCAGCAAACTGGGCTACTGTCCTCCACATCTTGGTCTGCCTACCAACCTTCCTGTAGATGCAATACTATAGTAGCTTCTACAACATTTGCATTTTTTCTAGATTTTGGAACTGATTTAGTTGAGTTAGACGAGCAAAAGGTGAATGAAAACTGAAAACAAATTTCACATGAGCAACATTCTTGCTCTTGTACTTCATGAGAGATATCATTTCTTTAGGCAATATGAACTCCCATGTGGAATGTAGACAATAAGCAGAGATAGTTCATCTCCTCATCTGGATAATAAAACAATTATTCTTCTTTGCTAAAATGCCATATGTTCACAGATACATTTACTGGGGAAGAATTAAATTGTTGTCAAGATCCTATAATTCTGTAGTTCTTTTTTATTTGGCCAATATGAACTCCCATCTAAAATATAACTAATAAGCAGATATCTTATCTAAACTGTTGTAAGTATTTCTAATGAGCTTGAGTTGCTCATCTCAAACTTCAGTTGGCCAAAAATGTCTAAATGTTTCAAAAGCATGTTCTTAGGTTTATCGAAATATACAGTTGGAGAAAGAGATTGCGGATAGAATCCTCTATGACCACAAAGGTGATATGAATACAATACCTTTGGTTTGATTCTTGCTGCACTAATTTGGTTTCATCTCAAAAATAGAAGGCATGTAAGGATATACCTATTAAAAATAGAAACTAAACATATCAATTAGCTGATTGCTTTGATTACCCAAGAAAATTTAAAAGTAATAATTCATTCACCATAAAGTCCACGCAGAGCTTGGCTCAAATCTGTCATGTACACCACTGTCGAATTGTCAACCAAAAACCAGAAATCCCCAAAATCACAAAAACTGATTAAGATTAATGTATCACACAAACCAGACATGACTCACATGAGATCAGACCTTGCCCTTTAGACAGAAACTACTCGCAGCGCGTGTAGCGCAAGCTCTGCTTCAGCTTCCCCGCCGAGCGTTTCCCCTGAAAGGAACACCAAAAAGATCATAACTCATATTAGATCGACACGCTGCATAATTAATATATTACTCCAGATTGTTTCGGCAGGTTCTAGATAGCAGGATTTACTTTTAGTTAAGAAACTTTGAGGTCCTGTTTCTCAAATGAAATAACCTTTTTCCTTGAAAAATTCTATCATGTTGCCAGTTCCATGATTTCATAACAAAACTGTTAAAGAAAACCAGCTCTGTTGATTACAGTGTACACTAACATGAATATCCAAAACACTTACTCGTGGACCAAAGATTGACAAGGCACTGGACTTCCATATAAAACAATGGCAATGGTAATATCTACTCAGAACCATGAGCACACATTTGTTCAAGAATAACAGTCATGGTACTTACAGAAAGTCGTTGTTGATTTAGACCACCATTTACTTCTATCATGAGATAGGCATTTGAGGGTGGCAACTATGCATATGATCAAAGTGTCATTTAACCTATGAGTATTGGCATAAACCCATGCCTTGGCTATTTATGTTCGGCCAGTTATTGAGAAATGAAATTGTACACAGGTTTCAAAATGGTACCTGATCTAGTCAGTCTACTGTTGACACAAGGCACCGATGGGTACCCAGAATCTTGGTAATGTGATGTCATTAGCTACATATGACCAAACGATAATTTGTTAATGTTAAGAGCAAAATCATTTGATAAATGATAAAAGATTGGTTTACACAACGGACAAAAGTAGGCAATGCAATAAGGTAATCTACATGTGAACACATTGGGAGGAAAGTCGTAAGGCCTAAATTTTTTATTTACAAAACTGAATAGCAAAAGTTTATTGATTGATTTCCAGGTGATTGTATCCAAAGCCTGTCTTGTTTGGAACAAAAAGAGGTTTAAACTACAAGCATTAGGTTCCTTGTTTGATAAAGTATACAACTATGATACAATTTGCTACTTTGAGTAAACTGATCTCTTGAGCATCAGAGAAGTACTGATTGTTAAATAAGATACTAAGATATACTGAACAAATGCACACCAGAATCCATGGCCCAAACTGGCGAGAAAGAAACACAGGGCGGCCTGAAGAACAAGAAGCATTTGTTTTGTGTTGAGCTAAAACGAATGGCAAGAACACCACCCGACGAAACAAGAACACATTGCCCACGCATCCTGTGAATTTGCACTGCAGAAGCAGGAAAAGCATGCTGAAATTCACCTCGGGATTTTTTTTGGGCAAAGAAGTAGACAAAAAGCACCATGAACTAACTAGTGAGGTAGTGACCATATATAAAAGGAAAAGCATGAAGCAGGTCATGAACTCACCAGTCCATCAGTCATCAGATATTAAAGGAAGATCAGGAAAAAAACAAACCTCAAGGAGCATAAGCTTGATATTTTAGCCATAGTGAATTGGACTGTGAACAGGACTGGTGATTTGCTCATGAATTGAGTCTCATCTATTTTGTCGATTGGGGTACAAATAGCATGCAATAGATCAAAGGAATGAAAAAAATCTCACACACACTAATCTTCTTTTGTCCATTGTGGCAACAGGCATGTGCCAAGGTAGTGTCTTCTTTTATCCTCCTAAGTAAAATGGCAAAGGAACCAATTCAATCGAGGGCAATTAATTAAATTGGATGGCAATGAATAAGAAGTATCATGTGAGCAGATTAAAAAGAACCACGCAAGACCAAAAAAATCTCATCTGATCTGCTTTGGCCGTGAGGCATGGGCCGCCTCTAGATGTCCATGGATAATAGCTTGCAGTTTCACCAGATCCTTCTGATCCAGCAACTCTTCCCTTGCCTGTAGTCATGTGGATAATCTCATGTAGTCATGTTGATAACATATAAATAATAAATAATATTGGATGAGGAACAACTAAGCATAATGCTAAAAGAGCAATAATTGTAACTTGCAATGCAAGTGTCACTGCCAAGCTGAAGATTAGTAGCTACAGACTCCAAATGATCTTCCTCCGGGTCTCCACTGCTTCCTTCAACAAGTGAGGTGTTTTCCTCCTCTTCAGCACAGTTGATGAGACAGAAATACTTTCATCTGCCTCCTTCAGCACAGTTGATGAGATTGAGGAGAGGATGTGAGAAGCATGAAACGTAGAGCAACAGAGGATGGGGTGGAACTGGAGCCTGGATGAGGCCAGCTCTGTAGGCTCAATCACTCTAGTAGATCTAGGCAATGGAGGAGCCCTAGACACCGATGTGGAGGTAGCAGATCTCTAAAGGCAGACACGGGAGGAGCTCTTAAGGCCAGAGGCGGGTGCGTAGGTGGAGGCCAACGCGGATATGGCTCCGGAGGCCGAATGCAAGCGTAGACACGGGGAGGCAGGGCGACGGGATGGAGTGAGGAGGAAGCACGGGCAACAGATCGAGGGGGATGAAGAGCCGAAGAGGAAGCGAGGGGCAACTGGCATTGCGGGGATGGGATGGCAGATGGATCAAGAGGAGAGGAGGAAGCAGGGCGGCATATCGAGAGGGGCGCTGCGCGGCGGCGAGTTCTCCTTCTTATTGGCGAAGAGGAAGTTCTCCGGCTTGAGGTCGCAATGGATGATGTCGTGCCAATGGCAGAAATGGACGACCTCGACGATGGTGCGGGTGACATTGGCAGCGGCGCGCTCGGTGTAGTGCCCCCGCGCGACGATGCGGTCGAAGAGCTCGCCACCCTCACAGAGCTCCATGACGAGGTGGATGCGGGGAAGTGCGAGGAGCTGACGTCCTCCCGTGCGACGGCGGCCGGCGAGCGGCAGCAGTTTCCCATGGCCGCCCGAGATCGAAAGGCATGGCAGGAGGCTAGGGTTGGAGCGGCATTTGGGGCGCTGGGGTGGGCGCGGTGGACGACGCGGTGCTGCGCGCGGCGGTGGGCGCGCGGGCGGATAAAGAGTGAGAGCTGGTGAAAGTGACTCGTGGCGCGGGATAGGGATCTAGGTATTTTGGGATAAGTTCGACGGTTTCGACTTGGCCCACGAACTTAATTTAAGAACATGGGTACCCACGTTTCTAATAGGTTAAGTTCGACGGTTTTGGCTAGGGCCCACGAACTTAATTTAAGAATGTGGGAACCCACGTTCTTAAAAAACCCATGAACTTAACTGATGTAAGAACGTCGGTACCCACGTTCTTAACAAAACCCACGAACATTTATCAGTTTCTTGTAGTGAACGGCTATCTACGTGCAACGGTCAACTCTGACGGATGAACAGTGCAGCACAGTAACACGGCAGAAGTCAGAGCAGAAGGTTAGAGGGGCACCGAACTATCCGGTGTGGCACCGGACTATCCGATGCCGCATGAGGACAAAACCTCCAACGGTCGACCAGCTCCAAGCCCTAACGACAGGGTGACGTGGCGGCGCACCGGACACTGTCCGGTGGCACACCGGACACTATCCGGTGGCGCACTGGACTGTTCGGTGCGCCTATCGCCAGCAGCCTTCTCCAACTGCTACAATTTGGTTGGTGGCTATAAATATCACCCCAACCGGCCACTTCAAGGTGTGGGAGCCCAAGCAACATTCCAAGTCATATAGTTGACATATCCAAGCCCTCCCAACCACCTCTATTCATTGATCCATCCTATACATAAGATTTATACCACTTCAACCTACACAAGTGCCACAAAAGAGAGAGCAAGCAAAAGAAAGCTTCTCGTGTGAGTTTAGCAATAGTGCCTTGTGAGATTCATCAAGAGAAAGTGTGTGCTACATTTTGTGTTCATTTGTGCATGGAGTTTTGACACCCATTGAACTTCCTCCAAAGTTTTGGAGGCTTGTAAAGCTAGCAAGAGACACCTATGTGTGTGGTGATCCTTGCGGGGTCTTAAGTGATCCTTGAGAAGAAGAAGAGCTCACCGGTCTTGGTGATCGGTGGAGAGAGGGAAAGGGTTGAAAGAGACCCGTCCTTAGTGGACTCCTCAACGGGGACTAGGCCTTCGAGGGTCGAACCTTGGTAAAACAAATCACCCGTGTCTCTTGTGTTTATTGCTTGTGATTTGTTTGTTCTCTCCCTTTCTAAGTTCTCTTGCGCTACTCTTTGCTAATATTATTTTGTGTTGCTTCAAGTTAAATTCACATTTAGAGAAGCAACTCCTTGCAAGAAAGAACTTGTGTTTCTTCTCTTCTTATCTAAGCCATCTTGCATTATTCTCCACCAACATTTCTAGTTGTATTGCTATTGATTAAATTCCACACTCTTTGGAAACAATACTCGTTGCAAGCAAAGGTTTTATACTCCGATAATTGTGAATCTTGTTCTAACCACTAATCAAGGGATCTAGTTTGGATTTAGAATTATAATTTTCAGGTTTCGCCTATCCACCCCCCCTCTAGGCGACTTTCAAGAACTACCTGGGAAAACAGTGCTACCACAAGGGTGGTATGGGACGCCCTTGGCTGACTAATTAGGAAAGCTAGTGGAGGACTACCTTACTCGAAAGGGGCAAGGGCGGTAGGGGAGTGGTCTGTGTAGGGAGGTTCCCGGGTTGATTTTGCTGCGATGGCGGTCAGACAGGGGATTCCTGCATTGCTGCTCCCTAGAAACTATAGAGGGTTTTCTGAAGCTAGTAGAACTTTGTAAAGGTCTCATAGTGTTACCCTACCACACTTCCTTGGTAGAGGTGTATGCGATTCATGACCCCTTGGCAGATGGGTAACACGACTTGTGGGTAAAGATGCGCAACCTCTGTAGAGTGTAACATTGGTATATCAGCCGTGCTCACGGTCATGAGCGGCTCGTATACTCACATGATTAACTTATGGAATTAAACTCAATTTGTCATTTGCATTGCAATGTGGGTGTTGTTATTAATCTTGATCTCTTATTTAATTGGGTTGGTATCTACTTATACCTAGTAATTGCTAATAAAATTTTGACCAACTTTAAAAGCAATGCTCAACTTTAACCATCTCTGTTGGTAAGCCTTACACTTCACATGAGCTCCCACCTTTGACGAGTTCGTGCACATTATTCCCCACAACTTGTTGAGCGATGAACGTATGTGAGCTCACCCTTGATGTCTCACACCCACCCATAGGTCAAGAACTGGTACCGCAGGATGAGGTGCATGAAGGATGACGCGATGTGTTCATGAGAGGTATAGGTCGTCGTCTCCGAGTCAACTTTGGGTTGCTGGATCGTTGTCTTCATATGATGTAATTATTTAACTATTTTGAACAGAACTCCATTATATATCAATGTTGTGACATTAGCTTCAGTACCATGTGTCATCATATATGTAAGACTTGGTCCCAGCACACTTGGTGATTATTTCGTGCCTGGGTTTTCGACCCCTAAAACCCGGGTGTGACAAAGGTGTACCTTGTTTCAGCATCCACCAGCCTTCAGCTTAAGTAGGTTACCACATGTTCCTTTCCTTCAGTCCCCTATGTCAGGACAACTCCAATAACTTTATCTTCGACTGTAATATAAAACCTGAATGACACTCCGGCTTGTGGTGCTTTCAATACTGGAGCCAAAGACAAATATTTTCTAATAAGATCATATGCTTCCTGCTGTTCTACCCCCAGGTGAATTTGGCATCATTTTAAGCCGAAGGATAGGAGTGAAGGCATCAATCTTCCCGGCTAAGTTAGAAATAAACCTTCGTAAATAATTTACCTTATCGAGGAATTTCTGCATCTCAAGCTTATAGGTTGGAGCTCCCACATTCCGAATGGACTTAATTCAGTCAGGGGTCTAACTCTATGCCATGCTCATGAATGATAAATCCTAAAAACTTACGAGCCGACACTCCAAAAGCACACGTATGCGGGTTCATTTTTAAACCGTACGACACATTTTTTGAAAGGCTTTGCGCAAATCAGCTATATGAGAACCAAATGCAGCCGATTTGACTACAATATCATCAATGTAAACTTCAATAGTGTTTCCCAACAATTCATGAAAGGTCAAATTCATGGCCCTTTGATAAGTAGCATCGACATTTTTTAGACCAAATGTCATGGCAATCCACTCAAATAAACCAATGAAGCCTGGACATATAAAGGCCATTTTAGACACATCTTTTTCGGCCATAAAGATTTGATTATATCTAGCATTACCATCATGAAAGCTAATAATTCTATTTCCTGATGCATTATTAATCAACATGTCGGCTATTTAGGTCATGGACCATCGAGATGGAGAAACTAAGCCATCCACAATAGTATAGGACCGTCCAGGCAAAGACGTCGAACCATCCGATGACAACAGAGGCATTGCCTTAGTTGATTTGATTAACAATGTGACCGATGCAGTTGATTGGAGAACACCTTGATTGTATACCTACGTAATCCAAGTGTTAGGACGAATAGGAATATTCCTCGGAGAACTTCGAAGTATGTTCTAATTGATAATGAACTTTATCATTGAACTCCTAGTGATGTCTTCCTTAAGTGCTTGGGCCATGATGATGCTATATTAGCAATGGTCAAAGTACATGAAGGAATTTGTGGTACTCATCAATCGACTCCAAAGATGAAGTTACTTTTGAGGAGAGTTGGGTTTTATTGACCTGACATGTTAGTTGATTGTTTCAAGTATTACAAAGGATGTCAAGTATGTCAAAAATACAGTGATCTGCAATTAGTTCCTACCAACGAACTTCATCCTATTATCAAACCTTAGCCCTTTAGGGGATGAGGTTTGGAGTAGGAGAAATCCACCCTTCGTCAATGAAAGGCATCAATTTATGCTGGTTGCCACGGATTATTTCACCGAATGGACCGAAGCCATATCTCTAAAAAATATGACACCCAAGGAGGTAATTGAATTTGTAATTGAACATATTATTGATATATTCATTCATGTCAAAAGAAGTATGTGAGTTTGCTGAATTATATAGGATTAACACTGGTCAACCCGAGTTAAGTAATAAGACATTATTGTAACACCCGGATTTTAGGGATCCAAAACCCGGGGTTAACATAAACACCAGGTATGCTGGGACCAAGTCTCATACATATGATGTATAGTGGCACAGGATCGAATGTCACATCTTTATACATAACAGGAGTTCTAATACAAAATAGATAATTACATTATAAGGAGACAACGGTCCAGCAACCCAAAGTTGACTGGGAGACGACGACCTAGACCTCTCACGAACACTTCACAGCATCCTCCGAGCGCATCATCCTGCGGTACCTGTTCTTGACCTGTGGTGTATGTGAGACAGCAAGAGTGAGCTCACATACGTTCATCGCTCAACAAGTTGTGGGGAATAATGTGCATGAACTCGCCAAAGGTGGGAGCTCACGTGAAGTGTAAGGCTTACCAAAGAAGATGGTTAGAGCTGAGCATTGCTTTTAAAGTTGGTCAAAATTTTATTAGCAGTTACTAAGTATAAGTAAATACCAGCCCAATTAAATAGTAGAACAAAAGTAACAACACCACCTGCAATGCAATGCATATGAAAAATTGAATTTAGTTCCATAAATTAATCATGTGAGTGTCCGAGCTGCTCTTGACCGTGAGCACGGCTAGTATACCAGTTTTACACTCTGCAGAGGTTGCGCATCTTTACCCACAAGTCGTGTATCCCATGTCGCCAGGGTTTGCAAAGCCCTTAGACACTACCGAGGTGAATGGCTAGGGATCCACTACGAGGCCTTTACAAGGTTCCACTAGCTTCCGAAAACCCGCTACAGTTTATAGGAAGATCCAGTGCAGGAATCCCTTGCAGGACCGCCATCGCAGCAAAATCCTCCCGAGGGCCTCCCTACACTGACCTCTCCCCTACTGCCCTTGCCCCTTTCGGGTAAGGTAGTCTTCCACTAGCTTTCCTAATTAATCAGCCAAGGGCGTCCCATTCCACCCTTGTGGTAGCACTGTTTTCCCGGGTGGTTCTCCATGTTCCAATTAACATAATGATCTTAACATGAACCATAAATAACAACTGATAACAAAAGTATAATCATGAATGGTGTATCTCCATACCCAAAACCACATATAGCACTAGCAAGTACTACCCAGAAAGTTCAGTGGTAAACAAGGTATAAAGATAGACAAACTAGGGTAACCTATTGGGTCCCATCAAAATTAACCTATGCAGATCATTATGATTAATCAGAACATGGCTGGGTAAAAAGAAGTGATCAAGGGCACAACTTGCCTGGGCCTTGAGAATCCCGGTACCAGGATGATCTTCAGATGACTCGTGTCCTCACTGCTAGTCGTAGCAATTCAAACAAACATAGTATAGGCAAATTTAACATTACACCAAACATGTAAACAAAATACATAATAATAATCTACACATTAAAATAAGATTCTAGGAACAGGAATCATTAATTTTGGAGTTATAGATTTTAAGTTATGGATTTTCTAATGTTTTATGTGTTTAATACAAGATTAAGTATTAGATAAATTTAAATGAGCCTTTCATGCCAAAACAGAGGCACAAAATGATGAAGAATATTATTACAAAATTTTAGAAACTGGAATGGTTCAATTTGGAGTTAAAATAAATTTTCTATGAATTATCTAAGTTCTAGCAATTATTTTCATATTAAAAATCTATTTTCTATTTTATTTATTCAATTTAAACGATCACTGGATTGGGCCACAAATACCGAGAAGTGCAGGGGCTAATCCGCAAAAGTTCCTAAGACTCAGGCGAATCCCATTGTGGACGGCGGGTTGGTTTATTAAAAATCCAGGGGCTTATTTGCAAACCGCAAACCCGAAGGGGTATCTAGCCACGTGAGCCCTCCGATCTAGCATCTTCGGTCCGGATTAGATCCAGCGATTATAAAACCTCGGCCGCACGATGGAACTTCAACGACTCAGATTTAAATAACCTATACGGATTTACTACCGGCCGATCGAGATCGGACGGCGCGCGATCCCCGGTCGAAGCGGTACGCATCAGGCTCAATCGCGACCGAAGATGCTCGATCCAACGGCGAGCATGTATCTCTCCCCCTACTCTTGACCAACGCGGCGGCGCCAATAATCCCCGGCGGCGCAGCCCGTCGGCGAGGCCACGGTCGGCGCCCTGGTGCTCTAATCCGCAAACCTACGGGCGCTATGCTACGAGCAGTACAAGGCGAAAGACGTGGAGAGGACCATACCGCGAATCGCGCAGTCGTATGCCCCGGCCACGACGCATGGCGGCACCGCCGCGAACCATTTGCTCCGGTGAGCAATTGAAGTTGCCCCGATGTTCGGTCCTGCCCGACCGATGCACAAACGACTTCCCTGGGTCCCGGCGACGCTACTCGTCCACAAATCGGAGGCGGGGCGCAAGCACAGAGGAGGTTTGCCGGCGGCGGCCGCGAGGCGGCAATGGCGGGCGCAGTTCGGTATGCAGTGGATGCAGGGGGGGTCGCGGCTCGATTTTTATAGTCCAGGTCACGAACGGACTCGGTCAGGTTGGTCCCGAGGTTCTAGCGCGGACGTCGCGGTCTTCACGGCGAGCTTGTCGCCGCGCACGAGATCCACGGGCGGGCGACGATTTCGTGTGTTTCTGCGACGGAGAAGGAAATGCTGACAAGAGGACCCCACACACCAGTGACAGAGCAAAGTCTGCACAAGGAGTCAGTGACTGACCGGGTGGGGGCCACACGCCAGCGTGACCGCGCGCGCGGTGGAAGGGTGGGTGTGGGCCGCGTGGGCGGTTTCTTGAGGTGGGCCGAAATCAGGTATTCCAGCCCAGGTAAGCCTTTCTTCTTTTTCTTTTTATTTTGTATTTTCTTTTCTCCATTTTCAAATCCAATTTGAGTTCAAGTTTAAATTCAAACTTTGTGAATAACTTGTCCTCAGTTTGAAAGGTATAATTTATTAATATAAGTGTGAAGGATGTTTATTTATTTTATTTTATGTAATATTTTTCCTTAGTTCTTCCCTTCTCTTTTATTTTCTATTTTCTATTCCAAATTCAAATTTATACTTCTATTTGTTTTCAAATTTTTCAAATGTATCAATTGAAACCCAAAGGTGAATATAAACCATACTATTTTAATATTACTAATTTAAGTTTTATTCTCCTTGTTATTTATTTCATGGGATGTATAAATGGTTTCCTTTAAAAGAAAAATCTTTTTCTCATCATTTTCTTATTTCCTAATTTCCAAAGTATTATGATACTTTGTTTATATTATTTTTTTTTCCTACTAATTTTGGGTCTCACAAATCCTACCCCCCTTAACAAAAATCTCGTCCTCGAGATTTGTAAGAAAAGGGTGCATAACTTATGTTATCTCCAACATATGCACAAACAAAATCTCAGCATGATGCATTATTTATTAGCAACACATGGGGTCAGATAGACCTTATTATTATTCTCAATATAGTAAAATACTAGCTACTAACTATGGTAACACTTAGATCTTTACAAATAGTAGTAATATATAAATATGTTTATGTATCTTGGTGGAACTGGTGGTTAGGAAAGCATGGGTGTATATATGTATGTCCACATTATTATGTAGGATAGAAGATGTCTTTAGGGCATATATAGGTTTAAGAAAGAGTGGGGTAAGAAAAACTCCATCCAAGATTGTGGATCTTGACTCATCTTGGTGACCTCACTTGATCCTTGAAGACTTGAGTTGGTGCTCATCCTTCCTTGATGAAGTTGATCATCTTCTCCGGTCTTGTCTCATTGATTCGAGGTTAGTGTATATTATTGGCTGGGGAATATGGTTAATATAGGTATGGATGAGATAGACTACATGATGTAAGTTACAAGTTCATTTTAGGTAGGGGTTGATAGACTATGCAGTCCATCATTACTCTATTGGTTTATGTAACTTGTTATATGGGTCAAGTTGTTGGGTAGGGATTAGTGGCTCTAAGTCACCAATTTAGACTTAAGTGAATGTGGAGTATGGCCTTATCCATTGTACCAGCACTAAGTAACTCACACTAGATTAGACCATATTAAATTAGATATGATCTAGATTAGACTAGGTTAAGTTAGATAGATTTATCAGGGTAAGATATATCTTGTTAGGATATGTTAGAATCTGTTGAAATAGGATGGGGTATATAGTGTAGGTAGGTCAGAAGCTCTATTAGGTTAACATAGAGGGATTATGCATCTATCGGATGGGTAAGGTAGTTGTATATGGCCAAGTTGGTCTGTCGTTCTTAATTTAGTGCAGGGTGAACTAAGTTAAGACATGTTTTATAGGAGTAGAGTCTAATCTATTTCATCAGTATTATCTAATCATGTTTGATAAGTCACTTTAGATTAGATCATATTAGGTTAGATGAGATCTAAATTAGATTGGTATGACTAGTTTAAACTAGATCTACCAGGGTAGAATAAATATTATTAGGATATGATAGAATCTTTTCAAGATAAGATGAATCTATTAATAGTAATAGAGTATCTTTTAAGATAAGATGGATCTATATACATTAGGATAAGTTAAGACCTTTTGAGATAAGATAGATCTATGAGTGTAGGATAGAATCTCTTGAGATGAGATGAATCTATTAAGATAAGGGAGAATCTTTTAAGATAAGATGGGTATTGTTAGGCTAGTTACTTTATTGAAGGATAATTTAGTTTGTCTAGTTATTTTATATATATATTCTTATACCTATGTGTATATGCAGATGCAATTGTGGACATCATTCCACAACCTATCACACTCAATCAAAGATCCAAATCAGACAAGTATCATAAGAACAAGCATTCAAGTTCATAAATATCTATATAAATAGTTTTGTTTTTGTTCCTAAGAGTAGGTCTCCTATTCCTAAAAGTCACTTTAAGCACAGGATTTCAAAGTGTGAAATCCACTTTTGTCTTAGAAAAGAAAAGGTAAGAATAATCAGAGTAAAGCGGAAATAGATGAGAAAAGATTAAGATAAGTTTAGAAAAGAATCAGAGTAAGGTAAGTAAAGAATGGTTGTCCAGTTCTAACTAGGTTTCGTCCTACAGTCAACATTCCTCTGATACCACTTCTGTAACACCCAGATTTTAGGGATCCAAAACCCGGGGTTAACATAAACACCAGGTATGCTGGGACCAAGTCTCATACATATGATGTATAGTGGCACAGGATCGAATGTCACATCTTTATACATAACAGGAGTTCTAATACAAAATAGATAATTACATTATAAGGAGACAACGGTCCAGCAACCCAAAGTTGACTGGGAGACGACGACCTAGACCTCTCACGAACACTTCACAGCATCCTCCGAGCGCATCATCCTGCGGTACCTGTTCTTGACCTGTGGTGTATGTGAGACAGCAAGAGTGAGCTCACATACGTTCATCGCTCAACAAGTTGTGGGGAATAATGTGCATGAACTCGCCAAAGGTGGGAGCTCACGTGAAGTGTAAGGCTTACCAAAGAAGATGGTTAGAGCTGAGCATTGCTTTTAAAGTTGGTCAAAATTTTATTAGCAGTTACTAAGTATAAGTAAATACCAGCCCAATTAAATAGTAGAACAAAAGTAACAACACCACCTGCAATGCAATGCATATGAAAAATTGAATTTAGTTCCATAAATTAATCATGTGAGTGTCCGAGCTGCTCTTGACCGTGAGCACGGCTAGTATACCAGTTTTACACTCTGCAGAGGTTGCGCATCTTTACCCACAAGTCGTGTATCCCATGTCGCCAGGGTTTGCAAAGCCCTTAGACACTACCGAGGTGAATGGCTAGGGATCCACTACGAGGCCTTTACAAGGTTCCACTAGCTTCCGAAAACCCGCTACAGTTTATAGGAAGATCCAGTGCAGGAATCCCTTGCAGGACCGCCATCGCAGCAAAATCCTCCCGAGGGCCTCCCTACACTGACCTCTCCCCTACTGCCCTTGCCCCTTTCGGGTAAGGTAGTCTTCCACTAGCTTTCCTAATTAATCAGCCAAGGGCGTCCCATTCCACCCTTGTGGTAGCACTGTTTTCCCGGGTGGTTCTCCATGTTCCAATTAACATAATGATCTTAACATGAACCATAAATAACAACTGATAACAAAAGTATAATCATGAATGGTGTATCTCCATACCCAAAACCACATATAGCACTAGCAAGTACTACCCAGAAAGTTCAGTGGTAAACAAGGTATAAAGATAGACAAACTAGGGTAACCTATTGGGTCCCATCAAAATTAAACTATGCAGATCATTATGATTAATCAGAACATGGCTGGGTAAAAAGAAGTGATCAAGGGCACAACTTGCCTGGGCCTTGAGAATCCCGGTACCAGGATGATCTTCAGATGACTCGTGTCCTCACTGCTAGTCGTAGCAATTCAAACAAACATACTATAGGCAAATTTAACATTACACCAAACATGTAAACAAAATACATAATAATAATCTACACATTAAAATAAGATTCTAGGAACAGGAATCATTAATTTTGGAGTTATAGATTTTAAGTTATGGATTTTCTAATGTTTTATGTGTTTAATACAAGATTAAGTATTAGATAAATTTAAATGAGCCTTTCATGCCAAAACAGAGGCACAAAATGATGAAGAATATTATTACAAAATTTTAGAAACTGGAATGGTTCAATTTGGAGTTAAAATAAATTTTCTATGAATTATCTAAGTTCTAGCAATTATTTTCATATTAAAAATCTATTTTCTATTTTATTTATTCAATTTAAACGATCACTGGACTGGGCCACAAATACCGAGAAGTGCAGGGGCTAATCCGCAAAAGTTCCTAAGACTCAGGCGAATCCCATTGTGGACGGCGGGTTGGTTTATTAAAAATCCAGGGGCTTATTTGCAAACCGCAAACCCGAAGGGGTATCTAGCCACGTGAGCCCTCCGATCTAGCATCTTCGGTCCGGATTAGATCCAGCGATTATAAAACCTCGGGCGCACGATGGAACTTCAACGACTCAGATTTAAATAACCTATACGGATTTACTACCGGCCGATCGAGATCGGACGGCGCGCGATCCCCGGTCGAAGCGGTACGCATCAGGCTCAATCGCGACCGAAGATGCTCGATCCAACGGCGAGCATGTATCTCTCCCCCTACTCTTGACCAACGCGGCGGCGCCAATAATCCCCAGCGGCGCAGCCCGTCGGCGAGGCCACGGTCGGCGCCCTGGTGCTCTAATCCGCAAACCTACGGGCGCTATGCTACGAGCAGTACAAGGCGAAAGACGTGGAGAGGACCATACCGCGAATCGCGCAGTCGTATGCCCCGGCCACGACGCATGGCGGCACCGCCGCGAACCATTTGCTCCGGTGAGCAATTGAAGTTGCCCCGATGTTCGGTCCTGCCCGACCGATGCACAAACGACTTCCCTGGGTCCCGGCGACGCTACTCGTCCACAAATCGGAGGCGGGGCGCAAGCACAGAGGAGGTTTGCCGGCGGCGGCCGCGAGGCGGCAATGGCGGGCGCAGTTCGGTATGCAGTGGATGCAGGGGGGTCGCGGCTCGATTTTTATAGTCCAGGTCACGAACGGACTCGGTCAGGTTGGTCCCGAGGTTCTAGCGCGGACGTCGCGGTCTTCACGGCGAGCTTGTCGCCGCGCACGAGATCCACGGGCGGGCGACGATTTCGTGTGTTTCTGCGACGGAGAAGGAAATGCTGACAAGAGGACCCCACACACCAGTGACAGAGCAAAGTCCGCACAAGGAGTCAGTGACTGACCGGGTGGGGGCCACACGCCAGCGTGACCGCGCGCGCGGTGGAAGGGTGGGTGTGGGCCGCGTGGGCGGTTTCTTGAGGTGGGCCGAAATCAGGTATTCCAGCCCAGGTAAGCCTTTCTTCTTTTTCTTTTTATTTTGTATTTTCTTTTCTCCATTTTCAAATCCAATTTGAGTTCAAGTTTAAATTCAAACTTTGTGAATAACTTGTCCTCAGTTTGAAAGGTATAATTTATTAATATAAGTGTGAAGGATGTTTATTTATTTTATTTTATGTAATATTTTTCCTTAGTTCTTCCCTTCTCTTTTATTTTCTATTTTCTATTCCAAATTCAAATTTATACTTCTATTTGTTTTCAAATTTTTCAAATGTATCAATTGAAACCCAAAGGTGAATATAAACCATACTATTTTAATATTACTAATTTAAGTTTTATTCTCCTTGTTATTTATTTCATGGGATGTATAAATGGTTTCCTTTAAAAGAAAAATCCTTTTTCTCATCATTTTCTTATTTCCTAATTTCCAAAGTATTATGATACTTTGTTTATATTATTTTTTTTTCCTACTAATTTTGGGTCTCACAATTATTTAGCCTTATTAAGAAAATATTTGATCATTATAGACATTGGCACAAGGTTTTGTCTGAAGCTTTATGGGCCCACAGAATATCTAAGCATTGTGCTAGTAAAGTTTCTCCTTTTGAGCTTATGTATGGACAGGAAGATGTTTTGCCTGTGGAGATACACTTAAATGCTATCAGATTTGCCAGTCAAAATGATCTAGCCGTGGTGACTATCATGCTCTAATGATGGATAATATTGATGAGATGATCGACGAGAGATTGATGGCTCTAAGAGAGAATGAGAGATTGAGAAAGACAAGATCAAAGTTGCCAAGGCCTACAACAAGGTAAAAACTAAGTCATTCTAGGTTGGAGATTTAGTTTGGAAGACATTCTTGCCATTAAGGAGCAAAGATCGGAAGTTTAGCAAGTAGTCCCCAAGCTGGGAAGGGCCTTACAAAGTTAGATAGGTAATCTTTGGTAATGCATACATGTTGCAGACATTGCAAGCTGATGAGCTACCTAAAGCACTGAATGGTCGTTTCCTGAAGCAATATTATCCTAGTGTATGACAAGATGTTTAGAAAGTTGTTGTTCTCACATCGAGTTTAGAGATGGCAATGGGTACCCGTGACCTGACAGTCGATGGGTATTTACTCTATTAGGGTATATATATGGGCTAAATATTCTATCCATGGGTTTCTTATTGGACAAAACCTTCACCCAATGGGTAAACAGGTATTAGAACGTTCCACCCTCACCCATACCCAAAAACGTGAACTTGGGCTTCAGTCATCCATCTCTTTTGACTATTTAACAACCTTTTGGGTGATAATGTCATAGAAGGCTTAACAACTATTTGATGACCATGTAATGTGTTATGTGATACTATCCTAGTGTTGCTACTTTATCCAATTATCTATGGTGTTCTTGAATAGATGATTGAATGATGCTAGAAATTTTGTAATGGTATTTAGATGGATATACTTGGCATTTGTATAATGTAGATAATTAATCTTTGTGTATGGGTGACCTGACGGGTGACCCATACCCACATGGGTATGGCGGTAAATCCATACCCACGAGAGGACATGGGTATGGGTATGGCATAGTAATACCCGGTGGGTATTTACCCATTGCCATCTCTAGCTTGTACCAGGTGCTTTTGGTTCACCTAGCTTCCCAAAATGCAAGGAACATGTGTTGAGCACCAAATGTGAGGCCAGACGGTTCGGCCTTGGCCCAGACGGTCCACGCCGTGGATGGTCCACGAGTATAGCCTAGACTGTCCATGATTAGATTAACTCAGGTGAGAGTCCTTATCCCATACGTATTTATCCAACTAACTGCACATGAATCTATTGGGATACGCCTAGGAACGGGTCCAGACTTACCCTCCATATATATGAAGGGGTACAATCGATTAGAACACAACACAATCAATCCAAATCAATACAATCTACTTTATTTCCTTCGTTCTTCATCGCATTAGGAGTAGAAGTAATTTAGAACTAATTTAGCTTTTCCCCAACCCCAAATCTTCATCCATCTTGGACTCTATGTCATCTTGGGACGTCCTAGGTGGCCTACTGACCCTGGGGCACCGACTAGAACTCTCCTCCTTGATAGGGTCCCTTCCGAGGATGAGTTCTAGGGTTTACCGAGGAGGAAGACGACTCTGTGCGGCACAGAGAGGACCCGCTCCTATAACGAGGTCGTGGATCATCCGGCCCTCAGATGTGGACCATCCGCGCTCCACCAGAGAGCACCACCGGGCGGTTCACCTCTAGTGTTTGGCTACAAATCAGAGCCAACATAGAGCACCTTGCATGGCTCGGCCGATGTTCGATGCCGGGCAATTTAGCACCGGGTCACGCGACTGTGAGCACGCTTGAGCCATGTCATGTCATTTATGGATAGAGCAGCTACTCAACGACCTAAAATGAGAATGTCACTAGTGGATATGGAAACACCCATCTGGGAATGGTTCTACATCCTCTAATTCACAACCCCTGTCCCGCAAACACTCGCCGGTAGGGATATAAATGGTACATATATTTTCTGTTCGTATTCGAATTCAATTCATACAAGAGGGATAATATCCGATCCGTATTTGAGTCCATGCATTTAGTATCTGATTTATATTCGTATTTGTATACTCAAAGTTAGATATTTGAGATATTGATATTGATTCAAATTTTATTCGACTCAACTCGTTAATATCCGTACTAGATCCAAATCCACAAGAGAAAAATATGAAAACAAATATGGAATGAGTAATATACGTCTGTATTCTATCTGATTACATCCCTACTCATGAAGGAGGTTTTTCATTTATCCCAATAGGAAATTGGTCCATGTTAGGAAAATGCAATATTTAGAGAAAAAATTAAATTGATTATATGAAATCAATATAAATTGAAAAAGGTTTAAAAGTATAAGTAATATCTACTTTATAGTTTAGTTTGCTATTTTTTAATAGGATATGATTTGAATTTTTAGTATAACT
Source organism: Zea luxurians (assembly GCA_029449295.1). Lineage (NCBI taxonomy): Eukaryota > Viridiplantae > Streptophyta > Magnoliopsida > Poales > Poaceae > Zea > Zea luxurians. The sequence goes on along the minus strand of JAOPSE010000008.1, from coordinate 93,070,591 downwards.
GTAACGTGACAATATACTAATTTAGATTAAGATAAATTCAAGAGGCGGATAAGCGCGCAACCAAGCAAGACGAAGGATGATTATCCATCATGGCTCCATTGGTAACAAGGGAATCAATATGTATTGAAGGGGATTGAGTAAAAAATAAACTAATTTCCCTCTTAATCCTCTCCAGTTCCCTATTTCGATTCCATGGAAACCAAAGTTATTCCAATTCCATCATGTAGAGAAATTCTCTGCGAGAATTAGGGATGGATTCAGATCGGATACACACGGATACGAATTCGGATGTCATTGTTACCACAATTTAATTTGAATACAGATATAATTGGATAAAATACAAAACAAATGGATCGAATTCGGATACTCACAAGACTTGGAATGTAATACTATAATAATTATCAATTTGTTTTATCGATGGATTTATAGTTGACAAAAAATCATATTACAAGTAAATTATAAGCATAGCAATAGATACCTTATGAGCATATTCATTAATAAAAATATATGCCATGTTTATAAATATATGTCAACCTTTGACCACATTTACATATTATTTTACAATTTCTATAAATAGCTATATAGTAATTCATTTAATTGTTATAAAATAGTAAATATGTCGAGAAATTTATATAAGTCATTTCAAAATGAATGAAGTATATGAATGTGTGCACCAAAATTTAAATAAAAATACTGAACAAATTAATCTATGTATTGTAAAGTGGAGAGTTGTAGTTGATTAGGTATTTTGGATTCTAAATTATTTTTATATTAGGTATATTTGTATCTTAGACTCCAAAAAATCACATGTATTTACAATTAGTTTTTAATATTAATTAATTTTATCATTTTATATCACTAGTAATATAAGATTACTATAATTATTTATTTTCCATATAAACATTTTAATACTTTAAATGAGCACATAATTTTTCTAGCATATTATGAAAAATAAAATCATTTGTAATTAGTAATTCATAATAAAAATAAAATTTTAATGGTTTTATGGAATACTTTTTTCTTCTCGAATACAAATAGTATCGGATATTCCACGGTTTTGTTGAATATGAATCTGGATTCTGATAGAGAAAAAGATTATAAATCAAATTCGGATACATCCATTTAATATTCATATTAAAATCGAATACGAATATGAATATCCATATTACATTTTAAGCGAATATGAATACAGATAATTCGGTTCTCTAGACATCTGAATCCATCCGTAGCGAGGATTTCGAGATCGGATTGTCATCTCTAGTCACTAGGTAGCAATTCGCAGCTATTGTCAAATGCCGCTGACCCATCCTTATCTAGAGCCAGACCCAGGCGAGCGCCTTCCTCCTCGTCGGAGTTATACATAGCCAATGGGCTGTGCTAGGTCACCATGACCCAAACCCGTCATGGTCTGAGCCAAAATAGCCGGGCCAAGGCACGACACGGTTAATTATCGGGTCATGCCGGGTCGGCATGTGGCCTGTGAAGCAGCCCAAGCACGACACTATGGCTTTAATCGAGCCATGTCGGGCCATGCCGTGCTGTCCCAATACCCGCATCGCAAACAACCATGCGATACATAGGTTCCACAACCAAGAATACAACCATACTGTCGGAGAGGAAACCTCCGGCCGGGTGGCGGAATGCACCCGCCCTAAATCCTAAGATGAGGAGGGGCCTAAGCGTTTTGCCTATTTTCTAAGCGATGACCGAACATAAGAACACACAAGGGTTTAGAGTGGTTCGGGCCGCCGGAGCGTAATACCCTACTCCACTGTGTGATGTATTGAGCTTGAGAGCTTGTATGAACTTGTGAGCCTGAGCTGGGTCTAAGTCCAAGTGACCTCTTTTTCTCTGTAACGTTGTGTGCCTCCCCTTTTATAGCTGAAGAGGGCATGTACAAGGGTGCTGAGCCCTGACATGCGGGCCTAGGGACATAACAGATGTAATGCTTGAAGCAACTAATGCTGGTCGCCAGTGCATTCTCCTTGCGCCCTGATATCCGCAGCCTGCGTAGTATCGGCGTGCAGCGGAAGCTTCACTGGCAACGTACGAGTGAGGATGAGCACAGTGTATGCCGCAGCACGAGCGTACTTCCTGCCACCAGAGCGGACGGGCACGCCGCCTGCAGGATGGCCTGGCCGCCGCTCGTCAGCAGAGTGGATAGGGCACATTAAATGCTGAGACGGCACATCGCTCGTCAGTGGAGTAGACAGGGCGTATTTAATCCTGAGGCGGCACATCACCTGTCAGCTTGACAGGAGGCGCGCCTCTTCCGCAATAAATGCAGAGGTCACGCGGCCCAGAGGCCTTACGTCTGGCTCCGCCCGCTAGCTTACGTCACGGGCGGTAGGCCACATGGCAGCATCGGGTCTCCGCTTGACCGGGGAGTGGGAGCGCTCGTGGTATGGTCCGGACACGTGTCAGCACCGGACCCCCGCCTGGCCTTGATTAAGGCCTGGGTATTCTTTGCCTTGGAAACCCGGGACCCTACTGTGAGTAGCCCGGACCCCTCCTGAGGGGTCTGGGACCCGCCCCAGGGGTCTGGTTTGTACCTGTGGAGGTCTTGAACCTCGCCCGGAGGTCTGGGCTGTGCATCCAGGGCTCCGGCACTTTCCCGTGGGGGTCCGGACCCACTGTCGCCACCTTGGAGTATATCGTCTCTTCTGGCCACGTGGCGGCCCCGGAACCACCCACGTGGAGGGGTCGGGTGCTGTTCACCGCGCGACTAGAGATAGCCGTGCGGGCACCGTGTCTTCATACTGTAGTAAGGGGTACCCCTGATTAAGGGTACCGACAGTGGCCCCTGGGCCTGCCTCAGGGGAGGATACGAGCCTGCAGGTGGGGCCAAAGCTTGACCGACGATTGGCGCGCTGCTTCCGTGCGCTTGCTGTCACAATCACTGCCAGTCCGTCTTCGGTCACATCAACTGCCACGCCTGTCCCCACGGCTGACTGACCCATGGTCTCCGCACTTGATGGCTTTACTGGGCCATGTGCGGGGTGCCTCGATACCGCTGCATTGGTTTTGAAAATTCACCTTCTCTATCTTCTGCGGCGGCCCCGAGGAGGCACAGTACTAGCGCGAGCGGCGGTTTGACTTTTCTGCACCCGGGAACCGGCGCCCAAGGAGGATGACTCGAGGGCCTGGGCCCCCGCGTCAGAGACTGGGCTATTGGTTTCGGCGGAGGTGAAGAGGCACACTACCGCAGGCGGTGGCATGCTCCCCACGCGGCGGTTCGCCTTCTCCGCACACGGAGGCCGACGCCCGAAGAGTATGACTCGTGGACCCGGGCCCCCATGTTAGAGACTGGTCCACTGCTTTCGGTGGAGGTGAAGAGGCGCACAACCGCAGGTGGTGGCGTGCTCCTCACGCGGTGGTTCGCCTTCTCCGCTCATGGAGGCCGACGCCCGAAGAGTATGACTCGTGGGCCCGAGCCCCCGTGTCAGAGACTGGGTCACCTTGGCGCGCGTCGGGCGAGGTCTTCTGTGGCGCTTCGGGGCATCAGTTGGGGGAATCTCTCTTTAAAAAGGGGACTCCCCCGAGTGTGGTAGCCATTCTCATCACTCGCAGCACCCTTTCACTCTTGAGTTCTCCGCGCTCTTCTACCACCGTAGGCGCCATGGCCTTGCTAGATCCTCCCGAGCGTCTCTAGCCCGAGGTGGCACTCAACTTGGTGCGCAACCTGCTCGGATGGGGTGCGCCGGCGTTTGCCGGAAGGATCTGTGTCGGTGCCTCTCGTCACGACGACCTCGCCGCCAAAGAGTTTGTGCTCTTCGTCTCTGACCTCCCCAGCGGGTTGGTGCTACCGATTTCGTCTTTCTTCATGCTGCTGCTGGAGGGGCTCGGCCTCCAACCTCAACACTCTACGCCCTGCTTCACGGCCATCATCGCCTACTTCTGCAAGATGTCCGTGGGGCGACGCTTCTTCCTGCTTCTTCCTCCAGCATTCGGAGGAAAGGATGTTCACCAGCCTTGTGAAGGCGGGAAGCAAGCTGAGCTATAGCTCCATCTTTCGCGCCTCCATCTCCATGGGGTGGGAAGCGAGCCATGCTGCGGCTCCATCTCTTTGGCTTTGATGGCTTCGGTGCCGCCTCCAACTGGCCTGGCTGCTGAAGACGCTGCCCGGGAGGTCGTACAAGATGTCGCACGCCGTGGATATGGTGGCCACGCGTTTCCAGCGTGGCCCTACTGATGTCGAGTAGTCCATACCTGTAGACATAAGGCTAGGGCCCCGCTTGAAGGCGGATGTAGTAACTTTGTTTTTGTAAGGTACTTTTGAGTACTATTTATCGAGCAGTATTAGCACTTATCTGCATACTATTTGTCCCTATTGTGTGTGGCGTTGCCGACTCCTCCCTGGTACTTGGCCCCCCTGGGATGTAGGCTCGACGTGTCGAGACAGGATACCAGCATACCTAAAAGAGTTGAGAACGGCCCCCAGGAGGCAGCCTCGACTAGGACCTGGACCTGAACACAGCTTCGGCTAGGGAGCGTTAGTAGTACACCCATAGAACCCATCGTCTGACATTAGCCATCCTTTGATATATGCACGAGACCTGCAGGTTTTAGTCTGGGAAGCCAAGTTGTGTGTCCGGACCCCCTGGACCGTGGTTCCAAATACTAGGACACCCGTCGCAGAGTGGTGGAGCGTGCAGGCTTACGGTACGGGACCAGGCTAAGCGGCTACACGGCTCCGGACCACCCAAGGAGACAAGTATCCATTCTCTAGAGCCAGACCCCAGGTTGTCGAACCCACAGGACTATAGGTCCAAATACTAGGGTGCCCGTCACAGAGTGGTGGAGTGTGCAGGCTTTGGGTACGGAACCAGGCTAAGCGGCTACACTGCTCCGGACCACCCTATGGAACAAGCTCCCATTCTTTAGAACCAACCCCGAGGCTACCGTACCCCCTGCTTTCGTAGAGGGGTCCTAAACTACAGGCCTGGCTACTCAATTCGGATATCATCATGCTAGAATAGATGGGAACTGCACGGGTGGGTTAGATAAAAAATAATATGTGGAAACTGCAGGATAAAACCATGGAGGCAGGAGGATAGGACTGTCATAGGAGTATATCGGAGGGGGTAAGTCTTCTCTTTATAACTTGACATGCATGGGTGCAGGCCAACTGGCTGGGCTTATGAGGGCAGACCTCACCGGGCTGGCGTACACGTATGTCGTACCTAGTTACAAAAGGGAGAGAAACTCAACCCCTCAGACTTGCTTCTATGGGTAGAACTTACAGAGGTGCTCTAGGGGTTAGGTAGAGGTACTCTGGCTGTAGCAAGGTGGTTACCCCCGGGTCGGCACATTTCCGTCACCTTGAAGGGTTCCTCCCAGCTGGGGGAGTGTTTACGGAACCCTTCTTGGTTCAGTACTTGCCATAGGGCTAGGTCCCGACCCTGGGTCCCCTACTATGCATGAACTGTTAGTAGCGCTTGGGCGCTTTGTTGTAACGTGCATTTCAGGTCGTTGCTCGCCATCTGCCTTCGTCGATGGAGTCCATATCCTTACGCTATGGCCGCTCCTTCATAGATTTGTTAAAATATTGGACCCGTGAGGAGCCCATAAGGGTTTCCGGGGGAAGGCAGGCTTCAGCCCCGTAGACCAGGAAGGACGAGGTCTCCCCGATGGCCCGACTAGTTGTCATCACCGGAGTTGGAGTCTCCAGTGAAAACGTCATTCAGGACCCCCTCGAGTGATTGATACCCGAGGTCCTGTTCAGCCGCGGCCACCTCGCCGCTGTCGGCCCTTTCCTTGCTAGGTCGGCGACGGGGAGGGGAGTCGTCCTTGGAGGTCTGTTCGTGCCGCTCGCTGACGCGTTTTGCGAGTTTGATGATCTCGCGACACTCCGCGGCACTATGGCGACTGTTGGGGTGTACAAGGCATGAGCCACTGTTACCCCTCTGTGGCCATGGGCACTTGCTGCGCTCGTTTCGGCCCCGAGTCGCAGCTGCGACGACCGGAGCAGCAGACGGCGACCTCTCGGAGCCACGATTCTTCTTCTTCTTACCGTCCCGGGGGACGGCACCCGAGCCACCTGTCTAGGCGACCCCGGTGTGTGGAGCCGAGTGCCATGCATGGCCCTCGGCAGCCCTGGCGCACTTGTTGGCCAGAGCGAAGAGCGTGGTGATAGTTTCCACGTCATGTGTGGCCAACTTCTCCAGCATTTTTTCATAACGCACCCCCTGGCGGAAGGCGGTGATGATGGATGCATCGGAGATACGGGGTATAGTCCCTCGTACCCTGGTGAAGCGGGAGATGAAGGTCCGGAGAGTTTCCCCGGGCTCCTGCCTTACTGCATGGAGGTGAGCCTCCACGCCATGCCACCGGTAAGCACTGGCGAAGTTCGCTGCGAACCTCGCGCAGAGCTCTTCCTAGGAGTAGATTGATCATGGGGTAAGGTTCATGAGCCAAGTCCAAGTAGGCCCGGACAAGGCAACATGAAAATACGTTGCCATTATGGCGGTGTCTCCACCCGCTGCCGTAATGGCGGTGACATACACCTGCAGGAATTCCGACGGGTTGGACGTACCGTCGTACTTTTCTGGCAGGTGTAGCTGGAATTTGGATGGCCAGGTCGCTGCGCGGAGATGATCCACGAGTGCGGAGCAGCCCACACCGGCCAAGGGGACACCCACCTGGGATCGGGCACACGCTGGGGGTTGCGGTGCTACCACAGCAAAGTCTTGATCGAGGTTGCAACCCTCGAAGTTTTGTCGGCGCTCCCGCGCCCTCTCCAGGAAGACCCGGGCATCCTCTCCCACACGCCTGCGGTTGAGCTCTGCCCGGAGGTCATCGGTCTGCATGCCCCTCACAGAGGGTGAGCGCACATACGCCGTCGCCTCATGTTGGCGCCGGGATGACCGTGGCCTCGATCTGGTCGAGCCAGAGTGCGCCATGCCGAGCAGTCGGTCGACGTCGTCCCGCCACTACTTCATGGCCCCCGGTGAGGTCGTGGAGCTTGGAGGGTGACGCAGCAACTCCCTGGCCGCAGACAATGCCCCCGGAGCCGCCCTCGATGGAGTCCGGGATGTCTGCGCAGTTGTATGCTGTTGTGCAGCGTGCACAGCAGCAGCGCCCGGCACCGGGCGGTTGGAAACCTATGGCGTGGAAGAGGTAGCTTCCTCCTCCACCAGGAAATCCACCGAAGTCTCGGCACGGTGCTCAACGATTTGCACCATCATGCTGAGCAATAAAAACAAGCAAAAACCTAAAGCCTAAGCCCCTACCTGGCACGCCAAATGTCGGAGAGGAAACCTCCGGCTGGGTGGCGGAATGCACCCGCCCTAAATCCTAAGATGAGGAGGGGCCTAAGCGTTTTGCCTTGTCTTGCTAAGCGATGACCGAACACAAGAACACACAAGGGTTTAGAGTGGTTCGGGCCGCCAGAGCGTAATACCCTACTCCACTGTGTGATGTATTGGGCTTGAGAGCTTGTATGAACTTGTGAGCCTGAGCTGGGTCTAAGTCCAAGTGACCTCTTTTTCTCTGTAACGTTGTGTGCCTCCCCTTTTGTAGCTGAAGGGGGCATGTACAAGGGTGCTGAGCCCCGACATGCGGGCCCAGGGACATAACAGATGTAATGCTTGGAGCAACTAATGTTGGTCGCCAGTGCATTCTCCTTACGCCCTGATATCCGCAGCCTGCGTAGTATCGGCATGCAGCGGAAGCTTCACTGGCAACGTACGAGTGATGATGAGCACAGTGTATGCCATAGCACGGGCGTACTACCTTCCACCAGAGCGGACGGGCACACCGCCTGCAGGATGGTCTGGCTACCGCTCGTCAGCAGAGTGGATAGGGTACATTAAATGCTGAGACGGCATATCGCTCGTCAGTGGAGTAGACAGGGCGTATTTAATGTTGAGGCAGCACATCACCTGTCAGCTTGATAGGCGGCACGCCTCTTCCGCAATAAATGTAGAGGCCGCACGGCCCAGAGGCCTTACGTCTGGCTCTGCCCGCAGGCTTACGTCATGGGCGGTAGGCCACGTGGCAGCATCGGGTCTCCGCTTGACCGGGGAGTGGGAGCACTCGTGGTATGGTCCAAACACGTGTCAGCACTGGACCCCCGCCTGGCCTTGATTAAGGCCTGGGTATTCTTTGCCTTGGAATCTCGGGACCCTACTGCGAGTAGCCCGAACCCCTCCTGAGGGGTCCGAGACCCGCCCCAGGGGTCTGGTTTGTACCTATGGAGGTCTTGAACCTCGCCCGGAGGTCCGAGCTGTGCATCCAGGGCTCCGGCACTTTCCCGTGGGGGTCCGGACCCACTGTCACCACCTTGGAGTATATCGTCTCTTTTGACCACGTGGCAGCCCCGGAGCCACCCACGTGGAGGGGTCGGGTGCTGTTCACCGCACGACTAGAGATAGTCGTGCGAGCACCGTGTCTTTATACTGTAGTAAGGGGTACCCCTAATTCAGGGTACCGATACATACAATACAACATTACATCACCAATCTGTAATTTGGTCCATTACAATTTGTAGCATTACAACATTACAGAGCAAGAGCATGAACACTGAAATAGTACATTACAGTTTACAACATGCATATTGAGATAGCCACACAACAAAACAAGCATTACAATTACAACCATGAGATATAGTCCAGCTGTCCACCCATTACAGCACACAACAAGCATTGAAGCATAAACATACAATCATTTAGGAGCCATCAGGCATACAGTCCAGTCATGCCTAAAGCCATAGTGCCATACAACCATCAACCATACAGGAGACATAAAAAATAGATCACCATGCTTTTATAAAGAGTTGTTTAGATTGGTTGCCTCGTTAAAACCTTTAGGTAAAACCCCATTGCAACTACATGGGGACAAAACCCTAAAGGAAGAAAGAGTACAACCTAGCTCTTTTAGTGATCATTTCCATATCCACCACCAACACAAGTAGACCCTTCTTCTTGTGCATCAAGATACATGTTTGCCATTAGCTCTTCAAGATCTTTGTTCTCAACACAGTGTTGCTGCCGAACACCAACTTGCTCCCAATCCTTGGCCAGGGACAACATCTCCACATGTTCTGGTGTTAGACTTCGCCATCGTTCCTCGATCAACCTGCCACATAAACTGAAAGCCAACACAGAAGAAATAGTGGATGCAGGCACAATTAAGACATCTTTAGCTAGAATTGATAAAATTGGATAGTTTCTTTTATGATCACGCCACCAACTAAGTACACTAAATGATTCATCAAACTTAGTAAGAGGATCACTATCTAGATAAAATGATAACTCAAAAATTATGCTAGACATGAGTACATGACAAACCACTACACTAGACAGCACTACCGAGCGTCCAAAATTTCCAAAATCACACCACTACGACAGACACCACGACGGCACCATCACACCAAGGCAAAAATCCAAAATTTCTAAATAATATACAATAAACGTTGGAACTTGGAAGAGAAGAAAAATAGTATTATTCTGAGCGGAGGTAGTCGATGGCGACAATAGCGCGTTGCTGCACGGAAGGAGGCGGGAGCAGGGGGAGTAGGACGTAGCGCCATAGGAGAGACGAGGGAGCGCTGAATCCGCTTCGTCTGCTGAGCACTCGATGCTTGGGCTTGCGTTCGACTGTTTACCCGCGGTGGAAGAGATCCAGCCGCCGGCTCACGAGTCTCCACTATGTCGTCATTGAATGTGAGAGTGACAACCTCGAGTGGCCGGAGCTGCACCAAGTGGCCGGATGCGTCGAGTGACCGGACGAGTGCCTATGTATGTCGTATCCGTATGTGCAGTGGGGGTCGAGGGCTGGGTCGAGGGGGCTAGGCCGAGTGGCTAGATGGGCCATGCGTGGGGCGAGGCGAGCCTGCTAGAAGCGTTGGGCCGCTGAGAGCTAGCAAGAACAAGTAGAACAAGCGTTGGGCCGCTGAGAACTAGGGCACTCGTCCTGCAAGCAATCGAAGAACTAGCAAGAACAAGTATTGAATTACCCGATGTAAATGTAGGTTTCAAACTCAAATTCCAATATGGTGGGGTTCCGAAGACAAGAAGACGGGCGGCTGAACCAGCACGCGCACTTACAAGCAAGTAGCGAGAGCTAAACTTGATCTAAACAAAACCCATTGTTCTTGGTGGCGGCTAGGGGGTTTATAAACATGGGAGGATGACCACAAGGGTATTGGAGTCGTGCTGTAACCCTAGGATGCGTCCCTAATGGACCCAACTCGATACACGACCCATTGTGCCAAAATAGGGTGACATAGCACCATGAGCAGAAAAGGCAGGAAATGTCTCGGTAAGGAAACAATGATTACGACAGCCTCAGAACAGATATGACTATAATTCTGGATCCATATGAAAGTAGACTTGATAAGCTTTACATGTAGTGCTTGAACATTCCAATCCGAGCCCGTATGTGATCGTGGTGACCGTCACAAGTTGGTGTTCTTCTGCAGTCTGAATCCAGCATGTTCAAATCCTTTTCCCTTTCGGTCTTCTCCCTGGTTCCTAAGCAAAACAAGAGTGCACGGGTCTCCATGGTCTAAATATGATGGACATGAACTCAAGAGTGTAATCACCTGATGGTTGAGTTGACGAGCGCGAGTAATGGGACCAGAAATTAGTACTTGTATTGGCATAGATGTATCAGTAGTGGGGATGTCTTCATCAGATTTAATTCTAATGCTAACCCCGGCCTTAGTGCAAGTTTAAGTTTATAAATTTCAGGTTTTGCCTATTCACCCCCTCTAGGTGACTTTCAGGGTCGGAGTACCCCTACATATCGTGTGTTTAGGTTTACCTTGCAAGGTTAAAACTCGATTTGAATTGTCTGCTTCTCGCAGCTAATGAGACTACTTGACCCCTTGTACTACATCGAGTAAAAAGTGAAATGAGGATTCTTGAGATAACATGTTGATTGCACTAAATGAATGTCACCATGTATTCTTAGAAAGGAGCACACCTAGCTTAATTAAATATGCTAGAACTGGAAAAGCTAAAACAGATTTTTTACTCAGCTAGGGCTTTTGGCAAAACAAACCCCCTCAGCCAAACAGCTTCATGGTCTAGAGGTAGAGGAGTAGACTCCTCACACCGGGTAAGTCTAGCTGAGTATTAGTATACTCAGCCTTGCTTGTGGCATCATTTTTTTAAAGGTACATTGCAGGATATGGTTGATGGTGTGACTTGGCCCTCCACCCTGCCATCGGGTTGGACGGTCGAGTGGGATGCCGCCTCGGCAGGAGAGGACCATGAGGAGTAGTGGGCTAGGCCTTGCCCTATTCCTCGGTACCGACGTTATCGATTATCCGCTGCACTATTAAGATCTTTTTATCTTTTATCAAACTCCGATTTATGTAATAACTCAAGTACTTTAATTTGTGGTTTCATGTTTATTTTATTCTCTCTGAGTCTCACCATCGTGTGAGCTAATGGTACTCGAACCTTGGTACGTGGCTCTATCGGACGAGATCCGAAGAACTAACGGGTTATTCCAATTTAAGTGTGTTGCTGCCTCTAAAGTGCGACTCGGGCACTTAAGCTGGAATAATCTGGACGATTCTGCCACATGCACCCTGATACCCATTTTCGGAATGGGTGACGTGCGGCAACGAAATTGTGCGAAACCACACCAAACATGAGTTTTCGACCTAAAGTAGTGGATTGGGCATGTTCGTTGCGAAAAATGAAGAAATGGTTCCGTGGCCAAACCCTTGCTTTGTATGCACCCCGATACCTGTTTTTGGAATGGGTGACGTGCGATAACGAAATTACACGAAACCACCCCAACATGAGTTTTGGACCTAAAGTAGTGGATTGGGCATGTTCGTTGCGAAAAACAAAGAAATGGTTCTGGTGGCAAAAACTCGTGCTTTGTATGCACATGACACTCGTTTTCGGAATGGGTGACGTGCAGCAACGAAATTGTGCAAAACCATGCCAAACATGAGTTTTGGACCTAAAGTAGTGGATTGGGCATGTTCGTAGCGTAAAACGGAGAAATGGTTCCGGTGGCAAAAACTCGTGCTTTGTATGCATCCCGATACTCGTTTTTGGAATGGGTGACTTCGGCAACGAAATTGCGTGAAACCACTCCAAACATGAGTTTTGGACCTAAAGTAGTAGATTGGGCATGTTCGTGGCGAAAAACGAGTTCCGGCGGCCAAAACTCATGCTTTGTATGCACCTCGATATCTGTTTTCGGAATGGGTGACGTGCTGCAACGAAATTGCGCGAAACCACCCCAAACATGAGATTTGGACCTAAAGTAGTGGTTTGGGCATGTTTGTTGCGAAAAACGAAGAAATGGTTTCGGTGGCCAAAACTCATACTTTGTATGCACCCTGACACCCGTTTTCAGAATGGGTGACGTGCGGCAATGAAATTGCGCGAAACTACACCAACCATGAGTTTTGGACCCAAAGTAGTGGATTGGGCATGTTCGTTGCGAAAAACGAAGAAATAGTTCCGGTGGCAAAAACTCGTGCTTTGTATGCATCCCGACACCCGTTTTTGAAACATGTGACGTGCGGCAACGAAATCGTGCGAAACCACCCCAAACATGAGTTTTGGACCTAAAGTAGTGGATTGGGCATGTTCGTTGCGAAAAACGAAGAAATGGTTCTGATGGCTAAAACTCGTGCTTTGTATGCACTCTGACACCCATTTTCGGAATGGGGTGACGTGCGGCAACGAAATTGCGCGAAACCACCCCAAACATGAGTTTTGGACCTAAAGTAGTGGATTTGGCATGTTCGTTGCGAAAAACGAAGAAATGGCTTCGGTGGCAAAAACTTGTGCTTTGTATGCACCCCGACACCCGTTTTTAGAATGTGTGACGTGCGGCAACGAAATTGCGCGAAACCACCCCAAACATGAGTTTTGGACCTAAAGTAGTGGATTGGGCATGTTCGTTGCGAAAAATGAATAAATGATTCCGGTGGCAAAAACTCGTGCTTTGTGTGCACCCCCGATAACCGTTTTTGGAATGGGTGACGTGCGGCAACGAAATTGCGCGAAACCACCCCAAACATGAGTTTTGGACCTAAAGTAGTGGATTGGGCATGTTCATTGCGAAAAGCGAAGAAATGGTTCTGGTGGCCATACTCATGCTTTGTATGCACCCCGATACTCGTTTTCGTAATGGGTGACGTGCGGTAACGAAATTGCGTGAAACCGTCCCAACATGAGTTTTGGACCTAAAGTAGTGGATTGGGCATGTTCATTACGAAAAATGAAGAAATGGTTCCGGTGGCAAAAACCCATACTTTGTATGCACCCCGATACCCGTTTTCGGAATGGGTGACGTGCGGCAACGAAATTGCGCGAAACCACGCCAAACATGTATTTTGGACCTAAAGTAGTGGATTGGGCATGTTTGTTGCGAAAAACGATGAAATGGTTCTCGGTGGCAAAAACTCATGCTTTGTATGCACCCTGATTCCCGTTTTCGGAATGGGTGACGTGCGGTAACGAAAATGCGCAAAACCACTCCAACATGAGTTTTGTACCTAGAGTAGTAGACTGGGCATGTTCGTTGCGAAAAACGGAGAAATGGTTCCGGTGGCAAATACTTGTGCTTTGTTTGCACTCCGATACCCGTTTTCGAAATGGGTGACATGCGGCAACGAAATTGCGCGAAACGACCCCAAACATGAGTTTTTGACCTAAAGCAATGGGCATGTTCGTTGCGAATAACGAAGAAATGGTTCCGGTGGCCAAACACATGCTTTATATGCGCCCCGATACCTGTTTTCGGAATGAGTGACGTGCTGTAACGAAATTGCACGAAACCACCCCAAAATAAGTTTTGGACCTAAAGTAGTGGATTGAGCATGTTTGTTGCGAAAAACGAAAAATGGTTCCGGTGACCAAACTCATGCTTTGTATGCACCCGGATACCTGTTTTCAGAATGGGTGACGTGCGGTAACGAAATTGAGCGAAACCACCCCAACATGAGTTTTGGACCTAAAGTAGTGGATTGGGCATGTTCGTTGCGAAAACGGAGAAATGGTTCTGGTGGCAAAAACTCATGCTTTGTATGCACCCCGATACCCGTTTTCAGAATGGATGACGTGCGACAACGAAATTGCGTGAAACCATGCCAAACATGAGTTTGGACCTAAACTAGTGGATTGGGCATGTTCGTTTCGAAAAACGGAGAAATGGTTCCATTGGCAAAAACTCATGCTTTGTATGCACCCTGATACCCATTTTCGCAATGGGTGATGTGCGGCAACGAAATTGTGCGAAACCACACCAAACATGTGTTTTAGACCTAAAGTATTGGATTGAGCATGTTCGTTGCGAAAAAACGATGAAATAGTTCCGGACACTCGGTAAAGACATTTTTGCCGAATGTCAAACTCGACGAACGGTAACGCTCGGCAAATGGCCGTCAGCCACCGTCTATAGCTGACGGACGTTATCTTTTGCCGAGCGCTAGATGTTGGCACTCGGCAAACAAGCTACTTTGCCGAGTGGCCAGGACAGGCACTCGTCAAAGAATGCTTTACCGAGTGTCTTATTTTGACACTCGACAAAGTATATTTTTATTTTTTTTCTTTTTTTCCAACTAAACTTTTTGTGGTTTGTTCCTATATTATGTATACTTATATGTTTGATTTTGGCACAATTATAAAAGTGTTTGCTATAGCTATTTGATTTAGTTCGTTTAACTGAATTTTCTTTGGATGATTCAGATTTAAACTGCAAGTCACTCGAAAAATGGAAAACGGTCAATGCAAAAATGATATTCATGTTATTTAGCATAAGTTACATCCTATTTCAAGAACAGACTAAAATTTTTGAGCACCATGCTTACGAAACATGACAGTGAACTTGTCATCCAGGTGTTTAAAAATTGTATAAAGCACAAACAAAGTCAGAAAATCATGAAACTTGTCCACAGGTCATGATATCATATGTATAGGCTGTGATAAAAAAATAAAAATGTTTCATAAAAGTTATCACACACTGTAAGTAGAAACCTGGTCACAACCCAGGTCGTGCTAAATCCACAAATTTCATTTAATTCATTTTTCTTATACTATAGAAAAGAAATAAACATTTCAATTCAGCATTATTCTATGATTTCTATTTCAAAGCCCATTTTTAAGGGAAAACCCCTCTTTTCTCATTCGCTCTCTATTGCATGGGTGGAAGAACAAAAATTGAATTCTGAAAAAAGAAAGATATTGAAAAGAAAAATTGACTTTTGAAACCCTTTATTTATTATGTGTAACGGAAAAGAGTTGCGATTTCTTCTTATTTCTATAGAACGTCTAGTAACAAGAATATGAAATCGTAAATAGCGAAAAATTCTTGCCTTGCGCGATCTAAGTCTAAGGAAATAAAAAATGCGCTTATACACCAATTTCATCCATATCGAATTTATATATCAGAATAGCAGATAGAGGCAGATAGAGGCATTATTCAAGGGGTCAGATCTACTTACTTTATCTTTCTTTCCCATTTTATTGTGGGTTTGATAAGAACCTTTTTTGCTTTGTGGATAAATAAAAAAAAGAGTTTTTTTTAACCCGCTCTACACATGAAATCTGCGGGTGTTCATGCCGGCCAGGAGCGCCGCCACCGTGCCCTTCGCGCTCAACGTGTGCAAGGCGTTCGGCATCGTGGAGAGGACCGCGTACACCGTCGTGCCCTCCGGCGTTCTGGTCGAGAACGGCGACTCGTCGTCGTCGGTGTCGTTCCCCGTCAAGATCGATTTCTCCGTTTAGCTCATGCTAGTCTCTCGTCGCGATGTTTTAGGAGTTATTTAGTTAGGATCCGTTTTCGTCTCTCCGCGCGTTCAGCATGGGATTAGTTTCAGTAGAAGGGCAACTGTGTGTTCCGTAACGTTGCTGGTACCGAGTTGACGGGGAAGGCAACAAACAGGAGATATTGACGGGGAAGGCAACAAACACAGAGATAACGATTTCGCCCATTTTCCTCTTACCAGCCTACTCTGACTCTATCCATCTAGCAGTCAGCTCTATCTCATCCCTCCCTCTACTCTATATATGCTACCACTAGCGTGGACTTCCTAACTCACCACAGAACCATCAACACACACATCTAGCTAGTGCCTAGGTCATCCAACTATGGCGCCGTCCCCGTCCCATCTCCTCCTCGCCCTCGCGGCGCTGCTGCTGTGCAGCATCAGCCCCATCCCCATGGCCTGCTCGCGAACCCTGCCCTCCTCCACCACCGCCACCACCACCGTGAACGTGACCAGCTTCGGCAAGGCGTACACCAAGGTGTGCGACGCTGAGCGGTTCGCGGAGATGGGCCTCAACATGTCGGCGTTCCCGTACTGCGACGCGTCGCTGCCGTACGCCGACCGGGTGCGCGACCTCATCGGCTGGATGACGGTGGAGGAGAAGGTCGGCAACCTCGGCGACATATCCCACGGCGCGCCCCGCGTCGGCCTGCCGCCCTACAAGTGGTGGTCCGAGGCGCTGCACGGCGTCTCCAGCACCGGCCCCACGATGCTGTTCGACGACCTCCACAGCAAGCCCGGGAACCACTCCGGCCGCGCCACCGTCAACAACGCCACCGTCTTCGCCAACGTCATCAACAGCGCCGCCTCCTTCAACGAGACGCTCTGGAACTCCATTGGCCAGGTATATAATGTACATTTCGACGATTAGACCGATCTCTCGGTGTGCTGATGGATCGACGATGCATCCAGGCTGTTTCGACGGAGGCACGTGCCATGTACAACCTTGGCAAGGGCGGGCTGACGTACTGGAGCCCCAACATCAACGTGGTGCGCGACCCGCGGTGGGGCCGCGCTCTCGAGACCCCCGGCGAGGACCCCTACGTGGCCGGCCGTTACGCCGTGAACTTCGTCCGCGGCATGCAGGACATCCCCGGCCACTACTCCGGCGACCCGTCCGCCCGCCCCATCAAGACCTCCGCCTGCTGCAAGCACCACGCCGCGTACGACGTGGACAACTGGCACAACCAGACGCGGTTCACGTACGACGCGCGCGTCTCGGAGCGCGACATGGCCGAGACCTTCCTCCGGCCCTTCGAGATGTGCGTCCGCGAGGGCGACGTCAGCAGCGTCATGTGCTCCTACAACCGCGTGAACGGCATCCCCGCCTGCGCCGACGCGCGGCTCCTGTCGGGGACCGTCCGCGGCGAGTGGCACCTCCACGGCTACATCGTGTCCGACTGCGACGCCGTCCGCGTCATGACGGACAACGCCACCTGGCTCAACTTCACGGCCGCCGAGTCCAGCGCCGCCTCGCTCAGGGCCGGGATGGACCTCGACTGCGCCGAGAGCTGGATCGAGGAGGAGGGCAGGCCGCTCAGGGACTACCTCAGCGAGTACGGCATGGCCGCCGTCGCGCAGGGCAAGATGCGCGAGTCCGACATCGACAACGCGCTCACCAACCTGTACATGACGCTCATGAGGCTCGGCTACTTCGACAACATCGCAAGGTACGCCTCCCTCAACGAGACGGACGTATGCACCGACGAGCACAAGAGCCTCGCCCTCGACGGCGCGAGGCAGGGCATCGTGCTCCTCAAGAACAACCACGGCCTGCTTCCTCTGGACCCGAAGAAGACCCTTGCCGTCGCCGTGCACGGACCACACGCCCGGGCACCTGAAAAGATCATGGACGGCGACTATACAGGTCATTAGTGTATCACTATCACTTCCAAGTATCGCTGGAACGTTACTCATGATGCACTCGTATGTGCAATATATGCATGCAGGACCGCCATGCCGGTACGTGACGCCGCGCCAAGGTATAAGCAGGGACGTGAAGATCTCGCACAAGGCGAAGACGACCATCTACTTGGGTGGCATAAACCTTTACATTGAGAGGGAGGGAAACGACAGGGAGGACCTTCTCCTACCAAAGAACCAAACCGAGGAGATCCTGCACTTTGCCGAGGCCTCACCGACCCCGATCATCCTTGTCATCCTGTCTGGAGGAGGCATCGACATCTCCTTCGCGCAGAAGCACCCCAAGATCGGCGCCATCCTTTGGGCCGGCTACCCTGGCGGCGAAGGTGGCAACGCCATTGCCGATGTCATCTTTGGAAGATATAATCCAGGTAGCAAATTAAGAAGTGCAACACCGCCGTGTACCACTTCTTTATTGTGCATTACTATCAACAATTATTATTTTTTGTTTATGTTGGATCAATGAAAAACAGGTGGAAGGCTGCCACTGACATGGTTCAAGAACAAGTACATCGAGCAGATCCCCATGACGTCCATGGAATTCCGCCCAGTGCCGGAGAAGGGGTACCCTGGCAGGACCTACAAGTTCTACGATGGCCCGGAGGTGCTGTACCCCTTCGGCTACGGCCTCAGCTACACCAAGTTCCAGTACGAGACCAGCACCGACGGCGTCTCCGTCAGCCTCCCGGCCCCGGGAGGCCACTGCAAGGGCCTCAGCTACAAGCCTAGCGTGGCCACCGTCCCAGCCTGTCAGGCCGTCAACGTCGCCGACCACACCTGCACCGAGACCGTCAGCTTCAACGTTAGCGTGACCAACGCCGGCGGCCGCGGCGGCGCCCACGTCGTGCTGGTGTACACGGCGCCGCCTCCCGAGGTGGCCGAGGCGCCGATCAAGCAGGTGGCGGCGTTCCGCAGGGTGTTCGTGCCGGCCAGGAGCACCGCCACCGTGCCCTTCGCGCTCAACGTGTGCAAGGCGTTCGGCATCGTGGAGAGGACCGCGTACACCGTCGTGCCCTCCGGCGTCAGCAAGGTTCTGGTCGAGAACGGCGACTCGTCGTCGTCGGTGTCGTTCCCCGTCAAGATCGATTTGTCCGTTTAGCTCATGCTTAGTTTCTCGTCCCCATGTTTTAGGAGTTATTTAGTTAGGATCTGTTTTCGTCTCTCCGCGTGTTCAGGATCTAGCTGAAAAATGGGATTAGTTTCCGTAGAAGGGCAACTGTGTTCCGTAACGTTGCTTGTATCGAGTTGAATCAGAATTATCAGTTGTTTTCAGTTTCGGAAAATAAAATAAAGATGCCCATTTGTTGACGCCTTTTCGGAGCGCCAAACACTCAACAAGAACCGTGGCGGTGCCTTCTGCACAGGGGCGGACGGTCCGCGCGCAGGGGCCGGACGGTCCGCGGCCTGGTGCGAGGCGCGGTGGTGCTCTCTGCGTAAGGGCGGACTGTCCGCGGCCTGGGGCCGGACGGTCCGCGGCCTGATGCGTTGCTAGGGCTCCTGCCTGACGGCCGGACGGTCCGCGCCCTAGGGCCGGACGGTCCGCGCGTACGCAGGGACGGCGGAAGATCGCCGACGGCGCCTGGATCTCGCTCCCGGGAGGGACCCCGTCGGGGAGTAGAGATCCTAGGTGGTGTCTAGGCTCGGGTAGACCGACCTAGACTCCTCTAATCGACGTAGAGTCGAGGAGAGGCGGAGAATTTGGGGGTTGGAAGGCTAAACTAGGGCTAAACTAGAACTACTCCTAAGATAAAATGCGAAATAGAAGTTGTATTGATTCGATTGATAATTACAAATCGGCCGTAGACCTCTCTTTATATAGAGGAGGGGGGCTGGACCCTTTACACGACTGGATTCCGGGTTAATTCCGCAAATCTAGCCAACAAACATAGCACAAAACTTGGAACCCTAAACTACTCTGCGCATGCGCGGACCGTCCGGCCCACAGGCGCGGACTGTCCGGACCGCGGACCGTCCGGCCTCAGGGCCGGACCGTCCGGCCGCTCAATATGGTGCTCAACATATGCCCCCCTGCCTTTTGGTGGAGCTGAGCAAACCAAAAGCAACTAACTCGGTGTGATTACATCGGTTCTCTTAGGCATCCTGCCACATACTAGGATGGTACTGTTTGAGGAAACGCCCATTCAAAGCCTTAGGCAAGTCCTTGCCTTGTAATGTTTGTAGCAAATAGGCGTTGCCAGACATCACCTGTTTTACTTTATAAGGGCCTTCCCAGCTTGGTGACCATTTCCCGAACTTCCGGTCTTTATTCCTTAGAGGCAGAATGGTCTTCCACACCAGGTCCCCTACTTGAAATGATTTTGCTTTGACCTTCTTGTTGTAGGCTCTGGCTACCATGATTTTGTCCTTTTCTATTGCTCCCAAAGCTATCATCCTTTTGTCAGTCACCTCATCAATATTATCCATCATTGAATCATAATAATCGGTAATAGTTAGATCATTTTGTCTGGCGAACCTGATAGCATTCAAACTTATTTCCACAGGCAACACTGCTTCTTGCCCATAGACAAGCTCAAAAGGAGATACTTTAGTAGCCCTATGTTTAGATATTCTATGAGCCCATAAAGCCTCAGACAAAATCTTATGCCAATGTTTAGGATTATCAGATATTTTCTTTTTTATCAAATTAATCAATGTCCTATTGCTAGACTCGGCCTGACCATTGGCCTGAGCATAATATGGAGATGAATTAAGCAGCTTAATTCTGTATAATTCAGCAAATTCACGTACCTCCTTTGACATAAAAGAAGTACCTTGATCTGTAGTTAAGGTCTAGGGAATGCCGAATCTATGAATGATATGCTCAGTTATAAACTCAATTACCTCCTTGTGTGTCATGTTCTTTAGAGCAACGGCTTCAGTCCATTTGGTGAAGTAGTCAGTGGCAACTAACACAAACCGATGCCCCTTTGATGATGAAGGATGAATTTCTCCAATAAAGTCTAATCCCCATCCTCTGAACGGCCAAGGCTTGATGATAGGATGTAATTCGGCTGCAGGGACCAACTGTAGGTCGCCGAATTTTTGACACACTTGGCAACCCTTGTAGTACTTGAAACAATCAGCTATCATACTAGGCCAATAAAAACCAGACCTTCGCAACAACCACTTCATCTTTGGAGCTGATTGATGAGTACCACAAATTCCCTCATGTACTTTGGCCATGGCTAATATAGCGTCATCTGGGCCCAAGCACTTAAGCAGGATGTCATTGACTGTTCGGCGGTAAAGTTCATCACTCATCAAAACATACTTGAAAGCTGTTCGCCGAATGTTCTTGTCGGCGTTCCGAGACCGGGGGGTCCCCGAGCCGACGAGTGAGTGTGCCGCGTGCCCCAGCCCAGATGGGTCGAGCGCGTGGGCGAGCGCGAAGGGGAGAGAGAGAGAGAGAGAGCGAGAGCGAGGTGGCCGGAGCCGGGTCGTGAGGGAGTCGGAGAATTCCCGCGGCCTTCGTGTTCGTCCCGCGCCCAGGTCGGGTGCGCTTGCAGTAGGGGGTTACAAGCGTCCGCGCGGGTGAGGGGAGCGAGCGGCCCCGAGAGAGCGCCTGCCCCTGCCCCTCGTTCCCGCGAGGCCAACCTTCTCTAAGAAGGCCCTGGTCCTTCCTTTTATAGTCGTAAGGAGAGGATCCAGGTGTACAAAATGGGGGTGTAGCAAGGTGCTACGTGTCTAGCGAGGGAGAGCTAGCGCCCTAAGTACATGCCAAGGTGGCAGCCGGAGAGATCTTGACACCCTGTTGGTGTGGCGTCGTGGCTGTTGGAGAAGCAGTGGAGCTTGACGGAGGGACAGCTGTTGGAACAGCTGTGCTCTTGCTGACGTCTCCCTGCTTTCGTAAGGGAGTCAAGAGTCGCCGTCGTCATGGTCTAGTGAGGCGCCATCATTGCCTATCTGGCGGAGCTGGCCAGATGGGACGCCGGTCTTGTTCTCTGCGACCCGAGTCGGCTCAGGGCAGGGTGATGATGACGCTTCCTGTTGACGTGGCGGTCTTGTGTCCTAGGTCGGGCGTCGTGGAGGCTCCTCCGAAGTCGAGGTCGAGTTCGTCCTGCATGACAGAGGCCGAGCCCGAACTCCTGGGTCCGGCGAGGCGGAGGTCGTTCGGCAGAGGCCGAGGCGGAGTCCGAGCCCTGGGTCGGGCGGAGCGGAGTTCGCCGTCTTCCGGGGCCTTAGCCCTGGGTCGGGCGGAGTGGAGTTCGCCGTCTTCCGGGGCCTTAGCCCGAGTCCGAGCCCTGGGTCGGGCGGAGCGGAGTTCGTCGTCTTCCAGGGCCTTGGCCCGAGTCCGAGCCCTGGGTCGGGCGGAGCGGAGTTCGTCGTCTTCCGGGGCCTTGGCCCGAGTCCGAGCCCTGGGTCGGGCGGAGCGGAGTTCGCCGTCTTCCGGGGCCTT
This sequence comes from Zea luxurians, assembly GCA_029449295.1. Classification (NCBI taxonomy): domain Eukaryota; kingdom Viridiplantae; phylum Streptophyta; class Magnoliopsida; order Poales; family Poaceae; genus Zea; species Zea luxurians. The sequence continues at coordinate 93,048,524 of JAOPSE010000008.1, read as the reverse complement.
AGCCCGAGTCCGAGCCCTGGGTCGGGCGGAGCGGAGTTCGCCGTCTTCCGGGGCCTTAGCCCGAGTCCGAGCCCTGGGTCGGGCGGAGTGGAGTTTGCCGTCTTCCGGGGCCTTAGCCCGAGTCCGAGCCCTGGGTCGGGCGGAGCGGAGTTCGCCGTCTTCCGGGGCCTTAGCCCGAGTCCGAGCCCTGGGTCGGGCGGAGTGGAGTTTGCCGTCTTCCGGGGCCTTAGCCCGAGTCCGAGCCCTGGGTCGGGCAGAGCCTCCTATGGCACCTCTGGTGAAGTCTGGTCGCCCGTCGGTCTTACCTTTTGCGTTAAACGCCCCGGTGACTTGGTCGGTTGGCGCGGTGATTTAGTCAGGGTTACTTCTTATCGAAGGCGGGGCCTCGGGCGAGCCGGAGATGCGTCTGCCGTGAAAGAGGAGGCCTCAGGCGAGACGAAGTCATCTTAGGGTCGGCTGCCCTCGCCCGAGGCTAGGCTCGGGCGTGGCGTGATCGAGTCGCTCGTATGGACTGATCCCTGACTTAATCAAACCCATCAGGCCTCTGCAGCTTTATGCTGATGGGGGTTACCAGCTGAGAATTAGGCGTCTTGAGGGTACCCCTAATTATGGTCCCCGACAGTAGCCCCCGAGCCTTGAAGAGAGTGTTAACACTCGCTTGGAGGCTTGCGTCGCACTTTTTTGCAAGGGGACCAGCCTTTCTCGGTGGTACTTTGTTCCGGTGGGTGCGCGCGAGCGCACCCGCCGGGTGTAGCCCCCGAGGCCTCGGAGGAGTGGTTTCACTCCTTCGAGGTCTTAATGCCTTGCGTAATGCCTCGGCTGGTCTGGCGGTTCCCTCATGCGAGCAGGGCGTAGCCCAGGTGCACTGTCGGGGCCCAAGTTCTCGGGCTGGTATGTTGACGCTGTCAACGGTTTGGCCGGAGCCGGGTTTGCGAGAGCAGCCCCCGAGCCTCCGCATGGAGCGAGAGGACGATCAGGGACAGACTCGGCTTTTTTATATACGCCCCTACGTCGCCTTTCCGCAAGGAGGAGGGGGGGAGTGCGCCATGTTACCCTCGATGGGCACCGAACATGGTGTCTCCGGTGAGCTGCAACCGGGTAATCCGAGTGGACGTCCGTGCCCCGTTCGTTGGGGGTCGGCTAGGGGCCCGGAGGCACGCCCAAAAGTACCTGCGGGTGATCTGCCGGACCCGGTCCCCTAGCGACGGGGTCCGAGGGCTCGTTGCCTCCCTCCGATGGGATTCCGTTACAGAGTCGCTCCCGCTGGTCTCGGAAATGTCCTAGGGTACCTCGGGAGCGCAGCCCGAGCCTTGGTTATGTATCGAACGTACCCCTGGTCATCCCTCGCTCGGCGTCTGAGGCGACTGTGAACCCTTCGACAGGCCAGCCTTCGAACCCCTGATCAGTAATGGGCGCAGAGCCCTAGTAGCCTGAGGCGGTCGTGGAACCTTTCGGGAGGCCGACCTTCGAACCCCTGACCAGTAGTGGGTGTCGGGCCCACGCGATCTGAGGCGGCTGTTGAACCCCTCGGGGGCCAGCCTTCGAACCCCTGATCAGTAGGGAGGCTCGGAGCCTAGTTCCTTCACGGGGAAGGATCCCTTTGGGGGTATCCTCCTTCCCAGTCCCTGTTGCAAGAGATAGAGAAAGAAGGAAAAGGGAAAAAAGGATACGAAACCAAGCGACGTGGCGTACCTTTTTTGGTGTGGTCGTTTTGGCGGAGGCGAAGCGTCGCCAGCTGCCCCTGCCAGAAACGTCACCTGTCCAGCCGCGGAGTTAATGCGCCGGGGGAAGCGGTCGGCGAGGCTGCCGTTGCGTGCGCGAGCCGTTCGAGGTACGGGTCACGGGCGCGTCGTCTTCACACCGTGAGAGAGGGTTCTCTCGCTGCCTCCGGATGGGACATGAGCTTGGCCGATGGCGTGACCGCTGCTCTTACGCGCCTGCCACCGTCATTACTGCCGGCCCACTTTTGACCGCGTTTGACCGCTGCGTCAGGCTGGCGCTGCTGGGTCGCCTCGAATCGCGGTATCGGTTCCGCAATCGAGGAGGTGCGGTGGTGGTGCAAGTGGCACAGCGGCTCGCATGCAGCACCCGGCGCGCCAGTTGCGCGACGCGTGGGCTTGAGCCGTCGCGCTGGCCTGTCAGGAGTCGGAGAGGCGCGTCCACTTGGCGCGGTTGCATGCCGCCTGCATGGCTGCCTGCCCCTTTCGCCCGCTGGTCTGGGCAAAAGTGGAGGGTTACTTGTAACCGCTGGGTGGTTGCGCGCGTCGTGCGCGACGGTTCGGCTTCCTCTGCTCGGAGCCGGTCTCCCTGACTTGTGGGTCCCAGCCCCCGCGCCGCGGGGGAGGGCTTTGGAGGCGTGTTGAAGAAGACTCAGCCCGTGACGGTTGGGGGCTCAAGCAGGGGGAGTTGCCTTTAAAAGGAGGGCGACCCTTTCGTAAGGCGACCATGCCTCCTCCCCGCCTTATGCATCGTGTCTTTCCACCTTCCAAGCCCCCGGATGGGGGAAACCGCCGTCTTTTCGCCCCATCGTTGGAGGAACGCAACTCCGTGGGAGTTGGTACCTTTCAGCTATCGTTCGGCTTCAAGGATTTTCATCATGCAGCCCGGCTGCACCCCTCCACCGGCGGTCACCCAAGAGGGTGACTTCCGGCTTGAAGGTGGGGAGGGGCAAACCGGACTGCAATCTAGGTCCCACCCTCAGCTTCAAGGATGTTCATCATCCTCGCTGGGGTGGGTGCCGGGCTGAGCCGGCGCTCTACCTCCCACGTGGGTTGGTGGGTCATCCTCTCCCACTACGTTCGTGGGGGAGGGCGCTCACTGACCCTGCGGGCGGCCCGGACTTCGACAACGTGGGATGGATCGGCGGCGAACGCCGTCACCTCCAGCGTGTCGGGTCCGCTGGCTCGGCTCCGGCGGCCCCTTTTGTCGGGGGGGCGGCTGCCGCGCCGTGTACACGGGAGGTTCACCCTAGACGCCGCACGCCGCTAGGGCGGCGCTCGTGTTCTGGGGTGGCCCTGCCTTTGCACCAGGACGACGTCCTCACGCGGAGGCCGGTGCCCCACTCATCTGGGAGGATTTGAGTGGGGATCTGCCGGGGGGCTGATGGCTTCTGCCGTCAGCGTCGAGGCGGAGGCGGCTCGAGAAGCCCCCGTCGCCGGCGGGGTCACCGCCACTATCCGCGCTTCGGGCCTCCGGCTCTTTGTACTTGTCCTCGCCCCTCGGGTGGCGTTATGGGCGAGGGCAAGACAGCAGCTGTGCCTTCTCCTGAGGCCTGCGCTGCGGCGGAGGGAGGAACCGGAGTTCTGTTTGTTATGGCACTTCGAGTGCCGGGTTTTTTGTTCATTTTGGCTTTCGGGGCCTGAACATGTATGCAACTCCGGCGCAGAGCCGTGTTTTTTCCTCATTTTCGAGCACTAAGACTCGCCTGCTGATTATCTGAACCGCTTCACCAAGCGTGAGTTGCCCCGTGTCAAGGTGACGAGTGAGGTATCCGTATCCCTGAGGCGTAGGAGTCCCTCGGCTCGGTCGGACCTGTTGTCCGAGGCTCCTCTAGCTTAGTTAAAGAGACCCCTCGGCCGCTCTTCGACGAGCTGAGGCCAGGGGTAGCGATATCAGCATGAGCAGAGGCGGAGTTGGCTCGGAAATGAAACCTGGTTGGCCGGAGCCTAGCCGGGTTGTCTGTTGGCAGGATTGTCGTCAGAGTTGCTCAGCCGAGGCTTCGGATCGAGCTGGCGCCCTCGGAAGGCGGTCGGCCGAGGCCCCGGAGGTGGCCGGCCGAGCCGTCCGCTCGGGCCGGGTTCTCGGAGAAGTCCCTGGCAGAGATTGCTCGAGCGTGGTGATGACGTCGTCCTTCGGAGCGGAGGTCCTCGGACCGCGTCGCCGTCCGAGGCTAGGTCGGGCCTTGCCGAAGGTGCTGTCGATGCCGAGGGTGTCATCGCCCTCTTCCAGCGTCAAGATCCGAGCCTGCAGGGTCAAATCGTCTTGTAGCGTGGGCCTTGTGCGGCCGTCGAGGCCAGAACACACACCCTTGCTGCGTTATAAAGCTGCATCTCTTTTCCTCTTGTTTCGAGTATCTGGACTTTTTGTCGGTAGCAGGGATGTTAGTGCGAGCGAGAGTTGCTTCTCGCGGAAGGTGATGAGTGAGGTATCCGTATCCCGGAGGCGTGGGAGTCCCTCGGCTCGGTCGGCCTTGCCGCTTACGCGTACTTTCACCCGTCCATGAGGCCCTGTCACCGACTCGGTCGAGAAGGCTCGAAGAATCGCTTTGACAGAAGGGCTTCCGAACGAAAAGACTTATTCGATCCGCAGAGTCACTTTATCCGAACGCGAGTTACTTATCGCAGAAGGTGATGAGTGAGGTATCCGTATCCCGGAGGCGTAGGAGTCCCTCGGCTCGGTCAGCCTTGACTGCTTACGTGTACCCCGTCGTTTCCAGGACCCACTTTTCGAAGTAGTCAAAAAGCACGAAAGATATTTTGATAAAAGAGATTTTCTGTTCGAGGAAAATTTTGACGCAGAGGGGGTTTCCCCCCTTTTAGCCCCCAAGGGAGGGTCGGGCTTTGCCGAGGCGAGGCCGACCCTTCCTTGTTGACTAAACTTTGCGTGGGTGCGAGGTGTATGAACAATTTGAAAACATCTCAAGGGTAGAAGCGACGTAGCTGTTGGATGTTCCAAGCGTTGCCGTAGACCTCGCCTTGACTGTTGGCCAGCTTGTACGTTCCGGGCTTCAGAACTTTGGCGATGATGAACGGCCCCTCCCAGGGGGGCGTGAGCTTGTGCCTCCCTCGGGCGTCTTGCCGCAGCCGAAGCACCAGGTCGCCCACCTGGAGGTCTCGGGGTCGGACCCCTCGGGCGTCGCAGGGACTGCTGGTACCGCGTCGAGTGTAGTAAGGCCCTGTCCCGAGCCTCGTCCAGCTGGTCCAGCGAGTCTTCTCGGCTTGCTTGGTTACTTTCGTCGTCGTAGGCCCTCGTCCTCGGGGAGCCGTATTCTAGGTCCGTGGGCAAGACGGCCTCGGCCCCGTAGACCAGGAAGAAAGGCGTGAAACCTGTGGCTCGGCTCGGCGTCGTCCTCAGGCTCCAGACCACCGAGGGGAGTTCCTTCATCCACCGCTTGCCGAACTTGTTGAGGTTGTTGTAAATACGAGGCTTGAGCCCTTGTAGGATCATGCCATTGGCGCGCTCTACTTGCCCATTCGACATGGGATGAGCTACGGCGGCCCAGTCCACCCGGATGTTATGATCCTCGCAAAAATCCAAGAATTTTTTGCCGGTGAACTGGGTGCCATTGTCGGTGATGATGGAGTTCGGGACCCCGAAGCGATGGATGATGTTGGTGAAGAACGCCACCGCCGGCTCGGATCTGATGCTGTTCAGGGGTCGGACCTCGATCCACTTAGAGAATTTGTCGACGGCGACCAGCAGGTGCGTGTAGCCCCCGGGCGCCTTCTGCAGAGGGCCGACGAGGTCCAGACCCCACACAGCGAAGGGCCAGGTGATGGGTATCGTCTGCAGAGCCTGAGCGGGCAGGCGGGTCTGCTTCGCATAGAATTGGCACCCTTCGCAGGCGTGGACAATTCTAGTGGCGTCAGCCACCGTCGTCGGCCAGTAAAAACCTTGGCGGAAAGCGTTCCCAACGAGGGTTCGAGGTGCTGCATGATGGCCGCAAGCCCCCGAGTGTATTTCCCGCAGGAGTTCCTGACCTTCGGCGATGGAGATGCATCGCTGGAGGATGCCCGAGGGGCTTCGGTGGTAGAGCTCCTTCTCATCGCCCAGCAAGACGAACGACTTGGCGCGTCGCGCTACCCGCCGAGCCTCGGCTCGGTCGAGGGGCAGTTCTCCTTGGCGGAGATATTGCAGGTACGGGGTTTGCCAATCTTGATCTGGCACGACCCCGTTCTGCTCCTCCTCGATGCGTAGTGCTTCGCCCTCGGGCTCCGAGGGTTCCTCGGGTTGAGCCGAGGATGGCTCGGGCTGGGCCGAGGTCACCTCGGACGGGGCCGAGGGTGCCTCGGGCTGGGCCGAGGTCACCTCGGACGGGGCCGAGGGTGCCTCGGGCTCGGGCGCGTCGCCTATCTTGACGGAGGGTTGGTGCAGATCCCGGGAGAAGACGTCCGGGGGAACCGTCGTTCGCCCCGAGGCTATCTTCGCCAGCTCGTCCGCAGTCTCGTTGTAGCGCCGGGCGATGTGGTTAAGCTCGAGCCCGTAGAACTTGTCTTCCAAGCGTCGAACCTCCTCACAGTAGGCCTCCATCTTCGGGTCGCGACAGTGGGAGTTCTTCATGACTTGGTCGATGACGAGCTGCGAGTCGCCGCGTGCATCGAGGCGTCGGACCCCTAGCTCGATGGCGATTCGCAATCCGTTGATCAGAGCCTCGTACTCGGCCACATTGTTGGACGCCGGGAAATGGAGGCGGAGCACATAGCGCAGGTGCTTCCCGAGGGGCGAGACAAAGAGCAGGCCCGCGCCAGCTCCCGTCTTCATCAGCGACCCGTCGAAAAACATGGTCCAGAGCTCTGGTTGGATTGGAGCCGTTGGCAACTGGGTATCGACCCATTCGGCTACGAAATCCGCCAGTACCTGGGACTTGATGGCCTTCCGAGGGGCGAACGAGATTGCCTCGCCCATGATTTCCACCGCCCACTTCGCGATCCGTCCCGAGGCTTCTCGGCACTGGATGATCTCCCCCAGGGGGAAGGATGACACCACAGTCACCGGATGAGACTCGAAGTAATGTCGCAGCTTTCTCCTCGTCAGGATCACTGCATATAGCAGCTTCTGGACTTGTGGGTAGCGGATCTTGGTCTCGGTCAGCACTTCGCTGACGAAGTAAACTGGCCTCTGAATGGGCAAAGCATGCCCCTCTTCCTGCCTTTCGACCACGATCGCGGCGCTGACCACCTGAGTGGTTGCGGCGACGTAGACCAAGAGGGTTTCTCCATCAGCTGGGGGTACCAAGATGGGCGCCTGGGTGAGGAGTGCCTTCAGGTTCCCGAGGGCTTCCTCGGCCTCGGGAGTCCAAGTGAAGCACTCGGCCTTCCTTAAGAGACGGTACAGGGGCAGGCCCCTTTCGCCGAGGCGCGAGATGAAACGGCTCAAGGCCGCGAGGCATCCCATGACCCTCTGTACGCCTTTTAAGTCCTTGATGGGCCCCATGTTTGTGATGGCCGCGATCTTCTCCGGGTTGGCTTCGATGCCCCGCTCGGAGACGATGAATCCCAAAAGCATGCCCCGGGGCACCCCGAAGACGCACTTCTTGGGATTGAGCTTGACGCCCTCCGCCTTGAGACACCGGAATGTCAGTTCGAGGTCGGAGAGAAGGTCGGAGGCTTTCCTCGTCTTGACTACGATGTCATCGACGTAGGCCTCGACCGTGCAACCGATGTGTTCACCGAACACATGGTTCATGCACCGCTGGTACGTTGCACCCGCGTTCCTCAAACCGAACGGCATTGTGACATAACAGTACATGCCGAAGGGCGTGATGAAAGAAGTCGCGAGTTGGTCGGACTCTTTCATCTTGATTTGATGATACCCTGAGTAGGCATCGAGGAAAGACAGGGTTTCGCACCCTGCAGTGGAGTCCACGATTTGATCGATGCGAGGTAGAGGGTAGGGGACTTTCGGACATGCTTTGTTGAGACCAGTGTAGTCTACACACATCCGCCATTTCCCCCCTTTTTTCCTCACAAGTACAGGGTTGGCAAGCCATTCGGGATGGAATACCTCTTTGATGAACCCTGCTGCCATCAGCTTGTGGACCTCCTCGCCTATCACCCTGCGCCTTTCCTCGTCGAATCGGCGCAGAGGCTGTCTGACCGGTCGGGCTCCGGCCCGAATATCCAGCGAGTGCTCGGCGACATCCCTCGGTATGCCGGGCATGTCCGAGGGACTCCACGCAAAGACGTCGGCGTTTGCGCGGAGAAAGTCGACGAGCACTGCTTCCTATTTGGGGTCGAGCCCGGAACCGATCCGGATCTGCCTGGAGGTGTCACCACTAGGGTCGAGAGGGACGGCCTTGACCGTCTCCGCTGGCTCGAAGTTGCCAGCGTGTCGCTTCACGTCCGGCACCTCTCGGGAGAGGCTTTCCAGGTCGGCAATGAGGGCCTCGGACTCGGCGAGGGCCTCGGCGTACTCCACGCACTCCACATCGCATTCGAATGCGTGTTTGTACGTGGGGCCGACGGTGATGACCCCGTTGGGGCCCGGCATCTTGAGCTTCAGGTAAGTGTAGTTGGGGATGGCCATGAACTTCGCGTAGCATGGTCTTCCCAGCACTGCGTGGTAGGTTCCTCGGAACCCGACCACCTCGAACGTCAAAGTCTCCCTTCGGAAGTTGGAGGGTGTTCCGAAGCAGACAGGGAGGTCGAGCTGTCCGAGGGGCTGGACGCGCTTCCCGGGAATGATCCCGTGGAAGGGCGCAGCGCCTGCTCGGACGGATGACAGATCGACGCGCAGGAGCCTGAGGGTCTCGACGTAGATGATGTTGAGGCAGCTGCCCCCATCCATCAGGACCTTGGTGAGCCTGACGTCGCCGATGACGGGGTCGACGACGAGCGGGTACTTCCCCGGGCTCGGCACGTGGTCGGGGTGGTCGTCCCGGTCGAAGGTGATGGGCTTGTCGGACCAGTCTAGGTAGACTGGCGCCGCCACCTTCACCGAGCAGACCTCCTGACGCTCTTGCTTACGATGCCGAGCCGAGGCATTCGCCGCATGCCCTCCGTAGATCATGAAGCAGTCGCGGACCTCTGGGAACTCTCCTGCTTGGTGATCCTCCCTTTTGTCGTCGTCGTGAGCCCTGCCACCCTCTGCGGGTGGCCCGGCCCTGTGGAAGTGGCGCCGAAGCATGACGCACTCCTCGAGGGTGTGCTTGACGGGCCCCTGATGGTATGGGCACGTCTCCTTGAGTGCCTTGTCGAAGAGGTTAGCACCTCCGGGGGGCTTCCGAGGGTTCTTGTGCTCGGCGGCGGCGACAAGGTCTACATCGGGAACGTCGCGTTTCGCTTGCGACTTCCTCCTGCCTTTCTTCTTGGCGCCGCGCGGAGTAGACGCCTCGGGAGCATCTTCCGACGGGCGGCCCTGGGGCTGCTTGTCCTTTCGGAAGATGGCCTCTACCGCCTCCTGGCCGGAGGCGAACTTGGTGGCGATGTCCATCAGCTCGCTCGCCCTGGTGGGGGTCTTGCGACCCAACTTGCTCACCAGGTCACGGCAGGTGGTGCCGGCGAGGAACGCGCCGATGACATCGGAGTCGGTGATGTTGGGCAGCTCGGTGCGCTGCTTCGAGAACCGCTGGATGTAGTCCCGGAGAGACTCTCCCGGCAGTTGCCGACAGCTTCGGAGGTCCCAGGAATTCCCGGGGCGCACGTACGTGCCCTGGAAGTTGCCGGCGAAAGCTTGGACCAGATCCTCCTAGTTGGAAATCTGCCTCGGAGGCAGGTGCTCCAACCAGGCACGAGCGGTGTCGGAGAGGAACAGGGGGAGGTTGCGGATGATGAGGTTGTCGTCGTCCGTCCCACCCAGCTGACAGGCCAGGCGGTAGTCCGCGAGCCACAATTCCGGCCTCGTTTCCCCCGAGTACTTCGTGATAGTAGTCGGGGGTCGGAATCAGGGCGGAAACGGCGCCCGCCGAATGGCTTGGCTAAAGACCTGCGGACCGGGTGGTTCGGGCGAGGGACTCCGATCTTCCCCGCTGTCGTAGCGTCCCCCACGCCTGGGGTGATAACCTCGGCGCACCCTTTCGTCGAGGCGGGCCCGACGGTCGCGATGAGGGTGCTCGTCGCCGAGGTGGCCCGGGGCCGCAGGCGCGGTGTTGCGCGTGCGCCCGGTATAGGCCGAGGCTTCCCGCGTGAGTCGGGAAGTCGCGGCACGAGGTTCCTAGGGGTACCCCTGCCTTCGAGAGGCAGAGCTCTCGGCCCGCCGGGCCGCAGCGCCTTCCAGGAGATGCTTGAGTTCTCCCTGGATTCGCCGACCCTCGGTGGTTGATGACTTCGGCATCGCGCGGAGGAGCATCGCTGCGGCGGCCAGGTCCTGACCGGTTCCGCCGGATGCGGGTGGCGGTCTGTCCCTGGCATCGTTGGCGATGCGGTGCCGGAGACCTTGGGGCAGGTGACGTATTCCTCCGGCTGGGGGCTGGCCCGCCCATACCTGCCCGATGTTCTGGCGGATTGCCTCGAGCGCTCCTGCTCCCTCATCGAGCCCGGCCTGCGCCCCGCGGACTTGCTCGAGCTGTGGGTCATGACCCCCCGCCGGAACGGGGACCACAGCTAGCTCCCGCGGGATGTCGGCGCGAGGCGCTGGCCTAGGGGGATCACCATCCTCCGGCATGCCGAGACAGCCGCCTCCGGAGGGATCCCCTAGCTCGACGTGGAGACATTCGCGGCTCGGGCCGCAGTCCTTGTCGTCAAGGCTGCGGCTGCCGTCGGAACAGTCAGAGAGGCAGTAGTCACATGCGGTCATGAAGTCCCGCATGGCACTGGGGTTGCCAAATCCGGAGAAATCCCAGCAGATGCTGGGGTCGTCATCTTCCTCGGACCCAGAGGGTCCGTAGGTCGAGACACCCGTCAATCGGTCCCAAGGCGACCGCACACGAAACCCCAGAGAGGTTGCACTCGCCTCAACGTGAGCGCCCGCCAAAGCGAGGTCGCCAGGCGGGTTGAGGTCGAGTCGAAATGACGAAAGATGGGGAGCAGTTGGTACCTTTTTGTCGACGAGGAGCGACGAAGTCATGTCGGGGGCTGATCGTGCCGTCGTCTTGGGTACGAGGGCGACGTCCTGCAGGCCCTTCGCGAGCGTGCTGGCATCGTCCACCTGCTCGGAGTCGACGTGCTGCGGGGGGATGGCGCTCGCCTTTGCCTCGAACGCGAGGGTGACGCCTAGCGTGTCCTCCGTTGGGGCACTGGGGATGTCGATTTGCTCGACAGCTGTCGGAGCGCGGCCTCCCGCTCGGCCTTGGTTGCCCCGCCTCCTCCTCCGATGACGAGGGAGAGGACGGAGCGAGCTCGAAAGTTGTCCTTCCCCCACGCGGGAAAGGCGTCGTCGATTCCGCCGCCGGCGGGCGGGCTGTCCGCCACCATTGTCGCTGTCGCGCGGCGGTGGAAGGAGTATCATGTCGTAGCCGCTGTCGAGAGACATGAACTCGAGGCTCCCGAAACGGAGCACCGTCCCGGGTTGGAGAGGTCGTTGGAGTCTGCCCATCTGGAGCTTGACGGGAAACTGCTCGTCAACACGCAGCGTGCCCCTACCTGGCGCGCCAACTGTCGGCGTTCCGAGACCGGGGGGTCCCCGAGCCGACGAGTGAGTGTGTCGCGTGCCCCAGCCCAGATGGGTCGAGCGCGTGGGCGAGCGCGAAGGGGGGAGAGAGAGAGCGAGAGCGAGGTGGCCGGAGCCGGGTCGTGAGGGAGTCGGAGAATTCCCGCGGCCTTCGTGTTCGTCCCGCGCCCAGGTCGGGTGCGCTTGCAGTAGGGGGTTACAAGCGTCCGCGCGGGTGAGGGGAGCGAGCGGCCCCGAGAGAGCGCCTGCCCCTGCCCCTCGTTCCCGCGAGGCCAACCTTCTCTAAGAAGGCCCTGGTCCTTCCTTTTATAGTCGTAAGGAGAGGATCCAGGTGTACAAAATGGGGGTGTAGCAAGGTGCTACGTGTCTAGCGAGGGAGAGCTAGCGCCCTAAGTACATGCCAAGGTGGCAGCCGGAGAGATCTTGGCACCCTGTTGGTGTGGCGTCGTGGCTGTTGGAGAAGCAGTGGAGCTTGACGGAGGGACAGCTGTTGGAACAGCTGTGCTCTTGCTGACGTCTCCCTGCTTTCGTAAGGGAGTCAAGAGTCGCCGTCATCATGGTCTAGTGAGGCGCCATCATTGCCTATCTGGCGGAGCTGGCCAGATGGGACGCCGGTCTTGTTCTCTGCGACCCGAGTCGGCTCAGGGCAGGGTGATGACGACGCTTCCTGTTGACGTGGCGGTCTTGTGTCCTAGGTCGGGCGTCGTGGAGGCTCCTCCGAAGTCGAGGTCGAGTTCGTCCTGCATGACAGAGGCCGAGCCCGAACTCCTGGGTCGGGCGAGGCGGAGGTCGTTCGGCAGAGGCCGAGGCGGAGTCCGAGCCCTGGGTCGGGCGGAGCGGAGTTCGCCGTCTTCCGGGGCCTTAGCCCGAGTCCGAGCCCTGGGTCGGGCGGAGCGGAGTTCGTCGTCTTCCGGGGTCTTGGCCCGAGTCCGAGCCCTGGGTCGGGCGGAGCGGAGTTCGTCGTCTTCCGGGGCCTTGGCCCGAGTCCGAGCCCTGGGTCGGGCGGAGCGGAGTTCGCCGTCTTCCGGGGCCTTAGCCCGAGTCCGAGCCCTGGGTCGGGCGGAGCGGAGTTCGCCGTCTTCCGGGGCCTTAGCCCGAGTCCGAGCCCTGGGTCGGGCGGAGTGGAGTTTGCCGTCTTCCGGGGCCTTAGCCCGAGTCCGAGCCCTGGGTCGGGCGGAGCGGAGTTCGCCGTCTTCCGGGGCCTTAGCCCGAGTCCGAGCCCTGGGTCGGGCGGAGTGGAGTTTGCCGTCTTCCGGGGCCTTAGCCCGAGTCCGAGCCCTGGGTTGGGCAGAGCCTCCTATGGCACCTCTGGCGAAGTCTGGTCGCCCGTCGGTCTTACCTTTTGCGTTAAACGCCCCGGTGACTTGGTCGGTTGGCGCGGTGATTTAGTCAGGGTTACTTCTTATCGAAGGCGGGGCCTCGGGCGAGCCGGAGATGCGTCTGCCGTGAAAGAGGAGGCCTCAGGCGAGACGGAGTCATCTTAGGGTCGGCTGCCCTCGCCCGAGGCTAGGCTCGGGCGTGGCGTGATCGAGTCGCTCGTATGGACTGATCCCTGACTTAATCAAACCCATCAGGCCTCTGCAGCTTTATGCTGATGGGGGTTACCAGCTGAGAATTAGGCGTCTTGAGGGTACCCCTAATTATGGTCCCCGACAGTTCTTATCTGTCCTGATATTGGGATTTCGTAAATAATTAAGTATAGGTGTCCTCCAATCACTTGCATCGGCTTCATTGTCAGCCGAATTAATGAAAAGAACATTTCTGGTAACCCCGGACGGTCCGGCGTCATCACGCGGACGGTCCGCGACCTGGGAATTTGGCTTTGCACTGGTTATCAGATTTTTAGTTTTGTGAAACTTCCCTCTCTTTATCCGATAACCTGATGCATCTTGTGCCAAATCATTAGCTCTATGATTCTCAACTCTAGAGATTTGCCGAATACTGAATTCGTCAAAAGAATGGATTATGCTGCAACATTTCTCAAGATAACTATTTAGAGTACCATCAAGACATTGATATTCTTCTAACACTTGTTGGACAACCAGCTGAGAATCACCAAATACCTTCACATGTTTTACTCCCATACCATTTAAAAGTTCTAAGCCGAATAGGAGGGCCTCATATTCAGCTTGATTATTAGTGCAATAAGTTTTCAATCGGCTAGAGAAGTCAAAGGAGACATTACTCGGTGAAACAAGCACAATGCCAATTCCTTGCCCTTCATTGCAAACCGATCCATCAAAATATAAAGTCCAAGGAGTAATAGTGAGGTATGACATGTCTAGTTCATGAATATCATTAACCCGATGTTCTACAATAAAATCCGCTACGACTTGGCCTTTCATAGATTTCAATGGTTCATAGGCCAAGTCATATTCTATGAGTGCATAAGCCCACTTACCAATTCTACCACTCATAATTGGGTTATGCAACATGTATTTGATTACATCGGCTTGACCAGAAACAGTGCAATGACTAGACAGTAAATAACATCTACATTTGGTGCATGCATAAAACAAGCATAAGCATAACTTTTCAATAAAAGTGTACCTTGTTTCAGCATCCACCAACCTTCGGCTTAGATATGTCACCACATGCTCCTTCCCCTCAGTTTCTTGTGTCAGAACAGCCCCAATAACCTTGTCTTCAGCTGCAATGTATAATCTGAATGGTGCTCCTATTTGTGGTGCTTTTACCACGGGAGCCGAAGACAAGTATTTTTTAATGAGATCAAATGCTTCCTGCTGCTCTGCCCCCCAGGTGAATTCAGCATCATTCTTAAGCCGAAAGATAGGGGTGAAGGCATCAATCTTCCCAGCTAGGTTAGAAATAAACCTTCGTAAATAATTCACCTTGCCGAGAAACCTCTGCACTTCGACCTTACAAGTCGGAGGCCCCACATTCCGAATAGACTCGATTCGGTCAGGATCTATTTCTATACCATGTTCATGGATGACAAATCCTAAAAACTTACCAGCCGACACTCCAAAAGCACATTTACGTGGGTTCATTTTTAAACCATACCGACGCATTTTATCAAAGGCTTTGCGCAAATCGGCTATATGAGAACTAAACTTAGCCGATTTGACTACAATATCATCAATGTAGACTTCCACAGTGTTTCCTAACAACTCATGGAAGATCAGATTCATAGCCCTCTGATAAGTAGCACCAGCATTTTTAAGACCGAATGTCATGACAACCCATTCAAATAAACCAATGAAGCCGGGACATATAAAGGCCGTTTTAGACGCATCTTCTTCGGCCATGAAAATCTGATTATATCCGGCATTACCATCAAGGAAGCTAATAATTCTATTTCCTGATGCATTATTGATTAATGTGTCGGCTATGGGCATGGGATATTCATCTTTAGGAGTTGCTTTATTTAAATTACGAAAATCAATGCATACTCTAAGTTTACCTGACTCCTTCTTCTCCACCGGCACAATATTGGAGACCCACTCTGCGTATCTGCAAGGTCTAATAAAATTAGCTTCTAGTAGCCGGTGGGTTTCGTCCTTGATTCGTGGGAGAAGATCTGGACGAAATGTTCTAGCTTTCTGCTTGAAAGGTCTGAAACCAGACTTAATAGGCAGCCGATGTTTGACAATCTCTCGGCTTAGTCCAGGCATTTCAGTGTAATTCCAAGCAAAACAATCTGAATATTCCTTCAATAGACCGATCATCTCATTTCTAGAATCGGTCTCCAGGGTCTTGTTTACAAAAGTCGGCCTTGGAGTTTTACCATTTCCTATGTCAATCTCCTCCAAAGGATCAGCCGATGTAAACCCCTGTCCTAGTTTATCAAGATCTCTGAATTCCTCTATCATGTCCCCCACAGAAGAATCAGATGATCTTTGTGTGATGGCGGACTTTCCGGTCTCGGGGACCGGATCATCCGTAATACTATCTTTTCGCTGTGGTAGATGTTCGGTCCTAAAGTCCGAACTGTTCTCTGAAAGACCAGACCATCCGGCTTTGAGGGTCGAATTGTCCGTGATCAAAGACTCATGAACTTTGTGTGTATTCATCATTTAAACTCTATTTAGGATTTAGCCGATTCTCCATCGGCTCTAGCATTACAGGAATGAAACCTTTCTTATCTATACTTATGAACTGATAATCAGAAAAATCTACCCCTGTGAGACATGTAGCAGTCTCATAAGTCCAGAGTACAGGAGCATCGGCCACAGCGATGCAGGCCGATACATCAGCATGTACTTGTTCTACTTCATCGCCTACCCATTGTATTAGCATTTGATGTAATGTAGAAGGTATACATTGATTGGCATGAATCCAATCTCTGCCTAGAATTAAACTGTAATTCCCTTCTACATCAGCGACGAAGAATGCAGCAGCAAGGGTCTTAGTCCCGATGGTTAATTCAACAGACGTGACTCCCCTGGCTTTAATCGAACTATCCCCAACACCGCTGAGGGTCATGTTGGTTTTGACAAGTTCGTCATCTTGTTTACCTAATTTTCTGTATAATGAATAAGGCATTAGATTTACAGCCGCCCCTCCATCCACCAACATCTTAGCAATCGGTATTCCATCAATGTGACCGCGCACGAAGAGCGGCTTTAAATGATTTACCGATTCCTTTGGTTTAGTAAAGGCGGCTTCTTTAGGACCAAAATCAAACTGGGCAGCAACGGGTTCATCGTCGCCAATGATAGTGCAATCGGAAGAAAATGTAATAATATTTACATCCATACCTGGGCGTTCTGGAGAAGCCTCGTAGTCGACCAGGTCTTCTCCTAGCAGGTCGTCCTCTTCCATGGATGTTGTCGTGTTGTTGGAGGCTTCCTGATGAACGGCGGACGGTCCGCACGCGGGGGCCGGACGGTCCGCGCCTGGTGCAGGTTGTCCAAAGCCTTCCTGGTGAACGGCGGACGGTCCGCACGCGGGGGCCGGACGGTCCGCGCCTGGTGCAGGTTGACTTTCTATTTCTATGGCCGTTTGTTTTTCCTCAACGGCCTTCGGTCTCCATTTCTTTTGCGGTGGTGGGTATAGCGGATGTGTGTCATTAAATGTCTTTTCCGCCTCCTTCTCCTGGCTCTCTTTTGCTCTTAGGCGCTGTAATTTTCTCTTTTGAGATCGTGTCAATCCCGCTGGGCACCATCGAGGCATGGAGTATTTTGGATCGGCTATTTTGATGGTAGCCGTATCCTTTTCGGTTGTGTTGGCCGATTCCCCGAAAATCATCGGCCCTTTATTGTCTCCCTGTATGACAACATCTGCGGTGCCTATTTTGATGGTGTCCCTTTTTGTTGTTTTTTGAGTTGCTGCAGGCATATGCCCCCCTGCCGGATTGGTCGGCCTAGGAGGCCGAGTAGTCCGGCAACCTTGTGGGGCCTGTGCCTGGTGACCGGATTCAGCAGTGCTCAATCGGTCTTGCACTGGCGGTGCCAACCTATCAAAAACGGATGTTTGGGGTGCCCCCCAGGCGGGGTACTGTGGCATCCCAAATGGATATGGTGGCATACCCCACATTTGATTTGGGACATATGGTGGAGGTAAGTATGTGTATGGATATGGCATAGATGGATAAGGAGGTGGAGGGGTCCATGTCGGCATGTTAGGTCTCAATTGTACAATAGGACCTTTCATTTCTTCCGATTGGTGAGGTGGTCCAATCGGCCTGACCTGACGTTGCTTATGAATGGGTGAGCGGGGTCGCTTCGGTGGCCGGTCACTGGGGCCGGCCTTCTTTTTCACATATTTAGTCAACAATTGATCGAAAGTCGGGCCAGGCTTGATCAGCCGACCAGCTGCTTTAAATGTATTTGTTTTCCATGTACCTATCTCTGGTCGTCGTGGTTTGAAAGTACGTGGTCGCTGCGAGTCCTGAGCATAGCCGGACCGTCCGCCAGAGCTCTCCGGACCGTCCGGTGGGGTCCCGGACCGTCCGCGCCTACGTGCCGGACCGTCCGGGATACGCAGCACGGGTTCCTGTATCTGTCTCCCTGTCTGCGCTTGCCCCCCAGTACTGGAGGCTGTGATGGTCACCTTTAGGGTCTCCCCTCCATCGGGAGTTTTCTCGGCTACCACTTTCCTGCAAGAAACTTTACGATCCTCATCGGCCTTTTTTGCATTGCCGATGACTATTTCTTTGCCTTTGCCTTCATCGGCTGTGTTTGGCCGAGTCAGGACTTTCTTGCCCTCAAAGTCGATCATGTTCATTGGAAAGGGCTCCGTGTCCACCTGCATTTCCTGAAATTTCAATCGTCCTTCGTTAATGGCCGATTGAATCTGTCGACGGAATACATTACAATCATTAGTGGCATGAGAAAATGAGTTATGCCACTTGCAATATGCACGACGTTTTAGCTCGTCGGCGGGTGGAACAGTGTGATTTATTTTAATGTTGCCATTTTTGAGTAATTCATCAAATATTCTATCACACTTACCAACATTAAATGTAAACTTAACCTCCTCCTGCCGTTTCTTTTGAACCGGCTGTAAGGAGGCACAAGCCGAAGATTTGGCCTGCTTTGGCCAAACCATTTCAGCAGCATACACTTCTGCTGATTCGTCTTCTGAGCTACTTTGGTCGCATTCTACTACACGTATGTTGTGACGAATTGCTTTAGTAGTTTCTTTGCTTCGGCTTTCACAAGCCGAAGCTCTCTGGTGTAATTGTGCTAGTGTAAAGAATTGGATGCCTTCTAATCTTTCTTTTAAATAATATCGCAGACCATTAAAAGCTAATCCTACTAGCTGTTTCTCTGCTAAATGAATTTGAAAGCATCGGTTTCTTGTATCTCGGAATCTCCGGATGTAATCATTAACCGATTCATCTTTTGTCTGTCGCAACGACGCTAAATCTACCAAATCCAATTCATAGTCACCGGAGAAAAAATGATCATGAAATTTTTGTTCTAAATCCCCCCATGATGAAATGGAATTAGGAGGTAAAGTGGCGTACCATGCAAACGCAGTTCCTGTTAAAGATAATGAAAACAAACGTACACGAAATGCCTCTGTGTCGGCCAACTCTCCTAATTGTGCTAAAAATTGGCCTATGTGTTCACATGTGTTCTTTCCTTGATCACCCGAAAATTTTGTGAATTCGGGTATCCTGGTTCCCTGTGGGTATGGGTGGTGATCAAATCGGCTGTCATAAGGTTTCCGATATGATTGCCCCCCAGGGACCATGCTCACTCCGAGCTTATCTCGGAACGCCCCGGCTATTTCTTCCCTTACTATATCAATGGCAGCCGGTGCGAGACCACCGGCTCTCTGGTCAAACATAGGTGGGGTTGGCTGGATATTAGCATGTTGTCTTTCCCCCCATTGGTTTGAGTTACGTGGTGCATTTCCATTTACTCTATATGGTTCATACGTTTGATCGTTTCTTTCCGGCCTTCCAGGTGGGGCCGGAAAGCTTTCCTGGGCTTTGGATCCTGAATTAGTGGGCTGGTGCATTGCATAGTGTGATGGGAAGTGTTGCTGGGACGGGCGAGGATTCATGTAATAATCCTCCTCAAAAGACTTATGCGCGGACTGTCCGGATACGTACCCGGACCGTCCGTGGTCATATGCGGACCGTCCGTCATTGTATGCGGACCGTCCGGCTGGGTAGTTTGGGTTCTGTGTCATGTGTGGTGGCTCGGGCGCATATCTAGGTAACTCATTAAAAATAGGCCCAACTGCTGTTGGCCCGGACGGTCCGCGCTCACGTGCGGACGGTCTGGGCATGTGCAGATCGGCTGATTTGCTGCCGATTTGCGGTTGCTTAGGGTATGTGTCCATCGGCATCCCATAAAGGGGTTGTGACTGGTCATGACAACCTGTAGCCGATGTGTTACGCGCGTTATCTCCTAACTCAACCTCGTGCGAAGGAAAATTTGTGGTACTAGATTTATCGAATGCACGTACTAGTCTCTTAAGATCGCTTTGCATACCCCCTATGATGTTCTGCATTTGTTCACGCTGATCTTCTACATAATTTCTAAGAGATTGCAGATCGTTGGTATTACTTACATTGGGGATATCTGGCGTGGGTTGGAGCGAAGCCGGATCCGTCGCCCGATGTCGGACGACCTTGTTGTTCCTGTCCACTTTGAAGTTGGCCAAGAACTTTGCTTTCGCCTCCTGGATCATCCGCTCCTTGTGCTCCTCAAACTGGAGCTGCTCGTCAGCCGGCAAGGTTTCCCAAGTCGGCTCTATGATGTTGCTTAGAGAAATATCAGAGCTATCCTTTGAACCGGCCATTGAGGGCCGATCTGATGAGCTTAGATGTGTTCTCCCCAGCGGAGTCGCCAAAAAGTATGTTGACGCCTTTTCGGAGCGCCAAACACTCAACAAGAACCGTGGCGGTGCCTTCTGCACAGGGGCGGACGGTCCGCGCGCAGGGGCCGGACGGTCCGCGGCCTGGTGCGAGGCGCGGTGGTGCTCTCTGCGCAAGGGCGGACTGTCCGCGGCCTGGGGCCGGACGGTCCGCGGCCTGATGCGTGGCTAGGGCTCCTGCCTGACGGCCGGACGGTCCGCGCCCTGGGGCCGGACGGTCCGCGCGTACGCAGGGACGGCGGAAGATCGCCGACGGCGCCTGGATCTCGCTCCCGGGAGGGACCCCGTCGGGGAGTAGAGATCCTAGGTGGTGTCTAGGCTCGGGTAGACCGACCTAGACTCCTCTAATCGACGTAGAGTCGAGGAGAGGCGGAGAATTTGGGGGTTGGAAGGCTAAACTAGGGCTAAACTAGAACTACTCCTAAGATAAAATGCGAAATAGAAGTTGTATTGATTCGATTGATAATTACAAATCGGCCGTAGACCTCTCTTTATATAGAGGAGGGGGGCTGGACCCTTTACACGACTGGATTCCGGGTTAATTCCGCAAATCTAGCCAACAAACATAGCACAAAACTCGGAACCCTAAACTACTCTGCGCATGCGCGGACCGTCCGGCCCACAGGCGCGGACTGTCCGGACCGCCCGGCCGCTCAATATGGTGCTCAACACCATTGTTTTTCATAACACTATAGTATACTACTGAAAATCAACAGTTAGGAGAAGCAGTTTTTGTTAATCTTTTGATTGACGTGACGCCGGCCGTCGATGCCCGGCGGCTTGTGTGTTCGGGTACTCTTTTTTTCCAGGAGCAACTCCAGATTAATTTCTAAATCTATAAGTTTATGATTTGGTCATCAGAGATTTAAGGGGATCATGGGTCAAAAATTCCTTTCCTATTCAAATTTAAATAGTGAGGAGATTTCTCATCCATCCCTCCAATTTTCTGGTCACCAAACCAACCAGGAATTAACAAATTTATTTTTTAATCTAATAATTTGTAGTAGGGCTGAATAAAGTATTTGTGCCTCACTTTTGGCTCGGTGATGTGATGAGCTGGTTCGCGAGTAAAACGAGGCACACACCATGGCACGGCCTTGTTGCCCACCAGCCCAAATTATACACAATCAGAACACCAAATGTTTGCAACATGTAGGCGTTACCAGATATTACCTATGTGATCTTGTAAGGGCCTTTCCAACTTAGCGACCACTTCCTAAACTTTTGGTCTCTACTCCTTAATGGTAAGATATGGTCTTCCATACAAGGTCTCCTACCTGGAGTGACTTAGCCTTGACTTTCTTGTTGCGAGCTTTAGCGACCATGATCTTGTCTTTCTCTATTTCTCCCAGAGCTATCACCCTCTTGTCGGTCACCTCATCAATATTGTCCATCATCAAATTATGATAATCACCAACAGTTAGATCATTCTGCGTGACGAATCTGGCAACATTTAGCCTTACCTCTACAGGCAACGCTGCTTCCTACCCATAAACAAGCTCAAACGGAGATACTTTAAGTGGCACGGTGTTTAGATATTATATGAGCCCATAAAGCTTCAGACAAGACCTTATTCCAATGCTTAGGATGATCAAATATCTTCTTTTTTTACTAGGCTAATCAATGTCCTATTACTAGACTTGGCCTCCCCATTGGCCTGAGCATATATAATATATGGATATGAATTGAGCAATTTAATTTTGTATGATTCAGCAAACTCACGTACCTCTTTTGACATAAAAGAAGTCCCCTGGTCTTTGGTCAATGTCTGAGGAATGACGAATCTATGAATAATATGCTTGGTTATAAACTCAATTACCTCTCTGTGTGTCATGTTCTTCAGAGCAGCAATTTTAGTCCATTTGGTAAAGTAGTCTATGGTGACTAACACGAACCGATGCCCTTTTGATGATGAAGGATGTATCTCTCCTATAAAGTCCAATCCCCATCTCTAAAAGGCCAAGGTTTGATGATAGGATGTAATTCGGCCGCTGAGACCAACTGTAAGTCGCCGACTTTCTGACACACTTGGCATCCTTTGTAGTACTTGAAATAATCAGCTATCATGTTAGGTCAATAGAAGCCAGATCTTCGCAATAACCATTTCATCTTCAAAGCTGGTTGATGAGTACCACAAATCCCCTCATGTACTTCGATCATGACTAATATAACATCATCAGGGCCCAAGCATTTAAGCAGGATATCGTTGACAGTTTGGCGTTAGAGTTCATCATTCATTAAAACATACCTGAAAGTTGTATGCCGAACATTCCTATCTGTCGGGTACCGTAATTAGGGTTACCCCCACCACTCCTAATCACGGCTGGTAAACACCTTTAGAGCAAACCGTGAAGACTGACGGCTCGGGTCAAAGTCAAGGCTTCGTCTACCAAGGGACGCGGTCTCACCTCGCCCGAGCCCGGCCTCGGCGAAACAGTGGTCCCGGACCAATCCACGCCTCGCCCGAGGGTCTCCTCAGACAGTGAGCGCACCCTCGGCTCAGCCAAAGGCAAACCTTGTCGTGCGAGCGACTTTGGCCAAATCGCCTTACCAGCCGACCGTGTTGCATGCGCATTTAATGCTGGGGTCGCCTGACACCTTATCCTGACACGCGCACCTCAGTCGGCGAGGTCGAAGTGACCGCAGTCACTTCGCCCTTTCACTGACCGATATGACAGGAAAACAGCGCCGCCCGTCCCGCTCCGACTGCTATGCCAACTACCCGGGCGAAACTGACAACGGTCGAGTTCAGCCTCGGACGCAACAGGAAGCTCCGCCTCGCCCGACCCCAGGGCTCGGCCTCAGGAGGAAATCTCCGCCTCGCCCGACCCCAGGGCTCGGCCTTGGCCTCGACCTCGGGAAGAATCACGTCCTCGCCCGACCCTGGGTCTCGGCCCCAGCCTCGGCCTCGGAGGAGTCGCCGCCTCGCCCGACCTCAGGCTCGGATCAACCGCGCCACGAGGGATGCATCATTACCCTACTCCTAGCTAGCTCAGGCTACGAAGGAACAAGACCGGCGTCCCATCCAGCTTACCCCGGTAACAGGCGATGGTGGTTTCCTGCATGCAACCATGACGTCGGTGGTTCTCAAGCCCCCTACGGAAGCAAGGAGACGTCAGTAGGATCGATACAGCACCAACAGCTGTACTGCTACAGGGCTCAAGGCACTTCTCCGACGGCCACGATACTATCTCTACAGGACTCGAGACGTCCCCCCAACGGCCACGTTGTTATCTGTACAGGGCTCAGGGCACTTCCCTGCCAGCCACGTTAGCTCCCAGCTACACCCCATTGTATAGCTGGGCATCTCCTTACGTCTATAAATGGGGGTGTCTAGGGCCCCACAAAAAAGGGAAAAAGGGGGACGGAGGGACGAGCATACGAACATACGAACGCACGGCGGGAGAAGACGAGCAGGGGCCGGACTCTCTCTCTCGCTCGCTCTCTGCTACTCGCTCTCTCTCTCGCCCTCGCTCTCTCGCAAGGCTTGTAACCCCTACTACGAGCACCCTGGTGCAGGATAATACAAGGCTCATTCCTCCACTTGTGTTCCATCCCGCGCCAACCCATCTAGGTAGGGGCACGCAGCGACAAATTTACTCGTCGGTCCAGGGACCCCCCGGGTCCAAAACACCGATAGTTGGCGCGCCAGGTAGGGGCCTACTGCATGTTAACGAACACTTTCGCGTTGAGTTCCAGATGGGTAGACTTCAGCAACCTCTTCAGCCCGGGACGATGCTCTGCTTCGGGAGTCTCAAGTTCATGTCCCTCGACGGCAGCTACGACATGGTACTCCTCCCTCCGCAGCACGACGACAACGACAGTCAACGGCTCGCCCGGCGGAAGCGACCTCCACGACGGCATCTCCCCGCGGCGGAAGAGGAACACTCCGGTCGTCCCCGCCACCCTCCTCGTCTGAGGAGACGGAGACGGGGCAACCGTGGCCATGCAAGAGGCGGCACCTTATCGACTGTCGAACCAGAGCGAGCCGACAACGCCGGCACTCCTCCGAGGGACATGTCTGGTGTTGTCCTCGTGCTTGGGACAACAACGAGCACCGCTTCCCCGCAATGAGCCAGCCCCAAGCGGACCGACGACACCAGCACCCTCGCAAAGGACCTGTTGGGCGTCACCCTCGTACCTGAGATGACGGTGCGTTCTGTCCCCAACGTGACTTCACCACCGTCCATCGATCAAAAGGTACCGTCCGTATTCCACCCTGTTCCCTTTCGATTCAGCTTCGATCCACCTAGCGACCCCGCTACAGTGAGCGCTTTCGTAAGGGCGTATCCAAACCTTCCGGGGTACCATATGTGGTCGACCTGGGACCGACTGACAGCCGTCTCAACCTCCGGACCGGCGGGTTCCGAGGAAGAGGATGACCCCGACTTCGGTTGGGATTTCTCTGGCCTCGAGGACCCCGATGCCATGCGGGACTTCATGTCCGCATGTGACCACTGCCTCTCCGGTTGCTCTAACGATGGCCATGGCCTTGACGATGAGGGTTACGGCCCAAGTCGCGAATGTTTCCACGTCGATCAGGGAGATCACAACGAAGGCAACCACCTCGGTATGCCAGAGGTTGACGATCCCCCTGGGCCCGCATCTCGCGTTGACATCCCGCGGGAGCTAGCTGTGGTCTCAGTCCCTGCGGGGGGTCGGGACACACAGCTCGAGCAAATCCGCGAGATGCGGGCCAAGGTTGATGAGGAAGCAGGCCGGCTTGTGCAGCTCCGGCAGAACATCGAACAAGAGTGGGTAGGTCGAACACTCGCCGGAGGAGCCTGTCATCGGGCCCGGGACGTCCAGCGCCGCATCGTCGACAATGCCAGGGCAGTGCTGCCCCCAGCCGTCAGCGGGTCCGACCAGGACCTAGCTGCAGCGGCGATGCTACTTCGAACCATGCCGGAGCCATCCACCACCGAGGGACGGTGTATCCAGGGCGAACTCAAGGATCTCCTGGAAGGTGCCACAGTTCGACGAGCCGAGAGCTTTGCCTCCCGAAGGCGAGCTAACCCCTCGGAGCATCACATGGCGTCCTCCTGACGCATGCAGGAGGCCTCGGTCCATCCCGAGCGCACACGGGACGAGGCACCTGCCGCCTGGGATCGCCTCGACAACGAGCATCACCATCGCGACCATCGAGCCTGCCTCGACGAGAAGGTGCACCGAGGCTACCACCCTAGGCACGGGGGATGCTGCGACAGCGAGGAGGATCGGAGTCTCTCGCCCGAGCCACCCGGTCCACGAGTCTTCAACCGGGCCATACGACGAGCGCTGTTCCCCGCCTGTTTCCGAGCCCCGACTACCATCACCAAGTACTCAGGGGAGACGAGGCCGGAATTATGGCTCGTGGACTACCGACTGGCATGCCAGTTAGGAGGGGCGGACGATGACAACCTCATCATCCATAATCTACCCCTTTTCCTCTCCGACGCTGCCCGGGCATGGCTGGAGCATCTGCCTCCTGCGCAGATCTCCAATTGGGACGACCTGGTCAAGGCTTTCGTGGGAAATTTCTAGGGCACGTACATGCGCCCTGGGAACTCATGGGATCTTCGAAGCTGCCGCCAGCAGCCTGGGGAATCCCTCCGAGAGTACATCCGGTGGTTTTCAAAGCAGCGCACCGAGCTGCCTAACATCACCGACTTGGACGTCATCGGAGCTTTCCTCGCTGGCACCACTTGCCGAGACCTGGTGAGCAAACTGGGGCGCAAGACTCCCACCAAGGCGAGCGAATTGATGGACGTCGCCACCAAGTTCGCCTCGGGTCAGGAGGCGGTCGAGGCCATCTTCCGGAAAGACAAGCAGCCTCAGGGGGAGCCGAAGGAAGACGCCCCCGAGGCGTCCGCCCAGCGTGGCGCGAAGAAGAAGGCCAAGAACAAGGCGCAAGCGAAGCGCAACGCCGCTGACGCGAATCTTGTCGCTGTTGCCGAGCACAGGAACCCTCGGAAGCCCCCTGGAGGGGCCGGCGCGTTTGACAAGATGCTCAAGGAGCCGTGCCCCTATCACCAGGGTCCCGTCAAGCACACCCTTGAAGAATGTGTCATGATCCGGTGCTACTTCCATAAGGCCGGGCCCCTGGCGGAAGATGGCAAGGGCCAAGGCAACTCCAAGAAGGAGGGCAACAAGGAAGAGGAGTTCCTCGAGATCCACAACTGCTTCATGATTTATGGCGGGCAGGTGGCGAACGCCTCGGCTCGGCACCGCAAGCAAGAGCGCCGGGAGGTCTGCTCAGTAAAGGTGGTAGCGCCAGCCTACCTAGACTGGTCCGACAAGCCTATCACCTTCGACCGAGGCGACCACCCCGACTTCGTGCCAAGCCCAGGGAGGTACCCGCTCATCGTCGATCCGATCATCGGCAACGTTAGGCTCTCCAAGGTCCTCATGGACAGAGGCAGCAGCGTCAACATCATCTACGTCGAGACCCTAGAACTCTTGGGGGTTGATCGGTCCGATGTCCGGGCCGGCGCAGCACCCTTCCACGGGATCGCACCCGGAAAGCGTATCCTGCCCCTCGGACGGATTGACTTGCCCGTCTGCTTCGGGACTCCCTCCAACTTCCGAAAGGAAACCCACACCTTCGAGGTGGTCGGGTTCCGAGGGACCTACCACGCGGTGTTGGGAAGGCCGTGCTACGCCAAGTTTATGGTCGTCCCCAACTACACCTACCTCAAGCTCAAGATGCCAGGCCCAAACGGGATCATCACTGTCGAATCCACGTACCGCCATGCGTACGAATGCGACGTGGAATGCGTGGAGTACGCTGAGGCCCTCGCCGAGTCCGAGGCCCTCATCGCCAACCTAGAACGCCTCTCCAAGGAGGCGCCCGACGCGAAGCGGCACGCCAGCAACTTCGAGCCAGTTGAGGCGGTTAAGTCCGTCTCTCTCAACCCCAGCAACGACGCTAGCAAGAAAGTCCGGATCGGCTCCGAGCTCGACCCCAAATAGGAAGCAGTGCTCGTCGACTTTCTCTGCGCAAACACCAAAGTTTTTGCGTGGAGTCCCTCGGACATGCCAGGCATACCGAGGGATGTCGCCGAGCACTCACTAGACATCAGAGCTGGAGCCCGACCCGTGAAGCAGACCCTGCGCCGTTTTGACAAAGGAAAGCGCAGGGCCATAGGCGAGGAGATCCACAAGCTACTCGCGGCAGGGTTCATCAAAGAGGTATTCCATCCCGAATGGTTAGCTAACCCTGTTCTTGTAAGGAAAAAGGATGGGAAATGGAGGATGTGCGTAGACTACACTAGTCTAAACAAAGCATGTCCAAAGGTTCCCTACCCTCTGCCTCGCATCGATCAAATTGTGGACTCCACTGCTGGGTGCGAAACCCTGTCATTCCTTGACGCCTACTCAGGCTATCACCAAATCAAGATGAAAGAGTCCGACCAGCTCGCGACTTCTTTTATCACACCTTTTGGCATGTATTGTTACAATACAATGCCATTTGGTTTGAGGAATGTAGGCGCCACCTACCAGAGGTGCATGAACCATGTGTTCGGAGAACACATCGGCAGAACGGTCGAGGCTTACGTCTATGACATCATTGTCAAGACGAAGAAAGCCTCTGACCTTGAAACGACATTCAAGTGTCTGAGAGCTAAAGGCGTGAAACTCAACCCCGAGAAGTGTGTCTTCGGAGTCCCCCGAGGCATGCTCCTAGGATTCATCGTCTCCGAGCGGGGCATAGAGGCCAACCCGGAGAAAATCGCGGCCATCACCAACATGGGACCGATAAAAGATTTGAAAGGAGTACAGAGGGTCATGGGATGCCTTGCGGCTCTGAGCCGTTTCATCTCACGCCTTGGCGAAAAAGGATTGCCCCTGTACCGCCTCTTAAGGAAGACCGAGCGCTTCACTTGGACCCCCGAGGCCGAGGAAGCCCTCGGGAGCTTAAAGGCACTCCTTACAAATACACCCATCTTGGTGCCCCCCGCTGCGGGAGAAGCCCTCTTGATCTACATAGCCGCAACCACTCAGGTGGTCAGCGCCGTGGTCGTAGTTGAGAGACGGGAAGAAGGGCATACACTGCTCGTTCAGAGGCCAGTCTACTTCATCAGCGAAGTGCTATCCGAGACCAAAATCCGCTACCCGCAGATCCAGAAGCTGCTCTATGCGGTGATTCTGACACGGCGGAAGCTGCGACACTACTTTGAGTCTCACCCGATGACTGTGGTGTCATCCTTTCCTCTGGGAGAGATCATCCAGTCCCGAGAGGCCTCGGGTAGGATAGCAAAATGGGCAGTGGAACTCATGGGCGAAACACTTTCATTCGCCCCTCGGAAGGCCATAAAATCCCAAGTCTTGGCCAACTTCCTGGCTGAGTGGACTGACACCCAGTTACCAACGACTCCAATCCAACCCGAGCTTTGGACCATGTACTTCGACGGGTCGCTGGTGAAAACTGGAGCAGGCGTGGGCTTGCTCTTCATCTCACCCCTCAGAAAACATCTTCGCTATGTGATCCGCCTTCATTTTCCGGCGTCAAACAACATCGCCGAGTACGAAGCATTGGTTAATGGGCTGCGCATCACCGTTGAGCTAGGGGTTCGGCGCCTCGACGCTCGTGGCGACTCGCAGCTTGTCATTGACCAAGTCATGAAGAACTCCCACTGCTACGATCGGAAGATGGAGGCCTACTGCGACGAAGTTCGACGCCTAGAGGACAAGTTCTACGGGATGGAACTCAACCACGTCGCCCGACGATTCAATGAGACTGCGGATGAGCTGGCTAAAATAGCCTCGGGGCGGACACCGGTTCCCCCGGACGTCTTCTCCAGGGATATACATCAACCCTCCGTCAAGATCGACGACACGCCCGAGGGAGCCTCGGCCGAGCCCGAGGTGCCCTCGGCCGCCGAGGGTGAGGCCCTGCGCGTTGAGGGAGAGCGGAATGGGGTCACACCGGTCCCGAACTGGTAGACCCCATACCTGGAATATCTCCTCCGAGGAGAGCTACCCCTCGACAAGGCCGAAGCTCGGCGAATGGCTCGGCGTGCCAAGTTGTTCGTTTTGCTGGGTGATGAAAGGGAGCTCTATCACCGCAATCCCTCGGGCATCCTCCAGCGATGCATCTCCATCGCCCAAGGACAAGAGCTGTTACAAGAAATACACTAGGGGGCTTATGGCCACCATGCAGCACCTCGAGCCCTCGTGGGAAATGCCTTCCGACAAGGCTTCTACTAGCCAACCACGGTGGCCGACACCACTAGGATTGTACGCTCCTGCCGGGGGTGTCAATTCTACGCAAAGCAGACACACCTGCCCGCTCAGGCCCTGCAGACGATACCTATCACTTGGCCGTTTGTTGTGTGGGGTCTGGACCTCGTTGGCCCCTTGCAGAAGGCACCCGGGGGCTTCACGCACCTGCTGGTCGCCATCGACAAATTCTCCAAGTGGATCGAGGTCCGACCCTTAACCAATATCAGGTCCGAGCAGGCGGTGGCGTTCTTCACCAATATCATCCATCGCTTTGGAGTCTCGAATGCTATCATCACCGACAATGGCACGCAGTTCACCAGGAAAAAGTTCCTGGACTTCTGCGAGGACCACCACATCCGTGTGGACTGGGCCGCTGTAGCTCACCCCATGACGAATGGGCAGGTGGAGCGTGCCAATGGTATGATTTTGCAGGGACTTAAACCCAGGATCTACAACGACCTCAACAAGTTTGGCAAGTGATGGATGAAGGAGCTACCCTCGGTGGTCTGGGGTCTGAGGACGACACCGAGCCGGGCCACGGGCTTCACGCCGTTCTTTCTAGTCTATGGGGCCGAGGCCGTCCTCCCCACGGACTTAGAATACAGTTCCCCGAGGACGAAGGCGTACGATGACCGAAGCAACCAGATTAGCCGAGAGGACTCGCTGGACCAGCTCGAAGAAGCTCGAGATGTTGCCTTACTACATTCAGTGCGGTATCAGCAGTCTCTGCGACGCTACCACGCCCGAAGGGTTCGACCCCGAGGCTTCCAAGTGGGAGACTTGGTGCTTCGGCTACGACAAGACGCCTGTGGGCGCCACAAGCTTACTCGCCCTGGGAAGGGCCATTCATCATCGCCAAGATCTTGAAGCCCGGAACATACAAGTTGGCCAACGATCAAGGCGAGGTCTACAACAACGCTTGGAACATCGAACAGCTACGTCGCTTCTACCCTTAAAATGTTTCAAGTCGTTCATGTTCCTCGTTTTTACGCGCTTAAATAAAGTCTAACCGTCAAGGAAGGGTCAGCCTTGCCTCGGCCAAGCCCGACCCTCCCTCGGGGGCTAGAAGGGGGGACCCCCCCTCTGCGTCGAAATTTTCTTCGGAAAAGTTTTCTACAGAAAACAACTTTCATGCTTTCGACTATATCGATAGCAAGATCCTACAGACGAGTAAGAAAACACGTAAGCGGCAAGGCCGACCGAGCCGAGGGACTCCTACGCCTCCGGGATACGGATACCTCACTCATCACCTTCCGTGAAAAGTGACTCTAGCTCGGACAAAGAGGTTCTGCTACCGACAAACAAGTCCAAATGCTCGAAGCGGGAGGAAAGAAAACACAGCTTTATAATCCGAACGCTGAATATGTTTAGGCCTCGGCGGCCGCAAAAAACATACGCATGCTTTGGACAAACTATTCCTACAAGATTCAGGTATCAGCAGGAGGAGGAGCGGTGCCCTCGGCGATGTTTCCACCCTCGGCAGAATCTGGCCTGGCCTCAGATGACGACTCGGGTGAGAGGATCTCCACCTCAAAGGAAGACACTAGCACCGCGCTTGGGCCAGCGACGACCGCGTCAAGCCTCTGGACCTCGGCTAAGGCGGCCTCATCCTCGTCGGGTAGGCAGTACCCCTCGCTGACCCGCTCCAGATCCACGCACGGCGAAGGCCCACCTAACACCGTGATGTAGCGCCCCACGGAGTCTACCGCGCACATGGCCGCCCAAGGCCCGCAGGTGACTCTGGGGGGAGCTATCCGAGGGGACGTCATCGAGGTCGAAGGCCCGACAAAAGGCCGAGATAGCCTCGGACATGGCCGCACGGTCGGCCTCCTTTTGCTCAGCCGCCTGGGCGAGCGCCTCGCGATCCTTGACGGACTCGCTAAGAGCCGTCTCCAACCCTACAGACAGCCAACAATACTCTTCAGACATGAGGTGAAGAACGAAGCTACAAAGCAAGCGACACCTACTTTCGGCCCGAGTGGATGCCTCGGCTAGCCGCCCTGCAGCCTCAGCCAGCTGACCCTTAGGGGCCTCAGCCCGGCTCACAGCCTCGGCAGCTTGGCTCCGAGTTTGGTCCAGCTCGCCGAGGACCTGGCCGAGCTCCAGCCGCCGCCGTTGCATCTCTTCGGCCTGGGAAGCCACCTGCTCCCGGGCCGACGAAGCCTCTGCCCGTGCTGCCGCTGCCACCAACTTTAGCTCATCGCAGAGCAGCCTGAAGATCTGCCACCTCGGTGCTCCATTGGGCAAGCTGCTCATTGGCCTCGGCAAGCACGGTCCTCTGGGACCGCAGCGAATCCCAGACGTCTCTCTCGCGGCGGAGGAACATCGACTTGGCGGTGCTCATGTCCGCAAGTTCCTGAGAAGGGAAAACAAGGCATGACAAAGAGTGCCCTGGCCACGCAAGGTCTCCATCGAAACCCTTACCTGGAAGACCGTGGGAACGTCCCTGGAAAGGGTCTCGACGGCCGACCGAAGCGACCTCGTCGTCGCCTCGATATACTCGCGGAAGTTGTCCAGAGTTCTCTCCTCCAGCTCATCGTCGAGGGAGAGGAGGGGCTCCAGGTTCGAGATGGCATGGCTCCAGAACCAGAGCGGCCGCCCACACCATTCATCGAGGTTGAGCCGTGCATGGATAAGGCCGCTGCTCCCTAAGGTGGGCCATGGTTCTGCGCGCACCTCGACCGAAGCGTCGGGTCCCCCTGCGGCCAGCGCTTCGGGTACCACCGCAATCAAAGTGTTGGGCCTCTCCACGGCTAAGGAAGTGGGCCTCCGATCGCCGACCTCGGCGACGACGGCTACCCCCTCCTCATGGCCGAGAATGGGGAGGTCGGGGATGGCCACAGGCGGCGGCGCCTCGGCCATCCCGACATCGGCGGCAACGGGCGGCTCCGTGGGTAAATCAGCAACAGCCCCGGCGAGGGTCGATGCCCGCACCGGCAACAAGTCAGCCGGGCTCGAGGCCGTGGCTATGTCAGCAGCCTCCCCCGGCATGATGGCCGTCCCGGCAGAGGGGTCAGCCTGGGAGGCTAGCCCCATAGCAGCTCGTGCTACCTAGGCCCCCGCTCGAGGGCGTCTTGTGCGGAAGCCAGCCAACCAGCGTGGCATGCCACAGCATCGGCTGCGGAGGCCAGCCCCGTCTTAAGGGCCTTCCTGGGGGCCAGACCAGCCGAGCCCTACCTCCACTTACTGAAAGAAGGAGGGAAAGATCAAGACACACAAAAAAGGGGAGACCAAAACAGAGGTATTCTCAGATACTTACCCGCTCCAGACCAAGGCTAGTCGTGCCTGTGGGGATGCTCCTCGAGCCCCAGCCGCCGCGGGCACCACCGAGGGTTGCTTCGACGTCGGCTTCAGCACCGCTTCCGCCTCGGACACCCGAGGCGCCGAAAGGGCGGCCTGCCCAAGCGTTGTCGTGGCCAGGGGACCAACCTCCTGTGCAGCCGGCGTGGGCACTTGCTCCAGGAGGGCAGGCAGATCGGCCTGACTCCCCGGAGTCACCCCCGTTA
This sequence comes from Zea luxurians, assembly GCA_029449295.1. Lineage (NCBI taxonomy): Eukaryota > Viridiplantae > Streptophyta > Magnoliopsida > Poales > Poaceae > Zea > Zea luxurians. The sequence continues at coordinate 93,016,251 of JAOPSE010000008.1, read as the reverse complement.
CCTCGGCCGAGGGGTCAAGTACCCCCTCGGCCTGCCTTCGCTCCTCGGACTGGGTCCTCGGTGTCCCGGCCCCAGGCTTTGATGGTGCCGGCCCCCTAGGAGGCTGGCTCGACAACCCCTGGCCCGGCCTCGGATCTGAGCTAAGGCCAAGGCGGGCTGCCATGTCATCATCCTCATCACCATCGTCGTCATCATCGTCGTCAGGCGTCTCCGGCGATGGCTCCCTCGGGAGCCCTTCCCTCGCCTGCCTCCGACGAAGCTTCTCCAAGGCATCCCGAGCCCGCATCCGCTTGCAAGCTAGGGCCTTTTTGTGTCCTTCTTCTCCTTTTCCTTCTCCGCGGCGGTTCTCCATGTGGCTCGGCCTACCGCGTCCTCCAAGACCGGTGGCCAGACGGGTTTATAAATCCTCAACCCCTGGGGACGAACAAAAACCCTAGTGAGTAAGGATCAGAGGCGTGAAGAACTCGGCGCAAAATAGAAGAAGGATGGTACACTTACCAGGGACACATACCCGTGGTCGGGGCGCATCGCGGGCTGGCTAAGGGCGCCAGCGTCCTGCTTCCCTACCATACTTGCTACCCGCTTGAGGAGGTCGTCGGCGGAGAGGGGGGTCGAGGACATCTGCGAGCCCTCCAAATCGACCCCCGGCTTCATCTCTGCAAGTCGCAACGGCCGCTCTGCCAAAGGGAGCACCCTCTGGCGATGGATAGCGGCGACGACCCCCGCAGCGGTAAGGCCCCCATCTCGTAATTTCTGCAAGGCCTGCAGAATAGGCTGGAGCTTCTCCTGTTTCTCGCGCATGGCCCCCAGTGCCAGTTAATGCCGGCGGTGGTCACCACTCGTTGAGAAAACGGCGGGAGCCTCCCGTCGTCGTTGCGAAGATAAAACCACCGGTTCTGCCACCCCTTGTTCAAAGACGCAAGGGTGGCGGGGATGTACTGCTGCGCGCGCCCCAGCCTCAGCTGAAGAGTGCAGCCGCCGGCCCGCACCGCCATACGGACCTTCTTTGCCTCCGTTGTCAAGGCAAAGAACTCCGCAGTGAAGAGATGGAGCCACAGATCCCAGTGGGGATCAATCCCCAGAAAACCCTCGCAAACCGCCGCGAAGATGGCCGCTTGCGCAATAGAGTTGGGGTTGAGGTTGTGCAGCTCCACCCCGTAGTAGTGCAGGAGCGCCCGCATGAAGCAGCTCGCTGGTACGCCAAACCCCCGCTCATGGAAGGGGATAAAGCTGACCACATACCCCGGCGGCGAAGACGGGCCGACCCCACTCCCGGGGGCCATCCACTCCGGCTACGGCTCGCCGGAGAGGGGACACAGCAAACCATCGGCGACAAGGGCCTCCAGGCCCCCCACGGAAACAGTCGAGAATGGCCACGGGTCGCGCGGCAAAATAACGGACACCTTGTCAGCCATCGCCGGGCAAAAGCGGTGGCGGTAGAAGGGATGAGGTGTGCGGTTTTCTCTCCTCTGGCTACTCTCTTAGGTTGCGGAAACCGAAGCGGGAGGCGAGCGCAAACGGCAGGGTGGAGAACCATCGCCGACCCTGCTTCCGGGTATATAAAGGCCCGGGTGAGGATTATTCAAAGCTCCGCCCAAATCCGCCGTGGAATTCAAACTCAGAGGGGAAACGGTCTTTCTGTTCCTTGAACGGCCCGCGCACGCGCAACAGACGCCCCGCGAATTGTAACACCCAGGTGTTTATCGTCTGCTCGACCTCAAGTGCGGACCTTAACACGTGATAGCGATGAATAAAATAGACACTGAATTTTAATTATCTCGTGAAGGTTCAAGTTTGGTGCCATTTTCATTCCGATAATCTACGTAATTAAAAGGGGGTTGAGAAATTTTTGGATTATCGAATCTTGGTTTGCTGGTGAATTTTGAACTGTTCGGATCACGCACGTAAGTGAATACGAAAATCAGAAAACTTCTGATTTTTATGAACAGTTCGGAGCCCGCGCTGTCCGAACAGAACGATGCGCCAACTGATTAAGTAAATCGTTCCTCTCAGCATGTGATCGTTGACGTCAGATCAAATGATCGATCACTGGTGAGGATCGTAAAAATTAGACGGAACTAAATAACAGTCTCCCTGTTTTAATCTGTTTCGTCTGTCGCGGGTTCGACATCATTTTTATTTATTCGGGCTCTTCCAAAATTTTCGTGATGTTCGGAACATCGTCGTTCCGAAAAATCGGTGCGTCCGATGAATATTTAAAACTCGCCGCTCGCGCGAATACGAATTCGGAAGCCCGACTCACTCGGACGATTTTATACCAAACAGAATGAGAAGAACTCGACGGTTAAAATGTTCGAGGCAAAATAATCTGTGTCGCGCGTTGTCTGAGAAAAATCGTGCGTGAGGTTATAATCCAATTTATTCTTCAGCATGCTGTTTCGAAGACAAAATCGCGTGCACTTTCGCAGATATTGTTTCGGCTAATTTCGGTTGAATCACGCCGAATAAATTATCAGTGCCGAAATCAGTTTATTTCGGTCTGTCGTTTTTTTGCCCGGATCCGAATCTTCGGATATAAGTAATTAGCGATTAATTTGGTTCGCCAATTTATAGAAAGAAATGTGTAGCTTGTATCGTCGACCCTTTATTTATCGTTAAAAATCTCAATTCAAAATATCTAGAAATTTCTAAAAAAAGAGGAAAGAAAAGTCCAATTTTTCTCCACCGCTTTCCTCTCGAGCTGGCTGTGAGCGGGTAAACAAAAAGAAATCCTGCTTGACGTGGCGTCCATACACCATAGGTGTCAACATTTGGCTAATGGAATACTCTGAAGCAAGCACCGTGGCCTTTCTGCATGCGAGCGGATTCACCAGCACATTTGCATGCGAGAAAACTCACTACTGCTGCATGTAGTCGCTGTTTTTTTAGTCGGTCTCCATGGTCCTGGACTCCTGGTATAAAGCAAGCTGAGTACTACTTTCTTGTTATTTCCTACACGCCATAGAAGCTAGCGACTGACTCAGCTCCCTGGCCAACTCGCGCCCAGCCCAATCTTCCTGGTGCTCGCCCTCGCTCCCTCAGGCTCGCCTGCGCGCGTCCTACTCCGTGGGCATCCCCTGCCGAGCAGCTCGCGGCGCCCAGCCGAGTTCACCCCTGCGCCGAGTTCACCCCTGCGCGTAGCCGTGGGTTTCGCTGCGCAGCGTTCCTGCTCTCCAGCCTCCATCATGCTCGGCAGCAAGTAATTTATGTCGAAGCAGCAGCTGCGATCCCTTGCGTTGTGCTCGCCAGATCGAGTCTCGCATCGTCGATCTGTGCAATTCCTGTTCGGCTATCGATTTCGCCGGTTGTCGATTTTCCTATCCGCTATGATCATCACGTCGACTGTTCCTATCCGAGCTAGCCCAGCTCACCAGCCATTGTGCCCTCTTTACCCTTTGGGCCATGCGTTACCGCATTCACCTCGTTGTGTCTCGAACGAGTCGTACTTCCATCATCTTGGTCAAATGGAAATCGTCGCGCTGGCACGTCGAAGTCGCCGATCGCCATCCTCGTCTACGCCAAGCCCCAAGCCGTGAAGACACTCTGGTGCTGGCCACGCGTCACCAGCTCAACCAAAAAGGAATCCCACGGGTATTTGGTCAAGAATGGAAACTGTATGCCTAGCTCGCCATGATGTTTCTCGCCAGTGAAGTATGGTCGCCGCGCCTTATGTCCTTGTCGTGCCAGTGAAGACGTTGTGGAGTTGCCGTCATTCGTCTCCACGCCGTGGGTACAACAACGTTGTCGTTCACTCCACAGAACTCGTCGTCGACCTTATCTCCCGGAGACTGATCCTGGGGTTAGATGGAAATGTGAGAGAAGTCTGTGCAACAATTGTCAGGAGCTCGACAGAGGGCCTGCACAAGAATCGTCAACGTTGGCTTGGAATCCTAGTTGAATCGGTAACCGTTCTCTAGTTCACTATTTTTATTAATGGATTGAATAGTTATATTAGATGGTTGCCAAAATATCTTGTCACATGTGAGGACATGATTATGGCATACTAGTGTCGGGAGGTAAAACTTAGGTTTAAAATGCTAGTTACGTAGGAGTACCGAGCGAGCGTGTCGGTCGAATGTGTTTAAATTGGTTTTACTTGAGAAGTATGCCAAATTAATAGCATGAAGAATTGATTTAGTAATCCAAACGATTATCCGATAAGGCTGTTATCGTTGATTTTGTAGGATATTTTGGTAGTCAAATCTGAATTGTTTGATTAATTGTTGACATGTAAAATATGTGAGGTATGAAATAAAATTAAAATAGTTCTTTGTAAGTGATGGGTATAATTTATAAAGCGAGGGATAAATTTAGAATTTAATTAATTAGCTGATAAGTTGTGTTTAGTCTAATTGTATTAAATGTGTATAGTTTGTTGTTTCGTGATGTTTGCGTTACATTCGGTTAATTTAGAGAAGTGCAATTATTGCGCTTAGTCGTCTGTCGATAACTGGTGTTTTCATATAAAATGGTACGACGCTTCGACACTAGGTGTTTAATTCGCTATCGTGTAGCATTATTTAGGTTTGTGATATTGCTGTTTATATCCATTCATATGCACCATGCATCTCATTAGGTACGCTAGCTGAGAATCGTACGAAGCAAAGGACAAGGACCACAAGATGTTGTTAAGCTTGGGCTACTCCGCATGGTGATACTGATGGACGAATCTGAAGATGGATAATTTGAACGAGTACCAAGACCAAGGCTGCTCGTCAAGCGGACGTCGTCTAACAACACTAACCTAGTGTTACTCAGGCAAGCCCCGGTGCATTTGCCACCTTCCTTGATGTTTTTAAATCTTTCTCACTTGCTTGATGCATTAGGTGATAGGAGTTGATTGATAAAACAATTCCTGCATTACCTTCCTTGAATTTGATTACCTTCCTTGATCACCCTTTTTACAAAAGATTTTGATGCTTAGCCTTGCTTTAGAAAAACAAAATGTTTTGTTTTTTTACAAAAGATGATGTGGCAAAGGTGGGTGGGATGTTTTTAAAAATAAAATTTGATGGTGGATCCCTCAGGGCCTTGATGGATTCAACATCTGGAAAAGATGTACCTCTGCCAGGTACCAAACTTTGGGTTTGAAATAATTAAGATGAGACCGGGCGGGTGACTTGCACGAGAAAGGAGTCTCGGTGTAGTGTCTCCGTCTGAGTCGATTAAGGACCTTGTCGATGTAGGCTTGTCGATCGAGGACCCTTTAGCTGGTCACATGCCTCGTCATGGTTAAGCCTTGCCTCGGGCAGACTAAGGCCGGAATAAGATAACACAAAATGGGCGTGGAGCGGTGGCGAGAGTAGCGTGTACCCTCCGTGGCAAGAGGCTGGACGGTGGTGTATCTGTGCTCTCGGTTTGCGTGAACCTGATCCGGTCTTAAGAACCTCGGTGGCGGGTTGACATATGCAAGGGTTAAGTGCTACATATGTCGTGTGATTGGAGATACTCAGCTGAGTATAATCGATTCGGATCGCCGTACCTTCGTGGTTATGAAGACTTGGTCACTACCCTACACGTAGCATTCCACTAAAGATGATGGGTCTGTTAAGAAATTGGCTAGTGCAGGTCAAGTGATTGAACTAGGGTAGAAAGAACTCTAGTGCAGGTAATTTTACTTAACTTGACAAATAAAACTGGATTTTTAAGGATCCACTTTTAGTAAGCATTTCTGCAAAACAGAGTCCTTGATTATTGAGAAGCCTTACCTTGACTCCCTAAAGCCAGCATACCCTTGAGAGTCTTTTCTTTAGTCGGGTAAGTCTTGCTGAGTAATTCCATACTCAGGGTTTTATTCCCTGTTGTTTTTCAGGTTCTAACTTTGTGCTGTTGTTGATGGTGTTAAGTGCCGGTGGGCTCGGCCTTCTTATAAGTCTAAGTAACTCCCTTATACTTCTTACTGAGGATGGTCGTTTGAGCTAGCATATATTTCAAACTTATACTTTTGTAACCACTCCGATAAAATAATATAAATTTTTGTAACTTGTAAAATTTGGTAATAAGATTTCCGCTACAAAAATATTGGTGTGTGTGATTTGTATTACTTAATCCCGCGGTTCTGGTTGAAAGTGGTTTATCCGATGTCCTTGGGGCAATCGGACAGATCCTGTTGAGTTATCTGGTGCACATGCGTGGCTGTCTAAGGTCTTTGGAACAAGGACAGGTGCATGTGGGCCCAATAACTTGGAGGTTCTGCCACAGGCTGGTATCGGAGCTGGATTAAGTGTATACGGTCACATACGTATTTTCAAAACAAAAGTTTTGGTTTTGAAAAACCTATTTTCAACTAAACACATTGGTTGGCTTTGAAAAACAGTTTTGAAAAAAAACTATAATGCTAGCGACATCCTCTATTAAGCCCTAAGTTAAGGACTATCAGGTGGCTTAGTTGAAAACCACTAACCCACAACCGGGGGTATTGCATACATGTGTATTGTTATTTTTGAGGCCATTCAATTTTGAATGGATCGACGCTCAAGTAAGGTGAGTTGTGAGAGCATGACCGAACAACCGTCGGTCTAGGGGAGTGTTTAAATGTAGCGTCCGATTATATACATGTTCTACATATGTATATATGAAGACTGCGATGTGGAGTATTTACTTTTCCGGGAATTCAGTACCCCATGGATGTGTATGGGTATACAGACATGGGAATACTGAGAAATGTAATGTACTTGTAACGACGCACCTACGCTCAGGTAAGAAGGTGAGTTACCATAATGAGTTGCCCTATGGTTAAAGTGTGGCAACGGCGCCTATGTGTGGCTCGGCGCTTAATGATGAGCTGGCCTCCATATAGCAATATATGGAGTATAAACTGTGATAAACTGTCATGTGTGACTTGCATCATTGGGAATTGGGCTGTAATGGATTTTTCTGCAGGTACACTAACCTCGAAAACGTATGTGTAGCTGACGACTAGCAAAATATCGTGAGAGTCGTTAGTATGCCACCGATATAGAACGTTATTGCCATATTATGTTGGCAAAATTCGTGAGGACGAATAAGACGAGCATGCATCCTGATTGTTGCATTGTGTTTGTCACCTATACACCCAAAATGCTTCTCTCATCTTTATTCCAGTAACCAGATGATTGTAGATAATGTGGTGTAATGCTGAATTATGAACTTCGATGAAATAGGTGTCCTCCATTCTTTAGGTGACCTCTTAGGGTGCTTTATGTGCTTGCTCTTGTGCTTGATGTGTCGATAGAAGGTTAGTGAGTTGTTTGCCTAAATCTAAAATTAGGCCATGTTCTTATTTGGTGAACCGAGACCCAAATTTGAATTTACCATTATCCCTCCATAACTAAACTCATGCAAATGAAGGTCTAGATAATCTCTTTATTGGACCTACGATGTACTCGGACTTCAAACAAGGATCTTGAGTCTGTGTTCAGTTAACTTGTAACCCCCTTAGTGGTTGTGTTTCCATCCTAGATCCTACCCTTGCTTAGTTGATACAGGTTGAGGTCTCTATTGTGTTTGGCCTCTCCTTGCGAATTATCTTATCGCTTTGTCAACCCAACCTAGGAAAGACATGTCCAATCATTTTTCTGGAATTTGATGCCTCTGGTTTCCCTATACCTATCGAAGGCATACCAACTTAATCCTTGACCTTGTAATCCCTATGATGGGCATAGAAATATGTTTAATTTGGGGCTGAATTAACAGTCTCCCATCATACTCCTTTCATCAAGTTTAGGTTATGGCCATGCCTTGTTCATTTCATTGGGCCATGATCTATTTGACTCTGTACTTGTAACCATTTTGACAGGTAGAGTCTCTTTGTATATTGTCACCCTTGCCTAATCCATTGGTGTCGCGCGAGATTTCTTATTGGTTACATCTGGTAATGGTGTTATGACTAAAACCAATTGATATGACCACGCCATTAAGCAACATGTTACAACCCCCAAGTCATACTACATCAACCCAAGTACAACCAACATCATCACCAACCCAAGTCTTTGATGGACCAATTACACATAGCCGAGCTAAGAAGCTACAGCAAGAGGTGCACGCGCTACTTTATGAATTTCATTTAAACACTAATGAGAATTTTATTCTACCTAAGTCGTGTATGTTGATATTACTTAGGTTCACCAAAGAGGAAGGACAAAACATATCAAGGGCGAATCAGCAAGAAGAGCTATATCCGAGTCAGTCCAGCGCAACAGAACCGTCCAGAAGAAACAGTCATATCTTTTGATTTCCAAAAGCTATGAAGGCGCATAAGTACTTTTTGGAAAGCTCTTGAAGTCTAGTTTCCAATGCTGCTAAAGCCGACTTAACCACATCTACCAGAAAGGCAGCCGACCTACTTTAGTGCCGACTGGTCAGAAGGTCAACAGTCAGCTTGATGACCAAGTTTTTGTATTAAACTGCATTATTCTACGAAGTTTCATTAAGCATGCTATATATGGTGAGAAAGCTTATCAAGTAAGCTTTCCAACGCATCCAGCCCCACGTCATTTGAAGATTCCTAGAAGAAGTTATTGTCAAAATACTGAAGGCTGCGCAGAAGTCAAACAGCCACACGGAAATCAGTTCTGCAGATCTCCCGAAGAGGCTCCTTCACATTAGCTCGTGAAAATACTTTTGTTCTGTGTTTATACCTCGCTAAGGCTGGTTGTTACTAGTATAAATACCCCCCTATGTCTATGATGTAAGGCAGCTTATGATAATCTAAAACAGAACCCCTTTGTTCAGCTGTGTGCTAAAAAATATTGAGAGTGATCTCTACCCCTTTGCTCTTGTGAATTCCTTCGCGGGATTGCAGAAGCGGCGGCTTCATCCGCTCCCAATTGGTGCTCCTACTCCCTTCGAGGTCTCCTCGATTGATTGTAGGCTGTGTTGGTTGGTTCTTTGAGAGTGTGGTTGGGCGAATCCTCGATTCAGGCTGCCGGTTAAAGACGGTGGTTGGCTTCGAGTTTTATTTGTCAGGTTGCACTAGTTATCGCTGCTTGCAGCAAGTTATCTTGGCTTCTTTGAAGCTGGTTATCTGAAGATTGATCCTACGTCGTGAAGATCGGGCATCGTGACGCATCATCTGGTATCAAAGCCTCAGTTGCCACGGTAGGATTCTTTACCCTTAGCTACATATATTTTGTGTTCGTCCTATCCACCCAAAAGCCATAAAATATTTTTGCCATAGCCTTTTCTTTCAATCTGTTGTTCCAGTGAGTTTTGTTAAGTTTCAGTCCTTAGAATCTTTGTTTAGTTGCTGGTCACTCTATCCTTTGTGTTTTCCTTTGAGCCTCTTATATATATCTGAAAATATCCACAAAAAGAGTATTCTGAAAAAAAAACCTCATCATTTCCTTCGCGTTAACTTTGATCCTATTTAAGTTATAGCTGCTGGTTGAGTTGTTTGTTAAGTATTATAAAGTGTGCAATATCATATCAGATCTCTGTGTTTAGTTGTATAAAAAAGTATCAAAAAAAAGAGAAGAAAGAAAAGTACCAAAGAAAAGTGTTGAACAAGATTGTGAAAGAAAAGTAGAACAATCAGTTTGTTTATGTGCACAAGTGCTGAAAATTTTATCAAGTTATTCAACCAGTTTGCTATTGTCATTTGGTGCAAAATTTTGGTTGGATCTGATTGCAACACTTGCATTCCAATCATACTCCTTGTCTGCATCAAATCTGAAATTTCTTGCGCGTGTGTTTGATCTATTTACATCACTCGAATCTTGTGGTCAGCACTAGGCAGGGAACTTCTAGTCGGATGGTTATTTAACTTAACAACAACTAGAATTCAGATTGTATCCCTTGTTTATTAATCCCCACCAAGCTCCACATATAAGCCATCGTAATCGGTACTCTGGTCTTGTATTCGCTTAACCACCACTTTCTTGTTACCACCACACATTTTCTTGCAACCCGCAGGGAACTCATAAGAGCTTTGGTTGGTAAGAGTGGTGAGGTTGTGAGATTCTATATAGCTTCATATTCCACCTATATTTGTTGCCTTGTTGTCACTAACTTCGCAGGAAGATGGATCCCAACGTTGAGATTGAAGAATGTGTCACCCTGATACAATTCAATGAGCTCAAACAAAGCATAGAAGCCAAGCAAGATCTGTTGGCACAAGATCTTCAGACACTTATGGCTGAAATCAGAGGTCGTCGTCGACTCCCCGACGGTGTAAGAAACCATGATGAAGATGGGGAAGAAGATGAAGGAAATTATTCTAGAAGAACAAGTGAACATGGGAGGAGAAATCAAGGTGCTGCATATGGTAGAGGAAGAGGCCGGAATCGAAGAAATAATGACAATGAAGAATCTGAATTTGGGGATGATCAGTCTCAACATCGCTATGGTCATCGTCATCATAGAGGCGTCAACCAAGAAGAGAGATTTGGGAAACTTAAGTTTACCATGCCAAAATTTGATGGTAGATCTGATCCTGAAGATTATTTCACATGGGAATTGAAAGTGGAGAAAATCTTCCGCCTACATAATTATTCAGAGGAGAAGAAACTTGCAATGGCATCTCTTGAGTTTGAAGGATATGCTCTGATTTGGTGGGAGCAACTTCTTCGTGATCGTGAAGAAGATGGAGAGGACCCTATTATTACTTGGCAAGAGATGAAGCGAGAAATGAGAATTCGTTTTGTGCCGAAGCATTATCGGCGTGATCTTTTTGATAAATTGCAGAATTTGAGGCAAGGAAGTTTCTCTGTTGAGGAGTATTATAAGGAGATGGAGAAGGCCATGATTAGAGCCAATGTGTATGAAGACGAAGAGCAAACCATTGCACGTTTCATGGCTGGGTTACACCGCAACATTCAGCGTATTGTTGAGTTTCAGCCGTACCAAAGTCTTATTGATTTGGTACATCAAGCCACCAAAGCTGAACGCCAGCTGCAACAAGATGCTAAGAGCAGCAAGCCCTTGTCATATGGTGCACGAACCATGACTGGAGGAAGCAAATCGATCTCAAGGTTTACTGCTGCATCCTCAGCAACAAAAGGTTCAACTGGAGGCTTGCGATCCAATATTCAAGGCAATTCTAGTGGAAAGAACGGTGCTGCTCCAAACACGAGTTATAAACCAGCAGCCTCCACTTCAACGTCAGTGGGTTCAACAGCCAAGAGTAGTGGTATTCAGTGCTTCAAGTGTGGAGGTTGCGGTCATGTCATAAAGGAGTTTCCAAATAATCGTGTGATCCTTGTGACTGATGATGGAGAATATACATCAGCTAGTGAAGAGGAAGCTGAAGCAGGAAATGAAGATGTCATTGATAAATCTGAAGAACATACGGGATGTGAATTTGAGCACGGTACTACTCTTGTGGTTACACAAATCTTGAGTGTTCAAATGAAAGAAGCTGAAATTGGACAGCGACATAATCTTTTTCAAACACGAGCAAAAGTGCAAGACAAAGTAGTAAAGGTGATCATTGATGGAGGGAGCTGTCATAATCTTGCAAGTCGTGAGATGGTTGAAAAGCTTGGTTTGAAGTTGCAGCGACACCCTCATCCATATCATGTCCAATGGCTGAATGAATCGGGAGATATCAAGATTGGCTATAAAGTGAAAGTTCCGTTCAAAATTGGAGAGTATGTTGACATAGTGGAGTGTGATGTTGCACCCATGTCTGTGTGTCACATGCTGCTAGGAAGACCTTGGCAATATGACCGATATTCTCAACATTGTGGAAGAACAAATCAATACACGCTAGATCTGAAAGGGAGAAAGTTTGTACTCAAGCCTATGACCCCTCAACAAATCATGGCTGAACACTTACAAAAGAAAACTGAAATTAGTACAGCAAGTAGAGGAGGAGAAGAGCAAAAGAAATTGAGTGCCATCCACAATTCGGTGAGTGAGTGCTACAAGCCAAATTCCAAAGATAAAAAGAAGGAAGAGGGAGAACACCTAGTTATGCTAGCCACAAAATCCGAGCTGAGAGAAGTGAGGAACAACCCATATCAAGTGCTCTTTGTACTTGTGAACAAAGATGTTTTGATTTCTCCTAACGACATAACATCTCTTCCTAGTGTTGTGGCTGATCTTTTGCAGGACTATGAAGACGTATTTCCACAAGAAACACCGGCTGGACTACCTCCAATTCGAGGGATTGAGCATCAAATCGATCTTATTCCAGGGGCTACACTTCCTAACCGTCCACCATATCGAACCAATCCCGAAGAAACTAAGGAAATACAAAGGCAAGTACAAGAACTTCTTGATAAAGGTTTTGTTCGTGAAAGCTTAAGCCCTTGTGCTGTTCCTGTGATTTTAGTACCTAAGAAAGATGGATCTTGGAGGATGTGTGTTGATTGTAGAGCGATAAATAATATTACCGTTCGCTATCGCCATCCTATTCCACGACTAGATGATATGCTTGATGAATTAAGTGGTTCCACAATTTTTACTAAAATTGATTTGAGAAGTGGATACCATCAAATAAGAATGAAAACTAGAGATGAATGGAAGACTGCATTTAAAACAAAATTTGGGTTGTATGAATGGTTAGTAATGCCCTTTGGGTTGACTAATGCTCCAAGTACTTTTATGAGATTAATGAACCATGTCTTAAGAACTTTCATTGGAAAATTTGTTGTTGTCTACTTCGATGATATTCTAATTTACAGCAAGTCTTTTGATGAACATGTGAAACACATTCGACAAGTTTTAGATGAGCTTAGAAAGGAGAAATTATTTGCTAATCTTGAGAAGTGCAGTTTTTGCACAGACCATGTTGTGTTTCTTGGCTTTGTTGTTTCAGCAAAAGGAATAGAGGTGGATGAATCCAAGGTGAAAGCCATCAAGGATTGGCCAGCTCCAACGAATGTAAGTCAAGTAAGAAGTTTTCATGGTCTTGCTGGTTTTTATAGAAGATTTGTGCGAGATTTCAGTACCATCGCTTCTCCTTTAAATGAATTGACAAAGAAAGGTGTTGAATTTAAATGGGGAAACTCACAAGAAGATGCTTTTCAAGAATTGAAGAAACGTTTGACTGAAGCACCTGTACTTATTCTTCCTGATTTCACTAAAACTTTTGAAGTAGAATGTGATGCTAGTGGGATTGGGATAGGAGGAGTTTTAATGCAACAAGGAAAACCTATAGCATATTTTAGTGAAAAATTGGGAGGTGCTCAATTAAATTATTCTGTGTATGACAAAGAATTGTATGCTTTGGTCCGAGCGCTTGAAACATGGCAGCACTACTTATGGCCAAAAGAGTTTGTTATTCATTCTGATCATGAAGCTTTGAAGTATTTGAAAGGGCAAGCCAAACTGAACCGTCGCCATGCCAAATGGGTTGAGTTTATCGAAACATTTCCATACATTGTGAAATATAAGAAAGGTAAGGACAATGTGGTCACTGATGCCTTGTCTCGAAGGAATGTGTTGTTGAATCAACTAGAGGTAAAAGTTTTGTGTCTTGAAAATTTGAAAGAAATGTATAATGATGATCCTGAATTTTTAGAACCATACAATCATTGTAAAGATGGAAAAGGTTGGGAAAAATATCATATACATGATGGATTTTTGTTTAGAGCTAACAAACTTTGTGTACCAAATTCTTCGGTTAGATTGCTTTTATTGCAGGAGTCACATGGAGGCGGTCTAACAGGTCATTTTGGACAAAGGAAGACTTATGAAATGCTCAGTGATCATTTCTATTGGCCCAAGATGAGGAGAGACGTCATCAGATTTGTGGAGCGTTGTGTCACCTGTCACAAAGCTAAGTCAAAACTGAACCCTCATGGTTTATATACTCCTTTACCCGCTCCTAAAATTCCTTGGGAAGACATAAGCATGGATTTTGTTTTAGGACTGCCGATGACTCGAAAAAAGAGAGATTCTATTTTTGTTGTGGTTGATAGATTTTCAAAAATGACTCATTTTATTCCATGCAACAAGAGCGACGATGCTTCACATGTTGCTAATTTGTTTTTCAGAGAAATTGTGAGACTACATGGAGTGCCCAAGACCATCGTATCTGACCGTGATGTGAAGTTTGTGAGCTATTTTTGGAAAACATTGTGGGCAAAGCTTGGAACTAAACTTTTGTTCTCCACCACATGCCACCCCCAAACTGATGGCCAAACTGAAGTGGTGAATCGTACATTGTCAATGCTGCTGCGAACAATGGTAAAGAAGAACTTGAAGGATTGGGAGGAATGTTTGCCACACGTGGAGTTTGCTTATAATAGGGCAGTACATTCTACAACTAATTTATGCCCCTTCGAAATTGTATATGGGTTTAAACCTATTGCTCCCATAGATTTGTTGCCCCTTCCATTGCAGGAAAGAACCAATATGGAAGCTTCCAAGCGTGCTGCATATATAAAAAAGATACATGAGAAGACCAAGGAAGCAATTGAGCTCAAAGCAGTGCGCAAGGCTGCAAGTATGAACAAGCATAGGAAGAAAGTGTTATTTGAGCCAGGGGACTTGGTTTGGATTCACTTGCGCAAGGAGCGTTTTCCTGATCAGCGCAAATCCAAATTGATGCCACGAGGGGATGGTCCATTTCGTGTTCTTGCCAAGATCAATGATAATGCATACAAGATAGATCTTCCACCAAGCTATGGCGTGAGCAACACGTTCAATGTTGCTGACCTCTTACCATATACAAGCGAAGACATTTCAGAGTCGAGGACGACTCCTTTTCAAGGGGAGGAGGATGATATGACCACGCCATTAAGCAACATGTTACAATCCCCAAGTCATACTACATCAACCCAAGTACAACCAACATCATCACCAACCCAAGTCTTTGATGGACCAATTACACGTAGCCGAGCTAAGAAGCTACAGCAAGAGGTGCACGCGCTACTTTATGAATTTCATTTAAACACTAATGAGAATTTTATGCTACCTAAGTCGTGTATGTTGATATTACTTAGGTTCACCAAAGAGGAAGGACAAAACATATCAAGGGCGAATCAGCAAGAAGAGCTATATCCGAGTCAGTCCAGCGCAACAGAACCGTCCAGAAGAAATAGTCATATCTTTTGATTTCCAAAAGCTATGAAGGCGCATAAGTACTTTTTGGAAAGCTCTTGAAGTCTAGTTTCCAATGCTGCTAAAGCCGACTTAACCACATCTACCAGAAAGGCAGCCGACCTACTTTAGTGCCGACTGGTCAGAAGGTCAACAGTCAGCTTGATGACCAAGTTTTTGTATTAAACTGCATCATTCTACGAAGTTTCATTAAGCATGCTATATATGGTGAGAAAGCTTATCAAGTAAGCTTTCCAACGCATCCAGCCCCACGTCATTTGAAGATTCCTAGAAGAAGTTATTGTCAAAATACTGAAGGCTGCGCAGAAGTCAAACAGCCACACGGAAATCAGTTCTGCAGATCTCCCGAAGAGGCTCCTTCACATTAGCTCGTGAAAATACTTTTGTTCTGTGTTTATACCTCGCTAAGGCTGGTTGTTACTAGTATAAATACCCCCCTATGTCTATGATGTAAGGCAGCTTATGATAATCTAAAACAGAACCCCTTTGTTCAGCTGTGTGCTAACAAATATTGAGAGTGATCTCTACCCTTTTGCTCTTGTGAATTCCTTCGCGGGATTGCAGAAGCGGCGGCTTCATCCGCTCCCAATTGGTGCTCCTACTCCCTTCGAGGTCTCCTCGATTGATTGTAGGCTGTGTTGGTTGGTTCTTTGAGAGTGTGGTTGGGCGAATCCTCGATTCAGGCTGCCGGTTAAAGACGGTGGTTGGCTTCGAGTTTTATTTGTCAGGTTGCACTAGTTATCGCTGCTTGCAGCAAGTTATCTTGGCTTCTTTGAAGCTGGTTATCTGAAGATTGATCCTACGTCGTGAAGATCGGGCATCGTGACGCATCACCAATGGTGCCGTGACGAGACCGAGGGCCTCCTGTGAATGTACACTCATGGTTGTGCTGCTCGGCACGCGCTGGTATCACGGTTAGTAGTTGTAATCCATTATGAGACTATGTCAATACGTTATCTTGGCACAATCTATTTTTTTCTACGTGAGATTCATTATTAGTGCCAGTTCGGTAATGGTGTCACGATTAATGACTTATGGTGCCGCAGCGAAACTGAGAGCCCCTTGTGAATGTACACGCAAGGTTATGCTGCTTGGCGCATGCTGGTATCGAGGTCTCTAGTCATGATCCATTGTGGAACTACGCTGATATGTGATCTTCCGTGGACTTCTCCCTTGGAACAATTTTTATGTTGTTTGTGAAGTGATCAAGCAACATCTATCATCTCAATTGGATCAAAAGGGCATACCACTCTCATGTGTGGTCTTATTTCTTTTGATCTTGGTAGTGACTACTCATATACGTTCCCTTTACATCTTTTGTGTAAAGGTGAAGCCTTGGAGCTTTTTAGTGTTGGAGAAACAACTGATTAGCTCTCAAATTGGAGATTGACTTTCCCTGCTGTTGAGATGCAGGAGTTTGTTCATTCGCTCTCCTATTTTCCATGTATTTCCGAACCCAGTTCGTTCATCTCGCATGAAGAAGAGGATGAACCATATGACCAAATGAATTTCTACCCGAGTGCATGATCAACTGTTGGTATGAGTGAACTCTCAACCCTTGGCTTACCGATGGTACTGAGAGGACCTGCTCAATGTTATAGGTAATTCAACAAGTTGGTTTTACTAACTTGTAACTGCATTGTGAACAAAGGTTGAGTTTAGAGATCGTTTTATCGAGTTATCTAAACTCACTTTGGTTCAAACCATTCTAAGAAAGTACTTACACAGATCAAGTTAAGTCGACTAATAACCACCTAATCATCGCCCTAGTCGTGCATCGATCGCCTCACGTGTGCTTTTCCAGCATGTGCGATCAAGTCGAATCATGCCTAGTGCTTGATAAAATGGACTGGTTGCAAAGTCCGCATCTATAGGTCCCTTTGCCAATGATTTTTCGAGTCTTTATCATTTTCTTAGACTCGGATTCTCTGGCTAACACGGGTCAACTATGATGTTGTTCGACATCCACACCCGTCCCCTATGCTATGAATTTCCTGTAACCACTTGTTGGTAGACCTCTTCTATGTGTTTTACCCAAGATGGTGCCTCTGATTCTGGTTGGGTAAAATCGCGTAATTACCGCTCGCTCAACAGACTCAGATAGTACAGTGTCATCAGAAAAAGCAAACTGCACACATGGAACCTTATGCGTTCCTCTGGCAGATAGCGTCTCTATTGGTGGACATTTCTAAATTAGCCTAAGGCGATACATGTTATGTCCACTAGAGAAATCACATCCTGAGACACTCGCCTTCGTTCCGGACTGCCTTATGATTACCGCTGATATGGACGTGGGTTACATGCTTCTCTACTCTTAAAAGTCTTTCGCTCCGAATCTCGGGACGAGATTCTTTTAAGGGGGAGGGCTGTAACACCCAGGTGTTTATCGTCTGCTCGACCTCAAGTGTGGACCTTAACACGTGATAGCGATGAATAAAATAGACACTAAATTTTAATTATCTCGTGAAGGTTCAAGTTTGGTGCCATTTTCATTCCGATAATCTACGTAATTAAAAGGGGTTTGAGAAATTTTTGGATTATCGAATCTTGGTTTGCTGGTGAATTTTGAACTGTTCGGATCACGCACGTAAGTGAATACGAAAATCAGAAAACTTCTGATTTTTATGAACAGTTCGGAGCCCGCGCTGTCCGAACAGAACGATGCGCCAGCTGATTAAGTAAATCGTTCCTCTCAGCATGTGATCGTTGACGTCAGATCAAATGATCGATCACTGGTGAGGATCGTAAAAATTAGACGGAACTAAATAACAGTCTCCCTGTTTCAATCTGTTTCGTCTGTCGCGGGTTCGACAACATTTTTATTTATTCGGGCTCTTCCAAAATTTTCGTGATGTTCGGAACATCGTCGTTCCGAAAAATCGGTGCGTCCGATGAATATTTAAAATTCGTCACTCGCGCGAATACAAATTCGGAAGCCCGACTCACTCGGACGATTTTATACCGAACAGAATGAGAAGAACTCGACGGTTAAAATGTTCGAGGCAAAATAATCTGTGTCGCGCGTTGTCTGAGAAAAATCGTGCGTGAGGTTATAATCTAATTTATTCTTCAGCACGTTGTTTCGAAGACAAAATCGCGGGCACTTTCGCAGATATTGTTTCGGCTAATTTCGGTTGAATCACGCCGAACAAATTATCAGTGCCGAAATCAGTTTATTTCGGTCTGTCGTTTTTTTTGCCCGGATCCGAATCTTCGGATATAAGTAATTAGCGATTAATTTGGTTCGCCAATTTATAGAAAGAAATGTGTAGCTTGTATCGTCGATCCTTTATTCATCGTTAAAAATCTCAATTCAAAATATCTAGAAATTTCTAAGAAAAGAGGAAAGAAAAGTCCAATTTTTCTCTACCGCTTTCCTCTCGAGCTGGCTGTGAGCGGGTAAACAAAAAGAAATCCTGCTTGACGTGGCGTCCATACACCATAGGTGTCAACATTTGGCTAATGGAATACTCTGAAGCAAGCACCGTGGCCTTTCTGCATGCGAGCGGATTCACCAGCACATTTGCATGCGAGAAAACTCACTACTGCTGCATGTAGTCGCTGTTTTTTAGTCGGTCTCCATGGTCCTGGACTCCTGGTATAAAGCAAGCTGAGTACTACTTTCTTGTTATTTCCTACACGCCATAGAAGCTAGCGACTGACTCAGCTCCCTGGCCAACTCGCGCCCAGCCCAATCTTCCTGGTGCTCGCCCTCGCTCCCTCAGGCTCGCCTGCGCGCGTCCTACTCCGTGGGCATCCCCTGCCGAGCAGCTCGCGGCGCCCAGCCGAGTTCACCCCTGCGCGTAGCCGTGGGTTTCGCTGCGCAGCGTTCCTGCTCTCCAGCCTCCATCATGCTCGGCAGCAAGTAATTTATGTCGAAGCAGCAGCTGCGATCCCTTGCGTTGTGCTCGCCAGATCGAGTCTCGCATCGTCGATCTGTGCAATTCCTGTTCGGCTATCGATTTCGCCGATTGTCGATTTTCCTATCCGCTATGATCATCACGTCGGCTGTTCCTATCCGAGCTAGCCCAGCTCACCAGCCATCGTGCCCTCTTTACCCTTTGGGCCATGCGTTACCGCATTCACCTCGTTGTGTCTCGAACGAGTCGTACTTCCATCATCTTGGTCAAATGGAAATCGTCGCGCTGGCACGTCGAAGTCGCCGATCGCCATCCTCGTCTACGCCAAGCCCCAAGCCGTGAAGACACTCTGGTGCTGGCCACGCGTCACCAGCTCAACCAAAAAGGAATCCCACGGGTATTTGGTCAAGAATGGAAACTGTATGCCTAACTCGCCATGATGTTTCTCGCCAGTGAAGTATGGTCGACGCGCCTTATGTCCTTGTCGTGCCAGTGAAGACGTTGTGGAGTTGCCGTCATTCATCTCCACTGCAGTAAACGAGGAAATTTTCGACGGCTAAAACCGTCGGACATAAGAACTAAACCGTCGGACATAATCTATGTCCGACGGCAGTAACTTATCTCCGACGGTTTTAAGCCGTCGGAGTTAACGCGTCGGAAATAGCGTTATGTCCGACGGCTGCCGTCGGACATAAACTATGTCCGACGGCCCCATCCAACCGTCGGAGATAAGGCGGAGTAACGGTTTTAACCGCTGTCTGGGCCCACAACTGCTATGTCCGACGGTTAAAGCCGTCGGACATAACATAGAGCATATGTCCGACGGCTTACACTAAAGCCGTCGGACATAACGTTTTTCAGAAATTGCACAAAAATCTGAATTTTAAAAAATCTGACATTTGCAAATACAAAACAGAATTCATACACATATACACATTCACATTAACAAATATACTCACATAAGTATACACATTCACAAATATAATCACATAAGCATTCACATTCACAAAATTTAACATAACAACATAGTTCCAAATGGTTGCAATAAGTGTTTACATAAACATAGTTGTCCAAACTCCAAAATGAACATTATTCGACGGGTAGGCTTTCACATGAAAGGTTTCAACAAGTGTTTTACATCAGTATCACTCATATCCATCGCCACCTCCTCCGGCTGGACTATGCGTGCTGAAAAGATTGTTCACCCACGAATGTGTTGTGTCGTCCTGACCAGACCCATCTCCAGGTGCGGCAACTGAAGCGGGTGGTGTCTGAAATCCCTATAACACAAGCACATGAAATAGTAACCACTCAGTTGTTCATTTAAACACATAAAACATCTATGAACATGTCACACACGCATATGTGTACATACCATAGGGAATTGTGACGGAGGCGGAGGCGGTGGTGGAGGCGCCAACATTGGCATTGGCAGTGCAAACTCCGGAGGCGGCATCCCATATGTCGGCATCGGGACGCCCGCTTGTTGGGCTAGTTGCTACAAATTATATACAAGTCATTGTTGAGCTAATAAGATACACATCAAGTGTTTTGCAAAATAAGCTACAAAATGTTACTTCAGCTTACCGAGAGAAGAGCTTGATTTTGGGCCTGGAGGTTTGCATAATACTCGTCCCTCTTCTTCTGGTACTCGGCTTGTTGCCTCTGGTACTCAGATTGTTGCCTCTGGTACTCCAATTGTTCCCTCAAGACTGATTGATGGTACTCTGCCTGTTGACGCAACACTGCCATCTCTATGTCGTGGGCGGATGATCGTGAACGGGACGACTGTGAAGACGACGATGTGGACTGTCGTCCACGGCGTCTTAGCTCTCTGGAATCAATCGTAGAATCAAAAATACCCAACCTACAAGAGTGAACCATGCACTTAGTATAGTAACTCATGCCTCAGTTGAATCGCAAGCATATGATGGCAATTTTGTAATCCAAATTAAATAATCTCACCGTCCGTGGGCTTGTCCTCCTCCGCTAGCATATGCTGCCTGAGGGTCGATTGGCTGGCTCCTCCAATCGTACTCCTGCCCATGGCGTTGAACCATCTCCTCCCCATACGAAGCCTGGAGGCAAACAATATCAAATATAAGTGCATAACCCCTATATATGCCCTTGCAAACAATATCAAACACATAATAGAGTATCAAAAACTCACTAGACGATCGGTGGCCGTCTGAGTGCATAACACATCAGGATTCTGAGGATCAGAACCCCTATGCCCTTGCATATACACCTCCACATCCGTGGGCGTACGACCGGATTTGACTTCCTGTACATAAAAGTTACAATGACACATTTCTATGTAATTCAAAAGTTACAACAAACTGTGACTTACCATTCGCTTAGCCAAGCGCACATGACCATCACCACCGTAGTTGTGGAACGACTCGGTCCCACGGTTTCCCCTGTTCCTTTCGGAAATGGCACGAAACTCAGGGGAAGCCCACCATCTGCACAATGCCCGATAACCCTCCGATCGGGTGGCCATCCACGGCACCGACACCTACATGAAATTTTTTAAATAAAGCAAGCAAATACATGGCTTCGTGCGATTTGAGAGGCAAGAACCTGTTTACCTCTAGGTATTGCTCCTCCGTCAAGTAAATTGATGACCACTCGGCCTTGGTATTTGGCATCGGTCGATCATCAGCATTTGCTCTGTACCATGCCTTTATAGCCTGAATTCGTGCATAGTACATTGCATCTGCAACGACATCGTTCGCGTTATACTCAAACACGTAACGAGCGTTCATATCATATGATCCATCATCCGGCAACTTGTACGGCTGTCTACGAGGCCGTCGGAGATAAGCACTATTTCCGAGCGCCCGTTGTGGCCGTCGGACATAACCTTATCTCCGACGGCCTCGTAGGCAGC
Source organism: Zea luxurians (assembly GCA_029449295.1). Classification (NCBI taxonomy): domain Eukaryota; kingdom Viridiplantae; phylum Streptophyta; class Magnoliopsida; order Poales; family Poaceae; genus Zea; species Zea luxurians. Next base: position 92,994,510 of record JAOPSE010000008.1, on the reverse strand, counting down.
CGTCGGAGATAACGCGGCCGTCGGATGTTTGTTAGTTTACTGTAGTGCTCCACGCCGTGGGTACAACAACGTTGTCGTTCACTCCACGGAACTCGTCGTCGACCTTATCTCCCGGAGACTGATCCTGGGGTTAGATGGAAATGTGAGAGAAGTCTGTGCAACAATTGTCAGGAGCTCGACAGAGGGCCTGCACAAGAATCGTCAACGTTGGCTTGGAATCCTAGTTGAATCGGTAACCGTTCTCTAGTTCACTATTTTTATTAATGGATTGAATAGTTATATTAGATGGTTGCCAAAATATCTTGTCACATGTGAGGACATGATTATGGCATACTAGTGTCGGGAGGTAAAACTTAGGTTTAAAATGCTAGTTACGTAGGAGTACCGAGCGAGCGTGTCGGTCGAATGTGTTTAAATTGGTTTTACTTGAGAAGTATGCCAAATTAATAGCATGAAGAATTGATTTAGTAATCCAAACGATTATCCGATAAGGCTGTTATCGTTGATTTTGTAGGATATTTTGGTAGTCAAATCTGAATTGTTTGATTAATTGTTGACATGTAAAATATGTGAAGTATGAAATAAAATTAAAATAGTTCTTTGTAAGTGATGGGTATAATTTATAAAGCGAGGGATAAATTTAGAATTTAATTAATTAGCTGATAAGTTGTGTTTAGTCTAATTGTATTAAATGTGTATAGTTTGTTGTTTCGTGATGTTTGCGTTACATTCGGTTAATTTAGAGAAGTGCAATTATTGCGCTTAGTCGTCTGCCGATAACTGGTGTTTTCATATAAAATGGTACGACGCTTCGACACTAGGTGTTTAATTCGTTATCGTGTAGCATTATTTAGGTTTGTGATATTGCTGTTTATATCCATTCATATGCACCATGCATCTCATTAGGTACGTTAGCTGAGAATCGTACGAAGCAAAGGACAAGGACCACAAGATGTTGTTAAGCGTGGGCTACTCCGCATGGTGATACTGATGGACGAATTTGAAGATGGATAATTTGAACGAGTACCAAGACCAAGGCTGCTCGTCAAGCGGACGTCGTCTAACAACACTAACCTAGTGTTACTCAGGCAAGCCCCGGTGCATTTGCCACCTTCCTTGATGTTTTTAAATCTTTCTCACTTGCTTGATGCATTAGGTGATAGGAGTTGATTGATAAAACAATTCCTGCATTACCTTCCTTGAATTTGATTACCTTCCTTGATCACCCTTTTTACAAAAGATTTTGATGCTTAGCCTTGCTTTAGAAAAACAAAATGTTTTGTTTTTTTTACAAAAGATGATGTGGCAAAGGTGGGTGGGATGTTTTTAAAAATAAAATTTGATGGTGGATCCCTCAGGGCCTTGATGGATTCAACATCTGGAAAAGATGTACCTCTGCCAGGTACCAAACTTTGGGTTTGAAATAATTAAGATGAGACCGGGCGGGTGACTTGCACGAGAAAGGAGTCTCGGTGTAGTGTCTCCGTCTGAGTCGATTAAGGACCTTGTCGATGTAGGCTTGTTGATCGAGGACCCTTTAGCTGGTCACATGCCTCGTCATGGGTAAGCCTTGCCTCGGGCAGACTAAGGCCGGAATAAGATAACACGAAATGGGCGTGGAGCGGTGGCGAGAGTAGCGTGTACCCTCCGTGGCAAGAGGCTGGACGGTGGTGTATCTGTGCTCTCGGTTTGCGTGAACCTGATCCGGTCTTAAGAACCTCGGTGGTGGGTTGACATATGCAAGGGTTAAGTGCTACATATGTCGTGTGATTGGAGATCCTCAGCTGAGTATAATCGATTCGGATCGCCGTACCTTCGCGGTTATGAAGACTTGGTCACTACCCTACACGTAGCATTCCACTAAAGATGATGGGTCTGTTAAGAAATTGGCTAGTGCAGGTCAAGTGATTGAACTAGGGTAGAAAGAACTCTAGTGCAGGTAATTTTACTTAACTTGACAAATAAAACTGGATTTTTAAGGATCCACTTTTAGTAAGCATTTCTGCAAAACAGAGTCCTTGATTATTGAGAAGCCTTACCTTGACTCCCTAAAGCCAGCATACCCTTGAGAGTCTTTTCTTTAGTCGGGTAAGTCTTGCTGAGTAATTCCATACTCAGGGTTTTATTCCCTGTTGTTTTTCAGGTTCTAACTTTGTGCTGTTGTTGATGGTGTTAAGTGCCGGTGGGCTCGGCCTTCTTATAAGTCTAAGTAACTCCCTTATACTTCTTACTGAGGATGGTCGTTTGAGCTAGCATATATTTCAAACTTATACTTTTGTAACCACTCCGATAAAATAATATAAATTTTTGTAACTTGTAAAATTTGGTAATAAGATTTCCGCTGCAAAAATATTGGTGTGTGTGATTTGTATTACTTAATCCCGCGGTTCTGGTTGAAAGTGGTTTATCCGATGTCCTTGGGGCAATCGGACAGATCCTGTTGAGTTATCTGGTGCACATGCGTGGCTGTCTGAGGTCTTTGGAACAAGGACAGGTGCATGTGGGCCCGATAACTTGGAGGTTCTGCCACACGAATCACCCGTCTCGTCGCATTAACTCCTTGACAGAGCCAACGACACCGTTGGCAGGCGAAGCGAGCGACGTTTCACCTCCGCCATAATGGTCGCGTCAAAAAAGGTGCGCCACGATTTTTAAATTCATATCCCTTTTCCGTTTCCTCTCTCTCTCTCTCTCTTGACACAGGGACCAAGAAAGGGGATATTTTGAAAGGGATCCTTCCCCGCGAAGGAAACGGGCCCCTGAGCCCTCCTACTGATCAGGGGTTCGAAGGCTGGCCCTTCGGAAGGGTTCGACAGCCGCCCCAGAGCACCCGGACTCCGCGCCCATTACTGATCAGGGGTTCGAAGGCTGGCCCCTCAGAAGGGTTCGACAGCCGCCCCAGAGCACTTGGGCTCCGTGCCCATTACTGATCAGGGGTTCGAAGGTTGGCCTCTCGATAGGGTTCGACAGCCGCCCTAGAACACGCAGAGTGAGGGATGACCCTGGGTACGTCCGATACATGGCCGAGGCTTGGGCTACGCTCCCGAGGTACCCGAGGACATTTCCGAGACCAGCGGGAACGACTCGTAATGGAATCCCACCGGAGGGAGGCATCGACCCCTCGGACCCTGTCGAAAAGGGTCCGGGTCCAGTGAATCACCTGCAGGTACTTTTGGAGCGCGCCTTTGGGCCACTAGCCGACCCCTAACGAATGGGGCACGGGTGTCCACTCGGATCACCCGTTAGCAGCTCACCGGAAACACCATGATCGGTGCCCTCCGAGGGTAACATGGCGCTTTCCCCCCTTCCTCCTTGCGGAAAGGCGACGAATGGGCATATAATAAAAGTCGAGACAGTCCTTGATCGTCCTCTCGCTCCGTGCAGAGGCTCGGGGGCTGCTCTCGCACCCGGCTATGGCCAAACTGTTGACAGCGTCAACAAACCAGCTTAAAAACTCGAAACCTGATCGAGCACCCGGGCTATGGCCAGGCCGCATGAGGGAACAACAGGACCGGCCTAGGCATCACGAAAAGCGTTAAGACCTCAGAGGAGTCAAACCACTCCTCCGAGGCCTCGAGGGCTACACCCGGCGGGTGCGCTCGCGCGCACCCGTCGGAACAAAGTATAACCAAGAAAGGCTGGTCCCCTCACCAAGAATGAGGTAGAGCCTCGAAGCGAGCATCACCACACCCCTCGAGGCTCGGGGGCTACTGTCGGTACCGTAATTAGGGGTACCCCCACCACTCCTAATCACAGCTGGTAAACACCTTCAGAGCAAACCGTGAAGACTGACGGCTCGGGTCAAAGTCAAGGCTTCGTCTACCAAGGGACACGGTCTCACCTCGCTCGAGCCCGGCCTCGGGCGGAACAGTGGTCCCGGACCAATCCACGCCTCGCCCGAGGGTCTCCTCAGATAGTGAGCGCACCCTCGGCTCAGCCAAAGGCAAGCCTTGTCGTGCGAGCGACTTTGGCCAAATCGCCTTACCAGCCGACACTACCGGAATCAGCTTCTTTGCCGTGTGTCTCAGACACACGGCAAAGGCAAATTTACACTCGGCAAATGCTTTGCCGAGTGTTACACTCGGCAAAGAACGATCGGTAAACTGTACATCGGCAACAGCCTCTTTGCCGAGTACTATTTGTCGGGCACTCGGCAAAGACTTTGCCGAGTGCCAAACGGCACTCGGCAAATAAAAGTCACCGTCACGGTGCCAAGTAACGGTGACGGATCCTTTGCAGAGTGCCATCTATGGCACTCAGCAAAGAGGTCAATGTTGCCGAGTGTTTGCTCGAGTGGCCCTCGGCAAAGACTGACCCAGTGGGCCCCACTGCCAGTCCCTGTGCCGAGAGCTCTAGTAGGCACTCGGCAAAGGAGCTTCTTTGCCGAGTGTCTGTTGGACAGGCACTCGGCAAAGAACCCTCCAGTGGGCCCCTTTGCCAGTGTCTTTGCCGAGTGCCTTGGCAATGGCACTCGGCAAAGATGTCTTTGCCGGTTCCCAGGTTTCCTTCTTTGCCGAGTGCCAGTGTCAACACTCGGCAAAGATGGCTTTACCGGTTCCCAGGTTGTCTTCTTTGCCGAGTGCCATGGTCATAGCACTCGGCAAAGCGCCCCTTTGCCGAGTGTAACACTCGGCAAAGTGACCAGAATGTCCCTTTTTTATTTGCTTTTGTTGTTCCATCCAAACAAACAAAAGATATATATGATTCACATCACATTATATATCAATCACATCACAGAATGAACACATTTATCATCAACACCATATATATCACAAAGTCTCACTAAAGTCTCACAAATATAAGTAAGGATCATCACAAAACAGATATAAGTCTGCGTCATCACTAACATCACCAAGTATCTCACAAGATAAAGTTTAACTAACATCACCAACACTCATAAAGGTAAGTCTGGATCATCACAAAACAGATCATCAACGAGGTGGGCATCTGGACTGGTTCGGCGAAGGGCTGGACGAAGCATGAGGGTTGTTCGACGCCGCCGATTGACCCTGCACAGAGAAGAGATTGTATGTGTGAGAACATATGAATAAATATCATGCAGTACTAAAATTTTGATACTCACAGGAGTAGTGAACTCTGTAGGGTCAACTGCAGGGAACAACGGAGGTGGTGGAGCATGACCCTGTGCGGCGCCAAGGCTCTGCATGTACGCGAACATCTCCGCCATCCTCTTCTCCAGCTCCTCACGTTGCCTCCTCTCATCATCTAGCTGAGTCTGTAATATTTCGCCCTAATGTTACGATAATGCAAATAGAAGATATATAAAAATCAATGAACGATGAATAGATAAGGAATAACCTGGAGTTGCTGGATACGATGCTGTGAGGTGTCCTGCCGAGGTCGTATGGCTGGGCTCGCGCTCGTGCTCCTTGCTCGCACCTGAGAGAGAGTGGGAGTGGAGGACGAGTCGATTGCCCCGTCGGCAATCCAGTACCGCCCATGCCTCTTGCCTCCTCCGACCCTCATGAGGACATCTCCGTCGATGTCCTCGGTCCTCGGATCGTAATCTGGCCCATGGACCTCCTTGGCCATGGCGGTGTACTCACTGAGTCGGCTGTGGATGGCGGGGTTGGTGTACGCCTCGGGCCCGTCATCCGGGTTGTAGGTGACGTCGGACGTCGCCTTCCCCTTGTGGGCCATGGCATATGCCGAGAACGTGGAGCAAGGCGCGCCACCATGTGCCGCTGACTGCGAGAAAACCAACGATATGGTTAGAAATCATGTCTAATCGAAAGTTATATACCTAAATAAAAAAGAGCGCGTACCCATGCTTCCGCGTATTTGCCCAGGCTGCGGCTGCCTTGATGGTGGGAGGGACCTTGCATCAGCAAACGCCGTTCCCGGCTAGCGTTGTGTGCCTCGTCCCACTCAGCCGAGCACCACCTCTGCACCATCTTCTCCCAGCACTCAGGATGCGCGGCGCACCAATGAGGAATCATCTAAAAAATATAAGTACACCGCATATCAGAAGATAAGAATAAGCATATTTAGTACCAATAATAAAGTTTTGTATTTACCTGCAAGTACTGGTCCGCAGTCAATGACATGGTTCGGGCGTCCTTCTTGTTCACCTTCTCCCCAAGGACGGAGCCGTGGTAAGTGACGATGGCCTGGATGCGCGCCTCGTAGTGCATGTCCACGACGAGCTTCTTACAGCACGCCGTAGACACCACATCCGCCCTGGCCTCGTATCCAGCATCCCACCTGAAGAAATCCTACATACAAAGACGATGTATCCATACATTATTTCAAGAATATGCAACAAATGCAACTTATTAAACAATATAGTGCGAGGAAGACTTACCCACAACTCTTGCTTGACCCGCTCCGCCTTGTTGTTGAATTGTCTGCCGTCCCGATCTACTGCATCGGGGGCGATGGCGTAGTGGTCGAAGGTGTATGCTGGGCTCGTCACTCCGGCGTACTCGACAAGTCCAGGGAAGTGTTCCCGGCATAGAAGGCCGAGGATGCCATTGGGGTTGCGGCCGTGACCCCCTGCAGTCTCCAAAACCATCCAAGACCTGTCGAAGTGATTAAGATGAAGTATTAGTTTCTATTATTAATTTGAACATATAATATGAAAAAGCAGCAACAACATCTAAAGTTACCTACCTCTCTCCATCGGGTCGTATCAGCGGACGTCTGTCACGAAGTATGGGTCGCTTAGGTAGGCTCGCGGGACCTCGCAGGTAGATACTCCTCGAACCTGAGGAGCCAGAACCTGAGACGTCCTGCTGAGCGGCGGCGTCGTCGTCGTCGTCCTGCTGCACCGCATCGTCGTCGTCCTGCTGTGCCGCATCGACAGCGGCTTGCTGCTCCACCTGCTGCTGTACAGCGTCATCCTGCTGCGCCTCCTCCTCCGTCCTACGGGTGCTCCTCCTCCCCCTCCCCCTCCTCGTCCTCGTCCCACCGCCCACCATCTTTGTCCAACAACCTGCAATTAAGAGTAAGCAATTAAGCACAGATAAAAAAATATGTATTTAGAAACATATGCAAAATAAATGAAATATAGCATTACATCGATTAAAAATAATCTTCATATGTGTCCGGGTTAGCCGGATCATAAGTGTCATCATCACTATCAACCATTTCATAGTCAACATCATCTGAAGGCGCAATTTCGTCATTAGCATTGCCTTCAAGTATTTCTAAGTCATTCTCATTTTGCACCTCATCATCCTCGTCATCAACAACCATTTTAATATCTACTTCCATTCCGATCGCTTCGGTTAAGTCTATCTCAAATTGCCCTTCGAACCCATCTTCTTGGAAGAACTCTCCGTCATATGTGTCCGGGTCTAAGTTATAATCTTCATCGTTTGGAACAGGTAATTTAGCGTGCGGTGATTCCTTATACACAACATCCCAACCCTTAAGATGTTGTTTCATTTGGCACGCATATGGAAGATAATACACTTGTGTGGCCTATTGGGCCACAATATAGACATCGTCTCCTGTTAAGGTGGAATCCTGTCGAATTTCGACTATCCCAAGATTAGAATGTGTCCGTCTCGTAACTTCAGGGTCAAACCAATGACATTTGAATATCACTGGAGTAAGAGGTTTGGAACCATAAAAATTGAGTTCATATATTTCTTCAATTCTTCCATAATACTCGACCTCGTCAAGCCCGGGCGTAAAGACTCCAGAACACGTGGTTTTTCGATTGGGCCGACTTTGGTCGTAGCTTGTTGTCCGAAAACGGTATCCATTGACGTCATACCCAGAAAATTTCTTGACCCTATAGGCAAAGCCATTGGCTACTTGTCTCAACTCGGCACTCATAGACGGCTCTCTTTGGCCCTGCAAGTTCAAACACGCTAGATTGTTATATTATTCGCACGTAAGAGCAACTTGGAATAACAAACTAAGCACGTACCTTATGTTTAAACCAGGAAATGAAATCGGGCAATCCATTTCCCGCACCCTTTCTAAGAAGGGTATCATATTCCTGTGGAGTTGGGTCCCTTGATCGACTCCAGAATTCATGAAGAAATTGCTCCATGTATGGCGTCACCTCTTCAAGGTTGGTCAATACATATAGCATGATATGGCGCCACTCTTCATGTCTCAGGGTCTTGGTGGTCGAACCACTCGCGCTTCCGAGTTGCCCTCGAAAAATGCTGAGGTTCGATTCATTGCCGCCATCATTGTAACGAGGGGGTGGATTATGCACGCTCGGCAGTTTGTCACCATAGTAAGTTGTTGTGAAGTTTGACACCTCCTCCAGTATGTATGCCTCTGCAATGGAAGCCTCGATTTTGCATTTATTTCTACATTTCTTTCGGATACTCTTTAGACATCTCTCGATTGGATAGCACCAACGTCCCTGCACGGGCCCCCCCATTCGTGCCTCATACGGGAGATGAATAATCAAATGCTGCATCGGATTGAAAAAGCCGGGTGGAAAGATCTTCTCCAGCTTACACAGTAACACGGGTGCCATCCTTTCCAAGTCTGCAATCATGGTCCGAGCTAACTCTTTTGCACAAAGCTAGCGGAAGAAATAGCTCAACTCTGCAAGCGCTAGCCAGACATGCTCAGGGACATAGCCTCGAACCATCGCCGGAAGAATTCGTTCAATCCATATGTGGAAGTCATGACTCTTCATCCCTAAGACTCGCAGAGTAGATAAGTTCACCCCCCTACTAAGGTTAGCTGCATACCCATCAGGGAACATTAACATCTTGATCCACTGTAGTACTTCCTTCCTCTGGGCCCTGCTCAGGACGAAATCGGCCTTAGGCCTTCTCCATGTCTTACCACCACTAGGCGGCTTCATCTCTTGGTTTGGTCTATCACATAACTCTGCCAGATCCACTCTTGCCTTTACGTTATCCTTTGACTTATCAGGAATCTCTATAATTGTTGCCCAAAGTGCCTCGGCGACATTCTTTTCAGTGTGCATCACGTCAATGTTGTGTGGAAGGAGCAGGTCATCATAATAGGGGAGCCGAGTCAAGCCCGACTTATGTGTCCACATATGTTGCTCACCATATCCCACAAAACCACCTTCTGGGTTGGCCACGAGACCATCTATCTGTTCGCGAACTTCGGCACCAGTCATCATTGCAGGTGGGCGGTCTGTCACCATGACACCTTTCGTAAAGTTCTTGATGTCTAGTCGGAATGCATGGTCAGGAGGGAGAAATTGTCGATGTTTATCGAATGACGAATATTTGCCACCCTTCTTCAACCAAATGAACCTAAGAGCTCCCTTGCAAACTGGGCATGGGAACTTACCGTGAACACACCAGGCGCAAAATAGCCCATACGCCGGAAAGTCATGCATGGAGTACTGGTACCAAACATGCATTTTGAAGTTTGTCTTCGTAGCCCATGCTCCCTTTAGCATCTTCGCCATATGCCCGTTCCACGAAAGCATCGGTCTTCCTAATCCATTCTGGGGTGACATCATTACGTCGAACGCGGCCCGTGTACATCCACTCACGGTCCTCCATCCTCTAACATATATAACCGAGTATAGTTTAATATAGACATGTAATGCATGTACACTACGTTCCTACCTTCTAATAGGTGAGGATAGGTCCTAATCCCACCCGCGGTTGCGTAGATGGAGTTAGTTTCCATGCTCTACTCCGATCCGAGATAGAATTTCGGCAGCACCTCCCCGCTGTTCTCCGGATACACGTCCTGGCAGGGAGAGTGTACTGTCCGGAGAACAACAGGGAGGTGACGCCGAAACTCTTTCTCGGACCGGAGTAGAGCATGGAAACTAACACCATCTACGCAACCGCGGGCTGTCCAAAAAACGTGGATAATTCGAAACTGATACATTTGTAGATATGCAAAGATCTGCATATCTACACCGTATCTCTTTTGAACGGGAGACGCCTAACTGGGTTACGTGATCTACGACCATGATGCGGAAATAGAGGTTATACCTAGGGTGGCGGTGGAGTCAGGCTAGTGGGGCTGTGGCGGGTCGGTGCAGTGGCGACGCGACGCGGTGCAGGCAGACCCGCAGCGGCTAGGAAGACCTCTGCAAAAAATACATGCCTGTCAACAAAAAATTCACATCACCGGCACTCGATTCCAAGTCTGACTTTTACAAATTAAATTACAAATGTAAGCATGTAACCTACAAAAGCATCAATGAGATAGAAATGATGTAGACCCACATCGAGGACGACGATTTTAATCGAGGTATCGAGAAGCTCATGGTTTTTCCTAATCTACTGCGGTGGGCGCGATAGAGAGGAGACAGCGAGAGCAGAGAAAGGAGGAGGAAGAAAGCCGCGGGCGAGTATATGAATCTATCATGGGACCCACCTAGTGGGACCACCACCCCTAGGCACCATGCTCAGCGGACCTCTCTTGGCCCCAACCAGGGAAGAGACTTTATACTGGGTAACTCGATATTGAGGCACCCAAAGGAAATGCCACACCACTAAGTCTCAAAGAACCACTAAGAGACCTGACATCCAGTGAGCCCTATTTTGCTATAAGAACTAGTGTCCATAGTGCCCTAGATGAAGAGACCTGACATCCAGTGAGCCCTATTTTGCTATAAGAACTAGTGTCCATAGTGCCCTAGATGTCCTAGGCTTAGATAATCAAAGTCCTTGAGGCCCCTTTCCCCCTAGGATATTTATGAGCAGCTCAAGCCCCTAGGACCCTTAAGTTTCCTAAGATGATCATGAGTCTAAGTCCCCATGGCCTCTTGGGACATAGAGCGCTGCGAAGAGTACAAGTTCTTAGGGCAATGCCCCCAAGAGCACTCGGTGACACTTAGACGTTAGGGGCTCTTTGCTAGCCTCGAGGTCCTTAAAGTCCTTGGCGGTGGTGAGGACGTTTGCAGAAGAGAGCCTGATGAAGGCTTGTGTGGCAAGGGACCCCCTCGTGATGCCATGTGGCAGGGTTCCTATACACATAGGGCTTGTTTGGTTGGAGGCCTCCCCAGGCATATGCCTACCACGAAAGAAATCTTGCCCCCCCTCCCCCCCCCATATTCTCTCTTGTCTCTCCATAGTGGTCTTGTCGTCCTCACCCATAGCTGCCTAGTTATGCTTGTAGCATCTAGGGTATTAGTAGCCAGAGACACCAACGTACTAGAAAATTGAGGTTATACCTAAGGTGACGGTGTTGTGGCGGGTTGGTGCAGTGGCGACGCGATGCGGTGCAGGCAGACCCGCAGTGGCTAGGAAGACAAGTATCTTCTCTGTAAAAAATAAACAAGCATGTCAAAAAAAATCGGCAGCACTTCCCCTGTACGGGGAGATTTCCAAAACCTGCAAATAGATCTAACAACACGATGGCTGACACACACATATACAAACGACACGATGAATGCAAGTCACATCTAAGTGGCATCCATATCCACCAACACACATATTTCAACGACATCCATATCCATCATCACATTATGCCAAATTAACACAAATAGTATAAACTCTCTAAACACACATACTAAACTAATTAAACTCACGAAAATCACTAAATCCACTAAACACATATACTATAAACTCAATAAATACATACTAAACTAATTAAACTTATTATACTCACTAATGTACGGGTCGGCGATGGCGGCGGCGCGACGACGGTGGCGGGGCACGGCGGTGGGGAGGCCGACGGTGGTGGGGCACGGCGGCGCGACGACCGTAACGGCGCGTGGGGAGGCCGGGCGGCTTGACGGGCGGCGCCGGCGTCGAGCCGAGAGTGTGGGGCGGGCGGTGGGAGCGGGCGGCGTTCGCGGGCGGCGAGGGGCGGGCGAGGGGCGGCGGCGAGGGGTGGGCGGCGAGGGGCGGGCGGGCGTGGGGCGGGCGGCGTTCGCGGGCGGCGGTGGGAGCTGCGGCGAGGGGCGGGCGACGGTGGGAGCTGCGGCGAGGGGCGGGCGGGCGGCGGTCGCGGGCGGGCGTGGGGCGGGCGGCGGTGTCGGGCGGCGGTGGGAGCGGCGGCGCCGGGCGGGTTGAAGAGAGGAGCTGAAAGGAGAGAAAGAGAGAAGAGAGCCCATCGGGCGGTTAAATTACATTCTTTGCCGAGTGCCCGCGATCCGGCACTCGGCAAAGATTTTTTTAAAATTTAAAAATAAATTTTGCCGAGTGCCGGATCGCGGGCACTCGGCAAAGACGCCTTTGCCGAGTGCTAGCTGTAGAGCACTCGGCAAAGTGCCACTGTACAAACTTTGCCGAGTGCTCAAGGACAGGCACTCGGCAACGCCATCTTTGCCGAGTGCTAACTGGCCAGCACTCGGCAAAGTATATTTTATTTTTTTTATTTTTGGCAACCTAAACTTTTTGTTGTGTGTTCCTACACTATGTAGACCTACAAGTACCATTTTGGTACAATTATAAAAGTGTTTTTTATAACTATTAGATTTATTTCGTTTATTTGAATTTCTTCGGAAAATTCATATTTGAACTGCAGGTCACTCGAAACTTGGGAAATCGTGCATGCAAAAATGATATCTGTCCTATTTAGCACAAGTTACGACCGATTCCATGAGCGGACCAGAAACTTCGAGCAACATGCTCACTAAACATGGTCATGAACTTGCCATCCACATGTTTAAAAATTGTATAAAACACAAACAAAGTCAGAAAATCATGAAACTTGGCCACGTGTCATGATATCATATGTACAGGTTGTGATAAAAAATTGAGAATGTTTGGACAAAGTTGTGAGACACTATGTGTAGAAACCTAAGAGAACTACACATGAAATCATAGAGTTTCAATGTGGATCTCTTAGGTTTGTACACATAGCACGTCATAGTTTTCTCGAAATTTTTTCAATTTTTTATCGCAGCCTGTACATATGATATCATGACACGTGGACAAGTTTCAGGATTTTCTGACTTTGTTTGTGTTTTATACAATTTTTAAACATGTGTATGGCAAGTTCACGGCCATGTCTAGTGAGCATGTTGCTCGAAGTTTCTGGTCCGCTCCTGGAATCGGTCGTAACTTATGCTAAGTAACATGAATATCATTTTTGCATGCACGGTTTTTCAAGTTTCGAGTGACCTACAGTTCAAATCTAAATTTTCCGAAGAAATTCAAATAAACGAACTAAATCTACTAACGATTGAAAACTCTGTTAAAATTGTCCACAAATGATACATGTAGGTCTACATAGTGTAGGAACATACCACAAAAATTTTGATAGACAAAATAAAAAAAATAAAAATATACTTTGCCGAGTGTCCAGAGATGACACTCGGCAAAGTATGCTTTGCCGAGTGCCTACTATGTGGCACTCGGTACAGAACCTCTTTGCCGAGAGCCAACGGCTAGCACTCGGCAAAGACTGACGGCCGTCAGCTTTGGGACGGCCGCTGACGGCCATTTGCCGAGAGCCCCCTTTGCCGAGTGTTTAACACTCGGCAAAGTTATCTTTGCCGAGTGTCGTTCTGTGCCGAGTGTTCAGCCCTCGGCAAAGCACGGTTTTGCCGAGTGCCTAGCTTTACCGAGCGCGGCACTCGGCAAAGAATTCTTTGCCGAGTGCCCGACAAAAGGCACTCCGCAAAGAGGCCAACACTCGGCAAAGCCTCGGATTCCGGTAGTGCGACCGTGTTGCATGCACATTTAATGCTGGGGTCGCCTAACACCTTATCCTGACACGCGCGCCTCAGTCGGCAAGGTCGAAGTGACCGCAGTCACTTCGACCTTTCACTGACCGATCTGACAGGAAAACAGCGCCGCTTGCCTCGCTCCGACTGCTGTGCCAACCACCCGGGCGAAACCGACAACGGTCGAGTTCAGCCTCGGACGCAACAGGAAGCTCCGCCTCGCCCGACCCCAAGGCTCGGCCTCAGCCTCGGGAGGAAATCTCCGCCTCGCCCGACCCTAGGGCTCGGCCTCAGCCTCGGCCTCAGGAAGAATCACGTCCTCGCCCGACCCTAGGTCTCGGCCCCAGCCTCGGCCTCGGAGGAGTCACCGCCTCGCCCGACCTCAGGCTTGGATCAACCGCACCACGAGGGATGCATCATTACCCTACTCCTAGCTAGCTCAGGCTACGAAGGAATAAGACCGGCGTCCCATCCAGCTTACCCCGATAATAGGCGATGGTGGTTTCCTGCATGCAACCATGACGTCGGTGGTTCTCAAGCCCCCTACGGAAGCAAGGAGACGTCAGCAGGATCCATACAGCACCAACAGCTGTACTACTACAGGGCTCAAGGCACTTCTACGACGGCCACGATACTATCTCTACAGGACTCGAGACGTCCCCCAACGGCCACGTTGTTATCTGCATAGGGCTCAGGGCACTTCCCTGCCAGCCACGTTAGCTCCCAGCTACACCCCATTGTACAGCTGGGCATCTCCTTACGTCTATAAAAGGGGGTGTCCAGGGCCCCACAAAAAAGGGAAAAAGGGGACAGAGGGACAAGCATACGAACATACGAACGCACGGCGGGAGAAGACGAGCAGGGGCCGGATTCTCTCTCTCTCTCGCTCTCTGCTACTCGCTCTCTCTCGCCCTCGCTCTCTCGCAAGGCTTGTAACCCCTACTACGAGCACCCTGGTGCAGGATAATACAAGGCTCTTTCCTCCAATTGTGTTCCATCCCACGCCAACCCATCTGGGCAGGGGCACGCAGCGACAAATTTACTCGTCGGTCCAGGGCCCCCCCGGGTCCGAAACGCCGACACTATCCGTCCTAACACTGAGATTATGTAGGTAATTAATTATAGGTGTTCTCCAATCAATTGCATCGGCTGCGTTATTGACTGAATCAATTAGGAAAACATCCATGGCACCGTAGGACGTTCTGGACCCCATACCTGGACGATCCAAACTTGCCACAGACTATCTGTCTTGGCAGCCCGGATGGTCCGCTACCTAGGGATTTGGCGTTCCACCGGTTATCAGATTCTCGGTATTCTGAAACTTCCCTCGTTTTATCCAATAACCTAAGACGTCATGTGCCAAATTATTAGCTCTTTATTTCTCAACTCTAGATATATGCCGAATGTTGAATTCATCAAAGGATTAAAATAATGTCCCAACATTTCTCAAGGTAAGTATTTAGAGTAGCTTCTAAACATTGATACTCTTTTAATATCTGCTGGACAACTAGATGAGAATCACTAAATGCCCTGACATGCTTTACTCCCATATAACTTAGAAGTTCCAAACCGAATTAGAGGGCCTCATATTCGGTTTGATTGTTAGTGCAATGAGTTTTTAATCGGCTAGAGAAGTCGAATGAGACATTACTTGGTGAAACAAGCACAATGCCAATTCCTTGCCCTTTGTTACAAACCGATCAATCAAAAAACAACGTCCAGGGAGTAATAGTGGGATATGACATTTCTAGTTTATGAGTATCATCAATCCGATGTTCTACAATAAAGTCTACTACGACCTGTCCTTTCATAGATTTTAATGATTCATAGGCCAAGTCATATTCTATAAGTGCATAAGCCCACTGTTGGGGACTTGTTCTTAAATGCTTCGGATTAAGAACAAGGCAACATAAAAAGTGTTAAATGTTAAGGCCCTTCGTCCTTTCGAACATTACTCCCTATCGGGAATAATGAGTTCCGGACGAAGGTTAGAAGAAACAAACCTTCGTAAATTCAGCAAGTAGCAACGAAGGACTCATAAAAAGCATGGAATGTAAATCGTGGAATCATTTCTATTTTATTAACACAAAGGAATAGAAATGATTATAAATTACAAATGTACCTTCGGTCCTGAGAGAAGATAAAAAGTACAAGCGTGACGCAAATGCCAAGTCAGCGTGAACAGTACGGGAGTACTGTTCATCTATTTATAGACGCGGGACGCAACCCACATGAAATTACATCCATGTCCATTACATTTGTTAATAGCCTACGGAAATCAGTCAAGGTCCACGCAGTCTTTTCATCTTTAAGTCGGTTCCCCCCTCAGCAACTGCGCCGAAGCTCTCCTGCGCACAGCTTCGCCTGCGCTCGTCCTTCGTCTGGTTCAAGCTTCGTCCCGATCGTGCTTCATATTCATAGTTCTGAGCCCGAAAACACCTGCTCACATAATCCACTTGGAAAACATTGTCAAATCATGTTTTTGAGGACCTTCGGAGGACGAAGGCCCCCAACAGTAGCCCCTCGCAATATTAATTTGTTTGACAATAAATTCAGATTGCGATATGGACGAAGGCCTTAAGCCGAAGGTCCGAAAAAACACCTTCCCTTTGCTAGAATAGCAATATTCACTGACAAGCGGGGTCATTTAATTTTCAACGCCCTGGGCGTATAAATAAGAGCACACCGCCAACTCATTTGGTACGCATACATGCCTTTTGCTTCGGCCCACTAAAATTTTTAGCGCTTGTTCATTAAGATTTGCTGTTCTTTTTGATTTCGAAGCTTCGGCCTCGGGAACAATTTTTAGCGTTCCCGAAGATGTCTGAAGGCAAGAAGACCCCTGCTGAGGTGAAACTGAAGATCCCTGCTGATACGAAGCTGAGTCTCGAGGAGGAGAAGAATCTGGGGTTCTTGATAGCGATGGCAGAGACCAATACAGAGAAAATCACGAAGGAGATTCTCGAAGGTTTGTCCGAGGATACTGATGACAGCGACAGCTATGATGTGGAAAGTGGTGGGGAAGAGGCCGAAGATCGACCGTGGCGACCAAGTCACTCAGTTTTTGGGAAAACGACCATCAAACAGAGTCACATTGATAATATGAGGGGGCGATATTTCCGAGACATATCTATCGTGAGAGCTGATGCCGGGGAAAAGACTTCTCCCACCCCCGAAGAGAATGAAGTTGTGATTTTCCGAAGCTTCCTCAGGGCTGGGCTTCGATTCCCCCTGAGCAATTTTGTTGTTGAGGTACTGAAAACATTCCAAGTCTACCTTCATCAACTCACTCCTGAAGCTATTATAAGAATGGGGATTTTTGTCTGGGCTGTAAGAAGCCAAGGTTTGGAACCAAACGCTAAAAGCTTCTGCAACATACACGAGTTATTATACGAGACGAAACCCTGGGGAAAGGAGCAATACCACAACAACTTCGGGTGCTACAGCTTCGGCGCTCGCTCCGGGTCAAGCTGCCCTGTGCCGACCTTTCGGAAGAGGTGGCCCGGAGCCTGGATGACTGAATGGTTTTATGTGAAGAATGATCTAACAGCTCAAGAGAATGTGAAGAGTATTATTATGCACCCAATCTGGCAACGCTTCGGCCTTCGAAGGCCGAAGGTCGAAATGGACGAAGCCGCCGAAGAATGCCAAAGAGCCTTCGGGGTAGTCTGCTCGTTTATTGGGACAAGGGACTTGGTCCAAGAACACATTGCCTTCAGGGTATGGCCACTTGCAGAAAAGTGGGAAATGCCGAAGGAAACCATCAAAGAGTCCGACGAAGGCGGACTAGTCAGATTAAAGTATACATTCAAATATGCAGATAAATTTATTGAACCTGATGATGACTGGCTGAAAAGCATTGAAACATTAAGTGATGAATTACTTGGGGCATATTCGAAGGCTGAAAATACTGCACTATCAGCAGCCTTCGGAGGCCGAAAAAAGAAGAGACTGAACCGAGTGTTTGATGCAGTCGGGTTCTTCTACCCTGATTATTGTTATCCCATCCGAAGGCAAAAAAGGAAAAACACAACCTCTGAAAAAGAAGAAGCTGGAACCGCTCCTATTGAGCCAGAACCAAAAGGAAAAAGGTTGAAGGTCCTCACACACCGACCACGCCATATTGAACTAGCTTCGGTGCCTGAGTTTACTGGAGAAACTTCTTCGGCCGCCGAAGCTGAACAGCCAACCTTGCTGCCAAAAATTGCAGAGATGGCCGAAGGACCATCGACAGAAAAAATGGAAGAAGCGAAAAATCTGACTAAGGAAAAAACATCAGAATTTTTGAGCCCTGTAGTAAATGTCGAAGCAGCAAAAATCCAAAAGGGTCCAACGGTGACCCCAAAAAGGAAGAGAATGGTAAATGTACTAGATGTCTTGGAGACAATTAAGTCTTCAAGCACAACTCCAAAAAAGAGTGCTGAAATTGCTGAAGCTTCCTCTGAAGCTCCGACGCAACAAGCTGAAGCTGAAACTGGGCCTTCAGAGCCCTTCAAGGAACAAACTTTGGAAGCCGAAGCAATTAAAATACCAGAACCAATTTTAATTGAAGAGACTGACACTGCCATCCCCGAAGCGCCTGCCAGCATGTGTGATTACATCATACGACATGCTTCGGGAAAAAAACTATCTGAAGAAGAAACTCATGAAGCTAACCATTATGCAAAGGAACTAAAATATCCAAAGGGGGCAGTAATATTCAATGGGACAAATGAAGACGATTTTTTATACTGCCTGCCTGACAACAAAGAGCTCTCTGTCTGCCGAGAAATGGCCAGGAGTATTGGTTTCCCGAAGCTTGAATCTGGATTAAGCGCCATGACGAAAGAAGATCTCGCAGACAGTCTTGCGTACAACAGCCTGAAGGTACAGGAATTTAACGCTTGAAAAGAGAACCCCCTTATTTTTTACGCAACTCGTTCCTTTTTTCTTATATGAATTCTTCTTCGTATAGGGCCTGATCCTAAGCAACGCGCTAAGAGCGCAAAAGAGCGCCGAAGATGAAAGTTATGAAATTGCATTTAATAATTTACGCTCAGAAGTTATCAAACTGAGAAACGAAGCTTTGGAAAAAGATAAAATTCTGCTTACATTGGTAGATAAAGTGAAAAAAGACGAAGCTGCTTCAAGGGCCCAGACCGAAGCTCAAAAACGCGAGATTAAAGAACTTCAGAAACAGCTGGCTAGAGCTAAAGAGGAGCGCGCGCTTGAGGAAACGAAACGAGAACTTAGTGATTTTATGGTCAGCAAATTGGAATCAAGAGTTAAGGAGCTTCGGTCATCTCAGGGGAAATGCTATGTTAAATCTATAGAATGTGTGAATAAAATTAAAGCCAGCTTTGCCAGCGTCGGCGCTTTTTCCATCGAAGAAAATTTTTCTCGGGGCAATCCCGAAGATCCGTTGGAATGGATTAGCCACGAAGCAGAGGCCTTCGAAGAGATTCTGAACAGTCGCGGCGATATCTGCGCTTTTTCGGGCGCCAGAGGAGTTGCTTCTGTCTTAGAGAAGAAAGGCTGCGATCATGTAAAATTTTTAGCTCAGTCCGAAGCTGCCTTATCTTCCGAAGACATTAAGGACCCCTCGGCCGAAGCAAGCGTGGTTGGCGGCAAATTTTTTACAGATATCTGGAACGACGGCGGCCGAGAAATGGCGCAAGAGATCATCCAAAGAAGCGAAAAAGGCATACATGATGCTAGAAAAGTAGCAGAAGCTGCCGAAGGGAGTACGGAGCCTGAAAGACAATTAGGTACCAATTAGTCATTCTTGTTGCGTTGTAATTTTCATTTCAAACTCTGCACATAGTTTGCAATATTGATGAAGAAATGTTCTCTTCCCTCAGAAGCTGCTGGGTCAACTGCCGACCCCCACACAAAAGGAGATGAAGAAATCAAACAAATGGCCGAAGCTATCATGAACAAAGTTGTTGATCAACTTCTAAATGAAGTCGCCGAAGCAGTGTTAAGAGAAGACTAGATGCTATTAGAAGGAACATTTAAATTGTGATCTATGTAATATTTTGTACATTTGGATGTAATATACAAGTTTCTTTCTATTATTCAATTCTTTACGATGCATGAAACTGTACATACATACCATTTTTGAGCCTTCGGCGAAAAAACACCTTCCCTTCTTTTCATGCTTCGTGAAGAAAACACTCTTCGTTAAAATTATCCTGATGACACATCCATGCTTCGTAAAAGCATCCTCCAAAGCTATTTTCCGAAGATCATCATCATGTTCCCTCGTGAGTTTGCACGATTTGCACTTTCTCAAATCATTCCTTCGAAGGTTAACACTGTGTGCCCTTCTTTTGCCGTATGCAACATGATGTATGATGCTTATGCTATGCGAAATGATGTGATGATGTTATGCTATGCATGTGACATTTGTTCCGAAGATACTCATAAAATATATTCATAAGCTCTGCATTCCCTTAGGAACGTCTTTGGAGCTTCTTCGTCTTTTACTTAAACGATCTCAGCGTTGACTTTTCGCTGTAAGCCTCCCTTAGGAGCTTCTTCGCCCTTTACTTAGGCGGTATCAGCGTTGACTTTTCGCTGTAAGCCTCCCTTAGGAGCTTCTTCGCCCTTTACTTAGGCGGTATCAGCGTTGACTTTTCGTTGTAGGCTCTGCATTCCTTTAGGAACGACTTCTGAGCAGAAAACTTACACTGCGCTCCCTTTGGAACGGCTTTTTGTGACTTCACAAACTTACTCTGCGTTCCTTAGAACGACTTTCTGTTATTCCGAAGGATTTTTAATTCGAAGGTCCTCCTTGGTAACGGAGAAAATTTTAAGCCTCAGCAACTTGGGCTTGTGGAGCAAATAGATTTTCTTCGTGGAAAACAACGGAATTATTACATGGAAACTATCAATGTTTTTTGCTTCACAGAAAATAAAACTGAATAGGAAAGACTGCTATCAAAGGTAGGATATGTGTCAATAAATGTGCTTCGACTCTGGCACAGTGCTGTTGACTGTGCGAGCTTCGGACTGCTCCCTGAAGTCCCTCTGATGTGGAGCGTATTGACTCCCTTCTGGCTGTTGACCTTGCTGCAATGGAGGTGGGGGCGGAGGCTGCTGCCAGGAAGCTTGAGGTTGACTTGCCGAAGCTACAGAAGCTGCAGGGTGGTTGTCTATGTATTGTGGGACATAAGGCGGATGATACGAAGCAGTATGCATGACCTGCTTCGGCTGAGCTTGTTGAGATGCTGCTTCGGCAATTTCCTTTTGCTTCTGGATTGTAATATGGCACGACCTAGTGGTATGGCCCTTGCCTTCTCCACAGAACAAGCAAAACAGCCTCCTTGGCTGATCTCCGAATCTTCCGCCGAAGCCCCTGGCGCCTCTGCCTCTTGGAGCTGGTGGCCGGAAGGAAGTTTGTTGTTGCCCCGAAGCCTGTGATGAGCATTGTGGTCTATTCTGACTCCCCTTATCGTCATTCTGAGTGTTGTGGATAGAACGGACATGTCTCGGGTAGTATCTTCCTCCGAAGCCCCTGGTCATTTCAGAAAATCTGAAGGCCTCCTCCCTTCTTTGACGAAAGTCATTGTCAGCACGAATGTACTCATCCATCTTTTGAAGCAATTTCTCCAGAGTCTGAGGAGGCTTTCTAGCAAAGTATTGAGCTGCAGGCCCAGGACGAAGCCCCTTGATCATGGCTTCGATAACAATTTCATTAGGCACCGTTGGTGCCTGTGCCCTCAATCGTAAAAACCTTCGGACATACGCCTGAAGGTACTCTTCGTGATCCTGAATACACTGGAACAGGGCTTGAGCTGTGACCGGCTTCGTCTGGAATCCTTGAAAGCTGGTCAGTAACATATCCTTCAGCTTCTGCCATGAAGTTATTGTTCCTGGCCGAAGGGAGGAATACCAGGTCTGAGCAACATTCCTGACAGCCATAACGAAAGACTTCGCCATGACTGCAGCATTGCCCCCGTACGAAGACACCGTTGCTTCATAGCTCATCAAGAATTGCTTCGGGTCGGAGTGACCATCAAACATGGGGAGCTGGGGTGGTTTATAGGATGGAGGCCAAGGTGTAGCCTGCAGCTCAGCAGACAGAGGAGAAGCATCATCAAAAACAAAATTTCCCTGATGGAAATTATCATACCAGTCATCTTCGTTGACGAAGCCCTCCTGATGAAGGTCTTTCTGATGAGGCCTTCTGTTCTGCTCATCGTGAGTAAGATGGCGGACTTCCTCAGAGGCTTCGTCTATCTGCCTTTGCAACTCAGCTAGGCGGGCCATCTTCTCCTTCTTCCTTTGTACTTGTTGGTGTAGCATTTCCATATCCCTGATTTCTTGGTCTAGCTCTTCTTCCTGAAGTGTCGGGCTGACAGCCTTTCTCTTCTGGCTTCGGGCCTCCCGAAGAGAGACGGTCTCCTGGTTGTGGTCCAGCGGTTGCAGTGCTGAAGCCCCAGTCGCTGAAGCTTTCTTCGGCGCCATAGCTTCCGAAGGTGTTCAAAAAAGCTCGAAGTGGAAGTGAGTTCACCGGAGGTGGGCGCCAATGTTGGGGACTTGTTCTTAAATGCTTCGGATTAAGAACAAGGCAACATAAAAAGTGTTAAATGTTAAGGCCCTTCGTCCTTTCGAACATTACTCCCTATCGGGAATAATGAGTTCCGGACGAAGGTTAGAAGAAACAAACCTTCGTAAATTCAGCAAGTAGCAACGAAGGACTCATAAAAAGCATGGAATGTAAATCGTGGAATCATTTCTATTTTATTAACACAAAGGAATAGAAATGATTATAAATTACAAATGTACCTTCGGTCCTGAGAGAAGATAAAAAGTACAAGCGTGACGCAAATGCCAAGTCAGCGTGAACAGTACGGGAGTACTGTTCATCTATTTATAGACGCGGGACGCAACCCACATGAAATTACATCCATGTCCATTACATTTGTTAATAGCCTACGGAAATCAGTCAAGGTCCACGCAGTCTTTTCATCTTTAAGTCGGTTCCCCCCTCAGCAACTGCGCCGAAGCTCTCCTGCGCACAGCTTCGCCTGCGCTCGTCCTTCGTCTGGTTCAAGCTTCGTCCCGATCGTGCTTCATATTCATAGTTCTGAGCCCGAAAACACCTGCTCACATAATCCACTTGGAAAACATTGTCAAATCATGTTTTTGAGGACCTTCGGAGGACGAAGGCCCCCAACACCCACTTACCAATTACACCACTCATGATTGGGTTTTGCAACATGTATTTAATCACATCGGTTTGACTAGAAATGGTGCAATGACTAGACAATAAATAACACCTACACTTGGTACATGCATAAAAGAGACATAATTTCATCATCCACCAGCCTTCAGCTTAAGTAAGTTACCACATGCTCCTTTCCTTTGGCCTCCTCAGTCAGAACAGTTCCAATAACTTTATCTTCGGCTGCAATGTATAACCTGAATGACACTCCTGCTTGTGGTGTTTTCAATACTAGAGCCGAATACAAATATTTTCTAATAAGATCAAATGCTTCCTACTGTTCTGCCCCAGGTGAATTTGGCATCATTTTAAGCTAAAGGATAGGAGTGAAGACATCAATCTTCCCAGCTAAGTTAGAAATAAACCTTCTTAAATATTTTACCTTGCCAAGAAACTTCTGCATCTCAAGCTTACAAGTTGGAGCTCCCACATTTCGAATGGACTTAATTTAGTCGGGGACTATCTCTATGCTATGCTCATGAATGATAAATCCTAAGAACTTACCAGCTGACACTTCAAAAGCACACTTACGCGGATTCATTTTAAACCGTACTGACACATTTTATCAAAGGCTTTGCGCAAATCAGCTATATGAGAACCAAACTCAGCCGATTTGACTACAATATCATCAATGTAAATTTCCACAGTATTTCCCAACAATTCGTGAAAGATCAAATTCATGGCCCTCTCATGAGTAGCACCAGCATTTTTAGATCGAATATCATGACACCCCACTCAAATAAACCAATGAAGCCTGGACATATAAAGGTCATTTTAGACGCATCTTCTTCGGCCATAAAGATCTGATTATATTTGGCATTACCATCAAGAAAGCTAATAATTATATTTTTATAATGCATTATTACTAAACATATCGTCTATTTAGGTCACAGACCATCGAGATGGAGTAACTGAACCATCCACAATAGTATAGGACCGTCCAGGCAAAGATGTCGAACCGTCCGATGACAACAGAGGCATTGCCTCAGTTGATTCGATTAACAATGTGACCGATGCAGTTGATTGGAGAACACCCTTATTGTATACCTACGTAATCCAAGTGTTAGGACGAATAGGAATATTCCGCGGACAACTTTCAAGTATGTTCTAATTGATAATGAACTTCATCGTCGAACTCCTAGTGATGTCTTCCTTAAGTGCTTAGGCCCTGATGATGCTATATTAGCAATAGTCAAAGTACATGAAGGAATTTGAGGTATTCATCAATCGGCTCCAAAGATGAAGTTTCTTTCGAGGAGAGTTGGGTTTTATTGACCTGGCATGATAGCTGATTGTTTCAAGTATTACAAAGGATGTCAAGTATGTCAGAAGCTCAGTGATCTGCATTTAGTTCCTACCGACGAACTTCATCCTATTATCAAACCTTAGCCCTTTAGGGGATGAGGTTTGGAGTAGGAGAAATCCACCCTTCGTCAATGAAAGGCATCGATTTGTGCTGGTTGCCACGGATTATTTCACCGAATGGACCGAAGTCGTAGCTCTAAAAAATAAGTTACCTAGGGAGGTAATTGAAATTGTAATTGAACATATTATTGATAGATTCGTTCATGCCAAAAGAAGTACGTGAGTTTGCTGAAATATATAGGATTAAATTACTCAATTCATCTCTAATTATGCTCAGGCCACTGGTCAACCCGAGTTAAGTAATAGGACATTAATTAGCCTTATTAAGAAGAAGATATTTGATCATTATAGGCATTGGCACAAGGTTTTGTCTGATGCTTTATGGGCCCGCATAATATCTAAACACCGTGCTAGTAAAGTTTCTCCTTTTGAGCTTGTGTATGGACAGGAAGATGTTTTGCCTGTGGAGATACACTTAAATGCTATCTGATTTGCCAGTCAAAATGATCTAGCTGTGGTGACTATCATGCTCTAATGATGGATAATATTGATGAGATGACCAACGAGAGATTGATGGCTCTAAGAGAGATTGAGAAAAACAAGATCATAGTTGTCAAGGTCTATAACAAGAAGGTAAAAACTAAGTCAT
Organism: Zea luxurians; assembly: GCA_029449295.1. Lineage (NCBI taxonomy): Eukaryota > Viridiplantae > Streptophyta > Magnoliopsida > Poales > Poaceae > Zea > Zea luxurians. The sequence goes on along the minus strand of JAOPSE010000008.1, from coordinate 92,969,730 downwards.
TCTAGGTTGGAGATTTAGTTTGGAGGACATTCTTGCCATTGAGGTGGGAGAGACCGGAAGTTTCGCAAGTAGTCCCCAAGTAATCTTTGGTAATGCATACATGTTGCAGACATTGCAAGGTGATGAGATACCTAAAGCATTGAATGGTCGTTTCCTAAAGCAATATTATCCTAGTGTATGAAAAGATGTTTAGAAAGTCGTTGTTCTCACATCGAGTTTAGAGATGGCAATGGGTACTCATGACCAGACACCCGATGGGTATTTACTCTATTAGGGTATATATATAAATTAGCCTAAAAGCATGAACTTGGGCTTCAGTCATCCATCTCTTTTGACTATTTAACAACATTTTGGGTGATAATGTCAGAGAAGGCTTAACAACTATTTGATGACCATGTAATGTATTATGTGGTACTATCCTAGTGTTGCTACTTTATCCAATTATCTATGGTGTTCTTGAATAGATGATTGAATGATGACAGAAGTTTTGTAATGGTATTTAGATGGATATACTTGGCATTTGAATAATGTAGATGATTAATCTTTGTGGGTATGGGTGACCCAACGGGTAACCCATACCCACATGGGTATGGGTATGGCGGTAGATCCATACCCACGAGAGGATATGGGTGATCCGACGGGGCAATTTTTTCGATGTGGGTATGGATATGCCATAGTAATACCCGGTGGGTATTTACCTATTGCCATCTTTAGCTTGTAACAGGTTCTTTTGGCTCACCTAGCTTCCCCAAAAGGCAAGGAACATGTGTTGAGCACCAAATGTGAGGCCAGATGGTTCGGCCTTGTGCCCGGACGGTCCATACCGTGGACGGTCCACGGGTATAGCTTGGACTATCCATGATTAGATTAATTCGATTAAGAGTCCTTATCCCTTGCGTGTTTATCCAACTAGCCACGCATGAACCTGTTGGGATACGCCTAGGAATGGGTCCAAATCTACCCTCCATATATATGAAGGGGTACGACCGATTAGAACACAACACAATCGATCCAAATCAATACAATCTACTTTATTTCCTTCATTCTTCGTCGCATTAGGAGTAGGAGTAATTTAGAACTAATTTAGCTTCCATCTTGGATGTCGTCTTGGGACGTCCTAGGTAGCCTGCTAACCCTGGGGCACCCACTAGAACTCTCCTCCTCGATAGGGTCCCTTCTGGGGATGAGTTATAGGGTTTACTGATGAGGAAGATGACTCTGTGCGGCGCGGACCGTCTGGTGCACGCGGAGAGGAGCACCTCCTACAACGAGGTCGCAGATCGTCCGACCCTCTGATGCGGACTGTCCGCACTCCCCCAGAGAGCACCACCGGGCGCTTCACCTCTAGTGTGCATGGCTCGGCTGGTGTTCGACCTAAAATGAGGATGTCACAAGTGGATATGGCAACGCTCGTCTGGGAATGGCTCTACATCCTCTAATTCACAACCCCTGTCCCGCACTCACTGGTAGGGATATAAATGGTACATATATTTTCTGTTCGTATTCGAATCAATTCGTACAAGAGGGCTAAGATTTGATCCGTATTTGAGTCCATGTATTTAGTATCTGATTTATATTCGTACTTGTATACTCAAAGTTAGATATTTAAGATGTCGATATTGATTCAAATTTTATCCGACACAACTCGTTAATATTCGTACCAGATCCAAATCCACAAGAGAAAAATATGAAAACAAATATGGAATGAGTAATATACATATGTATTCATATGTATTCTATCTGATTACATCTCTACTCACGAGGGAGGTTTTTCATTTATCCCAATAGGAAATTGGTCCCTGTTAGGAAAATGCAATATCTAGAGAAAATTTTAAATTGATTATATCAAATCAATATAAATTGAAAAAATGTTTAAAATTATAAGAGATATCTACTTTATAGCTTAGTTTGCTATTTTATAATAGGCTATGCTTAGAATTTTTAGTATAATTTTAACCTAGCAATAGACTAATTTAGATTAAGATAAATTCAAGGGGGCGGATAAGCGCGCAACCAAGACGAAGGATGGTTATCCATCATGGCTCCTTTGGTAACAAGGGAATCAATATGTATTGTTGAGGATTGATGAGAAAATAAACTAATTTCCCTCTTAATCCTCTCTAGTTTCTCTGTTTCGATTCCATGGAAACTAAAGTTATTCCAATTCTGTCATGTAGAGAAATTCTATGCGAGAATTAGAGATGGATTTGGATTAGATACACACGCATATGAAATTGGATGACACTGTTACCACATTTTAATTTGAGTACGTATATGAATACGGATATTATTAGATAAAATACAAAACAAATTGTTCGAATTCAGATACTCACATGACTTGGAACGTAATGCTATAATAATTATCAATTTGTTTTATCCATGGATTTACTATAAACAAAAATATGATACTAATAGTCGGGCCGTAAATGGACCGAGTTGGGTCGTGTTGGGCTTTCTAGGCTGAACGGGCCAAGTAGCAGGCTAAATGGACCGTTACTAATCGTGTCATGCTTGTGCTACCTAACGGGCTTGCCTCTAAGCCCAAGCACGACCCATGATGGCCTCGTGCCGGCCCGGGCACGGTTATAACGTGTCATGATGTGTCATGCTCTTGTCGTGCCAAAATAGTTGTGCTTCGTGCTAGCCCATATAGCCCCGCTTGTTTGGCCAGCTATATTCGGAGTGGGCCATGGACCGTCACTGGATGGGGTGGGTGTGGGTCCCTGGATCATATCCGGAACTCCAGAGTGCCCGCGACCGTAGGGGAACTGGGAAAGTGGGAAGGAAGGAAACAAACAGGAGATATTGACGGGGAATGCAACAAACATAGAGATTCGCTGGGTAGAATTTTTTTCCGAGCCAAGGGGAGACTGTTGTGACGAACTCACCCATTTTCCTCTTACCAGCACAACAACACTATACATGATTTTCGGCGGCCACTATTATTTTCGGCGGCCAGGGTCACACCGCCAAAAATAATTCATTATTTTCGGCGGCATAGGTTGACCGCCGAAAATTAGCTTATTTTCGGCGGCCTCTGACACAGCCGCCAAAAATAGCTTCTTACTTTCGGTGGCCCTACCCTGACCGCCGAAAATTAAGTTTTTAAAATGGCTCCCGGCTCCTTTCTTCTCTATGACTCTTTCTCAACCGGCCTTCTACCGCGCGCTGCCCTGAGCCGCCCACCGCCGCGCCGTTGCTGCCGGTAGGGGAACTGTGAAAGTGGGAAGGAAACAAACAGGAGATATTGACGGGGAAGACAACAAACGCAGAGATTCGCTAGGTAGAATTTTTTTTCTGAGCAAAGGGGAGACTGTTGCGACGACCTCGCCCATTTTCCTCTTACGTTATCCGCAACCGTTCCCCCTAAATTTTTCCCCCTATATCACTTTTTTGGGTCACATCATCAACATTTCACCCCCTATTTTTTCATCTCTCGCAGCGGTTCCCCCTAAATACTCCCCCTATATCCCACTACACTATAAAATATCATTTTTTATACATACTTTTCATCTATTATAAATTTTTTATCTACTAACAATTGAAAGTGGGCCTACGTGAACAGTGTTTAGAGGGAGAGAGAGGCACACGCCAGAACGAGAGGAAGAGAGAGCCTTATCTCCGCGTAGAGTGCTTGCTAGGGAAAGCCGAGCACTAGCGGCTGCCTGTAGCCGCCATGCAGCTACAGGCGAAGGGGAGAGGGCGTCCCGCGGCATCCGTTGCGGACAGCCTAACTCATCACAGAACCATCAACACACATCTAGCTAGTGCCTACGTCATCCAACTATGGCGCCGTCCCCGTCCCATCTCCTCCTCGCCCTCGCGGCGCTGCTGCTGTGCAGCATCAGCCCCATCCCCATGGCCTGCTCGCGAACCCTGCCCTCCTTCACCGCCGCCACCACCACCACCGTGAACGTGACCAGCTTCGGCAAGGCGTACACCAAGGTGTGCGACGCGGAGCGGTTCGCGGAGATGGGCCTCAACATGTCGGCGTTCCCGTACTGCGACGCGTCGTGCCGTACGCCGACCGTGTGCGCGACCTCATCGGCTGGATGACGGTGGAGGAGAAGGTCGGCAACCTCGGCGACATATCCCACGGCGCGCCCCGCGTCGGCCTGCCGCCCTACAAGTGGTGGTCCGAGGCGCTGCACGGCGTCTCCAGCACCGGCCCCACGATGCTGTTCGACGACCTCCACAGCAAGCCCGGGAACCACTCCGGCCGCGCCACCGTCAACAACGCCACCGTCTTCGCTAACGTCATCAACAGCGCCGCCTCCTTCAACGAGACGCTATGGAACTCCATTGGCCAGGTATATAATGTACATTTCGACGATTAGACCGATCTCTCGGTGTGCTGATGGATCGACGATGCATGCAGGCTGTTTCGACGGAGGCACGTGCCATGTACAACCTTGGCAAGGGCGGGCTGACGTACTGGAGCCCCAACATCAACGTGGACCACGTGGTGCGCGACCCGCGGTGGGGCCGCGCTCTCGAGACCCCCGGCGAGGACCCCTACGTGGCCGGCCGTTACGCCGTGAATTTCGTCCGCGGCATGCAGGACATCCCCGGCCACTACTCCGGCGACCCGTCCGCCCGCCCCATCAAGACCTCCGCCTGCTGCAAGCACCACGCCGCGTACGACGTGGACAACTGGCACAACCAGACGCGGTTCACGTACGACGCGCGCGTCTCGGAGCGCGACATGGCCGAGACCTTCCTCCGGCCCTTCGATCGAGATGTGCGTCCGCGAGGGCGACGTCAGCAGCGTCATGTGCTCCTACAACCGCGTGAACGGCGTCCCCGCCTGCGCCGACGCGCGGCTCCTGTCCGGGACCGTCCGCGGCGAGTGGCACCTCCACGGCTACATCGTGTCCGACTGCGACGCCGTCCGCGTCATGACGGACAACGCCACCTGGCTCAACTTCACGGCCGCCGAGTCCAGCGCCGCCTCGCTCAGGGCCGGGATGGACCTCGACTGCGCCGAGAGCTGGATCGAGGAGGAGGGCAGGCCGCTCAGGGACTACCTCAGCGAGTACGGCATGGCCGCCGTCGCGCAGGGCAAGATGCGCGAGTCCGACATCGACAACGCGCTCACCAACCTGTACATGACGCTCATGAGGCTCGGCTACTTCGACAACATCCCAAGGTACGCCTCCCTCAACGAGACGGACGTATGCAGATGCACCGACGAGCACAAGAGCCTCGCCCTCGACGGGGCGAGGCAGGGCATCGTGCTCCTCAAGAACGACCACGGCCTGCTTCCTCTGGACCCGAAGAAGACCCTTGCCGTCGCCGTGCACGGACCACACGCCCGGGCACCTGAAAAGATCATGGACGGCGACTATACAGGTCAGTAGTGTATCACTATCACTTCCAAGTATCGCTGGAACGTTACTCATGATGCACTCGTATGTGCAATATGCATGCAGGACCGCCATGCCGGTACGTGACGCCGCGCCAAGGTATAAGCAGGGACGTGAAGATCTCGCACAAGGCGAAGACGACCATCTATTTGGGTGGCATAAACCTTTACATTGAGAGGGAGGGAAACGACAGGGAGGACCTTCTCCTACCAAAGAACCAAACCGAGGAGATCCTGCACTTTGCCGAGGCCTCACCTACTCCGATCATCCTTGTCATCCTATCTGGGGGAGGCATCGACATCTCCTTCGCGCAGAAGCACCCCAAGATCGGCGCCATCCTTTGGGCCGGCTACCCTGGCGGCGAAGGTGGCAACGCCATTGCCGATGTCATCTTTGGAAGATATAATCCAGGTAGCAAAGAAGTGCAACACCGCCGTACCACTTCTTTATTGTGCATTACTATCAACAATTATTATTTTTTGTTTATGTTGGATCAATGAAAAACAGGTGGAAGGCTGCCACTGACATGGTTCAAGAACAAGTACATCGAGCAGATCCCCATGACGTCCATGGAATTCCGCCCAGTGCCGGAGAAGGGGTACCCTGGCAGGACCTACAAGTTCTACGATGGCCCGGAGGTGCTGTACCCCTTCGGCTACGGCCTCAGCTACACCAAGTTCCAGTACGAGACCAGCACCGACGGCGTCTCCGTCAGCCTCCCGGCCCCGGGAGGCCACTGCAAGGGCCTCAGCTACAAGGCTAGCGTGGCCACCGTCCCAGCCTGTCAGGCCGTCAACGTCGCCGACCACGCCTGCACCGAGACCGTCAGCTTCAACGTCAGCGTGACCAACGCCGGCGGCCGCGGCGGCGCCCACGTCGTGCTGGTGTACACGGCGCCGCCTCCCGAGGTGGCCGAGGCGCCGATCAAGCAGGTGGCGGCGTTCCGCAGGGTGTTCGTGCCGGCCAGGAGCACCGCCACCGTGCCCTTCGCGCTCAACGTGTGCAAGGCGTTCGGCATCGTGGAGAGGACGGCGTACACCGTCGTGCCCTCCGGCGTCAGCAAGGTTCTGGTCGAGAACGGCGACTCGTCGTCGTCGGTGTCGTTCCCCGTCAAGATCGATTTGTCCGTTTAGCTCATGCTGCTTAGTTTCTTGTCGCCATGTTTTAGGAGTTATTTAGTTAGGATCCGTTTTCGTCTCTAGCCGAAAAATGGGATTAGTTTCCGTAGAAGGGCAACTGTGTGTTCCGTAACGTTGCTTGTACCGAGTTGAATCAGAATTATCAGTTGTTTTCAGTTTCTGAAAATAAAATAAAGATGCCCATTGTTTTTCAAAACCCTAGTATACTACTGAAAATCAACAATTAGCAGAGGCAGTTTTTGATCTTTTGATTGACGTGATGACGCCGGCCGACGATGACAGCGGCTTGTGTGTCCGGGTACTCTTTTTTCCAAGGAGTCCAAATTAATTTCTAAATCTATAAGTTTATGATTTGGTGATCAGAGATTCAAGGGGATCATGGGTCAAAAATCCCTTTCCTATTCAAATTTGAATAGCGAGGAGATTTCTTCTTCATGAATCTCATCTAATTTTCTGGTCACCAAACCAACTAGAAATTAACAAATTTATTTTTTAATCTAATAATTTGTAGTAGGGCTGAATAAAGTATTTGTGCCTCACTTTTGGCTCCTGTAACGAACTGGTTCGTGGGCAAAACGAGTCACACACCATATGGCACGGTCTTGTTGCCCACCGGCGGTCCAGCCCAAATTATAAACAATCAGAACACCAGCACCAAATCGGCCCAAGATTCACCAGCAAAAATATTTTATATTAACGATATGTGCAATAAGTTTTTTTGTCAGTTTGTGCAGTTCCAATTAGCATCAACGCCTATGTAAGCTACACTAGCTCGGTAACGAGCAGGTGCCGTAACAAGCCGAGCATTATATATACTCATCGTTTAGTTAGTGTTTTAAGGTGTCTAAATTCACAACATATGTATTTAGACCTAAGTTACGTCCAGATTTAGAGGATTTTTTTTTGTATCTAGTAGGAAGCCAATACGACTAATATAATAGAATAGATGTAGTATTAGTTTTCTAAACAATTTTGTACTAAGAATCGAAAACTGTATCTCGGTTGGGCCTGGGCCCGGACCTGGTTAGCCTGTGTAAAGGCTCCCAATCGCTCGCGCAGCCCGGCCGGCATTGCACGCTTGGCTGGCTCTCCGGCCAGCGATTTTCGTTGTGAACCACTAGTTTCATCCGTCAATTTCTACCGTCCCAATTAAACAGTTACTCCTAAATTAATGGCATTCTATACATGGTTAGCTAGCCCCTGATTTCACTCGTGTCCTCACGTACCCATCCTTCCCGTGGCTACAAAACCCTCCCTCCTCGCCGCCTCCAAAGCAGCAGAAAGCAATCGAGAGGAGAACCAGCAGCCTCCAATAAGAGCCAGCCAGAGAAACTAATAAAACTCTCGCCGCCGCCATCCGAGAGAACAAGCCAACCGACCCCGTCCCCAAGGCAATCCGCCGCCGTCGTACCACCGCCACCGCAGGAGCGAGATGGAGATGAAGAGGATCCTCTTCGCCGTCCTCGTCGTCATCGCTGCCTCGGCCACCGCAGTGCTGGCCTCCACCGAGGCCGCCGCCGCGGGCGCCCCAACTGCCTCCGAGTCGTCCGCCGAGGCTCCCGCTGGCGCTGGCGCTGCCGCTGGCGCTGCCGCTGGCGCCGCCGCCGCGGGGCCCTCCGCCAGCAGCGGCGCGCCCGCCCTCGCCGCCGCGCCCGCCGCGCTCCTCTTCTCCCTCCTCGCCTACTACCTCCACTAAGCGTGTGCGTGCGTACGTACGCGCGCATGGACGACGATGGATCCCTCCACCGTTGCCATTGCAGTTGCCTCGCTCGTTCTTGGTGACTGTTGCTGCGGTGGTCGACTTGGAAGACGTCACCTGCACCGCCGTTCCCATATATTATTGATGTGATCTGATATGATTATATATGCATGGTGATGGGTTTGTGTTAATTACATAGACGTAATTTAATTTTATTTAATTTATGTATTTGTGTCAAGTCGTTCTGTAATCATGCGATGAAATATATGATTTGGTTTTCCATTTGTTTGAAATGCATTGTGTCCTCCTCTCCATCTCTTACCCAAGTCCATTCGACTTTCCCTAACTATAGCATGTATTTATTTTTCGTAACTGTAAAATTAGTTTTTTAGATTCTTCCAATTAGAAAACCTCCCTAATCAGTAGGGCTCGGAGGCATTGTTTTGCTGTTTTATCCTTTGTAATCTTCTCTTCATTTTTCTTTATGCTTAAAACTCTGTTATCTTAAAGTCTTAATAAAACTTTCAGTAGGGCTCGCCCCTCCTGACTTATCAAAAAAAAAAGAAAACCTCCCTAAACAGTTCTAAGACATTAGTTCCTTAAAAAAACTCCCCAATCTCATAGGTTGTTGAATATTTTTAAATTATGCTAACTCAATGGTAAACTCATCATTCGTGTAGCTTAAATCTTTTAATACACGGGAGCGAACTGGATGGCAGACTGTTATTTTTACGGTGTGACTGTGAGCGACATAGGCTACTTGAAATGCGAAATAATATAGAGATATTTAGAAACTTGATATATTTGGGGTCTTATTGAACAAACTATTAAAGCATGATTTTTTACTCTTACCATCCTAAATTAATTTTAGGGATAAATTAGACTTTTGCCATAATTCAGATAGTTCAATGTAGACATATTTCTCAAAAAAGTAAATATGATTTTTCTAGAGTAAACACACATTAAAAAAGTAAAATCCGATTTATTATCATAAATTTTGTTTTAAAAATATGATACTCATTAAAATCATGCTCCACCTTTTTGTTCATTTCACATAATTATTTACGTCGGATATGGTGTTCTAAAATCAAAAACTAGGCCAAACACGAAATTTGGAAAGCACATGATTCGACATACAAATAAGCTAGATTATGGCACCTAGTTCAAAAAATAGAGAGCGTGATTTTATAAAGAAACATGAAACCGACTTCATATTTTTTCCATTTTGGAATATTTTTTATGATTTTTCTAATATTATATCACATTTATTTTAAATACATATTTGTTCGAGAAAATTGTTTGAATAATATTTGAAAACTTATTTGTACAAATTTGAGAAAGATGATTTTAGGAAAAAATGACACCTTCCATATTTTTACAGTTAAAACAAATTTCTATGTAATATTGAATTCAATTTTAGTATTTTAAATGCATATTTATTGTCATAAATAATTGGATACTTTCTTGAAAAATATTTCGATTTTTTTAAAACTTCTAATTAATATTTCTAAACATTGTGAAAGTGTGGTTGACGCCGTGTAGGATGGTTGATGTGGTGTGATGTCAAAATCACTATAAACCCGTTCATAGAGGTAAATCGAACGATTTTAATAGTCAGAGAAGTCTATGTAGCATCCTACTTTTACTACGTAATTTTTTGTCATTTAAACTAACATAGATAAGTTATGCATACAAGTATCATAATTTATTCTTCTTAATTGTCGAGATACAAATAATCATAAGAACTTCACTGATATAGTGTTATATACATGCTAACTTGCATTATCTTTTTATTTATGGGGATCATTCCATATGATCTAATCTATAACTCTTTCACATGAGAAACATTTTAGATTTTCTAGAAGTTATTTCATTTTATTTGGGCATTTTATTTTTTTTAGAGGCTCTTACCAACCTTATCATAAGCTTTTAATACTTTGTTTGAGCCCATCATGGAGAAAAATGTTGTCAAATTTTTTTCTGGATTTTTGTACGGGATTTAGAATAATTTTTGGGTTCTAAATCTGATTTCACTATTTTAGAATTATTTTTATTCTAAAATTAATGAGTTTCAAAAATAATAAAATAACTCATTTTATAGCAACCCAAATCCCTCTCAATATATATTACTCGATATTTGTGGGGGTAATAATTAGAGATATCCGAATTATTCCTCTAACAAACGCACTCAGAGAGATAAGGACGAAACTCCCGAAGGGTGACAGCCGAGCTACCTATAAAAACCGAGACATCACCCCGAGAGTCTCCCACCTCGGGCAGGACTCCGTCTCGCCTTAGGCCACTGTCGCTCCATCCGTCTCGCCCGAGCCAGCCTCAGTCAAATAAGACAGGGGCGCCCGAAAACAGGAAGGGAGCATACACATTTAATGCTTGTGCCAACCCACGCTGCGGCAGCAGAGCATAGTGACTGACAAGACGACGATCACGTCTGGCCCAACAACATGATTACGTCTACACTACAGTGTGTGCATGCTGCCTGCTAGCCTCCGATGGGATGCCTAATACGACAAACAGAGCAAACTGGCCCTCAGGTGCAATCTCTCCACCTCGCCCGAAGCAGGATTCGGCTCGCGGAGCAACCTCCCCGCCTCGCTCGACCCAGGGTCCAGCCTTCGGGTGATTTCTCTGCCTCGCCCGACCCCAGGTCCAGCCTTTGGGTGATTTCTCCGCCTCGCCCGACATCAAGTTTGGCTCTCGGGCGAATTCTCCTACTCGCCCGAGCTCGGCCTCGGCCACCTACTACGTCGTGAATCTCGCAGACGGCCACTCCGCCCAACTGTGGCGCACGTCAAGGGACGACACGGCTAATGCCTCGGGAAGACTTCCACCTCGACCAAGCAGGGGCTCTGATCTCGATAACCGTAGCAGGGAATCTCGATGTCATCCCGTGCTAGGACGCTGACGCACCCCGTAAGCAGCCTTTGGCCCATATCCCGATGTTGTTACAATAATTATGACATGGGCAGCCTCTCCCTCGAGGGGCTCAGGCGTACGGACAATACCTCGGTCTCTGCCTCGGCTATCTATGGGTAATCAGCAGGCGCGAGTCAGCCGCACATTTCACTGTCACGTCAGCCTGCAGACGCCAGTGAATCTCTTTGTCGGATACAACACCCAGCTTTATATCGGACGCTCCCCTTCGTGTATAAATAGGGCAGTGGTCCCTCGAGGGCAAAGGAGAGACACACAGATGAACGCTCACTCCTCCACTTTGTCTTAGATATTGGCACTTGTCTCAATCATCTCTACGGACTTGGGGACTTCCCCTCTCCCGCTGTGCTTGTAACCCCTACTATAGGCACTTTGGTACGAGTAATATAAGCTTCATCCCCTTCTGCTGGAAGTAAGGCCTTACACTGCCCAAACCATGATAACTGCTTTTATCTTCTCGTACACCATCTAGAGTCCGACCACGCGGCACAATTTATTAAGGACCCGTGGTCCCAACAGTGACAATATTAGTACAACTCTTTTCCGCACCCGCCACTTGTATGATTGTATCTCCCTGTACGTGAAACCAAAGTTCGCAAGATAGACAAGTCCAGCGAGCGATGCATTTGATATCGTTTATCTGTCTTGAAAACTTAAATCAAGTTTTCTATGATTTTTGTTTAATTTGAAAACATTTTTTTATTATTTTTAAATACATATTTGATCTAGAAAATTGTTTGAATAGTTTTTGAAAACTTATTTGCACAAAAATTTAGGAAGATGATTCAAGAGAAAAATATGGCATGTTCCATATTTTTCTAAGCTAGAATAATTTTTATTAGATGTTTATCTTTCCAAAAATATATTTATTCTTGAAAAATATTTGGATAAACATTGATTCTTTTACAGTTTTTATAACCAAATTTATTCGAAAGCATAATTTGCCTCCCTTCTGGTCCTTGTGACGTACGCCACGCTAGGACGATTACGGACGTGACACGATATCAACCAATATTTATTTACATAGTAAAAACCCTGCACCACGACGCCCAACTAGAGTGCCACGTCGCACTTTTCAACAATTGCCGTCAGATCCATTTTGAACGGTGTATTTATTCCTTGTCCTCAGGGCTTAGGCGACCTCGAGGGGACTCTTACGTTTTCTAGAATCGTGTGGGGACCAAGACAACAGTCGTTTTTTCCCTGGCGATTAGCTGCCACCGACTGTCGTACGCCGTTGCTGCATGAGGTAAGGATCCTGTGGCGCCTCGCTAATTCGTCAAAGATTTCTATTGCACATTTGCACTCCTTTCTTTCCCATCCTCTCGGGTGCCCTCACCCGTGTACGTTGCAAGTAGGGATGGCAACGGTGAAATCCTCGTCGGGTTTTGGCTCCTCATATCTATTCCTGTGATAAAAAAAATTTCTGTGAGGATCCCCACAAACTCTTGCGGGGTATTTCTTTTCTATCCTCGTTCCCCACATGATAAATCCTTATCAGGTATCCCCGTCCCCGCTTAAATTATAATTATGACATACTTTCTTTGTTATTAATACAAAACATTGTCACTTATATACATTGTCAGAGGTTAGAACTCATTATGTGTACATCAAAATAAACATATTTGTACAACGAGTTCTCTCTTAACAATTTAATTATTTATTTTTAGCATTATATATTACATGAAAACATCACCATATATAAGTTTAACGGGTCCCCGCGGTGAACGAGAATAGAAAATGTTTCCTCATCCCGTCCCCGTTTACCCATCGGGGGAGGATTTTTCCCGTTTACATCCCCGCGGGGGAGAACCTTCCCCATCACCATCCCCATCTCCTAATGGAGGAATTGCTCGCAGGGAATCGGGGATCGGGGCCCCATTGCCATCTCTAGTTGCAAGTGGCGGTTGACAGCTAGGGTTAGTTATTTGCCTGCCTTTTCGAGGTAGAAGTGGAGCTTTGAAACTGTTGGGTGGAGTCCTAGCTAAGCCTTGGCTTGGTGGGGCTCCGGCCTCCTATTGCTCGTGGGCGCTTCTCCTCTTCCTGTTCGTTCGTATCCATCTAAAGGCGTCCGGTTGCCTAAGAGCTCTCTCCTTTCGATCCTGTAACACCTTGAATTTGAGGGTATAAAATTTCTTTTCTAATATCCATCAAATTCAGGTGTTACTCTCTTTTCCTTGCTTTTCTTTTCATTTTCCTAAATATTGTAGAGTTATTTTGTTTTGTATATAGGTGTAAGCCTAGTAAAATAAAACCCTAAGGAAGTAATGATTGTTGCATCATGCTGGAACATATTTGTTGTGGCTTGGTGTTTTTTCTTTGGTGCATGTCCATTTAAGATGTGGTTAATTATTGTAAATGCATTTGATAGCAGGAAATAGAAAAGAGAGAGAAATAGAAAAGGAGAAGATAAACCTGAGAGCACCTAGAGGGGGGGGGGTGAATAGGTGATCCTGTAACACTTCAAAACTTAAGCCACAAAACTTGGTTAATTGTTAGCACAATAATTGCCAAGTGGCTAAAGAGTAATCCTCAACAAAACACAATAACCAACAAAGATCAATCACAGAGATGGCACGGTGGTTATCCCGTGGTTCGGCCAAGACCAACACTTGCCTACTCCACGTTGTGGCGTCCCAACGGACGAGGGTTGCAATCAACCCCTCTCAAGCGGTCCAAAGACCCACTTGAATACCACGGTGTTTTGTTTGCTTTACTCAATCCCGTTTGCGAGGAATCTCCACAAATTTGGAGCCTCTCGCCCTTACACTTGAAATTCACAAAGAACACGGAGCAAGGGAGGGATTAGCAACGCACTCAAGACAAGAAATCACAGTGACACCACGCACACAAGTCGCAACGAGAGCTCACAACACAACTCAATGAGTTCACCACTCAACTAGAGCTCTAATTGCTATCGCAAAGAATCAAAGGCGCGGAATCGATGTCTTGGTGCTTAGGAATGCTTAGGAGATGCTTGATGTGCTCCTCCATGCGCCTAGGGGTCCCTTTTATAGCCCCAAGGCAGCTAGGAGCCGTTGAGAGCAATCTAGGAAGGCTGATGTTGCCTTCTGTCGACTGGCGCACCGGACAGTCCGGTGCCCGATTTCTTTCCATAAACAGCGCAGTCGATCGTTGGCAGCCTGGAAGCCGTTGGTGCACTTGACATGTCCGGTGCACACCGGACAGTCTGGTGCCTTCTTCTAGCCGTTGGCTCGGCCACGTGTCCCGCGCAGATTGCGCGGCCGACCATTGGCCCGGCCGACCGTTGGCTCACCGGACAGTCCGGTGCACACCGGACAGTCCGGTGAATTTTAACCGTACGCCGTTGATGGTTTCCCGAGAGCGACGAGTTCGCCTGTGAGCGGCCCACCGGACAGTCCGGTGCACACCGGACAGTCCGGTGAATTTTAGCCGTACACCGCCGTCGAAGTCCCGAGAGCAGCCACTTTACCCAAGCCAGCCTGGTGCACCGGACACTGTCCGGTGCACCCAGACTGGGCAGACTTTGGCTGCTTGAGCCATCTCTTCTCCAACTCGATTTTTTTCTGTTTCCAGCACTTAGACACAATACATTAGTCCATAAAACAATGTACTAAGTCTGAGAAACATACCTTTATCCTTGATTTGTACTTTGTCCACCATTTTACGATTAGGCACCTGTGTTGGGCACTAAATCACCAAAATACTTAGAAATGGCCCAAGGGCACATTTCCCTTTCAATCTCCCCCTTTTTGGTGATTTATGCCAACACAACATAAAGCAAGTAGAACAAGTACAAAATCAATTCAACTAAGAACTCAAAGTTGTTTTGATTCAAGTTTGACATATATGAATCACTCTATGCCACCACTTGGTTTGTTTTTGCAAATCAAACTCAAATTCCTATCTCTAAGTCAAAACCACTTGTAGAGACATAAAGAGAGGTTTTCCAAAGAAATTTGATCAAGGATTTCAAAAACTCCCCCTTTTTCCCAAAATCAACACTTCTCCCCACAAGAGGCCAACTTTTGACATAAGAGACAATAAAAGAGTTTTGACAAACCAAAAGATCTAATCTACTATTTTCAAAATTTCTCAAGTGGTAGCTGATCCATCTATTTCTTTGGCCTTTATTTTCTCCCCCTTTGGCATCAAGCACCAAAACGGGATCAATCTTGGCCCTTTAACCCCATTGCCTCACCAAAATCTTCAAATAAGAACACAAAGGCAATAAGAGTATAAAGATGAACTTGGAAAAGTTACTCTTTTCATCGGAGTGCAGTGGAAGTCTTGCATGGTCCAAGTCCACCTTTTCCCTTTCAATTTTCCTTGGAGACTAAAACAACCAAACTCAAGTACATGGTTAGTCTCAAAGGGTCAAGTTGTAGCACAGCTCCCCCTAAATTGTGCATTACTTGCAAACAGGACTTGTGAGGTCCAGGGAGTGTTTGTACAACTTGAGCACCACAATAAGCAACAAAATGCAGAATGAACATGATCAAAGGCATAAACACATGTATGCTACATTTCAATCCAAGTTCCGCGAATCTAAGATATTGAGCTCACTACGCAGCCTGCAAAAGGTCTTCTCATCTAGAGGCTTGGTAAAGATATCGGCTAGCTGGTTCTCGGTGCTAACATGAAACACTTCGATATCTCCCTTTTGCTGGTGGTCTCTCAAAAAGTGATGCCGGATGTCAATGTGCTTTGTGCGGCTGTGCTCAACAGGATTTTCCGCTATTTGGATAGCACTCTCATTGTCACATAGGAGTGGGACTTTGCTCAGATTGTAGCCAAAGTCCCGGAGGGTTTGCCTCATCCAAAGCAGTTGCGCGCAGCACTGTCCTGCGGCAACGTACTCGGCCTCAGCGGTGGATAGGGCAACAGAGGTTTGTTTCTTAGAGTTCTGTCACACCCGGTTTTTAGAAGGTAAACCGAATGCGAACCATGTACGTGCCAGGATCAGTTATTCACGTACACAGCAGTTACATAACATGGACATCATCACACAGTGCTCAAATAGTATTAAAAGGGGAAATAATAGTCGATTACATCATACGTCTGAGACGTCCATATAGTTCTTACAATAAATCAAAGTGCGGAAAAGAAACGTAGATAACGCGGCCTTCACAGGCAGCCGACTGGGGGTTGCCGCTAACCCACGCCTAGAACTCGTCGTAGTCTTGGAACTCCTGGAAGTCTCCTTCCACAGCTTCATCTTCTCCTGAGCAGTGGTTGCAATGCTGACAACCTGGGGGGGGGGGATTTGGTGTGTAGAGCAAGGGTGAGTACACATCAACATACTCAGCAAGCATCCTGTTTGGCTGTAGTGGACTAGCTTTATGTGGGGATAAGTCAAGCAGTTGCTTTTAGTTGGTCAGGTCATTACTTACTAGTAAAAAGCCAGGTTTTAACATTAACCCAAGTTATTAGCCCAATGTATCCTTTCCAAACGGAAAGAATACCACTTACCATTACCATAATCATAATCAGAATCATCAATCTCATTGCCACCTGTACCAAAGTATCACTGATCAAGTATCACTAATCTCTGGAGCTCCCTTGGCCGCTCATAACCGCGAGCACGGCTGATATATCAGTTTCATAACACTCTGCAGAGGTTGCGCACTTTACCCACAAGCCGTGATTCCCTCTTGCCTCGGGCTGATCAAACCCTTAAACACTACCAAGGTGAATAGGCAGGGTCTCACTACGTAGCCTTTACAAAGATTCCCCGGGGCTGTAGCCACCCGTTAGGTTTCCTAAATGTACCGCACTCCTCCCCAAGGGACAAATCAACCTTGGCAGAGCGAGCCGCATACACCGAGCCCCATTGACGGCACAACGGCTAAGCGAACTACACCCCGGTTCCTCTAATTATTCAGCTAAGGGCGTCCCATTCCACCCTCATGGTTGCACTGTTTTCCCGGGCGGTCATCCATTGAACAGGTCCTTACGGAGAGGCACTCGAGAAACCGCTCGAGTCCCCTTAAATGCCACAAGTATAATCATAAATAAGAAGGGAAAACAGCGTATCATAGATAATCACATCATGTTCATTGATTAGAGTTGAGCAATAGCATCAAACTAAGCAGTAATAATCCGACCCAAATAGGTAAACAAGGACATGGATAACAAAAGCTAGTAAATCCTTAGGTATAAATGTGTAATGCGGGGGGTGAATTAAAGAATGAATAGGACAGAGATAGGTCAAAGGACACTTGCCTCCACCAACCGACTGCTGCTCAGGGGCTTCTCCTGCGAATTCCTCGGGCTCTTCGACCGGATCGTTCTCTATGCGAGCGCAAACATACATACATCCACATATTTAATACAAAAGAACAGTACACCATACAAGGGAACAGGTAAAACGAATATGCATCAAGTATGACATTTGACATCGCATTTGTTATGGTTAGAAAGAAACGGGAAAGGGTCTCGCAGGGGGGGGGGGGGGTTAAAGTTTATGCACTAATGATCAGTTACAATTGGTTCTTAACAAAAGAATTCTGTTATATATATACTAATGGGAACCTAATCATTTTTAGTTGATCAATATTGCACGGGATAAACAATTAACTACGCGAATCAACCGCATAACGAAATTTTAAATTAAACTTCCTATTTTCCATAGCATAAACAATGATTAGCCTACCTGAAATAAAGTAATTATGATCACAGAAAGTAAATAAAATAAAATAAAAAAAAATAAAAAAAACAGAGGGGGGGGGGGGCGGTTAAACCGGCCCTAGGGCGGTTGAACCGGCCCTGGGCTGGGCGGCCGAGCTGGGGCGGGGTGCGGGCGCTGGCGGCCGAGCTGGGCGGCTGGGCGGCTGAGCCGGCCCGGTTGAACCGGCCCTGCGCAGGGGGCGCGGCCAAGGGCCAGGCGGGCGGGCCAGGCGCGGCCAGCGGCCGGCTGGGGCGCGGCCAAGCGCGGCCAGCGGCCGGCCGGGGAGGCCGGGGCCGGCTATGGCGGCCGGGCGGGGTTGGGGACGGCCGGCGCGGCCAGGGGGCGGCCGGGCCTTGGCCGGGCAGGGGGGGGAGAGGAGGGGAGAGGGAGGGGGAGGGAGAGAGGAGAGGGGCTCACCGGCGGTCGGGGAGCGACGGCGAGGGGCGGCCGGCGGCAGGGGCGGCCAAGGGCGGCGGCGGCCTAGGGCAGGGAGTAGGGCGGCGGTGGGAGAGAGAGAGAGGGAAAATGAGAGGGAGAGGGAGAGGGTTAGGGGAAAAAGGGGAGGATGGGGGGCGGCTGGGCCTTTTTGGGCCCAAGAGGGGGCGCCAGGGGCGGCTGGGCCGGCCGGGGTCGGCCCACGGCGCGGGAGAGAGAGAAAAAGAGGAGAGAGAAAGAGAGAGAAAAAGAAAGAAAAGATTTTCTCCTCATTTTTCGAAATCCGATCTTTCTACATGAATGCATTTGCACTTTCAAACAATCAAAGAATGCATAGTTCGGCATGGTGCATCAAACAACATAAAGTATTTTGGAGTTTTTCTTTCACGGGAAATCCAAACCGAATCCTGCTAGCTTTGGAAAAGATCAAGGTGTAGCGAGGGGAAAAAGAAAAAGAAAAGGTAACGCCCGAATTTTGGCGAGTAAAGAAAAGAAAAAATTCAACTGCAAAATTCGGGGCGTTACAAACCTATCCCCCTTAAAAGAATCTCGCCCTCGAGATTCAGGGCTGGCTAGCAAAGAGCTCTGGGTACTTGGCCATCAAATCATCTTCACGCTCCCAGGTTGCTTCTTCCTCAGAGTGATGACTCCATCTGACTTTGCACATTCTGATGGTCTTCCTTCAGGTGACCCTGTCTGCAACCTCAAGGATCTGAGCTGGCTTCTCAACATAGGTCAAGTCCTCCTGGACTTCCAGACCTTCCACTGGCAACTGCTCTTCTGGCACACGCAAGCACTTCTTCAACTGAGACACATGAAAGACATCATGCACAGCTGACAAATTCTCTGGCAGACTGAGCTGATAGGCCACTTCTCCACGCTTTGAGAGGATCTGGTACGGGCCAATGTAGCGGGGCGCTAGCTTGCCTTTGATTCCGAACCTTCTGACTCCTCTGATCGGTGACACTTTCAGATAGACAAAGTCTCCGACTTCAAAACTCAGCTCTCTTCTTCTTGTGTCTGCATAGCTTCGCTGCCTCGATTGCGCTATCTTCAGATTCTCTCGAACCATCTTGATGTTCTCTTCGGCTTCAAGCAAAATGTCTGGCCCAAACACTTGCTTCTCTCCAGGCTGATCCCATTGCAACGGAGTTCTACAACTCCTTCCATAGAGCGCTTGAAATGGTGACATCTTCAAACTGGCCTGATAACTGTTGTTATAGGAAAACTCTGCATACGGCAATCGCTTATCCCATCCGGACTGATCTTGCAACGCACAGGCTCTCAACATGTCTTCAAGAATTTGGTTGGTTCTTTCAGTCTGACCATCTGTCTGCGGGTGATATGCTGAACTGAAATTTAGATGCGTGCCCAAGGCTTCATGCAACTGCTGCCAGAAATGAGAGGTGAACTGCGTTCCTCTGTCTAACACTATCTTCTTTGGCACACCATGAAGACAAACGATCCGAGACATATACAGCTCTGCCAATACTGCACTGTTGTAGCTGGTCTTGACAGGTATGAAGTGGGCTGACTTGGTCAAACGGTCCACTACTACCCAAATAGAATCGTAGCCGGCTCGAGTGCGAGGCAATCCGACTATGAAATCCATGCCGATTTCATCCCATTTCCACTGAGGGATCTGCAACGGTTGCAACAATCCAGCAGGTCTCTGGTGCTCTGCCTTAATTCTTCGACAACTATCGCACATAGCCACATGCTCCGCGATTTCCCTCTTCATTCCGTACCACCAGAATTTCTTCTTCAGATCCTGATACATCTTCTCACTGCCAGGGTGAATCGAATAAGCTGTCTCATGAGCTTCCTTGAGAATCAATTCCCGAATGGACTGGACATCGGGAACACACAAGCGGTCTTTGAACCATACCACACCTTCAGCATCTTCTCGAAAATCTTTGCCTCTGCCATCTAGAATCAGTCACCGAATCTCACTGATCTTTTCATCATTCTTCTGCGCTTCTTTGATTTCGCGCTCTAAGGTAGGTTCCAATTCAACTGTGACTCCTCGCGAATTGTTCAGAAATCCGAGACTCAACCTGTCAAACTCTTTGGCCAACTCATAAGGCATCGGACGAGCGACCATCAGATTGACTTGACTCTTTCTGCTCAAAGCATCTGCCACTACGTTTGCTTTGCCTGGATGGTAATGGATCTCCAACTCATAGTCTTTGATCAACTCTAACCATCTTCGCTGCCTCATATTCAATTCTGACTGAGTGAATATGTACTTCAGACTCTTGTGGTCTGTGTAAACATCGCATTTCTGTCCATACAAATAGTGTCTCCATGTCTTCAGTGCATGAACCACTGCTGCCAACTCTAGATCATGGATTGGGTAATTCTTCTCATGAACCTTCAGCTGTCGGGACGAGTAAGCCACAACTCTTCCCTCTTGCATCAACACGCATCCCAAACCTGTGTAACAAGCATCACAGTACACAGAGAAGGGCTTGTGCACATCAGGCAAGACTAGGACAGGCGCTGTTGTCAACTTCTCTTTCAGCGCTTCGAAGGCTTCTTGGCATTTCTGGGTCCACTTGAACTCAACCTTGTTGCCTAGCAACGCTGTCATTGGTTTCGCAATCTTCGAAAACCCTTCAATGAATCGCCGATAATATCCGGCCATTCCAATAAAGCTCTTGATTCCTCGAGCATCCGTTGGCGCTTTCCAGTTCAGAATGTCTGCCACTTTCTTCGAATCCACAGCCAATCCTTCCTTGTTGATTATGTGACCCAAGAACAGGACTTCACTGATCCAGAACTCACACTTGCTCAACTTTGCATACAACTGGTGCTCTCGCAATCTCTGCAATACCATCCTCAAATGATCTGCATGCTCTTCTTCACTTTGAGAATAAACCAGAATGTCATCAATGAATACCACCACAAACTTATCGAGATAATCCATGAATACACTGTTCATCAAGTTCATAAAGAACGCTGGTGCATTGGTCAAACCAAAAGACGTCACTGTGAACTCATACAAACCATACTTGGTAATGAATGCCGTCTTCGAAATGTCCGAAGGTCGGATCCTGAGCTGATGGTAACCTGACCTCAGATCAATCTTGGAGAACACACTGGCTCCTCTCAACTGGTCGAACAGATCTTCTATTCTGGGCAAGGGATACTTGTTCTTGATCGTGACTTCATTCAAAGCTCGGTAATCGATACACATCCTCTTGGTGCCATCTTTCTTCTCCACAAACAGGACAGGGGCGGCCCAAGGCGAGGTGCTTGGCCGGATGTAACCTTTCTCTGACAGCTCATCAATCTGCTTCTTAAGCTCAACCAACTCTGGTCCAGATATTCTGTAAGCTCTCTTAAAGATAGGGGCGGTTCCAGGAAGAAGCTCTATGGCAAACTCAACTTTCCGCTCTGGTGGCATACCCGGTAAGTCCTTTGGAAACACATCTGGGAATTCAGACACAACCTTGATACTCTCAATTGGGTCTGCTTCACTGCTATCGACAGCCATCTGATAACAACTTCCTTTCTTTGGCTCAGGCGGGACTAACTCGGTCACCACTTCCTCTCCTAGTGGGGACACCAACTTGATCGTCCTTTTATCACAACTGATAACTGCCTGATACTTATCTAGCCAATTCATCCCTAGGATGACATCTATTCCCTGAGTACCCATTACTATAAGGTTAGCGGGAAACGCTATCCCCCTTATTTCCACACTTACATTCAAACATATGCTATCAGCTCGAATTCTACCACCAGCTGAGTCAATTTGAATGGGGGTTGACATGGTAGTAATTGGAAGATTATGCGCTTCTACCCATGATGCAGTAATAAAAGAATGCGTTGCTCCAGTATCAAATAACACTTCTGCAATATGGGAATCGACTGGGAACATACCTACTGTCATGCCGGGGGTCTCCTGAACTGCTTCAGCCTCCAAGTGGTTCAATCTTCCATGGTTATAGCGCTGCTGAGGGCGGTTGCCTGCTCCAGAATGAGACACATTCTTCTTTGCTGGGGCATTGGGGCCTGACTGCTGCTGGGCTGCCTTCTTCGGACATTGCATCACCCAGTGGCCTTGCTCTCCACAGTGGAAACATGCTCTGTTTCCAACCTGAGCTGGTGCTGCCTGATTGTTCTGCTGGTTTGCTAGGGCAGGAAGACGAGGTGTCTGCTGATTCTGCCTCTTAAACTGACCTCCTGATTGATTGCTCTGACGGTTCTGATACTGATGCTGAGGATACTGCCTTTGGAACTGCTGATACTGCTGGCGCTGCTGATGCTGCTGAGGTGGACGCTGGTTCTGCCTGAACTGCTGAGGTTGATTGCCTGAAAAACGGGGACGGCTGCTGCTTCCAGGCTGGGGTCCACTGATCTTGCGCTTACGATCCTCCATCTCCTTACGCTTCCTTTCTGTCATGATTGCTCTGTCAATCAGGTGCTGGAATGTCGGGAAGGTATGATTCATCAACTGATACTGCAGAGGGTCAACCAAGCCTCTCAGAAAACGGTACTGTCGCTTGGCATCAGTGTTGACATCTTCGGGAGCATAGCGAGACAACTGCAGAAACCTGTCTCGATATTCACCGACAGATGATGACCCTTGCTTAAGGGCCAGGAACTCCTCCTTCTTCACTGTCATCAGACCTACGGGAACATGGTACTGACGAAAGCTACCTCTGAACTCTTCCCAGGTGATGGTGTCGGGGTCGGCATGGGTGGCGAGGTAAGACTCCCACCATGATTGGGCTGCTCCTCTCAACAGACGGGGACCATACAAGACTTTCTCCCTGTCATCACACTGAGCGGTATGCAACTCCCGCTCCACAGTGCGCAGCCAATCTTCAGCATCCATGGGGTCAGAAGAGTGAGCGAACGTTGGGGGATGACCTCTCATGAATTCAGCACGCTTGTCTCGGGGCATCTGAGGCATCTGAGGCTGGGGTGGAGCCTGCTGCTGCTGCTGCTGAATGGCGGCCAGAGTCTGACCGATGGCCTGAACTGCTTGAGTCTGCATCAGAAACATCTGCTCGATGGACATCGGGGGCGGGGGTGGCAGCTGCTGCTGCTGGGGCGCCTCATCTTGCTGACCGGCTCGCTCCTGCTGAGCACGCCTTCCTCCTCTGTGCCTGTTCTCTGACATCTGCAGAACGCAACCACACATCAGAACTGATCTGGCAAATCTTGCAGCATAAGAAAAGAGTATAGAATTCTCCAACAGCACTGAACAGATGAGCATCTTCACTGATCTCCAACACAGACCACACAGCTTCTCAGATAAAGAGGAAAGTAGAATAAAGGGTTTCCCAACTATATAACTAATTCCATTAACATAATATGCAAACCAAAATGCAGGGGATACCCACACTCTGGTGACAATCATTACAAAGATCCAAACCAAACATAGTTCATCATGACAAACATAAATGCACAGGATATAGCAAACTACCCTGTCTAACTAAGACTAACTAAGACCGAGACTAACGCTAAGACTGAAGCTTCTGTGTATATATATTGTATTAATTACAAGATCCAACTCTAACGAGCTATGGTTCTAGATTTATCTTGGTCTTGCAGTCGGGATTGCCATAAGATTGGAGTCCACGCCGAGGTGAGCGGTACGGGTGCTGAGTCCCGACGGGAGCGGGGGAACCATCATCCAAGTGACGACGCTCCGCGCGCTCAGCCCGCAGCAGGGCGATCTCAGCACGAGACCTACTCAGCTCGTCTAATGCATGGTCCAGCTCCGTGTTTAGCACGGCGGCTAGGTTGACTGTGCTGCTCAACCTAGGATTGTCCTCACCAGCAGGCGAAACAATCACGCCTCCTGTGCTGCCAGATGGACGGCGGGGGTAATACTTCAAGTCGAGACCGTCAGCTACCCCACCGAGAACCGAGCAGTAGTGCGAAAGCGCACGCCGTGCAGCATCCTGCATGGCTGCCTCAGCTGAGTCCCGCTCAGAGATAGAATAGTGCTCCGAGCAAGCCTCCGCGCCCTGGAGACTGTTCTCCGGACGGCGCACCAAGCAGGTCGCCTCCCAGCGGTCCGGGTAGACCCCGCGACTATGCTGGTAGACCACACAGCGATACTCGATGGACCAAGTACGCCGGTCAAGTGCCCGACGTAGCAGGGTGTCGAGCGCGTCGTGGAAGTGACACCCGCGAGCAGCGTCGCGAGTGATGGGTCGAGCAACCCATCCTTCCGGCTCATGGCTAGAGAGATCGAGGTCGTGGCTCGAGCTGTCGTCGCCACCTCCGTCGTCTGGGTCTCCTCCAGCAGCTACCCCAGAAGCTGGGACGCCCAGTGGTGGTGCAGGGGGCGCCTCCAGGGGAAGCACAGGGGAGCAGCTCCTCACAGACTCTATCTCCTGCTGGAGCGAGAAGGAAGAGCCCTGCTGCTCCTGTCATCGACGTTCCTGCTCCTCATGCAGGCGGTGGTGCAGTCTCTCCAAGTGGCTGGACTGTCCGGCCACGGGACGGCGAAGCGGACGCTCAGCAAGGCGGGAGGGTAAGAAGGGGATGACGGACTTTCGTGCAGTGTGTCTAAGTCGAGCCATCTACAAAAGACATCGCAAGCAAAAGGGTGAGAACAGAATTAATATGACCAGCAAGTAATGAACCATAAATAAATGAAGGATCAGAATAATAATGAATCATAAATAAATGAAGGATCAGAATAAAACAAAGTTTTCAGCAAGGTATAATATATAGTAGAACATAGATTTGGTCAGTAGGACCAACTTTTGAAGGGGTACCAAAGTCAAGGCAAGGACAGAGGTCTATAATCCTTAGAACGACCATTCTATGCTAGGTTAGCGGTCCTACAGTCAGCACGGCTTTGATACCACTTATGTCACACCCGGTTTTTAGAAGGTAAACCGAATGCGAACCATGTACGTGCCAGGATCAGTTATTCACGTACACAGCAGTTACATAACATGGACATCATCACACAGTGCTCAAATAGTATTAAAAGGGGAAATAATAGTCGATTACATCATACATCTGAGACGTCCATATAGTTCTTACAATAAATCAAAGTGCGGAAAAGAAACGTAGATAACGCGGCCTTCACAGTTGGGTGGAGTCCTAGCTAAGCCTTGGCTTGGTGGGGCTCCGGCCTCCTATTGCTCGTGGGCGCTTCTCCTCTTCCTGTTCGTCGTCCTTGTGGGTTCGTATCCGTCTAAAGGCGTCCGGTTGCCTAAGAGCTCTCTCCTTTCGATCCTGTAACACCTTGAATTTGAGGGTATAAAATTTCTTTTCTAATATCCATCAAATTCAGGTGTTACTCTCTTTTCCTTGCTTTTCTTTTCATTTTCCTAAATATTGTAGAGTTATTTTGTTTTGTATATAGGTGTAAGCCTAGTAAAATAAAACCCTAAGGAAGTAATGATTGTTGCATCATGCTGGAACATATTTGTTGTGGCTTGGTGTTTTTTCTTTGGTGCATGTCCATTTAAGATGTGGTTAATTATTGTAAATGCATTTGATAGCAGGAAATAGAAAAGAGAGAGAAATAGAAAAGGAGAAGATAAACCTGAGAGCACCTAGAGGGGGGGGGGGGGTGAATAGGTGATCCTGTAACACTTCAAAACTTAAGCCACAAAACTTGGTTAATTGTTAGCACAATAATTGCCAAGTGGCTAAAGAGTAATCCTCAACAAAACACAATAACCAACAAAGATCAATCACAGAGATGGCACGGTGGTTATCCCGTGGTTCGGCCAAGACCAACACTTGCCTACTCCACGTTGTGGCGTCCCAACGGACGAGGGTTGCAATCAACCCCTCTCAAGCGGTCCAAAGACCCACTTGAATACCACGGTGTTTTGTTTGCTTTACTCAATCCCGTTTGCGAGGAATCTCCACAAATTTGGAGCCTCTCGCCCTTACACTTGAAATTCACAAAGAACACGGAGCAAGGGAGGGATTAGCAACGCACTCAAGACAAGAAATCACAGTGACACCACGCACACAAGTCGCAACGAGAGCTCACAACACAACTCAATGAGTTCACCACTCAACTAGAGCTCTAATTGCTATCGCAAAGAATCAAAGGCGCGGAATCGATGTCTTGGTGCTTAGGAATGCTTAGGAGATGCTTGATGTGCTCCTCCATGCGCCTAGGGGTCCCTTTTATAGCCCCAAGGCAGCTAGGAGCCGTTGAGAGCAATCTAGGAAGGCTGATGTTGCCTTCTGTCGACTGGCGCACCGGACAGTCCGGTGCCCGATTTCTTTCCATAAACAGCGCAGTCGATCGTTGGCAGCCTGGAAGCCGTTGGTGCACTTGACATGTCCGGTGCACACCGGACAGTCTGGTGCCTTCTTCTAGCCGTTGGCTCGGCCACGTGTCCCGCGCAGATTGCGCGGCCGACCATTGGCCCGGCCGACCGTTGGCTCACCGGACAGTCCGGTGCACACCGGACAGTCCGGTGAATTTTAACCGTACGCCGTTGATGGTTTCCCGAGAGCGACGAGTTCGCCTGTGAGCGGCCCACCGGACAGTCCGGTGCACACCGGACAGTCCGGTGAATTTTAGCCGTACACCGCCGTCGAAGTCCCGAGAGCAGCCACTTTACCCAAGCCAGCCTGGTGCACCGGACACTGTCCGGTGCACCCAGACTGGGCAGACTTTGGCTGCTTGAGCCATCTCTTCTCCAACTCGATTTTTTTCTGTTTCCAGCACTTAGACACAATACATTAGTCCATAAAACAATGTACTAAGTCTGAGAAACATACCTTTATCCTTGATTTGTACTTTGTCCACCATTTTACGATTAGGCACCTGTGTTGGGCACTAAATCACCAAAATACTTAGAAATGGCCCAAGGGCACATTTCCCTTTCAATCTCCCCCTTTTTGGTGATTTATGCCAACACAACATAAAGCAAGTAGAACAAGTACAAAATCAATTCAACTAAGAACTCAAAGTTGTTTTGATTCAAGTTTGACATATATGAATCACTCTATGCCACCACTTGGTTTGTTTTTGCAAATCAAACTCAAATTCCTATCTCTAAGTCAAAACCACTTGTAGAGACATAAAGAGAGGTTTTCCAAAGAAATTTGATCAAGGATTTCAAAAACTCCCCCTTTTTCCCAAAATCAACACTTCTCCCCACAAGAGGCCAACTTTTGACATAAGAGACAATAAAAGAGTTTTGACAAACCAAAAGCTCTAATCTACTATTTTCAAAATTTCTCAAGTGGTAGCTGATCCATCTATTTCTTTGGCCTTTATTTTCTCCCCCTTTGGCATCAAGCACCAAAACGGGATCAATCTTGGCCCTTTAACCCCATTGCCTCACCAAAATCTTCAAATAAGAACACAAAGGCAATAAGAGTATAAAGATGAACTTGGAAAAGTTACTCTTTTCATCGGAGTGCAGTGGAAGTCTTGCATGGTCCAAGTCCACCTTTTCCCTTTCAATTTTCCTTGGAGACTAAAACAACCAAACTCAAGTACATGGTTAGTCTCAAAGGGTCAAGTTGTAGCACAGCTCCCCCTAAATTGTGCATTACTTGCAAACAGGACTTGTGAGGTCCAGGGAGTGTTTGTACAACTTGAGCACCACAATAAGCAACAAAATGCAGAATGAACATGATCAAAGGCATAAACACATGTATGCTACATTTCAATCCAAGTTCCGCGAATCTAAGATATTGAGCTCACTACGCAGCCTGCAAAAGGTCTTCTCATCTAGAGGCTTGGTAAAGATATCGGCTAGCTGGTTCTCGGTGCTAACATGAAACACTTCGATATCTCCCTTTTGCTGGTGGTCTCTCAAAAAGTGATGCCGGATGTCAATGTGCTTTGTGCGGCTGTGCTCAACAGGATTTTCCGCTATTTGGATAGCACTCTCATTGTCACATAGGAGTGGGACTTTGCTCAGATTGTAGCCAAAGTCCCGGAGGGTTTGCCTCATCCAAAGCAGTTGCGCGCAGCACTGTCCTGCGGCAACGTACTCGGCCTCAGTGGTGGATAGGGCAACAGAGGTTTGTTTCTTAGAGTTCCATGACACCAGGGACCTTCCTAAGAATTGGCACGTCCCTGATGTACTCTTCCTATCGACCTTACATCCAGCATAGTCGGAATCTGAGTACCCAATCAAGTCAAAGTTAGACCCCTTTGGATACCAGATCCCGAAGCAAGGCGTAGCAACTAAATATCGAAGAATTCGCTTCACAGCCACTAAGTGACACTCCTTAGGATCGGATTGAAATCTAGCACACATGCATACGCTAAGCATAATATCCGGTCTACTAGCACATAAATAAAGCAAAGAACCTATCATGGACCGGTATGCTTTTTGATCAACGGACTTACCACCTTTGTTGAGGTCGGTGTGTCCGTCGGTTCCCATCGGCGTCTTTGCGGGCTTGGCGTCCTTCATCCCAAATCTCTTTAGCAAATCTTGCGTGTACTTTGTTTGGGAGATAAAGGTGCCGTCCTTGAGTTACTTCACTTGGAACCCAAGGAAGTAGTTCAACTCGCCCATCATCGACATCTCGAATTTCTGCGTCATCACCCTGCTAAACTCTTCACAAGACTTTTGATTAGTAGAACCAAATATTATGTCATCGACATAAATTTGGCATACAAAAAGATCACCATTGCAAGTCTTAGTAAAAAGAGTTGGATCGGCTTTCCCGACCTTGAAAGCATTAGCAATTAAAAAGTCTCTAAGGCATTCATACCATGCTCTTGGGGTTTGCTTAAGTCCATAGAGCGCCTTAGAGAGCTTACACACGTGGTCAGGGTACCGTTCATCCTCGAAGCCAGGGGGTTGCTCCACGTACACCTCCTCTTTGATCGGCCCGTTGAGGAAAGCGCTCTTCACATCCATTTGGTACAACCTGAAAGAATGGTGAGCGGCATATGCTAGCAAGATACGAATTGATTCTAGCCTAGCCACAGGAGCGAATGTCTCCTCAAAGTCCAAACCTGCGACTTGGGCATAACCTTTTGCCACAAGCCGAGCCTTGTTCCTTGTCACCACCCCGTGCTCGTCCTGTTTGTTGCGGAACACCCACTTGGTTCCCACAACATTTTGCTTGGGGCGAGGCACCAGTGTCCAAACTTCATTGCGCTTGAAATTGTTGAGTTCCTCCTGCATGGCCAACACCCAGTCCGGATCTAGCAAGGCCTCTTCTACCCTGAAAGGCTCAATAGAAGAGACAAAAGAGTAATGCTCACAAAAATTTACTAATCTTGAACGAGTAGTTACTCCCTTGCTAATATCACCCAATATCTGGTCGACGGGATGATTCCTTTGAATCGTCGCTCGAACTTGGGTTGGAGGTGCCTGAGGTGCTTCTTCCTCTTCAACTTGAACATCCTGTGCTCCCCCTTGATCATGCGCCTCCACTTGAGGTACCTGTTCGTCATCTTGGGTTGGGGGATGCACCATAGTTGAGGAAGACGGTTGATCTTGCTCCAAATGTTCCTGAGGCCGTACATCTCCAATCGCCATGGTGCGTATCGCGGCCGTTGGAACGTCTTCTTCATCTACATCATCAAGATCAACAACTTGCTCTCTTGGAGAGCCATTAGTCTCATCAAATACAACATCGCTAGAGACTTCAACCAAACCCGATGATTTGTTGAAGACCCTATACGCCTTTGTATTTGAATCATAACCTAATAAAAACCCTTCTACGGCTTTGGGAGCAAATTTGGAATTCCTACCCTTCTTCACTAGAATGTAGCATTTACTCCCAAATACACGAAAGTACGATACATTGGGTTTGTTACCAGTTAGCAGCTCATATGAAGTCTTCTTGAGGAGGCGGTGAAGGTAGACCCTGTTGATGGCGTGTCAAGCCGTGTTCACGGCTTCCGACCAAAAGCACTCGGGGGTCTTGAACTCTCCAAGCATAGTCCTCGCCATATCTATGAGCGTTCTGTTCTTCCTCTCTACCACACCATTTTGCTGAGGTGTGTAGGGAGCGGAGAACTCGTGCTTGATCCCCTCCTCCTGAAGGAACTCCTCCACTTGAAGATTCTTGAATTCGGACCCGTTGTCGCTCCTTATCTTCTTCACCTTGAGCTCAAACTCATTTTGAGCTCTCCTTAGGAAGCGCTTGAGGGTCCCTTGGGTTTCAGACTTATCCTGCAAAAAGAACACCCAAGTGAAGCGGGAAAAGTCATCAACAATAACTAGACCATACTTACTTCCTCCTATGCTCAGATAGGCGACGGGTCCGAAGAGGTCCATATGTAGCAGCTCCAGAGGTCTTGACGTGGTCATCACATTCTTGCTGTGATGTGCTCCTCCCACTTGTTTACCTGCTTGACAAGCTGCACAAGGTCTATCTTTTTCGAAATGAACATTGGTTAGACCTATCACGTGTTCTCCCTTTAGAAGCTTGTGGAGGTTCTTCATCCCCACATGTGCTAAGCAGCGATGCCACAACCAGCCCATGCAAGTCTTAGCCATTAAGCATGCATCTAGACCGGCCTCTTCTTTTGCAAAATCAACTAAGTAAAGTTTGTCGTCTAGTACACCCTTAAAAGCTAGTGAACCATCACATCTTCTAAAGACAGACACATCTACATTTGTAAATAAACAGTTATATCCCATATTACATAATTGACTAACAGATAGTAAATTATATCCAAGACTCTCCACTAAAAACACATTAGAGATAGAATGCTCATTTGATATTGCAATTTTGCCTAAACCTTTCACCTTGCCTTGGTTCCCATCACCGAATATGATTGAATCTTGGGAATCCTTATTCTTGACGTAGGAGGTGAACATCTTCTTCTCCCCCGTCATATGGTTTGTGCATCCGCTGTCGATAATCCAGCTTGAACCCCCGGATGCATAAACCTGCAAGGCAAATTTAGGCATGGGTCTTAGGTACCCAACTCTTGTTGGGTCCTACAAGGTTAGTCACAATTTCCTTAGGGACCCAAATGCAAGTTTTATCACCCTTGCATTTTGCCCCTAATTTTCTAGCAACTATCTTCCTATCCTTTCTACAAATAGCAAAGGAAGCATTCAAAGCATGATAAATTGTAGAGGGACCATTCATAACTTTTCTAGGAACATGATGAATATTTTTCCTAGGCATATTTCTACCATGCATATAGGAAGAGCTGGGGGCAAACATAGCATAAGAGTCATTGGCATGCGAGTCAAAAGCATTACAATTCCTATGAGACTGTCTTCTATCATTGTACATAAAGGCATGGTTCTTTTTAGTACTACTTGCCATAGGGGCCTTCCCTTTCTCCTTGGCGGAGATGGGAGCCTTATGGCTTGTTAAGTCCTTGGCTTCCCTCTTGAAGCCAAGTCCATCCTTAATTGAGGGGTGTCTACCAATCATGTAGGCATCCCTTGCAAATTTTAGCTTATCAAAATCACTTTTGCTAGTCTTAAGTTGGGCATTAAGACTAGCTACTTCATCATTTAATCTCGAAATTGAAACTAGGTGTTCATTACAGGCGTCAATATCAATGTCCTTACACCTAGTGCAAATCATAACATGTTCTACACAAGAATTAGATTTATTTGCTACTTCTAATTTAGCATTTAAATCATTGTTAACACTTTGTAAAGTAGAAATGGTTTCATGACACGTAGATAGTTCATAAGAAAGCATTTCATTTCTTTTAACTTCTAAAGCATAGGATTTTTGTGCCTCTACAAATTTGTCATGTTCATCATACAACAAATCCTCTTGCTTTTCTAAAAGCCTATCCTTTTCGTTCAAGGCATCAATCAATTCATTGATTTTATCAATTTTATTTATATCCAATCCCTTGAACAAGCTAGAGTAATCTATTTCCTCATCACTAGTTTCGTCTTCACTTGAAGAAGCATAAGTAGAGTCTCGAGTACATACCTTCTTCTCCCTTGCCATGAGGCATGTGTGACGCTCGTTGGGGAAGAGGGATGACTTGTTGAAGGCGGTGGCGGCGAGTCCTTCATTGTCGGAGTCGGACGAGGAGCAATCCGAATCCCACTCCTTGCCAAGATGTGCCTCGCCCTTTGCCTTCTTATAGTTTTTCTTCTTCTCCCTCTTGTTCCCTTGATCCTGATCACTATCATTGTCGGGACAGTTAGCAATAAAATGGCCAAGCTTACCGCATTTGAAGCATGAGCGCTTCCCCTTGGCTTTGGTCTTGCTTGGCTGTCCCTTGCGACCCTTAAGCGTCGTCTTGAATCTTTTGATGATGAGGGCCATCTCTTCATCATTAAGTCCATCCGCCTCAATTTGTGCCACCTTGCTAGGTAGCGCCTCCTTGCTTCTTGTTGCCTTGAGAGCAAGGGGTTGCGGTTCGTTGATTGGACCATTCAAAGCGTCGTCCACGTACCTCGCCTCCTTGATCATCATTCGCCCGCTGACGAATTTTCCTAGGACTTCTTCGGGCGACATTTTGGTGTACCTGGGATTCTCACGGATATTATTCACTAAATGAGGATCAAGAACGGTAAAGGACCTTAGCATCAGTCGGACGACGTCGTGGTCCGTCCATCGCGTGCTTCCATAGCTCCTTATTTTGTTGATAAGAGTCTTGAGCCGGTTGTATGTTTGAGTTGGCTCCTCGCCCCTTATCATCGCGAACCGTCCAAGCTCGCCCTCCACCAACTCCATTTTGGTGAGCAAGGTGACGTCGTTCCCCTCATGAGAAATCTTGAGGGTGTCCCAGATCTGCGTAGCGTTATCCAAGCCGCTCACTTTGTGATATTCATCCCTGCACAGTGAAGCTAGAAGAACAGTAGTAGCTTGTGCATTCTTATGGATTTGCTCATTAATGAACATGGGACTATCCGAACTATCAAAGTGCATTCCACTCTCCACAATCTCCCATATACTAGGATGGAGAGAGAATAGGTGACTACGCATTTTGTGGCTCCAAAATCCGTAGTCCTCCCCATCAAAGTGTGGGGGCTTACCGAGTGGAATGGAGAGTAAATGTGAATTTGAACTTTGCGGAATACGAGAGTAGTCAAAAGAAAAGTTCGAATTAACCGGTTTCCTTCTCTCGTAGTCGTTGTGGTCATCGTCCTTTTGGGAAGAAGTAGATTCATCGCTGTCGTCGTAGTAGACGATCTCCTTGATGCGCCTTGTCTTCTTCTTCTTCCCTTCCTTCCGTCTGTGACCCGAGCCGGAGTCGGTAGGCTTGTCGTCCTTCGGCTCGTTGACGAAGGATTCCTTCTCTTTGTCGTTGATCACGATACCCTTCCCCTTACGATCCATCTCTTCGGGCGGTTAGTCCCTTTGTGAAGAGAACGGCTCTGATACCAATTGAGAGCACCTAGAGGGGGGGGGGGGGTGAATAGGTGATCCTGTAACACTTCAAAACTTAAGCCACAAAACTTGGTTAATTGTTAGCACAATAATTGCCAAGTGGCTAAAGAGTAATCCTCAACAAAACACAATAACCAACAAAGATCAATCACATAGATGGCACGGTGGTTATCCCGTGGTTCGGCCAAGACCAACGCTTGCCTACTCCACGTTGTGGCGTCCCAACGGACGAGGGTTGCAATCAACCCCTCTCAAGCGGTCCAAAGACCCACTTGAATACCACGGTGTTTTGTTTGCTTTACTCAATCCCGTTTGCGAGGAATCTCCACAAATTTGGAGCCTCTCGCCCTTACACTTGAAATTCACAAAGAACACAGAGCAAGGGAGGGATTAGCAACGCACTCAAGACAAGAAATCACAGTGACACCACGCACACAAGTCGCAACGAGAGCTCACAACACAACTCAATGAGTTCACCACTCAACTAGAGCTCTAATTGCTATCGCAAAGAATCAAAGGCGCGGAATCGATGTCTTGGTGCTTAGGAATGCTTAGGAGATGCTTGATGTGCTCCTCCATGCGCCTAGGGGTCCCTTTTATAGCCCCAAGGCAGCTAGGAGCCGTTGAGAGCAATCTAGGAAGGCTGATGTTGCCTTCTGTCGACTGGCGCACCGGACAGTCCGGTGCACACCGGACATGTCCGGTGCCCGATTTCTTTCCATAAACAGCGCAGTCGACCGTTGGTAGCCTCGGAGCCATTGGTGCACTTGACATGTCCGGTGCACACCGGACAGTCCAGTGCCTTCTTCTAGCCGTTGGCTCGGCCACGTGTCCCGCGTAGATTGCGCGGCCGACCGTTGGCCCGGCCGACCGTTGGCTCACCGGACAGTCCGGTGCACACCGGACAGTCCGGTGAATTTTAGCCGTACGCTGTTGATGGTTTCCCGAGAGCGACGAGTTCGCCTGTGAGCGGCCCACCGGACAGTTCGGTGCACACCGGACAATCCGGTGAATTTTAGTCGTACACCGCCGTCGAAGTCCCGAGAGCACCACCGGACACTGTCCGGTGCACCACCGGACAGTCCGGTGCACCCAGACTGGGCAGACTTTGGCTGCTCGAGCCATCTCTTCTCCAACTCGATTTTTTTTCTGTTTCCAGCACTTAGACACAATACATTAGTCCATAAAACAATGTACTAAGTCTGAGAAATATACCTTTATCCTTGATTTGTACTTTGTCCACCATTTTACGATTAGGCACCTGTGTTGGGCACTAAATCACCAAAATACTTAGAAATGGCCCAAGGGCACATTTCCCTTTCAAAACCCCATGTCCCAGTCGGCCCAACCCCTCTCCTCCGTGGCCCATCTCTTCTTCCCCCTCCTTTCCCCGCTTGGCCCACTCAGCTCCTCGCCCCCTCCCCGGCCCAGCCACCATGCCGCACCCGAGGCCCATCCCCCTTTGCGCGTCCCAGTGGTGTGCCCACTTCGCCAGCCGCACGGCCCATCCCATCCCCACGCCGCAGCAGGCCCAGCTCGCACCCTCCCCCTTCCCCACCACTCCAACCCAACGCGGTGAGGCCCAACCACGCCTAGCACCTGACACCCAACACCGGCCGCATGCAGGGGCAGTTTTCTGCCAAAGCCACAGCCTCCACACACCCTTGCCCCATCACGCGTGTTACTAGCGCCGTGTCCGTGTTGTGGGAGTGCCTGGACGTGCCGCCGACAACTGCCCACATGCAGATCACTAGTTTCTTCCCCCTAGGTGCCGCTTGCCCCTGCTCATCTTCTACAAACCGCCTCCACGCCCACACTACAGAAAACTACACGCGTCTCCTTCCCTGCGTCTGTGCGGCTCCATTCTCCTCCCTCCCTCTCACCTCTCGAGCCCGCCGATAGCGATCGTCAAAGTTCTGCCGGCATGCTCTCCCGCGAGTGCAGCCGTCATCTCGTGCTCGCTGTGTGGAGCAACTGTCGCGCACTCGGTGTCCCTGTGCGTCGCTTTCACTTCGAGGTCGTCCTGCAGTCCATGTGCCGTCGGTCGTCCCCAGCACTCGCGCTCGAGTCCGCCGAGGTGAGAACTCCTAGCTGTCTACCTTTTTTTCCTCCCTCCCCTTCCGTTCCCGGCGGTCGAGCAGCCATGGCTGGCGTGCTCCGCCCCTGTGCACCTGTGTGGCCATCTCGGTGCCCAGCGCGGCTAGCTATGCCCTCGGCGCGGCTGCGTGTGCCCACGGCGCGTGGCCGGCATGGCCCGCTGCCTACGCAGCGCGCGGCCAGCCCACCGTTTCACCCGTTGTGCGTGGTCGGCGTGCCCGTGGCTCGCTCGCGCGCCCTTGGTGCGGCCTGCGTGTGGCCAGCGTGCCCGCGACTCGCTCGCGCGTCCCCGGCGTAGCCTTGTGCGCATCATGCGTAACCCCGGCGTGTCGTTGTTGCCATCGTCGTCTGTGCTCGCAGCAGCCCTGGCGTAGTCTACGCGGCGTAGCGGCAGTCTCGCTGTCGCTTCACGTTGTGCGCGCAGCACGTCGTCGTGCCTCGCCACTAGCTCGTCTGGCCGTCTGCCGTCGTTGCAAGGTGAGCATCGTCTACGTGTTGGTAACCTTGTTTTACTATATCGCACCGTTTTTGCGAGTCGCGCGCTGTTTGCGTGTTGCCGTTGTTCGTTCGTGCGTTCGTGCCGCGTGTCTGGTGCGCGTGTTGTCGCGCACGCTGTTCCCACGTGTGGCGCTCGTGGTCGTCATGTCGCATGTTTTAGTTGAATAATTAATTATTGGTTTGTTCAAGGTTAATAAAATAACGATTTAATTAGAACGAGTCTATAGTTTTAACTCATGCTTTTATAAATATAAATGTTAATTAACGTGATTAATACCAACTGAAATACTTTTCATTAATTATTTGTTTGTTGTTCGCGCGCAGCATCGTTTGCGAGTCATCATGCTGTCCGTGCCCATAGTCACGTTGACTCGTGCGTGTCACGCACTGTCGTGCACGTTGTTCCACGTGTGTCGCGCATGCCGTTCGCACGCGTTGTCACACGTCGCTTGCGTGTGCCATGTACGCGTGTCGCTCACCTTGCCGCGCGTCGTTAGCGCGTATCTCGCGTGTCGATCACGTGTGTCGCGCGGCGTCTGCACGTGATAATAAATTGTTTTCGCCTATAATCACTCATGTTAGTAACGTTAATTCGTTGGGTCATATATTTTAGATAATTAACTTAAAGTTCACTCGACTAATATTTATTAGATTAATATTCAATTAGATTAAATATTTAGTGTTCAACTTACACTTTAATAAACATTAACATGGCTAATATTAACCAAACTATTTTTATTTATTTAATATTGGTTTAGTATAAACATGTCACCTATTTAGTTTTCTCACCTATCGCGCATGCTGTTCCGCACGTGGTGGCGTGCTCGTTCGCGCTGGTCGCGCGCGCTGTTTCGTGTGTCGTCAACGTGCTATGTCGCGCATGTCCGCGTATCGTTTGCACGCTGTCGTGTTGGGTTCGCCGTCGTCATGTTGTCTGCGCGTGCCGCGCGTGGTGCGCGCGCTAGGTCGCGTGCGGTCGTGCTGCTTAACGCGTTACATATTTCATACCGCTCCGCTAATTCATCCCGCTTAAAGTCGCTGATGTTATTTAATTACTTATTTAACTAAGAATTGTTAGGGTGGTCAGCTAATTAAAACTGTGCGATAGCTCTAGTTTTATTTTAAATAAGTATCGATTAATATAATCAGGTTAAACTAAATGTTATGATTAATACTCGTTTAGTGTAGACGCGATAACTTCTCGACCGTAGCTCCGCCTGTCGCGTTTCTTTTTCCTCGTGTGACCGTAGTAACACGCTCTATTTCGTTTTGCATATTTTATTATGTTTTATTTAAATGGTGTAATGTTCTTATGTATATATGTGTTTGTTTGTTTGTTTGTGTCTGTTTGTATTCGCTGTGCGTCGCGTTTAATTCGCGATTCATTTCCGAGCTTCGAGGAATCGAAGATCAACCGTTGGCGACCAAGTGATCTAGTTCTTCGAGTTCTGCAAAGTTGAAGACTCTGAGTATCTGTCTGGTGAAGGCAAGTGTCCTCTGACCCATTATGTCCCATTCACTTATAATTCACCGTCCCGCATTACTTAATTGAAACCTAAGGATTGACTAGTCTGTATTTACCTTATCCTTGTTTACCTTTTGGGTTATCATGCTTAGCTTATGCTATTGCTTTACTTTAATCAATGAACATGATGTGAACATTTATGATACGATGATGTTATCCCGATGATGATCTTGTGATATTTTAGGGAACTTAGACCATTTTTCCTGAGTACCTCTCCGTAAGGACCTGTTCGTGGAGTGACCACCCAGGATAACAGTGCAGCCATGAGGGTGGAATGGGATGCCCTGAGCTGATTAATTAGATGAATCTAAGGGTGTAGTTAGCTTTGCTGGAGGGCCGTCAATGGGGGCTGGGGCGTAGTGCTCGCTCCGCCAAGGGGGTGCAGAGGTTCATTCGATTTGGTTTTGTTAGTCACCCACCTTGGAAAGGTGTACCATGTTTGTACGACTGGTAAAACCTAACGAGCAGCTATGCACCAGGGGAGTCTTTGTAAAGGCTACGTAGTGAAACCTTGCCGACTCACCTTGGTAGTGTTTGAGGGTTTGATCAACCCAAGGCAAAAAGGGATCATGACTCGTGGGTAAAGTGTGCGACCTCTGTAGAGGATTAGAAACTGATATATCAGCCGTGCTCACGGTTATGAGCGGCCCTGGGATCCTCTTTGATTAGAGATACAAATGATCGAGATGCTATGGTTCCATTAATGGTTTTGGTTCGATGATGATAATGATGCTTCCTCGATGAGGAAATGATTCACGGGTTGGCTATTGCTAAAACTTGGCTTCCACTAATAATAAATACCTGACCAACTAAAAGCAACTGCTTTGACCCTAACCCCACATAAAGCTAGTCCACCTCAGCCAAATGGAACATTTGCTGAGTACGTTGATGTGTACTCACCCTTGCTCTGACAAAACACCAGGTTGTCTTTGGTGCAATCTATGCTCAGGTAAAGAAGAAGGAGAAAGACGTCTATAACACCATAAAAGCCATCAACTAAAAATAATAAATTTAGTTATTATGTTAATTAGGGTAATAATTTTTTAAGTGTTTAATTATTTATTTGCATTTTGATCATTTTCTTTATATGTGCTTGATTGATTATCGGATGTTTATTATCAATTCTTTTTAAAGAAAAACCTATTAATTAATATAATAATTAAATAATATAATAGTTATTAGTCTAAAAACAAGTATTTTATTTATAAATAACTTTGGTGAATTTTTAGGAATTTTTTGAGCTATCTAAAAATGTATTTCGGAATTAGAAAAAAAAGAAAAAAAACAAACTCTAACCCTAGCCGGCCCACTAGGGGCCCATCTATTCCTATGCGCGCCGCGCCCTAGCCGCTTGGCTTCCAGCCGCCGCCGCCTACACTTCTCTTCTCCCTCCTCTGTTCTCTCTCTCTCCCAAGCATTTCTCTCTCTCCTCCCTTTGCTCTCCCTCACGCGCACTAGGAGCCCAAGCACCACGCGCCCTGCAGCCGCCGCGCGCAGGCGAGCCCCAGCCCCACCGTTGCTGAGCCACGCGCCCTGCCTCCCTGCCGCGCCCAGCGCACCGAGTAGCCGGCCCCACCTCGACCTCGCGCATGCAAGCAGCGAGCCGGTCCCCGCGACGACCTAGGCGACAGAGCGCCCCAGCCCGCCGACGCCGCGTCACCGAGCCCGAGCCGGTCCCTGCGCGCACAGCCGCGCAACCCCGCCCAGGCGCGTCCTGCGCGCACAGTCGTCGCGACGACCCGCGCGTCCGAAGCCGAAGTTCGACCAACGCCGCACGACCGTTTCTTCTACGCGCGATTAATGGAGCTCTACTGTTTCTCCTCCCTTCACTCCTCCATTACTCCCTCCCCCATTCTCTCTGGTAACGGCAGCGCCATTGATGGCCATGAAGAACAGCCGACGTGTCTCTCCATTTCCCTGGCTGACTCTTCCTCTCCCCTCCCTCTATCTATAAAAGGGCAACGAGTCTCTCCCTTCTCCCTACCCAAGCTCGCACCCATCCCTCTCTCCCTCTCCTCACCGTTAGAGCCACCGCCGCCGTCACCGGAGTTTGTCATCGTTGGAGCCCGTGGAGTTCTCCGGAGCTACGTCATCCGCTGTCCGAAGTCGAGCCCCTACTCTTCTCCACCCGGCCGAACCCCCGTCGAACTCTCCCCGTCACACGTGCGAACTCAAGGTTGAAGACGACCCAAAATATTTTATAAATTACTTTTGATTCGATTTATGAATTGTATATTTAGTTCGTTGTAATATGAACACGTGTGATCCGAAATTCATGTGTATGTGCGTTATGAATTTTTTGGTAGAGATATGCGATTATTAGTGCGCCGTGATAATTCATGTTAATCGATGCGTTGAATTTTGGATTAGAGAAATATGACGAGAATTTAGTAGTCACATGTTGGTTATAAAAATACTAGATAAGAAACTTTGTAGTCAAATTTGGTTAACGAACTTTAGAAACTATTTGAAGAATTATAGTCATAGGTTCATTTTAATGAATTTAGAAGATGGTATAGAACTCATGTCATACAAACAATATAGGATTTTTTAGATGATTTATCACTAATTATTTTATTAATATTTTCTTTTTATAAAGAGAGAAGAAAATATCACCGGTAGTATGGAAAGTAGATTTTTACTAGCCAAATAAACATGTTCGCAAATATAGCACTTAAATTTTTAGAGTAAGCAAAATACTTGTTTATATCAAAATAACCTCGCTTGTGTTATAAAAGTTCAATTGATAATTTATAGGGATTTTTAGAATGTTAAATTCATTTTTGCTATACTCAATAATTCGAGTTAGAAATAAAAAGGATAAAAGCTATTAATTTATTTATTAGTATTAAAGACGATAATAATTATTTATTTTCATTAAGGATGTTAATATATATTAATACTAGTTAAAACTATATTTATTGCACCCACTCATAAATTCATCATTTAGGACTCACAATAATAGCTATAATTGAATTAATAAGTATTTACGCGTTTAGGACGTATTTAAGGTGTGATAAGTGCGATGTATGTTTATTTTTGTAATGGTGTATGTTTATGTAATGGTGCATGTTTATTTATTGGTGTATGTTTTATTTTTGTATGTGCGATGTGCGACTCTATTAGAAGCCGACTGTGTGGTAGAGGATTCGAATACGTTCGAAGACGAACCACAGGACGTGTTTGAGCAAGGCAAGTGGATTCTCCCTCTGCATATTCTTTTTGTACCCAATCATTGCATATAATAATGTTTACTTTTGATATACTGCATAATTTGATGGGTTTTACTTAGTTAAGGATTTCCTAGATTTACCAACTGTATTCCTTGTTTAACCTGGGGAAATAATTAAGCTTTGCAAAATTTGTGCTACCGCTCAACTTAATGATTTTAATATCACTCATTAATTGATATTAATGTTCCAAAATTGAAATTGGCAATTATGACATTAACCCGATGGTTAAGATAACGTTATTTCATATTAATTGGAACATGGAGTGACCACCTAGGATAACAGTGCAACCACGAGTACTATCATGGCTCTGGCTTCGGTAATTAGCTTTATATTCTTAGTGTCTGGCAACCTTACCTAAAATATAGGTAAGAGGGGGAGCGGTAGGTGCTGGCAGCCCACGTTAACATGGGGACGTATTCTTGGCTAAGGTATCTCACCCAGGGGGCCACCACCATCGTCTTTAGAAACCTTAGCGGGTTGCTTAGTATTAAGTGTATTTTGTCAAAGCCTCATAATGGATCCCTAGCAATTCACCTCTGCAGTGTTTAAGGGTCCGATCAACCCAGGCTAGATGGGATACATGGCTTGTGGGTAAAGTTGTACCACCTCTGCAGAGTGTAAAATTGATATATCAGCCGTGCTCCCGGTTATGAGCGACCTGGACTCCTCACATGATAATTGAACTTGAAGATGGAATTAAATTGAGATCCGATGATCTGCCAATGGTTTGCTTAAGTGGTTTCACTTAAGTGTTTTTGTTATATTCATATTCCTTTGTTTAAATGGGATATTTGTGTCGGCGTTTCGAAACCCGGGGGGTACCTGGACCGACGAGTAAATTGTCGTCGCGTGCCCCAGCCCAGATGGGTCGGCGCGAGGCGGAACGCGAAGGGGGGAGAGCAGCCGGAGGGAGACAGGCGTGGGAGGTGGAACCCGTGGCCTTCGTGTTAGCCCCGTGCCCAGGTCGGGTGCGCTTGCAGTAGGGGGTTACAAGCGTCCACGCGGGAGGGAGCGAGCGGCCTTGCGCGAGCGCCGTCCCGTCCTTCCCCGCGCGGCCAACCCTCTGTAAGAGGGCCCTGGACCTCCCTTTTATAGGCGTAAGGAGAGGATCCAGGTGTACAATGGGGGGGTGTAGCAGTGTGCTAACGTGTCTAGAGGAGGAGAGCTAGCGCCCTAAGTACATGCCATCATGGCAGCCGGAGAGGTTTTGGCACCCAGTTCGTGTGGTGTCGTGGCCGTCGGAGGAGCGCTGGAGGACAGCTGTCGGGGCTGTCGAGTCCTTGCTGACGTCCTCTTGCTTCCGTAAGGGGGCTGAGAGCCGCCGTCGTCATGGAGCGTGCGGGGCGCCATCATTACTCGTATAGTGGAGCGAGCCAGATGGGACGCCGGTCTTATTCCCCGTAGCCTGAGTCAGCTCGGGGTAGGGTAATGATGGCGCCTCCTGTTGACGTGGTCGGTCCGTGCCCTAGGTTGGGCGAGGTGGAGGCTCCTCCGAGGTCGAGGTCGAGTCTGTCTTCCAAGGTCGAGGTCGAGTCCGAGCCCCTGGGTCGGACAAGGCGGAGACCGTCGACTGAGGCCGGGGCTGAGTCCGAGCCCTGGGGTCGGGCGAAGCGGAGTTCGTCGTCCTTCGGGGCTGAGCCCGAGTCCGAGCCCTGGGGTCGGGCGAAGCGGAGTTCATCGTCTTCCGGGGCTGAGCCCGAGTCCGAGCCCTGGGGTCGGGCGAAGCGGAGTTCGTCGTCTTCTGGGGCTGAGCCCAAGTCCGAGCCCTGGGGTCGGGCGGAGCGGAGTTCGTCGTCTTCTGGGGCTGAGCCCGAGTCCGAGCCCTGGGGTCGGGCGAAGCGGAGTTTCCCATGGCATCTAGGGCCGGACTTGGCTGCTGTCAGCCTCACTCTGTCGAGTGGC
Source organism: Zea luxurians (assembly GCA_029449295.1). Classification (NCBI taxonomy): domain Eukaryota; kingdom Viridiplantae; phylum Streptophyta; class Magnoliopsida; order Poales; family Poaceae; genus Zea; species Zea luxurians. The sequence goes on along the minus strand of JAOPSE010000008.1, from coordinate 92,926,977 downwards.
TTAGCAGTCGAAGCGGCGCAGGCGGCGCTGTCCTCTTGTCAGACCGGTCAGTGGAGCAGCGAAGTGACTACGGTCACTTTGGCTCTATCGACTGGAGGGCGTGCATCAGGATAAAGGTGTCAGGCCACCTTTGCATTAAATGCCCCTGCGTTTTGGTCGGTTGGCATGGCGATTTGGCCAAGGTTGCTTCTTGGTGAAGACTGGGCCTCGGGCGAGCCGAAGGTGTGTCCGTTGCTGGAGGGGGTCCTCGGGCGAGACGTAGATCCTTCGGGGTCGGCTGCCCTTGCCCGAGGCTAGGCTCGGGCGAGGCGTGATCGCGTTCCTCGAATGGACCGATCCTTGACTTAATCGCACCCATCAGGCCTTTGCAGCTTTGTGCTGATGGGGGTTACCAGCTAAGATTTAGGAGTCTTGAGGGTACCCCTAATTATGGTCCCCGACAGTAGCCCCCGAGCCTCGAAGGGAGTGTTAATACTCGCTTGGAGGCTTTTGCCGCACTTTTTTGCAAGGGGACCAGCCTTTTTTGGTTGCATTTTGTTCCGGTGGGTGCGCGCGAGCGCACCCGCCGGGTGTAGCCCCCGAGGCCTCGGAGGAGTAGTTTGACTCCTTCGAGGTCTTAGTGCGTTTCGCAACACTTCGGCTGGTCTGGTTGTTCCCTCATGCGAGCTGGCCGTAGCCCGGGTGCACGGTTGGGTCCCAAGTTCTCTGGCTGGTATGTTAACGCTGTCAACGGTTTGGCCAGAGCCGGGTTTGCGAGAGCAGCCCCCGAGCCTCTGCACAGGGCGAGAGGACGGTCAAGGACAGACTCGACTTTTCTACATACGCCCCTGCGTCGCCTTTCCGCAAGGAGGAGGGGGGGGGGGAAGCGCCATGTTGCCCTCGGAGGGCGCCGAACATGGTGTCTCCAGTGAGCTGCTGGCGGGTAATCCGAGTGGACGCCCGTGCCCCATTCGTTAGGGGTCGGCTAGAGGCCCGGAGGCGCGCTCCAAAAGTACCTGCGGGTGATCTGCCGGACCCGGTCCCCTTTTGACGGGGTCCGAGGGCTCGATGCCTCCCTCTGATGGGATTCCATTACAAGATCGTTCCCGCTGGTCTCGGAAATGTCCTAGGGTACCTCGGGAGCGTAGCTCGAGCCTTGGTTATGTATCGAACGTACCCAGGGTCATCCCTCGCTCTGTGTCTGAGGCGACTGTGAACCCTTCGAGGGCCAGCCTACAAACCCCTGATCAGTAGTGGGCGCGGAGCCCGAGTGGCCTGAGGCGGCCGTTGAACCCTTCTGAGGGGCCGGCCATCGAACCTCTGACCAGTAGTGGGCGCAGAACCCAAGCGCTCTGAGGCGGCCGTTGAACCCCTCCGAGGGGCCAGCCTTTGAACCTCTGATCAGTAGGGAGGCTCAGGGCCTGTTTCCTTCATGGAGAAGGATCCTTTTCGGGGTATCCCCCTTTCCCGGTCCCTATTGTAAGAGAGAGAAAGACGAAAGGGAAAAGGATACGAAATCGAATGACGTGGCGTACCTTTTTCGTCGTGGTCATTATGGCGAAGGCGAAGCGTCGCTTGCTTCTCCTGCCTGAGGCGTCGCCTGTCCCGCCGCGGAGTTAATGCGACGGGGCGAGTGGTTCGCGAGGCGGTCGTTGCGCGTGTGCGAGCCGTTCGAGGAACGGAACACGGGTGCACCGTCTTCACGCCGTGAGAGAGGGTTCTCTCGCTGTCCCTGGATGGGACGTAAGCTTGGCTGACGACGTGACCGCTGCTCCTGCCCGCCTGCCACCGCCATTACTGCCGGCCATTTTTGGCCGTATTGACCGTCGCGCCTGGCTGGCACTGCTGGGTCATACGCAGGGTTGCCTCGAGTCGTGGTACTGGTTCCGCAGTCGAGGAGGCGCGGTAGTGGTGCTGATGTCATCCTTCAGAGTGGAGATCCTCCAACCGCATCGCCGTCCGAGGCTAGGTCAGACCCCGCCGAAGGTGTAGTTGACGCCGAGGGTGCTGCTGCCCCCTTCAACTGTCGACGTCCGAGCCTGCAGGATCGGGTTGTCTTGTAGTGTGTGTATGTTTTCTGCGGCCGCCGAGGCCCAAACATACCATCGTCGTGTTGTAAAGCTGCGTTTCTTTTCCTCTTGTTTCGAGTATCCGGACTTATTTGTCGGTAACAGAATTGTTTGTGCGGGTGAGAGTTGCTTTTCACGGAAGGTGATGAGTGAGGTATCCATATCCCGGAGGCGTAGGAATCCCTCGGCTCGGTCGGCCTTGCCGCTTACGCGCACTCTTACTCGTCCATAGGGTTCTGTCACCGACGCAGTCGAGAAGGCCCGAAAAATCATTCCGACAGAGGAGCTTTCGAGCGTGAAGACTTGTTCGGTCTGCGGAATCACTTATCCGAGCGCGAGTTACTTATCGCAGAAGGTGATGAGTGAGGTATCCGTATCCCAGAGGCGTAGGAGTCCCTCGGCTCGGTCAGCCTTGGCTGCTTACGTGTACTCCATCATTTTCAGGATCCACTTTCGAAGTAGTCGAAAAGCTCGAAAGGTATTCTGGCAGAAAAGATGTTTTTCTTTTTTCGAGGAAAATTTCGACGCAGAGGGGGTTCCCCCCTTCTAGCCCCCGAGGGAGGGTCGGGCTTTGCCGAGGCAAGGCTGACCCTTCCTTGACGACCAGACTTTGTGTGTGAACGGGGTGTACGAATAACTTGGAAGCATCTTAAGGGTAGAAGCGACGTAGCTGTTGGATGTTCCAAGCGTTGCTGTAGACCTCGCCTTGACTGTTGGCCAGCTTGTATGTTCTGGGCTTCAGAACTTTGGCGATGACGAACGGCCCTTCCCAGGGAGGCGTGAGCTTATGCCGCCCTCGGGCGTCTTGTCTTAGCCGAAGCACCAGGTCGCCCACCTGGAGGTCTCGGGACCGAACCCCTCGGGCGTGGTAGCGTCGCAGGGACTGCTGGTACCGCGCCGAGTGTAGTACGGCCATGTCCCGAGCCTCTTCCAGCTGGTCCAGTGAGTCTTCTTGATTGGCTCGATTGCTTTGGTCGGCGTAGGCCCTCGTCCTCGGGGAACCGTATTCTAAGTCTGTGGGCAAGATGGCCTCGGCCCCATAGACTAGAAAGAACGGTGTGAAGCCCGTGGCTCGGCTCGGCGTTGTCTTCAGACTCCAGACCACTGAGGGGAGTTCCTTCATCCACCGCTTGCCGAACTTGTTGAGGTTGTTGTAGATCCGAGGCTTGAGTCCTTGCAGAATCATGCTATTGGCACGTTCTACCTGCCCATTTGTCATGGGGTGGGCCACGGCGGCCCAGTCCACCCGGATGTGGTGATCCTCGCAGAAGTCTAGGAACTTTCTGCCGGTGAACTGGGTGCCGTTGTCGGTGATGATGGAGTTCGGGACCCCAAAGCGATGGATGATGTTGGTGAAGAACGCCACCGCCTGTTCAGACCTGATGCTGTTTAGGGGTCGGACCTCGATCCACTTGGAGAATTTGTCGATGGCGACCAACAGGTGCGTGTAGCCCCCGGGTGCCTTCTACAAGGGGCCGACGAGGTCCAGACCCCACACAGCAAACGGCTAGGTGATGGGTATGGTCTGTAGAGCCTGAGCGGGCAGGTGGGTCTGCCTCGCGTAGAACTGACACCCTTCGCAGGTGCGGACAATTCTAGTGGCGTCGGCCACCACCGTCGGCTAGTAGAAACCTTGCCGGAAGGCGTTTCCAACAAGGGCTCGAGGTGCTACGTGATGGCCGCAAGCCCCCGAGTGTATCTCTTGTAAGAGCTCCTGGCCTTCGGCGATGGAAATGCATCGCTGGAGGATGCCCGAGGGGTTGCGGTGGTAGAGCTCCTTCCCATCTCCCAGCAAGACGAACGACTTGGCGCGCCGCGCCAACTGCCGAGCCTCGGCTTGGTCGAGGGGTAGCTCTCCTCGGTGGAGATATTGCAGGTATGGGGTCTGCCAGTTTTGATTAGGCGTGACCCCGCTCTGCTCCTCCTCGATGCGCAGTGCCTCACCCTCGGGGGCCGAGGGTACCTCGGGCCGAGTCGAGGGTGCCTCGGGTTGAGCCGAGGGTGCCTCGGGCCGAGCCGAGGGTACCTCGGACTGTGCCGAGGGTGCCTCGGGCTGGGCCGAGGCCTTCTCGGGCTCGGGCATGTCGTCGGTCTTGATGGAGGGTTGATGCAGGTCTCGGGAGAATACGTCCGGAGGAACCGTTGTTCGCCCCGAGGCTATTTTAGCCAGCTCGTCCGCAGTCTCGTTGTAGCGTCGGGCGATGTGGTTGAGCTCGAGCCCGTAGAACTTGTCTTCCAGGCGCCGAACCTCATCATAGTAGGCTTCCATCTTCGGGTCGCGGCAGTGGGAGTTCTTCATGACTTGGTCAATGACGAGCTGCGAGTCACCGCGAGCGTCGAGGCGTCGGACCCCTAGCTCGATGGCGATTCGCAACCCGTTTACCAGAGCCTCGTACTCAGCCACATTGTTGGACGCCGGGAAGTGGAGGCGTAGCACGTAGCGTAGGTGCTTCCCGAGGGTCGAGATGAAGAGCAGGCCCGCGCCAGCTCCCGTCTTCATCAGTGACCCGTCGAAAAACATGGTCCAGAGCTCCGGTTGGATCGGAGCTGTTGGGAGCTGGGTGTCGACCCATTCAGCCACGAAGTTCGCCAAGACCTAGGACTTGATGGCCTTCCGAGGGGCGAACGAGATCGTCTCGCCCATGATCTCCACCGCCCACTTTGCAATTCTACCCGAGGCCTCTCGGGACTGGATGATCTCCCCCAGGGGGAAGGATGACACCACAGTTACCGCATGAGACTCGAAGTAGTGTCGCAACTTCCACCACGTTAGGATCACCGCGTACAGCAACTTCTGAATTTGTGGGTAGCGGATCTTGGTCTCGGACAGTACCTCACTGATGAAGTAGACTGGCCTCTGGACAGGCAATGCATGCCCCTCTTCTCGTCTCTCAACCACAATCGCGGCGCTAACCACCTGAGTGGTAGCGGCGACGTAGATCAAGAGGGCTTCTCCGGCAGCGGGGGGCACCAAGATGGGCGCGTTCGTGAGGAGCGCCTTCAGGTTCCCGAGGGCTTCCTCGGCCTCAGGGGTCCAAGCGAAGCACTCGGCCTTCCTTAAGAGGCGGTACAAAGGCAGGCCTCTTTCGCCGAGGCGTGAGATGAAACGGCTCAGAGCCGCGAGGCATCCCATGACCCTCTGTACGCCTTTCAAGTCCTTGATGGGCCACATGCTGGTGATGGCCGCGATCTTCTCCGGGTTGGCCTCGATGCCCCGCTCGGAGACGATGAACCCCAAGAGCATGCCTCGAGGGACCCCGAAGACACACTTTTCGGGATTGAGCTTCACACCTTTAGCCTTGAGACATCGGAATGTCACTTCAAGGTCAGAAAGGAGGTCGGAGGCTTTCCTCGTCTTGACTACGATGTCATCGACGTAGGCCTCGACCGTTCGGCCGATGTGTTCGCCGAACACATGGTTCATGCATCGCTGGTACGTTGCGCCCGCATTCCTCAAACCAAACGGCATGGTAACATAGCAGTACATGCCGAAGGGTGTGATGAAAGAAGTCGCGAGCTGGTCGGACTCTTTCATCCTGATCTGGTGATACCCTGAGTAGGCATCAAGGAAAGACAGGGTTTCGCACCCAGCAGTGGAATCCACGATTTGATTGATGCGAGGCAGAGGGTAGGGAACTTTCGGACATGCTTTGTTTAGACCAGTGTAGTCTACACACATCCGCCATTTCCCCCCTTTCTTTCTCACAAGCACAGGGTTGGCAAGCCATTCGGGATGGAATACCTCTTTGATGAACCCTACCGCCATTAGCTTGTGGATCTCCTCGCCTATGGCTCTGCGCTTTTCTTCGTCGAATCGGTGCAGAGGCTGCTTCACGGGTCGGGCTCCAGCTCGGATATCCAGCGAGTGCTCGGCGACTTCCCTCGGTATGCCGGGCATGTCCGAGGGACTCCACGTGAAAACATCGGCGTTTGCGTGGAGAAAGTCGACGAGCACTGCTTCCTATTTGGGATCGAGCTCGGAGCCGATCCGGATCTGCTTGGAGGCGTCGTTGCAGGGGTCAAGAGGGACGGACTTAACCGTCTCCGCTGGCTTGAAGTTGCCGGCGTGGCGCTTCACGTCTGGCGCCTCCCTAGAGAGGCACTCCAGGTCGGCGATGAGGGCCTCGGACTTGGCGAAGGCCTCGGCGTACTCCACGCACTCCACGTCGCATTCGTACGCGTGTCGGTACGTGGGCCCGACGGTGATGACCCCGTTGGGGCCCGGCATCTTGAGCTTGAGGTAGGTGTAGTTGGGGATGGCCATGAACTTGGCGTAGCATGGCCTCCCCAACACTGCGTGGTAGGTTCCTCGAAACCCGACCACTTCGAACGTGAGGGTCTCCCTTCGAAAGTTGGAGGGCGTCCCAAAGCAGACAGGTAGATCGAGTTGTCCGAGGGGTTGGATGCGCTTCCCGGGGATGATCCCGTGGAAAGGCGTAGCGCCCGTCCGGACCGAGGACAGATCGATCCACAGGAGCCCGAGGGTCTCGGCGTAGATGATGTTGAGGCTGCTGCCTCCGTCCATGAGGACCTTGGTGAGCCTGACGTTGCCGATGATGGGGTCGACAACGAGCGGGTATTTCCACGGGCTCGGCACATGGTCGGGATGGTCGGCCTGGTCGAAGGTGATGGGCTTATCGGACCAGTCTAGGTAGACTGGCGCCGCCACCTTTATCGAGTAGACCTCTCGACATTCTTGCTTGTGGTGCCGAGCCGAGGCATTTGCCACTTGCCCACCGTAGATCATGAAGCAGTCGCGGACCTCGGGGAACTCTCCTGCCTTGTGATCTTCCTTCTTAGCGTTGTTGAGAGCCTTGCCACCCTCTGCAGGTGGCCCGGCCTTGTGAAAGTGGCGTCGAAGCATGGCACACTCCTCAAGGGTGTGCTTGACGGGCCCCTGATGATAGGGGCACGGCTCCTTGAGCATCTTGTCGAAGAGGTTGGCACCTCCGGGAGGTTTCCGAGGGTTCTTGTACTCGGCGGCGGCGACAAGGTCCGTGTCGGCGGCGTCGCGTTTCGCTTGCGACTTCTTCTTGCCCTTCTTCTTGGTGCCGCGCTGAGTTGACGCCTCGGGAACATCTTCCGGTGGGTGGCCCTGGGGCCGCTTGTCCTTCCGGAAGATGGCCTCAACCGCCTCCTGGCCAGAGGCGAACTTGGTGGCGATGTCCATCAGCTCGCTCGCCCTGGTGGGGGTCTTGCGACCCAGCTTGCTCACCAGGTCGTGGCAGGTGGTGCCGGCGAGGAACGCGCCGATGACATCCGAATCAGTGACGTTGGGCAGCTCAGTGCGCTGCTTCGAAAATCGCTGGATGTAGTCCCAGAGAGACTCTCCCGACTGCTGGCGGCAGCTTCAGAGGTCCCAGGAGTTTCCAGGGCGCACGCACGTGCCTTGGAAATTGCCGGCGAAGGCTTGGACCAGGTCGTCCCAGTTGGAGATCTGCCCCAGAGGCAGGTGCTCTAGCCAGGCTCGAGCGGTGTCGGAGAGGAACAGGTGGAGGTTGCGGATGATGAGATTATCATCGTCCGTTCCACCCAGTTGGTAGGCCAGCCGATATTCCGCGAGCCACAGTTCCGGTCTCGTCTCCCCAGAGTACTTTGTGATAGTAGTCGGGGTTCGGAACCGGGTCGGGAACGGCGCCCGTCGTATGGCGCGGCTGAAAGCCTGCGGACCGGGTGGTTCAGGCGAAGGACTCCGATCCTCCCCACTATCGTAGCGTCCCCCACGCCTAGGGTGGTAGCCTCGGCGCACCCTCTCGTCGAGGTGGGCCCGACGGCTGCAGTGATGGTGCTCGTTGCCGAGGCGACCCGGGGCCGCAGGCGCTGTGTTGCGCGTGCGCCCGGTGTGGACCAAGGCTTCCCGCATGAATTGGGAAGTCGCGGCGCGATGTTCCGAGGGGTACCCCTGCCTTCGCGAGGCGGAGCTTTCAGCCCGTCAGACCGCGGCATCCTCCAGGAGGTTCTTGAGCTCTCCCTGGATACGCCGCCCCTCGGTGGTCGATGGCTCTGGCATCGCGCCGAGAAGCATTGCCGTTGCAGCCAGGTTCTGGCCGACTCCACTGGAAACTGGTGGCGGCCTTACCCTGACATCGTCGGCGATGCGGTGCTGGATGCCCTGGGGGAGATGACGCGCTTCTCCGGCCGGAGGTTGGCCCACCCATTCCTGCCCGATGTCCCGGCGGATCGGCTCAAGCGTTCCTGCTCCCTCGTCGAGCCTGGCCTGCATCTCGCGGATTTGCTCGAGCTGTGGGTCATGACCCCCCGCCGGGACGGGGACCACAGCTAGCTCCCGAAGGATGTCAACGCGAGGCACGGGCCTAGGGGGATCACCGTTCTCCGGTATACCAAGATGGTTGCCTTCGCCGGGACCCCCTAGATCGACGTGGAAACATTCGCGACTTGGACCGCAGTCCTCGTCGCCGAGGCTGCGGCTACCATCGGAACAGTCGGAAAGGCAGTAGTCGCATGCGGTCATGAAGTCCTGCACGGCACTGGGGTTACCAAGTCCGGAGAAATCCCAACAGAGGTCGGGCTCGCCATCTTCCTCGGACCCCGAGGGCCCGTAGGTCGAGACGGCCGTCAGCCGGTCCCAGGGTGACCGCACACGATACCCCAGAGGGTTTGGACTCGCCTCTATGAGAATGTCCACCGAAGCAGAGTTGCTTGGCGGGTCGAGGCCGAATCCAAAAGGCGCGAGATGGGAATCGGTCGGTACCTTTTGGTCGACGGGCGGTGACGAAGTCACGTCAGGGACAGACTGCACCATCGTCTCAGGTACGAGGGTGACGCCCAGCAAGTCCTTCACGAGCGTGCTGGCGTCGTCCGTTTGCTTGAGGTTGGTGTGTTGCGGGGAGATGGCGCTCATCTTTGTCTCAGACGCGAGGCCGATGCCCGACGCGCTCCCCATTGGGGCGCCGGCGCCGTCGACTCGCTCGACAGCCAACGAGGTGCCGCCTCCTGCTTGGCCTTGGTTGCCCCGCCTCCTCCTCCGTCGGCGGGGGAGGGGACGGGACAAGCCCGAATGTCGTCCTTCCACCACGTGGGGAAGGCGTCGTCGATTTCCCCGCCGGCGGGCGGGTTGTCGACTGCCATTATCGCTGTCGCGCGGGGGAAGGAGTATCATGTCGTAGCTACCATCGAGGGACATGAACTCAAGACTCCCGAAACGGAGCACCGTCCCGGGCTGGAGAGGTCGCTGGAGACTGCCCATCTGGAGCTTGACGGGAAGCTGTTCGTCAACACGCAGCAGGCCCCTACCTGGCGTGCCAACTGTCGGCGTTTCGAAACCCGGGGGGTCCCTGGACCGACGAGTAAATTGTCGCCGCGTGCCCCAGCCCAGATGGGTCGGCGCGAGGCGGAACGCGAAGGGGGGAGAGCAGCCGGAGGGAGACAGGCGTGGGAGGTGGAACCCGTGGCCTTCGTGTTAGCCCCGCGCCCAGGTCGGGTGCGCTTGCAGTAGGGGGTTACAAGCGTCCACGCGGGAGGGAGCGAGCGGCCTTGCGCGAGCACCGTCCCGTCCTTCCCCGCGCTCCCAACCCTCTGTAAGAGGGCCCTGGACCTCCCTTTTATAGGCGTAAGGAGAGGATCTAGGTGTACAATGGGGGGGGGGTGTAGCAGTGTGCTAACGTGTCTAGCGGAGGAGAGCTAGCGCCCTAAGTACATGCCATCGTGGCAGCCGGAGAGGTTTTGGCACCCAGTTCGTGTGGTGTCGTGGCCGTCGGAGGAGCGCTGGAGGACAGCTGTCGGGGCTGTCGAGTCCTTGCTGACGTCCTCTTGCTTCCGTAAGGGGGCTAAGAGCCACCGTCGTCATGGAGCGTGCGGGGCGCCATCATTACTCGTATAGTGGAGCGAGCCAGATGGGACGCCGGCCTTGTTCCCCGTAGCCTGAGTCAGCTTGGGGTAGGGTAATGATGGCGCCTCCTGTTGACGTGGTCGGTCCATGCCCTAGGTTGGGCGAGGTGGAGGCTCCTCCGAGGTCGAGGTCGAGTCTGTCTTCCAAGGTCGAGGTCGAGTCCAAGCCCCTGGGTCGGACAAGGCGGAGACCGTCGGCTGAGGCCGGGGCTAAGTCCGAGCCCTGGGGTCGGGCGAAGCAGAGTTCGTCGTCCTTCAGGGTTGAGCCCGAGTCCGAGCCCTGGGGTCGGGCGAAGCGGAGTTCGTCGTCTTCCGGGGCTGAGCCCGAGTCCGAGCCCTGGGGTCGGGCGAATCGGAGTTCGTCGTCTTCCGGGGCTGAGCCCAAGTCCGAGCCCTGGGGTCGTGCGGAGCGGAGTTCGTCGTCTTCCGGGGCTGAGCCCGAGTCCGAGCCCTGGGGTCGGGCGAAGCGGAGTTTCCCATGGCGTCTAGGGCCAGACTTGGCTGTTGTCAGCCTCACTCTGTCGAGTGGCTCAGCAGTCGGAGCGGCGCAGGCGGCGCTGTCCTCTTGTCAGACCGGTCAGTGGAGCGGCGAAGTGACTAGCGGTCACTTCGGCTCTGTCGACTGGAGGGCGTGCGTCAGGATAAAGGTGTCAGGCCACCTTTGCATTAAATGCCCCTGCGATTTGGTCGGTTGGCGTGGCGATTTGGCCAAGGTTGCTTCTTGGTGAAGACTGGGCCTCAGGCGAGCCGAAGGTGTGTCCGCTGCTGGAGGGGGTCCTCGGGCGAGACGTAGATCCTCCGGGGTCGGCTGCCCTTGCCCGAGGCTGGGCTCGGGCGATGCATGATCGCGTCCCTCGAATGGATCGATCCTTGACTTAATCGCACCCATTAGGCCTTTGCAGCTTTGTGCTGATGGGGGTTACCAGCTGAGATTTAGGAGTCTTGAGGGTACCCCTAATTATGGTCCCTGACAATTTGGGATTCACATTTATTAGTAAGATAGGTGTTGTTAATAAAATATTGACCAACTAAAATGCTTACTGCTCAACCTTAGCCTCACCTTGTTATGCCTGCATTAATTTTTCCCCCACTTGCTGAGCCCCGACCATAAGTGAGCTCACCCTTGCTAATATTTTGATCAGAGGGTGATGCTGGAGACTTTGAAGGAGATTTTATCGACGAGGAATTCTAAGTCTAACGATACGCCGGTCATCTTCCTGTGGGAGATTGCTCCTGTTATTTAAATTCCGCTTTACTTTGATGTGGTACTTGTTAAAGATACAGTGTTTCAGATGATGTAATAAAGTATTCTACTCTCTTTACGCCTTTATTGCATTGTCTTTTGATATTGTCGTCATTTCGGACCTGGGGGGTTTCTGGACCGACTAGTAAATTTGTCGCTGCGTGTCCCTGCCCAGATGGGTTGGTGCGAGATGGAACAAAAGGGGGAAATGAGCCTTGTATTATCCTGCACCAGGGTGCTCGTAGTAGGGGTTACAAGCGTTGCGAGAGAGCGATAGCGGGAGAGCGAGTAGGAGAGAGCGAGAGAGAGAGAGAGGGTCTGGCCCTGCCCGTCTTCTCCCGTCCCTTTGTCGTGCGTCTACCCCTCCCCCTCCTCTTCCCGTGCTCCTGGACATCCCCTTTTATAGACATAAGGAGATGGGCCAGCTGTACAATGGGGGTGTAGCTATGTGCTACGTGGCCAGTGGGGAAGTGCCTGGTCGCTATGCACGTGTTAACGTGTCCGTTGGAGAAGTGCATGAACCCTGTAGAAGCACAGCTGTTGGCGCTGCATGGATCCTGCTGACGTCTCCTTGCTTTCGTAGGGGGCTTGAGAACCACCGACGTCATGGACGCATGCGGGGAACCATCATTGCTTGTTACCGGGGTAAGCTAGATGGGACGCCGGTCTTGTTCCTTCGTAGCCTGAGCTAGCTAGGAGTAGGGTAATGATGTATCCCTTGTGGCGCGGTCGACCTGAGCTTGAGGTCGGGTGAGGCGGCGGCTCCTCCGAGGCCGAGGCTGAGGCCGAGGCCTAGGGTCGGGCGAGGATGTGATTCTTCCCGAGGCTGAGGCTGAGGCCGAGCCTCGAGGTCGGGCGAGGCGGAGATCTCCTCCCGAGGCCGAGGCCGAGGCCTAAGGTCGGGTGAGGCGGAGCTTCCTATTGCGTCCGAGGCTGAACTTGGTTGTTGTCAGTTTCACCCGGGTGGTTGGCACAGCAGCCGGAGTGGGGTGGGCGGCGCTGTTTTCCTATCAGATCGGACAGAGAAAGGGCGAAGTGACTGCAGTCACTTCGACCTTGTCGGTTGAGGCACACGTGTCAGGATAAGGTGTTAGGCGATCCCAGCATTAAATGTGCATGCAATACGGTCGGCTGGTAAGGCGATTTGGCCAAGGTCGCTTGCACGACAAGGCTTGCTTTTGGCTGAGCCGAGGGTGTGCTCGCTGCCTGAGGAGACCCTCAGGCGAGACGTGAATTCGCCCGGGACTACTGTTCCCGCCCGAGGCCGGGCTCGGCCGAGGCGAGATCGCGTCCCTTGGTAGACGAAGCTTTGACTTTGACCCGAACTGTCAGTCTTTATGGTTTGTTCTGAAGGTGTTTATCAGCTGTGTTTAGGAGTGTTGGGGGTACCCCTAATTACGGTACCCGACAGATATATTACACTTGTGACGTCAACATATGTGCGGAAATGGATCCTGGCACACGTATGCTATGCGCTCAGTTCTACCCCCTGGAACCGGGTGTGACAGAAGTGGTATCAAAGCTATGCTGACCCTAGGTCATTAGACTAGTTAGAAATGGAAAGCCTAGTTTGTTCAAAACTTGCTAATTTCATTCTTATAAAATTATTTTATCAGCCTTACCTCTTTAAAATTTCAACTGAGTTGACATTTCTCTTGTAGATGGTTCGTACTCTCCAAACTACCCGTGTCAACACCAGCTACGCCCCTCAACCCCGGTAGATCCCGGTCTACCCAGTGGTAGTCGAGGAAGTTCCGGCGGATCTCCCTCCGCTCCGAGTGGAGAATGTAGTCATCCTGGAGGACAGCTTGGAGGATCAGCTGCCGACCCCCACCCTATTGGCAGAGTCCCTGGCCTTCGCAGCTAGGTCATCGACATCGGCACCGCCTGCACCAGCCGTCCAAGCACCTGCACCCGGAGGCGACGACCCCGACGACTCTGGGGATGACGATGATGAGGATGATGATGACGACGAAGGAGGAGACGAACATGTCAACCAGGAAGCTGATTATGCCTAGCAGGACTACTTCATGGGGTTTGGTCCTGTTGTCGAACATTATGCATCAATGTTCGAGATGGGGCACTTCCCCAACCTGCTGCAAGAAGTGCTGCACACGCCAGGCACCTACATCCACCCCCTGTATGAAACAAGGCGAGTGAGCGAGCCTCCCCAGGCTTGCTACTACATCACTCACATCCACGTTAGGGTGATGGATGCAGGGGATAGAGGATTTAGGACTCTGTCTGCTCATGAGTCCCTGACACCACTATCCACCTACGCTGCCTCGGTCAGCGATGCTGCCCATCGGACCCTGTGGTCGCTCAGCCACACCTACTGGCAACAGCTACAGAACACGAGGTTCAGACATCTTCCTCAGCGTCTGAGTGGAGGAAGCCAGACCAGCATCGTTCCAGGTGAAGCTGGTGAGGATCGCCTCAACACCCTAGCTGGTGTAGTGGCCAGTCTCAACACCGACATGGACAGTGCCACCCTGGATCTCTCTAGGGTGCACTTGGAGCTGGAAAATGCCCATGCCAGGATTGCCGCCCTGGAAGCCCAACTTCAAGGACTGGATCTGCCCGAAGCCCAGGTCCCCGCCATGGCGTTGTCTCCTCCCCGCAAGAGGCTGCGCTATGGGGAGCCCGGATCCGTCACTAGGCTGCTTTAGGTGTTTTGAGATATGATGTAATAAGTTAGTTTCTACGTCAGATGATGATACTCTTTTTAAGTTATCCTATTAATAAATTACAACCATGTGATGGTGATTGGTTGACATGTTTGAGTTGTATTTTTGTTTGAGTGCAATGGTCTTATGGAATGATGGCCATAAGATCATATAAAAATAATAATAATAAACTTAGGATACTCCCCTCTTGAATCTTTTATACTCCTCACTTTTCTAAGGATTTCACTTCCTAACCAATTAGATGGTGAACGCTCGTCAAGGACCCAACAACAACCGGAACCAGCGTGGTCAACATATACCACCACCACTCCCACCGAATCCCAACATGGAGCAATTCATTGCCGCCCAGATGCAGTTTCTACAAGGACTTACTGCAACTGTTCAGCAGATTTAGCAGAACCAGCTGAATCAACAGCATCAGCAGCAACAACAGTATGCACCCCGGCCAGAGATAAGCACCGGGATTTTATGAGTCATCATCCGCCAACATTCTCCCATGCGGTTGATCCTCTAGATGCCGATGACTGGCTCAAGGTCAATGGAAAGAAGCTTGACATCACCCAGTGCAACGACCGGGAGAAGGTTTTGTATGCCTCGGGAAGACTCGAGGGTTCCGCATCCAACTGGTGGGATGCCTTCACAGCGGCACATCCCAACGCAGATACAATAACCTGGCAGGAGTTCCAAGCGAACTTCCGCGCTCATCACATTCCCTCGGGAATCATGAAGTTGAAGAAGAAAGAATTCCTTTCCCTTACTCAAGGGAATATGACTGTCAGCGAGTATCATGATCGCTTTACTCAGCTTTCACGCTACGCACCGGAAGAAGTGGATACAGATGAGAAGCGCCAAGAGTGTTTCTTGGAAGGACTGATTGGACCTCTGAATTATCAACTTTAGAGTCATACATTCCCCAATTTCCAGACACTGCTAAACAAGGCAATTGGCCTTGAAAGTAAAAGAAGGGAATTATCTGACCATAAAAGGAAGTTCCAAGGTCAGTCCAGTAGGAACACTCGCCCGAACAACGCTCAAGGTTCACAGTTCCGCTCTGGAAATCAGGGTGGAAACAATTATCAAGTGCAACACTCTGGACAGCAAGGCCAGAGAAATAATCAAAATCAAAACCAGCAAAGGAGCAACTCTCAGACCAACCAGAGGTCTGGTGGGAGTTCACAGAACCGTCAAGGTGGCACCAGTAACACGTAGGCCAGAAGCAACAACGCACTAGTCCAACCCAATGGCTGTTTCAAGTGCGGTGAGCTAGGCCACTATGCTAACAACTGCCCAAGGCGCAACCAACAAACACCTCAAAGGAGCAACACTCAGAGAAATGACCAGAACACCCCCGCTCGTGGATCTACACAAAACAAGACTCCGTAGAACCAGAGTAGAGAAAGGGTCAATCACATCACTGTAGAATCAGTACCTGAGGATGCCGGCATAGTGTATGGTATGTTCCTCGTTAACTCCATACCTGCATCAGTTTTATTTGACTCTGGAGCATTGCATTCATTCATAACTGAGTCATTTGTGGAAAAACATAAAATACCGAAGTATCCTCTTAAGAAGATGTTACATATTAGTTCACCGGAAGGTAACATGAAGGCCACACACTCATGCCCCCATGTTAATCTCAAGATTCAAGGAATAGATTTTTCAGTCAACCTAGTGGTCCTAGGATCCAATGGTATTGATGTGATTCTTGGATGCAATTGGTTGAAAAGTTGTGATGGAGTGATACAGTGTGCCAATGGAACAATTATGTTGACAAGTCCATAAGGTGAAAGAATCCAAGTTATCATAGATAAGTCAACAGATGCAAAAGGAAAGACAGTGATCAATCACTTGGAAGAAAAGCCCTTGGAAAATATCAAGGTAGTGTGCGAGTACCCAGACGTATTTCCGGAGGAATTACCAGGTATGCCACCTGACCGTGATATAGAGTTTTCTATTGAATTATTACCCGGACCGCACCTATCTCGAAAAGACCTTATAGAATGGATGTCAAAGATTTAGTAGAACTGAAGAAACAAATAGAAGAATTACTAGGAAAAGGTTTCATTCGCCCAAGTTCGTCCCCTTGGGGAGCCCCAGTTATATTTGTGAACAAGAAGGATGGTTCGAGGACAATGTGCGTTGATTATAGAAGTTTGAATGAAGTAACCATCAAGAATAAATACCCAGTACCTCGGATTGAAGATTTATTTGATCAGATGAAGGGAGCTAAGATATTCTCGAAGATAGATCTAAGATCGGGATATCATCAGTTAAAAATTCGAGCAGAAGATGTACCGAAGACAGTCTTCACGACAAGATATGGATTATATGAGTTTTTGGTCATGTCGTTCAGACTGACTAATGCACCAGCATACTTTATGAATTTGATGAATAAAGTATTCATGGAATATCTGGATCAGTTTGTGGTCGTATTCATTGACGACATACTGATATACTCTCCGAATGAAGAAACACATGAAGATCATCTAAGGCTAGTCCTATAAAAGCTTCGTGACCATCAACTATATGCGAAGTTCTCGAAGTGTGATTTTTGGTTAAAGGAAGTTGCTTTCTTAGGGCATATCATTACCGATGGTGGAATTAAAGTGGACCCAGGAAAGATAAGTGAGATATTGGATTGGAAGCAACCTAAGGATGCATCCAAGATCAGAAGTTTTCTTGGATTGGCAGGATACTATAGAAGATTTATTGAAGGTTTTTACAAGTTAGTGAAACCTCTTACCTCACTACAGGAGAAAGGTAAAGAGTTCAAGTGGGATGAAGCTTGTCAGAATTGTTTTGAAGAACTCAAGAAAAGGTTAACCACTGCACCAATATTGGTAATGCCAGACATCCACAAGGGATTTGATGTGTATTGCGATGCATCACACCTTGGACTTGGATGTGTGCTAATGCAAGAAGGAAAAGTGATAGCTTATGCTTCAAGACAGTTGAGGAAACATGAGAAGAATTATCCTACGCATGATTTGGAACTAGCTGCCGTAGTGCATGCTTTGAAGATTTGGAGGCACTATATGATTGGAAACAAGTGCAAAATCTTCACGGATCACAAAAGCTTGAAATATATATTCACTCAGAAGGAACTCAACCTAAGACAGAGAAGATGGCTTGAGTTGATTAAGGACTATGATTTGGAAATACAATATCACCCAGGAAAAGCAAATGTAGTAGCTGATGCTTTGAGTCGTAAGGGTCAAGTGAACAACATCACTACTCATTTGATGTCACAGGAATTGTGCTGGGAAATGGAACAACTCAACCTTGGTGTGCTCAATAATGTAGAAGCAACGGTTATGGAAGTTGAATCTACTTTGGAAGAAGAGATTCGTAAAGGACAAGAGTCCGATGAGAAGATCAAGGAAATTAAAACTTTGATTAGTTTGGGAAAAGCCCCAGATTTCATGGAAGATGATCAAGGCACATTATGGTTTAAGAAGAGAATCTGCGTACTGGAAATCGAACACCTGCGCCAACTTATTTTGAGAGAAGCTCATGATTCAGCTTACTCTATTCACCCTGGTAGTACAAAGATGTACCAGGATCTTAAGGAAAAGTATTGGTGGTACGGTTTGAAAAGAGATGTTGCTACTCATGTTGCATTATGTGACGTGTGTCAGCGAGTTAAGGCCGAACACCAAAGACCAGCAGGATTACTACAACCTCTCAAGGTACCTGAATGGAAATGGGAAGAAATCGGTATGGATTTCATAGTTGGACTAACCCGTACTCGGGATGGCTATGGTTCAATATGGGTCATAGTAGACAGGTTGACTAAAGTGGCACACTTTATACCTGTGAAGACAACTTACTCAGGAGCCCAGTTAGCAGAGTTATACATATCGAGGATTGTTTGTCTACATGGAGTACCGAAGAAGATCGTATCAGATAGAGGAACCCAGTTTACCTCGCGCTTTTGGAAAAGACTACATGAGTCCATGGATACCAAGCTAAACTTTAGTTCAGCTTATCATCCGCAAACGGATGGGCAAACGGAAAGAACAAACCAAGTGTTGGAAGATATGCTAAGAGCTTGCGCTCTAAAGCATGGTAGAAGCTGGGATAAAAGTTTGCCTTATGCAGAATTCTTGTATAACAACAGTTATCAAGCAAGTCTAAAAATGGCACCATTTGAAGCACTCTATGGACGAAAGTGTAGAACACCGCTTTATTGGAATCAGACTGGAGAAAGTCAAGTATTCGGTCCAGAAATTCTCCAAGAGGCGGAAAAGCAAGTGCAGATTATCAGATAAAATTTGAAGACAACACAGTCAAGACAGAAAAGCTATGCTAATAATAGAAGAAGAGAGTTGATGTTTGAAGTAGGAGACTTTGTCTACCTTAAAGTTTCACCGATGAGAGGAATGAAAAGGTTTAAGGTTAAGGGAAAATTATCACCTCGCTATATCGGCCCATTTAAGATTTTGGAAAGAAAAGGTGAAGTAGCCTATCAGTTAGAGCTACCCGATAGTTTATCAGATGTGCATGACGTATTTCACGTGTCACAACTCAAGAAGTGCTTAAGAGTACCGGAAGAACAGTTACCCATGGAAGAACTGAATGTCAATGAAGATTTGACTTATTCGGAGTACCCGGTCAGAATTCTAGAAACATCTCGCAGAATTACACAAAGTAAAGTTATTAACATGTGCAAAGTTCAGTGGAGTCATCATTCGGAGGATGAGGCCACTTGGGAAAGAGAAGATGAACTCAGAGCAGAATTCCCTCAGTTGTTCTCGGAAGTTTCTTAATCTCGAGGACGAGATTCTTTTAAGAGGGGTAGGTTTGTAACACCATAAAAGCCATCAACTAAAAATAATAAATTTGGTTATTATGTTAATTAGGGTAATAATTTTTTTAAGTGTTTAATTATTTATTTGCATTTTGATCATTTTCTTTGTATGCGCTTGATTGATTATCGGATGTTTATTATCAATTCTTTTTAAAGAAAAACCTAGTAATTAATATAATAATTAAATAATATAATAGTTATTAGTCTAAAAACAAGTATTTTATTTTATAAATAACTTTGGTGAATTTTTAGGAAATTTTTGAGCTATCTAAAAATGTATTTCGGAATTAGAAAAAAAGAAAAAAACAAACTCTAACCCTAGCCGGCCCACTAGGGGCCCATCTATTCCTATGGTTGCCGCGCCCTAGCCGCCTGGCTTCCAGCCGCCGCCACCTGCACTTCTCTTCTCCCTCCTCTATTCTCTCTCTCCCAAGCGTTTCTCTCTCTCCTCCCTTTGCTCTCCCTCACGCGCACCAGGAGCCCAAGCGCCACGCGCCCTGCAGCCGCCGCGCGCAGGCGAGCCCCGGCCCCAAGAGTCACGAGGATCATGAGCATCACCTCCGGGTTGTCCTCGGAAGACTCAGAGCACATCAACTCTATGCCAAGCTCAGCAAATGCGAATTCTGGTTAGAGAAGATAGCCTTCCTCGGGCATATCTTAATAGCAGAAGGGATAGAAGTGGACCCATCCAAGGTAGAAGTTGTGTCCAAATGGAAGCAGCCATCCAACGTTAGTGAAGTTCAAAGCTTCTTGGGAATGGCGGGATATTATCGCCGTTTTATCAAAGGATTCTCTAGCATAGCAAGACCCATGACCGAGCTCCTCAAGAAAGATAATAAATTTGTGTGGACCCCAAAGTGTGAAGAAAGTTTCAAAATCATAAAGACGAAACTCACAATCGCGCCAGTTTTGACACTGCCAGACATCCACAAAAGTTTTGTCATCTTCTGCGATGCTTCAAGACAAGGTTTGGGATGTGTGCTTATGCAGAATGAGAAAGTCATCGCCTATGCATCATGCCTACTCAAGCCTCATGAACAGAATTATCCAACCCATGATTTGGAATTAGCAGCCATAGTGCATGCCCTAAAGATATGGAGACATTACCTGATTGGAAACAAATGTCAAATTTTCACAGATCACAAGAGCCTAAAGTACAGTTTCACCCAACCAGATCTCAATCTCTGTCAGCAAAGATGGCTAGAGCTGATTAAGGATTATGACATTGAGATCCACTACCACCCTGGAAAAGCCAATGTAGTAGCAGACGCCCTTAGCTGGAAGCCTTTCGGGGGAAAAAGCAACCAACTTCTTGGAAGACTTGAAGAGAGAATCGGTCAGCTAAATGCTTGTTTGGGAGAAAATGGCAGCTTAGAAGTTAAACCAATGCTGGAAGATCTCATACGCAAAGCTCAGCGTTTGGACACCGAGATGGCAGGATTGCAGAAAAAGCTCGCAAGGAACATCTTCCGAACCTCAGGACAGATGTAGAAGGGCCCTTTGGTTTAGGAACCGTCTGTGTGTGCCGAAGGGAGAGGCACGAGGAATCCTGCTCGACGAGGCCCACAACTCAGCCTACTCTATCCACCTAGGGACCACCAAGATGTACCTAGACCTCAAGACCAGATACTGGTGGAGAGGAATGAAAAAGGAGATAGCTCAGTATGTGGCCCGGTGTGATACTTGCCAACAAACTAAGGCAGAGCATTAGAGGCCTGTAGGCCTACTGCAACCCCTCCCAGTGCCCAAATGGAAGTGGGAAGAAATAGGCATGGATTTCGTGATCGGACTGCCTCGGACCCAAAAAGGGAATGATTTTATCTGGGTTATAATCGACTGTCTTACCAAGGTAGCTCACTTCATTCCAGTAAAAACTACCTTCGGAGGAGCCACCTTTGCCAGGATATATCTCAAGGAAATAATCAGACTTCATGGCATTCCACGAAAATAGTGTCAGACAGGGGAACGCAATTCACCTCAAAATTCTGGATGAGCCTTCAGCAAGCTATGGGCACCAAGCTAGACTTCAGCACCGCCTACCACCCCCAGTCAGACGGACAGACAAAAAGAGTCAACAAAGTCCTCGAGGATTTGTTGAGAGCTTGTGTGTTGACCTTTGACAGAAACTGGGAGTCCAGTTTGCCGTATGCAGAGTTTTCATACAACAGTTATCAGGCCAGTATCAAGATGTCACCTTTTGAAGCCTTGTATGGAAGGAAGTGCCAGACCCCTCTGATGTGGTCCAACATAGGGGAAAAGACCCTAGAAGGGCCTGCCTTCATTAAAGAGGCGGAAGAGAAAGTTGCCCTGATCCACAAAAGACTATTCAAAGCTCAAAGTCGGCAAAAGAGTTACGCAGACAACAGAAGGAGAGAACTCAGTTTCGAAGAAGGAGATTTTGTCTACCTCAATGTCTCCCCAATGTGTGGAGTCAAATATAATGATTCCAAGTAAAAGGGAAGCTAGCTGCATGATTCGTCGGCCCCTATCCTATCATCAGCAAAATAGGGCCCGCAGCCTACCGCCTTCAATTGCCACAGTCCATGTCAGATATCCACAATGTGTTTCATGTATCTCAACTCCGCAAATGCTTGAAAGTACCAGAAAGTCACATCACAGAAGAGTCAATTCAGATTCAGAAGGATCTGCAGTATCGAGAAAAGCCAGTGAAGATTCTCGATTCAGCTATTCGAAAAACCCGAAACTCAGAAGTTGAAAGGGAAATGTGCCCTTGGGCAATTTCTATTATGTTTTGGTGATTAAGTGCCCAACACATTTGATTAAGTTCTTATGTGCTAAATGAAGAGAAAAGTGCAAATCAAGACATGAGGTATGTTTCTAGACTTAGTACATTGTTTTAAGTACTAACATATTTTGTCTAAGTGCTAGAAACAGGAAAAGAAAGAATTGCAAATGACTTGGTTGTGTGAAGCCAAAGTACAGCTCGGCCTGGCACACCGAACTGTCTGGTGGTGCACCGGACAGTGTCCGGTGGTGCACTGGACAGTGTCCGGTTTGCCAGGTTGGTTTCCGGTGAATAGGTCGCTCTCGGGAAAAGTTTGGCGGCGTACGACTATAATTCACTGGACTGTCCGGTGGTGCACCGGACTGTCCGGTGGTGCATCGGACTGCCCGGTGGTGCAATCTTCGCGCGACGCGTGGCAGCTCCAATGGTCGGCCACGCAATCTTCGCGCGACGCATGGCAGCTCCAACGGTCGGCGAGGGGCACCAGACTGTCTGGTATGCACCGGACAGTGTCTGGTGCGCCAACTGGCCCGGAGCTACAACAGTCGTTTACGCCAGAAAAGGAAGGAGATCGGCACCAGACCATCTACAGTGACTGTCCGGTGGCGCACCAGACTGTCCGGTGCGCCACTCGACAGAAGGCAAGGATGGCCTTCCTTGTTGGCCTTCAACGGCTCCTAGCTGCCCTGGGGCTATAAAAGGGACCCTAGGCGCATGGAGGAGCTACCTAAGCATTCACTAAACATTCTAAGACTCCAAGACTCCAACTTCACACATTCGATTCTTTGAGATAGTGACTTGAGCTCCATCTGAGTTGTGAACTCTGTGCGTTGTGTTTTGAGCTCAAGTTGTGACTTGTGTGCGTAGTTGTGCTGCGATTTGTGTCTTGTGTGTGTTGCTCATCCCAACCTTACTCTTGTGCGTTCTTTGTGATCAATCTTGTAAGGGCGAGAGGCTCCAACTTGTGGAGATTCCTCGCAAACGGGAAGAAGACTATAAGCAAGAAAGCCGTGGTATTCAAGTTGATCATCGGATCACTTGAAAGGGGTTGAGTGCAATCCTCGTCCATTGGGACGCCACAACGTGGAAGTAGGCAAGTGTTACTTGGCCGAACCACGAGATAAAATCGCGTGTCTCTTGTGTGCTTTCTCTTTGATTGTCTGTGTTCACAAGACCTCATTTCAAGCTACTTAGCCGTCCTAACTTTCATAACTAAGTTTTGTGGGTATTAGTGTTGAATTTTACAGGATCACCTATTCACCCCCCTCTAGGTGCTCTCAATTGGTATCGGAGCCGTTCTCTTCATGTAAGGGACTAATCGCCCGAAGAGATGGATCCTAAGGGAAAGGGGATGGTGGTCAACGACAAGGAGAAGGAGTCCTTCCTCAATGAGCCTAGAGACGACAAGCCTACCGACTCAGGCTCAAGTCACAAGAAAAGGGATGGGAAGAAGAAGAGGCGCATCAAGAAAATCGTCTACTACAACAGCGATGCCTCTTCATCTTCACCAAGAGACGACGATGATGACGACTCATCATCGAAAAATAAAACGGTTAATCAAAATTATTCATTTGATTATTCCCGTATTCCATTCAATTCTAATGCTCATTTACTATCAATTCCACTTGGGAAACCTCCGCACTTTGATGGAGAAGACTACTCATTTTGGAGTCACAAAATGCGTAGTCACCTATTTTCTCTCCATCCTAGTATTTGGGAGATTGTTGAAAATGGAATGCATTTTGATAATACTGACAACCCCGTTTTCATAAATGAGCAAATTCATAAGAATGCACAAGCTACCACTGTTTTGCTAGTATCTTTATGCAGGGATGAATACAATAAGGTGAGCGGCTTGGACAACGGCAAGCAAATTTGGGATACCATCAAGATATCACATGAGGGAAACGACGTCACCATGATCACCAAAATGGAGTTGGTGGAAGGCGAACTGGGAAGATTTGCGATGATCAGGGGAGAAGAGCCAACACAAACCTACAACAGGCTCAAGACCCTCATCAACAAAATTAGAAGCTATGGAAGCACAAGATGGACGGACCACGACGTCGTCTGACTTATGCTAAGGTCATTCATGGTAATTGACCCCCATCTTGTCAATCTCATTCGTGAAAACCCTAGGTACACCAAGATGACGCCCGAGGAGATACTCGGAAAATTCGTGAGCGGGCGTATGATGGTAAAGGAAGCACGATATGTGGATGATGCTCTTAATGGCCCTCTACCCGTCTACGAGCCTCAACCCGTTGCTCTCAAAGCAACAAGCAACCAGGAGGTGCTACCAAGCAGGGTGGCACAAGTTGAGGTTGCCGGGCTAAACGAAGATGAGATGGCCCTAATCATCAAACGCTTCAAGACCACACTAAAAGGACGCAAGGAGTTCCCCAACAAGAACAAAGCAAAGGGGAAGCGCTCCTGTTTCAAATGCAGTAAGACTGGTCATTTTATAACACAATGCCCCGATAATGATAATGACCAGGAACAAGAAAAGCATGGGAAGAGGGAGAAGAAGAAGGTTTATGTCGGTGATTTGGGTCCGACCACACACCCGGGGGTTGCCCCTCGAGGCGTTTTTAGGAGTAGGACGATATAGCTGACTGTAGCTCGATGGTTCGTGCCAGAGGCACGAGAGACGGTGGACAATCTTGTATAGGTTCAGGCCGCTTTGAGATGCGTAATACCCTACGTCCTGGAGTGGATCTTATGTGTGGTAGATTACAAGGGAATTCTCTAATACAGGAGACGTTAGAGAGCTGGGTGGATGGCTAATGAGTAAGATGTTCTTGAAGGGGTGCCCCCTAGGCCTTATATATTCGACAGTGGGGCATTACATGCGGATATGATAACCACGTGTTCCTAAGTAATAGTGAACCGACTGAGTTTATCTTCCTATAATCTTGTCGACTTATAGTCCTTTGGCTCCGACGCCTGAGGGCGCTACGCGGGAAAGTCGAATCAATGCTGCAGATAGCGTTTGAGTTCAGCAAACTGCATGGGCTCGAGCTGATCCGTACTCGTGTTGATCCGTTCTGCTGAAAGTTCCTCCCCTGGCCCACGAAGGGATGGCCTTGCGAAATAATGGGCCTGGGGCCTTTAGCGAGGCCTTCTTGCCTTCTAGTGGACCCGGGGGATATCTGTCCCCCACAAGCCCCCAATCTTTGTGTTGATTTTGAAATAATCGGCCCAAAGTTTCTAGGTCCAGCTTACAATTTTGAAACATGTCTGCTAAGTCGTTACCTCCAACTCTGAGTAACTTGGTAAAAACAATCTTCTGTCATCTTCTTTTGGCATCATTCCACAGTCTTGTGCTTTTAATCTTCAGTAATCGGTGCTCTGTTTATGCTTTAGAGGTCGACGTTTTGTTCTTAGGGGTTAAGGATTCATTGGGGTGTAGCCCCCGAGCTTTGAGTGGATTACTGAAAATAATCCACTCAAAGGTCTTCATCTCATACTTCTTTAGAAATCGTTGTCTCTGACTTAGACTTATGCTTTAGAAATCAGCATTTTGCCATCAGCCTATGCTTTAGAGATCAACATTTTGTTCTCGGGGTCTCAGGATTCATTGGGTGCACCTCCGGTGCACCCAATGGGTGTAGCCCCCGAGCTTTGAGTGGATTACTGAAAATAATCCACTCAAAGGTCTTCATCCCATGCTTTTTTAGAAACCATTGTCTCTGACTTAAACTCATGCCTTAGAAATCAGCATTATCTCATCTTCATTTCATGCCTTAGATTTCAGCATTATATCATCAGTTTATGCTTTAGAGATCAGCATATAGTTTTTTGTCTTTTTGAGATCAACAATATGGCTTGCCCATGCACCAGCTTGAAATTTTTTTGATCAGCGACGGATTGGACATCCGGTAGATGGCCCTTGGCTTGTCTTCCTTTCGCTTCATGCTTCAATGCTCTGTTGATTAGACTTGTACTTCATCAGCTATTTTTTGGCTTTCTTCCGATCTCCATAGATATATTCTTTTTGTCTTGATACATTCATTGCGTATATTGTATGGATGTGACCGCTTGGGAAAATCTATTGAAAATTCCTGGACGTCCCCCCCAATGGGTGTAGGCAAGGGACGGCTTGGTGCGCTGAGCGTTTAGCGAACTGTCCCTGAGTAGTAACTTGATGTGACCGCGGGTGTAATCATATCATCCATGCTGTTGACTTGAGTCCCAATGGGTGCTGTGTTACGTGAAACGGCGTCAGCCGCCTGACTTGTTTCCAGACGATTTGAATTGCTTATTGAATACTTGCGACTGTTTACTGACCGTGGTAGGAGATGAGCGGTTGCTTTCTTCCTCTATAAATTGAGCGCTTGCTTCACTGGTGTCTTCACACATCTCTCTACCGTTGCTTGCTTATTCTCCTCTTTTCTGTTCCACCATGGGCAAGAGCAAGAAAAGAGGAAGTTCGTCGCACCACTCTGGCGACAAGCGAAAGCGCGAGCCGACCCCTCCCTCGGAGGATTTCGGCGATTCTGAGTAATCGGAGGAGGAGTTCTCCTCCAAGTCTGAGGGATCGCCAGTCTACACCTCGCCCCCGGCATCGTCCGAAGACTCGGACGATTCCCAGGGGATTGCCGCCGAGGTGTGGACATATATCCGGGCCGTCGAGCACTCCGGGCTCGATGGCTCGGATGAGTCGGAGGTCTCCTCGGACGAGGAGGACTACTCTAACTCGTCCGAGGAGGGGAGCGGCGGTGACGGCGACGGCGAGGGCGACAGCGACGATGGAGGCGACGGCAGCAAGGGCGACGGCAAGGGCGGCAGCGGCAGCGGCAAGGCCAGTGGCAAGGCACCACTGGCTTAAAATATTAGTATAGATAAGTAGTGTTAGTATTAGTAGAATAATGTAGTAGTAGTTAGTAGTATAGTATAGTGTAAGTAGTGTAGTAGTGTAATGTAGTAATGTAATGTGTCAAAAAGTGGGAAGAAGCCCGGCTCATAATGAGTCGGCCTTTAATTTTGTGTAAGAAATTCCCCCCTTATATAATTAAGTAAACTCGGGCTTGATCTTGTGCACACCCTTTGCCTTTGCATCACTTCTTTATAGTTGATCGACAATTTGTGTTTGTATCCAATGCGGCCGTTGTTCTTAGAAGTAACTCTTGAGTAATGACTTGCCATTGCTGTGTCGCGTTTTAATTCTGTCTGCATTTACGTGGAGACAGAACGGTCTGGTTTACTGCCGGTGTCTTCAGGGGTAACAGCCGAACGGTTTTTGGCGACGCCGGCATTTTAGAGGTAACAGCCGAGTCCTTTCGAGCCACATCAGCGCTTTTAGAAATAACGGCCGAGTGATTATGGTGACGTCAGTGTTTTAGAAACAACAGCGGAGTCACATCGAGCCACGTCGGTGTTTTAGAAATAACGACCGAGTGAGGATTGGTGATGTCAGCATTTTTAGAAATAACCGCTGAGTTACGCCGAGCCACGTCGGCGTTTTAGAAATAATGATCGAGTGATGACTGGGCACTTTTTAGACATGGTGTCTGACCCAGGAAAACCCCACTTGTACCGCGTTGCCGCATGCCTCTGCATTCTGAGCCCTAGCTTTACTTTCTGCCTCTAGACCTCCTCTGTTTCCCTTTGATCTCGCTTCCGCTCAGTTCGCCGATGAGATTGAGATGGTGCCCAAGCGAAAGAGTCAGAATTCTGCCGCTGTGGTTATTCCTCCCATCGATCCCAACAGCCAATTGCCTTTCGCAGGTAATCATATGTCTGTTGTTTTTGAGTCAGATCTTCTCCACCTCGTCGATGTCGGAGTTCTTCCTCCGAAGGAGCTTTGTTCCTGACGGATTTGCCGTGAGGTTACTGTCCCGATGGAGGATACTCATGAGTCTGTCGTTTACATTCCTTTTCTTCTCCGCGGCCTTGCTCTTCCAATTTCTCCCTTATTTCGTGGTCTTCTTGATTTTTACAATCTGAATCTGACTCATCTGAATCCCAACTCTATTCTGCAAATTTCTATCTTTGTCCATTTGTGTGAAGCCCACCTTGGAATTCTTTTTCACTTCGGTTTGTGGAAACACTTATATCACTGTCGTCCTAGGATGGCTGGGGGGCAGCATCATCTTGTGGGCGGTGCGAGTCTAGAGATGCGTCGTGGGAGGAAGACAGAGTACCTGGATATCCCACTCAAAGACAACATTAAGGGATGGCGCTTAGAGTGGTTCATTGTTGAAAATCATGGCAAGTCCCTCCCCCTCGTTCAGGGAGACAGCCGGACGTGCGCACTCCCAGTTGGATTGAGTCCCCCACCACCTTGGAGATAACAGAGGCCAAGGTTCTGCTTGATGAAATTTGGTTGCTGAAGGAGAGAGGTCTGACCGCTGAAGCTGTGGTTGCAGACTTTGTTTTTAAGATTATTTAGCCCCTGAAGGATAGGGCGTACCCGGCTTACTTATACAGTGGTGCCACTAACTCAACTCGGGTTACTGACAAGAGGATTCCTGCTGTGGATTTGGTGAGCCGACTGGAGATGATATTGAGGGGCAAAGTATCAAATATTGGTGCTCCTGTTGCATATTCTGCTTGGAATTTGCCATCTTCTAAACCCTTTTTCAGTTTTGTGTCCAATCCTCCTGCTGGTGACAGTGGTTTGGGTCTTAGAGTGCGACCCTCTCCCGAAGAAGTTGAAGTCCTGGTTGCTTCACTTGGTGGCCTTCCCAATGACGAGAAGCAAGTTCACTTTGAGATACCTACTATTTCGAGTGATGCAGAGATAGGTGCTATGCTGGATATGTTGGCGGGGATTCCTCTGATTCTGCCCCTGCTGAAACGGTGGCTGTTGCAACTATTCCAGAACCTGAGAAAATTGTGGATACTCGAAGGCCTAAGGGTACTCGCCCGAAACGTCTTCGTCAAGTTGGTCATCCGACTGCTCCTGCCGAGGGGAAGAAAAAGATAAAGAGACGGCTTCGGCGAGTGTCGTGCTTGGATCATGATGCTGGCCCTTCTGCTCCTACTGCTGAAGAAATACCAATGGAACTCTTTACTGGAGCTGATCCCAATGGGTGTGACCCTATTGATGTTGATCCCAATGGGTGTGACCCTTCCAGAGCTGATCCCAATGGGTGCGACCCTGCTAATGCTGGACCCAATGGGTGTGATCCTGCTGATGCTGGACCCAATGGGTGTGACCTTGATGATGCTGAACCCAATGGGGGTGATCTTGCCAGAGCTAATCCCAATGGGGGTATTGTTCGTATTGTTGACGAGGACAAAGAAGAATAGGAGGAAATCCCCTTAATTCGGAAGAATAGCCGGTGTTACATAGTCAGTGGGGAGAGTAGTGATATCCCTTCTCCGGCTTTGTATGATCTCGTCGGTCTGCAAGAATTATCCCTAGCAAATTTTGATCAGGCTCTCGAGGATGTTGTTCCTGAAGACTTGCTGTCCGAGCCCACGGACGGTATGATGGACGTTTGTTCTGACATTCCAGATGTGGGATTAGAGTTATCCCGAGCGGCGTCTCGTGCCTCGTCGACCTTGGAGTGCAGTCTTCGGGGCCAAGAGGTTGGTCAAGGTTGTTCAATTCCCATGGAGGTGACTGCTGCAGAGAACCTGGTCCCCAAGGATGGTGCAAGCGGTTACCCAGCCCCCGAGGGTGTTGCCGGTAATGATCCGGCTCGGGTGGGTAGCGCGAGCTATGACCCAGCCCCTGAGGGTGTCTAGGCGAGCTCCCCTGTGACACCCCAGGTGTCTATTTCGCGTTATGTCGGGAGATTAATCCTAATCTCGGATGCTCAGTAAAAATTTCTATTTCTCGATCGTGCCTATCTCTGTTTATCAGGCTTTCTCTTGGAAGTTCACCGAATTCAGAGTTATTCGATCTCGAGAAACAACCCATTTCGGAGCGTGTTAAAACTTTTATCTCTCGGAACGAATGCAGACTCGAAGATCATTCTCGAATTATAGATCTCATCTGAAGTTCATTAAATCAAACTCTCGACGACTGTTATCTGATCTGAGCCCGAATCTAATTCCTGAACTTCGATCTATGTTCGACTATTTTATCCGGGTCCGTATTCTCCAACGGGATACTCAGCATGTCGCCCTCTAATTAATTCTTATCCGACTCGACTTCATACCTCTGTGTTCAATCCCGATTTAAAAATCAACATCGGCGATGATTTTAAATGACGCGATTTGTCTCTTTCAATCCTAAATCCGAAAGCCGGTCATATTTCGAGGCGATTTATTTTCGAATCACGCGTAGGGAATTAATTTCCGAGTGAATTCAAAATAGACTCCCGGCCGATTTAATCGCGCAACCGTCCGTTCGTCCGAACTCTAGTTCACGCTGTTTTACGTACAAACGAATTCCGCGGGAGCATTTTTGTTCGGGAAAATAAATTAGCGCGACCCGATTTCATGTTTTGGGCCAAGCCCATTCCAGCGCGACCCATTTGGCCCATGAGAAAAACCTAACCCTAGTGCCTCCTCTATAAATAGGGGTGCTCCTTCCTTGCACTTGGCCATTTTGCATTCCCACCCCTACACTTCCCACAGCCGCCAGCCACTTTTTCTTCCCCACGAAGCAAGCAGGGAGCCTTCTTCTCCCATGGAGCTCGGCACCTCCCGCAGCAAGGGTGGAATCCCATGGCATCCAGGTTCCTTGCAGCCTCCCTCCTCTCCGTTCACGGGCGCATGGAGCAGCAGCGGCTCCATCTCCCTGGCTCCTCGGACACCGAAGCTCTAGGGCCGCGCCGTCTCCATGGCCGGCGCCCCCTCCATGGCGAGCAGCAAGCTGGCGCCCCTGCTCCTTCTTCCTCGGCGCTGAAGCTCCTCCCTGGATCCATGGCGTCCAAGCCCCCTATGCCCTCTCTCCCATGGCGTGAGGCCCCTACTCCTATCTCTCTACCAGCGCCCTCCCTGCTGCTCCTCTTGGGCGTGTCCTCTGCTCCACAACCCAACCATGGTGGTCGCCGAGCTCCCTGCTCCCAGCTTCCTCACATGGATGCGCCCCCTGCTCGCGTCAAGGGTGGCCAGCTCCCTGCTTTTGCCGACCATGGCTGCCCAGCAGCAGGAGACTTTCTCCCCTCGGCTCCCCCATCCGAGCACCCAAACAGTGCCCCTCCCTGCTCCATTTTTTTGTTGTTCCTGCACCCTCCTCTGCGCACAGCGGTGAACCCTCCTCGCTGTTTGTCGTGGTGCCCGCCGGCTGTTCGTCAAAATGCGCGGCAAGCCGCGCGCTGCCGGCTCGCTGTTTCGTGAAGCCCAGTGGACAGCACGCCGCCGACGCTCATTGTGGTTTGCTGTTTTTGCGCAGCCCCTTTGTCGTCGTCGTTCACCCCCGGTGAGACCACGACGATTTATGTTCGATTCCGCATCGGGTTATTTTCCTATGATTAATTGTGTATGTGCTGTTTGGTTTTTGTTTTGTGGAGGAGAGGAACCCTGCGTTTTGCGAAAAGAAGGCAAGCCGCTCGACGCTCGTCGATGTTCAAAGTGATGCACAAATCGGAATCACCGTCGTTCTTGCAAACGCCGATTGGGTTTGTTTATGGTGAGCCGATGCATGTCGCTCTCAATCGACTCGATTAATTATTTTGAATGGATGTGTGTAAAATGTTTCGGTTATGCGCATTAGTAGGTTCGCTTTTGCGGTTGGAGAACAAGAAGTTGTTTGATGTGTGCGATTTGTAGTTTGTCTAAATACGTTTTGGTCGATGTGGTGTGTATTGGTGTTTGAATATATGTGGTTGCGATGATTCATTTATGTGTCACAAGGATGGTTCGTGGATGATATTAATCGTTTGTTAAAATACTTCGTCATAAAGCAGTGTGTTAGTCGTGGTAAATCTAATAAAGCGTAAAGCATGTGGTGGTTTCCGCAGTCGGCTAATGAGTTAGTCTATGTTAAATATATTTTATGTATTCATCGTGGTGTAGGATAGAGTGGGTCGAAGATATAAATTATGAGACATGTGATTTGTGTTTAAGGACGAGAGGTGCGAATAATCGGTTAGTGTTTCACTTGTCTAGTCGATAAATGTGGTCATAAATAATTGTGCTCGACATAAATGTTTGGTCGTTGTATCACTTCCTCTATGTTTATAAGTCGAGCCAAAATGCGGGATACTAGTGGTACGCTAGGCGGTGTCCAAATAAATTAACCGGTCGATGTGGTAGTGGTCGTGCGTGATTTATTGTTAGTGAGTAGTTGGAATTCCGAGCTATATGAGGATTATGTTAAACACTAGTAGGCGGCGTGTAACCGCGTTCGTATGGTGAATAATAGGTCGGTAGGTATTGTTAATGCCAGTAGCAAATGTAGTCTTATGGAGTTTTACGCCATGTGTAAATGCCTCCACGATAGACCCCAAAAATGTGCTATTTAGGTGACTTGTGTGTTAACTAATTCAAGTTGAGCAATGGTTGAGAAACACTGATCAATCGGCCCCAACCCATGTTCTTGAGTTACGATGTCTAAAATGGTTCGCTAGGTCTTCTACTGTGATTAGCCAACTCATGTTAAATAGGAGTCGATTTCGTTAAGTGTTTGATATATATGTGTTGTTTCGGATTGCGATAATAAGAGGCAAGCCGACGTGTAGGATGTATAGCGGGCTATGCCGTTGCTCTAGTTAGCCGACTTGTTAGATAACTTGGTTAAGCGCGTAGTCACGGTGATTTGCTTT
The DNA here is from genome assembly GCA_029449295.1 of Zea luxurians. Lineage (NCBI taxonomy): Eukaryota > Viridiplantae > Streptophyta > Magnoliopsida > Poales > Poaceae > Zea > Zea luxurians. The sequence goes on along the minus strand of JAOPSE010000008.1, from coordinate 92,894,928 downwards.
TGAAGTCTAAATGCGTATGATTATGGTCGTGGATGAAGATTAGTAGTGCTCATGGGAGGTCTAAGTTAAAATGCAAATTATTGGGTGAAAAGCGCTTCGATGTTGATTATCGTGGAGAACGCGTGGTTAATTGAGTATGGTAAATCTAGCGCACAAAGTGACTTGGATAAAATTTATGAGTTAACTTGATGGTCCTAATTTGACTAATTTAACTCTAATCAACGGTGAAGTGTTAGAATAATTCAAGTCTCTAGAACACGACTAATTCTTGAATTATATAGGAGCTGAAATTTATTGACTGCTGTTTTGGACTGCACGTACTGTTTTCGGTGTGCTGTATGTTTGATGACCTAAATTGTATTTGTTGTAGATATGTGCTATAGAAAAGTGGTAGATAACTTTATTATCTTGCTGGTGTTAAAATTCGACAGCCATAGGTCTGACAGTTTAGGAGTTATGCTGTTCACAAATTCAGTAACTGAATCTGTCCAAATTCTGTACAGATTTCAGAAACTGTATTGTTTGTTCGATTTAATTTTACAATCTGTTTATGGTCATTATAATAAAGTTGTAGGTGCTTTTCTTATCTTGCTTGTGTTAAAATTTCATAACTAAAGGCCCGACGGTTTAAGAGTTATGAATTTTACAAACTGCTTGCTGTGTTCTGTCCACCGTCAGAACAGATTTCGAAAACTGTGTTGTTTGATTTAGTTAAACATTGAATCACTTCTTAGTGATTATAAAAGTTATGTAGTGCTTTTGCTAAGTTTTCCAAAAAGTCTTGGATCACTATTTTTGGTGGTCTGAAGAATAAGTTATGAATGTTTACAGTCTGAAGACTGAATCTGTCCAATTCTGGATAGCAAGCCTTCTAGTGTCTTTTATCCTTAATTAAATATTGAATCACCTTGAGATGTTTATAAATGAGATGTAGACAATTTAATTATATTTCCAGAAAGTCTAGGATCTCTTTGTTTGGATGTCTGAATCTTCAGTTATGAATTTTTAAAGTCACCAGTCTGAATCTGTCCAAATCTGGACAGCGCTGTTGTGTTAACACCTTTTGACCTTGCTAAGTGTTTAATCATGCTGTAATGACAATACCAAAATTGTAGAACACTTTCTAAGCTTTCCAGAAAGTCCTAGTTTGCTATTTTTGGATTAATATTTGAAAAGTTATGGTTAAAGCAAGTGACTGATGTGCTGCTGTCCTAAAATTCTGCAAGTGCTTAATTGATTGTTGAGTTGACCCTTTTTGCTAAAAATGCTTAGTTAACACTTAAGTAATGTAGACTTGCCATGGCTAAGCTAGAGATGACATGTGTGTATCGTTTTATATGTTTCTTCTTTAGTTGATTGTGATATAAATTTACATAGACATTGATGCCTATGTCATCGGTTAAACTTGTGTTGGATGCTTTTGTGTGATAAATGGAAGAACTAACGAAAAGCCGTAGCAAATTAAATAAACGCTTGTACTTATGAGGTCGTATTTGTGTTGCGTAAATATACAAAATGTTTGTTGTCTTTTTGTGGTGTTAATGTTGTGCGCTCGATGATATGTAGTTAGCTAACGCTAGTGTGTACGGTTATTTATGATGTCTCGCTACTTAGTATTTAATTCGCTAGCATGTACTTAAAGTATCTTGTGCTATTCCATTATATTCATACATATGCATCTTGCACCTCATATAGGATCGAGAGGTGACGACCGTGCAAGTGATGTGGTGCCAACCACAAGATGCAGTTGGTGGACGTACTGAAGGATGGTGGACTTAACCAGTGGATGCTCGCCAAGCGAGTGCCACCCCAGCAAACACTATCTAAGTGTTAAATTAAAGGCAAGCCCCGGTTTTATGCATAACCGTTTATATATGCTATTTTACTACACTTAATGTTTGTAGGCTTGTATTGTGCACTTAAGTGTAGGAGTTGATTTAAACCCTAGTTGCATGATCTCAGGAATCCTATTGAGATGAATACTAGTATGCTAGGTCGAGTAGTTGCTTTATAAATTAGGATCTCGGTAGAAGTCGAGTGATTTTTCTAGCACTCACGTGAGGTCAGGATTTGGTTGTATCCACTTTGATAACAGAATGGTGATGGTCTGTGGACACGGGTCCATGGGGACGCGTGGTCTACGAGATGAAATTGGAATAAGGATTAACGTGCGGATACCTGTGTCAAGCGTTTGAACGTACTAAACACATGCCGAGAAATATGGTAAATCGGTAAGCCTAGTACCTGAGTGAACCTGCCCACAGATTGCCCTCCTCACGCGACCTGAGACGTGGTCTCCCATTCCGGTTATGGTGGGTACAAGTGCGGTCACTGCACGACGGCAGTCGGGGTCAGTGAGGCATTGTACGCCAAGGCGGTGAGCCCCTTTCTGTTGCCAGGGAATCGATGGGGACGGTTGATGTGTGTGGGGACGGAGTGCCTCACCACGTCGTGTGTTTAGGTTTACCTTGCAAGGATAAAAACTCGATTCGAATCGTCTGCTTCTCGCAGCTAATGAGACTGCTTGATCCATTGTACTACATTGAGTAACAAGTGGAAATATGATGAGTTGACACAAGATGTTGATTACTAAATATGTTTGATACCATGTATGAGTAGATAGTACACATTTAGCCTTAAGAGAGTCACACTTAAACTTGACAAAGCTAAAACTTGATTTACAAACTCAGCTAGTGCTTTTGGCAACCAAACCCCACAGCCAAACAGCTGCATGTCTAGAGGTAGAGGAGTAGACTCCTCACACCGGGTAAGTCTAGCTGAGTATTAGTATACTCAGCCTTGCTTGTGGCACAATTTTTGCAGGTACTCCTTAGGATGATTGTGTGCTGGTGTGACTTGGCCTCCATCCCTACCACCGGGATAGACGGTCGAGTGGGTTACTGCTTCCGCAGGAGAGGACCAGGAGGAGTAGCGTGGCCAGGCTTCGCCATGTTACTCGGTTTTCTCCGTTAGTTATTTCCGCTGCATTAAAATTTATGATTATTATTTCTAAAACTTCGATAATGTAATCACTATTGATACTTAATAAATTTGTGGTATTATGTTTTATTGTATTTCTCTATACCTCACCTTCGAGTGAGCTAGTGGTATTCGATCCTGGATAAGTGGCCTCGTCGGACTAGATCCGAGGGACTGACGGGTTATTCCTATTTAAGTGTGGTCCAGCCTTTAAGGCGAGACTTAGGCACTTAAGTTGGAATAATTCGGGCGGTTCCGCCACATCCCCTTCTCATACCTCCATGGATGTCCACGTTGGGTCTTCTCCTCCACATTCTGATGGCATGGCAACAGTGCATGCTTTAAACGAGGAGGTCGCCTTAGAGACCGGCACACCTGATGGTAGAGTTCTGATGCCTGTCGGCGACCCAGCCCCTAATGATGCTCTTCAGATTGCCCCGGTTGATGTTCCTTCGTCGAGCCACCACTTGGCTTCTTATGATTTGGGGTTTCCTTCATTGTTCTCCAATCTTCAGGTAATCTGGCTTTTCTCGATCTGGCTATACTCCAGGCAAAATGCTGTCTTTGTACTCATTTGCTTTCAATATCAGGCTTTGGTCGACGAGATGGCTGGTCAGCTGAGATCACAAGGTGCCTCTGTCCCAGAAAGAGCTCTGTCTCTAATGCATTGGAATCCGATGCTACTTCAGAGGCAGATATCTAATTTGAAAATTGTCACACCCGGTTTTAGAAGGCAAACCGAATGCGAACCATGTACGTGCCAGGATCAGTTATTCACGTACACAGCAGTTACATAACATGGACATCATCACACAGTGCTCAAATAGTATTAAAAGGGGAAATAATAGTCGATTACATCATACGTCTGAGACGTCCATATAGTTCTTACAATAAATCAAAGTGCGGAAAAGAAACGTAGATAACGCGGCCTTCACAGGCAGCCGACTGGGGGTTGCCGCTAACCCACACCTAGAACTCGTCGTAGTCTTGGAACTCCTGGAAGTCTCCTTCCACAGCTTCATCTTCTCCTGAGCAGTGGTTGCAATGCTGACAACCTGGAGGGGGGGGTTTGGTGTGTAGAGCAAGGGTGAGTACACATCAACATACTCAGCAAGCATCCCGTTTGGCTGTAGTGGACTAGCTTTATGTGGGGATAAGTCAAGCAGTTGCTTTTAGTTGGTCAGGTTATTACTTACTAGTAGAGAGCCAGGTTTTAACATTAACCCAAGTTATTAGCCCAATGTATCCTTTCCAAACGGAAAGAATACCACTTACCAATACCATAATCATAGTCAGAACCATCAATCTCATTGCCACCTGTACCAAAGCATCTCTGATCAAGTATCGCTAATCTCTGGAGCTCCCTTGGCCGCTCATAACCGCGAGCACGACTGATATATCAGTTTCATAACACTCTGCAGAGGTTGTGCACTTTACCCACAAGCCGTGATTCCCTTTCTGCCCGGAGAGAGTGACTCCCCATTGACCACTACCTAGGTGGTCCAGCAGGGCATCACTATGTAGCCTTTACAAAGATTCCCCGAGGCTGCAGCCGCCCGTTAGGTTTCCTAAATGTACCGCACTCCTCCCCAAGGGACAAATCAACCTTGGCAGAGCGAGCCGCATACACCGAGCCCCATTGACGGCACAACGGCTAAGCGGACTACACCCCGGTTCCTCCAATTATTCAGCTAAGGGCGTCCCATTCCACCCTCATGGTTGCACTGTTTTCCCGGGCGGTCATCCATTGAACAGGTCCTTACGGAGAGGCACTCGAGAAACCGCTCGAGTCCCCTTGAAGGTCACAAATATGATCATAAATAAGAAGGGAAAACAGCGTATCATAGATAATCACATCATGTTCATTGATTAGAGTTGAGCAATAGCATCAAACTAAGCAGTAATAATCCGACCCAAATAGGTAAACAAGGACATGGATAACAAAAGCTAGTCAATCCTTAGGTATAAATGTGTAATGCGGGAGGTGAATTAAAGAATGAATAGGACAGAGATAGGTCAAAGGACACTTGCCTCCACCAACCGACTGCTGCTCAGGGGCTTCTCCTGCAAATTCCTCGGGCTCTTCGACCGGATCGTTCTCTATGCGAGCGCAAACATACATACATCCACGTATTTAATACAAAAGAACAGTACACCATACAAGGGAACAGGTAAAACGAATATGCATCAAGTATGACATTTGACATCGCATTTGTTATGGTTAGAAAGAAACGGGAAAGATCTCGCAGGGGGGGTTAAATCTTATGCACTAATGATTAATTACAATTGGTTCTTAACAAAAGAATTCTGTTATATTAATGGAACCTAATCATTTTTAGTTGATCAACATTGCACGGGTTAAACAATTAACTATGTGAATCAATAGCATAACGGAATTTTAAATTAAACCTCCTATTTTCCATAGCATGAACAATGATCATTCTACCTAAAATAAAGTAATTATGATCACAGAAAGTAAATAAAATAAAATAAAAAAAATAAAAAAAACAGAGGGGGGGGGCGGTTGAACCGGCCCTAGGGCGGTTGAACCGGCCCTAGGCGGGGCGGCCGAGCTGGGGTGGGCGCGCGGGGGAGGGCGGCCGAGCTGGGGCCGGGGCGGCTGAGCCGGCCGGTTGAACCGGCGGCCAGGCGGCTGAACCGGCCCCGCGCGGGGGGCGCGGCCAGGGGGCCAGGCGGGCGGCCGGGCGCGGGCTGGGGGGCGGCCAGCGGCCGGGCTGGGGGCGGCAGCGGCCGGCTGGGGCCGAGCAGGGGGCGGGCCAGGGCGCGGCTGGGCGCGGCCGGGGCCGGCCAGGGCGCGGCCAGGCGGCCGGGCGCGGCCAGGGCAGCCGGGCGGGGGAGAGAGGAGGGGAGGGAGAGAAGGGGAAAGGGGAGAGGGAGGGAGGAGAGAGGAGGGGGGGCGGCTCACCGGCGTTTGGAGAACGACGGCGAGGGGCGGCCGGCGGCAGGGGGCGGCGCGGCGGCCTAGGGCAGGGGCGGGTAGGGGCGGCGGCTTAGGGAGAGAGAGAAAATGAGAGGGAGAGGGAGAGGGTTAGGGGAAAAAGGGGAGGATGGCGGGGCGGCTGGGCCTCTTTGGGCCCAAGAGGGGGGCGCGCAGGGGGGCTTGGGCCGGCCGGGGTCGGCCCACGGCGCGGGAGAGAGAAAAAGAGGAGAGAGAAAGAGAGAGAAAAAGAAAAAAAAGAAAAGATTATTTCCCTGTTTTCGAAATCCGATCTTTATGAATGCATTTGCACTTTCAAACAATCAAAAATGCAAGGTTCGGCATGGTGCATCAAACAACATAAAGTATTTGTAGAGTTTTTCTTACACGGGAATTCCAAACCGAATCCCGCTAAAGCTTTGGAAAAGGTCAAGGTTTAGCGAGGGAAAAAGAAAAAGAAAAGGTAACGCCCGAATTTTGGCGAGTTAAGAAAAGAAAAAATTCAACTGCAAAATTCGGGGCGTTACAAACCTATCCCCCTTAAAAGAATCTCGCCCTCGAGATTCAGGGCTAGCTAGCAAAGAGCTCTAGGTACTTGGCCATCAAATCATCTTCACGCTCCCAGGTTGCTTCTTCCTCAGAGTGGTGACTCCATCTGACTTTTCACATTCTGATGGTCTTCCTTCGGGTGACTCTATCTGCAACCTCAAGAATCTGAGCTGGCTTCTCAACATAGGTCAAGTCCTCCTGGACTTCCAGACCTTCCACTGGCAACTGCTCTTCTGGCACACGCAAGCACTTCTTTAACTGAGACACATGAAAGACATCATGCACAGCTGACAAACTCTCTGGCAAACTGAGCTGATAAGCCACTTCTCCACGCTTTGCAAGAATCTGATACGGACCAATGTAGCGGGGTGCTAGCTTGCCTTTGATTCCGAACCTTCTGACTCCCCTGATCGGTGACACTTTCAGATAGACAAAGTCTCCGACTTCAAAACTCAGCTCTCTTCTTCTTGTGTCTGCATAGCTTCGCTGCCTCGATTGCGCTATCTTCAGATTCTCCCGGACCATCTTGATGTTCTCTTCGGCTTCGAGCAAAATATCTGGCCCAAACACTTGCTTCTCTCCAGGCTGATCCCATTGCAACGGAGTTCTGCAACTCCTTCCATAAAGCGCTTGAAATGGTGACATCTTCAAACTGGCCTGGTAACTGTTGTTATAGGAAAACTCTGTATAAGGCAATCGCTTGTCCCATCCGGACTGATCTTGCAACGCACAGGCTCTCAACATATCTTCAAGAATTTGATTGGTCCTTTCGGTCTGGCCATCTGTCTGCGGATGATAAGCTGAACTGAAATTCAGATGCGTGCCCAAAGCTTCATGCAACTGCTGCCAGAAATGAGAGGTGAACTGCGTTCCTCTGTCTGACACTATCTTCTTTGGCACACCATGAAGACAAACGATCCGAGACATATACAACTCTGCCAATACTGCACTGCTGTAGGTGGTCTTGACAGGTATGAAGTGGGCTGACTTGGTCAAGCGGTCCACTACTACCCAAATGGAATCGTAGCCGGCTCGAGTGCGAGGCAATCCGACTATGAAATCCATACCGATTTCATCCCATTTCCACTGAGGAATCTGCAACGGTTGCAACAATCCAGCTGGTCTCTGGTGCTCTGCCTTAATTCTTCGACAACTATCGCACATAGCCACATGCTCTGCGATTTCCCTCTTCATTCCGTACCACCAGAATTTCTTCTTCAGATCCTGATACATCTTCTCACTGCCAGGGTGAATCGAATAAGCTGTCTCATGAGCTTCCTTGAGAATCAACTCCCGAATAGACTGGACATTGGGAACACACAAGCGGTCTTTGAACCATACCACGCCTTCAGCATCTTCTCGAAAATCTTTGCCTCTGCCATCTAGAATCAGTCGCCGAATCTCACTGATCTTTTCATCATTCTTCTGCGCTTCTTTGATTTCGCGCTCTAAGGTAGGTTCCAATTCAACTGTGACTCCTCGCGAATTGTTCAGAAATCCGAGACTCAACCTGTCAAACTCCTTGGCCAACTCATAAGGCATCGGACGAGCGACCATCAGATTGACTTGACTCTTCCTGCTCAAAGCATCTGCCACTACGTTTGCTTTGCCTGGATGGTAATGGATCTCCAACTCATAGTCTTTGATCAACTCTAACCATCTTCGCTGCCTCATGTTCAATTCTGACTGAGTGAATATGTACTTCAGACTCTTGTGATCTGTGTAAACATCGCATTTCTGTCCATACAGATAGTGCCTCCATGTCTTCAGTGCGTGAACCACTGCTGCCAACTCTAGGTCATGGATTGGGTAATTCTTCTCATGAACCTTTAGCTGTCGGGACGAGTAAGCCACAACTCTTCCCTCTTGCATCAACACGCATCCCAAACCTGTGTAACAAGCATCATAGTACACAGAGAAGGGCTTGTGCACATCAGGCAAGACTAGGACAGGCGCTGTTGTCAACTTCTCTTTCAGCGCTTCAAAGGCCTCTTGACATTTCTGGGTCCACTTGAACTCAACCTTGTTGCCTAGCAACGCTGTCATTGGTTTCGCAATCTTCGAAAACCCTTCAATGAATCGCCGATAATATCCGGCCATTCCAATGAAGCTCTTGATTCCTCGAGCATCTGTTGGCGCTTTCCAGTTCAGAATGTCTGCCACTTTCTTCGGATCCACAGCCAATCCTTCCTTGTTGATTATATGACCCAAGAACAGGACTTCACTGATCCAGAACTCACACTTGCTCAACTTTGCATACAACTGGTGCTCTCGCAATCTCTGCAATACCATCCTCAAATGATCTGCATGCTCTTCTTCACTTTGAGAATAAATCAGAATGTCATCAATGAATACCACCACAAACTTATCAAGATAATCCATGAATACACTGTTCATCAAGTTCATAAAGAACGCTGGTGCATTGGTCAAACCAAAAGACATCACCGTGAACTCATACAAACCATACTTGGTAATGAATGCCGTCTTCGGAATGTCCGAAGGTCGGATCCTGAGCTGATGATAACCTGACCTCAGATCAACCTTGGAGAACACACTAGCTCCTCTCAATTGGTCAAACAGATCTTCTATTCTGGGCAAGGGATACTTGTTCTTGATCGTGACTTCATTCAAAGCTCGATAATCGATGCACATCCTTTTGGTGCCATCCTTCTTCTCCACAAACAAGACAGGGGCAGCCCAAGGCGAGGTGCTTGGCCGGATGTAACCTTTCTCTGACAGCTCATCAATCTGCTTCTTAAGCTCAACCAACTCTGGTCCAGATATTCTGTAAGCTCTCTTAAAGATAGGGGCGGTTCCAGGAAGAAGCTCTATAGCGAATTCAACTTTCCGCTCCGGTGGCATACCCAGTAAATCCTTTGGAAACACATCCAGGAATTCAGACACAACCTTGATACTCTCAATTGGGTCTGCTTCACTGCTATCGACAGCCATCTGATAACAACTTCCTTCCTTCGGCTCAGGCGGGACTAACTCGGTCACCACTTCCTCTCCTAGTGGGGACACCAACTTAATTGTCCTTTGATCACAACTGATAACTGCCTGATACTTATCTAGCCAATTCATCCCTAGGATGACATCTATTCCCTGAGTACCCATTACTATAAGGTTAGCGGGAAACGCTATCCCCCTTATTTCCACACTTACATTCAAACATATGCTATCAGCTCGAATTCTACCACCAGCTGAGTCAATTTGAATGGGGGTTGACATGGTAGTAATTGGAAGATTATGTGCTTCTACCCATGATGCAGTAATGAAAGAATGCGTTGCTCCAGTATCAAATAACACTTCTGCAATATGGGAATCGACTGGGAACATACCTACTGTCATGCCGGGGGTCTCCTGAACTACTTCAGCCTCCAAGTGGTTCAGTCTTCCATGATTATAGCGCTGCTGAGGGCGGTTGCCTGCTCCAGGCTGAGACACATTCTGCTTTGCTGGGGCATTGGGGCCTGACTGCTGCTGGGCTGCCTTCTTCGGACATTGCATCACCCAGTGGCCTTGCTCTCCACAGTAGAAACATGCTCTGTTTCCAACCTGAGCTGGTGCTGCCTGATTGCTCTGCTGAGTTGCGGGGGCAGGAAGACGAGGTGTCTGCTGATTCTGCCTCTAAAACTGACCTCCTGATTGATTGCTCTGATGGTTCTGGTACTGATTCTGAGGATACTGCCTTTGGAACTGCTGATACTGCTGACGCTGCTGATGCTGCTGAGGTGGACGCTGGTTCTGCCTGAACTGCTGAGGTTGATTGCCTGAAAAACGAGGACGGCTGCTGCTTCCAGGCTGGGGTCCACTGATCTTGCGCTTACGATCTTCCATCTCCTTACGCTTCCTTTCTGTCATGATTGCTCTGTCAATCAGGTGCTGGAATGTCGGGAAGGTGTGATTCATCAGTTGGTACTGAAGAGGGTCAACCAAGCCTCTCAAGAAACGGTACTGTCGCTTGGCGTCGGTGTTGACATCTTCAGGAGCATAGCGAGACAACTGCAGAAACCTGTCCCGGTACTCACTGACAGATGATGACCCTTGCTTAAGGGCCAGGAACTCCTCCTTCTTCACTGTCATCAGACCTGCAGGCACATGGTACTGACGAAAGCTACCTCTGAATTCTTCCCAGGTGATGGCATCGGGGTTGGCATGGGTGGCGAGGTAAGACTCCCACCATGATTGGGCTGCTCCTCTCAACAGACGGGGACCATACAAGACTTTCTCCCTGTCATCACACTGAGCGGTATGCAACTCCCGCTCCACAGTGCGCAGCCAATCTTCAGCATCCATGGGGTCAGAAGAGTGAGCGAACGTTGGTGGATGACCTCTCATGAATTCAGCACGCTTGTCTCTAGGCATCTGAGGCATCTGAGGCTGGGGTGGTGCTTGCTGCTGCTGCTGCTGCTGCTGCTGAATGGCGGCCAGGGTCTGACCGATGGCCTGAACTGCCTGAGTCTGCATCAGAAACATCTGCTCGATGGACATTGGGGGCGGGGGCGGCAGGTGCTGCTGCTGGGGCACCTCATCCTGCGGGGCGGCTTGCTCCTGCTGAGCACGCCTTCCTCCTCTGCGCCTGTTCTCTGACATCTGCAGAACGCAACCACACATCAGAACTGATCTGGCAAATCTTGCAGCATAAGAAAAGAGTATAGAATTCTCCAACAGCACTGAACAGATGAGCATCTTCACTGATCTCCAACACAGACCACACAGCTTCTCAGATAAAGAGGAAAGTAGAATAAAGGGTTTCCCAACTATATAACTAACTCCATTAACATAATAGGTAAACCGAAATGCAGGGGATACCCACACTCTGGTGACAATCATTACAAAGATCCAAACCAAACATAGTTCATCATGACAAACATAAATGCACAGGATATAGCAAACTACCCTGTCTAACTAAGACTAACTAAGACCGAGATTAACGCTAAGACTGAAGCTTCTATGTATATATATATTTCGTATTCATTACAAGATCCAACTCTAACGATCTATGGTTCTAGATTTATCTTGGTCTTGCAGTCGGGATTGCCATAAGACTGGAGTCCACGCCGAGGTGAGCGGTACGGGTGCTGAGTCCCAACGGGAGCGGGGGAACCATCATCCAAGTGACGACGCTCCGCGCGCTCAGCCCGCAGCAGGGCGATCTCAGCACGAGCCCTACTCAGCTCATCTAATGCATGGTCCAGCTCCGTGTTTAGCACGGCGGCTAGGTTGACTGTGCTGCTCAACCTAGGATTGTCCTCACCAGCAGGTGAAACAATCACGCCTCCTGTGCTGCCAGATGGACGGCGGGGGTAATACTTCAGGTCGAGGCCGTCAGCTACCCCACCGAGAACCGAGCAGTAGTGCGAAAGCGCACGCCGTGCAGCATCCTGCATGGCTGCCTCAGCTGAGTCCCGCTCAGAGATAGAATAGTGCTCTGAGCAAGCCTCCGCGCCCTGGAGACTGTTCTCCGGACGGCGCACCAAGCAGGTCGCCTCCCAGCGGTCCGGGTAGACCCCGCGACTATGCTGGTAGACCACACAGCGATACTCGATGGACCAAGTACGCCGGTCAAGTGCCCGACGTAGCAGGGTGTCGAGCGCGTCGTGGAAGTGACACCCGCGAGCAGCGTCGCGAGTGATGGGTCGAGCAACCCATCCTTCCGGCTCATGGTCAGCAGAGAAGTCGATGTCGTGGCTCAAGCTGTCGTCGCCACCTCCGTCGTCTGGATCTCCTCCAGCAGCTACTCCAGAAGCTGGGGCGCCCAGTGGTGGTGCAGGGGGCGCCTCCAGGGGAAGCACAGGGGAGCAGCTCCTCACAGACTCTATCTCCTGCTGGAGCGAGAAAGAAGAGCCCTGCTGCTCCTGTCGTCGACGTTCCTGCTCCTCATGCAGGCGGTGGTGCAGTCTCTCCAAGTGGCTGGACTGTCCGGCCACGGGACGGCGAAGCGGACGCTCAGCAAGGCGGGAGGGTAAGAAGGGGATGACGGACTTTCGTGCAGTGTGTCTAGGACGAGCCATCTACAAAAGACATCGCAAGCAAAAGGGTGAGAACAGAATTAATATGACCAGCAAGTAATGAATCATAAATAAATGAAGGATCAGAATAAAACATAATTTTCAGCAAGGTATAATATATAGTAGAACATAGGTTTGGTCAGTAGGACCAACTTTTGAAGGGACACCAAAGTCAAGGCAGGGACAGAGGTCTATAATCCTTAGAACGACCATTCTACTCTAGGTTAGCGGTCCTACAGTCAGCACGGCTTTGATACCACTTATGTCACACCCGGTTTTAGAAGGCAAACCGAATGCGAACCATGTACGTGCCAGGATCAGTTATTCACGTACACAGCAGTTACATAACATGGACATCATCACACAGTGCTCAAATAGTATTAAAAGGGGAAATAATAGTCGATTACATCATACGTCTGAGACGTCCATATAGTTCTTACAATAAATCAAAGTGCGGAAAAGAAACGTAGATAACGCGGCCTTCACAGGCAGCCGACTGGGGGTTGCCGCTAACCCACACCTAGAACTCGTCGTAGTCTTGGAACTCCTGGAAGTCTCCTTCCACAGCTTCATCTTCTCCTGAGCAGTGGTTGCAATGCTGACAACCTGGAGGGGGGGGGTTTGGTGTGTAGAGCAAGGGTGAGTACACATCAACATACTCAGCAAGCATCCCGTTTGGCTGTAGTGGACTAGCTTTATGTGGGGATAAGTCAAGCAGTTGCTTTTAGTTGGTCAGGTTATTACTTACTAGTAGAGAGCCAGGTTTTAACATTAACCCAAGTTATTAGCCCAATGTATCCTTTCCAAACGGAAAGAATACCACTTACCAATACCATAATCATAGTCAGAACCATCAATCTCATTGCCACCTGTACCAAAGCATCTCTGATCAAGTATCGCTAATCTCTGGAGCTCCCTTGGCCGCTCATAACCGCGAGCACGGCTGATATATCAGTTTCATAACACTCTGCAGAGGTTGTGCACTTTACCCACAAGCCGTGATTCCCTTTCTGCCCGGAGAGAGCGACTCCCCATTGACCACTACCTAGGTGGTCCAGCAGGGCATCACTACGTAGCCTTTACAAAGATTCCCCGAGGCTGCAGCCGCCCGTTAGGTTTCCTAAATGTACCGCACTCCTCCCCAAGGGACAAATCAACCTTGGTAGAGCGAGCCGCATACACCGAGCCCCATTGACGGCACAACGGCTAAGCGGACTACACCCCGGTTCCTCCAATTATTCAGCTAAGGGCGTCCCATTCCACCCTCATGGTTGCACTGTTTTCCCGGGCGGTCATCCATTGAACAGGTCCTTACGGAGAGGCACTCGAGAAACCGCTCGAGTCCCCTTGAAGGTCACAAATATGATCATAAATAAGAAGGGAAAACAGCGTATCATAGATAATCACATCATGTTCATTGATTAGAGTTGAGCAATAGCATCAAACTAAGCAGTAATAATCCGACCCAAATAGGTAAACAAGGACATGGATAACAAAAGCTAGTCAATCCTTAGGTATAAATGTGTAATGCGGGAGGTGAATTAAAGAATGAATAGGACAGAGATAGGTCAAAGGACACTTGCCTCCACCAACCGACTGCTGCTCAGGGGCTTCTCCTGCAAATTCCTCGGGCTCTTCGACTGGATCGTTCTCTATGCGAGCGCAAACATACATACATCCACGTATTTAATACAAAAGAACAGTACACCATACAAGGGAACAGGTAAAACGAATATGCATCAAGTATGACATTTGACATCGCATTTGTTATGGTTAGAAAGAAACGGGAAAGATCTCGCAGGGGGGGGTTAAATCTTATGCACTAATGATTAATTACAATTGGTTCTTAACAAAAGAATTCTGTTATATTAATGGAACCTAATCATTTTTAGTTGATCAACATTGCACGGGTTAAACAATTAACTATGTGAATCAATAGCATAACGGAATTTTAAATTAAACCTCCTATTTTCCATAGCATGAACAATGATCATTCTACCTAAAATAAAGTAATTATGATCACAGAAAGTAAATAAAATAAAATAAAAAAAATAAAAAAAACAGAGGGGGGGGCGGTTGAACCGGCCCTAGGGCGGTTGAACCGGCCCTAGGCGGGGCGGCCGAGCTGGGGTGGGCGCATGGGGGAGGGCGGCCGAGCTGGGGCCGGGGCGGCTGAGCCGGCCGGTTGAACCGGCGGCCAGGCGGCTGAACCGGCCCCGCGCGGGGGGCGCGGCTAGGGGGCCAGGCGGGCGGCCGAGCGCGGGCTGGGGGGCGGCCAGCGGCCGGGCTGGGGGCGGCAGCGGCCGGCTGGGGCCGAGCAGGGGGTGGGCCTGGGCACGGCCGGGGCCGGCCAGGGCACGGCCAGGCGGCCGGCGGCGCGGCCAGGCGGCCGGGCGCGGCCAGGGCAGCCGGGCGGGGGAGAGAGGAGGGGAGGGAGAGAAGGGGAAAGGGGAGAGGGAGGGAGGAGAGAGGAGGGGGGGCGGCTCACCGGCGTTTGGAGAACGACGGCGAGGGGCGGCCGGCGGCAGGGGGCGGCGCGGCGGCCTAGGGCAGGGGCGGGTAGGGGCGGCGGCTTAGGGAGAGAGAGAGAAAATGAGAGGGAGAGGGAGAGGGTTAGGGGAAAAAGGGGAGGATGGGGGGGCGGCTGGGCCTCTTTGGGCCCAAGAGGGGGGCGCGCAGGGGGGCTTGGGCCGGCCGGGGTCGGCCCACGGCGCGGGAGAGAGAAAAAGAGGAGAGAGAAAGAGAGAGAAAAAGAAAAGATTATTTCCCTGTTTTCGAAATCCGATCTTTATGAATGCATTTGCACTTTCAAACAATCAAAAATGCAAGGTTCGGCATGGTGCATCAAACAACATAAAGTATTTGTAGAGTTTTTCTTACACGGGAATTCCAAACCGAATCCCGCTAAAGCTTTGGAAAAGGTCAAGGTTTAGCGAGGGAAAAAGAAAAAGAAAAGGTAACGCCCGAATTTTGGCGAGTTAAGAAAAGAAAAAATTCAACTGCAAAATTCGGGGCGTTACAAAAATGACTTATGCTGGTTAGTGCCTTTGTTTTCTTCCTTGACTTCTTGATTAGTCCATTTTTATCGGTGTGCCCTTCTTCAACTGTTTTTTGTTAGATATGACCCGTCGGTACTCTGAACTTGAGGAGAAGTATTCTCAAGGTTAGGCCGACCTGGCCCGGATTTCTGCTTCTTTAGATGATGTCAACTCATTGAATTCCTCTCTCAGTGCTCAGCTTGACTTTGAAAGGGCAGCTAATGAGGTAAGCTTACTTGATTGTCTCTTTTGTGTTTTGCTGTTTACTGGGTGCTTGAGAGATGATTCTTGTCTGCGGGAAGAAAAACGCGTACTTGCAGCTTCTCGTGGTAACCTTGATAGGTTGTATCGTGACGCCAACAACTCTTTGACTATCTTGGAGAGGAGCCATCGTTTTACCATGGCAGATTTGGATCATCATCATCACGAGCTGCAAGTATCCCAGGATGAGATCCTTCGTCTCAGGCAGTTGGTGTTGAGCAAAGATTATGTCATCAAGGATCTACGTGCCTCCAAAAGATCAGTCGTCCAAGAGCTAGAAGCTGCTTGACTGGCTACCAAGGTTGCTGAAGACATTTCTACTACTTTGAAGGCTCAGTGCGACAAGGCTATGGATAAAGCCATTCGCACGGGGCGGATCTTGATGAGAAGGCCGGGCGTGGTTGTTCCCAATGACATAGTTGCTGATGTCAACACTGCTCCTAACTCCTCGAGTCGCCCTTCCTCATCAGTTGCTCCTGAGAAAAACATTGCCAAGTAGAAACACTGAATGCATTTATGAATTATATGTGTGTGTGGTCAATGTGCTCGAATATTATGTTAGAAAGTGTTCCTGGTACTGAACGCTATTATTATTTCTCTGTTGTTTGAATTCAACAGTTGTTATGATTGCAGAAGTAAGTGCAGTGTGAAGGTTTTGAAACTTCTTCCTATTTCGTGGGGCATAGAGATCGCCCTGAGATGAGTAATCATAAGCATGTTTATGCTGGATCGAGTAGACGTGAGCATGCCGCACCGCCTTAAGTCATTACCGACTTAAGCCGATTGCTCCGATAGTAGGGTATAGTGGTCACCCTAAGTCGAGTAAGCGTGAGCATGTTGCACCGCCTTAGGTCACTGCCGACTTAAGCCGATTGCTTCGTTGGTAGGGTATAGTGGTCACCCTAAGTTGAGTAAGCGTGAGCATGTTGCACCGTCTTAAGTCACTACCGACTTAAGCCGATTGCTCCGTTGGTAGGGTATAGTGGTCACCCTGAGTCGAGTAAGCGTGAGTATGTTGCACCGTCGTAAGTCACTGCCGACTTAAGTCGATTGCTCCGTTGGTAGGGTATAGTGGTCACCCTGAGTTGAGTAAGCGTGAGCATGTTGCATCGTCTTAAGTCACTGCCGACTTAAGTCGATTGCTCCGTTGGTTGGGTATAGTGGTCACCCTAAGTAAGCATGCAGATCGATAATAAATAGTTTGAGATCTTTTGAGAACGAAGTCTTTTTATTGATGACGTACTTTTCTAATTACAGAATACAATGCCGCCCTGATAGCTTTTGAAATCTTGCTAGGGGTAAAATTTCTTGAGATGTTCTATATTCCATGAATTCCCTATTTCCGTGCCATCCATTTGAGTAAGTCGATATGATCCTGGCGGAGTGACCTCTGCAACCATGAATGGCCCTTCCCATAGCGGTGACAATTTGTGCCAGCCTTCTCCCGTTAGAATTCGGCGAAGGACCAAGTCTCCTACCACAAAGGAACGATGTCTCATAGTCTTATCATGATAGCACCTCAGGGTTTGCTGGTACCTAGCCGACTGAATTACTGCATTCAATCGCTCTTCTTCCAGTACATCAATATCCTCCAGTCTGGTAGCTTCTGCCTCAACTATGTTTTTGAAGACTAATCTTGGCGCCCCAAACCTGAGGTCGACAGGTAGCACTGCCTCCGAACCATAGACCATGAAGAAAGGAGTATTTCCATGCAAGGCTCGGCTAGGCTGAGTTCTTAGGCTCCAAATCACATATGGCAACTCTCTGATCCACTTTCCTGCGAATTTTTCATTCTTGTCGAAGACTTTCTTTCTGGGTGCTTCCAATATCATTCCATTAGCCCTTTCTACCTGTCCGTTAGCTCTTGGATGTGCTACTGATGCGTACTTGATCTGGATGCACCGTTTTTTGCAGAAATCAAAGAATTCAGAGCTAGTGAAATTGGATCCTAGATCGGTTATGATGCTATTTGGTATTCCAAATCTGAATATTATGTCTTGTATGAATTCTACTGCCTTGGCTGAAGTCAGAGAAGCAATAGGTTTGTATTCTATCCATTTAGTGAATTTGTCAGTGGCAACTAGCACGTGAGTGTATCCTCCCTGAGCTTTCTTGAAGGGTCCAATCATGTCCAGTCCCCAGCACGCGAATGACCATGTTACGGGTATGGTCTGCAGTTGCTGTGCTGGTAAATGCTGCTGCCTTGATAAGTATTGGCAAGCTTCACACCTCAGGACTAACTCGGCTGCATCGCTCTTAGCTGTTGGCCAGTAGAAACCAGACCTGAAGACCTTCCCAACTAATGTCATGGACGCTGCATGTATCCCGCACTCCCGGCATGGATTTCCTCTAATAGTTGCTTCCCAGTAGCCGAAAGAATGCACTTCATGAGAACTCCCATCACGCCCCTCCTGTACAGCGCTTCCCTAATGAGAGTGTAGTGGGCTGACTGCCTTGCAATGCGTTCTGCCGCATTTTTGTCATCCGGCTCTTCTTCGTTCTTTATATACTTAATAATAGGCTCCCTCTAGTCATTAGAGTCTAACTGTGGCTGATTCAGAACATTGCACTCTTCTGTTTGATCTAAGGAAATACTCAGACATGGCACTTCTTGGACGAAAATCCTAGGTGGGACTTGGGCCTGACTAGATCCCAGCTTTGACAATGCATCTGCAGCCGTGTTGCGATCTCTCTCTACACGATGGAATTCCAGCCCTTCGAACTTGTCCTCCAGCTTTCGGACGGCTGTGCAATACCTACCCATAGAGTCATTCGAGCAATCCCATTCCTTATTTATCTGACTTATGACCACCAGTGAATCTCCATATACCATTAGTCTCTTAATGCCCAGTGATACGGCAATGTTCAGTCCATGAATCAAAGCTTCGTATTCTGCTGCATTGTTGGATGCTGAGAATAACAACTGAAGAGAATATTTGAGTTGTTCACCTCCAGGTGCAATGAAAAGGATCCCTGCGCCTGCCCCCTGCAGCTTTAATGAGCCATTGAAATACATCTGCCATACTTCTACAGTCTTTGGGTTATCTGGCACTTGTTGCTCGGTCCACTCTAATACGAAGTCAACCAATGCTTGAGTCTTTATTGCAGTGCGCGGTCGAAACTCGATGTCGTGAGCTCCTAGCTCACAAGCCCATTTGGCTACTCTTCCAATGGCTTCTTTGTTGTGGAGAATATCCCCTATCGGAAATCCAGTGACTACTATTACTTTGTGGTCGTCAAAGTAGTGACGGAGCTTGCGTGCAGTTAGAAGTACTGCATACAATAGTTTTTGAACTTGAGGATATTTCTTCTTTGAGTGTCCCAGGACTTCACTGATGAAATAGACAGGATGCTGTACTTGATATGCATGTCCTTCTTCTGCTCGCTCGACTACCAACGTAGTGCTCACCACGTGAGTCGTGCAAGACATATATAACAGCAGATCTTCGGCCGGCTGACCCGACGTGGCTCGGTGCAGTGGTTTTAGTACTGGCGGTGTTGTCAGGAATTTCTTCAATGCATCAAGAGCTTTCTGGGCTTCTGAAGTCCACTAGAATTTGTCTACCTTCTTGAGCAATCTGTAGAACAGTAAGCCTTTTTCTCCCAGCCTAGATATGAACCTGCTCAAAGCTGTCATGCATCCAGTAAGTCTTTGTACTTTCTTCTGTGACCGCGGTGCTTCCATCCTCATGATAGCCTCGATCTTTTCTGGGTTATTTTCAATTCCTCAGTGGCTGACAATGAATCCGAGTAATTTTCTTGCCGGTACTCTGAAGACACATTTTTCTGGATTAAGCTTCCATCGATATCGTCGTAGACTGTTGAAGACCAGCTGCAAATCTTCAATGAAATTTTCTGAGTTTTCTGTCTTGATCACCACGTCATCCACATAAGCTTCTACACGCTTGCCCTAGTGGTTGGCTAAGCATGTCTGAATGGCTCTCTGGTAAGTTGCTCCAGTGTTTTTGAGGCCAAACGACATGGAGGTATAGCAGAAAGCTCCAAACGGGGTGATGAATGCAGTTTTTTCTTCATCCTCTTTTGCTAGACTGATCTGATGATACCTAGAGTAGCAATCCAAGAAAGACAACATAGAGCACTCGGTAGTTGAATCTACCACCTGGTCTATTCTAGGAAGTCCGAAGGGATCCTTCGGACAGTGCATGTTGAGATCTGTATAGTCGACGCACATGCGCCAATCCACTTTATTCTTTTTGAGTACAAGAATAGGATTTGCCAACCATTCAGGATGTTGCACTTCTCTAATGAACCCTGCCGCGACTAAGCGAGCTAGCTTGGCACGAATGGGTTCTTTCTTGTCGGGCATGAAACGACGCAACTTTTGTCGAATCGGCCTCGCCTGAGGGTATACTTTTCAGCTTGTGCTCGACCAGCTCTCTCGGGACTCCTGGCATATCCGCAGGTTGCCATGCGAATACGTCTCGGTTGTCTTGCAGGAACTAGACGAGCGCGCTTTCCTATTTGTCATCCAGGCTGGAGCTGATGATGGCAGTCTTGCGTTCATCAGCGAACCTGAGGTTGATTCTCTTGGTTTCTTCAGTCGGCCGCATAGAGGTCATGGCTTGAGCTTCATTTGTAGGTACTGTGAGGTCCTCCTCAGGCTTTGAGTTTGCCAGTGTGGAAGAAGTCGTCGATAGTTTGGTGGTGAGAGCTGCCTGAATGGCCACTCAGAAGCACTCCGCGGCGCCTTGGAAGTTAGCACGCACAGTGATGATTCCTTGTGGTCCAGGCATCTTTAATATCATGTACGTATAATGCGGAATGGCCATGAACTTTGCCAGTCCAGGCCTGCCGATGATGGCGTTGTATCCGCAGTCGAAGCTTGCCACCTCGAACCTAAGGTACTCAGTTCTGTAGTTATCTAGAGTTCCGAAGGTGACTGGCATGTAGATGTGTCTGAGCGGGTACTCTCCTTCAGTCGGCATGATGCCAAAAAAAAGGGGTATCTGACTCTTGGAGCTCTTTGAGTGTGATCCCCAAGCCTAGGAGTGTTCCGAGGAAAGGTGACGTTGATGCTGCTTCCCCCGTCCACTAGCACCGTCTTCACCCTGCTTTCTTGGATCACCGGATCGACAAGGAGCGGGTACTTGCCTAGATGGTCGAAGTTAAGCCATTGATCCGCCCGAGTGAAGGTGATCAAGTGTTCGGACCACCTATACAGGGCAGGAGGACTAGTGGTCACCACCAGTATCCGACGGTCGTTGAGTTTCTGCTGCCTCTTGCTCTCTTGAGACCCATGTCCGCCAAAGATGACGTTGACTTCCCCATCAACACGGGGAAATGCTCCACCTCCTCCCCTTTCCTGCTGCTGAGGTTGTCGAGGTTCTCCGGGTCCTACTCGTGGTGGGGGAGGTGGTAGAGGTTGGAAAGGTCGGCCGTTCCCAACGGAGTGCTTGAAGTCTCTGCAGTTCCGAAGGGTGTGGCACATGTCTTTATGGTATGGACATTAGGCATCGAGGATGTTGTCCAACGTTCGTTCTCCTCCGCGGGGTGCCCCTCGGGCACGAGAGACGGGTGGTCCGGCGGCGTGAACCTCATCGCGAGGCCTCTTCTCCCAACGTTTGTCGGGTTGCTGGTTCGCATCGCGTCGTGGTGCCGGCGGTGCAGGCTTTGCTCCTTCGATGAGGTCCTTAGCTCGTTCGTCGGCGGTGATGTAGATGTCCGCCTCCCTGAACAGCTGCTCGGAGGTATTAGGTGCCTTCTGTAGTATGGCTCGAACAAAGGCCGAGTCATTAGATCCCCGGTAGAAGTCCTCGATCACCGCTACTTCTGCAACCTCGGGGATTCGATTCCTCATGGTCTGAAATCTTTTGAGGTACAATCGAAGAGTCTCATCCCCTCGGCGCTTGATGGTCTTGAGGTCCCATGGCTGCGCTGGCTTGTCGGAGAGGGATTGAAAGTTGGCGATGAAGCGCCGACTGAAGTTGCTCCACTCGTCGATGCAGTGTCGGGGTAGGTGTCGTAGCCATTGCAGTGCATCTTGCCCGAGGATGATGGGCAGGTATGCAGTCATCACGTCTTTAGTTGCCTAGCGGCCCGGGTAGCGGTGGTGTAGACGGCCAGCCAGCCTCCCGGGTCCTGCTTAGGCTCGTACTTGTTGACGTTGGAGACCTTGGAGTTAGGGGGCCATTGAATGGCCCTAAGACGTGGAGTGAGCGTCGATACTCCACACGTGTCCTCTTGCCGACGATGATGATGTCGGTCCCAGGGAGGGGAGTTGTCGACGTGGTGCTTCGACCGTCCCCGGGTCGTGCCGCCAGTTGAAGCTGTCGCCGACTCAATTCTGGTGGTTTGTCTTCGCGCATGGACGCCGTGATCCCGGTCATACTCTTCTCGGCGCCGAATCTCGTTCTCGTGTCATTGCTTGCGCGAAGCATTGATGGAGCTCCATGCATCCCGCTGACTGTTGATGGCGTGTCGTAGGTCGCTCAGAGGATGAGCGAGAGGCAGAAGATGATTAGCTGCCCGAGTGAGCAGCCGTCGATAGCCCTCAGCGTCTAGAGTCTGGGGGAGGCCATCAGCTATCCGAGCCAACGCTCCACCGACCTCGCTTGGTGTGTTCTTGGCTCGGGCGAAGTCAGGGTTCAGGTTTCGGCCGAGAAGAGGGTTCTCTCGATGTTGTTTCGCTTCCTGTTCGGCCTGCTCTTGAGCTTGCCGATGATCTCACCGTCGGGAATTCCTTCTTTCCCTAAAGACTCGTTCATCCGGAGTTTCTCCCACCTCTGAGATCTCATCTCGCGATACGGGCTATGCCGGATCGCGTTCTCCGGCTTCATGATGTCTCCGAAAATTTCGGCGTCGATTCCTTCGTCGGCGAGATTCCCGCTGAAGAGGTTCTTCTCCTAGCGCGGTTGGTACGTCGTCGGAGACGGGGGTAAATTCCACTCTTCCCTCGATAAGGAGGATGTCGGGGTAGAATGGCGCTGTCGTAGTGACAAGCTTCTTCCTGTTCTCCTTTGAGGGTGGAGACACCTGGAGAGCAGCTTGACAAGCTTTTACCTTGTTTGGTTCCTTTTTCCTTGTGATCTGTGTCCATTTTTCCATAGAAGAGGTGGTCAGCGGAGTCCTCCGGGTGTTTGGATCCACCGATGGACAGACTGGACCAGACGTAGTCGGATCTTCTGCTCCGGGCTGGTGGGAGGTAGTCTTCGCTCGGAGCGCTGGAGGTTGCGTTATTTTCGGCTTTGCTCCGACTTTCCTGGAGAGTGTTGGGGAAGGCTTCCTCTCCGGTGGATCTGTGATGTGATGTAGAGTTCCTTCTTCGTCTGCCATGGACGAAATGGTTCCGAAGCAGAATATGGATCCAGGGCGGAGGATGATCTTGTGCTGGAAAGTGATAGCCATTGAGCTAGCTTGAATCAGTGACACACCCCCTACCTAGCGCGCAAGCTGTCGATGAATTGGGTCCGACCGCACACCCGGGGGTTGCCCCTCGAGGTGTTTTTAGGAGTAGGACGGTGTAGCTGACTGTAGCTTGATGGTTCGTGCCAGAGGCACGAGAGACGATGGACAATCTTGTACAGGTTCGGGCCACTTTGAGATGTGTAATACCCTACATCCTAGAGTGGATCTTATGTGTGGTGGATTACAAGGGAATTCTCTAATACAGGAGACGTTAAAGAGCTGGGTGGATGGCTAATGAGTAAGATGTTCTTGAAGGGGTGCCCCCTAGGCCTTATATATTCGACCGTGGGGCGTTACATGCAGATATGATAACCACGTGTTCCTAAGTAATAGTGAACCGACTAAGTTTATCTTCCTATAATCTTGCCGACTTATAGTCCTTCGGCTCCGACGCCTCAGGGCGCTACGCGGGAAAGTCAGATCAATGCTGCAGATAGCGTTTAAGTTCAGCAAACCGCATGGGCTCGAGCTGATCCGTACTCGTGTTGATCCGTTCTGCTGAAAGTTCCTCCCCTGGCCCACGAAGGGATGGCCTTGCGAAATAATGGGCCTGGGGCCTTTCGCGAGGCCTTCTTGCCTTCTAGTGGACCCGAGGGATATCTGTCCCCCATAGTTTACAAGAAGGCGAAGGGCGAGGCGCACCTTGGCAAAGAATGGGATTCGGACTGTTCTTCATCCGACTCCGAAGATGAAGGACTGGCAGCCTCGGCCTTCAACAAGTCTTCGCTCTTCCCCAACGAACGCCACACTTGCCTCATGGCCAAGGAGAAGAAGGTGAGTGTTCGAGATTCCCCTAAGTACTCTACTTCTAGTGATGAGGATTCCTCCGACAATGAAGTAGATTACTCTAGTCTATTTAAAGGATTAGATAGAGCTAAAGTAGAAAAGATTAATGAATTAATTGATGCTTTAAATGAAAAGGATAGACTTTTAGAAAAGCAAGAGGATATTTTATATGAGGAGCATGATAAATTTGTTAGTGTGCAAAAATCTCTTGCTTTAGAAATTAAAAGGAATGAAATGCTATCTTCTAAGTTATCTGCTTGCCATGAAACTGTATCTAGTTTAAAGAGTTTAAATGATGATTTAAATGCTAAGCTAGAGGAAGCTAATAAATCTAGTTCATGTGTAGAGCATGTTAGTATTTGTAATAGATGTAAGGACTTTGATGTTAATGCTTGTAATGAACATCTTATTGCTATTACAAAATTGAATGATGAAGTGGCAAGTCTTAATGCTCAACTTAAGACTTGCAAAAATGATTTTGATAAGTTAAAATTTGCTAGGGATGCCTACACATTTGGTAGACACCCCTCTATTAAGAATGGACTTGGTTTTCAAAAGGAAACCAAGAACTTAACAAGCCAAAAGGCTCCCATTCTCAACAAGGAGAAAGGGAAGGCTCCTATGGCTAGTAGTTCTCAAAAGTGTCATGCCTACATTTATGATAGAAAATATTCTAGGAATGCTCATAGGAGTTATGATCGTAATGCTTTTAATTCACATGCTATGTTTGCCTCTAGCTCTACTTTTGTGCATGGTAGAAGTAGGCCTAGAAGAAATCATGTTGTGCATCATGTGCCTAGGAGAGTGTGTAATGAACCTTCCACTATTTACCATGTTTGTAATACTTCATTTGCTCTTTTATGTAAGAATGAAAAAGTAGTTGCTAGAAAGTTGGGATCCAAATGCAAGGGAGACAAAACTTGCATTTGGGTTCCAAAAGTTATTGTGACTAACCTTGTAGGACCCAACAAGAGTTGGGTACCTAAAACCCAAGTGTAAATTGCCTTGCAGGTTTATGCATCCAGGGGCTCAAGCTAGATTATCGACAGTGGATGCACAAACCACATGACGGGGGAGAAGAAGATGTTCACCTCCTACGTCAAGAACAAGGATTCCTAGGATTCAATCATCTTTGGAGATGGGAATCAAGGCAAGGTTAAAGGATTGGGAAAGATAGCCATTTCATCCGAGCATTCTATATCCAATGTGTTCTTAGTTGAATCGCTCGGGTACAACTTATTGTCTGTGAGCCAATTATGTAACATGGGTTATAATTGTCTATTTACAAATGTTGATGTTTCTGTCTTTAGAAGGAGTGATGGTTCATTAGTATTTAAGGGTGTATTAGACGGCAAACTCTATTTAGTTGATTTTTCGAAAGAGGAGGCCGATCTAGATGCATGCTTAATAGCTAAGACTAGTATGGGCTGGCTGTGGCATCGCCGTCTAGCACATGTTGGGATGAAGAACCTTCATAAACTTCTAAAGGGAGAACATGCATGCTTATGCAGCTTGTCTGGCAGGGAAACAGGTGGGAAGCACTCATCACAACAAGAATGTGATGACAACATCAAGACCACTGGAGCTTCTTCACATGGACCTTTTCGGACCCGTCGCCTACCTTAGCATCAGGGAAGTAAGTATGGTCTAGTAATTGTTGATGATTTTTCCCGCTTCACTTGGGTGTTCTTTTTGTAGGATAAATCAGAAACCCAAGGGACCCTAAAACGCTTTCTAAGGAGGGCTCAAAACGAATTTGAGCTCAAGGTGAAAAAGATAAGAAGCGACAACGGGTCCGAGTTCAAGAATCTGCAAGTGAAGGAGTATCTTGAGGAGGAAGGCGTCAAGCACGAGTTCTCCGCACCCTACACACCACAGCAAAACGGTGTGGTAGAGAGGAAGAACAGGATGCTTATCGACATGGCGAGGACGATGCTTGGAGAGTTCAAGACACCCGAGCGGTTTTGATCGGAAGCTGTGAACACAGCCTGCCACGACATAAACCGGCTCTATCTGCATCGCCTCCTCAAGAAGACCTCGTATGAACTTCTTACCGGTAACAAACCCAACGTCTCTTACTTTTGTGTATTTGGGAGTAAATGTTACATTCTAGTGAAGAAGGGTAGACATTCCAAATTTGCTCCCAAAGCAGTAGAAGGGTTTTTACTAGGGTATGACTCAAATACAAAGGCGCATAGAGTCTTCAACAAATCATCAGGTTTGGTTGAAGTCTCTAGCGATGTTGTATTTGATGAGACTAATGGCTCTCCAAGAGAACAAGTTGATCCTGATGACATAGATGAAGATGATGTTCCAACGGCCGCAATGCGCACGATGGCGATTGGAGATGTGCGACCATAGGAACAACAGGAGCAAGATCAGCCTTCTTCCTCAACAATGGTGCATCCCCCAACTCAAGATGATGGACAGGTTCCTCAAGAAGAAGTGCGTGATCAAGGGGGAGCACAAGAAGAACAAGTTATGGAGGAAGAAGCACCACTGGCCCCTCCAACTCAAGTCCGAGCTACGATCCAAAGAAACCACCCCGTCGATCAGATTCTGGGTGACATAAGCAAGGGAGTAACAACTCGCTCACGTTTAGCTAATTTTTGTGAGCAATACTCGTTTGTCTCTTCTATTGAGCCTTTCAGGGTAGAAGTGGCCTTGCAGGATCCGGACTGGGTGTTGGCCATGCAGGAAGAGCTCAACAACTTCAAGAGGAATGAAGTTTGGAGCCTGGTGCCACGTCCCAAGCAAAATGTTGTGGGAACCAAGTGGGTGTTCCACAACAAGCAAGACGAGCATGGAGTGGTAACAAGAAATAAGGCTCGACTTGTGGCAAAAGGTTATGCCCAAGTCACAAGGTTTGGATTTCGAGGAGACTTTTGCTCCTGTGGCTACGCTAGAGTCAATTAGAATATTATTAGCCTATGCCGCTCACCACTCTTTCAGGTTGTTTCAAATGGTTGTGAAGAGCGCTTTTCTCAATGGGCCAATCAAGGAGGAGGTGTACATGGAACAACCCCCTAGCTTTGAGGATGACAGGTATCCCAACCACGTTTTTAAGCTCTCTAAGGCGCTCTATGGACTTAAGCAAGCCCCAAGAGCATGGTATGAATGCCTTAGAGATTTCTTAATTGCTAATGCTTTCAAGGTTGGGAAAGCCAATCCCACTCTTTTCACTAAGACTTGTGATGGTGATCTTTTTGTGTGCCAAATTTATGTCGATGACATAATATTTGGTTCTACTAATCAAAAGTCTTGTGAGGAGTTTAGCAGGGTGATGACTCAAAAGTTTGAGATGTCGATGATGGGCGAGTTGACCTACTTCCTTGGGTTCCAAGTGAAGCAACTCAAGGATATCACCTTCCTCTCCCAAACGAAGTACACTCAAGACCTTCTCAAGAGGTTTGGGATGAAGGACGCAAAGCCCGTGAAGACACCGATGGGAACCGACGGGCATGTCGACCTCAACAAAGGAGGTAAGTCCGTTGATCAAAAGGCATACCGGTCTATGATAGGTTCCTTGCTTTACTTATGTGCTAGTAGACCGGACATTATGCTTAGTGTATGCATGTGTGCTAGATTTCAATCCGACCCCAAGGAATGTCACCTTGTGGCCGTTAAGTGAATTCTTAGGTATTTAGTTGCTACGGCTTGCTTCGGGATCTGGTATCCAAAGGGGTCTACCTTTGACTTAATTGGATATTCAGACTCCGATTATGCTGGATGCAAGGTTGATAGGAAGAGTACATCAGGGACGTGCCAATTCCTAGGAAGGTCCCTGGTGTCTTGGAGTTCAAAGAAACAAACATCCGTTGCCCTATCCACCGCTGAGGCCGAGTATGTTGCCACAGGACAGTGTTGTGCGCAACTACTTTGGATGAGGCAAACCCTCAGGGACTTTGGCTACAATCTGAGCAAAGTCCCACTCCTATGTGATAATGAGAGTGCAATCCGCGTGGCGGATAATCCTGTTGAACACAGCCACACTAAGCACATAGACATCCGGCATCACTTCCTGAGAGACCACCAGCAAAAGGGAGATATCAAGGTGTACCATATTAACAACGAGAACCAGCTAGCCGATATCTTCACCAAGCCTTTAGATGAGAAAAGGTTTTGCAGGTTGCGTAGTGAGCTAAATGTCTTAGATTCGCGTAACTTGGATTGATCTATAGCATACATGTGTTATATGCCTTTGATTATGCTACTTTATGCATTTCAATCCATTATTGTTTATTTGTGGTGCTCAAGTTGTACACATGATCCTCGGACCTCACAAGTCCATTTGCAAGTGATGCACTTATTTCGGGGGAGATATGCTACAACTTGACTCGTTGAGACTAACCTTTGTGTTTAAGTATTCTTGATGTAGTCTCAAAGGTGCATTGAAAGGGAAAATGGACTTGGACGTTGCAAAGACTTGCACTGCACTCCGTAATGGTGTATTTACTTCCAAGTTCATACATATGCTCTTATTGCCTTTTTGCTCTTAATTGACAATTTTGGTGAGGCAATGGGGTTAACAGACCAAGAATGATCATGTTTTGGTGCTTAACGCCAAAGGGGGAGAAATAAAGGCCAAAGCAAATGGATCAGCTACTACTTGTGAATTTTGAAAACAATAGAGTTAGAACTTTTGATTTGTCCAAAATACTCTTATTGCAAAATTTAGTCTCTTGTGGGGGAGAATTTTTTATCATGGAAAAAAGGGGGAGTTTTTGGCAGTTGATCAATTTCACTCTTGGATTATCTCTCTTTGTGCCCAAACAAGTGAGTTTAACTTAGAGATAGGAAAATGAATTTGATTTGCAAAAACAAACCAAGTGGTGGCAAAGAATGATCCAAATATGTCAAAACTTGTGCAAAGACAATTTTGTTCTCAATTGCATTGATGTTGCACTTCTTTTGGTTGCTTTTGGATGTGTTGGCATAAATCACCAAAAAGGGGGAGATTGAAAGGGAAATGTGCCCTTTGGCAATTTCTATTATGTTTTGGTGATTAAGTGCCCAACACATTTGATTAAGTTCTTATGTGCTAAATGAAGAGAAAAGTGCAAATCAAGACATGAAGTATGTTTCTAGACTTAGTACATTGTTTTGAGTACTAACATATTTTGTCTAAGTGCTAGAAACAGGAAAAGAAAGAATTGCAAAAGACTTGGCTGTGTCCAGCCAAAGTCCAGCTCGGCTTGGCACACCGGACTATCCGGTGGTGCACCGGACAGTGTCCGGTGCGCCAGGTTGGTTTCCGGTGAATAGGCCGAACTCGGGAAAAGTTTGGCGGTGTATGGCTATAATTCACCGGACTGTCCGGTGGTGCACCGGACTGTCCGGTGAGCCAACGGTCGCCAGCGCCAACGGTCGGCCGTGCAATCTTCGCGCGACGCGTGTAACACCCCTGCTGTTACTGTCACTAAAACTTGAGCATAACATCATAAGCATTGGCATCTCATATGATTGTTACACCTAGAGTGCATTCACTAGGCAAAAATTTCAAACTAGTTGTATTGTTATGGCATTTTGTGAATCAAACCCTAGAGTAGGGTATTCAACCCTGGATTGGGCATAATAGAACAAACAAGACTTAAACAAAATAAAACTTCAAAACTTATTAGAGATGACCATAAAATGTCACCTTAAATATACTTATGGGATATTCAAACCCTAGAAGTATCAGAAACTGCAAAAAGAACCCTGGAAAGCCCTAGACCTAAACCCTAGGGGGCTAAGTGCAAAATCAGTGCACTTTTGGGCTAAAGTGCAAAAACCATGATAATAAGGTGTCTTAAGTCATAAGGTTCAAAATTATGGAGATTTGCAAGTTAAACCTTGAGTTTTGGACTAATTTGCAAAAGAGCCACACTTAAACCCTTTTGGCTAATTCTGAAATCAATGTAATTAGCTCAACTTTGGAGCCCTATATCTGCCAAATTATAAGGTTTTTGCCCTAGGTCACCACAGCAATATTGTAGATCTATCAAAGGAGAATAACTTTGCTTGTGGGAGTAAGCATGGTTGTTATGAAGAATTTGAAGATAAATGAGCCTGAAATTGGGCTGTCAGGCTGTTTGAGTCTGAACTTCAGTCTAACAGTGGGGCTGCATGAACTTAGGGCTTGAATTTAAGCATGATCGAGTAAGAGTTTGTCTTGGAATACTATAACAAAGATGAAGATGGTATGTTGGACTACAACTTTGTTGCAGAGCCTTGGATAGGTTGTCAAGTGAAATTGGGAGAAAAGTTAACTTCAAATCGCCCTGTCAGGTCAACTGAAGAAACAATGCCATGGTACAGTGATCTGAATAAGATCAGATCAACAGTTCAGCCCTCGCCGCCGATGAGCCGCGCGCGATTCGTGCCGTCGCCGTTTTGATTCGTGCTCGGATTGTTTGGATAGCGTTCAGGGTCAAGTAAATATCACCACCGTGGATAAGCTCTGGCCAGTAAATTATTCCGGCCATCGTATCAAGCTCGCCGCAGTGGAATCGGATGAGCTCGCCGGTGACCGCCGTCTCACGGCCTTGCGCCACGTATCTAGACACATCTGTCGAGTTGCCGTGACTCGCTATAACTGTCTGATCATCGCCGGTGAGAGCTGCCACGGTTGATGCCACGTATTCTTTGCGCCAGTGAACTCCCACTTCTCCGACCGCCAGCACATCTTCCTCAAATTGATCACCACCGCTCAAGCATGCTATAAATTGACGGCATGGTCTGTTGCGTAGGATCATCACCAAGCTTGAGCACCCGCTATTGCCGCCGATTAGCGACCACAACTCTCCAATTTCTAAGTTCCCCCAATTCTGTTTCCGCCACCGCAGGAACACCCTCACCGTGGACAGCTTATCCTAGGTTCATTCATGTGCTCTAGTCGATTGTTCTAGCATCCCTAAGATCTCCTCAAGCTCCTCGACCCCTCTAATTGAACTATACCCCCTTGGATCGCCGGGAACACGTTGTTCCTTTGTTTGTTCGCGCTGTCACCGTGGACAGAGCAGGGTAGACCACCATTCATAAAATTGTTTGGGGGGAAATGGGCGGGAGGGGTCCAATTCGGTCTCTGTCGCTCGGGAGCACCAGTCTTTGCGTCATCCGGCCGGTCTAACCACGCCGGTGTTCATGCTCCGCCGTGCGACATCGTGGTCCTGGCGCGGTGAAGAATTAGAATCTCAGGGATTTTTCTGCGAATGTCAGCGAGACAGTGAATAGTGGCTGTGGGTTCATAACGGATATTCAAAGTAGCAAGGGCCTCTGTGCAAGTCTGCCAGCGCGCGCGTGGCCGCATCCCTGTTCCCTGTGGAGACTGGGCCGTCGGGTTGATTTCGGCCCAAGACTGTTCATTCCTTCTCTTTTTCTTTTTCTACTAGAGCTAGAACAATTCTATAAAATTATAGAAAAATGGTAAAAATGCCAAACCAATTTTGCTAGATTCCTAATTTTCCATAGAATTTAATAAAAATATTTTTTGTATTTTTAATCCAAACAAGAAATTATAGAGTATTTAAAACAGTCTAAAACTCTGTTTCTGGATTTTTAGAAAATAGATAACAATCCTAAAAATCCCCAAACTTTTTAGATGACCCTTATATATTATTTAGAAGCTTTGGGTAGAGTTTGGTATGATTTGGACCTTGTTTGATACTTAGAACCCAAAACCCTACCCCCTGCTCTTTGAACTTCACTGTTGACTCCGGAAACCCTAAGTTCTCGGAGATCCGTGAAGGAAAATTATATTCAAGATTTTAGATATTAAACTTTTATTATCTTTGCACTCTCATGAGCATTACATAAGCATTCATTACTATGTATGATTATATCTAGAAAACGAGGAGGGAGTTGAAGTAGAAGAAAGGAAGACTTCACCACCACCACCGGAGGAACATAAGGCAGGCAGCTGTTTCTATTTTGACATCTGTGGGACCGAGCCTGATTCACTAGTAAACCAAGGCAAGCCCCGGTGCATTTGCCACCTCCTTGATTCTTTTAAACTCTTGCTCACTTGTTTAATGCATTAGGTAATAGGAGTTGATTGCTAAAACAATTCCTGCATTTCCTTCCTTGAATTTGATTACCTTCCTTGGAATCCCTGTTTTACAAAAGGTTTTTCCTATGCTTAGTCTTGCTTTAGCAAAACAAAATGTTTTGTTTTTACAAAAGATGATGTTGCAAAGTGGGAGGGATGTTTTTGAAAATAAAACTTGATGGTGGATCCATCATGGCCATGATGGGTTCAACATCGGAAAAGATGTACCTCTGTCAGGTACCAAACTTTGGGGTTTGAAATGATTAAGCTGAGACCGGGCGGGTGACTTGCACGAGAAGAGAGTCTCGGTGTAGTGTCTCTGTCTGAGTCGATTAAGGACCGTGTCAATGTAGGCTTGCTGACCGAGGACCCTTTAACTGGTCACATGCCTAGTCATGGGTAAGCTTTGCCTCGGGTAGACTAATACCAGAATAAGATACCACGCAATGGGAATGGAGAGATGGCAAGAGTAGCGTGTACCCTCCATGGCAAGAGGCTGGACGGTGGTGTATCTGTGCTCTCGGTTGGCGTGAACCTGATCTGGTCTTAAGAACCCCGGTGGCGAGTTGACATATGCAAGGGTTAAGTGCTACATATGTCATGTGATTGGAGATCCTCAGGTGAGTATAATCGATTTGGATCGCCGTACCTTCGCGGTTATGAAGACTTGGTCACTGCCCTATACATAGAACTCCAGTAAAGATAAAGGGTTGTTAAGAAGTTGGCTAGTGCAGGTCAAGTGATTGAACTAGGGTAGAATGAACTCTAGATATAGGTAATTCTACTTAACCTGACAAATAAAACTGGATTTTTAAGGATCCACTCTTAGTAAGCATTTTCGCAAACAGAGTCATTGACTATGGTTAAACCTTACCTTGACTCCTTGAAAGCCAGCATACCCTTGAGAGTCTTTTTTTTAGTCGGGTAAGACCTGTTGAGTAATTCCATACTCAGGGCTTTGTCCCATGTTGTTTTTAGGTGAGGAAGCAACCAACTTTTGTTGCTTCTGTTCTAAGGTGGTACCAAAGGAAGAGCCTCAAGAGTGAAGCTTCGGGAGGAAAGGATCCTCCATAAAACTTTTGTTTAAACTTATCGGGAGGGGTTTTTGCCTCCCGTGGTTTGTATTAATAATACTCTGCACTCGTATATTATGTTCTGGTCTGTAAATATTTAACTCTATCTTACTTTTAAATAAAGGTAAGTTTATGTAACTGCTTCCGCATTTTCGTATCTCCGATGCTTGTAATGTCTGCGTGATGGGTGAAACGCTCTTGGGAAAGGTAAGCAAAGCAGATACCGAACTTGTCAAGTGATTCAGGGGCACGTGCAGGGTTGTCTGAGGTCCGTTGGACAAGGACAACTGTAGGTGGGCCTAATGACTTGGGAGGTTCCGTCACAGCTGGTATCGGAGCAAAGCCCATCTCTGCAGATCTTATGAGGCATCTTCAAAAGAATTTTCTAAGACTTACCTAGAAAATTTCTTTCTTTCTTATCTAGCTTCCTTCTGAAGTACTTATTTAAAGACCAGATATAGAGTGCAACATATAGAAGGTGTGAATCAACTAAGGTTGATTCTGTAATTACACATGCATCATGCTACAAATTATGCTAACAAGTTTTTCCCCCTTAAGAAATGCCGCCGCGCAAAAGAAAGACCGCGCGCAAGTCAACCGGACCAATCGGTGTACCCCGTCATCAACTTGCCCCACGGCATGAAGATAGCAGCAGCGGTAGCAATGATCTAATTGGGGATCTGGAAGCCCAAGTGGATCAGCTTCGAATAGAGCTCCACCGCAGGAATGACATATGGGTCACGGATGGAGAAAGAATAAATGAATTAAGAGCAGGCATCCGCTACCTGCAAGATCAGCTCGCGAAACGAGATCTAGCGCTCGATTGGGCGATTAACTCTCGTTCGCTTGCCTGGGCTAAGGAGGCAAAAGCTCGAGCCCGCATGGAGGAGCTTAGCTCCACCGTAGATAACTTGCAGGTTTATTGTAATACATTACATGAAGAAGTTCATGTATTGTATTCGCAACTACATCCCAATGTACCTGCGGATCCTGTCGGGACGGAAGTCGGACCTTCTGGGACAGCGGGAGAAGCCTTCGGTGGTGAACTGGACTTGTTCAGGCCCCCTCCCTCAATGAAGTTGGTAGATGAATGGTCTCCTACTCCCGACAGCGAGGCTACTAAGAGTGACAAGAAGCAAGAATAGTATAGTATAGAAATAGTAGCAATGTATAATAGGAAGTGCAATCCTATTGTAAAATTCGAATTTGTAACATTACCCTTTTCAGTAATGTATAATGGATGGTTTTCTTTGGCTTATTATATTCTTTTCAATGTTTGTTGCCTCAGATGCCTTCCAAGACTCATTTTCAGGATGGTGCAGGGACCTCTAGTGGAAGGGAAGCAACACCAAACCCACCTCCAGTACCTCCCACTTTAGCCGAGGCCATCGCTGCCTTGGTTAACGCTACAGCAGACAATACCCGATTTTTACGAGAAATGGCAAGTCAACAACTACAACAACAAGGCGGGCGGGCATATCCGCAAGGCCCCCGTGAAACATCCTATCTGGACTTCTCCGAGACGTGCCCTCCATTGTTTGTTAAAGTAGAGGACCCTCTAGAAGTGGATGAATGGATCCGCGTCATTGAACAGAAGTTTGGGCTCCTTCGGTGTTCAGAAACTCAGAAGCCCCTATTCGCAGCCCAACAATTGCGTGGCCCTGCCAGCACTTGGTGGGGAAATTTTATAGCCGTTCAACCGGCTGGTCATCAAGTAACTTGGGATGAGTTCAAGTTGGCCTTCAGAGAGCACTATATACCTGAAGGAGTTCTCCACATGAAGCAGGAGGAGTTCATGAAGTTGAAACAAGGCGGGGATACTGTTACCCAGGATTTCAATAAATTTAATCACTTATCCCAATACGCAATCGATCAAGTCAACACAGATGTGAAGAAAAGGAATTGTTTCATGAGAGGTTTGAATGATCGAATGCAAAGAAAGATGGCCACCTGCATCGACCTGACGTATGGAAGGGCTGTCAGCACAGCACTTGCAGTCGAGGCTAAATATGCAGGATCCAGAAAATCCAAGGGTTATGGAGGCGACAGGCCCAATCAGGGCCCCGAGAAAAGGCAAAGGTTGGTCATCAGACCTTTCAATCCAAATCGCTCTTCTCCACGTCCACCCTCCTACCCATTCAAGCAACCGGTCTTTATTCGCCCTGCCACTGCCCCCACTCCAACAAGTCAGCCGGGTGCCCCTGGCACTCGTTTCCTTGCCCTCCCCAGCTCTTCAACTGGCTGTTTCAACTATGGAAAGTCCGGACACTTCATTAAGGACTGTCCATATCAGAAGCAGAATCATTCAAGTAATCAGCAAAGTTCTGGGAATTCTTCTCAAGGGAAGGGAAATGCGGCAACCAATACCACGAGCAAGAATACAAGGAAAATGGGACGAATATATTATACTCAAGTGGCCACAACACCGGACGGTGAACCGGTTATGATGGGTACGTTTCTAGTAGCCAATCACCCTGCAATTATTCTTTTTGATTCTGGTGCTTCACATACATTCATAAGCAAGAGATTTGTGGAGCAACATTGCATTCCATACCATGAATCAAGGGAAGGGTTTAAAATTCATTCGCCTGGGGGACAAATATTCACTAAAGAAGTGGCTTTCCAAGTGCCCGTAACATTGGCTGGACGGGACTTTCCTACTAATATGATTATTCTGAAAGGCCAAGACATAGATGTAATTTTGGGCATGAATTAGTTAGCCCAACATAAAGCTATTCTCAATACTGAATTGAGAACTATCAAATTGAATTATGGACAAGAAGAGGTTCTCTTGACTATCCCCATAGCCATTCCGGCTAAACCATTTGGCAGTGTATATGAAGCCATCATACCGGAGATCAAAGATATTCCGGTAGTATGTGAGTTCTTAGACGTCTTTCTAGAAGATTTGCCTGGATTGCCACCAGAAAGAGATGTAGAATTTGTAATTGAGTTGAAGCCCGGTACGACTCCCATTTCTAGAAGGTCGTACCGAATGCCTCCAAATGAGCTGGCAGAACTCAAGACCCAATTGCAAGATCTACTAGCAAAGGGATTTATCCGGCCAAGCTCGTCACCATGGGGTTGTCCAGCCATCTTCGTCAAGAAGAAGGATCAAACATTGCGGATGTGTGTGGATTATCGACCCCTTAATGAGGTCACTATCAAGAATAAATACCCTCTTCCACGGATTGATATTTTATTTGATCAACTGACTGGAGCAAGGGTTTTCTCTAAGATTGACCTCAGATCGGGCTATCATCAGATCTGTATCAGGCCTGAGGATATACCAAAGACCGCATTCACTACGCGGTATGGGTTATTTGAATATTTGGTAATGTCTTTCGGACTAACGAATGCTCCTGCCCACTTCACTTATTTGATGAACTCAGTATTTATGCCTGAGTTGGACAAGTTTGTGGTGGTATTCATGACGATATTTTAATATACTCCAAGAATGAAGAGGAGCATGCTCAGCACTTGCAGGTTGTATTAACACGCTTGAGAGAACATCAGTTATATGCCAAGTTCAGTAAATGCGCGTTCTGGCTGGAAGAAATTCAATTTCTGGGACATGTATTATCTTCCAAGGGGATTGCGGTGGATCCCAGCAAAGTCAAGGATATTTTGGAGTGGAAACCCCCAACCACTGTACATCAAGTCCGAAGTTTCCTTGGACTAGCTAGCTATTACCGCCGATTCATACCAGATTTTTCCAAGCTTGTGAAACCAATCACAAGTTTATTGAAGAATGATACTAAATTTAATTGGTCTTCAAAGTGTAATGAAGCCTTTGAACAATTGAAGGTATTATTAACCACTGCTCTGGTATTGGCTCAACCGGATATTGAAAAGCCCTTTGATGTGTATTGTGACGCATCAGGCAGTGGTCTCGGCTGTGTATTAATGCAAGAAGGCCGAGTAATAGCTTATGCTTCAAGGCAGTTACACCGGCATGAGGAACATTATCCAACTCATGACCTAGAGTTAGCTGCAGTGGTTCATGCCCTAAAAATCTGGCGTCATTATCTACTGGGAAATGTCTGACACATTTGTACAGATCATAAAAGCTTGAAGTATATCTTCACCCAGTCAGAGTTGAACATGAGACAAAGGCAATGGCTCGAGCTTATTAATGATTATGAACTGGAGATTCATTATCACCCAGGCAAAGCTAATGTAGTGGCAGATGCCTTGATTCACAAGACTTTTTGTCATTGTCTTACGATGGAGACTTCTGACATTATGTTATGCCAAGAAATGGAGAAGTTGAACCTGGGAATGATTCAGCATGGAACTTTGAATCAGCTAAAGCTTGAGTCAGTCCTTTTACAAAGGATAATTGATGCTCAAAAGGATAATGAGGGTATGAGGCACATCCATGAGAAGATAGAGGACGGAAAAGCCAAGTGCTTTAGAAAAGATGATCAAGGCATTGTATGGTTCAACAACCGCATAGTTGTGCCAAAGAATGAAGAAGTCCACCAGCCAATATTAGATGAAGCGCGTCTTAGTCACTATTCTATTCATCCCGGAAGCATTATTGGTGGACAAAAATGAAAATCGAGATTGCATGCTATGTGGCAAGATGTGACACTTGTAGACGTGTCAAAGCCATACATATGAAGACTACCGGTCCACTACAATCTCTACCAATACCAACATGGAAATGGGAAGATATTAGTATGGACTTTATTGTGGGATTACCCAGAACAGCAAAAGGCTTTGACTACATCTGGGTTATTGTTGATCGACTTACAAAGGTCGCCCACTTCCTTCCTGTCAGGGTAAAGTATACATTGGCCACATATGTAGAATTATACATTGCCCGTGTTCTCAGTTTGCATGGTGTTCCGAAGACGATAGTATCGGATCGTGGACCGCAATTCGTGTCCAAATTTTGGGAAGAACTTCACAAAGCACTAGATACTAAGTTGCTCCGCAGTTCGGCCTATCATCCTCAAACCAGTGGGCAGACTGAGAGGGTGGATCAAATACTTGAAGACATGCTACGGGCTTGTGCTTTGGAATTCCCATAGAAATGGGATGATTGCTTACCGTTAGCGGAGTTCTCATACAATAATAGCTATCAAGAAAGCATCAAGATGGCACCATTTGAAGCTTTGTATGGCCGACGATGTCGCACTCCATTAAACTGGTCTGAACCCGGTGAAAGGAGTTTCTTCAGGCCAGATATGGTAAAAGAGACCGAAGAAAAGGTTCGATGAATAATTCATAACCTGAAGAAAGCCCAAGCTCGTCAGAAAGATTATGCAGACAAGCGACGACAACCCTTATACTTTTTGGTCGGGGATTATGTCTATCTGAAAGTTTCACCGATAAAGGGTGTAACACGTTTTGCGGTAAAAGGGAAGCTTGCACCCCGGTACATTGGTCCTTTCCTTCTTCTTGAACAATGTGGACCAGTGGCATACCGACTTCAACTACCCGAAACCTTGTCTGCTATACATAATGTGTTCCACGTGTCTCAACTGAAGAAGTGTCTTCGGGTTCCTGATCGAACCATTGAAGTAACATATGTTTCCTTAGAGCCAGACTTGACCTATTCAGAACACCCTATTTGAGTCTTGGATCAAAAGGATAGAATTACC
The DNA here is from genome assembly GCA_029449295.1 of Zea luxurians. Taxonomy (NCBI): domain Eukaryota; kingdom Viridiplantae; phylum Streptophyta; class Magnoliopsida; order Poales; family Poaceae; genus Zea; species Zea luxurians. The sequence goes on along the minus strand of JAOPSE010000008.1, from coordinate 92,856,224 downwards.
CGAAGAAGAACTCTCAAGTTTTACAAGATACAGTGGAACCAGCGTTCAGAAGATGAGGCTAAATGGGAAACTCGAGACTTTTTAGAAAAGAATTTCCCAGGCTTTCTAGCCTCATGTAAATTGTGATATGTATATAATTGTTGTAATAAAGGAGTGAGCCCCAGACCAGCCCTGCCTTGTACCAGAGATAAGGAAATAAAAGAGTGAAGCATTTCCATTTCCATTATCTACCCTAGGACTTTTAATCTTGGGACGAGATTCTTTTATGGGAGGAAGGATGTAACACCCCTGGTGTTACTGTCGCTAAAACTTGAGCATAACATCATAAGAATTGGCATCTCATATGATTGTTACACCTAGAGTGCATTCACTAGGCAAAAATTTCAAACAAGTTGTATTGTTATGGCATTTTGTGAATCAAACCCTAGAGTAGGGTATTCAACCCTGGATTAGGCATAATAGAACAAACAAGACTTAAACAAAAGAAAACTTCAAAACTTATTAGAGATGACCATAAAATGTCACCTTAAATATACTTATGGGATATTTAAACCCTAGAAGTATCAGAAACTGCAAAAAGAACCCTGGAAAGCCCTAAACCTAAACCCTAGGGGGCTAAGTGCAAAATCAGTGCACTTTTGGGCTAAAGTGCAAAAACCATGATAATAAGGTGTCTTAAGTCATAAGGTTCAAAATTATGGAGATTTGCAAGTTAAACCTTGAGTTTTGGACTAATTTGCAAAAGAGCCACACTTAAACCCTTTTGGCTAAGTCTGAAATCAATGTAATTAGCTCAACTTTGGAGCCCTATATCTGCCAAATTATAAGGTTTTTGCCCTAGGTCACCACAGCAATATTGTAGATCTATCAAAGGAGAATAACTTTGCTTGTGGGAGTAAGCACGGTTGTTATGAAGAATTTGAAGATAAATGAGCCTGAAATTGGGCTGTCAGGCTGTTTGAGTCTGAACTTCAGTCTAACAGTGGGGCTGCATGAACTTATGGCTTGAATTTAAGCATGATCGAGTAAGAGTTTGTCTTGGAATACTATAACAAAGATGAAGATGGTATGTTGGACTACAACTTTGCTGTAGAGCCTTGGATAGGTTGTCAAGTGAAATTGGGAGAAACGTTAACTTCAAATCGCCCTGTCAGGTCAACTGAAGAAACAATGCCATGGTACAGTGATCTGAATAAGATCAGATCAACAGTTCACCCTCGCCGCCGACGAGCCGCGCGCGATTCGTGCCGTCGCTGTTTTGATTCGTGCTCGGATTGTTTGGATAGCGTTCAGGGTCAAGTAAATATCACCGCCGTGGATAAGCTCCGGCCATCGTATCAAGCTCGCCACGGTGGAATCGGATGAGCTCGCCGGTGACCGTCGTCTCACGGCCTTGCGCCACGTATCTGGACACATCCGTCGCGTCGCCGTGACTCGCTATAACCGTCTGATCATCACCGGTGAGAGCTGCCACGGTTGATGCCATGAATTCTTTGCGCTAGTGAACTCCCACTTCTCCGACCGCCAGCACATCTTGCTTAAATTGATCACCACCGCTCAAGCACGCTATAAATTGACGGCATGGTCTGTTGCGTAGGATCATCACCAAGCTTGAGCACCCGCTATTGCCGCCGATTAGCCACCACAACTCTCCAATTTCTCATTTCCCCCAATTCTGTTTCCGCCACCACAGGAACACCCTCACCGTGGACAGCTTATCCCAGGTTCGTTCATGTGCTCTGGTCGACTGTTCTAGCATCCCTAAGATCTCCTCAAGCTCCTCAACCCCTCTGATTGAACTATACCCCCTTGGATCGCTGGGAACACGTTCCTTTGTTTGTTCGCGCTGTCACCGTGGACACAGCAGGGTAGACCACCATTCATAAAATTGTTTGGGGGGAAATGGGCGGGAGGGGTCCAATTCGGTCTCTGCTGCTCGGGAGCACCAGTCTTTGCATCATCCGACCGGTCTAACCACGCCGGTGTTCATGCTCCGTCGTGCGACGTCATGGTCCTGGCGCGGTGAAGAATTAGAATCTCACGAATTTTTCTGCGAATGTCAGCGAGACAGTGAATAGTGGCTATGGGTTCTTAATAGATATTCAAAGTAGCAAGGGCCTCTGTGCAAGTCTGCAAGCGCGCGGGGGCACATCCCTGTTCCCTGTGGAGACTGGGCCGTCAGGCTGATTTCGGCCCAAGACTGTTCATTCCTTCTCTTTTTCTTTTTCTACCAGAGCTAGAACAATTCTAGAAAATTGTAGAAAAATGGTAAAAATGTCAAACCAATTTTGCTAGATTCATAATTTTTCATAGAATTTAATAGAAATAATTTTAGGATTTTTAATCCAAACAAGAAATTATAGAGTATTTAAAACAGTCTAAAACTCTGTTTTTGGATTTTTAGAAAGTAGATAATAATCCTAAAAATCCCCAAACTTTTTAGATGACCCTTATATATTATTTAGAAGCTTTGGGTAGAGTTTGGTATGATTTGGACCATGTTTGATACTTAGAACCCAAAACCCTACCCCCTGCTCTTTGAACTTCACTATTGACTCCGGAAACCCTAAGTTCTCGAAGATCCGTGAAGGAAAATTGTATTCAAGATTTTAGATAATAAACTTTTATTATATTTGCACTCTCATGAGCATTACATAAGCATTCATTACTATGTATGATTATATCTAGAAAACAAGGAGGGAGTTGAAGTAGAAGAAAGCAAGACTTCACCACCACCACCTGAGGAACATCAGTGTCGGTGTTTCGAAACTCGGGGGGTCCCTGGACCGACGAGTAAATTGTCGCCACATGCCCCAGCCCAGATGGGTCGGCGCGAGGCGGAACGCGAAGGGGGGAGAGCAGCCGGAGGGAGACAGGCGTGGGAGGTGGAACCCGCGGCCTTCGTGTTAGCCCCGCGCCCAGGTCGGGTGCGCTTGCAGTAGGGGGTTACAAGCGTCCACGGGGGAGGGAGTGAGCGGCCTTGCGCGAGCGCCGTCCCATCCTTCCCCGCGCGGCCAACCCTCTGTAAGAGGGCCCTGGACCTCCCTTTTATGGGCGTAAGGAGAGAATCCAGGTGTACAATGGGGGGGTGTGGCAGTGTGCTAACGTGTCTAGCGGAGGAGAGCTAGCGCCCTAAGTACATGCCATCATGGCAGCCGGAGAGGTTTTGGCACCCAGTTCGTGTGGTGTCGTGGCCGTCGAAGGAGCGCTGGAGGACAGCTGTCGGGGCTGCCGAGTCCTTGCTGACGTCCTCTTGCTTCCGTAAGGGGGCTGAGAGTCGCCGTCGTTATGGAGCGTGCGGGGCGCCATCATTACTCGTATAGTGGAGCGAGCCAGATGGGACGCAGGTCTTGTTCCCCGTAGTCTGAGTCAGCTCGGGGTAGGGTAATGATGGCGCCTCCTATTGACATGGTCGGTCCGTGCCCTAGGTTGGGCGAGGTGGAGGCTCCTCCGAGGTCGAGGTCGAGTCTGTCTTCCAAGGTCGAGGTCGAGTCCGAGCCCCCGGGTCGGACAAGGCGGAGACCGTCGGCTGAGGCCGGGGCTGAGTCCGAGCCCTAGGGTCGGGCGAAGCGGAGTTCGTCGCCCATCGGGGCTGAGCCCGAGTCCGAGCCGTGGGGTCGGGCGAAGCGGAGTTCATCGTCTTCCGGGGCTGAGCCCGAGTCCGAGCCCTGGGGTCGGGCGAAGCGGAGTTCGTCGTCTTCCGGGGCTGAGCCCGAGTCCAAGCCCTGGGGTCAGGCGAAGCAGAGTTCGTCGTCTTCCGAGGCTGAGCCCGAGTCCGAGCCCTGGGGTCAGGTGAAGCGGAGTTCGTCGTCTTCCGGGGCTGAGCCCGAGTCCGAGCCCTGGGGTCGGGCTGAGCGAAGTTCGTCGTCTTCCGGGGCTGAGCCCGAGTCCGAGCCCTGGGGTCAGGCGGAGCGGAGTTCGTCGTCTTCCGGGGCTGAGCCCGAGTCCGAGCCCTGGGGTCGGGCGAAGCGGAGTTCATCGTCTTCCGGGGCCGAGCCCGAGTCCGAGCCCTAGGGTCGGGCGGAGCGGAGTTCGTCGTCTTCCGGGGCTGAGCCCGAGTCCGAGCCCTGGGGTCGAGCGAAGCGGAGTTTCCCATGGCGCCTAGGGCTGGACTTGGCTGCTGTCAGCCTCACTCTGTCGAGTGGCTCAGCAGTCTGAGCGGCGCTGTCCTCTTGTCAGACCGGTCAGTGGAGCGGCGAAGTGACTACGGTTACTTCGGCTCTATCGACTGGAGGGCGTGCATCAGGATAAAGGTGTCAGGCCACCTTTGCATTAAATGCCCCTGTGATTTGGTCGGTTGGCGTGGCGATTTGGCCAAGGTTGCTTCTTGGTGAAGACTGGGCCTCGGGCGAGCCGAAGGTGTGTCCGTTGCTGGAGGGGGTCCTCGGGCGAGACGTAGATCCTCCGGGGTCGGCTGCCCTTGCCCGAGGCTGGGCTTGGGCGAGGCGTGATCGCGTCCCTCGAATGGACCGATCCTTGACTTAATCGCACCCATTAGGCCTTTGCAGCTTTGTGCTGATGGGGGTTACCAGCTGAGATTTAGGAGTCTTGAGGGTACCCCTAATTATGGTCCCCGACAGTAGCCCCCGAGCCTTGAAGGGAGTGTTAAAACTCGCTTGGAGGCTTTTGTCGCACTTTTTTGCAAGGGGACCAGCCTTTTTTGGTTGCATTTTGTTGTGGTGGGTGCGCGCGAGCGCACCCGCCGAGTGTAGCCCCCGAGGCCTCGGAGGAGTAGTTTGACTCCTTCGAGGTCTTAGTGCATTTCGCAACACTTCGGCTGGTCTGGTTGTTCCCTCATGCGAGCTGGCCGTAGCCCGGGTGACAGCACCTAGAGGGGGGGTGAATAGGTGATCCTATAAAACTTCAAAAACTTATAGCCACAAAAACTTGGTTAATTGTTAGCACAATAATTGCCAAGTGGCTAAAGAGGAATCCTCAACAAAACACAATAACCAACAAGGATCAATCACAGAGATGGCACGGTGGTTATCCCGTGGTTCGGCCAAGACCAACTGTCACACCCGGTTTTTAGAAGGCAAACCGAATGCGAACCATGTACGTGCCAGGATCAGTTATTCACGTACACAGCAGTTACATAATATGGACATCATCACACAGTGCTCAAATAGTATTAAAAGGGGAAATAATAGTCGATTACATCATACGTCTGAGACGTCCATATAGTTCTTACAATAAATCAAAGTGCGGAAAAGAAACGTAGATAACGCGGCCTTCACAGGCAGCCGACTGGGGGTTGCCGCTAACCCACGCCTAGAACTCGTCGTAGTCCTGGAACTCCTGGAAGTCTCCTTCCACAGCTTCATCTTCTCCTGAGCAGTGGTTGCAATGCTGACAACCTGGAGGGGGGGGGTTTGGTGTGTAGAGCAAGGGTGAGTACACATCAACATACTCAGCAAGTATCCTGTTTGGCTGTAGTGGACTAGCTTTATGTGGGGATAAGTCAAGCAGTTGCTTTTAGTTGGTCAGGTTATTACTTACTAGTAGAGAGCCAGGTTTTAACATTAACCCAAGTTATTAGCCCAATGTATCCTTTCCAAACGGAAAGAATACCACTTACCAGCACCATAGACATAACCAAAACCATCAGTCTCATTGCCACCTGTACCAAAGTATCACTGATCAAGTATCACTAATCTCTGGAGCTCCCTTGGCCGCTCATAACCGTGAGCACGGCTGATATATCAGTTTCATAACACTCTGCAGAGGTTGCGCACTTTACCCACAAGCCGTGATTCCCTTTCTAGCCCGGGCTTGCAAGACCCTTATTCACTCCCAAGGTGAATGGCTAGGGATTCACTACGAAGCCTTTACAAAGATTCCCCGAGGCTGTAGCCGCCCGTTAGGTTTCCTAAATGTACCGCACTCCTCCCCAAGGGACAAATCAACCTTGGCAGAGCGAGCCGCATACACCGAGCCCCATTGACGGCACCACGGCTAAGCGAACTACACCCCGGTTCCTCTAATTATTCAGCTAAGGGCGTCCCATTCCACCCTCATGGTTGCACTGTTTTCCCGGGCGGTCATCCATTGAACAGGTCCTTACGGAGAGGCACTCGAGAAACCGCTCGAGTCCCCTTAAAGGTCACAAATATAATCATAAATAAGAACGGGAAAACAGCGTATCATAGATAATCACATCATGTTCATTGATTAGAGTTGAGCAATAGCATCAGACTAAGCAGTAATAATCCGACCCAAATAGGTAAACAAGGACATGGATAACAAAAGCTAGTCAATCCTTAGGTATAAATGTGTAATGCGGGAGGTGAATTAAAGAATGAATAGGACAAAGATAGGTCAAAGGACACTTGCCTCCACCAACCGACTGCTGCTCAGGGGCTTCTCCTGCGAATTCCTCGGGCTCTTCGACCGGATCGTTCTCTATGCGAGCGCAAACATACATACATCCACATATTTAATACAAAAGAACAATACACCATACAAGGGAACAGGTAAAACGAATATGCATCAAGTATGACATTCGATATCGCATTTGTTATGGTTAGAAAGAAAAGGGCAAAAGGTCTCGCAGGGGGGTTAAAGTTTATGCACTAATGATCAGTTACAATTGGTTCCTAACGAAAGAATTCTGTTATATATATGCTAATAGAAACCTAATCATTTTTAGTTGATCAACATTGCACGAGATAAACAATTAACTACGTGAATCAATAGCATAACGGAATTTTAAATTAAACTTCCTATTTTCCATAGCATGAACAATGATCAGCATACCTAAAACAAAGTAATTATGATCACAGAAAGTAAATAAAATAAAATAAAAAAAATAAAAAAAACCGAGGGGGGGGCGGTTGAACCGGCCCTAGGGGCGGTTGAACCGGCCCTGGGCTGGGCGGCCGAACTGGGGCGGGCGCGCGGGGAGGGCGGCCGAACTGGGGGCCGGGGCGGCCGAGCTGGGGCCAAGGCCGGCCGAGCTGGCGGCCGAGGCCAGCCGAGCTGGCGGCCAGGGGCCAGGAGGGCGAGGGGGGCGCGGCCGGGGGGGCTGGCCGGGGAGGGGCCGTGGCCGGCCAGGGGGCGGCCGGGGGCGGCCGGGCGGCGCGGCCAGGGCCGGCGCGGCCAGGGACGGGCGGCTGAGCCATGGCCGAATGGGGGAGAGAGGAGGGGAGGGGGAAGGAGGGAGGAGGGAGGAGGGGGGAGGGGGGCTCACCAGCGGGGGTGGCCGACAACGAGGGGGCGCGGCCGGGCAAGGGGCGGCGGCGGCGGCCTAGGGCAAGGAGGTAGGGCGGCGCTAGGGAGAGAGAGAGGGAAAATGAGAGGGAGAGGGAGAGGGTTAGGGGAAAAAGGGAGAGAGGGGGGGGGCGGCTGGGCCTCTTGGGGCCCAAGAGGGGGGCGCGCAGGGGCTTGGGCCGGCCGGGGTCGGCCCACGGCGTGGGAGAGAGAGAAAAAGAGGAGAGAGAAAGAGAGAGAAAGAGAAAAGAAAAGATTATTTCCCTGTTTCCGAAATCCGATCTTTTAGATGAATGCGTTTGCACTTTCAAAGCAATCAAAAAATGCAAGGTTCGGCATGGTGCATCAAACAACACAAAGTATCTTTAGAGTTTTTCTTTACACGGGAATTCCAAATCGAATCCCGCTAGCTTTGGAAAAGATCAAGGTTTAGCGAGGGGAAAAAGAAAAAGAAAAGGTAACGCCCGAATTTTTGGCGAGTAAAGAAAAGAAAAAATTCAACTGCAAAATTCGGGGCGTTACAAACCTATCCCCCTTAAAAGAATCTCGCCCTCGAGATTCAGGGCTGGCTAGCAAAGAGCTCTGGGTACTTGGCCATCAAATCATCTTCACGCTCCCAGGTTGCTTCTTCCTCAGAGTGGTGACTCCATCTGACTTTGCACATTCTGATGGTCTTCCTTCGGGTGACTCTATCTGCAACCTCAAGGATCTGAGCTGGCTTCTCAACATAGGTGAAGTCCTCCTGGACTTCCAGACCTTCCACTGGCAACTGCTCTTCTGGCACACGCAAGCACTTCTTCAACTGAGACACATGAAAGACATCATGCACAGCTGACAAATTCTCTGGCAGGCTGAGCTGATAGGCCACTTCTCCACGCTTTGAGAGGATTTGATACGGACCAATGTAGCGGGGTGCTAGCTTGCCTTTGATTCCGAACCTTCTGACTCCTCTGATCGGTGACACTTTCAGATAGACGAAGTCTCCGACTTCGAAACTCAGCTCTCTTCTTCTTGTGTCTGCATAGCTTCGCTGCCTCGATTGCGCTATCTTCAGATTCTCTCGGACCATCTTGATGTTCTCTTCGGCTTCAAGCAAAATGTCTGGCCCAAACACTTGCTTCTCTCCAGGCTGATCCCATTGCAACGGAGTTCTACAACTCCTTCCATAGAGCGCTTGAAATGGTGACATCTTTAAACTGGCCTGGTAACTGTTGTTATAGGAAAACTCTGCATAAGGCAATCGCTTGTCCCATCCGGACTGATCTTGCAACGCACAGGCTCTCAACATGTCTTCAAGAATTTGATTGGTTCTTTCGGTCTGGCCATCTGTCTGCGGATGATAAGCTGAACTGAAATTCAGATGTGTGCCCAAGGCTCCATGCAACTGCTGCCAGAAATGAGAGGTGAACTGCGTTCCTCTATCCGACACTATCTTCTTTGGCACACCATGAAGACAAACGATCCGAGACATGTACAACTCTGCCAATACTGCACTGCTGTAGCTGGTCTTGACAGGTATGAAGTGGGCTGACTTGGTCAAACGGTCCACCACTACCCAAATAGAATCGTAGCCGGCTCGAGTGCGAGGCAATCCGACTATGAAATCCATACCGATTTCATCCCATTTCCACTGAGGGATCTGCAACGGTTGCAACAATCCAGCTGGTCTCTGATGCTCTGCCTTAATTCTTCGACAACTATCGCACTTAGCCACATGCTCTGCGATTTCCCTCTTCATTCTGTACCACCAGAATTTCTTCTTCAGATCCTGATACATCTTCTCACTGCCAGGGTGAATCGAATAAGCTGTCTCATGAGCTTCCTTGAGAATCAACTCCCGAATGGACTGGACATTGGGAACACACAAGCGGTCTTTGAACCATACCACGCCTTCAGCATCTTCTCGAAAATCTTTGCCTCTGCCATCTAGAATCAGTCGCCGAATCTCACTGATCTTCTCATCATTCTTCTGCGCTTCTTTGATTTCGCGCTCCAAGGTAGGTTCCAATTCAACTGTGACTCCCCGCGAATTGTTCAGAAATCCGAGACTCAACCTGTCGAACTCCTTGGCCAACTCATAAGGCATCGGACGAGCGACCATCAGATTGACTTGACTCTTTCTGCTCAAAGCATCTGCCACTACGTTCGCTTTGCCTGGATGGTAATGAATCTCCAACTCATAGTCTTTGATCAATTCTAACCATCTTCTTTGCCTCATATTCAGCTCTGTCTGAGTAAATATGTACTTTAGACTCTTGTGGTCTGTGTAAACATCGCATTTCTGTCCATACAAATAGTGCCTCCATGTCTTCAGTGCGTGAACCACTGCTGCCAACTCTAGGTCATGGATTGGGTAATTCTTCTCATGAACCTTCAGCTGTCGGGACGAGTAAGCCACAACTCTTCCCTCTTGCATCAACACGCATCCCAAACCTGTGTAACAAGCATCACAGTACACAGAGAAGGGCCTGTGCACATCAGGCAAGACTAGGACAGGCGCTGTTGTCAACTTCTCTTTCAGCGCTTCAAAGGCCTCTTGACATTTCTGGGTCCACTTGAACTCAACCTTGTTGCCTAGCAACGCTGTCATTGGTTTCGCAACCTTCGAAAACCCTTCAATGAATCGCCGATAATATCCGGCCATTCCAATGAAACTCTTGATTCCTCGAGCATCCGTTGGCGCTTTCCAGTTCAGAATGTCTGCCACTTTCTTCGGATCCACAGCCAATCCTTCTTTGTTGATTATGTGACCCAAGAACAGGACTTCACTGATCCAGAACTCACACTTGCTCAACTTTGCATACAACTGGTGCTCTCGCAATCTCTGCAATACCATCCTCAAATGATCTGCATGCTCTTCTTCACTTTGAGAATAAATCAGAATGTCATCAATGAATACCACCACAAACTTATCGAGATAATCCATGAATACACTGTTCATCAAGTTCATAAAGAACGCTGGTGCATTGGTCAAACCAAAAGACATCACTGTGAACTCATACAAACCGTACTTGGTAATGAATGCCGTCTTCGGAATGTCCGAAGGTCGGATCCTGAGCTGATGATAACCTGACCTTAGATCAATCTTGGAGAACACACTGGCTCCTCTCAACTGGTCGAACAGATCTTCTATTCTGGGCAAAGGATACTTGTTCTTGATCGTGACTTCATTCAAAGCTCGATAATCGATACACATCCTCTTTGTGCCATCTTTCTTCTCCACAAACAAGACAGGGGCGGCCCAAGGCGAGGTGCTTGGCCGGATGTAACCTTTCTCTGACAGCTCATCAATCTGCTTCTTAAGCTCAACCAATTCTGGTCCAGATATTCTGTAAGCTCTCTTAAAGATAGGGGCGGTTCCAGGAAGAAGCTCTATGGCAAACTCAACTTTCCGCTCTGGTGGCATACCCGGTAAATCCTTTGGAAACACATCTGGGAATTCAGACACAACCTTGATACTCTCAATTGGGTCTGCTTCACTGCTATCGACAGCCATCTGATAACAACTTCCTTTCTTTGGCTCAGGCGGGACTAACTCGGTCACCACTTCCTCTCCTAGTGGGGACACCAACTTGATTGTCCTTTTATCACAACTGATAACTGCCTGATACTTATCTAGCCAATTCATCCCTAGGATGACATCTATTCCCTGAGTACCCATTACTATAAGGTTAGCGGGAAACGCTATCCCCCTTATTTCCACACTTACATTCAAACAAATGCTATCAGCTCGAATTCTACCACCAGCTGAGTCAATTTGAATGGGGGTTGACATGGTAGTAATTGGAAGGTTATGTGCTTCTACCCATGATGCAGTAATAAAAGAATGCGTTGCTCCAGTATCAAATAACACTTCTGCAATATGGGAATCGACTGGGAACATACCTACTGTCATGCCGGGGGTCTCCTGAACTGCTTCAGCCTCCAAGTGATTCAATCTTCCGTGATTATAGCGCTGCTGAGGGCGGTTGCCTGCTCCAGACTGAGACGCATTCTGCTTCGCTGGGGCATTGGGGCCTGACTGCTGCTGGGCTGCCTTCTTCGGACATTGCATCACCCAGTGGCCTTGCTCTCCACAGTGGAAACATGCTCTGTTTCCAACCTGAGCTGGTGCTGCCTGATTGTTCTGCTGAGTTGCGGGGGCAGGAAGACGAGGTGTCTGCTGATTCTGCCTCTGAAACTGACCTCCTCCTGACTGATTGCTCTGGCGATTCTGGTACTGGTGCTGAGGATACTGCCTTTGGAACTGCTGATACTGCTGACGCTGCTGATGCTGCTGAGGTGGACGCTGGTTCTGCCTGAACTGCTGAGGTTGATTGCCTGAAAAACGAGGACGGCTGCTGCTTCCAGGCTGGGGTCCACTGATCTTGCGCTTACGATCTTCCATCTCCTTACGCTTCCTTTCTGTCATGATTGCTCTGTCAATCAGGTGCTGGAATGTCGGGAAGGTATGATTCATCAGTTGGTACTGCAGAGGGTCAACCAAGCCTCTCAAGAAACGGTACTGTCGCTTGGCATCGGTGTTGACATCTTCAGGAGCATAGCGAGACAACTGCAGAAACCTGTCTCGATACTCACTGACAGATGATGACCCTTGCTTAAGGGCCAGAAACTCCTCCTTCTTCACTGTCATCAGACCTGCAGGCACATGGTACTGACGAAAGCTACCTCTGAATTCTTCCCAAGTGATGGCATCGGGGTTGGCATGGGTGGCGAGGTAAGACTCCCACCAGGACTGGGCTGCTCCTCTCAACAGACGGGGACCATACAAGACTTTCTCCCTGTCATCACACTGAGCGGTATGCAACTCCCGCTCCACAGTGCGCAGCCAATCTTCAGCATCCATGGGGTCAGAAGAGTGAGCGAACGTTGGGGGATGACCTCTCATGAATTCAGCACGCTTGTCTCGGGGCATCTGAGGCATCTGAGGCTGGGGTGGAGCCTGCTGCTGCTGCTGCTGCTGAATGGCGGCCAGAGTCTGACCGATGGCCTGAACTGCCTGAGTCTGCATCAGAAACATCTGCTCAATCGACATCGGGGGCGGGGGCGGCAGCTGCTGCTGCTGGGGCACCTCATCTTGCTGACCGGCTTGCTCCTGCTGAGCACGCCTTCCTCCTCTGCGCCTGTTCTCTGACATCTGCAGAACGCAACCACACATCAGAACTGATCTGGCAAATCTTGCAGCATAAGAAAAGAGTATAGAATTCTCCAACAGCACTGAACAGATGAGCATCTTCACTGATCTCCAACACAGACCACACAACTTCTCAGATAAAGAGGAAAGTAGAATAAAGGTTTTCCCAACTATATAACTAACTCCATTAACATAATAGATAGGCCAAAATGCAGGGGATACCCACACTCTGGTGACAATCATTACAAAGATCCAAACCAAACATAGTTCATCATGACAAACATAAATGCACAGGATATAGCAAACTACCCTGTCTAACTAAGACTAACTAAGACCGAGACTAACGCTAAGACTGAAGCTTCTATGTATATATTTATTTCGTATTAATTACAAGATCCAACTCTAACGATCTATGGTCCTAGATTTATCTTGGTCTTGCAGTCGGGATTGCCATAAGACTGGCGTCCACGCCGAGGTGAGCGGTACGGGTGCTGAGTCCCGACGGGAGCGGGGGAACCATCATCCAAGTGACGACGCTCCGCGCGCTCAGTCCGCAGCAAGGCGATCTCAGCACGAGCCCTACTCAGCTCGTCTAGTGCATGGTCCAGCTCCGTGTTTAGCACGGCGGCTAGGTTGACTGTGCTGCTCAACCTAGGATTGTCCTCACCAGCAGGTGAAACAATCACGCCTCCTGTGCTGCCAGATGGACGGCGGGGGTAATACTTCAGGTCGAGGCCGTCAGCTACCCCACCGAGAACCGAGCAGTAGTGCGAAAGCGCACGCCGTGCAGCATCCTGCATGGCTGCCTCAGCTGAGTCCCGCTCAGAGATAGAATAGTGCTCTGAGCAAGCCTCCGCGCCCTGGAGACTGTTCTCCGGACGGCGCACCAAGCAGGTCGCCTCCCAGCGGTCCGGGTAGACCCCGCGACTATGCTGGTAGACCACACAGCGATACTCGATGGACCAAGTACGCCGGTCAAGTGCCCGACGTAGCAGGGTGTCGAGCGCGTCGTGGAAGTGACACCCGCGAGCAGCGTCGCGAGTGATGGGTCGAGCAACCCATCCTTCCGGCTCATGGCTAGAGAGGTCGAGGTCGGTGTCGTGGCTCGGGCTGTCGTCGCCACCTCCGTCGTCTGGGTCTCCTCCAGCAGCTACTCCAGAAGCTGGGACGCCCAGTGGTGGTGCAGGGGGCGCCTCCAGGGGAAGCACAGGGGAGCAGCTCCTCACAGACTCTATCTCCTGTTGGAGCGAGAAAGAAGAGCCCTGCTGCTCCTGTCGTCGACGTTCCTGCTCCTCATGCAGGCGGTGGTGCAGTCTCTCCAAGTGGCTGGACTGTCCGGCCACGGGACGGCGAAGCGGACGCTCAGCAAGACGGGAGGGTAAGAAGGGGATGACGGACTTTCGTGCAGTGTGTCTAAGTCGAGCCATCTACAAAAGACATCGCAAGCAAAAGGGTGAGAACAGAATTAATATGACCAGCAAGTAATGAATCATAAATAAATGAAGGATCAGAATAAAACATAATTTCCAGCAAGGTATAATATATAGTAGAACATAGGTTTGGTCAGTAGGACCAACTTTTGAAGGGGTACCAAAGTCAAGGCAGGGACAGAGGTCTATAATCCTTAGAACGACCATTCTACTCTAGGTTAGCAGTCCTACAGTCAGCACGGCTTTGATACCACTTATGTCACACCCGGTTTTTAGAAGGCAAACCGAATGCGAACCATGTACGTGCCAGGATCAGTTATTCACGTACACAGCAGTTACATAATATGGACATCATCACACAGTGCTCAAATAGTATTAAAAGGGGAAATAATAGTCGATTACATCATACGTCTGAGACGTCCATATAGTTCTTACAATAAATCAAAGTGCGGAAAAGAAACGTAGATAACGCGGCCTTCACAGGCAGCCGACTGGGGGTTGCCGCTAACCCACGCCTAGAACTCGTCGTAGTCCTGGAACTCCTGGAAGTCTCCTTCCACAGCTTCATCTTCTCCTGAGCAGTGGTTGCAATGCTGACAACCTGGAGGGGGGGGTTTGGTGTGTAGAGCAAGGGTGAGTACACATCAACATACTCAGCAAGTATCCTGTTTGGCTGTAGTGGACTAGCTTTATGTGGGGATAAGTCAAGCAGTTGCTTTTAGTTGGTCAGGTTATTACTTACTAGTAGAGAGCCAGGTTTTAACATTAACCCAAGTTATTAGCCCAATGTATCCTTTCCAAACGGAAAGAATACCACTTACCAGCACCATAGACATAACCAAAACCATCAGTCTCATTGCCACCTGTACCAAAGTATCACTGATCAAGTATCACTAATCTCTGGAGCTCCCTTGGCCGCTCATAACCGTGAGCACGACTGATATATCAGTTTCATAACACTCTGCAGAGGTTGCGCACTTTACCCACAAGCCGTGATTCCCTTTCTAGCCCGGGCTTGCAAGACCCTTATTCACTCCCAAGGTGAATGGCTAGGGATTCACTACGAAGCCTTTACAAAGATTCCCCGAGGCTGTAGCCGCCCGTTAGGTTTCCTAAATGTACCGCACTCCTCCCCAAGGGACAAATCAACCTTGGCAGAGCGAGCCGCATACACCGAGCCCCATTGACGGCACCACGGCTAAGCGAACTACACCCCGGTTCCTCTAATTATTCAGCTAAGGGCGTCCCATTCCACCCTCATGGTTGCACTGTTTTCCCGGGCGGTCATCCATTGAACAGGTCCTTACGGAGAGGCACTCGAGAAACCGCTCGAGTCCCCTTAAAGGTCACAAATATAATCATAAATAAGAACGGGAAAACAGCGTATCATAGATAATCACATCATGTTCATTGATTAGAGTTGAGCAATAGCATCAGACTAAGCAGTAATAATCCGACCCAAATAGGTAAACAAGGACATGGATAACAAAAGCTAGTCAATCCTTAGGTATAAATGTGTAATGCGGGAGGTGAATTAAAGAATGAATAGGACAAAGATAGGTCAAAGGACACTTGCCTCCACCAACCGACTGCTGCTCAGGGGCTTCTCCTGCGAATTCCTCGGGCTCTTCGACCGGATCGTTCTCTATGCGAGCGCAAACATACATACATCCACATATTTAATACAAAAGAACAATACACCATACAAGGGAACAGGTAAAACGAATATGCATCAAGTATGACATTCGATATCGCATTTGTTATGGTTAGAAAGAAAAGGGCAAAAGGTCTCGCAGGGGGGTTAAAGTTTATGCACTAATGATCAGTTACAATTGGTTCCTAACGAAAGAATTCTGTTATATATATGCTAATAGAAACCTAATCATTTTTAGTTGATCAACATTGCACGAGATAAACAATTAACTACGTGAATCAATAGCATAACGGAATTTTAAATTAAACTTCCTATTTTCCATAGCATGAACAATGATCAGCATACCTAAAACAAAGTAATTATGATCACAGAAAGTAAATAAAATAAAATAAAAAAAATAAAAAAACCGAGGGGGGGGCGGTTGAACCGGCCCTAGGGGCGGTTGAACCGGCCCTGGGCTGGGCGGCCGAACTGGGGCGGGCGCGCGGGGAGGGCGGCCGAACTGGGGGCCGGGGCGGCCGAGCTGGGGCCAAGGCCGGCCGAGCTGGCGGCCGAGGCCAGCCGAGCTGGCGGCCGAGGCCAGCCGAGCTGGGGCCAAGGCCGGCCGAGCTGGCGGCCGAGGCCAGCCGAGCTGGCGGCCAGGGGCCAGGCGGGCGAGGGGGGCGCGGCCGGGGGGGGCTGGCCGGGGAGGGGCCGTGGCCGGCCAGGGGGCGGCCGGGGGCGGCCGGGCGGCGCGGCCAGGGCCGGCGCGGCCAGGGACGGGCGGCTGAGCCATGGCCGAACGGGGGAGAGAGGAGGGGAGGGGGAAGGAGGGAGGAGGGAGGAGGGGGGAGGGGGCTCACCAGCGGGGGTGGCCGACGGCGAGGGGGCGCGGCCGGGCAAGGGGCGGTGGCGGCGGCCTAGGGCAAGGAGGTAGGGCGGCGCTAGGGAGAGAGAGAGGGAAAATGAGAGAGAGAGGGAGAGGGTTAGGGGAAAAAGGGAGAGAGGGGGGGGGCGGCTGGGCCTCTTGGGGCCCAAGAGGGGGGCGCGCAGGGGCTTGGGCCGGCCGGGGTCGGCCCACGGCGCAGGAGAGAGAGAAAAAGAGGAGAGAGAAAGAGAGAGAAAGAGAAAAGAAAAGATTATTTCCCTGTTTCCGAAATCCGATCTTTTAGATGAATGCGTTTGCACTTTCAAAGCAATCAAAAAATGCAAGGTTCGGCATGGTGCATCAAACAACACAAAGTATCTTTAGAGTTTTTCTTTACACGGGAATTCCAAATCGAATCCCGCTAGCTTTGGAAAAGATCAAGGTTTAGCGAGGGGAAAAAGAAAAAGAAAAGGTAACGCCCGAATTTTTGGCGAGTAAAGAAAAGAAAAAATTCAACTGCAAAATTCGGGGCGTTACACCAACGCTTGCCTACTCCACGTTGTGGCGTCCCAACGGACGAGGGTTGCAATCAATCCCTCTCAAGCGGTCCAAAGACCTACTTGAATACCACGGTGTTTTGTTTGCTTTTTCTCAATCCCGTTTGCGAGGAATCTCCACAACTTGGAGCCTCTCGCCCTTACACTTGAAACTCACAAAGAACACGGAGCAAGGGAGGGATTAGCAACGCACACAAGACACAAGAATCAGAGTGTCAACACGCACACAAATCGCAACAAGAGCTCGCAACACGACTCAATGAGTTCACAACTCCACAAGAGCTCTATATGCTATCACAATGAAACGAATGCGCGAAATCTATGTCTTGGTGCTTAGAAATGTTGTAGGAATGCTTGGTGTACTCCTTCATACGCCTAGGGGTCCCTTTTATAGCCCCAAGGCAGCTAGGAGCCGTTGAGAGCAATCAGGGAAGGCAATTCTTGCCTTCTGTCGTCTGGCGCACCGGACAGTCCGGTGCACACCGGACACTGTCCGGTGCCAGATTTCTTTCCTTAAATGGCGAAGCCGACCGTTGGCAGACCTGGAGCCGTTGGCGCACCGGACATGTCCGGTGCACACCGGACAGTCCGGTGCCCCCTTCTAGCCGTTGGCTCGGCCACGTGTCCCGCGCAGATTGCGCGGCCGACCGTTGGCCCGGCCGACCGTTGGCTCACCGGACAGTCCGGTGCACACCGGACAGTCCGGTGAATTATAGTCGTACGTCGCCGGTGAATTCCCGAGAGCGGCCACTTCGCTCGAGCCAGCCTGGCGCACTAGACACTGTCCAGTGCACCACCGGACACTGTCCGGTGCACCACCGGACAGTCCGGTGCTCCCAGACTCAGCAGATTCTTGGCTGCTCGAGCCAAGACATTTCCAATTGGATTTTTCCTGTTTCCAGCACTTAGACACAATACATTAGTCCATAAAACAATGTACTAAGTCTGAGAAACATACCTTTATCCTTGATTTGTACTTTGTCCACCTCTTTACACTTAGGCACTTGTGTTGGACACTAAATCACCAAAACACTTAGAAATGGCCCAAGGGCACATTTCCCTTTCAATCTCCCCCTTTTTGGTGATTTATGCCAACACAACATAAAGCAAGTAGAACAAGTACAAAAACAATTCAAATTAGAACTCAAAATTGTTTTGATTCAATTTGACATATATGGATCACTCTATGCCACCACTTGGTTTGTTTTTGCAAATCAAACTCAAATTCCTATCTCTAAGTCAAAACCACTTGTAGAGACATAAAGAGAGGTTTTCCAAAGACATTTGATCAAGGATTTCAAAAACTCCCCCTTTTTCCCATAATCAACACTTCTCCCCACAAGAGGCCAACTTTTGACATAAGAGACAATAAAAGAGTTTTGACAAACCAAAAGCTCTAATCTACTATTTTCAAAATTTCTCAAGTGGTAGCTGATCCATTTATTGCTTTGGCCTTTATTTTCTCCCCCTTTGGCATCAAGCACCAAAACGGGATCAATCTTGGCCCTTTAACCCCATTGCCTCACCAAAATTTTCAAATAAGAACACAAAGGCAATAGGAGTATAAAGATGAACTTGGAAAAGTTACTCTTTCTCATCGGAGTGTAGTGGAAGTCTTGCATGGTCCAAGTCCACCTTTTCCCTTTCAATTCTCCTTGGAGACTAAAACAACCAAACTCAAGTACATGGTTAGTCTCAAAGGGTCAAGTTGTAGCACAGCTCCCCCTAAATATGTGCAGCACTTGCAAAAAGGACTTGTGAGGTCCAGGGAGTGGTTGTACAACTTGAGCACCACAATAAGCAACAAAATGCAGAATGAACATGATCAAAGGCATAAACACATATATGCTACAATTCAATCCAAGTTCCGCGAATCTAAGATATTGAGCTCACTACGCAGCCTGCAAAAGGTCTTCTCATCTAGAGGCTTGGTAAAGATATCGGCTAGCTGGTTCTCGGTGCTAACATGAAACACTTCGATATCTCCCTTTTGCTGGTGGTCTCTCAAAAAGTGATGTCGGATGTCAATGTGCTTTGTGCGGCTGTGCTCAACAGGATTTTCCGCTATTCGGATAGCACTCTCATTGTCACATAGGAGTGGGACTTTGCTCAGATTGTAGCCAAAGTCCCGGAGGGTTTGCCTCATCCAAAGTAGTTGCACGCAACACTGTCCTGCGGCAACGTACTTGGCCTCAGCGGTGGATAGGGCAACGGAGGTTTGTTTCTTAGAGTTCCATGACACTAGGGACCTTCCTAAGAATTGGCACGTCCCCGATGTACTCTTCCTATCGACCTTACATCCAGCATAGTCGGAATCTGAGTACCCAATTAAGTCAAAGTTAGACCCCTTTGGATACCAGATCCCGAAGCAAGGCGTAGCGACTAAATATCTAAGAATTCGCTTCACAGCCACTAAGTGACACTCCTTAGGATCGGATTGAAATCTAGCACACATGCATACGCTAAGCATAATATCCGGTCTACTAGCACATAAATAAAGCAAAGAACCTATCATGGACCGGTATGCTTTTTGATCAACGGACTTACCACCTTTGTTGAGGTCGGTGTGTCCGTCAGTTCCCATCGGCGTCTTTGCGGGCTTGGCGTCCTTCATCCCAAACCGCTTTAGCAAGTCTTGCGTGTACTTCGTTTGGGAGATGAAAGTGCCGTCCTTGAGTTGCTTCACTTGAAACCCAAGGATGTAGTTCAACTCGCCCATCATCGACATCTCGAATTTCTGCGTCATCACCCTGCTAAACTCTTCACAAGACTTTTGGTTAGTAGAGCCAAATATTATGTCATCGACATAAATTTGGCACACAAAAAGATCACCATCGCAAGTCTTAGTAAAAAGAGTTGGATCGGCTTTCCCGATCTTGAAAGCATTAGCAATTAAAAAGTCTCTAAGGCATTCATACCATGCTCTTGGGGCTTGCTTAAGTCCATAGAGCGCCTTAGAGAGCTTACACACATGGTCGGGGTACCGTTCATCCTCAAAGCCAGGGGGTTGCTCCACGTACACCTCCTCTTTGATCGGCCCGTTGAGGAAAGCACTCTTCACATCCATTTGGTACAACCTGAAAGAATGGTGAGCGGCATATGCTAGCAAGATACGAATTGATTCTAGCCTAGCCACAGGAGCGAATGTCTCCTCAAAGTCCAAACCTGTGACTTGGGCATAACCTTTTGCCACAAGCCGAGCCTTGTTCCTTGTCACCACCCCGTGCTCGTCTTGTTTGTTGCAGAACACCCACTTGGTTCCCACAACATTTTGCTTGGGGCGAGGTACCAGTGTCCAAACTTCATTGTGCTTGAAATTGTTGAGTTCCTCCTGCATGGCCAACACCCAGTCCGGATCTAGCAAGGCCTCTTCTACCCTGAAAGGCTCACTAGAAGAGACAAAAGAGTAATGCTCACAAAAATTAACTAATCTTGAACGAGTAGTTACTCCCTTGCTAATATCACCCAATATCTGGTCGACGGGATGATCCCTTTGAATCGTCACTCGAACTTGGGTTAGAGGTGCCTGAGGTGCTTCTTCCTCTTCAACTTGAACATCCTGTGCTCCCCCTTGATCATGCGCCTCCACTTGAGGTACCTGTTCGTCATCTTGGGTTGGGGGATGCACCATAGTTGAGGAAGACGGCTGATCTTGCTCCAAATGTTCCTGAGGCCGTACATCTCCAATCGCCATGGTGCGTATCGTGGCCGTTGGAACGTCTTCTTCATCTACATCATCAAGATCAACAACTTGCTCTCTTGGAGAGCCATTAGTCTCATCAAATACAACGTCGCTAGAGACTTCAATCAAACCCGATGATTTGTTGAAGACCCTATACGCCTTTGTATTTGAATCATAACCTAATAAAAACCCTTCTACGGCTTTGGGAGCAAATTTGGAATTCCTACCCTTCTTCACTAGAATGTAGCATTTACTCCCAAATACACGAAAGTATGATACATTGGGTTTGTTACCAGTCAGCAGCTCATATGAAGTCTTCTTGAGGAGGCGGTGAAGGTAGACCCTGTTGATGGCGTGGCAAGCCGTGTTCACGGCTTCCGACCAAAAGCACTCGGGGGTCTTGAACTCTCCAAGCATAGTCCTCGCCATATCTATGAGCGTCCTGTTCTTCCTCTCTACCACACCATTTTGCTGAGGTGTGTAGGGAGCGGAGAACTCGTGCTTGATCCCCTCCTCCTCAAGGAACTCCTCCACTTGAAGATTCTTGAATTCGGACCCGTTGTCGCTCCTTATCTTCTTCACCTTGAGCTCAAATTCATTTTGAGCTCTCCTGAGGAAGCGCTTGAGGATCCCTTGGGTTTCAGACTTATCCTGCAAAAAGAACACCCAAGTGAAGCGGGAAAAGTCATCAACAATAACTAAACCATACTTCCTCCTATGCTCAGATAGGCGACGGGTCCGAAGAGGTCCATATGCAGCAGCTCCAGAGGTCTTGACGTGGTCATCACATTCTTGCTGTGATGTGCTCCTCCCACTTGTTTACCTGCTTGACAAGCTGCACAAGGTCTATCTTTTTCGAAATGAACATTGGTTAGACCTATCACGTGTTCTCCCTTTAGAAGCTTGTGGAGGTTCTTCATCCCCACATGTGCTAAGCGGCGATGCCACAACCAGCCCATGCAAGTCTTAGCCATTAAGCATGCATCTAGACCGGCCTCTTCTTTTGCAAAATCAACTAAGTAAAGTTTGTCGTCTAGTACACCCTTAAAAGCTAGTGAACCATCACATCTTCTAAAGACAGACACATCTACATTTGTAAATAAACAATTATATCCCATATTACATAATTGACTAACAGATAGTAAATTATATCCAAGAGACTCTACTAAAAACACATTAGAGATAAAGTGCTCATTGGAGATTGCAATTTTACCTAGCCCTTTTACCTTGCCTTGATTCCCATCACCGAATATTATTGAATCTTGGGAATCTTTGCTTTTGACGTAGGAGGTGAACATCTTCTTCTCCCCCGTCATATGGTTTGTGCATCCGCTGTCAATAATCCAGCTTGAACCCCCGGATGCATAAACCTGCAAGGAAAATTAAGGCTTGGGTCTTAGGTACCCAACTCATGTTGGGTCCTACAAGGTTAGCACAAATATCCTTAGGGACCCAAATGCAAGTTTTGTCTCCCTTGCATCTTGCCCCTAATTTTCTAGCAACAATCTTCCTATCCTTTCTACAAATAGCAAAAGAAGCATTTAAAGCATGATATATTGTAGAAGGTTCATTTACTTTCCTAGGAACATTAACAACATTTCTCCTAGGCATATTATGAACAACATTTCTCCTACCAACATTTCTATCATGCACATAAGAAGAACTAGAAGCAAACATGGCATGAGAATCAAAGGCATTATATGCATTACAACTCCTATAAGCATTTCTAGATTGTCTCCTATCATGGTACATAAAGGCATGGTTCTTTTGCACACTACTAGCCATAGAGGCCTTCCCTTTCTCCTTGGCGGAGATGGGAGCCTTATGGCTTGTCAAGTTCTTGGCTTCCCTCTTGTAGCCAAGTCCATCCTTAATTGAGGGGTGTCTACCAGTCGTGTAGGCATCCCTTGCAAATTTTAGCTTGTCAAATTCATT
Source organism: Zea luxurians (assembly GCA_029449295.1). Classification (NCBI taxonomy): domain Eukaryota; kingdom Viridiplantae; phylum Streptophyta; class Magnoliopsida; order Poales; family Poaceae; genus Zea; species Zea luxurians. The sequence continues at coordinate 92,833,776 of JAOPSE010000008.1, read as the reverse complement.
CTTGCTAGTCTTAAGTTGGGCATTAAGACTAGCTAATTCCTCATTTAATTTGGAAATTGAAACTAAATGATCACTACAAGCATCAATGTCAAAATCTTTACACCTATTACAAGTTTCAACAATTTCTACACAAGAATTAGATTTACTAGCTACTTCTAGTTTAGCATTTAAATCATCATTAAAACCTTTTAACGTAGCAATAGTTTCATGACAAGAAGATAATTCACTAGAGAGCATTTCATTCCTTTTAATTTCTAGAGCAATAGACTTTTGTGCTTCTACAAATTTATCATGTTCTTCATACAACAAATCCTCTTGCTTTTCTAAAAGAATATTCTTATCATTCAAGGCATCAATCAATTCATTAATTTTGTCTACCTTGGTTCTATCTAGGCCCTTAAATAAGCATGAGTAATCTATCTCATCATCATCACTAGACTCATCCTCACTTGAAGAAGCATAAGTACTAGTATCATGAGTGCTTACTTTCTTCTCTCTTGCCATGAGGCAAGTGTGACGCTCGTTTGGGAAGAGGGATGACTTGTTGAAGGCGGTGGCGGCGAGTCCTTCATTGTCGGAGTCGGAGGAGGAGCAATCCGAATCCCACTCCTTGCCTAGATGTGCCTCGCCCATTGCCTTCTTGTATGCCTTCTTCTTCTCCCTCTTGCTCCCTTGGTCCTGTTCACTATCATTGTCGGGACAGTTAGCAATAAAATGACCAAGCTTACTGCATTTGAAGCATGAGCGCTTCCCCTTGGCTTTGGTCTTGCTTGGCTGTCCCTTGCGACCCTTAAGCACCGTCTTGAATCTTTTGATGATGAGGGCCATCTCTTCATCATTAAGTCCGGCCGCCTCAATCTGTGCCACCTTGCTAGGTAGCGCCTCCTTGCTTCTTGTTGCCTTGAGAGCAAGGGGTTGCGGCTCATTGATCGGACCATTCAAGGCGTCGTCCACGTACCTCGCCTCCTTGATCATCATTCGCCCGCTAACGAATTTTCCGAGGACTTCTTCGGGCGACATTTTGGTGTACCTGGGATTCTCACAAATATTATTCACCAAATGAGGATCAAGAACGGTAAAGGACCTTAGCATCAGTCGGACGACATCGTGGTCCGTCCATCGCGTGCTTCCGTAGCTCCTTATTTTGTTGATAAGGGTCTTGAGCCGGTTGTATGTTTGAGTTGGCTCCTCGCCCCTTATCATCGCGAACCTTCCAAGCTCGCCCTCCACCAACTCCATTTTGGTGAGCAAGGTGACGTCGTTCCCCTCATGAGAGATCTTGAGGGTGTCCCAGATCTGCTTGGCATTGTCCAAGCCGCTCACCTTGTGATACTCGTCCCTGCACAAAGAGGCTAGCAACACAGTAGTAGCTTGTGCATTTTTATGAATCTGTTCATTAATAAACACAGGGCTATCTGAGCTATCAAATTTCATTCCACTTTCCACAATCTCCCAAATGCTTGGATGGAGAGAAAACAAGTGAGTACGCATTTTATGGCTCCAAAATCCGTAGTCCTCTCCATCAAAGTGAGGGGGCTTGCCAAGTGGAATGGGGAGCAATTGAGCATTTGAGCTATGCGGAATGCGTGAATAATCGAAAGAAAAGTTTGAGTTAACCGTCTTTCGTCTGTCGTAGTCGTCGTTGTCCTTTTGGGAGGAGGAAGATTCGTCGCTGTCGTAGTAGACAATTTCCTTGATGTGCCTTGTCTTCTTCTTCCTCCCGTCTTTTCTTTTGTGGCCCGAGCCTGAGTCGGTGGGCCTGTCATCATTGGGCTCGTTGACGAAGGACTCCTTCTCCTTGTCGTTGATCACCATCCCCTTGCCCTTAGGATCCATCTCTTCGGGCGGTTAGTCCCTTTCTTGAAGAGAACAGCTCCGATACCAATTGAGAGCACCTAGAGGGGGGTGAATAGGTGATCCTGTAAAACTTCAAAAACTTATAGCCACAAAAACTTGGTTAATTGTTAGCACAATAATTGCCAAGTGGCTAAAGAGGAATCCTCAACAAAACACAATAACCAACAAGGATCAATCACAGAGATGGCACGGTGGTTATCTCGTGGTTCGGCCAAGACCAACGCTTGCCTACTCCACGTTGTGGCGTCCCAACGGACGAGGGTTGCAATCAACCCCTCTCAAGCGGTCCAAAGACCTACTTGAATACCACGGTGTTTTGTTTGCTTTTTCTCAATCCCGTTTGCGAGGAATCTCCACAACTTGGAGCCTCTCGCCCTTACACTTGAAACTCACAAAGAACACAGAGCAAGGGAGGGATTAGCAACGCACACAAGACACAAGAATCAGAGTGTCAACACGCACACAAATCGCAACAAGAGCTCGCAACACGACTCAATGAGTTCACAACTCCACAAGAGCTCTATATGCTATCACAATGAAACGAATGCGCGAAATCTATGTCTTGGTGCTTATAAATGTTGTAGGAATGCTTGGTGTACTCCTTCATGCGCCTAGGGGTCCCTTTTATAGCCCCAAGGCAGCTAGGAGCCGTTGAGAGCAATCAGGGAAGGCAATTCTTGCCTTCTGTCGTCTGGCGCACCGGACAGTCCGGTGCACACCGAACACTGTCCGGTGCCAGATTTCTTTCCTTAAATGGCGAAGCCGACCGTTGGCAGACCTGGAGCCGTTGGCGCACCGGACATGTCCGGTGCACACCGGACAGTCCGGTGCCCCCTTCTAGCCGTTGGCTCGGCCACGTGTCCCGCGCAGATTGCGCGGCCGACCGTTGGCCCGGCCGACCGTTGGCTCACCGGACAGTCCGGTGCACACCGGACAGTCCGGTGAATTATATTCGTACGTCGCCGGTGAATTCCTGAGAGCGGCCACTTCGCTCGAGCCAGCCTGGCGCACCGGACACTGTCCGGTGCACCACCGGACAGTCCGGTGCTCCCAGACTCAGCAGATTCTTGGCTGCTCGAGCCAAGACATTTCCAATTGGACTTTTCCTGTTTCCAGCACTTAGACACAATACATTAGTCCATAAAACAATGTACTAAGTCTGAGAAACATACCTTTATCCTTGATTTGTACTTTGTCCACCTCTTTACACTTAGGCACTTGTGTTGGACACTAAATCACCAAAACACTTAGAAATGGCCCAAGGGCACATTTCCCTTTCACCGGGTGCACGGTCGGGTCCCAAGTTCTCGGGCTGGTATGTTGACGCTGTCAACGGTTTGGCTGGAGCTGGGTTTGCGAGAGCAGCCCCCGAGCCTCTACACAGGGCGAGAGGACGGTCAAGGACAGACTCGACTTTTTTACATATGCCCCTGTGTCGCCTTTCCGCAAGGAGGGGGGGGAAAGCGCCATGTTGCCCTCGGAGGGCGCCGAACATGGTGTCTCCGGTGAGCTGCTGGTGGGTAATCCGAGTGGACGCCCGTGCCCCATTTGTTAGGGGTCGGCTAGAGGCCCGAAGGCACGCTCCAAAAGTACCTGCGGGTGATCTGCCGGACCCGGTCCCCTTTTGACGGGGTCCGAGGGCTCGATGCCTCCCTCTGATGGGATTCCGTTACAAGATCATTCCCGCTGGTCTCGGAAATGTCCTAGGGTACCTCGGGAGCGTAGCCCGAGCCTTGGTTATGTATCGAACGTACCCAGGGTCATCCCTCGCTCTGTGTCTGAGGTGACTGTGAACCCTTCGAGGGCCAGCCTACGAACCCCTGATCAGTAGTGGGCGCGGAGCTCGAGTGGCCTGAGGCAGCCGTTGAACCCTTCCGAGGGGCCGGCCATCGAACCTCTGACCAGTAGTGGGCGCAAAACCCAAGCGCTCTGAGGCGGCCGTTGAACCCCTCCGAGGGGCCAGCCTTTGAACCTCTGATCTGTAGGGAGGCTTGGGGCCTGTTTCCTTCACGGAGAAGGATCCTTTTCGGGGTATCCCCCTTTCCCGGTCCCTGTTGCAAGAGAGAGAAAGAGGAAAAGGAAAAGGATATGAAATCGAATGACGTGGCGTACCTTTTTCGACGCGGTCATTATGGCGAAGGCGAAGCGTCGCTTGCTTCTCCTGCCTGAGGCGCCGCCTGTCCCGCCGTGGAGTTAATGCGACGGGGCGAGTGGTTCGCGAGGCGGTCGTTGCGCGTGTGCGAGCCGTTCGGGGAACGGAACACGGGCGCGCCATCTTCACACCGTGAGAGAGGGTTCTCTCGCTGCCCCTGGATGGGATGTAAGCTTGGCTGACGACGTGACCGATGCTCCTGCCCGCCTGCCACCGCCATTACTGCCGGCCCATTTTTGGCCGTATTGACTGTCGCGCCTGGCTAGCACTGCTGGGTCATACGCAGGGTTGCCTCGAGTCGCAGTACTGGTTCCTCAGTCGAGGAGGCGCGATAGTGGTGCGAGTGGCGGTGCAGTTGCTCGCACGTAGCAACCGGCGTGCCGGTTGCATGACGTGTGGGCCTGGGCCTCCATGCTGGGCGCGTTGGAGTCGAAGGGGCGCGCCCACTTGGCGCGGTTGCATGCCGACTGCATGGCTGTCCACCCTTTCACCCGCTGGTCTGGGCGAAAGTGGGGGAATGCTTGTAACCGCTGGGCAGTTGCATGCCCTGCGCGCGGCGGTTTGGCTCCTTCTGCCCTGGACCAGCTTGCATGACGCGTGGGGCCTAGCCCCCGTGTCGTAGGGGGAGGACCTTGTAGCGTGTTGGAGAAGACTCAGCCCGCAACGGCTGAGGATGCAAGTGGGGAGAGTTGCCTTTAAAAGGAGGGTGACCCCCTTGAAAGACGACCATGTCTTCGCGTTCCCTTATGCGTCGTGTCTTTCCACCTTCCGAGCCCCCGGATGAGGGACGCCCGCAATCCTTCCGTCTTGTCGTCGGAGGGACGCAACTTCGAGGAAGTTTGTACCTTTTAGCCATCGTTCGGCTTCAAGGATTTTCATCAGGCAGCCTGGCCGCATCCCCTCACCGGCGGTCACCCAAGACGGTGACCTCTAGTTCGATGGTGGGGAGAAGCGAACCGGGCTGCGGCCTTTGCCCCTCCCTCAGCTTCAAGGATGTTCATCATCAGTGCTGGGGAGGGGAGTGTGCCGAGTTGGGGTCGGTCCCTGCGAGGGCGGCGGCCCGCTCCTTCCCTCAGTGATCGGGGGGAAGGGCGTTCGCCGTTCGTGGCGTTGGCAGCTGCCGTGTGCCTGGCTCTCTGAGCCGAGTGGCTTCGGAGCCGCTCCCAGCGCCGCCTTCCGCCACGGCAGCCGGAAGAGGTTTCTCCGCCGACGAGCTAGCCGGTGCCGCCCACGGACTGACCTCCAACTCTACGGCCTTCTGCCCGTCCTTGCCTCTCGAGTGAGGGCACGGGCGAGGGCCTCATGGCAGCAGCATCCGCCCTGAGGTCATCGCTGCTGCTGTTCGGCCCCCCAGAGCAGAAGTCGTCGTCGTCGCCGCTGCTGGGGCAGGCGACGGCGAGCCGTTCGTCGGTCTTCTGTTGCTCCGCAGGCCCCCCAATCGTGTGGGGTTGTTCGTACCTGCGGAGGTGGAACCGGGGTTCCATTTGTATTGGCACTTGTGTGCCGGTCTTTTGTTCATTGTGGCTGTCGGGGCCTGAACATGTATGTACTTTCGGCATGGAGCCGTGTTTTTCCTTCATTTCGAGCACTAAGACTCGCCTGTCGACTATCTGAACCGCTTCACCGAGCGTGAGTCGCCTCGTGCAAAGGTTACGAGTGAGGTATCTGTATCCCGGAGGCGTAGGAGTCCCTCGGCTCGGTCGGCCTTGCTGTCCGAGGCTTCTCTTGCTCAGTTAAAGGAACCCTCGGCCGCTCTCTGATGAGTCGAAGCCGGAGGTAGCGGTGTCAGCACGGACAGAGGCAGAGTTGGCTCGAAAAGAAGATTTGGTCGGCCGGAGCCTGGCCGGGTCATCCACTGGCGGGACCGACGCCGGAGTTGAGCTGCCGAGGCCACAAGCCGAGATGATGTCCTCGGGGAACAGCTGGCTGAGGCCTCGGTGTGGCCGGCCGAGCCGTCTGCTCGAGCCGGATTCCTGGAGAAGACCCTGGCGGCGATGGCCCGGGTGTGGTGCTGAGGTCATCTTCGGGGTGAAGATCCTCCAACCGCGTCGCCGTTCGAGGCTAGGTCGGACCCCGCCGAAGGTGTAGTTGACGCCGAGGGTGCTGCTGCCCCCTTCAACTGTCGACGTCCGAGCCTGCAGGATCGGGTTGTCTTGTAGCGTGTGGATGTTTTCTGCGGCCGCCGAGGCCCAAACATACCATCGTCGTGTTGTAAAGCTGCGTTTCTTTTCCTCTTGTTTCGAGTATCCGGACTTATTTGTCGGTAACAGAATTGTTTGTGCGGGCGAGAGTTGCTTTTCACGGAAGGTGATGAGTGAGGTATTCGTATCCCGGAGGCGTAGGAATCCCTCGGCTCGGTCGGCCTTGCCGCTTACGCGCACTCTTACTCGTCCATAAGGTTCTGTCACCGACGCAGTCGAGAAGGCCCGAAAAATCGTTCCGGCAGAGGAGCTTTCGAGCGTGAAGACTTGTTCGGTCCGCGGAATCACTTATCCGAGCGCGAGTTACTTATCGCAGAAAAGATCTTTTTCTTTTTTCGAGGAAAATTTCGACGCAGAGGGGGTTCCCCCCTTCTAGCCCCCGAGGGAGGGTCGGGCTTTGCCGAGGCAAGGCTGACCCTTCCTTGACAACCAGACTTTGTGTGTGAACAGGGTGTACGAATAACTTGGAAGCATCTTAAGGGTAGCAGCGACGTAGTTGTTGGATGTTCCAAGCGTTGTTGTAGACCTCGCCTTGACTGTTGGACAGCTTGTATGTTCCGGGCTTCAGAATTTTGGCGATGACGAACGACCCTTCCCAGGGAGGCGTGAGCTTATGCCACCCTCGGGCGTCTTGTCTTAGCCGAAGCACCAGGTCGCCCACCTGGAGGTCTCGGGACCGAACCCCTTGGGCATGGTAGCGTCGCAGGGACTGCTGGTACCGCGCCGAGTGTAGTAAGGCCATGTCCCGAGCCTCTTCCAGCTGGTCCAGTGAGTCTTCTCGATTGGCTCGATTGCTTTGGTCGGCGTAGGCCCTCGTCCTCGGGGAACCGTATTCGAAGTCTGTGGGCAAGATGGCCTCGGCCCCATAGACTAGAAAGAACGGTGTGAAACCCGTGGCTCGGCTCGGCGTTGTCCTCAGACTCCAGACCACCGAGGGGAGCAACTTCATCCACCGCTTGCCGAACTTGTTGAGGTCGTTGTAGATCCGAGGCTTGAGTCCTTGCAGAATCATGCCGTTGGCATGTTCTACCTGCCATTTGTCATGGGGTGGGCCACGGCGGCCCAGTCCACCCGGATGTGGTGATCCTCGCAGAAGTCCAGGAACTTTCTGCCGGTGAACTGGGTGCCGTTCTCGGTGATGATGGAGTTCGGGACCCCAAAGCGATGGATGATGTTGGTGAAGAACGCCACCGCCTGTTCGGACCTGATGCTGTTTAGGGGTCAGACCTCGATCCACTTGGAGAATTTGTCGATGGCGACTAGCAGGTGCGTGTAGCCCCCGGGTACCTTCTATAAGGGGCCGACTAGGTCCAGACCCCACACAGCAAACGGCCAGGTGATGGGTATGGTCTGCAGAGCCTGAGCGGGCAGGTGGGTCTGCCTCGCATAGAACTGACACCCTTCGCAGGTGCGGACAATTCTAGTGGCGTCGGCCACCTCCGTCGGCCAGTAGAAACCTTGCCGGAAGTCGTTTCCAACAAGGGCTCGAGGTGCTGCGTGATGGCCGCAAGCCCCCGAGTGTTTCTCTTGTAAGAGCTCCTGGCCTTCGGCGATGGAAATGCATCACTGGAGGATGCCGAGGGGCTACGGTGGTAGAGCTCCTTCCCATCTCCCAGCAAGACGATCGACTTGGCGCGCCGCGCCAACCGCCGAGCCTCGGCTTGGTCGAGGGGTAGCTCTCCTCGGTGGAGATATTGCAGGTACGGGGCCTGCCAGTTTTGATTAAGCGTGACCCCGCTCCGCTCCTCCTCGATGCGCAGTGCCTCACCCTCGGGGGCTGAGGGTACCTCGAGCCGAGCCGAGGGTGCCCCGGGTTGAGCCGAGGGTGCCTCGAGCCGAGCCGAGGGTACCTCGGACTGTGCCGAGGGTGCCTCGGGCTGGGCCGAGGCCTTCTCGGGCTCGGGCGTGTCGTCGGTCTTGACGGAGGGTTGATGCAGGTCTCGGGAGAGTACGTCCGGGGGAACCGTTGTTCGCCCCGAGGCTATTTTAGCCAGCTCGTCCGTAGTCTCGTTGTAGCGTCGGGCGATGTGGTTGAGCTCGAGCCCGTAGAACTTGTCTTCCAGGCGCCGAACCTCATCGCAGTAGGCTTCCATCTTCGGGTCACGGCAGTGGGAGTTCTTCATGACTTGGTCGATGACGAGCTGCGAGTCACCGCGAGCATCGAGGCGTCGGACCCCTAGCTCGATGGCGATTCGCAACCCGTTTACCAGAGCCTCGTACTCAGCCACGTTGTTGGACGCCGGGAAGTGGAGGCGTAGCACGTAGCGTAGGTGCTTCCCGAGGGGCGAGATGAAGAGCAGGCCCACGCCGGCCCCCGTCTTCATCAGCGACCTGTCGAAAAACATGGTCCAGAGCTCCGGTTGGATCGGAGCTGTTGGGAGCTGGGTGTCGACCTATTCAGCCACGAAGTCCGCCAAGACCTGGGACTTGATGGCCTTCCGAGGGGCAAACGAGATTGTCTCGCCCATGATCTCCACCGCCCACTTTGCAATTCTACCCGAGGCCTCTCGGGACTGGATGATCTCCCCCAGGGGGAAGGATGACACCACAGTTACCAGATGAGACTCGAAGTAGTGTCGCAACTTCCGCCGCGTCAGGACCACCGCGTACATCAGCTTCTGAATTTGTGGGTAGCGGATCTTGGTCTCGGACAGTACCTCACTGATGAAGTAGACTGGCCTCTGGACGGGCAATGCATGCCCCTCTTCTCGTCTCTCAACCACAATCGCGGCGCTAACCACCTGAGTGGTCGCGGTGACGTAGATCAAGAGGGCTTCTCCGGCAGCGGGGGGCACGAAGATGGGCGCGTTCGTGAGGAGTGCCTTCAGGTTCCCGAGGGCTTCCTCGGCCTCAAGGGTCCAAGCGAAGCACTCGGCCTTCCTTAAGAGGCAGTACAGAGGCAGGCCTCTTTCGCCGAGGCGCGAGATGAAACGGCTCAGAGCCGCGAGGCATCCCATGACCCTCTGTACGCCTTTCAAGTCCTTGATGGGCCCCATGCTGGTGATGGTCGCGATCTTCTCCGGGTTAGCCTCGATGCCCCGCTCGAAGACGATGAACCCCAAGAGCATGCCTCGGGGGACCCCGAAGACACACTTTTCGGGATTGAGCTTCACGCCTTTCGCCTTGAGACATCGGAATGTCACTTCAAGGTTGGAAAGGAGGTCGGAGGCTTTCCTCGTCTTGGCTATGATATCATCGACGTAGGCCTCGACCGTTCAGCCGATGTGTTCACCGAACACATGGTTCATGCATCGCTGGTACGTTGCACCCGCATTCCTCAAACCAAACGGCATGGTAACATAGCAGTACATGCCGAAGGGTGTGATGAAAGAAGTCGCGAGTTGGTCGGACTCTTTCATCCTAATCTAGTGATACCCTGAGTAGGCATCGAGGAAAGACAGGGTTTCGCACCCAGCAGTGGAATCCACGATTTGATCGATGCGAGGCAGAGGGTAGGGAACTTTCGGACATGCTTTGTTTAGACCAGTGTAGTCTACACACATCCGCCATTTCCCCCCTTTCTTTCTCACAAGCACAGGGTTGGCAAGCCATTCGGGATGGAATACCTTTTGATGAACCCTGCCGCCATTAGCTTGTGGATCTCCTCGCCTATGGCTCTACGCTTTTCTTTGTCGAATCGGCGCAGAGGCTGCTTCACGGGTCGGGCTCCAGCTCGGATATCCAGCGAGTGCTCGGCGACTTCCCTCGGTATGCCGGGCATGTCCAAGGGACTCCACAAGAAAACGTCGGTGTTTGCGCGGAGAAAGTCGACGAGCACTGCTTCCTATTTGGGGTCGAGCTCGGAGCCGATCCGGATCTGCTTGGAGGCGTCGTTGCAGGGGTCAAGAGGGACGGACTTAATCGTCTCCGCTGGCTCGAAGTTGTCGGCGTGGCGCTTCACGTCTGGCGCCTCCCTAGAGAGGCTCTCCAGGTCGGCGATGAGGGCCTCGGACTCGGCGAGGGCCTCGGCGTACTCCATGCACTCCACGTCGCATTCGTACGCGTGTCGGTACATGGGCCCAACGGTGATGACCCCGTTGGGGCCCGGCATCTTGAGCTTGAGGTAGGTGTAGTTGGGGATGGCCATGAACTTGGCGTAGCATGGCCTCCCCAACACTGCGTGGTAGGTTCCTCGAAACCCGACCACTTCGAACGTGAGGGTCTCCCTTCGAAAGTTGGAGGGCATCCCAAAGCAGACGGGTAGATCGAGTTGTCCGAGGGGTTGGACGCGCTTCCCGGGGATGATCCCGTGGAAAGGCGCAGCGCCCGTCCGGACCGAGGACAGATCGATCCGCAGGAGCCCGAGGGTCTCGGCATAGATGATGTTGAGGCTTTTGCCTCCGTCCATGAGGACCTTGGTGAGCCTGACGTTGCCGATGATGGGGTCGACAACGAGCGGGTATTTCCCCGGGCTCGGCACATGGTCGGGATGGTCGGCCTGGTCGAAGATGATGGGCTTGTCGGACCAGTCTAGGTAGACTGGCGCCGCCACCTTTACCGAGTAGACCTCCCGACGCTCTTGCTTGCGGTGCCGAGCCGAGGCGTTTGCCACTTGCCCACCGTAGATCATGAAGCAGTCGCGGACCTCGGGGAACTCTCCTGCCTTGTGATCTTCCTTCTTAGCGTCGTCGAGAGCCTTGCCACCCTCCACGGGTGGCCCGGCCTTGTGAAAGTGGCGTCGAAGCATGGCACACTCCTCAAGGGTGTGCTTGACGGGCCCCTGATGATAGGGGCACGGCTCCTTGAGCATCTTGTCGAAGAGGTTGGCACCTCCGGGGGGTTTCCAAGGGTTCTTGTACTTGGCAGCAGCGACAAGGTCCGTGTCGGCGGCGTCGCGTTTCGCTTGCGACTTCTTCTTGCCTTTCTTCTTGGTGCCGCGCTGAGTTGACGCCTCGGGAATATCTTCCGGTGGGTGGCCCTGGGGCTGCTTGTCCTTCAAAAAGATGGCCTCAACCGCCTCCTGGCCAGAGGCGAACTTGGTGGCGATGTCCATCAGCTCGCTCGCCTTGGTGGGGGTCTTGCGACCCAGCTTGCTCACCAGGTCGCGGCAAGTGGTGCCGGCGAGGAACGCGCCGATGACATCCGAATCGGTGACGTTGGGCAGCTCGGTGCGCTGCTTCGAGAATTGTCGGATGTAGTCCTGGAGAGACTCTCCCGGCTGCTGGCGGCAGCTTCGGAGATCCCAGGAGTTTCCAGGGCGCACGTACGTGCCTTGGAAATTGCCGGCGAAGGCTTGGACCAGGTCGTCCCAGTTGGAGATCTGCCCCGGAGGCAGGTGCTCCAGCCAGGCTCGAGCGGTGTCGGAGAGGAACAGGGGGAGGTTGCGGATGATGAGATTATCATCGTCCGTTCCACCCAGTTGGCAGGCCAGCCGATAGTCCGCGAGCCACAGTTCCGGTCTCGTCTCCCCCGAGTACTTTGTGATAGTAGTCGGGGTTCGGAACTGGGTCAGGAACGGCGCCCGTCGTATGGCGTGGCTGAAAGCCTGCGGACCGGGTGGTTCGGGCGAAGGACTCCGATCCTCCCCGCTGTCGTAGCATCCCCCACGCCTGGGGTGGTAGCCTCGGCGCACCCTCTCGTCGAGGTGGGCCCGACGGCTGCAGTGATGGTGCTCGTTGCCGAGGCGACCCGGGGCCGCAGGCGCTGTGTTGCGCGTGCGCCCGGTGTGGACCGAGGCTTCCCGCATGAATCGAGAAGTCGCGGCACGATGTTCCGAGGGGTACCCCTGCCTTCGGGAGGTGGAGCTTTCGGCCTGTCGGACCGCGGCGTCCTCCAGGAGATTCCTGAGCTCTCCCTGGATACGCCGCCCCTCGGTGGTTGATGGCTCCGGCATCGCGCGGAGAAGCATTGCCGCTGCAGCCAGGTTTTGGCCGACTCCATTGGAAACCGGTGGCGGCCTTACCCTGACGTCGTCGGCGATGCGGTGCTAGATGCCCTGGGGAAGATGACGCGCTTCTCCAGCTGGAGGTTGGCCCGCTCATTCCTGCCCGATGTCCCGGCGGATCGGCTCAAGCGTTCCTGCTCCCCCGTCGAGCCTGGCCTGCATCTCGCGGATTTGCTTGAGCTGTGGATCATGACCCCCACCGGGACGGGGACCACAGCTAGCTCCCGAAGGATGTCAACGCGAGGCACGGGCCTAGGGGGATCACCGTTCTCCAGTATACCAAGATGGTTGCCTTCACCGGGACCCCCTAGATCGACGTGGAAACATTCGCGACTTGGACCGCAGTCCTCGTCGCCGAGGCTGCGGCTACCGTCGGAATAGTTGGAAAGGCAGTAGTCGCATGCGGTCATGAAGTCCCGCATGGCATTGGGGTTACCAAGTCCGGAGAAATCCCAACAGAGGTCGGGCTTGCCATCTTCCTCGGACCCCAAGGGCCCGTAGGTCGAGACGACCGTCAGCCGGTCCCAGGGTGACCGCACACGATACCCCAGAGGGTTTGGACTCGCCTCTATGAGAATGTCCACCGAAGCGGAGTTGCTTGGCGGGTCGAGGCCGAATCCAAAAGGCGCGATATGGGAATCGGTCGGTACCTTTTGGTCGATGGGCGGTGACGAAGTCACATCAGGGACTGACTGCACCGTCGTCTCAGGTACGAGGGTGACGCCCAGCAAGTCCTTCACGAGCGTGCTGGCGTCGTCCGTTTGCTTGAGGTTGGTGTGTTGCGGGGAGACGGCGCTCGTCTTCGTCTCAGACGCGGGGCCGATGCCCGACGCGCTCTCCGTTGGGGCGCCGTCGACTCGCTCGACAGCCAACGAGGTGCCGCCTCCTGCTTGGCCTTGGTTGCCCCGCCTCCTCCTCCGTCGGCGGGGGAGGGGACAGGACAAGCCCGAATGTTGTCCTTCCACCACGTGGGGAAGGCGTCGTCGATTTCCCCGCCGGCGGGCGGGTTGTCGACCGCCATTGTCGCTGTCGCGCGGCGGGGGAAGGAGTATCATGTCGTAGCTACCGTCGAGGGACATGAACTTAAGACTCCCGAAACGGAGCACCGTCCCGGGCTGGAGAGGTTGCTGGAGACTGCCCATCTGGAGCTTGACGGGAAGCTGTTCGTCAACACGCAGCAGGCCCCTACCTGGCGCGCCAACTGTCGGCGTTTCGAAACCCGGGGGGTCCCTGGACCGACGAGTAAATTGTCGCCGCGTGCCCCAGCCCAGATGGGTCGGCGCGAGGCGGAACGCGAAGGGGGGAGAGCAGCCGGAGGGAGACATGCGTGGGAGGTGGAACCCACGGCCTTCGTGTTAGCCCCGCGCCCAGGTCGAGTGCGCTTGCAGTAGGGGGTTACAAGCGTCCACGCGGGAGGGAGCGAGCGGCCTTGCGCGAGCGCCGTCCCGTCCTTCCCCGCGCGGCCAACCCTCTATAAGAGGGCCCTGGACCTCCCTTTTATAGGCGTAAGGAGAGGATCCAGGTGTACAATGGGGGGTGTAGCAGTGTGCTAACGTGTCTAGCGGAGGAGAGCTAGCGCCCTAAGTACATGCCATCGTGGCAGCCGGAGAGGTTTTGGCACCCAGTTCATGTGGTGTCGTGGCTGTCGGAGGAGCGCTGGAGGATAGCTGTCGGGGCTGTCGAGTCCTTGTTGACGTCCTCTTGCTTCCGTAAGGGGGCTGAGAGCCGTCGTCATGGAGCGTGCGGGGCGCCATCATTACTCGTATAGTGGAGCGAGCCAGATGGGACGCTGGTCTTGTTCCCCGTAGCCTGAGTCAGCTCGGGGTAGGGTAATGATGGCGCCTCCTATTGATGTGGTCGGTCCGTGCCCTAGGTTGGGCGAGGTGGAGGCTCCTCCGAGGTCGAGGTCGAGTCTGTCTTCCAAGGTCGAGGTCGAGTCCGAGCCCCCGGGTCGGACAAGGCGGAGACCATCGGCTGAGGCCGGGGCTGAGTCCAAGCCCTGGGGTCGGGCGAAGCGGAGTTCGTCGTCCTTCGGGGCTGAGCCCGAGTCCGAGCCCTGGGGTCGGGCGAAGCGGAGTTCGTCGTCTTCCGGGGCTGAGCCCGAGTCTGAGCCCTAGGGTCGGGCGAAGCGGAGTTCGTCGTCTTTCGGGGCTGAGCCTGAGTCCGAGCCCTGGGGTCGGGCGAAGCAGAGTTCGTCGTCTTCTGGGGCTGAGCCCGAGTTCGAGCCCTGGGGTCGGGCGGAGCGGAGTTCGTCGTCTTCCGGGGCTGAGCCCGAGTCCGAGCCCTGGGGTCGGGCGAAGCGGAGTTCGTCGTCTTCCGGGGCCGAGCCCGAGTCCGAGCCCTGGGGTCGGGCGGAGCGGAGTTCGTCGTCTTCCGGGGCTGAGCCCGAGTCCGAGCCCTGGGGTCGGGCGAAGCGGAGTTTCCCATGGCGCCTAGGGCCAGACTTGGCTGCTGTCAGCCTCACTCTGTCGAGTGGCTTAGCAGTCGGAGCGGCGCAGGCGGCGCTGTCCTCTTGTCAGACCGGTCAGTGGAGCGGCGAAGTGACTGCGGCCACTTCGGCTCTGTCGACAGGAGGGCGTGCGTCAGGATAAAGGTGTCAGGCCACCTTTGCATTAAATGCCCCTGCGATTTGGTCGGTTGGCATGGCGATTTGGCCAAGGTTGCTTCTTGGTGAAGACTGGGCCTCGGGCGAGCCGAAGGTGTGTCCGTTGCTGGAGGGGGTCCTCGGCCGAGACGTAGATCCTCCGGGGTCGGCTGCCCTTGCCCGAGGCTGGGCTCGGGCAAGGCGTGATCGCGTCCCTCGAATGGACCAATCCTTGACTTAATCGCACCCATCAGGCCTTTGCAGCTTTATGCTGATGGGGGTTACCAGCTGAGATTTAGGAGTCTTGAGGGTACCCCTAATTATGGTCCCCGATAATCAGGCAGGAAACTGTTTCTATTTTGACATCTGTGGGACCGAGCCTGATTCACTAGTAAACCAAGGCAAGCCCCGGTGCATTTGCTACCTCCTTGATTCTTTTAAACTCTTTCTCACTTGTTTAATGCATTAGGTAATAGGAGTTGATTGCTAAAACAATTCCTGCATTTCCTTCCTTGAATTTGATTACCTTCCTTGGGATCCCTGTTTTACAAAAGGTTTTTCCTATGCTTAGTCTTGCTTTAGCAAAACAAAATGTTTTGTTTTTACAAAAGATGATGTTGCAAAGTGGGAGGGATGTTTTTGAAAATAAAACTTGATGGTGGATCCATCATGGCCATGATGGGTTCAACATCAGAAAAGATGTACCTCTGCCAGGTACCAAACTTTGGGGTTTGAAATGATTAAGCTGAGACCGGGCGGGTGACTTGCATGAGAAGAGAGTCTCGGTGTAGTGTCTCTGTCTGAGTCGATTAAGGACCATGTCGATGTAGGCTTGCTGACCGAGGACCCTTTAACTGGTCACATGCCTCGTCATGGGTAAGCTTTGCCTCGGGCAGACTAATATCAGAATAAGATACCACGCAATGGGAGTGGAGAGATGGCGAGAGTAGCGTGTACCCTCCGTGGCAAGAGGCTGGACGGTGGTGTATCTGTGCTCTCGGTTGGCGTGAACCTAATCTGGTCTTAAGAACCCCGGTGGCGAGTTGACATATGCAAGGGTTAAGTGCTACATATGTCGTGTGATTGGAGATCCTCAGCTGAGTATAATCGATTTGGATCGCCGTACCTTCGTGGTTATGAAGACTTGGTCACTGCCCTATACGTAGAACTCCAGTAAAGATAAAGGGTTGTTAAGAAGTTGGCTAGTGCAGGTCAAGTGATTGAACTAGGGTAGAATGAACTCTAGATACAGGTAATTCTACTTAACCTGACAAATAAAACTAGATTTTTAAGGATCCACTCTTAGTAAGCACTTTTGCAAACAGAGTCATTGACTATTGTTAAACCTTACCTTGACTCCTTGAAAGCCAGCATACCCTTGAGAGTCTTTTCTTTAGTCGGGTAAGACCTGCTGAGTAATTCCATACTCAGGGCTTTGTCCCATATTGTTTTTAGGTGAGGAAGCAACCAACTTTTGTTGCTTCTGTTCTAAGGTGGTACCAAAGGAAGAGCCTCAGGAGTGAAGCTACGGGAGGAAAGGATCCTCCATAAAACTTTTGTTTGAACTTATCAGGAGGGTTTTTTGCCTCCCGTGGTTTGTATTGATAATACTCTGCACTCGTATATTATGTTCTGGTCTATAAATATTTAACTCTATCTTACTTTTAAATAAAGGTAAGTTTATGTAACTGCTTCCGCATTTTCGTATCTCCGATGCTTGTAATGTCTGCGTGACGGGTGAAACGCTCTTGGGAAAGGTAAGCAAAGTAGATACCAAACTTGTCAAGTGATTCAGGGGCACCTGCAGGGTTGTCTGAGGTCCATTGGCCAAGGACAACTGTAGGTGGCCCTAATGACTTGGGAGGTTCCGTCACAACGCTTGGTAGCTCTAACGGTCGGCGAGGGGCACCGGACTGTCCAGTGTGCACCGGACAGTGTCCGGTGCGCCAACTGGCCCGGAGCTGCAACAATCGTCTATGCCAGAAAAGGAAGGAGATCGGCATCGGACCATCTACAGTGACTGTCCGGTGGCGCACCGGACTGTCCGGTGCGCCACTCGACAGAAGGCAAGGATGGCCTTCCTTGTTGGCCTTCAACGGCTCCTAGCTGCCTTGGGGCTATAAAAGGGACCCCTAGGCGCATGGAGGAGCTACCTAAGCATTCACTAAACATTCTAAGACTCCAAGACTCCAACTTCACGCATTCGATTCTTTGAGATAGTGACTTGAGCTCCATCTGAGTTGTGAACTCCGTGCGTTGTGTTTTAAGCTCAAGTTGTGACTTGTGTGCGTAGTTGTGCTACGATTTGTGTCTTGTGTGTGTTGCTCATCCCAACCTTACTCTTGTGCGTTCTTTGTGATGAATCTTGTAAGGGCGAGAGGCTCCAACTGTTGGGGCTATGCTTCGTCGCGCCGAAGGTCTGGTAGGAAGAAGCAGCTTCGGCTGAAGCTGTCCGCAGGAGATGACCGAAGGTTCCTCTTTATGAAGCTTCGGTATTACAAACCGACTTAAAGATAGAATGACCTTTTAGTCCATAAAGGTTTGAGTCAATGTTGTAAACTTTTATGAGGGGCATAATTGTAATTCTTCACAGGCTGTATCCTGTGTCTATAAATAGATGAACAGTACCCCCGTACTGTTCACGCTGACTTGTACTCGCTCGTGCGTCACACTTGTGTTCTTGTCTTCTATCAAACCGAAGGTACAAATGTAATTCAATATTGTTCTTATTCTTCCATGATTATAAGAACACGTAATAATGTTATGTGATTATTCATGTTATTCTTTCATGTTTCATATGCTTCTCCTTTTATCAATATAAACTGTGATGGTGAAGGTATGTCCTTCGTGACCTTCGTCTGAAGATCGTTATATCCTAAGGGAAATAACGCTTCGAAGGACGAAGGGCATTAACCATTAACTTCTTTCTATGTTGCCTTGTTCTTAATTCATAGCATTTGAGAACAAGTCCCCAACATTGGCGCCCACCTCCGGTGAACTCACTTCCACTTTTTTGAGCTGATGGCTTCGTTCAACGATCAAGCTGGAGCCACTTCGGCTCCGAAGCTGCTACTCCCGATAACAGTCGGTTCATGTTCAGAGCCAGCCAACAAGAAGCAGAAGAAGGAAGCACAGAGAAGGGTACAGCATGTTGGGGTGCAAGGACCCTTCATCAAGTCGAGATGGTCTCACATTCCTATTACCTTCTCCCAAGAGGACCTTCAACTCAAGGATTACCCACACAACGATGCCATGGTTATCTCTTGTGTTATCAAAGGATTTCTGGTCCACAATGTCTTGGTTGATACAGGCAGTGCAGCCGATATCATATTTGCTAAGGCCTTCAGGCAAATGCAAGAGCCAGAAGATAAGATTCATGATGCTACGCACCCTCTCTGTGGCTTCGGAGGAAGACAGATTGTAGCGCTGGGCAAGATCACCATGTCAGTGACCTTCGGGTTCATCAACAACACTAGAACTGAGCAAGTTGTGTTTAACATTGTTGACATGGAATACCCTTACAATGCAATTATTGGTCGTGGCACCCTCAATGCTTTCGAAGCAATTCTTCATCCTGCCTATCTTTGCATGAAGATACCTTCGGATCAAGGACCCATCGCTATTCATGGAAGTCAGGAAGCTGCCAGAAGGGCCGAAGGAAACTGGACCGACTCAAAAGCAATCCATAACATAGATGGAGCTGAAGTTTGTGAACAGTACAAATTCAGAAGGGAGAAAGCAGCTTCAGCAGATCAGCCGAAGCCCATGCTCTTATGTGAGGACATAGCAGAGCAGAAGGTGCTGTTGGGCTCTCAATTATCCGAAGAGCAGGAGAAAACCTTGATAAGGTTTTTGTTCAACAACAAAGATGTTTTTGCATGGTCAGCTAATGACCTCTGTAGAGTAAATAGGGATGTTATTGAACACTCGCTCAATGTTGATCCATCCTTCAGACCCAGAAAGCAGAGGCTTCGGAAAATGTCTGATGATAAGGCCGAAGGTGCTCGTAATGAAGTCAAAAGACTCCTCAGTGCAGGAGTTATCAGAGAAGTAAAGTACCCAGAATGGCTAGCTAACACTGTTATGGTAAAAAGGCCAATGGCAAGTGGCGAATGTGTATCGATTTTATAGATCTCAACAAGGCTTGTCCGAAGGACGAATTCCCATTGCCAAGGATAGACTCTTTAGTTGATGCAGCAGCTTCTTCAGAGCTCATGAGTCTGCTAGACTGTTACTCAGGCTATCACCAAATCTGGATGAAGAAGGAAGATGAGCCGAAGACTAGCTTCATAACCCCAAGTGGCACATATTGCTATCTTCGGATGCCTGAGGGGCTCAAAAACGCTGGAGGAAGTTTCAGCAGAATGACTGCGAAGGTTCTCCAGTCTCAGATAGGCAGAAATGTGCTAACTTATGTTGATGACATCATTGTAAAAAGTACGAAACAAGAAAATCATATTGCTGATTTGCAGGAGACCTTCGCCAGTTTCAGACAAGCTGGTTTAAAGTTGAATCCAGAAAAATGTGTCTTCGGAGTAAAGAAGGGGAAATTTCTTGGATGCTTGGTTTCAACAAAGGGAATTGAAGCTAATCCAAGTAAAATTGAAGCTATACTTCGAATGGAGCCACCAACTACAAGAAAGGGGGCCCAAAGATTGACAGGGAGGCTGGCATCTCTCAATAGATTCATATCCAAATCAGCAGAAAGAAATTTACCATTCTTCGAAGTGCTGAAATCAGCCGAAGTCTTTCAATGGGGACCAAGCCAACAAAAAGCCTTTGAAGAACTGAAGCAATATTTGATAGATTTAACAACGTTAACTCCACCAACGCCAGGGGCTCCTTTGTTGTTATACGTGGCGGCTTCGCACTCAGCGGTAAGTGCAGCACTTGTCCAGGAGAAGTTTGATGGCCAAGTCAAGAAGCAGGTTCCAGTGTATTTTGTATCTGAAGTTCTTAGTGTATCAAAGAAAAACTATACAGAATTGGAGAAGGTATTATATGCTGTTTTGATGGCATCCAGGAAGCTTCGGCATTATTTTCAAGCATACAATATTGTTGTTCCTTCTTCGCAGCCGTTGAAGGATATTATGAGAAATAGAGAAGCTATTGGACGGGTTGGAAAATGGGCTGCAGAGCTCAATGAATTTTGCATTGATTATGTGCATAGATCCTCGATTCAGTCTCAAGCGTTGGCAGATTTCATTGCCGATTGGACGCCAGGGGCTCAGGATGAAGAAACAAATAAAGATGCCGAAGTGTGGACAGTGTTTTGCGATGGGTCTTGGGGAACCTTCGGAGCAGGAGCAGCCGCTGTGTTGGTCTCACCATCCAAAGTTAAAACTTGTTATGCGGCAAGACTCGATTTTAGCTGTACAAACAATATTACTGAGTACGAAGCCCTCCTTTTGGGCCTTCAGAAATTAAAAGCAATGGGAATCAGAAGGGCCATCCTTAAAACTGATTCCCAGGTTGTTTCGGGTCATATCGACAAGAGTTGCAAGGCTAAAGATCCGAAGCTTGAAAAATATCTAGACACGGTCCGAAGAATCGAAGCTTCCTTCGAAGGATTTTCTGTCAAAAATATCCCTCGAGGGCAAAATGAGCATGCTGATTTGCTAGCTAAGTCAGCAGCACAGGGGCTGCCTTTACCTTCGGATGTGTTCTTCGAAACAATAAAGGCACCTTCGGTGGAACTCCTTGAAAGAGCAGTCCTCAATATATCTCCTGTTTATAGCGAAGACTGGAGAACTGAGATCATCTCTTACCTTCAGGGTAAGTTCCTTTCAGATGACGAAGCTTATAACAGGAGGATAGAAGCAAGAGCTCGTCCATATGTCATGATAGAAGGGGAGTTGTACAAGCATGGAGTTTGCGCTCCGCTACTCAAGTGTTTATCTAGAACCGAAGGTATAGAGTTGATGAAAGAAATACATGCAGGCCTGTGTGGATCTCACATTGGATCTAGGCCGTTACTCGGAAAAGTTTTCCGCCAAGGGTTTTATTGGCCGAAGGCAGCTTCGGATGCAGTGGAATTAGTTCAAAAGTGCGAAGGCTGTCAGAAATGTGCAAGAGATCAAAAACAACCTTCGTCTTTAACACAGCTCATACAACCCGTCTGGCCATTGCAAAGGTGGGGCCTTGACTTGTTAGGTCCATTGCCACCGGCTCAAGGGAATTTGAGGTATGTTGTAGTGGCTGTGGAATATTTTTCTAAATGGATTGAGGCAAAGCCATTAGCCACAATAACTTCGGCCACTGTCCAAAAGTTTTTCTGGCAGAATATTGTTTGTCGTTTTGGGGTACCAAAGGCCATCACTGTAGATAATGGAACACAATTTGACTCTGAAGCTTTCAGAGATTTCTGTGATCAAATTGGTACGAAGATCCATTTTGCATCAGTCAGGCATCCGGAGTCAAATGGGCTCGTTGAAAGAGCCAATGGCATTATAATGATAGGAATAATGAAGTTAATCTTCAATCAACCCAGGGGAAAGTGGCCAGATCAGTTAACCAAAGTGGTGTGGAGCCACAATACAACAACATCAAGGTCTACAGGCTTTACTCCATTCAAGTTATTATTCGGTGACGAAGCAATAACTCCGGAAGAAGCTAAAACTGGATCAATAAGAGTAGTAGCTTCGACAGAATCAAGTCTTGAAGATGCTTGTTTTGTGGAAAAAGATGCTTTAGAAGGGATCAGGCTTCAAGCTGTGGAGAATATCAATAAATACCAAGCCGAAACAGTCAAATGGCGAGATAGAAAAGTTCGGCTAAAGAATATTGAGCCAGGACACTTGGTACTTCGGAGAGTGGCCAACCCAGACAGTGGGCAAGTTACAGTTGAAATGGGAGGGACCTTTCTTAGTAGCATCTTCGTCAAGACCTGGTTCATACAGATTGAAGGACATGGACGGCAACGACATTCCTAGATCTTGGAATGCGGATGAGCTTCGGCGATATTATGTGTAACCTGATGTAACTTTTTATGTCTTTTCTTTTTCATGGCACCCTTTTCCTTTCTAAAGGGGGAGAAAGGTTTTTAATGGGGCCATCATATGTAATTTCCTTTTTTAGTTCTATAAGAGCAAAATCCCCCAAGGAATGTAAATGTAAAACCTGAGAACGCGCCATTGAGTGCCGAAAACTAAAAAGGCGAAGAAGCTCCAAAGTCGTTCCTAAGGGAATGCAGAGCTTACAGCGAAAAGTCAACGCTGATTCCGCCGAAAGTAAAAGGCGAAGAAGCTCCAAAGTCGTTCCTAAAGGAATGCAGAGCTTACAGCGAAAAGTCAACGCTGATTCCGCCGAAAGTAAAAGGCGAAGAAGCTCCAAAGTCGTTCCTAAGGGAATGCAGAGCTGATGTGTGATTGTTTCTAAGGAAAAAATGGCTGAGGGTATGGCTTCGGATATGTGTTTGGACATTCATTCGCACATCACATTACATCATAGCATCTGCATTCATAAACATTCATTCAGGCATATGTAGGATAATCATCATCATGGCATAAGTGGTTGCTTCGGCATAAGAGAAGAGCTTCTTCGCGTACAAAAAGGAGAACTTCGGAAGAAAGGGAAATGTTGTTTTCTATGCTTTGCTGTGTACGAAAAGAAGGGAAGGTGTTTTTTCGCCTTCGGCTCAAAAAAAGATTATTTCGTCCACAACAAAGCACTTCACATACATTAGCAGAAGGGTAAGAGCATAATACAAGGTATGAACAGAACTCATTAAAGACAAGTTTAGTTACATTTACACAAGTTATCTCAAAAGTTTCCTGAGTCTGTCTACAGTCTACTCCTACTTAATCTTCGATGGATTTTAGCTTCGGTGTCACTCTTTTTAATCATCGACTTCGGCTTCGTCATCCTACATGAATTAAGTAGTTATAAATCAAAATCGAGCTTGAAGGAAGAGGTAAGCGCAAGGTAAGATTTCTTACTGGTTCAAGATGACTCCGAGCTTCATCTCCAGCCTTTTCTCGCCCGCCTTTTGTCCATATCATTTTTATAAATCTATTGGAAATACTTCGGGCGAGATCAGGGATGTCATCTAGGATTGATGGTGATAAAGTGAAATTGGGCCTATTGACAATCTTTCCATGGTCGCAGCCAGCTTTTAGGAAAGCTGCAGCAGTGCCCCGAGAAGCTACCCAGGCACAGAAGTCACCATGCCCAGCTATAACTTCGTCGAGCTCGTCAATTTCACCCTCAATATGTTCGAAGCTCTTTGGCAAATCTTCAGCTGAGGGGGTGAATTTCTCACTGCTGGCTCCCACAGAGTGAAAAATTTTTCTTAGTCGTTGAATGCATTTGTTGCTAAATTCCAAACATTTTTCTTGAAGGTCCGCCAATAGTTTTTTCAAATCTGAATTTTGTTGAACTTCGGCTTCAAGTTTTGCCTTAAGTTCTTGCTTTTCTTGTTCAAACTGCTTAGATTGGCAAAGAAGCTTCGTGTTCAGTTCTGTTATTTTTGCTTCGGCTTCCGCCAATGAACCTTCAGTTGCCTGGAGCTCAAAATTTTTCTTCTCAATGTCAGCTGATTGCTCCTTTATTTTGCTTTCTAAATTTTCAATTATAACTTCATGTTTCTTGTCTTCAAAATCTTGCTGCATTTTCAAGGCCTTGCTCAACAGCATACTCTGCACGAAAACAACCTTCGTTAGATATGTTTTCATTATTAAAAACAATAAAAGTCAAGGGAATAGTAGTTCACCTTGAAATTGGAATAAAATAGACTACCAACGATATGTTGTCGTCGGTAGCGGCTAATGTCCATTTCCAGTTTCGGAAAACCAATACTCTTTGACAGAGTACTGATAACTTTGGCTCCAGTTTGGTTTCGGATACAATCTAATTTTTCATCATCAATACCTCCGAAGAGGAGTGCTCCTGGTTTGTACCCGCAAGATTTGGCATACTCTTTAAGCTCTTCTATTTCGGGTTTTGACAATTCTTCTCCAACTAAATTTTGAAACATGAAGGCTTCGTTCTCTAAAGCTTCGTCAGCAATTTCCTTTCCTTTCCCCGACGCTGCGGCCACGGCCTCTTCGGCGGCAGCGGCACCTTCTTCTGTGGCCATGTCTAGCAGTATTTTGTTAATATGTTCGATTGTGCTTTCCAGGTTCACATCTTCAGTTGAGGCAGCTTCGGCAGCTGCGACCTCCGAAGGTGTGATTTCAATATTTGTTCTTTCCTCAGCCGCTGTTGTCTTCTGAGCCGAAGCTCTTGGTGGTGTCTTGTCAATAACCTCTGTCACAGTGATAATTCTTTGCCTCTTTATTTTAGTCGTCTTCTTCGTTTTTTCGGGCTCCTTTTCCTTCTGAAAAAACTTTGTCAGTTGAGGCCCAAATGGACTTAGCTTTGCAGGCAGGGATTCAGTCATTACCTTCAAAATTTCCTCCACGTCAGTGGCAGAGGGTGATGCGGGGGTTTCTTCTTCGTTAGATATTTTTTGCTTCGGAGAAGACGCTTTCCTCTTTTTCGGAATTCTCTTCTTTGATGGTTCTTTCTCATCTTCATTTAAGGCTTCAGTTGTCCTTTTCCTTTTCTAGCCCCCGGCACCTTTGTTCAGATTTTCATAGTCGGGGTATTCAAAACCCAGGGCGTCTAGCACTCGATTCAGTCTTCGCTTTGGACGGGTGCCGAAGGCCGCAGTCATCAATTGATCTTCTTTTTTGGAGAAATTGCCAAGTATTTCATTGCACATTACTTCAATTGTATCCAGCCACTCTTGACAAGGTGTTTTAAAGTATTTCTTAAACTTGAAATAGTAAGGTAAACGCACAAGTTCACCTTCTTTCTTCTCCCCCTCTAGTTTCGACATTTCCCATTCTTTTAAAGTAGGAAAAACCCTAAAGGCCAAGAACTCCTGAACCAGGTCTCTTGTACTGATATGCTCTGCAATAATTCTGAATTCATCCATTGCCTGTTGTGTTGGACCTTCTGGTGTCATGTTGCAGCGAGGCCGGGTTTCTCCGAAGATCAGTTCGAGTGGACTTTGCACAAGCTTCTCCTTGTCGTCATCAACCTTGACATAGAACCATTCTGATTTCCAGCCTGCCGGCCATTTGCTTCGGTAGCTGATTACAGGAAACTTTGTGGTTTTCCGATAAGCAAAATTATAGCAACCAAAATTGTCATGTAATCCATCTTTTCTAGCCTTCGTCTGATAGTGCAGTTCGTGAACTCGACAAAAACTGTCTACAAACGGCTCCACCGCTTGGCTTCGGAGGGCCCAGATATAAACGCTAAGCCTAACGATAGCATTAGGAGTTAACTGATGAAAGTAGATACCAAACCTCTTCAGTACCTCTGCAATAATCTAATGCAAGGGGAATCTCAACCCAGCCTTTAGAAAACTCTTGAAAATGACAATTTCATCCTTCTCCGGCTTTGGGGTAGTCTCTTCTCCCCCGAAGCGTAACAGCTTCTTCTGATTCTCATTGAAAAAGCCCGACTTTACCATTTTGGAGAGATCAGCCTTCGAAACGGTAGACTTTCCGAAGTCCAAGTGGTTGGGCTTACTGGGCATGGCAATACGATAATCATCTTC
This sequence comes from Zea luxurians, assembly GCA_029449295.1. Taxonomy (NCBI): domain Eukaryota; kingdom Viridiplantae; phylum Streptophyta; class Magnoliopsida; order Poales; family Poaceae; genus Zea; species Zea luxurians. Next base: position 92,808,549 of record JAOPSE010000008.1, on the reverse strand, counting down.
GGGATCAGTTTCTTCAATGTTCTCTTCTTCCGCTTCGGCAGTTGCTTGTTCTGCTTCAACAGTGGGGGTTCCTTCCGAAGTTACCAGTCTGGAACGTTGCATTGCTTCGGAGATGGGAACAGTCTCCGAACCTTCAACTTCGCCCCCCTCACGCTCAACCCTAGCGGTAGATCGCACTCTGGCCATTTAATTCTGAGTTTGTGGAAATTAAATACTTTTTTCTTTCGAAGTTTTTCCTTCTGACGAAGCAGGCTTCAAGTTGGAGCTTCGTTCGATTCCGAGAGTCAAGCTTCGGCGATGGTTAAAAATTTTGGCAGTAAAACAGTGCAAATAGCAATGAATGCTGTGGTAACTTCACACCCACTTGTCTGTTTATATAGTGTTGCAGGTAAGAAGGCGAAACGCCAGGATTTTTACACCAGGCGGACAGCCGCTTACACTCGCTGCGCGGTGGACCGCAAAGACCAAACAGTAACTCTGCAAGGTGGGACCGCTACGCGCTCGAAAATTGAATCGTTTCTCGACAACGAGCTCAGGGAAGGTGTTTTTTGGACCTTCGGCTTCCCGAAGCTTAAGAGACTTTTTTTTCACGGATCAAGCTCGTTACGAAAAACGATCTAGCGCCGCGAAAGGGGCTACTGTTGGGGCTATGCTTCGTCGCGCCGAAGGTCTGGTAGGAAGAAGCAGCTTCGGCTGAAGCTGTCCGCAGGAGATGACCGAAGGTTCCTCTTTATGAAGCTTCGGTATTACAAACCGACTTAAAGATAGAATGACCTTTTAGTCCATAAAGGTTTGAGTCAATGTTGTAAACTTTTATGAGGGGCATAATTGTAATTCTTCACAGGCTGTATCCTGTGTCTATAAATAGATGAACAGTACCCCCGTACTGTTCACGCTGACTTGTACTCGCTCGTGCGTCACACTTGTGTTCTTGTCTTCTATCAAACCGAAGGTACAAATGTAATTCAATATTGTTCTTATTCTTCCATGATTATAAGAACACGTAATAATGTTATGTGATTATTCATGTTATTCTTTCATGTTTCATATGCTTCTCCTTTTATCAATATAAACTGTGATGGTGAAGGTATGTCCTTCGTGACCTTCGTCTGAAGATCGTTATATCCTAAGGGAAATAACGCTTCGAAGGACGAAGGGCATTAACCATTAACTTCTTTCTATGTTGCCTTGTTCTTAATTCATAGCATTTGAGAACAAGTCCCCAACACCAACTTGTGGAGATTCCTCGCAAACGGGAAGAAGACTATAAGTAAGAAAGCCATGTTATTCAATTTGATCATCGGATCACTTGAAAGGGGTTGAGTGCAACCCTCGTCCATTGGGATGCCACAACGTGGAAGTAGGCAAGTGTTACTTGGCCGAACCACGGGATAAAATCGTGTGTCTCTTGTGTGCTTTCTCTTTGATTGTCTGTGTTCACAAGACCTCGTTTCAAGCTACTTAGCCGTCCTAACTTTCATAACTATGTTTTGTGGCTATTAGTGTTGAATTTTACAGGATCACCTATTCACCCCCCCCCCCCCCTCTGGGTGCTCTCAGAAGTAAGGCTCTGTAAAGTCCAGTGGAGCGGAGAAGGAGAAGACGAGGCTTCCTGGGAGAGTGAGGACTCATTGAGGAGGGAATACCCTTACCTTTTCTCGAACCCAGTCTAAATCTCGAGGGTGAGATTCTTTTAAGTGGGGTAGGTCTGTAACATCCCAATTTTGATTTCCGAGGTTAGAAACCCTAAACTCCTAACCCCCCCTTATTATCTCCTAAAGACCCCATATCATCATATGCATGCACCATGATTTCTTGTAGCACTTCACATAGAGTATTTCATTTTAGAGACCTAGGAAATTATAAGAATTTTTGTTTAAAATAAAAAGGGATTAAGGAAATAGAAATAGGAAAGAATTAGAAAAAGAAAAAAAAAGAAAAGGAAAACCCCCCTCGGCTAGGCCGAATCTGGCCCAAACCCCCTCCCTTTCTCTCTCTCTCTCTCTCTCGCACCGCTCTCCTCCCCTGCCGGCCCACGCGGCCCATCTCCCGCACGCCCTCTCATGCGCCGCTCCCTCCCCTCACCCGCTGACCGCCTGGCCCCACCTGTCAGCCGCGCCCTCCCTTTCTCTCTCGCACCCGCCCTTCCGCTGACAACCCGGTCCCGCTCGTTAGCTCTCTCTCTCTCCCATGATCGGCTATCGACACGATCGCCACCGGCCACCGTCTACCACGTCTCATCGCCATTACTTGCCCACCAGCCGAATTGGCGCCTTGCGTCCCTGCGCCTGTGCCCGAGCCATCCTGTCACCACCGCCTGCCTGAGCCATCCCATCGCCACCACTGTGTGCCATCATTGCCATCGCAAGCGTGCCTCGCCGGTGCACGCCACCTCCTCCTTCCCCCTCCCCGACTGCCTATAAAAGGGCTGCCCCAAGCTCCCCCAGCTCCTCACACTAGCCTCGCCCATCCCTCACCCCTCCCCCAAGCTCAATCGAGCCAGCGCTGCCGCGCTCTCCCTCCACTCCGGTGAGTTCCCCCTCCCCTCTCTAGTAGCCTAAGGTTCAATTAAGTTAGCTCATGAGCTTCACCACCTCTCCACGATCATGAGGCACCACTTTTGCCTCCCCGGTCACACTCCATGGCCTCACCGGTGACCTCACCGCCATGGGAGCCGCCACCTCGCCGTGGACCGGCCATCCCAAGCACTTATCGGCCAAATTAACCGTGCCACCATGACCCCCTACCCCTAGCCACACTAGCCCACCTCCTAGACCACCCAGAACCGGAACCACGCTGGAGAACCACCGTGGAACCTCATCAGCGGCCCGTTTTTCCGACCCCGGCCGGTTCACCCCCTCCCCCGTCAAACCGCCCGACATCGTCGGCACTCCCCCTCTCCCTGACGCGTGGGCCCCGTGCTCACGACGTCTGCCCATGTCGTCTCCCCCTCCTTGTGGGCTGCCTAGGCCCATTCGCCCGCAGCACTCGCGCCCGTGCTGGGCCAAAATCCCCCTGGGCCCAGCAAACCGAGAATCCCTTTTCCTTTTTCCTTTTTCCCCTTTTCTTTTCCTATTTTCATATATATGTATATATGTTGATATTTTATGCACCAAAAATAGTCCAAATATTTTCTATGACACAAAATAATAATATTTAAAACTTGGCACACTTCACGAAGCCACCATGGTTGATATAGTGTTTATTGCCTGTTTTTGCTAGGCAAAGAGGGATCCGATCCCCCAGAAATCGTAGCTCCAGAAGAAGGGCAGGAGCCCAACCTCTCGGAAATAGACGTTTCGTGCCAAGAGAACTTCGACGAAGGCAAGTCCATTCTTCCCTTGATGCATGAATTACCTATTCTTTCTAAGCCAGGGATAAGGGTTGGGTCCTTTGCATTGTGAGTAGAGAGATGGCCCGCATTAAAGAATATATTTTGAATACAAAACATGGGTTGAGGAAAATGGTGGTTTTTCTAAAAAGGAAAATGTTTTCAAAATCGTATGATGAAGGGTATTCACCCTTATCACCTTTTGATTGGGATAGTCAAGGACTCCCTAGTTTAGGGGAGGGCCTTAGGTGTTGGCTCAGCCGGGTTAGGTGTGAGTGGAAGGATTGTCCCCTCATATAAGGACCAGTTTGTCATCCTTCACTACCTGTACTCATGACAAGTACAACCACTCGAGATTGTATAGGCAGTCACTCAATCTAAACTTGTACGGTCCAAACCCCAGAGTTATGATGGTTGGGGAGCACCGGGAGGAAAAGGAGGGGGAATGTTTTGTCCGGTTTGGGCATGGCGGTGGCCTGACTCCTTTCAGATAACCATTAAGGTAAGGACGTGTAAGGAAGGAAAGATATTCAGATTCAGGTCTCATTGGCCATGAGACCACAGAGTCGGACTAGTGGGTAAAGTGTACACCTCTACGTAGAGTTTGAAACCTATTCGAATAGTCCGTGTCCACTGGTATGGACGAGTCTGGTGTGGTATGGCAATTAGTGTTTTTAATCTTCGTAAACTGGGAGGTGTGTGTGGGTGTTTTTGGAAATGAAAACAATGCCACGGGAGCGGGAAGCTCAGTGGTGGTTAAGTGTGAAAATGTGCTATTTCTCTCTCTGGGATAAACCATCAAAGTATTGCCTTTCTCTGAAAAAGAAGAGTGACCTCAACTCCACCATACCAAGCATGTACTATATAGGTCTCTCTCTTTACGGGTGGGATGGGCTTGCGGAATACCTAGTGTATTCACCCAGATTTATTTATGTTTTTTAGCAGCTGAAGACTTCTTTTCCGCTATGTTCAACTAAAAGGGGGTTGTGTCTGCACCCAGTCTGCCTATGGCTTGGGCTAATTGATCTTCCACCGTGCTTTGTATTCCAGGCTCGCTAGAGCTTGTACTTTGGTATTGTAATAACTATTATTCAAAACTCTGTACTATTTGAAGTAAGGAATGTGTTTACTAGCCTCTTAGGACTAGTAATTGTTTCACATTTGAGTCCCAGAGGATTGGGGCGCTTCATTATGCCCATTTACCTCCTCTCCTACATCCTTGTTCGTTATCACCTTTAAACCCTTGTGATATCTATGCCCTTACCTTCACGCTTACCTTGAACCTACCCTTTTGAGGCCTCCTCTTTTCCATCCCTGTTCGAGGATAATGCCTCATCTATTTCATCATTGATTGCTCCCTCTTCTTTGCCACCTTGCAAGTTTTGCCTAAAATACATCCCTTGTTTTGTGTTTGCCTGTTATCACCCGCACCCTTGTCATCCCTCGATCTTTACCTTGATGCTTATCCCGTACCTGCATTTTAAAGCCTCCTCTCTTGTTAGTTCAAGAGTGTTGTTTTACCCATCCCTCTCTTGGTCATTCCCTTTTCCTCTGTTGTGTTGTCAGTCGTAGCTTTTGTTTGATACCCCCTTACCCTTGTAATCACTAGATCTTGCCTCGATGCTTATCTTAGGTCTGTTTTTTATCTCTTATTTTCTATCTCAACTCGAGAGTGGTGTTCTACCCACTATGCCTTTGGTCATAACCTTTTCCTGATCGCTCACAATGCTTGCTTTAACTCCATCCTTTATTGTGCTCATGCCCCTATCCTACATGTTTTGTTTCTCTCCTTGTCCTTCGACAACCTTAGAGAGCAGTTATTCCCTTTCTACGGAAGAACACCATTTAATTAAAAGAAACGAATAGCAATGAGATGTTTGCTGTTGCATGCTTGTTTTGTTTGTCTTTGTGTGATGACTGATTTGCTTCTTTGTGATGAGTGTTGATGTGTTGTGGCCCTTGGTCCACAATGACATCAGTTTACTAGCTGAGTGCCATATAGTTAGGTAGCTGGGTGCCCTCCCTTTTCTCTCTTTAATCCATCTATGCTTACCTTTTCTATCTATATCGTTCTCTCTTGCATATGTCTGATTGGCATCCTACAACCTCTCTTAATCAGTCAAGATCAGAGTCGGTAGCATCTTCACCAAGTGCGTATCAATGCTCCTGTTAAGGGGGTTAGCCGCTAACCCTAATGAAGACAATGCGATCAACATCAACCAACAAGATTGAAGTGGCGCAGCGGAAGCATATGTGGGCCCATAACCCATAGGTCCTAGGGTCATCAAGAAGTCAACTCAACGTTCATATAGTCTCGTGAATCCAATAATGAGGATCAGTGGGTCGTGAACATCTGAAGGTCAAAGCAACTAGTCCGCAGGTTAAGTTTGGATAGTCAAAGTCAACTCAAGAAAGTTGTGGACAACCTATGAACCAACCTTGTCGTTCTTGCTATCCTCTTCTTGAATCTCGGGGGCGAGATTCTGTTAAGGGGGTTAGATTTGTAACACCCTGAATTTGGGGGTATAAAATTTCTTTTCTAATATCCACCAAATTTAGGTGTTACTCTCTCTTTTCCTTGCTTTTCTTTTCATTTTCCTAAATATTGTAGAGTTATTTTGTTATGTATATAGGCGTAAGCCTAGTAAAATAAAACCCTAAGGGAGTAATGATTGTTGCATCATGCTGGAACATATTTGTTGTGGCTTGGTGTTTTTTCTTTGGTGCGTGTCCATTTAAGATGTGGTTAATTATTGTAAATGCATTCGATAGCAGGAAATAGAAAAGAGAAAGAAATAGAAAAGGAGAAGATAAACCCCATGTCCCCAATCGGCCCAGCCCCTCTCCTCTGTGGCCCATCTCTTCTTCCCCCCTCCTTTCCCCGCTCGACCCACTCAGCGTCTCGCCCCCCCCCCCCTCCCCGGCCCAGCCACCATGCCGCAGCAGAGGCCCATCCCCCTTTGCGCGGCCCAGTGGTGCGCCCACTTTGCCAGCCACATGGCCCATCCCATCCCCACGCCGTAGCAGGCCCAGCTCGCGCCCTCCCCTTCCCCACCACTCTAGCCCAGCGCGGCCAGGCCCAACCGCGCCTAGCACCTGGCACCCAGCACCGGCCGCATGCAGGGGCATTTTTCTGCCGCAGCCTCCACACACCCTATCCCCATCATGCGTGTTCCTAGCGCCGCGTCCGTGTTGTGGGAGTGCCTGGACGCGCCGCCGACAACTGCCCACATGCAGATCATCGGTTTCTTCCCCCTGGGTGCCGCTTGCCCCTACTCATCTTCTACAAACCACCTCCACGCCCACACTACAAAAAATTGCACGTGTCTCCTTCCCTGCGTCTGTGTGGCTCCATTCTCCTCCCTCCCTCTCACCTCTCGAGCCCGTCGACAGTGATCGTCAAAGTCCGGTCGGCATGCTCTCCCGCCAGCGCAGCGTCATCTCGTGCTCATTGTGTGGAGCAACTGTTGCACAATCGATGTCCCTATGCGTCGCTTTCAGTCCGAGGCCGTCCCGTAGTCCATGTGTCGTCGCCTGTCCCCAGCACCCACGCTCGAGTCCACCGAGGTGAGAACTCCTTGCCGTCTACCTTTTTTCCCTCCCTCCCCTTCCGTTCCCAGCGGTCAAGCAGCCATGGCTGGCGTGCTCTGCCCCTGTGCACCGGTGTGGCCATCTTGGCGCCCGGCGCGACCAGCTATGCCCTCAGCGCGGTGCGTGTGGCCGCGACGTGTGGGCGGCGTGGCCCGCTGCCTGCGCAGCGCGCGGCCAGCCCACGTTTGGGTTCAACACTAGGGGCTTTATATACTTGTAGGTCTGCGGGTTGATTTCAAAGAGATACAAGGTTTTTTTTGCAAAGCGATGACGTCATTTGAAGCTGTTGTTTTATAGGAGTAGATATTGCTATATCGGGCCACGTCTCAAGCAACTTACTAGAAACATGGATGGTCCATAACTAATTGATAAGGGTTACAAGAAAGGTTTTGGGCCACTACCAGGGCCTGCCTCAGTTGTGTCCCTCTCTGCCTCTCTCCCACCTGGAAATGACGGGTAATGAGATGAGATGAGATGAGATGAGATGAGACAGAGATGCAGACTATTTGCAAACCCATCCTTCTTCTAATTTTACACATCCATATATGCAAAGCAATAATTCGTTCGCTGAAAACGCAGAAATACACCGACATACGTATCACTTGCGAAAGTCATATATCCCACTAGCTGGCCGATCGACGAGAAAGATGCCGGCCGGCACTGCTTTTGCTTTTGCCATGGGCCGGGGGCCGGTCGGCCGGGGCTGGCTTTGGAGGATATGACGACCCCAGGCATATATAAGCCTCGATCTGGTGGCCTCTGATCCATGCATGTGTCTCTGCAAGTAGGCAGCTACCGGTACTACATGTTATCCTACTCTGTCTGTGTATAGGATCCCATGATTTGATGTGCCATGGCAAGGGATCCCGGCCGTGTGCGCCACGTACCTCGGTTATCTTTCTTCCCCTCCAATTCATGGTGCTCGGTAAAGCGGACCAGCAAAGGGAGGGCGAGGAATGCTCTCCACATCCTTCTTTTTTTTCCCCCTCCCCCCCCCCCCCCCCCCCAATTAACTTTTGCTTTTGTCTTTGATCAGTCCCGGCCACCATGTCGTCGTCTGCAGCATGCCCTTTCTTCACCTTGAAGCCTCTTGTTAGAATCGTCAATTATCTCATTAAGAAAAAAAACAAAACCGAGTGTCTTCTAAAAAACACCAACTTCTACGGAGACCGACTAGGTTTGTACATATCATACGTGACAACTTTCACGAAAGATTGTCAAATTTTTATCACAGATTATACATACGATATCATGATATCTCAACAAGTTTCATGATTTTTTTGCGTTTAATGCAATTTTAAAACAACTGTATCGCAACTTCGTGGTCATGTTTTACGAACATGATGTTCAAAATTTCTAGTCTGTTTCTAAACCAGGCCTAAACTTGTGCTCAATAATATGAATATCATTTTTGCAATCATTGTTTTCCATTATTCGAGTGACTCGCAGTTCAAATTTTAATTATTATAAAGAAATTCAATTAAATGAACTAAATCTAACAGGTATAGTAAACAATTTGAGAAATATGCCAAAATTGAACATGTAGGGCTAGACACTGTAGTAACACGACGTAAAAATGTTGGGTGGCAAAAAGAAAACAAAAAGACAAAATACACTTTGCCAACTGTCTGCATATGACACTTTCTTTGCTGAGTGTCTCTGTAGATGACATTCGGAACATAGCTTTTAAAAAATAATTTTTTGTTTGCCGAGTGCATGTCAGGTGAACTACCGGAATCCTGGCCTTTGCCGAGTGCCAGGAGCTTTGCCGAGTGCTTTTTGTCGGGCACTCGGCAAAGAATCCTTTGCCGAGAGCCGCACTCGGCAAAGTCCTGCACTCGGTAACGCGCTCGTTTATCGAGTGCAGGACAATCGGTACAGAAATACACTCGGTAAAGAAGTCTTTGCCGAGTGCCGAACACTCGGCGAAGGCGGCGCTCGACAAAGAGCCATCAGCGGCCGTCTAAAGCTGACGGCCGTTAACCTTTGCCGAGGGCCAAGAGCTGACACTCGGCAAAGACCTCTTTACCGAGTGTCTGTTTTGGGCACTCGGCAAAGTATATTTTTATTTTTTATTTTTATCAACTAAACTTTTTGTGGTATGTTCCTACACTATGTAGACCTACATGTACCATTTTGGGACAATTATAACAGTGTTTTCAATAGCCAGTAGATTTAGTTCGTTTATTTGAATTTCTTCGGAAAATTCAGATTTGAACTGCAAGTCACTCGAAACTTGGAAAACCGTGCATGCAAAAATGATAACCATGCTATTTAGCACAAGTTACGACCGATTTCAGGAGCGGACTGGAAACTTCGAGCAACGTGCTCACTAAACATGGTCGTGAACTTGCCATCCACATATTTAAAAATTGTATAAGACACAAACAAGGTCAGAAAATCATGAAACTTATCCACGTGTCATGATATCATATATCGAGGCTGTGATAAAAAACTGAGAAAGTTTCGAAAAAGCTGTGACGCACTATGTGTACAAACCTAAGAGATCCATAATGAAACTCTATGATTTCATGTGTGGATCTCTTAGGTTTCTACACATAGTGCGTCACAGCTTTCTCGAAATTTTCTCAAATTTTTATCACAGCCTCTATATATGATATCATGACACGTGGACAAGTTTAATGATTTTATGACTTTGTTTGTGTTTTATACAATTTTTAAACATGTGGATGGCAAGTTCACGGCCATGTTTAGTGAGCTTGGTGCTCAAAGTTTCCGGTCCTCCTGAAATCGGTCGTAACTTGTGCTAAATAGCATGAATATCATTTTTTCATGCACGGTTTTCCAAGTTTCGAGTGACTTGCAGTTCAAATCTAAATTATCCAAGAAAAATCCATCAAACGAACTAAATCCAATAGTTATAGAAAACACTTTTATAATTATGCTAAAATGGTACATGTAGGTCTACATAGTGTAGGAACACACCACAAAAAGTTTGGTAAGGGAAAAGAAAAAATAGAAATATGCTTTGCCGAGTGTCTAAAGGTGACACTCGGCAAAGAAGGCTTTGCCGAGTGTCCGACGTGGGGCACTCGGCAAAAACCCTAAATACATACTTTGTCGAGTGCCTGTCAGTAGGCACTCGGCAAAGACCTGTTTGCCGAGTGCTGGCGATCTAGCACTCGGCAAAGGCTATTTTTTAAAAATAGTCTTTGCCGAGTGCCCGCAATCTGGCACTCGGTAAAGAACTAAAACATAACGTACCTGAGGCCCTTCTCCTTCTCCTTCTCCTTCTCACTCACTCACTCACTCGCCGCCGTCACTCCCCGTCGTCGAAACCGTCGCTCCCCGCGCTCGGTCGCACCCGCCGCCGCTCCTCGCCATCGAGGCCCCTCCCCGCGACCGCGGCCGCCGCCCACGCACACCCGCCGCCGCCGCCACGTGCACCCGGCGCTCCCCACGCCCCGCCATGCGCCACCCCCACGCCTCGCCGCGCCCACGCGCACCACCGCTGCCCGGCCCCGCTACACGCACCATCGCCGCCCCCACGCGCACCACCGCCGCCGGAGGCCGCCTCCTCGCACGCCGCCACCGCTGCCCGGGCACACCACACGTACCATCGTCGCCCCCACGTGACCCACGCCCGACCCTGACGATCTTCACTATCTAGGTATGGATTTATTATGTGTTAATTTTTATTTATTATTGATTAGATGATAGAATGTATAAATCATGTAAATTTATGAATGATAGGATATGTAAATCTTGTAAGTTAGGCTATAGTCTAGTTGAAAATTTGTGAATGAAATATGTAAATCGTGTCATTGAATTATGCGTACTATAGTCTCATGGATTGAATATATATATATATATATGTGTGTGTGTGTGTGTATGTGTGTGTGTGTGATTGTCGGCCATCGTGCCGTTGAATTATGTGTGGATGTCAGCCATCGTGCTGATAGTTTTATTTGCAGGATTTCGAAACCTCCCCATGCAGGGGAGGTGTTGCCGAAATTTTCTATTGCTAGGCTTCTGTTAGAGGATGGAGGACCGTGAGTGGATGTACACGGGCCGTAGAGGAAGGAACGATGTCACCCCTAAATGGATTAGAAAGACCGATGATTTCATGGAACGAGCATATGGCGAAGCTGCTAAAGGAGCGAGTCTAGTCCCATGCCCATGCAGCAAATGTGCCAACCGGAAAAGAAAACCAAAGAATACCATGGTACAACATATTTGGAAGAATGGATTTACGTCGGGCTATACTCGGTGGATCTTCCATGGTGAAGCGCATCGTACGAGAGAGGGAGTGTTGAGACAACGTGTCGAGGATTATGATGCCGATGCGGGGGTAGCGGATATGTTGAACGACTATCAAGAGGCACAGTACACGGGATGATGTATGGATGACGAGCCAGAGCCGACTGCAAAGGCAGTCTATGACATGTTTGACGCGGCACAGAAGCCCCTTCACGGCTAGACAAAGGTTTCTCAACTGGATTCCATTGGGCGTGTAATGGCATTCAAGTCGTAGTACAGCATGAGTAGAGACGCATTTGATGGCTTGTTGACGGTTATTAGGAGCCTGCTTCCAGATGATCACGTTCTGCCAAAGAGCATGTACGAGGCACAGAAACTCCTTCGTGCACTCAAGATGACGTATGAGCAGATTCATGCTTGTCCGAAGGGCTGCGTGCTATTTAGGAAAGAATACGCGGAGGCAAAGTACTATCCGAAGTGTAAATCGTCTAGGTTCATGGAGGTAGACTCTAGTGATGGACAGAAGAGGCAGCTCAACATCCCCTTGACAATCCTACGGCACCTTCCGTTTATACCGAGGATCCAGGGTCTATACATGACACAGGAATCCGCGAAACAGATGACATGGCACAAAAATGGAAAACGATACAATCCTGACAAGATGGTGCACACATCTGATGGTGAAGCATGGAAACACTTTGATGTCATTCACCGTGAGAAAGTCGAATAGGCTCATAATGTACGTGTTGCGCTGGCCACAGATGGGTTCAATCCCTATGGAATGAGCGCTGACCCGTATACATGTTGGCCTGTGTTTGTTATCCCAATCAATCTCCCCCCTGGTGTGTGCTTTCAAAGGCAGAATATATTCGTGTCGTTGATAATTCCCGGACACCCGGGGAATAAAATGGGCGTGTATATGGAGCCTTTGATCGATGAATTGGTACGTGCCTGGGAGGAAGGGGTATAGACGTATGACCGAGCTACGAATACAAACTTCAAAATGCATGTTTGGTACCAGTACTCAATGCATGACTTACCAGCGTATGTGCTATTCTGCGCCTGGTGTGTTCACGGTAAGTTCCCATGCCTAGTTTGCAAGGAAGCTCTCAGGTTCATTTGGTTGAAAAAGGGTGGAAAATATTCATCCTTCGATAAACATCGACAATTTCTCCCTCCTGACCATCCATTCCGCCTAGACATCACGAACTTTACAAAAGGTGTCGTAGTGACAGACCGCCCACCTGCAACGATGACTGGTGCCGAAATTCGTCAATAGATAGATGGGCTCGTGGCCAATACATAAGGTGATTTTGTGGGATATGGTGAGCAGCATATGTGGACATATAAGTCTGGCTTGACTCGGCTCCCCTATTATGACGACTTGCTACTTCCACACAACATTGACGTGATGCACACTGAAAAGAATGTTGCCGAGGCACTGTGGGCAACAATTATGGACATTCTTGATAAGTCAAAGGATAACATAAAGGCAAGAGTGGATCTGACAACGTTATGTGATAGACCAAACCAAGAGATGAAGTTGCCAACTGGTGGAAAGACATGGAGAAGGCCTAAGGCCGATTTCGTCCTAAGCAGGGCCTAGAGGAAGAAAGTACTTCAGTGGATCAAGATGTTGATGTTCCCTGATGGGTATGCAGCTAACCTGAGTATGGGGGTGAACTTATCTACTACGTGAGTCTTAGGGATGAAGAGTCATGACTTCCACATATGGATTGAACGGATTCTTCCTGGTTCGAGGCTATGTCCCTGAGCATGTCTGGCTAGCGCTTTCAGAGTTGAGCTATTTCTTTTGTTAGCTTTGTGCAAAAGAGTTATCTCGGACCGTGGTTGCAGACTTGGAAAGATTGGCACTTGTGTTACTGTGTAAGCTTGAGAAGATATTTCCACCTGGCTTCTTCAATCCAATGTAGCATTTGATTCTTCATCTCCCCTATGAGGCACGAATGGGGGGGCATGCAGGGACGTTGGTGCTATCCAATCGAGAGATGTCTAAAGACTATTAGAAAGAAATGTAGAAATAAATGCAAAATCGAGGCTTCCATTGTAGAGGCATACATTCTAGAGGAGGTGTCAAACTTCACAACAACTTATTATGGTGACAAACTGTCGAGCGTGCATAATCCACCCCCTCGTTACAATGATGGCGGCAATGAATCGAACCTTAGCATATTTCGAGGCCAACTCGGAAGCGCGAGTGGCTCGACCACTAAGACCCTAACACATGAAGAGTGGCGGCATATCATGCTATATGTATTGACCAACCTTGAAGAGGTGACGCCATACATGGAACAATTTCATCATGAATTCTGGCGTTGATCAAGGGACCCCACTCCACAGGAATATGACACTCTTCTTAGAAAGGGTGCGAGAAATGGATTGCTCGATTTCATTTCCTAGTTCAAACGTAAGGTACGTGCTTAGTTTGTCAAAGAGATCCGTCTATGAACTCAATTTAGTGTCTTTTAACTTGCGAATACTTGCAGGGCCAAAGAGATCCGTCTATGAGTGCCGAGTTGAGACAAGTAGCCAACGACTTTGCTTATAGGGTCAAGAAATATTCTGGGTATGACGTCAATGGATATCATTTTCGCACGACAAACTACGACCAAAGTCGGCCCAATCGGAAAACAACATGTTCTGGGGTCTTTACGCCCGGCCTTGACGATGTCGATTATTTTGGGTGAATCGAAGAAATATATGAGCTCAATTTTTATGGTTCCAAACCTCTTACTCCAATGATATTCAAATGTCCTTGGTTTGACCCTCAAGTGATGAGACGGACATATTCTAATCTTGGGATAGTCGAAATTCGACAAGATTCCACCTTACCAGGAGACAATGTCTATATCGTGGCCCAACAGGCCACACAAGTGTATTATCTCCCATATGCGTGCTAAACGAAAGAACATCTTAAGGGTTGGGATGTTGTGTATAAGGTATCGCCGCATGGGAGATTACCTGTTCCTAATGATGAAGATTATAACTTAGACCCAGACACATATGATGGAGAGTTCTTCCAAGAATATGGGCTAGAAGGGCGATTTGAGATAGACTTAACCGAAGCTTTCGAAATGGACATAGATATTGAAATGGTTGTTGATGAGGAGGATGATGAGGTGCAAAATGATAATGACTTAGTAAACCTTGAAGGCAATGACATTAATGATGAACTTGCGCCTTCCAATGGTGTTGACTATGAAATGGTTGATAGTGATGATGAGAGTTATGATCCGGCTAACCCCGACACATATGAAGATTATTTTTAATCGATGTAATGCTATATGACTTTTTATTTCGCACCTGTTTTGGACATCTTTTTATATGTGCTTATTTGTTTACTCTTAACTGTAGGTTTTTGGACAAATATGGTGGGCGGTTGGCTAAGGAGGAAGAGGAGGGGGAGGAGGAGCAGGACGGCGGACGAGGCAGAGTAGGACGAGGCACAACATGCAGTGCAGCAGGACAACCTTGTCCAGCAGCAGGCAATGCAGTAGGACGACGACGATTAGTAGCAAGACGACGACGAAGCTCAGCAGGCCGTCTCAGGTTCTGGCGCCTCAGGTTCGAGGAGCATCTACCTGCGAGGCCCCGCGAGTCTCCCTCAGCGTCCCATACTTCGGGACAGACGGCTGCTGATTCGGTCGGAAGGGGAGAGGCATGTAACTTTATTTTCTTCATTCTTGTTCATATTATGTGTTCAAAATCATAATATAAACTAATACTTTTATTTATCACTTGGAAAGGTCTTGGACGGTTGTGGATTATGCTGGGGGTCATCGTCACAACCCCAATGGCATCCTCGGCCTGCTATGCAGGGAACATTACCCTGGACTGGTTGAGTACGCTGGAGTGACGGGCCCAGCCTACAGCTTCGACCACTACGCCGTCGCCCCCGATGCAGTAGACCAGGATGGCCGGGAATTCAATAACAAGGCGGAGCGGGTGAAGCAAGAGCTGTGGGTAAGTCTTATTATACTGTAAAATATGTCGCATTCGTTGCATATTCTTGAAATAATGTATGGATACATCATTTTTGTATGCAGGATTTCTTTAGATGCGAGGCTGGATACGAGGCTAGGGCGGATGTGGTGGCCACCACGAGCTGTAAGAAGCTCGTCGTGGACATGCACTATGAGGCCCGAATCCAGGCCATCGTCAGCTACCACGACTACGTCCTTGGGGAGAAGGTGACCAAGCAGCAAGCCCGAACCATGTCGTTGACCAGGGACTAGTACCTACAGGTAAAGTCATGCATGTTTGGTACCAGTACTCCATGCGTGAATTTTATTTTATCTTCTCATATGCACATTACGTGTTTACTTTGTAGATGATTCCACATTGATGCGTCGCACATCCTCTGTGCTGGGACCAGATGGTGGATAGGTGGTGCTCGCCTGTGTGGGACGAGGCGCACAACGCTAGCCGGGAATGACGTCTGATGATGCAAGGTCCCTCCCACCACCAAGGCAGCCGCAGCCTAGGCCAATATGTAGAAGCATGGGTAAGCCCTCTTTTTTATTTAGGTATATAGCACTGGATTAGATATTATTTCTAACTATCTCGTTGGTTTTCTTGCAG
Organism: Zea luxurians; assembly: GCA_029449295.1. Taxonomy (NCBI): domain Eukaryota; kingdom Viridiplantae; phylum Streptophyta; class Magnoliopsida; order Poales; family Poaceae; genus Zea; species Zea luxurians. The sequence continues at coordinate 92,792,804 of JAOPSE010000008.1, read as the reverse complement.
TCAGCGTCACATGGTGGACGGCCTTGCTCCATCTTCTCGGCCTATGCTATGGCCCATAAAGGCAAGGTGACGTCCGGCGTCACCTACAACCCGGATGACGGGCCTGAGGCCTATAGCAACCCCACCGTCTACAGCCGCCTTCATGACTACACCACCATGGCGCAGGAGGTCCATGGCCCAGAATATGATCCAAGCACCGAGCAGATCGACCCCGATGTGCTCATGAGGGTCAGAGGAGGCAAGAGACATGGGTGGTACTGGATTGCCGACGGAGCAATCGACTCGTCCTCCACTCCCACTCTGTCTCAGGTGCGAGCAAGGAGCACGGGCTCGAGTCCAGCCATACGACCTCAGCACGGTAGCTCACAGCATCGCATACATCAACTCGAGGTTAGTGCTTCTGTAACTCGTCCTTCCTTGAGTTATATACCTTCTCTTTGAGTACTATAACGTTGGCTTGTAATATTATAGTCCCAACTAGAAGAAGAGAGGAGGGAACGTCAAGAGATGGAGGTGAGGATGATGGCGGAGCGGGAGGCTCGCCTGGCAGATCATCAGAGGATGGCGGAGATGTTGCAGTACATGCAGAGCCTTAGCGCCGCATAGGGTTTCGCTCCACCCCCTCCATTGTTCCCTGCAGTTTACCCTGCTCTGTTCCATACTCCTGTGAGTATCAAAATTGTAGTTAGATGTTGGTAATGCATCTGGTATAACACATGCAATCTCTTCTCTGTGTAGGGTCAATCTAGGGCGGCATCCAACAACCCTCATGAAGCGCACAGCCCAACGCAGCACCAGTCCAACCGCCCACCTCAATAAGAGTTATGTTTTTAGTGTTTAGACTACAAAACTTATGTTGAATACTTATGTCAGAGCTTGAGACTTATGTGTTGATACTTCTGAACTTGTGTTGATACTGTTTGTGTTGAGAACTTGTATATTAATGTTAGTGTTGGATATTTATGTCTGTGATGATGCCTGTGATGTATATATGTGATATGTGTGATGTATCTTTTGTTTGTTGAATAGGAAAAACAAATAAAAAGGTTTGTACTGGTCACTTTGTCGAGTGTGACACTCGGCAAAGGGGTGCTTTGCCGAGTGTCAGGGTCATAACACTCGGCAAAGTACCAATACCTGGGCATCGGTATAGCTTCTTTGCCGAGTGTCATGGACCTAGCACTCGGCAAAGAGACACGCTTTGCCGAGTGCCACAGAGAGCCACTGACGAATCCTTTGCCGAGTGTCTCCTAATAAACTTGGCAAAGACGCCGTCTCCGTCACTCTGGCGCCGTGACGACGACTTTTCTTTGCCGAGTACTGCCTGGCACTCGGCAAAGTCTGTGTCGAGTGCCCGAAAAAGTACTCGGCAAAGAAGGCTGTGCTGATGTACTGTTCCCCGAGCCCTCTTTGTCGAGTACGACACTCGGCAAAGCTTGTGCTGAGTGTTTTCCAGGCTTTGCAGAGTGCTTTAGGAACTCGGCAAAGAGGTCAATTCTGGTAGTGGTGGCACATGGCAAAGTATTTTTTTAAAAAATAAAAAGTTATGTTGTCGAGTGCTAGATCTCAGGCACTCGGCAAAGATGTTAAACATAACTAGACCCAACTTCTCTCTTCGTTCATTTCACTTCTCATGCTACCGCCACCACAAATCCTAGACAAAGTCACTGCGCCGCCGTCACAAACCTAGACCTCGCCGCCGCCAGCTCCGCCCCCACTTTGCGTGGTCACTCACAGCTGCCACCGCTCGCTCACAGCGACGGTGGCACCGGCTCTAACCACCCTGCCCCTACCCCTTTGTCCCGTATCTAGCCACCCGAAGGTGAAAACCTGTTTTTTCTTTGCAAGGACAAAAGCAATCTAATTACTAAATTATTGCTCGGTTTACTCTTAAAGATTACTTGATTGTTGCTCGGTTACTGTTATAGGTTGAGATTATAGGTTGAGATTGTTATAGGTTGAGATTATAGGTTGTTGGGACGAAGGCGAACACGTCCCCTCGCTCGCCGATTCCCACATCAACATATACAAGACTAAAGGCCCCGAAGATTGAGCCCCGCAAGCTGAGCCTAAGAACGACGCCCAAGTGAAGGCTCAAGCGCTCCCTTCGCCTCGGTGAGCCGGAGCGAAGACCATTAAAGGCTTCGGGGCTCGGACGATCAAGACTTTGAAGACCCTATGTCTTGACCTTTCTCGATGTAAAAAGGAGCCCGCGTACAATCTGGCCCATATTGTAGGGCCCCGCCCGTAGGCCATGGTGTGGGCAGAGCGGGTCGGCCCACGTCTGTAATAAAGCATGATGTAATGACCCACTGTAACCCTCCAGGAGGGAATATTCTGGGGATAAACTAGGCAACTGAGGGTCTAATTGTCCTTGACGGGGGTCGTACGGTCCCTCAGTTACCTATAAATACCCCCACACTTTGCCATTGTGGGGGACGGAGAAAAAACAATGTTGCCCCAACGCTTTGTGTTTAGCGGCATCAAACTGTTTTCCATTCTCTCATCATCAAAATTTGTTGTCCCCGGATTAGCAAGTTCCAACATTTGGCGGCCACCATTCGTGCTACAACAAAGCATCCCCGCGATGCCCCCCAAGAGAGCGAGTTCGAAGGCCGCAGCTTCCGTCGATGATGCAGCTAAGGTAGCGCTCCTGGCAGAGAAGAAAGGTAAGGCTCGCATTGCAGACAACATCCTTCGGGAGGCCTTCGAAGATGATGCCGTCAACAGCAAGAGGCAACGCTAGGACAACCAGCCTACGCCCGACGGTACTGTGCGCACCTGTAGTTCCAAGGGGGCACCACAAGCACCCCCACCAGGCTTTGCTCATCCAGAAGGCGAAGACATCATAGAAGACGACGAGACTATAGGCATATCAGCCGAAGATCAGTTAAAGCTGCGAGCCCTGCGCATCAAGAACAACCACCTTCAAAGACAAAAAGAAATACTAGAAGCCAAACGCCAACGTGTCACCATGCAAGCCAAAGTTTCATAAATGATACTGGACGAGGAACAAAAGGCTTGGGAACTAGAGCAAGAAATCGCAGATATACAAAGCGAAGGCCCTTACCACCTACAGCGTGGCCCCCTCGTGACCTCGGCTGCCTTCCAACAAAATATACAAGGTGAAGGCCCATACCACCCGCAGCGTGGCCCCCTCGTCCCTCCAGCTGCTTTCCAGGGAATTAATTATCTTGACGAGCGAAGTCTGCTCGCTCTGCAGCTCCAAGCTTCACCTTGGCCCACCAATTTTAGAGCCGGCATTTACCCCAAGTACAACGGAAGCACAAATCCGGCCCAGTGCATCATGAGCTACCAAGTCGTCGTTGCATCATCTGGAGGGGACGACGCCACCATGGCCAAATCCTTCATCATCACGCTCGAAGGCCCAGCCATGACCTGGTATACTAGGTTGCCGCCACTATCAATCGAGTCATGGAAGGGACTTCGCGACAAGATCTTATTGAATTTCCTAGGGTACAGACCAGACACAGATGCCTTAGCCGAGCTATCACTCTGCAAGCAGCAAGAGAAAGAAACTCTTCGAGAGTACTATAAGAACTTCCTCACGCTCAAGTCGCAGTTACCATATGTCGACGAGCACATAACAATCCATTATGCAATCAGCGGTTTTCGCGTTAGCGTCTTGTACAGCCACTGCATCAGAGATCCGGCCAAAACCTTGCAGGAGCTATACCAATTGTTCAAAAAATATGCTAGGTCCGAGGAGCTGCACCAGTGTAAGATAGAATCTCAGTGGAAACCCAAAGACATGCCGCAGTCCAGCAGAACATGGGTCAGGCCGGCACAGTCCGACTCCGACAGGGAAAACCGCAACCATAAACAAGTAAACACCATCGCCAACCAACACCCCGCTAGAGACACAATTCACCGTCAGGAGTACCCCTCACAATAAAACTACGACAACAACACAAGAGGAAGATGCAGAGGCTGGGCCTAGCAGCCGCGAATATTTTACTGCCCGTTTCACGGCAAAGACTGCGCACACCCCATCAGGGTCTGCCTAGAAACCAAGGCCACCAAAGACAGAATGGCAAGAAATCAGCCAGCCAACAACCAACGAGTTGTCGCACATACTTATCACCTCCAGCAATACCACCAGCAACCATACCACAACGAGCAAATCCATCACCAACCCAACCACTTGCACCATCATCATCAAGAGGTCCAAGTCCTCCCCCTGCCACCACATCATCCAAATCCTCCACATCAAAACCCCCCGCCGCCAGCACCCAAGCAAGAGGACTTCACTGAGCAAACTTACCACAGGGCCATTCACATGATCACTGGGGGATCCAGCGTAGACTTTGACACCAAGCGATAGAAAAAGGATCACTACCGCAGTGTCAACCACGTCGCTCTCACCGGCCCAGTGGTACAAACAAAGTGGTCCCATGTCCCACTCACTTTCGATGCCAGAGATGTCGACTTACGCGGCGCACCACACGCACACAATAGTATACACTATACAACATTTACCCCACAAACATGGCCATCCCAGTTCTATTGCAAAGAGGGGGAGGGCAGCGTTTTCACTCAATATCGTAACAGAACAGCGAGGGCAACAAATTGTCACATAGGCTCCTCCTTAGGAATAAGACATGCCTCCCGAAAATTGAACAACATCAACCTCAACTCTTCCACCTCAAACAGGTCCCGCAGGTCCCCTTCTCTGATGCATGACCCAACCGTAGATGAAAGTAGCTCACGCTGAGTACCCCGATCCAGTCATAGCCCACTTCGAAGATAGGTCCTTTCCATACCCATTCGGTGATGTCTTCTTCCACTTCGCGAAGACTCACCGATGCCCTGTTTCGACACGCCCATCCTTCTTCGTCGCGAGTCTTCAACTGCTGCATCAGTCGAGGTCGCCAGCACCTCGCGAGGGATGGATCATAGCGAAGACTCTGACGCAGCCAGATCCAACGTGACAAAATAATCTAAGTCGTCCTCAGAAGATTTGTCAACCCACGAGAAAGGGCTCCCCAATTCCCTCTCCTTCGAAGACCACGACCTAAAATCAGACCCCTTCGACACATTACCACTAAGGCCTTGTTCGGTTATTCCCATTACACATGGATTGAATGGGATTGGAAAAAATAAGATGTTTGACTTGTTTGGGATTTAAACCCACCCAATCCCACTCAATCCACATGGATTGAGAGCTAGCCGAACAAGCCCTAAAAAACATTGCATTCCCATCCATCAAAATAACATTAGTTTCAACATCCTTAGGGTTTGCTTGCGCAGGCCCGGACGTTGGAACCTACGCAGCAACCGACCTTCAGTATCACACAAAAATCAAAACCATCAACCCTATACCCCTAATGCATCTCTTCAACCTGCGCCGGAACTGCCGCCACCGCAGGGTCTTCGCCAGAACCTCTAGGAGGTGCTGAGAGCACTTCAACTCCCGCCTCCACCGGACTCCCCATCTGGGTCACCGAGCTTTCAAGACAGGTGATGTCATCAACTTCTTCATTCATCATCTACGAAGACAACACAACATTTCACAGCTGAAGCATTTAAATAATAATAATATATATAATAAAAAAATACATGCGCCAGTGCTCGGTCGGCCCTCTTGCGGACGATGCCGCGACCATGAGGACCCCACATCCTATCATAAAGCTCCCCTACGGAGCACTTTAGCACATCATCTTCAACCTGGAAAACTCCACAATCAAAGTCCTCGTTCGCCTGATCGAAGTCCTCGTTTGCCTAATCGAAGACTTCGAAGTGCCTACATCCCTCTCGGAACAAGGCATTCGCTGCCCCTTGTAGGTAACAACGGATGCGTAGGACATAAGGCCCGTTTTGATGGACGGGAGTGGCTCCAGCTCCTCCTGCAGCCATCCAAGGAAACGAAGCCCCACCTCCTCCCCCGATTTATTGAAGGGAGCGATCTGCGTGCCGAGCTCACGGTACGCTTCCAGAAAAAGTGTGTACGCCCGCTCGACCCCGGCACGGGTAGAAGCTTCCGTCTTCTCGCAATGGCTATGGATGTTCCTCAGCTCTAGCTCCACGTCGGTGGCGCACTTGCGAGCGATTTCAGCCTCCACTTGGACAGCCTGAGCTTCTGCGCGGGCGGCCTGGGCCTCCACGCGGGCTTTTTCAGCATCCTCCTTCTCCTTGGCAAGTGGGCGACTGAAGCGTTCCCTCTCTTTCTCCGCCGCTGAGAGTTTCTCCAAGAGATTGCGGCTCTTGTTCTCAACCGCCAACTTGTCCCTTACCACCTCCATATGTTGTGTGCGGAGGCGCTCAATCCTTCCCTCGAGTCGTCTCCTCTCGGAAGCAAACTCCGAGGTCGGTGCTCCCGAGGCAACCCGCTCAGCAAAGGCGGTCACCTAACACCACAAGAAAAATGCAACATTTAGTACAATAGAGCAAAGAAAACCATACATGCACAAGCACTAATCACACTCACAAATTTTAGTTGCTGCATAACTGACGCGGCCATGCCAGCGGCAGCAAAGGCGATCTTGCCCCAGGCACAGAACCTCGACCACGAGTCCTTCGAAGTCCCTGCATCACCCTTCACTGCAGATCCCTTCGCCGCGACCACTAGGCCGATAGTCGATGTTGACGACACAACCGCCAATTGGCCATACTCCATCCCTACATCACAACCAAGTCAGAAACATGGACCCCCTTAACCCACGAAAAACCAAGACAACTCACCAGAAGGCGGCAGCCCTGTTTGGGCATCGAACATGGTGACCTAGCTCACCAGGTAGTCATCTACAGGCAACTCCGTGGCGGCTCCACCGGATCCTGCCACCACCGTCTCAGCAACGCGGGGTGGCGAAGGGGGTCTTGGAGCTACAGCAGGCGTAGTGGGCGGAGGCATCACGGCACCCGGCGCGACGGCCTTCACGCTGGGTCGCGTCAGCTTCACCTCCCGGTGCGGGTCCACCAACCTGACGGGGGCCCAACGTTTTCTTTGTTGCGCATCCTGATGGTCTTTCTCCATCACTGCCGACACAACAGCACCAATATTCCTTTCGTAAGGAAAAATCTTTAGGTCGCGAGCCAATCGAGACGTTAAAAAATCTTCACCAGTTGCCCGAGGTATCGGATCATTCCTAGGCCATCGACCCCCGGTAACCTTCAGCATTCACAAAGAGGTTTCCTGGAGCTCGAGCAACGACATCAATTCCTCGGGAGCCGCGCACGTTTCCAGCAATTCCTCAACAAACAACTAGTTGCCCTTAGCCCTGACTCTTCACCCGTCGTACCTAATTTTATCTTTCTAAAAGCCGCACCCGAAGCCTTATCCCTTGAGGGGCCTTCATCGGCCGAGGACTTCACTTGCTTCCCTCGGCGATCAGTGGTGTCACCGGAGTCTCCCTCTAGGTAAGAACCATATGGCAAATTATTCAGCTCAAACACATGGTTCAACCTGGTGTTGGAACCATGAATATCCCAACTCCTCAATGTTTCTGTCTTTGGCGCGTAGTTACCGACCATCTTGACGGCTTCGACCTCGACTTCACACACAAATGTAGCCGCATCTCGGCCGCACAGGTCCACGGCGAAGGTAGGACTTCACACAGTTGGCCACCCAAAGTCGGCATTCGACGGGGGGTAATCTCGCCCAATGCCCAACCATATGCCAGGGGCTACACCCTGTAGGCAGTACACTCTTCGACCAAATCATGTCCACTACTCAAGTGGGCTGCATATCGAAGGGCACCCTCGTCTTCATCTTCTTCTGCCACCGCAAAATGTGGAAATGCCACATAGCAATGCGAGTATAGGATGGCAGGGGTAAACTCGGCAACCCTTCGACATCCCCAGGAGCCACATAAAACCAAAATTCCCACCAATTGCCCCACTTATTTTTGGCACATGGGACAATCTCGATAACTTTAGCCGAGGTCTTCCCAGTCCTCGGCGTAAAAGTGCATGATCCAAACTAAGCAATCTTATCACCTATTTTCCTTTTCTGCTAGTGCAGACAGTAATTCTGCACGAAGACCTCTACAGATGGCTGCCCACCGTATAAGCAAACAACCCATACATACTTCGCGAGCGCCGCCATGGCGTTTGGTGTCAACTGGTGAATTTACACTTCGAATCTCTAAAGAACCTCGACTACAAACCGATGTGCCGGCAGGCAAAGACCAGCAGCGAAAAAAGCTTCAAAAACGACTAATTCACACTCCGGCTTAGGGACATCTTCAGCCCCTGGAGCCCGCCCGACACCATTTCCAAAATAACCTAACCGTTGCATCTCCAGCACGCAGCCTGAAAATATCCTCGAGGTCCCGAACTCAGACTGTGTGGTCGGGTTGTAGGTCTACCACCGCCAAATCGCTCAATGTCTTCTCAGACGACGGCATGGCCGACGACACGATCGCGGTGGACAAAAAAGAGGATGGCATGGTCACGTACCGTCGGCAGCAGCGCACGGTTTGCTTGATATGAGCCATATCACCGGCGGAGCGAGAGCAGAGGGGGCAGGCGAGCAGATGAAAAACTAGGGTTTTGACAGCGCGAGCTCGAGCAAGTAAAAAGCCTCAGCCGAGCACGACTTTTTATAGGCATGGAGTGGCGCCTTGGGAAACCAATTGTCCCATAGTAACACATCCCATCAACGGTCACATTTCAAAAAACACCACAGGACCACTTCGAGCGAGGGCAGCGTCTTCACCATCTTACGACAGTCTTTGGCACCAGCTGACTTAGTCGAACTGGCCCCTCGGAGGGCAAATGTTGGGACGAAGGCGAACACGTCCCCCTCGCTCGCCGATTCCCACATAAACATATACAAGACTGAAGGCCCCGAAGATTGAGCCCCACAAGTTGAGCCTAAGAACGATGCCCAAGCGAAGGCTCAAGCGCTCCCTTCGCCTCGGCGAGCCGGAGCAAAGACCATTAAACGCTTCGAGGCTCGGACGATCAAGACTTCAAAGATCCTAAGTATTGACCTTCCTCGATGTAAAACGGGGCCCGTGTACAATCCGGTCCATATTGTAGGGCCCCGCCCGTAGGCCGTCGTGTGGGCAGAGCGGGTCGGGCCACGTCTGTAATAAAAGCATGCTGTAATGACCCGCTGTAACCCTCCTAGAGGGAATATTCTGGGGATAAACTAGGAAACTGAGGGTCTAATTGTCCTTGACAGGGCCAGGCGGTCCCTCAGTTACCTATAAATACCCCCGCACTGTGCCATTGCGGGGGACGGAGAAAAAACATTGTTGCCCCAACGCTTTGTGTTTAGCGGCATCAAAATGTTTTCCATTCTATCATCGTTGAAATTTGCTGTCCCCAGATTAGCAAGTTCCAACATAGGTTAAGATTGTAATGGCTAAATTACAGATTGTTATTGTTATTATTATTGTGAATCAGAGCTAATGTTGTTATTGATATTGTAATGGCTAAATTAACATTGTAATTGGATTAAGAGGTTTGTCCTAAGTTAACCTCTCCTAACTTTGACCATCAAATTTGAAGTTTGCCAATATGCAAACTATATATTATATAAGTTCACTTAAGATCATGGATATGTGCATGTCATCCATAGTGTTGTTATTTTTTCAGGATTTAAAACCTCACTGTGCAGGGAATGTGCTGTCGATTTTTTATTGACATGATTGTGTTTCTTTTGTGCAAAGAAGAGGTCATCGTAGCCAAGCCGGAGTACCTAGGCCACATGATCGTCTTCATAGCTTTTGCGGGTCTTCCTGCACTGCATCGCGTCGCCACTACACCGACCTGCCACAGCACCGCTAGCCTGACTTTCACCACCACCCTTGGTATAACCTCGATTTCTGTATCGTGTTCATAGATCACGTAACCCAGTTAGGCGTCTCCCATTCAAAAGAGATATGTTTGTAAATATGCAGATATTTGCATATCTATATACGTATCTATTTCGAATTGTCCATGTTTTTTGTACAATCTGACATTGCGTAGATGGGGTTAATTTCCATGCTCTACTCTGATCCGAGATGGAGTTTCGGTAGCACCTCCCTTTTCTCTAGATACACACTTTCCCTACCAGGATGTATATTTGGAGAACAACGGGGAGGTGCTACTGAAATTCTGTCTTGGGTCAGAGTAGAGCATGGAAACTAACCCCATCTACGCAACCACAGGTGGGATTATGACCTATCCTTACCTACTAGAAAGTAGGAAAACAGTGTAGATGCAGAAGAGTTTTATATTACACTATGCTATATATGTTAGAGGATGAAGGACCATGAGTGGATGTACACGGGCCACGTAAGAAGGGATGATGTCACCCGTGAATGGATTACAAAGATGGATGCTTTCTTGGAACAGGCATTGGCGAAGCTGCTAAAGGAGCGAGTCTAGTCCCATGTCCATGCAACAAATGTGCAAACAGGAAAATACAAGCAAAGAAGGCGATGAGAGAACATATTTGGATGAATGGATTTACGTCAGACTATACCAAATGGATCTTCCATGGTGAAGCAAATCGTACGAGGAGGAGGTGGTGAGATAACACATCGAGGATTATAAAGCTGATGCGGGGGTAGCGAACATGTTGAATGACTATTATGAGGCACGGTTCATCGAAGGACTTATGGAGGATGAGCTAAAGGTGACCGCGAAGGCATTCTATGACATGTTTTATGCGACACAGAAACCCCTTCACGGCAAGACAAAGGTTTCTCAATTGTATGTCATTGGGCAAATAATGACATTAAAGTCACAACACAACCTAAGTTAAGACGCATTCGATGGTTTGTTGATAGTTATTGGCAGCTTGCTTTAGGAGGATGATGTTGTGCCAAAGAGCATGTACGAGGCACAAAAGCTCCTTCGTATCACCGCATGGTAAATTACCTATTCCAAACGATGAGGATTATAACTTAGACCCAAACACATATGAAAGAGAGTTCTTCCAACAAGATGGGCTAGAAGGGCGATTTGAGATAGGTTTAACCAAAATGATTGGTGGAAGTAGATATTGAAATGGTTGTTGATGAGGAGGATGAGGTGCTAAATGAGAATCACTTAGAAATGCTTGAAGGATTACATTTAAGAAATAATAATCCCGATCATAAATATTATTTTAAATCGATGTAATACTATATTTTATTTATTTTGCATCTATTTCTAAATACGTAATTTGTATCTGTGGTTTTTTGCTTACTCTTAATTGCAGGTGACTGAACAAAGATGGTGGGCGGTGGGATGAGGCTGAGTAGGGAAGGGGGAGGAGGAGAATCCATAGGACGGAGGAGGTGCAGGTGCCCCAGTAGGACGAGAACGTGTACCAAGAGGTGGACGATGCGGCGTAGTAGGCCACTGATGATGATGCTTAGGCGAACGACGATAAGGCGCAACAGGAAGCCTTTGGTTCGATGTGAGTATACTTGTGAGGTCCCACGAGTCCTCCTCAGCGACCGATACTTCGTGACAGGTGCCCGCTGATTCGACCCGAGGGGAAAATGTATGTAACTTTAGATGTTGTCGCTGCTTCTTCATGTTATATGTTCAAATTTAAAATAAAACTAATACTTTTTCTTAATCACTTGAACACGTCTTGGACGGTAGTGGAGAATGAAGGTGGTCACAAACGCAACCCCAATGGCCTCTTCGGTCTTATGTGCAGGGAACACTTCCCTATGATTGTTGAGTACAATGGAGTCATATGTCTAGCCTATTCCTTTGACCACTACGTCGTCGCCCCCGATATAGTAGATCAGGACGACAGACTATTCAACAACAAGGCAGGGCGGGTGAAGCAAGAACTGTGGGTAAGTCTTCCTCGCACTATATTGTTTAATGCGTCGTATTTGTTGCACATTCTTGAAATAATGTATGGATACATCGTGTTTGTATGCAGGATTTTTCAGATGCGAGACTAGATAGAGGGTAGGGCAGATGTGATGGCTACCACGTGCTGTCAGAAGCTCGTCATGGTCATGCACTATGAGGCATGCATCCAGATCATCATAACTTTCCACGCCTCCATCCTTGGAGAGAAGGTGAGCAAGAAGTATGCTACAACCATGTCGTTGACTTGGTGTAACACACCAAAATCACATTTTTGGATAATCTAGGAAAGTTCTTCCAATTTTAAAATCTATATGTGTTATAATAAAAGAGATTAAAGAGACTAAATGAAAAGACCCTTATTATATGAACTAAATCAACCTATGTAGAATTATATACATTCACCAATATATTAGAATAGAGGTATGTATTCGTATAAGAAATAATACCTTGTGAAATATGTGTTTAGAAACATTCTCTCTCATATATATATATATATATATATATATATATATATATATATATATATATATATATATATATATATATATATATATCATCTCTCGAGATAGAGATTATAGATTATTTTCCTAATATATTATATTTTGTGAATGTGATGCATATTACTTAAATCGATGGTCCACAATTGCAAAAAAAAATATAATGAATTGAATCTCGCATCATGGTGGAACTCTTGTGTTCCTGCATCTACTATGAAGTTTGAAATTTAAAACCATGTTTGAATATGAATTTGGGTTTGAAATATGAAATTAGAAAAAGCCAGAATAAATTTTAAAAAAGGAAAAAGAAAAAGAACCCCTTCTTTGCACCACGGGCCGAAATGCCCCTCGCCCAACTCACTCTTACTCTCTCGGTACAGCTCTTTCATCCTAGCCAACCCACCCGCGCCACAGCCACTCACGCCCGCTCAATCACTATCCATGGGACCGTTTTTGCAGCGCCATCGTCATCATCACGAACGCGTCAACTGAACAAACTCTGTTCTGAAGACCATGATGGCTCCAAATTCTCGCCAATCGAACATAATCGATTTCGTCAAAAATGGGCACAATTTCGGGGCTATAAAACCAAGCCACACCCCGCCTCGCCATTGGTTAGGCTGTCTCCAACAGGCACTAGCCAAAACGGGCAGACATTCAGGCCGTTGGCTTCCACAGTAATTTAGCTGGCCATCCATACGTCCGTCGTATCCAACGGAGCAGCTAAAATAGCTGGTTCACAGGGTGAGTGGCCAGAAACCTCAGAAATGGGTCCGGATTGTCAGAGACGAAGGGGAGAAAATGGCTGCCGGCTCTGAACCAGCCAATCTAGCTTTTCTCTCTCATCCCCTCTAAAATAGCTGCTCCTTTTGGCTGCGTTGTTGGAACCTGTTTCTAGGCGCTACAGTAGCACCACGGCAGCCATATTGGCTTTGGCTGGCCGTTTGGATGCTCCGTTGGAGTTAGTCTTAGGGACATCGTGATCCCTTGTCATCCACCACCGAGAGAGAGTAGCGATCGCTGCTATTGATCCAACCCCGCGTGGCCGATGAGCACCCAAGGAGCGTCCGAGGAGAGTCGCAGGGGCGCTCTGCACCTGGTGAGGACACTGCTAGTTCATGGCGGTGGAGCCTAGGCCAAATTTGTCACTGAGGCTCAAGAGAACATCGTGGACCCACCCGCGTCGTGGCCATCGCCGCCGTCATCTTCACCGCTGTTCTACTCTCAGAAAAGCGAATAGGAGATGTGCTAGAGGTACTGCAACGTGCTTGTAGCATCCCAAGTCGGGTGTGTGTGCTGTACCAAGAAGAATTGTTTGCCGGACTTGGAGGATGGCCACTGTACCGCACCGCACCATGGGCAGGACTCTAAATGCCATAATCCATGGAGGTAAGCCCTCCATCTAGCTCGCGACTGCCTCCGCTTTGTTTTGCACCAACGAATGTAGTGGATAGGTCGCTAGGGGGATCTGTGTATCGTCGGCGAGGCGCACCGGTGCGGAGGACCAACACCTCCACGTCGTCTGTCGTCCGGAGAAAGGAGATACTTTCCTGGCTGTTTATACCGAGATGGATGGCTATGATTAGGGGCTAGGATATCTCTTCACATGAGGAATGGTGACCATGGATTTCTGGTCCGTTGGCCGAGAGTAGTTAGATCATCATAAGATCTCGCCCACCGATCACTCATCCAGCGGTTGCGGTCACGTACCGTTTCGACGAAAGCTACTCCTAATTAGCGCTGTTGATTTTAGATCAGGCGACCATAAATCCCCATACCCCTTCGTCGTGGTATAATATGCTAAAGAATCCCTAAACTTTATAATTACTAACCCACCTTCCTCTATCTATTGAGAATAATTACAAAAAGGTCCATGGTATTTGCAGATTGACCCCTAGAAGCTATTTTGGCTTTAAAATTTATAATAAAAACAACTTCAACTTATTTATTTCATATCTTTTGCATTTTAATTCATTATGATCCATACAAATTGTGTTAGCTCCGTAATAAAATTTCCTATGCAATAACAACATTATTTGTATCATATCATGTATTTTATAATTAGATATTTGTTTAACCTACATTTAGTAAATTAATCTTTCTAATCAAAGTTAATCTGTCTATAATTATAATCTGATTCAAAATATGACCTCTACTCAAGTTATAACTTAGATTAAAATTAAAATAGTTATTTATTTAGAATATCTTTCTCACATGGATTATAATCAACCTAAAACATAGTTTCCCGTAAATCTTCCGAAAACCACATATGTTCAAACGTAACTCCGATTTTAGTAGCTCTCGAACCTACGATCTCGTAGCGACGTGTAGAATACTAACGTGTGGTTTGTTTTCATCTTTGGTGTAATGTCATTCTATATATATTGCTACGATAGAAAAATAAGGTGACGAGGAATCTCCCATCTTTTGGGGAAGCAAATAGACAACAAGTTATCGCAAGTATAAGGCAAGTTGTGTCCTTGATCACATTCTTTGACCTAATAATGTTCATAATTCTATTAATCTTTGTGGCACAGTTAAATTAAGATGATGAGACCTAATCGATTACCTAGTTTGTTTACCCTACACCTTGCATACAAATGAATTATTGGGTAGTCTTGCTAGTGCTCTACCTAGTTTTTGGGCTAATGATACTTATGATTCGTGACATGTTCCATTATGATTTATTATTATTGGTTATTTATTATTCATGATAAGATCATTTTGTTAATTGGAACATGGAGCGACCACCCGAGACAACAGTGTTACCACAAGGATGGAATGGGATGCCCTTGGCCAATTAATTAGAAAAGCTAGGGAGAGATTACCTTACCCGAACGGGGCAAGTGGGGAGGCATTGTTGTAGAGTATAGGGAGGTTCTCAGGTCGATCATGATGTGATGGCTTTTTGAACGAGGGATTCCTAGGCTCCCTTTTCCTGAAACCATAGCGGGTTTTCTTAAACTAGTGGAACTTTGTAAAGACCTCGTAGTGCTTTCCTGCCTCGCCTCCTCGGTAGAGGTGTATGGGATTCATGACCCCGTGGCAGCTAGGTATCATGACTTATGGGTAAAGATGCACAACCTCTGTATAGTGTAAAACTGGTATATCAGCCGTGCTCACGGTCAAGAGCGGTTCGAACCCTCACATGAGTAATTTATGGAACTAAATTTAACTTGACATACATTGCATTACATTATGGGATTTATTATTCATTATGATCGATTATTTAATTGGGTTGTTATACACTTATACTTAGTAATTGCTAATAAAATTTTGACCAACTTATTTAAAAAAGCAATGCCCAGCCTTAACCAATATCCTTGGTAAGCCTTACACATGAGCCACCACCATAAGTGAGCTCATACACACTTTTTCCTACACTTGTTGAGTGATGACCGTATGGGAGCTCACCCTTGCTATAATCACACTAGGTCAAGAAAGGTACCACAAGATAAGAAGCATGAAGGATGCTACGATGAGATCGGATTGGTCTAGGCCATCGTCTCCAAGTCAACTATGGTTGTGGAGGATCGTCATATGATGTATTTTATTTAGTTATTTTGTAAAACAATTCTATTATGTAATAAAGATGTGACACTGATTTATGTACCATGAGTCATCATATGTGTGAGACTTAATCCTAGCACACATTTGAGATGCACCCAGATTTGTCCTTAACTTTGGGTGTGACACTCGGGACTAGTACTTGCAGGTAAATACATAACATTAATATTGATATTAAATATGCTTAATTTTAAATCCTGATATGTCATGCACTTGATTTATTGTAGATGTCTCCTTATTGGTGTGTCGTGCATCCTGAGTGCTAGATCAGATGGTGCAAAGTTGGTGCTCCAACGAGTGGGACGAGACGCACAACGCTTGCCGGGACCGACATTTGATGATGCAAGGTGCCTCCCACCACCAAGGCAACCATGGCCTCACCAAATATGCAGAAGCATGGGTACATAATATCTTTTATTTAGTCTAACTTTCGATTATGCATAATTTCTAACCATCATGTTGGTTTTCTCACAGTCAGCGTCACATGGTGGCCAGCCTTGCTCCATCTTCTCGGTGTATGCTATGGCCCACAAGGGCAAGGCAATGTCTGACGTCACCTACAATCCAGAGGACGGTCCCGAGGCATACAACAACCCCACCATCCATAGTCGTCTCAACGAGTACACCACCATGGCAAAAGATGTCCATGGGCTAGAATACGATCCGAGGACTGAGGACATTGACAGAGATGTCCTCATGAGGTTTGAAGGAGGAAAGAGGCATGCGCGGTACTGGATTGCCTACGGGGCAATCAACTCGTCCTCCACTCCGACTCTGTCTCAGGTGCGAGCAAAGAGAACGAGGATGAGCCCAGCCATACGACCTCGGCATGATAGCTCACAACATCGCATACAAGAACTCTAGGTTATTCCTTCCCTATTCGTTGTTCAATAATTATTATATATCTTTTTATTTGCATTATCGAAACATTAGGGTGAAATATTATTGGCTCGGCTAGAAGAAGAGAGGAGGGATCATGTGAAGTTGGAGGCTAGGATGAGGGCGGAGCAGGAGGCTACCGACCAGAGGATGGCAGACATGTTTCAGTACATGTAGAATCTTAGCGTCGCATCTGGTTCTGCTCCACCACCTACGATGTTCTCTATCAACTCAACCTCCTCAATTTTCTACTCCTACGAGTATGAAATTACTAGTTGTGTGTTATATATATTCATCTTGTCTCACACATGCAATCTCTTCTCTAAGCAGAATCAATCGGCGGCATCAAACAACTCTCATTGTTCGCCCAACCCTTTGTCGAACCAGTCCAACCGGCCACCTCACCGATCTTATTGAACTTAGTGTTGATTGTGAAACTTATGTTTGTGAAACTTGTGATACTTATGTTTGTGAGTGTTGGTGATACTTATGTTTGTGAAACTAGTTGATGTTGGTAATACTAGGTCTAAACTTAGTGATGTTTGCGACAAACTTGTGAGTTTTGTGCTCTTTGTGAGATATGTGGTGTTGGTGATACATGTGATGATTTTGTTATGCATATGTGAAGTCAATGATATATATCTTGTGTTTGCTTGGATGGAATATCAAAAACAAAAAGGGGTCTCTAGTCACTTTGCCGAGTGTGACACTCTGCAAAGAGTACCTTTGCCCAGTGTAGTGACCATAGCAGTAGCCAAAGAATGCACACCTGGAATCGATAAATCTTTTTTGTCGAATGTTAGCCGCACACTCGGTACAGAGCCTGCGCTTAGG
The DNA here is from genome assembly GCA_029449295.1 of Zea luxurians. Classification (NCBI taxonomy): domain Eukaryota; kingdom Viridiplantae; phylum Streptophyta; class Magnoliopsida; order Poales; family Poaceae; genus Zea; species Zea luxurians. The sequence goes on along the minus strand of JAOPSE010000008.1, from coordinate 92,775,252 downwards.
GCCGACGGAAGCTTCCTTTGTCGAGTGACTGCTGGCCTGACACTCGGCAAAGGCTCATTCTTTGCCGAGTGCCAGTCTGCACACTCGTCACAGAAACTGGCATGGGGCCCACTAGAGCTCCCTTTGTCGAGTGTCTATTGGCTTGACACTCGGTAAAGGTTCTGTCATCGTCACTTGACACTGTCACGATGACTTTTCTTTACCGAGTGCCCAACATAAAGTAATCGGCAAAGAAACCGTTGTTGATAAACAATTCATCGAGTCCTCTTTGTCGAGTGCTACACTCGCAAAGCCTTTGTCGAGTGTAGGGATGGCAATGAGTACCAAAAACCCGATAACCAATGGGTAAAAACCCTATTAGGGCATGGGTATGACGAATTTTGATACCCATGGGTATTTTGTTTGGTCATTTGTTATACCCATCGGTTATGGTGGACATGGGTATATTCTTTCTTGCCTCATACCCACTATCTGATAAGAAACCCACTAAAATATGACATGTAGGTCCAGATTATGATGCGTGTTCTCTCTCATACATGGGCTTGTATGGTGTTGTCATTTAATGTTGAACGGTGTTAACCTTGTAACAAAATTACGTTGGGTTCGATGAATTTGTCGTTGCTGGCACAAAGATAATATGCCATTTTAGCATCTTTTAATATTGACGAGGTATGAGGTTTCAAATTTTTCTATTTGATACTTACTTTTGTGATATAAATGATCATGTCTATTGTAATATTAGTAGGTATGGGTACCCGATGGATACTCTCTACCCGTGATGGATATGAGTATGACGTAATTTTGTACCCATGATGTGTAGCGGGTATGAGGGTGAAACATTTTTCTCTAGTGGGTATGGGTATGACTTTGTGTACCCATTGGGTAACTTACCAATGCCATCCCTAACCAAGTGTTATCGAGACTTTTCCGAATAGAGCACCTCGCTGTCTGTTATTGCTGTCTAGGGGTCCTCCACCTTCCTCTCGAGCAGGTCAATGAGGCGGTGAAGAAAGAACAGGGACTGATTCTGCTGCTGCATTGCGCTTGCACAGCACCGGTGCCCCTCTCTCGCTCCAACCCTATCATGCGTGGCCTCGTCGACCCCGCCGCTTGCGGTTTTCTCGTACTGCTTCGAGAGACATCTGTAGGTCTCCAATGTCGATCGTGTGGCCGGTGACAATATATAAGTATAATGATTATTGTGACCCCAGCTGGTTCCCTTCCTTTGAAAAGACGCAGAGAGCTAGCCGTTCACCCATCCCCGGCCCCGGCCTGTCGGCTGCCTGCCTCTCCCCTCTCCCTTTTGTTCAATCTGTGAAAAACAGTGTCGGTGATATTTTCCCATCCATGACGTTGGTTGTGGTCTCTGTCAGCAATAATAATGTCTGTGGGGCTCTCAAGGAAACATCTTCATCATTATATAAAGCTCATCAGGTTGTGTTTATTGGCGTCGTTCCTCAGTTTCCAAGCCATGTTATGCGTAGCCTTGTACATAAAGAGAGGATTGTCATTTTCACGTAAACACTGTACCGTCTGTTTGGTTGGATTGTCGGTGTAAAAAAACCCGATATATAAGCTGTGAAAAGCTGTTGTATGCCATAAGCTGTAAAAAAAGCTAAAAATCATTTCGCGGAAGCCATAAAAGCCGCTAAAAATTCTTTCATATATAATTTCACAGTTCCATTCGAATATGTAGATGAACTATTGATACTTCCTCCATTTTACATCCACCTATTTTAAATTATAAGGTTTTAGCTTTTTGCCGTCCTAAATCAAACTTATGTGGTTCTGACTAAATTTATAGAAATATGCACAAACATTTACAGCATCGGACTAGTTCTTATCGATATGCCATAATTTTTGTTTTCTTAATATAATATATTTATTTGATATTATACATGTTACTAAATTTATATACGGTTTGATCAAAACTAAACAAGTTTGATCGTAGGATAAAATTAAAATGACTTCAATTTTAAAATGGAAAAATTATGTAATGAGCCAGAGCTATTTGGGTAAGCGTTTTGACCGCATGAAGGCAATTTTGTCAATAACACTGCACATCGCTTTATTTGTGCAAACTTCGTCTCTTGTCTGACATTTATTTTTGTTCTTCAGTTTTTTTTTTCCTTTTCCTTTAGCGACCATGCATGGTCGATGGACATGGATGTATATATCGTTGTTCTGGTCTGATTAGACGTGTCCGAAGAATGCTAGTTGAGTCAGCGTGGAGCAGCAGCAGCTAACACACTTGATGCATATCTCCTACAAAGTGGAGGACATAAAAATTCCAGAACAACGTCTATGGACCATGAAAATCTTACCATAAAGGCAGCCCAGCATGGAATTTCATACTCATACAAATATTCATATAGTACAAGTTGGAAACCGAACACTACATTAGGATTAGGATAAAAGCATTAGAAGTTGGTACGGATTTAAACCAAGTCAATAGGATTTTAGCCAGCGAACAGTGAAACGGCTGGATATTTGCAGCCAGCATTTACTAAGACCCACACCCACCAAATGACCAAACAGACAGAATTACTAGTGAACAGTAAAGCCGCTGACCATTCTGGTATACTGTGCAGCACTACTACCCCTATTCTTTATACTGCCTGGTCGATCGTACAGAACCAAACAGTTGATCCTCATCATGTTCTTGTCCCTGGGCCGGAATTACATATGTATCTCAACATTTCCCGGCTCTTTCAAGCAAAGGTAATCATGCATTATTATTATGGTTTTAATATCCCATGACTGCTAGCTGATCTACTATGCATTATTACTGTCACAAGCATATAATAACCAAAAAAAAGAGAAGAGCCTGGGGCATTGCCCATTGCCTTGCCTTGCATCGTCAATGCTGCGCGAGGCAGAAGGGTTCAAAAGCCGCGATCGCCTGCTCCTGCTGCTGGGCGTCTACTACTCCAACCTCCCCTCTCTCCCGATCCTGACACACCACTGTTCTGTGGGGCGTGGATGCATGGCTGGGCTGACACCTTGACTGAAACAAGCACGGGAACAGAAGGGAGTGTACACGTACGTAATTGAGCAGGTGTAAGCGCTAACTGGTAATGCTCAATAAAAGAATCTAGTGACTGATCATGGAGGAAGCTACTATAGCAAGGGGACGAACGAATAGGGTGTGGTAGATAGAACCGTTGAAAGGTCTCTTTGTTCAGTACCATTTTTCGAGGAGGCGGACCAGTTTAAATTAACTAAATTATACATACAATATTACTAACATATATAACATTAAATTAATTATGAAATATTTTTTTTTTGTAGCATATCTATTGGACTCATAAAATAGTAATAATGTATACAACTTAGTTAAACTTGATTAAGAAATTTTTGAATTAATCCTAATCAGAATGGCATCCTTCCAGCTAGAATGGAGATAGTACTACCCTAGATGCATGGCTCTTCTAGTCTTCAGAATTGGCTTCGGACAGCCAAATGCTTCGCTTCTAAGCCAGCTTATGTGAGAATCATTTGTGTGAAAGTCGTCTAAATCAATGTGAATGTATAATTTGCCGAGTTGTCACGATGGGAGGAACCCGCCGCTCCCTAAACCCTAAAATATGCATGCCCCTTTATCTCCCTCCGCACGCAAGCCCAGTGTTGGTCACTTGTTTTTTGTTACTAAAGGATGTCAAAAACAAGGCAATAAAGTTATTGAAATAGAAACTTCTACCTTCAATTAACTCTTCTTCGAAGGTCAATTCAAGAGAGAAGACACAAGATAAAGATGTGTATTAACGAGAATAGTGTGTAAACAATAAAAAGTAAGACAAATAACTCATCTGAATGTACTCACGCATTATGTCATTCCTTACATTATAACAAATGATTACAAGTGTACCTTTGGCTTTACACTTGTATGGGCTCGAAGGTAGCTTCGAAGGCCGAGAAAATCAGTGATATGAGCTCTCGAGAGGTGAATTTATGCATGACACGGTTCCTCTATTTATAGGGTAAAGATATAGCTTCTTATGTGCAATTACATGTCTGTCCACGAAGTTTATACACATGATTCACAAGTATCACAAGGGCAATATTATCTTTTCTCCTCTTTTCTTGCTGAACAAGTATCATGAATCCACTTCTTCTTCTCTGCTTCATACATCAAAGCCTTCGGCGACGAAGCTGTCTGCTTCGATACACGCCTTCGCAACACCTATGCAGAGCCGAAGCTCTGCAACTTTCCTTTCTGATTCGTGGTTGCTTCCGACGAAGGTTAGTTTTGTTAATTCCTTGTATTGTACCTGAAAACATCTTCACAATTTGGTGATAAGGGGTTTTGAGGATCTTCAGCAATATAGGTCCCCAACACCCAGCGATATCTAGATTCTAGTGGCAGCTAGATTATCCAGGAATCCAGATGCCAGGATAAGCTCTTCAGGAAAATGTTGTCCCAAACATGCCCATAGTTTTTTTGTTGAGCGAGAGTAGTATATAGGGTTTGTTTGGTAGTGGTCCAACAACCCTATGTGGACATAGATCTATTGGATTGATATAGATTCACCGTAGAGCAACTCTAATATATGGATCTAGAATTTATCCAAATGTTTGGTACAATTTTAACTCTAAATTTGCTTCTCTCTATCTCACCTCTAGACTCTGAAGCATTTTGTATCCCATTACATTTAGATTGAGATGGATAGGAGCACAACCAAACAAAACCTACATATAACTCAAGGTTTGGTGGTAAAAGTCACCTAGGTGGAATCTCCTAAATACATTAGATTATTTAGATGCATAATTGTTAGGGGTGTAATTGGACTGGATATAGATGGATATTACTTTTTCCATATTTGTTGTCATATTTTCTCTTCGAATTTAGATCGGATACATATATTATCAAGTTATGTCGGATGAGATTTGAATGGATTTCGATATCTTAAATATCCAACTTTGAGAATACAGATATGGATAAAGATCGAATACGGATCGAATACTGAATACTGGACTCGGATACGGATCAGATCTCAGTCATCTTAGACGGATCTAATTCAAATACGAATGAATAATATATGCACCATTTACATCCCTAATAACTGAGTAAGTTGTACTTAGAGGTTGTATAGATATATTTAAGGTCTGTTTAGTTGAGATATAAAAAAACTGCCTTGAGTTGTGAAATGTTTTTGTGAGCTATCTATGTGCTATGGAAAAGTAAGTTGTTGTTTTGTGTTAAAACAACTATGAAATATATGCTCCCTCTATTTACGTCCTTTGAAACACTTGTAGAACACCTCTCTATTTCTACCTATTTAAAAAAGTAAAAAAAACAAACGCAGGGTCTAAGATATTATAAAAAATATACTATGTGAAATTAAAGTATCTGTTTTTTATAAATAATTTCAGATTCAACCTATTTAGTTGGTCTTCTGTTTATTTTTGGTGCACAAGCGCGCGAAAGTAGTCCTTTTTATGCACCGTTAAATTAAGCGGTTCTTCAATGGCACCACGAGGAAAAATTACTAGTAACGGGCTCATATTTATGACAATATAAAATAGTATATATACATATAGTACCACAGCTGTATAGTGAAGTGCCCAGATTAGACGTGTGATGAAAGTGGATATCTAAAAACAAATATAATATTTAAAATAGATATATATAAAATTTGATGTGGATCTTTCTTATGTCATCAAACACATTAATATAAATAAGCATAAAATTTTGCATATATTATTTTATACATTATTTGATCCCTATAATAAAAAAGTGAATCCGTATCTATATAGAAAGGATCAAATCCTTGCCCGCTGCAGACGTGTCGGACCCAGCTCGTGGAGGCCCTCAAATAAAAAAGTGAATCCTCATCTATAGGGCTGGAAAAAAAAGCTCTAGCTTCCATGAGCGAGCTGAGCCGAGCCGCTTTTTCAAGCTCGCGAGATGAGCGAACCAAGCTGGGCTCGTTGCATGAGTGAGCCGAGCCGAGCTCGAGCTCGAACTCGGCTCTCTGCTCGTTTCCACCCCTACGCATCTATATAGCGACCCGTCCCCTGCGAACCAGCTCGTGGAGGCCCTCATATCCTCGCCGCCAGTCAACAACCCGCACGTAGTGGTGGTGCCTGCGGACGTGTTGGACCCAACGCACCTGCTCACTACCGGAATCCGAGCCTTTGCCGAGTGCCGGACGCTTTGCCGAGTGTCTTTTCTCGGGCACTCGGCAACGATGGCTTTGCCGAGAGCCGCACTCGGCAAAGCTCGGCTCTCGGTAACGAGCGTCTTTACCGAGCGTAGGACACTCGGTACAGGTCCACACTCGGCAAATACATGTTTGCCGAGTGTCAAACACTCGGCAAAGGGGGCTCTCGGCAAAGGGCCGTCAGCGGCCGTCCCAAAGCTGACGGCCGTCAGTCTTTGCCGAGTGCCAACCGTCGGCTCTCGGCAAAGATGCTTCTTTGCCGAGTGCCGCGCAGCTGGCACTCGGCAAAGGAAGCTTTACCGAGTGTCTTATCCAGACACTCGGCAAAGTATATTTTTATTTTTTTGATTTTGTCTCCCAAACTTTTTGTGGTATGTTCCTACACTATGTAGACCTACATGTATCATTTGTGGACAATTATAACATAGTTTTCAATCGTTAGTAGATTTAGTTCGTTTTTTGAAATTCTTTGGAAAATTCAAATTTGAACTGCAGGTCACTCGAAACTTGGAAAACCGTGCATGAAAAAATGATATTCATGTTACTTAGCATAAGTTACGACCGATTTCAGAAGCGTACCGGAAACTTCGAGCAACATGCTCACTAAACATGGCCGTCAACTTGGCATGCACATGTTTAAAAATTGTATAAAACACAAATAAAGTCAGAAAATCATGAAACTTGTCCACGTGTCATGATATCATATGTAGAGGCTGTGATAAAAAAATTTAGAATGTTTGGAGAAAGTTGTGAGACACTATGTGTAGAAACCTTCTAGATTCACATTGAAACTCTATGATTTCATGTGTAGTCCTCTTAGGTTTCTACACATAGTGTCTCACAACTTTCTCCAAACATTCTAAAATTTTTATCACAGCCTCTACATATGATATCATGACACGTGGACAAGTTTCATGATTTTCTGACTTTGTTTGTGTTTTATACAATTTTTAAACATGTGCATGCCAAGTTGACGGCCATGTTTAGTGAGCATGTTGCTCGAAGTTTCCGGTACGCATCTGAAATCGGTCGTAACTTATGCTAAGTAACATGAATATCATTTTTTCATGCACGGTTTTCCAAGTTTCGAGTGACCTGCAGTTCAAATTTGAATTTTCCGAAGAATTTCAAAAAACAAACTAAATCTACTAACGATTGAAAACTATGTTATAATTGTCCACAAATGATACATGTAGGTCTACATAGTGTAGGAACATACCACAAAAAGTTTGGGAGACAAAATCAAAAAAATAAAAATATACTTTGCCGAGTGTCTGGATAAGACACTCGGCAAAGCTTCCTTTGCCGAGTGCCAGCTGCGTGGCACTCGGCAAAGAATAGGGAAAGAGTCTTTGCCGAGTGTCGCCCAAGGGACACTCGGCAAAGACGGCTTTGCCGAGTGCCAGCGATCTGGCACTCGGCAAAGCTTATTTTAAAATTAAAAAAACTTTGCCGAGTGCCAGATCACGGCACTCGGCAAAGCGCCCTACATACAACGGCCAGCGGGCATCTTCCTCACTCTCTCTCTCACTCACTCAACGCCGCCGCCGACGCCACGCCCTCACCGTCGCCGCTCCCTCGCCGCCGCTGCCGTGCCGTTCCTCGCGCCCGCGCCGCGCCGCCGCCGTGCCCCCTCGCCTGCGCCGCCGCCGCGCGCCCGTGCGCGCTCCCTCGCCGCCGCCGCGCGCCCGTGCCCGCGCCGCCTCCGCGCGCCCTCGCCCGAGCGCGCTCCCATGCCCGCCGCCGTCGCGCGCCCTCGCCTGCGCGCGCTCCCGTGCCGCCGCCGCGCGCCCGCGCTCGCCCTCGCGCTCGCCGAAGCCGCGCCCGCCGTGCCCGCGCTCGCCGTGCCGTTGCCCACGCTCGCCGTGCCGTGCCTACGCTCGCCGTGCCGTGTCCGCGCTCGTCGTGTTGTGCCCGCGCTCGCCCTCGCGCTCGTCGTGCCGTGCCCCTCGTCGTGTCGCGCCCTCGCGCTCGCCGTGCCGTGCCCGCGCTCGTCGTGCCGTGACTACGCTTGCCGTGCCGTGTCCGCGCTCGTCGTGTTGTGCCCGCGCTCGCCCTCGCGCTCGCCGTGCCGTGCCCCTCGTCGTGTCGCGCCCTCGCCCGTCGTCGTGCCCCTCGCCTAACCCCTCGCCCTCGCCCGTGCCCCCGCCGTTTCCTCGCCCACCGCCCCCGCCCGTGCCCCCGCCGCACTCCTCGTCGTGACCCCGCCGTTTCCCCGCCGTGCCCTCGCCCGCCAGGCGCCTCGCCCGCGACCCGTCGTCTCGCCCGCGCCCCGTCGTCTCGCCCGCGCCCCGTCGCCTCGCCCGTGCCGAAACCTCTAAGGTGATTACTTGATTTATGTTATACGTGTATGATTTATATGAAATGATTAGTTTTAATATTAAGTTAATTATATACGTGCATGATTAGGTTAATATGTAGTATTGTGGATTGCCGGCCATCGTGCCGTTGAATTATGCGTGGATGTCAGCCATCGTGCTGATAGTTTTATTTGCAGGATTTTGAAACCTCCCCGTGCAGGGGAGGTGCTGCCGAAATTTTCTGTTGCTAGGCTTTTGTATTAACAGACTTGTGTTTCTTTTTTACAGAGAAGATACTTGTCTTCCTAGCCGCTGCGGGTCTCCCTGCACCGCGTCCCGTCGCCACTGCACCGACCCGCCACAGCCCCACTAGCCTGACTCCACCGCCACCCTAGGTATAACCTCTACATCCGCATCATGGTCGTAGATCACCTAACCCAGTTAGGCGTCTCCCGTTCGAAAGTGATACGGTGTAGATATGCAGATCTTTGCATATCTACAAATGTATCAGTTTCGAATTGTCCACGTTTTTTGGACAGCCCGCGGTTGCGTAGATGGTGTTAGTTTCATGCTCTACTCCGGTCTGAGATAGAGTTTCGGCGTCACCTCCCTGTTGTTCTCCGGACAGTACACTCTCCCTGCCAGGACGTGTATCCGGAGAACAGCGGGGAGGTGCTGCCGAAATTCTATCTCGGATCGGAGTAGAGCATGAAAACTAACTCCATCTACGCAACCGCGGGTGGGATTAGGACCTATCGTCACCTATTAGAAGGTAGGAACGTAGTGTACATGCATTACATGTCTATATTAAACTATACTCGGTTATATATGTTAGAGGATGGAGGACCGTGAGTGGATGTACACGGGCCGTAGAGGAAGGAACGATGTCACCACTGAATGGATTAGAAAGACCGATGATTTCGTGGAACGGGCATATGGCGAAGCTGCTAAAGGAGCGAGTCTAGTCCCATGCCCGTGCAGCAAATGTGACAACCGGAAAAGAAAACCAAAGAAGACCATGGTAGAACATATTTGGAAGAATGGATTTACGCCGGGCTATACTCGGTGGATATTTCATGGTGAAGCGCATCGTACGAGAGAAGAGGTGCTGAGACAACGTGTCGAGGATTATGACGCGGATGCGGGGGTAGCGGATATGTTGAACGACTATCAGGAGGCACAGTACACGGGAGGATGTATGGATGACGAGCCAGAGCCGACTGCAAAGGCGTTCTACGACATGTTCGACGCGGCACAGAAGCCCCTTCACGGCCAGACAAAGGTTTCTCAACTGGATGCCATTGGGCGTGTAATGGCGTTCAAGTCGCAGTACAGCATCAGTAGAGATGCATTCGATGGCTTGTTGACAGTTATTGGGAGTCTGCTTCCGGATGATCACGTTCTGCCAAAGAGCATGTACGAGGCACAGAAACTACTTCGTGCACTTAAGATGACGTATGAGCAGATTCATGCTTGTCCGAAGGGCTGCGTGCTATTTAGGAAAGAATACGCGGAGGCAAAGTACTGTCCCAAGTGTAATTCGTCTAGGTTTATGGAGGTAGACTCTGGTGATGGACAGAAGAGGCAGCTCGACATCCCCTTGACAATCCTACGACACCTTCCGTTCATACCGAGGATCCAGCGTCTTTACATGACAGAGGAATCCGCGAAACAGATGACATGGCACAAAAATGGAAAACGATACAATCCTGACAAGATGGTGCACGCGTCAGATGGTGAAGCATGGAAACACTTTGATGACATTCACCGTGAGAAAGCCGAAGAGGCTCGTAATGTACGTGTTGCGTTGGCCACAGATGGGTTCAATCCCTATGGAATGAGCGCTGCCCCGTACACATGTTAGCCCGTGTTTGTTATCCCAATCAATCTCCCCCCTGGTGTGTGCTTTCAAAGGCAGAATATATTCGTGTCGTTGATAATTCCCGGACACCCGGGGAACAAAATGGGCGTGTACATGGAGCCTTTGATCGATGAATTGGTACGTGCCTGGGAGGAAGGGGTATGGACATATGACCGAGCTACGAAGACAAACTTCAGAATGCATGTTTGGTACCAGTACTCCATGCATGACTTACCGGCGTATGGGCTATTCTGTGCCTGGTGTGTTCACGGTAAATTCCCATGCCCAGTTTGCAAGGAAGCTCTCAGGTTCATTTGGTTGAAAAAGGGTGGCAAATATTCGTCCTTCGATAAACATCGACAATTTCTTCCTGCTGACCATCCATTCCGCCTAGACATCAAGAACTTTATGAAAGGTGTCGTAGTGACAGACCGCCCACCTGCAACGATGACTGGTGCCAAAATTCGTCAACAGATAGATGGGCTCGTGGCCAATACAGAAGGTGGTTTTGTGGGATATGGTGAGCAGCATATGTGGACACATAAGTCTGGCTTGACTCGGCTCCCCTATTATGATGACCTGCTCCTTCCACACAACATTGACGTGATGCACACTGAAAAGAATGTTGCCGAGGCACTGTGGGCAACAATTATGGACATTCCTGATAAGTCAAAGGATAATGTGAAGGCAAGAGTGGATCTGGCAGCGTTATGTGATAGACCAAAACTAGAGATGAAGCCGCCAAGTGGCGGAAAGACGTGGAGAAGGCCTAAGGCCGATTTCGTCCTAAGCAGGGCCCAGAGGAAGGAAGTACTTCAGTGGATAAAGATGTTGATGTTCCCTGATGGATATGCAGCTAACCTGAGTAGGGGGGTGAACTTATCTACTATGCGAGTCTTAGGGATGAAGAGTCATGACTTCCATATATGGATTGAACGGATTCTTCCTGCGATGGTTCGAGGCTATGTCCCTGAGCATGTCTGGCTAGCGCTTTCAGAGTTGAGCTATTTCTTCCGTCAGCTTTGTGCAAAAGAGTTATCTCGGACCGTGGTTGCAGACTTGGAAAGATTGGCCCCCGTGTTACTGTGTAAGCTTGAGAAGATATTACCACCTGGCTTCTTCAATCCAATGCAGCATTTGATTCTTCATCTCCCCTATGAGGCACGAATGGGGGGCCCCGTGCAGGGACGTTGGTGCTATCCAATCGAGAGATGTCTAAAGACTATTCGAAAGAAATGTAGAAATAAATGCAAAATCGAGGCTTCCATTGCAGAGGCATACATTCTAGAGGAGGTCTCAAACTTCACAACAACTTATTATGGTGACAAACTGCCGAGCGTGCATAATCCACCCCCTCGTTACAATGATGGCGACAATGAATCGAACCTTAGCATATTTCGAGGCCAACTCGGAAGCGCAAGTGGCTCGACCACCAAGACCCTGACACATGAAGAGTGGCGGCATATCATGCTATACGTATTGACCAACCTTGAAGAGGTGACGCTATACATGGAACAATTTCTTCATGAATTCTGGCGTCGATCAAGGGACCCCACTCCACAGGAATATGACGCTCTTCTTAGAAAGGGTGCGAGAAATGGGTTGCCCGATTTCATTTCCTGGTTCAAACATAAGGTACGTGCTTAGTTTGTAAAAGAGATACGTCTTTAAACTCAATTTAGCGTCTTTTAACTTGCGAATACTTGCAGGGCCAAAGAGATCCGTCTATGAGTGCCGAATTGAGACAAGTAGCCAACGACTTTGCTTATAGGGTCAAGAAATATTCTGGGTATGACGTCAATGGATACCGTTTTCGCACAACACACTACGACAAAAGTCGGCCCAATCGGAAAACAACGTGTTCTGGGGTCTTTACGCCGGGCCTTGACAATGTCGATTATTTTGGACGAATCGAAGAAATATATGAGCTCAATTTTTATGGTTCCAAACCTCTTACTCCAGTGATATTCAAATGTCATTGGTTTGACCCTCAAGTGACGAGACGGACACATTCTAATCTTGGGATAGTCGAAATTCGACAAGATTCCACCTTAGCAGGAGACGATGTCTATATCGTTGCCCAACAGGCCACACAAGTGTATTATCTCCCATATGCGTGTCAAACGAAAGAACATCTTAAGGGTTGGGATGTTGTGTATAAGGTATCGCCGCACGGGAGGTTACCTGTTCCTAACGATGAAGATTACAACTTAGACCCGGACACATATGATGGAGAGTTCTTCCAAGAAGATGGGCTAGAAGGGCGATTTGAGATAGACTTAACCGAAGCTATCGGAATGGACGTAGATATTGAAATGGTTGTTGATGAGGAGGAGGATGAGGTGCAAAATGATAATGACTTAGTAATCCTTGAAGGCAATGACATTACTGACGAACTTGCGTCTTCCGATGGTGTGGAGATTGAAATGCTTGATAGTGATGATGAGAGTTATGATCCGGCTAACCCCGACACATATGAAGATTATTTTTAATCGATGTAATGCTATATGACTTTTTATTTCGCACCTGTTTTTAAATACATCTTTTTATATGTGCTTATTTGTTTACTCTTAATTGCAGGTTGTTGGACAAATATGGTGGGCGGTTTCCTGAGGAGGAGGAGGGGGAGGAGGAGTAGGACGGCGGACGATGCAGAGCAGGCAGCGCAACAGGACGAGGCAGAGCAGGCAGCGCAGCAGCAGGCGGCGCCTCAGGACGACGACGACCAGCAGCAGGACGACGACGACCAGCAGCAGGACGCCTCAGGTTCAGGCGGCTCTAGTTCGAGGAGCATCTACCTGCGAGGCCCCGCGAGTCTCCCTCAGCGTCCCATACTTCGGGACAGACGGCCGCTGATTCGGCCGGAAGGGGAGAGGTATGTAACTTTATGTTCTTCATTCTTGTTCATATTATGTGTTCAAAATCATAATATAAACTAATACTTTTTATTTATCACTTGGACAGGTCTTGGACGGTTTTGGATTATGCTGGGGGTCATCGTCGCCCCCCCAATGGCATCCTCGGCCTGCTGTGCAGGGAACACTTCCCTGGACTTGTGGAGTACGCCGGAGTGACGGGCCCAGCCTTCACCTTTGACCACTACGCCGTCGCCCCCGATGCAGTAGACCGGGACGGCAGGGAATTCAATAACAAGGCGGAGCGGGTGAAGCAAGAGCTGTGGGTAAGTCTTAGTATAATGTAAAATATGTCGCATTCGTTGCAAATTCTTGAAATAATGTATGGATACATCGTTTTTATATGCAGGATTTCTTCAGATGCGATGCTGGATACGAGGCTAGGGCGGATGTGGTGGCCACCACGAGCTGTAAGAAGCTCGTCGTGGACATGCACTATGAGGCCCGCATCCAGGCCATCATCACCTACCACGGCTCCGTCCTTGGGGAGAAGGTGACCAAAACTCAAGCCCGAACCATGTCATTGACCAGGGAGCAGTACCTGCAGGTAAAGTCATGCATGTTTGGTACCAGTACTCCATACATGAATTTTATTTTATCTTCTGATATGCACTTTACGTGTTTACTTTGCAGATGATTCCACATTGGTGCGCCGCACATCCTCTGTGCTGGGAGCAGATGGTGGATAGGTGGTGTTCGGCTGAGTGGGACGAGGCGCACACAGCTAGCCGGGAACGGCGTTTGATGATGCAAGGCCCCTCCCACCACCAAGGCAGCCGGAGCCTGGGCCAATATGCCGAAGCATGGGTACGCCACCTTTTTTATTTAGATATATAGCACTAAGTTAGATATTATTTCTAACTATCTCGTTGGTTTTCGTTGCAGTCGGCGTCACATGGTGGAAGGCCTTGCTCCACCTTCTCGGCCTATGCTATGGCCCATAAGGGTAAGGCGACGTCCGACGTCACCTACAACCCGGATGACGGGCCCGAGGCCTACACCAACCCCGCCGTCTACAGCCGCCTCCATGACTACACCGCCATGGCGCAGGAGGTCCATGGCCCAGACTATGATCCGAGCACCCAGCCGATCGACACCGATGTGCTCATGAGGGTCGGAGGAGGCAAGAGACATGGGCGGTACTGGATTGCCGACGGGGCAATCGACTCGTCCTCCACTCTCACTCTGTCTCAGGTGAGAGCAAGGAGCACGGGCTCGAGTCCAGCCATACGACCTCGACACGACAGCTCACAGCATCGCATACAGCAACTCGAGGTTAGTGTAACTCGTCCTTCCTTGAGTTATATACCTACTCTTTGAGTTACTATAACGTTGGCTTGTAATATTACAGACCCAACTAGAAGAAGAGAGGAGGGAACGTCGCGAGATGGAGGCGAGGATGATGGCGGAGCGGGAGGCGGAGCGCCGGGCAGATCATCAGAGGATGGCGGAGATGTTCCAGTACATGCAGAGCCTTGGCGCCGCACAGGGCATCGCTCCGCCACCTCCATTGTTCCCTCCAGTTGACCCTGCTCTCTTCCACACTCCTGTGAGTATCAAAATTGTAGTTAGATGTTTGTAATGCATCTGGTATAACACATGCAATCTCTTCTCTGTGCAGGGCCAATCTGGGGCGGCATCCAACAACCCTCCGGAAGGGTTCAGCCCAACGCAGCCCCGGTCAAGCCGCCCACCTCCATGAGTGTTGTGTTTTCATTGTTTTAGACTTCTGTACTTGTGTATAATACTTATGTCTGTGTTTGATACTTATGTGAGAGCTTGCGACGTTAGAGACTTATGTTTGTGTTTGATACTTATGTTGAACACTTATGTTTGTGATGGATATTTATGTTTGTGGTGACGGTTTTATGTTTGTGTTGGCTATTTATGTCTGTGATGATATTTGTGATGTATATATGTGATATATATGTGATATCTTCTGTTTGTGTGGATGGAATACAAAAAACAAATAAAAAAGGTATATACTGGTCACTTTGCCGAGTGTAACACTCGGCAAAGAGGCTCTTTGCCGAGTGTCAAGGTCATAACACTCGGCAAAGAGCACAGACCTGGGCACCGGCTTAGGTTCTTTGCCGAGTGTTACGTCCCTGGCACTCGGCAAAGAGGTCGGCTTTGCCGAGTGCCACTCGGGACACTCGGCAAAGAACCTGACATGGGGACCCTCCCTGGCGGGTTCTTTGCCGAGTGTCCCAAGTGGCACTCGGCAAAGATGGATTCTTTGCCGAGTGCTGCACGGAAGACACTCGGCAAAACTAACTTCTTTGCCGAGTGTCACATGGGACACTCGGCAAAGCCGCCGTCTCCGTCACTCGACGCCGTAACGGCTGCTTTTCTTTGCCGAGTGCTCTCTGGCACTCGGCAAAGATCTTTGCCGAGTGCCCGATAAAAAGCTCTCGGCAAAGAAGGCTTTGCCGATGCACTGTTCACCGAGCCTTCTTTGCCGAGTGTAACACTCGGCAAAGCTTTTGCCGAGTGTTTTGAACGCTTCGCCGAGTGCTTCAGGCACTCGGCAAAGCGATTGATTCCGGTAGTGGCTACGACTCCATCGCTTGTCACGGCCGTTCATCTCCTCGACTAGTACTAGTGCTGAGAATTAGGCCGGACCGGACCAGCCTGACCCAAACACATCGTGTTTCGTGCTAAACGGATTTGGACCAGCAAAGTCTAAAATATTTTTGGGTCGTGCCGTGCTAGCCCGAAGTGTAAAAACAGTGGCCCAGCCCGCCCCTAAACCATGTCGTGTCTTCTTTGGGTCGTGTCGGCCCAAGCCCGACCCGTATATTTGACCACATAAAATTAAAATATTGTAACCATATAAAGTTTATAGCTTACTAAATTAAAGATATTAAACAATTCTAGCATCATTTGACCACATAAACTCAAAATATAACAACAATATAAAGTCGATATCTTACTAAATTAAAGAAATTAAATAGATTGGGCTTAATTGGGTCGTGCCGGCCCAAGCCCGGCCCATCTATGCGGGCCATGTCGGGGGCCCGACGGGCCGGAAATTGAGGCCCGGCCCAAGCCCGCCTTCGGGCCGTGCTAGCTCGGTCCATATTATTTCGTGCCGGGCCGTGCTTTGGGCTTATATTTTCGGGTCGTGCTCGTGCTAGCCCGAAAAGCCCGGCCCATATTCCCAGCACTATCCTCGACGAAGAAGGTGGGAGTCCCTCGGCGCTCGCATTGTCATCGGCTTCATCGACGACCCATCCCTCGCGGACTAGACGACCAGCTCGTGGCGGCCCTGCCTTCATAGAGAGCTGAAGTCTGCCCTTCCCGCTGGAAAGTGGGAGGACGCAGGACAGGTCAGGTGGAAGTCCCGCCGCCGCACGTGGGGACCGATGAATTGGGGGAAGCTCACGGAATATATCTAGCGACAAGTTGTTCGGGAGACGGCGAGATGCACCGAGGAGGGTTGCGGCTGCATAGGCACGTCCTTATCTACGACGACGCGAGAAATGGATAGGCGGAAGGAACGCATCACACGCTAGAGTCTATTTGAGCTGTTCCACATTGCGGGGGAGAAGACGCGATTCTGTTGCCGCGAGGAGCTCACATGACATAGGAAATCCACCGGAAGGCGGCGGATGGGACAGTTGGCTGAGCGAGGGGCGCATGCGTGGGAAGGGTGGAGTCATGATAGTGTCAGTGATCTACACTATTGAATTAATAGGTAGTAGAGATTGACGCCATACGTGGAGAATCTCTACCTTTTTCGAATATATATTATTAGGAAAAAATGTAATGATGAACACCATGTAAGCAACAAGGATAATGAAAGATATGTGTGAGCACAACGTGCTGAACTGAATTTCCTGATTACTGAACACACACAGATATGGCAACGTTTCCATAAAAGCAAGAACAAAATTTTTGCTCAAGAATAATTTAAGCCCGATTTGTTTGAACATAAACTTTATTTAGCTTTGTCTTTCCGTATGGCCTAGTTTCTCTCTGTCTCTCTTCATACAAACATTGTACGTGCTTAGAGATATAATGCCTACTCTCTCTAGCTAGATGGCATTCTATATATTAACAGCGGGAGCATTTCTTGCCTACTGTTTGTCCACGTCAGCCCATCTCACCTCATCCGTAAGATTCTACATCGACGGCTACGGATGCCCCTCATCCACGCAACCATCCTCCGTTCTTTCTATATATTAACAGCGGGAGCATTTCTTGCCTACTGTTTGTCCACGTCAGCCCATCTCACCTCATCCGTAAGATTCTACATCGACGGCTACGGATGCCCCTCATCCACGCAACCATCCTCCGTATAAGGCCAGCTCGTCAATTCCTCCAGAGCATTCCAGAAAAAAGGAAGGAGTACCCTGTCGAGTTTGGCGAAAGTTTGGCGCTTCTGATCTCGAGCGCCTCCCTCCCCACGCACTGCGCACATCCTTACCACTGCCGATTCCACGCCAACGGTCCACGCCCACGCACGCTCAATCGTCGCGGGTAGCCTACGGCGAAGTCGTACCTGGCGGGCGAAGCAGTAGGTGAGTGTGGCTCCCTCATCCACCGGACGCGAAGGATTGTTCGATCGGTGAAGGATTTTCCAAAGAGCACCGGCCGCTGTCGCATGTCGGATTGCTTTGCTCTGACCTGGGAATCCGTGGTGTGGCTCTCGCTTGCTGATTACACTAAAGACTTCTGCCACGAGATCTGAGAACAGGACCGCGACCACAGGGTCGCTTCGCTTCTGATGCAGTTTATTAGAGCCTCCGAGAGGGGGCTGGTGCCTGGCAGTGGCATCCTGAATTCCTGACGGCTACATGGCGACTGGCGTCACGGTAAGGCACGATAGAATTTCCAAACATTACATCTAGATTTAGACATCCCTAATCTGATTTCCAATGAATAGAGACATATATAGCAACATTTTCCAACGAATGACATATTGACACACATTTTGAGAGACCAATATAGGCATTGAACATCGCCAATCCCTTCCGTATGGGCATGTGTGTGACTAGATCCACCTAAAAATAAACAATCTTTAATTATTTTCTAAAATGACAGTCTATAAAAATCGCTTGCCAAAGCTTCAACATATAGACCGTATTGATGTCCCATCAGCTTTTATTCTGAATCTGGTAGGGCATAATGTAGGTTCAAACAAAAGGAAACCAAGATCAAAATATTCTTTTTACCAGCAATGTAAAAGAGATGAGCAAAAGAGCGGGACATAACAGAACTAGCATCTTCCGTGTCGCATCTTTTGCAATTAATCTTACCATTTTGTATCTGCATATACATAACCTTCAGTCGCGTTACTAAAAGGTAAAGTCAACTGATGCACTGCAACTTATGTTTATTTTGGATAATGACCCACACCCACTTAAATATGGCTTCATGCCATATAAGCCATCATTTTGTAACTGGTTGCAATATATGCATAATTGTACAATTTAGTATTTGAAATATGGGAAAGAAGTACCACTCGTGTAATATTTCCAAAGGAGTTGCAAACGGATCCGCCGGTTCACCGATCATTGACGACTCTAGAACCGCTAAACATACATTACACGCAATAGTACCTAGAATTACTACTGAAAAAATGTATAAAAGATCGTTGGGCCACGCGGGTTCCTCATAATAATTATGTCACATCCCTTTAGCTAATTTTGCTCTTAATACAAGATCATTTAAGTCAGGTTTCTTTGTTATTGGGATAGGTGAATTCTTTAGGATCCATCCCCGAAAGGAACCGGACATGAGAATTTTTCATCATCTGGCTCGAGCAAGAATGAAAGAAATAAGACCATGGAGGATCCACAGTAGAATAGGGGTATATAATGACTCAATGACTCAAGGTAAGAAAAACTTTATCAAATTATCTTTTCCGAAGTTGCGCCTATAACTACTCATTGAAAAGAATCCTATTCTTATGCTTAAATGCTCAATATCCAATTGGGCTTACAAATTTGATCATGATCAATTGTTTTGTGAATTGTCTCTTGATTAGTTGTTGTTTATCCCCTCGATATCGCAAGTTTCTTATGTCCAAACAAAGTCTTTAGATCATGCTACCTACTTCTTCTTGAAGGTAACTGATGAATAATACAATATTTTTCATGTTGAATAATTTCGAACTGGTGTCGATATTTATACCTTTGGTTTATTTGCGTAAAAATTATTAATGTTTCATTACACCTGTACCCTCATATATAACATCTTTTTATATAAGTTTGTATAGCTATACGCGCGCTAGGCGCGCATTATACACTAGTTATATTATTTGAGTACATACGTACATACAGACAGACGCACAGATGGAGAGAGAGAGAGAGAGAGAGAGAGAGAGAGAGAGAGAGAGAGAGAGAGAGAGAGAGAGAGAGAGAGAGTCATGTATGCGGGCAGGCAGACAATGTGAGTCATAAAAGAGAAAATTAAAAGCTAGCAGCCAAATGTTACCCTGAACAAAATTATAAGAACAGCCCCTACTACTATGCATTGGCATTTCATTCGTCAGCTGACCGACAAGTCAACAGGTTATCACACTGGGGATGTACAGTTACTTCAGTACATTGGTTTGTAATATCATAGTAACGGCAAGTGTACTACCCCTCTGGTAATAAATATATGGCATTTTTCATTAAATCTGGGCAAAGTTTTGAAATTTTGGCCATTGATAGCTTTCGAAACATTTTGTTTCAGAGAATTGAAAATCATATATGTATTTAAATTTGTCTTCAACAATTGTTTTTTTCATAATCCTATACAATTACTTGGCACTAAGTTTACCGGGGATCCCATGAAAACTCAAAAGCAACATATACATCTGCTAGATTAAAGGGGACGTAAAGAACCAAAGGCTAATGTTTCAGGCAATAGCAAAAGGGCAAACTTTAAGCCTGCTTTTCCTACTTTGATCATTGCCTGGTGTTCGTAGTCAGGGATACCAAGACTGCAAATGAAAGAAACCTAAACTGTAGGATCGACAAACATAGTTTGCCAAGATATCGTCCATTAGATTTCGTATAATCATTCCACCTTTACCTTTCCGTCCTCCTTTTTTCAGTTAAATCCATGAACATATAATTGGACACGGATACACATATAGAGAGAGAGAGAGAGAGAGAGAGAGAGAGAGAGAGAGAGAGATCGTCCCATCTCTCTCGTGATTCTTAACAACAGGCTGAAAAGCACAGTGCATTTGCAATTGGGGCAAAGCATGCATGGGCTTCACATTCTTGAAAGCTAGGGTTATCCCAGGCATAGGGAGGAGGTTGCTCAAAGGGATGAACTTTAGCAAAGCACACATCTTTGTGCAAAAAGATGAGAGGATTAAAGCAAAACTAGCTATGAGATTCCCATGCATTGGGATCCACCAGGTGTGCTTCATGTTCCACATAATTTCTTCCCGCATGCACGGAATCACCAAGTTAAATTGAAAATAGGGCTGCTACACATCCGGGTAAAGCTCAAGCACAAGTAAAAATGAAAATTTCAAACGACCTACATGCACGGAAATTCATCAAAGCATCAGGTGCGTAGGGATCTACTACATGCATGGATGTACTTGAATTGTAAAGGAATGGTTAGATGTGAAAGATTTTACATTCACATAATTTCCATTTTTATTTCATCTTTCATGCATATGCATGTCTAGTTATTACTTAATAATTCAATATGTGGTTATCACAGGCGAGAGTACTTATACCATGTGTGGTTATCCTAACCTATCCGTGGGGATCTGTTGGATCTCGCCTAGGAACAAGTCCATACCTCCTCCCTGTAAATATAAAGGGGTACGACCAATTGAGAACCTCGGGCACATTCTAATCGAACCAATCTATTACTTTCTTTATCATTCCTGTCCTAAAAGTAGATGTAGCATAGACCTAGTTATATTTCACACATCATTACCCTTTTCGGCTCGACGTCGTTTGGGGACGCGCCCGGGTGGCCTGCCGACCTCCGGGCATCATCTTCACCTCTATTTGAGTCTATGTCGTCTAGAGTCGCCTTGGGTGACCTACCAACCCCAAGACAATCATGAGATCTTGCCCCTCGAGGAGGGGCGAGAATCATGTTATGCATTCAACATCTGTTGCTCGACTTAATTTATTAATTTCTAGGCGACTCTACATCGTTTGGGGACTCCACGTGTGACCTGCTGACCCAGAGCACCCTAAAATCTCTACTGAGGGCTAAAATCTAGGTTCCTGTGAGGAAGAAGACGACCCTGCGCCATTGCGGACCGTCCAGCCTAGAGCACGGATCGTCCGGCACGACGCAGAAAAGGAGCCGCTCCTGCATCGAGGCCACGAACCATCCGGCCCAAAGCCTCAGACTATATATATATATATATATATATATATATATATATATATATATATATATATATATATATATATATATATATATATATATATATATATATATATATATATGAACTGCCAAATTATAAGTAGTGTTCTAAATATTGAGAGAAGATATTTAGCGGTCTCCCTCCTCAAACAATTAATAGCGGACTAAGTCGGGCTATAGCAGCTAATAACAACTAAATTATACGTAGGAGCTAATTTATTTGCTTTATCATCTGCAAACAAAGTACATCTCAACACATATATAGCGGGAGATTTAGAACTTTGGCTACAAGCTAATTAAACATAGTTTCTTTTAAAAATGTAATATGCATTCTCCTTATTCGTTACCTAATTAAGCTGGTTTCACTTCATCAAAAGGGAAAAAAAGTAAGCTCACTACAAATTTCATCAAACGCGCGCATAGTCTATTATTTGATTGAACTTCAAAGAACCGATAAAAAGAAAAATTAGTCCACATTGTCTTTCCACAAGAAATACCTAGCATCCAAGAAGAAAAAAAATCGTACATTGCAGGTATTAGAAAAAAATATTACTCCCTTCAGTTCGATTGATTAATAGTTCTGGGTACTCGTATGATCCGAAAGAAAACTTTGGAAACAGATTTCCATCTGGTTGGGAAAAAGGAATGTTATTGTAATCTGCTTGTTAAATCTCGAATAAAAAAACATAGTAAAAGTTATTATGGACTCCAATATACCTACATATGTCACAGTTTATGTGCTCAACACAAGTATTCTTAAGTAAAACGTTGACTTTAGAAAAAAAAAACCCAGTGATTTGGGAGTACATAAGCTTTCCTTTTCGTGTATAGTTCATCTAAACAAAGAATGGCACATTTTCATCACTAAAGTCATTTCTTTAATTGCATGAACAAAGTAGAGTTCCAGGGACCAACTAGTAGTGCACTTCGCAGTAGTCATGCACAAGTTTAAACTGCCTTAGCTTGACAAATATCTGCAACAATCTGTCTGCGTGGATTTTTTTACTAGTTGTACCTCAATTTAACATTTTACATTAAATCCAGATACAATAAGTCATGTTTCATATGGACAAAAAATAGATTAAAATATCTGGAAAAGAGAAATGTGCAGCTCATGTGGGTTAATTATTAATTGCTACTAACTCTGTGCCACTTTCTGATAAAACAACAAAAATAATTTGCTAAATAGGAAAAAAAACCAATCAACTCCAGACCCCAATATGTATATCCCCAATCATTATCGAACCATCATAAATTAACATGCTAAAGCAAAACAAGAAAAATAAAAAAAAATCTTTCTATATATAAGTACAGACTCAGTAGGATTACTATGTACAGTGTACGTATATATCTTCACCACTTTCATGCTGCACTGCACGATTATTTTCTCAGGTTAACATTAACAATCTGTATATTGAACCGTCCACCATGCATATACGTAGCAGATGGATCAAAGTCCGCACATACAATGAAGCTAGCTAGGCTAGGCTACGGCTAATCAGACGTACAATTAGATCCTTTAATTATATGCATACATACATAAACCCTGCTGCATGCTGCTTATATATACGTCTATCGATCGATGAATGGAAACCTTGCGTGCATGCTCTTTTCTCATGCACGGTTAAGTGATCGACGCATGGTTTCAGTTTCACACGCAACACACTCAACAATATACGTTTGCATTGGGTTACGGATCGATTGCTTGCTGTAGTAGTACCTTACCGTACCGTAGAGTACGCACTCACCCCTGGTCTATAGCAGTCGGTCGCGGCCGGAGCCTCTGCTCGACGACGACAATGGCGGCGGCGGCGGTGGCTTCCACACGCTGTGGTGACGACGGTGAGCATTAGCTGCGGCGGCGGCAGCGGTAGTAGTCGTGCTAGTAGCGTTGGTGGTGGCGGCGTGGTCGACCTCGGAGGAAGGGTCGCGGTCGTCGTCGTCGAGGTCGTCGAAGCAGTCGATGCCGCAGGCGGCGTGGCCGCGGCCGAACGCCCGGATGTGGTCCTTGAGCGAGCGCTTGTGCTTGAAGTCGGAGCCGCAGGCGCAGTACCAGAGCTTGCCGCAGTTCTTCTCGTGGGTGCGCCAGTCGCCGCGCACGGCGAAGGCCTTGCCGCACTTGCGGCACATGAAGGGCTTGATGCCGTGCTTGCGGCGGTAGTGCGTCTGCAGCGTGCGGAAGTCCTTGAGCGGCCGCGCCCGCGGGTGGTCGATGTTGTTCCGGCACCCCGCCGCGCAGCAGTAGCACGGCAGCCGCAGCATCGCCGTCGGCTGCGTGCCGCGCAGCGACTCCGGGCCCTTGCGGTACTGCGACCCGTGGCCCCACATGTGCATCTGCATACCATTACCACATCCAAGGGCATAGCTATAGCATCAGTGATTCAGTGGTTAGTGGAGTTGGAGTAGTGGATCGATCGATCGATATTAAAAATGGGAAAAATCTATCGCCGTGATAGCAGATTAATTACTACATCACACGCCATCGCCATGTGAGTTATTAAGCGTTCTCTGTATGTATTGCCGTGTGAATGATCTACGGCCGGAGCAGTAGTATGTAGTCTGTAGCTATGCAGTTCGTTAGCTGCATGCATGAGAACTGACCGAGCAGTTAGCATCGCGTCGCAGCCGCCGTGTGGGTACTGACTACTGTCTACTGGCTAGGCAGGAGGAGAGAGAGAGAGAGAGAGAGAGAGAGAAAGCTCGGAGCTGCAAGTGTGTAAGTGGAGTGGCGCTCTTCACGTGCTGGAGCGAGGCGACGGCCGGACGGGGGCAGGTGGTAGTTGCAGAGAGCGAGCAGGATGAGGGACCAGCTAGCTCCACCTCTGATCCTCGATCCCTTCGTTCTTTGGATGCTGGCTGGTCTACCATGGCTACCTTGCAGTACGCAACAACCCACACTCATGTCGATGCTGCATCAGTCTACTATGTTGAGGAGAGAGGAGGGAGACGATCGAGCAAGGCAGCAAAAGGGATGTTGCATGCGGCAGGGGTCTGATCGATGAGCAAATTGACTGTGCGTCACTGATGAACGGCACTGCTCGTGGTGGGGTTTTTGTTGCGATGAGAGAGGGAGAGACAGCGGTGGCCGGTGGGGGTAGAGATCTAGACTCTAGTAGAGAGAGAGAGAGAGAGCGCCGCGAGAAAGAGAGAGAGAGAGAGGGGAGCCTTGAGGAGATGAGACCTTGTTTGTTGCTTGAGAAGCACATCTGTGTAAGCCTGAAGGAACTGATCAGGCAAAGATAAAGATGCCTTTTTGCCAGATCTTTCATCTCAGATCTCTCTTTCTCTCTGCCCCTATTTCTCTCTGCAGTCTCTCCAATTGAAAAAAAAGGCACAATAAGCGCAGACTCCAACAACACTGCACACTACTACTACTCCTAGGTAGCTAACACAGGCTCTTCAGAGTCCTTCCCCATGCCAATGGCACGGCAGCCATTACTGCATGCCTCTGTGTCGCTCCTGCTTCTCCCTTCTGCTGCTCGGTTCAATCAAATCAAAGGTACATGGGATCAGAGAGAAGGGGGAGAGAGAGCCAGGGGATTGAATGATCCAAGCCTGCAGGTCTAGTACTACTCCTGAGCTTGTGATGGATGCATGCATGCACATCTCTTCTGATGGTCGAATCCATGCAGCAAGGAAGAGGAAGCACAAAAAGATATAGGGAAGGAAATTCACAAAAATGAAAGGAAGTTAAAGATGATAGACGAGACGCAGCGGGTGATAGTCACGAAAAAAGAGCGGAACCCAGCACCAGCACAGATCGATCAAAATCAGGCACAGCAAGAACAGGAAAAGCATGGCAGATCGATCGATGAGACTCAGGGATGAGCTGCCCCCTCACCTGCATGTTGTTGTATCGGTTGAAAGTCTTGTAGCAGACGGGGCAGGAGAACTGGGTGGGCCCAATGAGGATCTGCGACGGGGTGGGGATCCAGTACTGGCCTTTCGTCAGCCTCCCGATCCCGATGGACGCGCAGCCCACCGTCATGGCGTCCTCCTCCTCCGCTTCCTCCTCTTCTCCCGCTTCATGGTCGACGCCTTGATGCTGCTGGCTCCTCCCTTCCGCTGATGGTTCTTGGCTATCGCCACCGTCCGCCGCCGACTCGGAGGGGCTGGGGCCGGGGCTGGGCAGGCCGATGTGCAAGGCCACCGTGACCTCCCCGGCGGCGTCCTGATCGGCCTCTTCTTGGTTGCTGCGCGAGGTGGCGCACTTATTGCAGTCCTTGTGATCTCGGACGTCGCCGCCGCCGCCGCCGTGGTGGTGGTTGGTCGCTGACGATGGCGTCAGGTTGCTGAGGAGGGGGAGGGCCTCCCTGATGGGAGGGGATTGAGGAGGCGGGTGGTGGAGGTAGTAGGAGGAGGCGTAGCTGCTGGGGAAGGAGGTGGCGGTGGCGTGGGGAGCGTTGGAGGGAGGTAAGTGGGAGTAGTGGCCTCTGAGGAAATTGCTGTAGGGGTCTCCCATGGTGGAGTGCTGGAGTGGAGCTGAAGATAGAGAAGAGAAGAGCTGTGGCTGGGAGGGAGATGGGGAACTATTATAGAGAGAGAGAGAGAGAGATGAGATGGCCAGGGTTGCAGCTGCTAGTAGGTACTCCCTATGGAGAGAGAGAGAGAGAGAGAGAGAGAGAGAGAAGCGTGTGCTTGCAGCCCTAAAGGTGTAATTTAGGTTGTAGTGGATGAAAGGGAAGCTCTCTAGAGAGAGAGGGGTATAGAGAAAGTGTGTGTGGGAGAGAGAAAGAGAAAGAGAGAAGAGGCAAGAGGGGGGGGGGGGTGAATATCTCCTGGCTGACAGCAGAGAGAATAGATGAAGGTTGATGGCGAGTAGGAACAAACGCAAAGGTTCGGAAAGTGGCGTTCATACTGAAGCTCAAGTAGTAGTGTATGCTGTATACTCAGTAAATGCATGGTGAAAATCTTGGGACTTGGAAGTATAGTTTGGGAACCAAATATTCCACCTGCAATGCATCATACGAAATTTATTCCACTCGTTGAAAACATGCACGCGTGAACCCTGTACGAAAAAAAATCTCTGTATGCTACAATAATTTTACTTGGTAACTTCACTTCTATAGCACCTTTTTTATCCTTCCATACTATCATTAGTGATATAGGAGGTTAAGAAAATCGCATGTCATAATCCCTTCTATACATCTATCCAAGTGACACAAAACGAATTAAGACATTTACGACCATAAATAAGGTATTGGGTAAAATTGGTGGCATACAAGAAATTGTCTCATATGAGAAAAATATATACACACTCTATCTATATATACCACTAATAATAATCTATCAGTTTAAAGTCTGCAAAAACACAACCAACCAAATCACCTCACATCCATAACCTCCACTGAATCCACCAAATAAATTGCACTCAGAATTAACACACCATTAAAATCAACGGTTCAGATAGCCGAATAATGATTCTTCCTTACTCAAATCTAAGAAACAATATTAATTGGATCATCTTTTATCCCTCGACCCTCTTCCTTCTCCGCAACCTCGCCGTCCTTAGCTAGCTCCCCTCCCCCGTGACACCGTCATTCCCTTCCTCTCCCCTCACTCACGCCATCATCGCCGACCACGGTTGACCCCCTTTCTGCATTCTTCGGGATCGTAGGCTTTACACGGACTATATGTTTGTCACTTAAAAACAGACGAGTGTGTGTAATCATATGTGTTACTAAGATCTTGCTCCGCGACAGATCAATAAGTTAGACGAGTACTATAACGTGCACATGCGCGTGTCAAGTCCTAAACAAGCTCAGGATTAAACAGAGGCGATCACAGAGAAGGAGATAGACTAGTACCTAGATGGCTCCGTGACAACAAGCTTCATGCATGCATCATGCTAGCGGTACATGCATGTTAGACCGGTGTGTCCCACCTAGAGAGAGAAAGTTTAATTAGAGGGCCAGGAGAGGCGGCTACGACTAGTAGGTGGTGTGCCAAGAAGTAACACAGCTGCTCGGCCAGCGCACGCTTATAATTACAAAAAAGGAGCGTAGTATTGGAGGACGTAGTCACTACAATACAAATTACCGTATACTGTACAAAATATGCAAAAAAAAAATACTCCTTGTATTCCAAATTAGTACTCCCTCCGTCTCAACTTCCAATACACTATTTGTTTTAGGTCTTTATTTTGTGTTAATTTTCTAATTGATGACAATAAACTTAGACACATATACAAAACACATACATCAAATATTGTATGAATCTATTAAGAGCCTAAAACGGATATTATTTTGGGATGAAGGGAGTAGTTGTTTTAGCTCTTGTCTTTTATGTCTATATTCAAATGGATAATGATGAATCTAGACATATATACAAAACATGTTAATTATTGTATGAATCCGTTAGAAAGCTAAAATAAATTCTAATTTGGGACTGGGGGAAGTATATGCTTATAGTACATGTATGAATGTATGGCAAAAAATCTTTTTCAATGCATGCATGATTTCCTTAGGTTATCCGTATGTATGGAATTATAATGCCGCAGAAAGAAGGAAAAAAAAAGGAAAAGTGGAAATGAAACAAGTTGCGATGCATATGTATGTATCTCTTAGCTACGCCACTTTTTGCTTTGTGTAGTGGAATACTAAAGCAGAGCTTTTGGGCCCAGCAGCTTTTGCGAGTGAAGTCATACTAGATTGCCTTGGTGATTAAACAATTACTCTACGTGGTTGTCGCCTTGTCTATTTGTTTGAATAATGCTTAACGAGCTCCGTGTTCGCTTTGATCAGTTGATTATTACTTCTCTATTTGCGACAGGGAAGCAGTTCACCTTGGTCCTT
This sequence comes from Zea luxurians, assembly GCA_029449295.1. Lineage (NCBI taxonomy): Eukaryota > Viridiplantae > Streptophyta > Magnoliopsida > Poales > Poaceae > Zea > Zea luxurians. Next base: position 92,746,875 of record JAOPSE010000008.1, on the reverse strand, counting down.
GACAGGCGAGCTACCTGTTGCCTTCAGCTAGCGAGCGGAGCTACCTGTTGCCTTCACCTTGGTCCTAGTGCAATCTGTGCTTGGGAACTGTACATGGATCGCTACTTGCCGGTGAAATTTGGGCTTTGACTAGCGCGTCGGACGCCGTGGCTAGTTCAGCAGGCTCGGGCCCCTATGCAACGCGTGACTGAAGGGAAAAAAAAGAAGGAATAGGAAAACATAGAAACAAGAAGATAGGAATGTATATGCAAAACAATGAATTCAAAAACACCCGATGTTTGTAGAATTGCAATTGGATGAACTGTATGAGAAATACGGAAAACCAAAACATGATGTTTGAGTAGATTTTTTTTCTATGGATTTCTTATGGAAGGATTTCTTATGGAATCAAACGCAAAGGAAATTTCCTATGTGCAGTTCCTGTGAACCCTGGGTCAGGTGCTACAATGACTCAATTCAGGTGCTACAATGACTCAATCGATAGGAATGGGAGTCCTATTGTTGAGCCCGCTTTATAGACCGGGCGGTCTGTGGTGGTAGCGTGAATGGTCCGTGCGTGCGCAGAACCACTTAGGGTTCTGAGTTTCTTACGAGATTTGTTAGCTAAATCTACGAGATTTACTCGGGAACCGACTTGTAACGGGTCAAGATCTCTCCTTTATATAGATGAAGGGCTACGGCCGATTATACCCCCACGATCGATCAAATCAAATCTACTTATCGTTTTTACCTTATGCATTAGTAGTAGCCCTAGTTTAGCCCTAGTTTAGCCTCCCTGTACCTCAAATCTTCACCTCTTCAGCTCTACGTCGACTAGAAGCGTCTTGGGTGGCCTACCGACGCCAAGACATATCCTAGGATCTATCCTCCTTGATGGGGTCCTTCTTGGTAGGCGAGATCTAGGTCTGCTGCGAAAAAGACCCTCTGGGCCATCGCGCACCGTTTGAGCCCCAGGCGCGGACGTCTTGACATACGCAGAGGAGGAGACGCTCCTGTGCCAGGTCGTGGACCGACCGGCCCTGTGCCGTGGACCGTCGGCGCCTCCGCAAAGAGCACCGCCAGGCGGCTGTTCCCGTGTTTGGCGCCCAGATCGACGCCAACACACTTTTTGGCGACTCCGCTGGGGATTAGGTGTCTGGATCTACTAAAATCAGGCCTCAAATGGCCGGTTCTAAAGATCACACCGATATTTCCCCGAATAATATCCTAAAGCCGGTTGTTGAAAGTCTAATGGCCGAGGGGCAACAACATTACGAAGACTACATGCGTCAAGCGAAGGAGAAATTCTTGTCACAATACATGGTGGATCGTCACCAGAAGGTTGTCAAACATGTAGAGACCGACGTCGCATCTCTTCTATCTTTGCTTCAAGTCCCCAACGTAAGTAAACCCGATGACATCCAATCTATTAAACATTATGTAGATCAACAACAAGATCACATGAAACAACATTGGAGGGTTAGAAGAATCAATTAGAAAATTATCACGTGCGTTGGAGAAATCTGTTGCCCCTAGTTTTCTATCATATGAAACTAGTAGTAGGATATTTATGTCTAATACATCGACAACAAATAGGGATTCGCAGCCCCAGCCATTATATGGTATGACGATGAACTCATATCCAGGGCAAATACCACTACCGCCATCCCTGCTTGGCAAATCGACGCCCCTGGACACGGTCGGACCATTCAAGCTTTTGCCCGGACAGTCCAGCCCTTACGCGGACCGTCCGGCTTTCCCTGCCGGATAGTCCGGGGCCGCACCAAGACCACTGTGTGGCGCCCCAATAGTAGCAAACACAACGGGACAGTTCTGATTTACCACCGGACAGACTGGATACGCATACACAGAATCTACTTTTGCACACTATGCACCAAATTATTACACACCACAGCAGCAATACGTTTCTCCCCCTACATATTTAAATCATAGCGCACCATCCGATCACAGGCCGATCAACATTATCGATCGGTCACAACAAAAAGGTCGACTAGCAGTGCTCGACCGAATGAGCCCCATAGCCCAGGGTCCGGTGGTTTGCCGCCGGGCGCAATAGAGAAAATTAGGGAAGAGATGGCCAAGGTATTTTGAGATATTCTTGGAGTTAGTGTAGCCAGAGTAGGGCAGTCATTTCAAAAGCCATATGATCACCAGTTTGACACTGTCCCATATCCACAAGGGGTAAGGATACCAGAGTTTTCTAATTTTCTGGTGAAAATGGTAGTACACATGAACATATGGGCCAGTTTCTAGCACACCTACGCGAATTGGCCGTTGAGGAAGCTTTTCGTGTTCGTTTATTTTCCTTATCCCTTACTGGTACCACTTTTGCATGGTACGCCGCCCTGCCTCATAATTCCATTAATTCCTGGAATGATTTAGAGAGTAAATTTCATGAACATTTCTTTTCTGGGGAATATGAATTATGGTTAGCTGACTTAGCTTCAGCCCGACAGGGACACGAAGAATCGGTTAATGATTATATTTGGAGGTTCCAGGACACCAGAAACCGATGCTTTCGGATCCATGTCGCAGACAAAGAGCTGACAGGGTTGGCTTTTAATGGGTTGCTATCCTACTTAAAAGTAAAATTAGATGGCATGCAATTCTTTTCAATAGCTCAGCTACATCAGCGGGCTTTAGCCTGTGAAAGCTGATTTAAAGAGACATCAAAAGCGGCCGCCCGTACTATACATCTAGTAGAGCGTGATAGTTCAGATGATGAATCCACAGATGCATATACCGACGAGCTTGTTTGGCCAACAACGGCCAAATCTTCTGCATGTTCTTCTTTATAGCCGGTTCAAAAAATCAGTAAGAAAAGGTTAAATTTACCTTTAATGTTGCTAAATGTGATAGAATATTTGACGAGCTACTAAAAAATGGCAACATTAAATTAACTCATACTATTCCTCCTATGGATGAATTAAGAGACGTGCTTATTGTAAGTGACATAATTCTTTTTTCCATGCCACCAATGATTGTAATGTTTTTTGTCGACAGATACAATTGGCCATAATTAAGGGCCGGTTGCCTTTTTCAGGAGATGCAAGTGAACACACAACCATTTCCTATCAATACAATAGAACCCACAAGCAAAAAGGTTTTAGTTCGCCCAGAAGTGGCCGATAAAGGCAAAGACAAAAACATCGTTATTGGCGATCCTCGCACGTCAAATATATCACAAGAAGAGATTGCTCGGAAAGCTCCGGACAGGAAGACTAACAAGTCCGGAGGCGCCGGGCGGCAGGCTCAACCGAGCAGTCGAGCAAAACTCCTTGACTCAAGCATCACAGACTGTCTAGCACATGCAAGCAAACAGTCCGGTGCTCATGCGGATAGTTCGGCTGACTCAGCCGGACAGTCTGCCCATGGCTAGAGGCGTCAACCTCCACACAAAGCAAGGTAAGAGACGCAAGGGCAAAGCATAGATGGTCGGCAGATCAAAGCCAGCCCTACTTTTGATCAGTTGCTATACAAATATGCTAGCAAGAAGGTCATTCTATGTGATCGACCAACAAAGAAACCCTGGTCACCCGCTAAAACAAAACGGCCCAAAAGGCGATGCAACAAGCATCACCTATTCATCCTGTGATGCCAGGATGCTTTCCATCTGCTACTCATCGTCGATGTATTGTCCTGTTTAAATATGGAATGGTACGACGATGAACCCATGGTACATACATAGTCCCTTTGCCTATTTAGGCTAGGGGCACCTCCATTCACTACTACAAAACATGTTATATGAGACGGTTAATTTTCAGTTCTTAAGACGCTTATGAAGTGTCCAAATTTGATGGAGTCATAAAAGATATCCCACATTTAAGATGGTTATAAACCGTCTTAAAAGATATTATATAAGACAATTTGTAATTTATAACCGTCTGAAAAAGGTAGCTGTTTAAGTCATTTTGTCTGATAAACCGTCTGGAATTAGGTTTTTTTAAGACACTGCTTCTAAAGAACCGTAGATAATACAAACATTATAAGTCATAAAGTATTTATCAAACTATCTCGAATATCCTACAATAATAGACGATTACAATAGGAAAACCATCTTATTTAGGTGACTAATAATGGACGTTTTAGAAACCATCTTATTTAGGAAACTGATATTAGACATTTTGGTGACCGTCTTATTAAGATTTAAACGAAATGACTTACACGGCATTACATTCTTCAATTTATAATCATTTTTCTGATATCACGTTATAATATTTTGAAAGAGAAATATACATACACATATATTGAACAATATTATAATTAATATAATATAAATAAGTACCATTCAATATATCATAAATAGGCATTGTCAAACAACGCATACATAAGTGTACTCTAAATCTAAACTAAAATACAACTGTTTGCACTAATATTAAGCCTAGCTTTATATGAATTCAAGTCTCCACACTTTTGCGGCCACCAAATTTGAATTCCATTCTATGTTTTCCTGTACAACAAATTAAATAGGAGAAAACTAGACATAGCAAAAAGCTCCAAGCAGCATGTGGATGGTCTCGAAGCTGCCCTTATGCTTCTCCCTGTTCTTGATCACTCCTACACGCCCGGTGTTCCTCCCGCCGGTCACCATGACCACGTTGCCGACGTCAAACTTGATGAAGTCCATGATCTTGTTGGTCTCCATATCGATCTTGATGGTGTCGTTGGCCTTGAGCCCTTGATGAGCGGGTCGGGGTAGCGGATGGTGCGGTCGTCGTAGGTGTTCAGGTAGGGGATGCCTTTCTAGCCAAACTAAACAGACCTCACCTTGCTTGAACTGCACACAAACCAATAGAAAAGCAGTGAGCATTTCACAGGCGTACTATGAAAGGGCATGGGAATTTCCAGCGATGTAAATGGATAGATAGACAGAGCAACATCTATTAATATTCCTAACGATTGTAGCACATGACATTTTCAATGCAAGACTTTCATGCACACAGCATATATGGACAGTATAGCAAGGATAAGGTACACAGATCTACTAATGAAAAACAGCAACCTCACACAGCTACCAAGATCATCATGCTCAACTAGAACAATGAGAGATGATGTGTAAGAGAATTGGCCTTGGCATCCTCATCCCTGATTGGGTGAAGACGGAAGCAGCCTGTAGTTCTCATTTGTCTTAGGGATGGAAATGACATCTGCCAAAAAAATGACACCACAAATGAGCAACCAAAATATGCGTATAGTATCTTTATGCATTAATAGAGATATAGGCATACCCATGAACCCAGCAGGGTAGGTCTTGTCAGTCCTGACCTTGCCATCAACAAGTACATGGCGTTGCATCAGGATAGAAATGACCTCACGATACGTTAGTGCATACTTGAGCCGGTTCCTGATGATGAGGATCAGAGGCAGGCACTCCCTGGACTTGTGAGGTCCAGAAGATGGCTTGGGAGCCTATAGAAAAAAAGACCAACCTGAAGCATCAGACAAATGGGGAAGTACAGAAGATTGTAGGTACCAAAGCTAGAAAATATTGTTTACTTACAAAAGCTCCGCCAAGCTTGTCAAGCATCCAATGCTTGGGCGCATTGAGCCTCTTCAAGTGCTTCTTCAATCCCCTAGCCTGGATTGCAAAATAATAATGATCAACAAAAGTGCAACAGATTCCAGTAGGGCATTCATAGGTGACTCATCCAGATTGCATCAGCTGTTAAAAGTAACAGCAACTACACACTACTTGAAAACAAAAGACCCTTTTCATACATGTCTATCTCTATTACTTATATATGAGCAGTGCCATCGTCAGCACCTCCTGTATGTATACCTAGGACGACATCAGATGGCGAGGGGCGCGGGGACGCACAAGCGTCTTGGACGGGCTCACCTTGAAAACACACTAGAACGACTCTGTTATCCAACCGCCTAGAAGAGCTCCTTCCTCAATGCAAAGCGTAAGAAGATCAATCAAAGTTTTACCTTATTGGCAAGGATCCCAGTACCACACCGCTACAGTTGAGAGCGGCAGTAGCACTTTCTGCCTGGAAAAAAAATTGAGGCCCAGTCTTAAAACAGCTCGCAGAATAATAAGGCATTTGAACGGCAGACCAAACAACTTGGAGGCACCGACCAACCAAATTCTATTCACTCTAGCCACTAACAGCTCTTCTTACAGAAGTATTATATAATATAACAGGTAAAGCTTTATTTGAGAGAACAAATATCCCAAGCGTTCTAGTATTTGGAGGCAATGTGTGTCCTCACCCATCAAACGATGCTAAAAGCAAGGCAACTTTTGCGCAAAAAATACTTCCCTAAAAAAAAGAAGCTACGCAAATTTGAAGGCAAAGGTATGCTTAGCTGACCATCACGAATTCCACAAAAGTGATGCGTGTAGAATGATGGTAGTCGCCAAGCAACCTCAGCCGAAAGACTTGTTAGCAGCCATTGCCATGAGCCAACGATATACTATGCTGGTTAAATATCAATAAACTATTAGGCCTTAACAATGACTTTAGAACAACAAGAATTTGCATCAGCTACAAGCTAAAGCGCAAGCAAACATAAGAACATGTCGTAGACAGTATTGTTTCTATACGTCGTGAAGCAACAAGGGATGGTCAAACACAAGGCATGCCATGTTAGTACCAAAGAATTCTCTTCAGCATAATCACAACCAAATACAACTTAATTATGACAATGAAGGAGACATTCACTTATACTAACCTGATGCAGCACATGCAGCAGAGGAGTCAGCTACGTGGCTGCAACAGCCGGATCCCTTTTGGAGCAGTTTGAAGTGAGACTTCAGAATGGCCTTGAATGTGGAGGTGCCTACATTAAGTACATCCGCCCTCAGGATGCTGGATGGGATGCCAAGGAGTTTGATAATGAGACTCCATAGCATCAACATGTAGCACTTACTGTTAAGAATATCCCATAGCATCAAAATGTAGCACTTACTGTTAAGAGACAATGCATGAACAATGTTATGACAGGATTGCAACTGTAAGACAATTTACAGTTTTAATAGCTCGTCTCTCCATAATATTGCACATGGTTAAGATTCTTCAGTTTTACAAAAAAATGCACCTTATACTCAATAATATACAACCCGACTGTTTATGTTGGTTTTTCATGTTTTTAGGACAGATGTTCTGCAACTGATAGGCTCATTATATTATACATGGAAAAATACTTAGAAAATTTAATGCATTATAATGCTATATTTGCTATTATTTGATTTTAAGTGTGTGTTTCTTTGCATTGAAAACATGTCTAGGGGCAGAGGAAGCAACAAGTTCCCAATGCTAATCCTTCCTTTGGCTTCATTTTTTCGTGCACTTTTAACAGAAACTTTGGCTTAAGGTTCCAGTGTTCATTATAACAGATTGCTAATTTCTCCAAACGTATTTTGTTCTTGAGTTTAGTATGGAGATCATATGGTGTTTCTGGGCAACACATTTCAAAGGGGAACCAAAATGAAAGTTTAAGAAAATGTTATCTTGGTTATGATGTTGGATGCTTCCAAAATGATGGTTAGTGGTTACACACAAAAATATCTTCTATCGCTGCTACCTTGTTGCATATGTAAGCTGTAGAATTAGTACTGAATAGCTTTCACAATTTATCACAAAAAAGAGAAAGAATTCTGAAATACCAATCTGAGGTGTGTATGTGTAAAATAAGCTAACCTTGCTCCCAGCATCAGCCGCAAACTTGTTTGCTACTACAATATCACTGGGAAGCAAAAGAGAAACCCCCTTTGCCTTCTCAATAAGGGAAGTTGCAACCTCAAGTTTATCTTCTTCCACAAGAGATGTTCCAATAGAATGTCCTTATGCCTTCTAAAATGTGTACGTCAACGTCCTCTTTAGGGACTCATTCTCCACATATATAACATTGTCATGTGTGACTGTGACATATTGTGTTTTACTTAAAACGCAGAGGGATACAACTGGTTTAACTGCTGAAAACAGAGAGCTCAAGCTTCAGTAGTAGTCCATGGAGCAAAATCCATCAACACATTATTTATATATGACTAATACTTTCTAGGCACTAATAATGGAATACTTTTTCTAAAAGAACATTTCAAATGGTCACAAATCATAATAATGGGTGATTTATCTGTTAGCTAGGACGCATTGGGGTCTCTGGAAAACTTAACATGATCCGATTTTCCTTATCCAAACTTAACATTGTTATCTGAAATTAGTATTGTCTTTGACCATTTAGATGTTGTGATTCTTGTTTCTGAATCGAACTAATGCAGTTTATCCCATATTATAGTATTCCTAGTGCGATAACTGATGGAGCCATGAAACCATTCAACTGTGCACAAGAATTCAGGTCCCGAGCATCTAGAATAAAATGTGTAGATACATACAGAGTATGCCCGAACCTCTGGTGCCAAAATCTCATATTTGTGGTGATTAGCATCATTGTCGATGAGCTATACCTCCTCGGCATGGACCGCAGCAGGAGTCGAGAGGCATCAGAATGCATATGGCTTTTTATCTGCACGAAACCTCGGCATGGGCCTCCCGCGCGACGCTTGGCGCTGCGATGTTGTGTCCCTGGTCTTCCGGGTCGTCGCCAACTCGGACTAGGTATGGCACACTTTCCTCCCTCGGTAGCTCGAGTACCTATAGCAGTGAGGCAGCAACTGCGTGTCTCCGTCATCGTCGTCGCAGGCGGGTCGCCCAGCGGCAACCGCGCACGGCAACAATAGCAAAAATGACCCCTACCTCAGCCCCTGCAATGCCGCCTGTGCCGTGGCCGTTGATGGTGGGGGCTGGGGTAGGTGCAGGGCTTGGCTGGAGAGGGCGGGTGCAGGGCATGGGAGGAGACTGGGATCCAAGAGGGCGGCAACGAGGATAATCAGGATCTAGAGGGTTGGTGATGGGATAAGAAACCTGAGGTAGGGAGACGCGATCCGCAGTAACGTCCTCGGATATAGACCAAGGGTGGATGCCTATAGCCGTAAGTAAATGATATAAATTAAAGCAAAATGATGACTTAGGTCTCTTGTATGACACATTAATGATTAGGTCATATATGGGTCTATTTTGACATCTATATTAAGTAGCATATATAAGTTTTATATTTATGTCATGTATATCATCAAACTAAGCCGAAATCACTATTTACTAAGTTTTTTATAATATGTCTTATCAGAAATATCATACGAAGACAGTTTTAAATTTAGAAGTGTCTAATATCCACACTAACATCTAAGACAATCTTTATAGTGTAGACGACTCTAATAATATCTTTATTTGAAATGGTTTCATATACAAAAGTGTCTAATATGCTAACAAAATCTAAGACAATTCTTGCAATCTTAATCACTCAAAAGCTATATTTATTTGAGATGATTTTCAATAACAATCCGTCCTAAATCTTTATACGACATTTTCCTACGATGTGACTGTCTCAATACACATATTTATTAAAGACAGATCTCCAATAAACTGTCTTACCTTACTCATCACCATATGATAAAAGACACTTCTATAAAATGCACTGATATCCATCTTAAAATGTGTGTCTTAGATAAGCATATCTCTAGTAGTGATTCTATACCTTTTGATCTATTGATCAAATGGTCATGGCCGAGAAAGATGCAATCCGAAACGACCTTTATGCAGTGAAGCTTGTCGGAGAGGAAATCTCCGACCGGGTGGCAGAGTGCACCCGCCCTAAATCCTAAGATGTGGAGGGGCCTAGGCGTTTTGCCTGTCTGCTAAGAGATGAACAAATACAAGAACACATAGGGATTTAGAGTGGTTCGGGCCACCGGAGCATAATACCCTACTCCACTGAGTGATGTTTTGAGCTTGAGAGCTTGTATGAACTTGTGAGCCTGAGCTGGGTCTAAGTGTGTCTAGGATTTGAATCAGTCTAAGAGGGTCTGGGAAAGTCCTCTTCTGGTAACGCAGCGTGCCCTCCCTTTTATAGTCCAAGGGGGGCACGTACAAGGGTGCTGAGCCCCGACACATGGGCCCAGGGACATAACGGATGTAATAATTGGAGCGAGTAACGCCCATCCCCAGTGCGATCTTCCTCGCACCCTGATATCCGTGATCTGCGTAGCATTGGCGTGCAGGGGAAGCTTCCCTGGCAACGTACGAGTGATGATGGATGGGTACAGTACACTTCACAGCACGGGCATACTGTTTAGCAACAGAATGGATAGGCACGCCGCCTGCAGGATGGCCTGGACGCCGCCTGCCAGTTGAGTGAACAGGACACATTAAATGCCGAAGGGGCACATCACCTGTTAGCGGGGTAGTCAAGCGGCGCGTCTTCTTCGCAATAAATAAAGAGACAGCGCGGCCCAGAGGCCTTACGTCAGGCTCCGCCCGCTGGCTTACGTCGCGCGCGGTAGGCCACGTGTCAGCATCAGGTCTCCGCCTAGGCGGGGAGCAGTAGCGTTATGCGGGCAGGTCCACACCAGACTGGGCCTGGACACATGGCGGCACCGGACCCCTGCCTGAGCAAGGCCTAGGTATTCCCTACCCTTGAGCTCCGGGACTCGGCTGTGGGTAGTCTGGATCCCATGCAGAGGGGTCCGGGACCCGACCCGGAGGTCCAGGCTACATGTACAGGGGTCCGGCACTTTCCCACGGGGGTCCGGACCCACTGTTGGCATCTTGGAGTGTATCGCTTTTTCTGGCCACATGGTGACCCTGTAGCCATCCACGTGGTAGAGTCGGGTGTTGTTCACCACGTGACTAGATATAGTCGCGTGGGCACCGCGTCTTCATGCTGTAGTAAGGGGTACCTCTGATCCAGGGTACCGACAGTGGCCCCCGGGCCTGCCTCAGGGGAGGATACGAGCCTACAGGCGGGGCCAAAGCTTGTACCTTGCATCAACTTGGCATGACCGGTGACTGGGGCGCCTCCTCTGCACGCGCCGCATTAACTCAGCGCGCTCGCGCTATTAGCCTACCATCGGTCACATCAACTGTCGTGCATGTTCCCGTGGCTGACTGACCTGTGGTCTCCGCACTCGACGGCTTTACTAGGCCATGCGCGGGGTGTCTCGATACCGCTGCATTTGGTTTTGAAAATTCACCTTCTCTGTCTTCTGTGGCGGTCCCGAGGAGGCACGGTACTGGTGCGAGTGGCGGTTCGACTTCTCTACACCTAGGAACCGGTGCCCAAGGAGGATGACTCGTGGGCCTGGGCCCCGCGATAGAGCCTGGGCTGTTGGTTTCGGCGGAGGTGAAGAGGTACACTACCACAGCTGGTGGTGTGCTCCTCACGTGGCGGTTCGCCTTCTCCGCACACAGAGGCCAACGCCCGAGGAGTTATGACTCATGGACACAGGCCCCCGTGCCAGAGGCTGGGCCATTGCTCTCGGCGGAGATGAAGAGGCGCGGCGATTCGCTCCTCGTGCGGCGGTTCGTCTTCTGCGCACTAGGAGACCATCGCGCCAGCCGTATGGCTTGTGGGGCCGGGCCCCCGCGTCATAGGCTGGGTGCTGCGGTGTGCATCGGGGGAGACTTGCCCGTGTCGCTTCAGAGCGCGAGCAAGGGAATCTGCCTTTAAATAGGGGTTCATCCCTCGAGTAGCAGTCATGCCTTGCTTCTCTCCCACTCGCTGTGCCCCTTTGGCTTCAAGGCCTTGCTTTGCGCCGCCACAGTTGTCATAGCCTTATTGCTTCACCCGAGTGCTTTTAGACTGAGTGGACACTTGACCTGGTGCGCCGCCTGCCTGGATGGAGCACGCCGATGTTCGGTGGAAGGATCCGCGCCAGCGCATTCCCCCCGGCGATCTCGCCGTCGGGGAGCTTGCGCTCTTCGTTTCCTGCGCGATGGCGCTGCCGATCTCGCCTTCTTTTTGTTGTTTGCTGGAGGAGCACGACCTCGTGGGGGTTGGCACTCTTCCGCCATCGCTGTAAAGCCCAAAATTTGTATCAGAGAAAAAAATGAAAAAATAATAAATAAATATAATTATGTTAGTGTTTTAGGAATGTATTAAAATTCTCCAACGATTTTGAATTGGAATACCTTATAGTAAGATGTTCATTGTAAGGAAGCTACAATCCCTAAAATAAACATGTTTTCTAATAGTCATTAAATAAAAGGATTCTATTTAATTTTCTATTGGTGGATTGTATAATTAAATTAACACATCTCCAAAAGTAAAGATTAAACATTTGTTCATTCTAAAATAAGCAACGAATATTTATTAACCTTTGATCTTGGCACACATTCAAAGTACTACTTATCTAGAGGGGACAATATGAGAATATTTCATTTGACTAAATAGATATTTGATATACAAAATAAAATAAACCAAGTATAACATGTTGGAGTTTTGTTTGGACACTTAAATATACTTTAAGCTTAAACTCTATGTTAACTTAATTCGAAATTTGAATTTGAATTTAATGTGAAAGTAGGAAAGAAAATGAAAAAAAAGAAAAAGAAGAAGACCTACCACTACCTGGGCCGAATCCCCACTCTAGCCTAGTTACTACTTGACTGTACCAGCCCGTCTTGCATCCGTGCCGACGGGTGGGGCCCACTCGTCATAAGCCGCTCCCACCCACGCGTGCACCGTGAAACTGACCAATGGGCCCGCACCATACTCTTGCCGCTGCCATGTGGGTCCCCACCACTGGTTGTCTTCCCCACAGACTCCTTCCCTCATCCACCGCGGATCTTCCCTGGGATTATGGTAACAAACGCGCGACAAAGCCTGAGACCGAATCCCCGTAATCCCCGCTAGGATTAGCACTGGTCGGACTCGTCTTCTATGCGGTCCGAGGCCACAGCAACAACATCTCCATGCTCGCGTGGATTCCACGGATGGTTAAGACCTCGCTCGCCGCCCCCGGCTAGCCGCGGAGCTCGTGGGTCGTTGCACCGAACCGCGCTTAATCCGCAGGACCTCACCGGTCGGACTCCGCCGTAGCACTATAAAACTGAGCCCGTTACCCCGGATCCGCATCATCAGCGCTTCATTCGTAACCTCGCTAGCGACAAGCAAATAGGGAGGCCACACGGGAACGGCGGCCCTACCGGCTCTCAGCCTTAGGGTAGGATCCGGGGAGCTCCATCGGGCGGCACTGAAGATGATTGTGGCTTAGCTATGCGGGATGGATTCTCTGTGAGTCGGTGATTTCTCGTCGTGTTTCCTCCACCGCCGCAGCTCCGCGGGCAACCGTGGTCGACCCCCTGCGCGACACAATCGACCGGTAAAGTCCTCCCCAATCGAATCGCCTCGCTTCCCTCAACATGTAGCACCATTCGATTAAAGAATTAGGGTCCGGGGTGGCTGGCTCGCTTGTCTCTGGCGCGGATCCGCCGTGTCACTGGGCGGCGCCGCCGTCCGGTTGCTCTGTTGGGGGGAGAAGACAACACGCGTCGTGACCGTCGGATCTTGCAAAAACGGCCAGGATTAGAAAGCGGCTTACCCCTTGGGTCAGATGCAATCTGGAACGTTGGCGCGATATCGGACGGTGATGGGTGAGTCGGGTCGGGATCACTCTCATCCGTGGATGTTGGATCTAACGGTCAAAAGGATGTCTACGTTTTATGATGCGCGATCTAATCCGGTGCGTCGGGTTTGGATCGGGCGGTTCAGGATGCAAGATACCCCTTCGGCCTGGAGATTTTTCTAAAGAGTCCCTGCTCTTTTTCGTAATTAACCCGCCGTCCACGCATATTCAAAGAACATCACGGACGGGTCTAGGATTTTGCAAATAGACCCTTGACCTTTTGGATAATGGTAGCCACAGCCCAAGAGATCTTATTTCCTTATTAAATTAATTCTGGAAATTTATTTTTGTATAAGAACAATATCAAAAATACTTGAGAACTTAGAAAATTCATAGTTAAATCATTTTGACTCCAAATTGAGTCATTCCAGTTGCAATAATTTTGTGTTAATATTGTCTATCAACTAGTAACACTGTTTAACCATGAAACTTGAATTAAAATTGTTCATTTGAATTAATCTATTCTAGGTGGTTAATAACTTTATAAATTCATAAATCCTTAACCATAACTCTGATTTTAGTAATTCTTGAACCTACGATCTCGTAGCAACGCATAGAATATTATTATGCAGTTGGTGTTTATGTTTGGTGTAATGTTAATTTTGCCTATACCATGTTTGTCTATATTGCTATGTTTAGCGGTGAGGACACGTGTCACCTGAAGAGCAAGTTGGTACCTGGAATCTCAAGTGCCAGGCAAGTTGTGCCCTTGATCACTTCTTTTTACCCACTCATGTTCTAATTAATCATAATGATCTGCATAGGTTAATTTTGATGGGACCCAATAGGTTACCCTAGTTTGACTATCTTTATACCTTGTTCACCACTAAATTTTTGGGTAGTACCTGCTATTGCTTTATGTGGTTATGGGTATGGAGATACATTTTATTCATGATTATACTTTTATTATCAGTTGTTATTTACTGTTCATGATAAGATCATTATGTTAATTGGAACATGGAGAACCACCCGGGAAAACAGTGCTACCACAAGGGTTTAATGGGACGCCCTTGGCTGATTAATTAGGAAAGCTAGTGGATGACTACCTTACCCGAAAATGGCAAGGGCAGTAGGGGAGTGGTCAGTGTAGGGAGGTCCTTGGGATGATTTTGCTGCGATGGCGGTCATGCGAGGGATTCCTGCATTGGAGCTTCCTATAAACTGTAGCGGGTTTTCTGAAGCTAGTGGAACTTTGTAAAGGCCTCGTAGTGTTACCCTGCCTCGCCTCCTCGGTAGAGGTGTATGGGATTGGCCGTCTCTTGGCAGATGGGTAACATGACTTGTGGGTAATGATGCGCAACCTCTGTAGAGTGTAAAACTGGTATACTAGCCGTGCTCACGGTCATAAGCAGCTCAGACACTCACATGATTAATTTATGGAACTAAATTCAAATTGTCATATGCATTGCATCGCAGGTGATGTTGTTACTTTTGTTCTACTACTTAATTGTGTTGGTATTTACTTATACTTAGTAACTGCTAATAAAATTTTGACCAACTTTAAAAGCAATGCTCAGCTTCAACCATCCTCTTTGGTAAGCCTTACACTTCACGTGAGCTCCCACCTTTGGCGAGTTCATGCACATTATTCCCCACAACTTGTTGAGCTATGAACGTATGTGAGCTCACTCTTGCTGTCTCACACCCCCCACAGGTCAAGAACAGGTACCGCAGGATGAGGCGCATGGAGGATGCTGTGATGAGTTCGTGAGAGGTCTAGGCCGTCGTCTCCCAGTCAACTTTGGGTTGCTGGACCGTTGTCTCCTTATATTGTAATTATTTATTTTGTATAGAATTCCTGTTATGTAGTAAAGATGTGACATTCGATCCTATGCCATGATTCATCATATGTGTGAGCCTTGGTCCCAGCACACCTGGTGATTATGTTCGCGCCCGGGTCTTGGTGCCCCGAAATCCGGGTGTGACAGAAGTGGTATCAGAGGAATGTTGACTGTAGGACGAAACCTAGATAGAACTGGACAACCATTAAATACTTATCTTACTCTGATTCTTTTCTAAACTTATCTTAATCTTTTCTCATCTATTTCCGCTTTACTCTGATTATTCTTACCTTTTCCTTCTAAAGATAAATGTGGATTTCACACCTTGGAATCCTACCAATATGATTTTTTTAGAGTTAGAGGACCTAAGACAAAATTTAAAACTATTTTCTCAAAAAAAACGTTGGTTGATTGTTGTGATGATAAATGCCTAATTTGCTTGTTTGGTTGATTGAGATATTATATATGGACATCTTAGCATGTACCACCATAAGGTATTGAATTAGCTAGGGTAGGTAAAACATTAATCTGCTTAGCTAATAAATCCCCCAAAGTAACCTAAATTGTAAGTATCTGCCTTATCTACTATTCTCTTACCCTATGTATCTAACCCAGATGGTCAATACCAGGCGGGGTGGTGGAATTGATTTACCTCCTAATATGTAACACCCAAATTCTGAATTAGGAATTGATAGAAGAAATCTGAGCAAACTACCATTGATAAATAATTAAACTTTATAATTCACCCTTTTTAAAGGTAAATAATCATAATAAAATAAATAAAGAAACACTATGTAGTAATTGTGCATCATGTGAAAGTTTAACTTGTGCATAAATTTGAAATCTAGAATTTAAAACTTGGTTTGATTTGAATTGGAATTTGGGTTTTTGAAAATAAGAAGAAAAGGAAAGTATATACAAAATAAGAAGTATAAATAAAAGTAAGACTAGAGTTTACAAGATATACTTTTAATCTGAGGAGAATTTACCCACGAATTTGATTTTGAAATTTGAACTCAAATTGGATTTGAAAATGGAGAAAAGAAAATAGAAAATAAAATGGAAAAAGAGAAAAACCCTAACCGGGCCGCAACCACACATTTCGGCCCACTTAAACTTCAGCGCGCAGCCCAACCTGGAATTGGCGCCGACATTGGGGCCCCACCTGTCGGTCCCTCGCGCTCGCGCCTCCACTGATTACCGGGTCCCGCGTGTCAGCCGTGTTTTCCTCGCATCCGCGTCGCACGCGCGCACTGACGGGCGGGTCCCGCGCGTCATACACCTCGTCCCCGCTTCCTGCGCATGACCGTGTCTCTCTGCGCGTGGGACCCACTTGTCGGGTTCGTCCTCTTCGATCGACCGAAACAACCTCCGCGCGATCGCTGGCGGACTCCGCGCTCGGGCGCGTAGTAATCGGCGCTTCCGTTGCGCCCTGGGCTATAAAAGAAGACCGCCGTGATCCCCCACCCTCATCTCATCCAATTGTACCCACATCCGAGCACCAACACCGTCGCCGCCGTGAGCTCGTAGGGCCGTAGTGACCCGTCGCCGTCGACTCCGCTCTATATCGCCGCCAGGCGGCCCGTGGGTGGCCGGTTGTGTTCGCCGGACCACGGGGAAACTATACGCGTGCTCGGACCGTGAAGATAGGCTTCCGGTCGGCGTGAATTGCTCGCCGGACTTCGAATTCGCCGCGGATCCGCACTCCTTCGTGGGCAGCTTCTCTCCGATCATCGCCGTGGGTAAGTCGCCTGCCCATTTAATCACCATGGTCCCAGCATTATTTTGCGCGCTTAGGATCGAAGTTTAGAACCCGGACGCGCGGGTCGGTCACCTCGCCGATGATGGCGCCGCCGCGGAAGAGAAACGCCGCCGCGCGGCTCTGTTGGATTGGTGAAGACGCGTTCGCGGCCGTCGATCGGGGCGTGGACGGTTGAGATTAGATCGGGGCGTACCCCTTCGTGGCTTTGATCCGGGCCGTTGGATCCAATCGGACGGATCTGGGCGGATCCGGGGTATTTAAATCTACGCCGTTGATTTCCAATCCGACGCATAGCAGCGCATACCGGTTCGATTAAAACGCGATCTAATCTGGACCGTCTGAGTTAGATCGGGCGGTTGAGACTTCATGATACCCCTTCGGCCAGGGATTTTTGTTAAAGAGACCCTGGGGATTTCTGGAATCAACCCGCCGTCCTGTGCGGGTGTAGCCTGAGTCTTAGGTTTAATTGCGCAGAGACCCCTGACCTTTCTTATAATTGAGGCCCAGTCCAGTGAATAGGAAAATCATAGAAAATGATTTAGAAAATGATTTTTAGTGTTAAAATAAATCCAGAAACTTAATTAATTCATAACTAATTCATTTTAGCTCCAAATTGAGTCATTCCAATTCCTAAAATTTTGTAATAATATTCTCTACCATTTAGAATCACTGTTTTGACATGAACTCTGTCAGAAAATTTATTTATCATTTAATCATATTATAATCACCTTAAATCTTAGGAAATTCATAACTTAAAATCTACAACTCCAAAATTAATAATTCTTTTTCCTGTGATCATTTTTTAATATGTATATTATTAATGTGTATTTTGTTCTTATGTTTGGTGTAATGTTAATTTTGCCTACACCATGTTTATTTGTTTGAATTGCTACGACTAGCAGTGAGGTCACGAGGATCTGAGGATCATCCTGATACCTGGAATCTCAAGGCCCAGGCAAGTTGTGCCCTTGATCACTTCTTTTACCCAGTCATGTTCTGATTAATCATAATGATCTGCATAGGTTAATTTTGATGGGACCCAATAGGTTATCCTAGTTTGTCTATCTTTATACCTTGTTTACCACTGAACTTTTTGGGTAGTACTTGCTAGTGCTATATGTGGTTTTGGGTATGAAGATTACACTATTCATGATTATACTCTTGTTATCAGTTGTTATTTATTGTTCATGATAAGATCATTATGGTAATTGGAACATGGAGAACCACCCGGGAAAACAGTGCTACCACGAGGGTGGAATGGGACGCCCTTGGCTGATTAATTAGGAAAGCTAGTGGAAGACTACCTTACCCGAAAGGGGCAAGGGCAGTAGGGGAGAGGTCAGTGTAGGGAGGCCCTCGGGAGGATTTTGCTGCGATGGCGGTCCTGCAAGGGATTCCTGCACTGGATCTTCCTATAAACTGTAGCGGGTTTTCGGAAGCTAGTGGAACTTTGTAAAGGCCTCGTAGTGGATCCCTAGCCATTCACCTCGGAAGTGTCTAAGGGCCTTGCAAACCCTGGCGACATGGGATACACGACTTGTGGGTAAAGATGCGCAACCTCTGCAGAGTGTAAAACTGGTATACTAGCCGTGCTCACGATCATGAGCAGCTCGGACACTCACATGATTAATTTATGGAACTAAATTCAATTTGTCATATGCATTGCATTGCAGGTGATGTTGTTACTTTTGATCTATTACTTAATTGGGTTTGGTATTTACTTATACTTAGTAACTGCTAATAAAATTTTGACCAACTTTAAAAGCAATGCTCAGCTCTAACCATCTTCTTTGGTAAGCCTTACACTTCACGTGAGCTTCCACCTTTGGCAAGTTCATGCACATTATTCCCCACAACTTGTTGAGCGATGAACGTATGTGAGCTCACTCTTGCTGTCTCACACACACCACAGGTCAAGAGCAGGTACCACAGGATGAGGCGCTTGGAGGATGCTGCAATGAGTTCGTGAGAGGTCTAGGTCGTCGTCTCCCAGTCAACTTTGGGTTGCTGGACCGTTGTCTCCTTATAATGTAATTATTTATTTTGTATAGAACTCCTGTTATATATAAAGATGTGACATTCGATCCTGTGCCATGATTCATCATATGTGTGAGACTTGGTCCCAGCACACCTGGTGATTATGTTAGCGCCCGGGTTTTGGACCCCTAAAATCCGGGTGTTACAGAAGTGGTATCAGAGGAATGTTGACTGTAGGACGAAACCTAGATAGAAATGGACAAAACCATTACCTACTTATCTTACTCTGATTCTTTTCTAAACTTATCTTAATCTTTTCTCATCTATTTCCGCTTTACTCTGATTATTCTTATCTTTTCTTTCTAAAAGACAAATGTGGATTTTACACTTTGAAATCCCATGCCTAAAGTGACCTTTAGGAATAGGAGACCTAATCCTAGGAACAAAAACAAAACTAATTTTTATATAGTTATCTATGCACTTGAATGTTTGTTCTTATGATATTTGTTTGATTTGGATCTTTGATTGCGTGTGATGGGTTGTGGAGTAATGTCCACAATTACATCTGCATATACACATAGGTATAAAAATATATTTATAAAATAACTAGACAGCCTAGATTATCCGCATTGGAATCTATCTAGCTTAAGAAATTTATCTTAATCCTAAAAGATCTCATTCTAACCAATTCCTCTTATCTTAAAAGGATTCTCCCTTATCTTAATAGATCCATCTCATCTTAAAAGATACTCATCTTATCTTGAAAAGATTTTATCCTTATCCTAATAGATCTAACTGACCTCAGAAGATTCTATCTTATCTTTATGGATCTGTCCTATCCTAATAAGCATACTTATCCACCCTAGTTTAACAACCATGATCTAAAGCAAATTAATTAGATCTTATCTAGTTAAACTAGTCATATCAATCTAATCTAGATCCCATCTAACCTAATATGGTCTAATCTAAAGTGACTTACCAAACATGTTAGATAATGCTGATAAAATAGATTAGACTCTACTCCTATAGAACTGGTTTTGACTTAGTTCACCCTGCACTAAATTAAGAATGATAGATCGACTTGACCATATGCAACTACCTTAACCATCTGATAGTTGCATAACCTCTCAATTATAAACTAGCAAGAGACTCTATCTTATCATAACATATCTAACTAATCTCAAAATAGCCTAACATATTCTACCCTGTTGAACCTATCTAACCTAAACTAGTCTAATCTAGTCATAATCCAATTTAATCTAGATCCTATCTTACCTAATGTGACTTGATCCAGTGTGGTCTAATGTTATCTAACTTAATGTGGTTCACTTAAACAGATTAATGACACTAGTAGAAGAGATTAGACCCCACTCGCCATGTATTAACTTATCTTAGCACATTGGATCAATACAACCATGAGCTAACCCAACCCATAGAGCCATGATGAATGGTATAACCTTTCTATTCCCACCTAATAACAAACAAACTTTTAACCTACATCTTGTAGTCTATCTCACCCATATATATCTCTCATCTTGACAGATTCTATCCTACCCTTAGATATTCACCTTATATGACTGATTACCCCAATCTGGACATAAAACAAAGATTAAGCCCTACCAAAGAATCTTTAGATTATAACCAGCTACTAGCTTATTCATTCCGCTTATTGAATAATTTCCTTTGCAAAACTATTACCATATGCTTCTAACTTTCATGGTCAATACCAGGAAAGGGAAGATTATCACGTAACAACAAAACAGAAAATGAGTCCTCCAAATCCTCCACCTGTTGAAATCGATCAAGTGGTTGCTACCCAAAGACTGGTAATACAACAGTTAACAGACCTGGTGACCGAGATGCAGAATCAGATAAGACAACAACGCGAGGAAATACGACAGGCCCGCCAAGAAATAAGGCAAGCACGGTTGGAGAGACAACAACAACAACAACCTCCACCACCACCCCCAACTTCACCAAGCTACATAGATATAAATTATGATGATTTGTAAGATCTATATGTTACTTTAGTAGTAGAAGATATGATATTATTCTAGAAGGAACAATAAGGTCTATTGACCCTATGTTTTAGAATTATACCTCATGCTGAGATTTCTTTGTTTGTGCATATGTTCCGAGAGCAATATGAGTATACATCCCTTTTCTTACAAATCTCGAGGGCGAGATTATTTTTAAGGGGGGTAGGATTTGTAACACCCAAATTCTGAATTAGGAATTGATAGAAGAAATCTGAGCAAACTACCATTGATAAATAATTAAACTTTATAATTCACCCTTTTTAAAGGTAAATAATCATAATAAAATAAATAAAGAAACACTATGTAGTAATTGTGCATCATGTGAAAGTTTAACTTGTGCATAAATTTGAAATCTAGAATTTAAAACTTGGTTTGATTTGAATTGGAATTTGGGTTTTTGAAAATAAGAAGAAAAGGAAAGTATATACAAAATAAGAAGTATAAATAAAAGTAAGACTAGAGTTTACAAGATATACTTTTAATCTGAGGAGAATTTACCCACGAATTTGATTTTGAAATTTGAACTCAAATTGGATTTGAAAATGGAGAAAAGAAAATAGAAAATAAAATGGAAAAAGAGAAAAACCCTAACCGGGCCGCAACCACACATTTCGGCCCACTTAAACTTCAGCGCGCAGCCCAACCTGGAATTGGCGCCGACATTGGGGCCCCACCTGTCGGTCCCTCGCGCTCGCGCCTCCACTGATTACCGGGTCCCGCGTGTCAGCCGTGTTTTCCTCGCATCCGCGTCGCACGCGCGCACTGACGGGCGGGTCCCGCGCGTCATACACCTCGTCCCCGCTTCCTGCGCATGACCGTGTCTCTCTGCGCGTGGGACCCACTTGTCGGGTTCGTCCTCTTCGATCGACCGAAACAACCTCCGCGCGATCGCTGGCGGACTCCGCGCTCGGGCGCGTAGTAATCGGCGCTTCCGTTGCGCCCTGGGCTATAAAAGAAGACCGCCGTGATCCCCCACCCTCATCTCATCCAATTGTACCCACATCCGAGCACCAACACCGTCGCCGCCGTGAGCTCGTAGGGCCGTAGTGACCCGTCGCCGTCGACTCCGCTCTATATCGCCGCCGGGCGGCCCGTGGGTGGCCGGTTGTGTTCGCCGGACCACGGGGAAACTATACGCGTGCTCGGACCGTGAAGATAGGCTTCCGGTCGGCGTGAATTGCTCGCCGGACTTCGAATTCGCCGCGGATCCGCACTCCTTCGTGGGCAGCTTCTCTCCGATCATCGCCGTGGGTAAGTCGCCTGCCCATTTAATCACCATGGTCCCAGCATTATTTTGCGCGCTTAGGATCGAAGTTTAGAACCCGGACGCGCGGGTCGGTCACCTCGCCGGTGATGGCGCCGCCGCGGAAGAGAAACGCCGCCGCGCGGCTCTGTTGGATTGGTGAAGACGCGTTCGCGGCCGTCGATCGGGGCGTGGACGGTTGAGATTAGATCGGGGCGTACCCCTTCGTGGCTTTGATCCGGGCCGTCGGATCCAATCGGACGGATCTGGGCGGATCCGGGGTATTTAAATCTACGCCGTTGATTTCCAATCCGACGCATAGCAGCGCATACCGGTTCGATTAAAACGCGATCTAATCTGGACCGTCTGAGTTAGATCGGGCGGTTGAGACTTCATGATACCCCTTCGGCCAGGGATTTTTGTTAAAGAGACCCTGGGGATTTCTGGAATCAACCCGCCGTCCTGTGCGGGTGTAGCCTGAGTCTTAGGTTTAATTACGCAGAGACCCCTGACCTTTCTTATAATTGAGGCCCAGTCCAGTGAATAGGAAAATCATAGAAAATGATTTTTAGTGTTAAAATAAATCCAGAAACTTAATTAATTCATAACTAATTCATTTTAGCTCCAAATTGAGTCATTCCAATTCCTAAAATTTTGTAATAATATTCTCTACCATTTAGAATCACTGTTTTGACATGAACTCTGTCAGAAAATTTATTTATCATTTAATCATATTATAATCACCTTAAATCTTAGGAAATTCATAACTTAAAATCTACAACTCCAAAATTAATAATTCTTTTTCCTGTGATCATTTTTTAATATGTATATTATTAATGTGTATTTTGTTCTTATGTTTGGTGTAATGTTAATTTTGCCTACACCATGTTTGTTTGAATTGCTACGACTAGCAGTGAGGTCACGAGGATCTGAGGATCATCCTGATACCTGGAATCTCAAGGCCCAGGCAAGTTGTGCCCTTGATCACTTCTTTTACCCAGTCATGTTCTGATTAATCATAATGATCTGCATAGGTTAATTTTGATGGGACCCAATAGGTTATCCTAGTTTGTCTATCTTTATACCTTGTTTACCACTGAACTTTTTGGGTAGTACTTGCTAGTGCTATATGTGGTTTTGGGTATGAAGATTACACTATTCATGATTATACTCTTGTTATCAGTTGTTATTTATTGTTCATGATAAGATCATTATGGTAATTGGAACATGGAGAACCACCCGGGAAAACAGTGCTACCACGAGGGTGGAATGGGACGCCCTTGGCTGATTAATTAGGAAAGCTAGTGGAAGACTACCTTACCCGAAAGGGGCAAGGGCAGTAGGGGAGAGGTCAGTGTAGGGAGGCCCTCGGGAGGATTTTGCTGCGATGGCGGTCCTGCAAGGGATTCCTGCACTGGATCTTCCTATAAACTGTAGCGGGTTTTCGGAAGCTAGTGGAACTTTGTAAAGGCCTCGTAGTGGATCCCTAGCCATTCACCTCGGAAGTGTCTAAGGGCCTTGCAAACCCTGGCGACATGGGATACACGACTTGTGGGTAAAGATGCGCAACCTCTGCAGAGTGTAAAACTGGTATACTAGCCGTGCTCACGGTCATGAGCAGCTCGGACACTCACATGATTAATTTATGGAACTAAATTCAATTTGTCATATGCATTGCATTGCAGGTGATGTTGTTACTTTTGATCTATTACTTAATTGGGTTTGGTATTTACTTATACTTAGTAACTGCTAATAAAATTTTGACCAACTTTAAAAGCAATGCTCAGCTCTAACCATCTTCTTTGGTAAGCCTTACACTTCACGTGAGCTTCCACCTTTGGCAAGTTCATGCACATTATTCCCCACAACTTGTTGAGCGATGAACGTATGTGAGCTCACTCTTGCTGTCTCACACACACCACAGGTCAAGAGCAGGTACCACAGGATGAGGCGCTTGGAGGATGCTGCAATGAGTTCGTGAGAGGTCTAGGTCGTCGTCTCCCAGTCAACTTTGGGTTGCTGGACCGTTGTCTCCTTATAATGTAATTATTTATTTTGTATAGAACTCCTGTTATATATAAAGATGTGACATTCGATCCTGTGCCATGATTCATCATATGTGTGAGACTTGGTCCCAGCACACCTGGTGATTATGTTAGCGCCCGGGTTTTGGACCCCTAAAATCCGGGTGTTACATAATAGACACACTCGGTGGATATATAGACAACCCCAGCCACAACCAGCAGAGATGAATCCTCCTAATCCTCCACCAGGCGGAGTTGACCCACTGATTGCAGCTCAAATGAGGATGATGCAGCAAATGGCGGACACCATGGCAGATATGCGCGCTCAGATGCAGCAAGAACGCCAGGAAATGCACCAGGAAAGAGAGGATGCACGTCGGGAGATGCGCCAGGAGCGGGAGGAGATACGTCAAGAGAGAAGGGCGCAACAGCAACAGCAACAAGCACCACTGCCTCCACCTCCACCACCAGTTCCACCCCGGGACAAGCACCGGGAATTCATGAGTCATAAACCACCAACCTTCTCCAACTCCGCGGATCCGCTGCAAGCAGATGACTGGCTAAAGTCTGTAGAAAAGATGCTCAACATAGCTCAGTGCTCGGACAGAGAGAAAGTACTCTACGCATCGGGTCGTCTTGCTGGTCCCGCTGCGGATTGGTGGGATGCGTACTACGCTGCTCATGCTGCTGTCGATACAATTACCTGGGCAGAATTCTCCACTCAATTCAGGAATTACCATATTCCTGCTGGGCTCATGAAGATTAAGAGAAAGGAGTTTCTATCCCTCAAGCAAGGAAGTATGTCCGTGAGCGAATATAGGGACAAATTCATCCAGTTATCTCGATATGCTCCTAGAGATATTGAGAATGATGAGTAAAAACATGAGCTTTTTCTGGACGGTTTGATTGGACCCTTGCAATATCAACTGGTATCGCACACATTCCCATCCTTCCAAAGGCTACTTGACAAAGCTATTGCTGTAGAAAACAAGAGGAGTATATTTGGAGAGAAAAGAAGGGTTGCTAACCAAGGGCAGGCTGGAAGTAGTTCCCGTCCTCGCTATACTACCACTCCAAGTACACCAGCTAGTGGCAGTTCTGGACAACAAACTCAACGGGCACCAACTGCTCCTCTGCAAGCAAGCACCCCAGCAGGACCCGTTGCTCCTAACACAACCACCAACAGGGCATGCTTCAAGTGTGGACAACCGGGACACTACGCCAACTACTGTCCCAACAGGGCTGCCTACACCACACCGGCTCCGATGAAGCAAGGTCAGGCCTCGGCAGGAAAGAGCCAGCCCCTATCTGTCAACCGGGGACAAGCCCATCATGCAGAAGTAGAAGCTGAACCAGGTGAACATGAAATTCAAGAAGAAGAGCTAGTTGAAGATGAAGTGGTCGGTGAAGAAGTCAACGAACAACAAGAATAGAGATAAACATAAACATAGATATATATATATACATATTTTACTATTTGTAAGACCTAAATATTAGTTTAGCTAGTAGTAGTATTTTACTATTTTAGTAATAATAATAAGGTCTATTGACCCTATGTTTTGCTAATGAGTTATGAATCATGCTGAGATTTTGTTTGTGCATATGTTTTGAGACAATATGGGTATATCTCTCTTTCCTTACAAATCTCGAGGACGAGATTTTTGTTAAGGGGGGTAGGATTTGTAAAGCCCAAAATTTGTATTAGAGAAAAAAATGAAAAAATAATAAATAAATATAATTATGTTAGTGTTTTAGGAATGTATTAAAATTCTCCAACGATTTTGAATTGGAATACCTTATAGTAAGAGGTTCATTGTAAGGAAGCTACAATCCCTAAAATAAACATGTTTTCTAATAGTCATTAAATAAAAGGATTCTATTTAATTTTCTATTGGTGGATTGTATAATTAAATTAACACATCTCCAAAAGTAAAGATTAAACATTTGTTCATTCTAAAATAAGCAACAAATATTTATTAACTTTGATCTTGGCACACATTCAAAGTACTACTTATCTAAAGGGGACAATATGAGAATATTTCATTTGACTAAATAGATATTTGATATACAAAATAAAATAAACCAAGTATAACATGTTGGAGTTTTGTTTGGACACTTAAATATACTTTAAGCTTAAACTCTATGTTAACTTAATTCGAAATTTGAATTTGAATTTAATGTGAAAGTAGGAAAGAAAATGAAAAAAAGAAAAAGACCTACCACTACCTGGGCCGAATCCCCACTCTGGCCCAGTTACTACTCGACTGTACCAGCCTGTCTTGCATCTGTGCCGACAGGTGGGGCCCACTCGTCATAAGCCGCTTCCACCCACGCGTGCACCGTGAAACTGACCAATGGGCCCGCACCATACTCTTGCCGCTGCCATGTGGGTCCCCACCACTGGTTGTCTTCCCCACAGACTCCTTCCCTCATCCACCGCGGATCTTCCCTCGGATTATGGTAACAAACGCGCGACAAAGCCTGAGACCGAATCCCCGTAATCCCCGCTAGGATTAGCACTGGTCGGACTCATCTTCTACGCGGTCCGAGGCCACAGCAACAACATCTCTGTGCTCGTGTGGATTCCGCGGATGGTTAAGACCTCGCTCGCCGCCCCCGGCTAGCCGCGGAGCTCGCGGGTCGTTGCACCGAACCGCGCTTAATCCGCAGGACCTCACCGGTCGGACTCCGCCGTAGCACTATAAAACTGAGCCCGTTACCCCGTATCCGCATCATCAGCGCTTCGTTCGTAACCTCGCTGGCGACAAGCAAACAGGGAGGCCACACGGGAACGGCGGCCCTACCGGCTCTCGGCCTTAGGGAAGGATCCGGGGAGCTCCATCGGGCGGCACTGAAGATGATTGTGGCCTAGCTATGCGGGATGGATTCTCTGTGAGTCGGTGATTTCTCGTCGTGTTTCCTTCGCCGCCGCAGCTCCACGGGCAACCGTGGTCGACCCCCTGCGCGACATAATCGACCGGTAAAGTCCTCCCCAATCGAATCGCCTCGCTTCCCTCAACATGTAGCACCATTCGATTCAAGAATTAGGGTCCGGGGTGGCTGGTTCGCTTGTCTCCGGCGCGGATCCGCCGTGTCACTGGGCGGCGCCGCCGTCTGGTTGCTCTATTGGGGGAGAAGACAACACGCGTCGCGACCGTCGGATCTTGCGAAAACGACCAGGATTAGAAAGCGGCTTACCCCTTTGGTCGGATGCAATCTGGAACGTTGGCGCGATATCAAACGGTGATGGGTGAGTCGGGTCGGGATCACTCTCATCCGTGGATGTTGGATCTAACGGTCAAAAGGATGTCTATGTTTTATGATGCACGATCTAATCCGGTGCGTCGGGTTTGGATCGGGCGGTTCAGGATGCAAGATACCCCTTCGGCCTAGAGATTTTTCTAAAGAGTCCCTGCTCTTTTTCGTAATTAACCCGCCGTCCACGCATATTCAAAGAACATCACGGACGGGTCCAGGATTTTGCAAATAGACCCTTGACCTTTTGGATAATGGTAGCCGCAGCCCAAGAGATCTTATTTCCTTATTAAATTAATTCTGGAAATTTATTTTTGTATAAGAACAATATCAAAAATACTTGAGAACTTAGAAAATTCATAGTTAAATCATTTTGACTCCAAATTGAGTCATTCCAGTTGCAATAATTTTGTGTTAATATTGTCTATCAACTAGTAACACTGTTTAACCATGAAACTTGAATTAAAATTGTTCATTTGAATTAATCTATTCTAGGTGGTTAATAACTTTAGAAATTCATAAATCCTTAACCGTAACTCTGATTTTAGTAATTCTTGAACCTACGATCTCGTAGCAACGCGTAGAATATTATTATGCAGTTGGTGTTTATGTTTGGTGTAATGTTAATTTTGCCTATACCATGTTTGTCTATATTGCTACGTTTAGCGGTGAGGACACGTGTCACCTGAAGAGCAAGTTGGTACCTGGAATCTCAAGTGCCAGGCAAGTTGTGCCCTTGATCACTTCTTTTTACACACTCATGTTCTAATTAATCATAATGATCTGCATAGGTTAATTTTGATGGGACCCAATAGGTTACCCTAGTTTGACTATCTTTATACTGTTGGGGACTTGTTCTCAAATGCTATGAGTTAAGAACCTTAACATAAAAAGTGTTAAATGTTAAAGTCTTTCGTCCTTCAAGACATTATGTCCCTTTGGATATAATGAATTCCGGACGAAGGTTATGAAGGAAGAGACCTTCGTAAGCTCGACAGATGATGAAGGAGAATACATATATGAAATACGAATAATAATATAGATATTATTATCAACTTATTTTTATTTTGCATTATCAAATTCATAATAACAAATTATAAATGTACCTTCGAATTGACGAAAGGTAAAGGTACAGGCGTGATGCGAGAAGCAAATGCCAAGTCAGCATGAACAGTACGGGAGTACTGTTCATCTATTTATAGGCACAGGACGCAGCCCGTGGAGAATTACATTAATGCCCTTTACATTTATCAATAACTCTATAGTGATTCTTCGAGGTCTAATTTGGCTTTTCATCATATAAGTCGGTTCCCCTTTTCTGCTGTCATACCGAAGCTTTTTCTGCGCATAGCTTCGTGATCATCTTATCCTTCGTCATGATCGCCTTCCGTCCTACTCAAGCTTCGTCTTGACCATACTCTTGTATACTCGTGACCCGATTTCGAAGATACCTGTTCACATATTTCACTTGGAAAACATTATCAAATTATGTTTTTGAGGACCTTCGGAAGCCGAAGGCCCCCAACAGTAGCCCCTCGCAATATTAATTTGCTGGAATGATAAATTCATATTGCGACATGGACGAAGGCTTTAAGCCGAAGGTTCGAAAAAACACCTTCCCTTTGCTAGAATAGCAACAGTCTTTGACAAGGAGGACCCTCCAGTTTTCAACGCACTAGGTGTATAATTAAGAGCTCACCACGAGTTTATTTGGCACGCTCTCTTGCCATCTGCTTTTACTCACCCAACTTTTAGCCTGCGCGCAACAACAATTGCTTGGCTTTTTAAATTTTTAAGCTTCAGTTTCGAGAGCACTTTCTCAGCGTTTGCGAAGATGTCTGAAGATAAGAAAGCTGTTGGTGATTCAAAGCTAAGCCTTTCTGAGGAGATGCATCTGGGCTTTCTTGAATCAATATCAAAGACTAATACAGAGAAGATTACTAGAGAGATTTTGGAGGGTTTATCTGAAGATACTGGTGACAGTGACAGTTATGATGTGGATAGTGGTGGTGAAGATTCCAAAGATCGACCTTGGCGACCAAGCCATGCGGTTTTTGGTAAATCCAGTATTAAAGAAAATCATCTTGTCAATATGAGGAGCAGATATTTTCGGGACTTGTCTGTTGTGAGGGCTGACGAAGGAGAGAAGACTTGTCCGACTCCCGAGGAAAATGAAGTCGTGATATTTCGAAGCTTCTTAAAGGCTGGACTACGATTTCCCTTGAGTAGTTTTGTCGTGGAAATACTGAAGATATTTGAAATCTACCTTCACCAACTTACCCCCGAAGCAATCATAAGGATGAACATCTTTGTGTGGGCCGTGAGGAGCCAAGGTTTGGAACCTAATGCAAAAAGCTTCTGCAACGTACATGAGCTATTGTATGAGACAAAACCCTGGGGTAAAGAGCAGTATCACAACAATTTTGGCTGCTACAGCTTCGGCGCCCGGTCTGGGTCAAGCTACCCCGTGCCAACCTTTCGAAAGAGGTGGCCCAGCGACTGGATGACGGAATGGTTTTATGTGAAAAATGACTTGAAATCACGGGAAGATATTAAAGGTATCATTATGCGCCCTATCTGGCAACGCTTCGGCCTCTGGAAGCCGAAGGTGGAAATGAATGAAGCAGCCGAAGAATGCCAGAGAGCCTTCGGCGTTGTTTGCTCTTTTATTGGGACAAGGGATTTGGTCCAAGAACACATTGCTTTCAGAGTATGGCCACTTGTGGAAAAGTGGGAAATGCTGGAGGAGACCATTAAAGAAACTGACGAAGGTGGACTAGTCAGGCTAAAATATACATTCAAATACGGAGATAAGTTCGTTAAGCCAGATGATGACTGGTTGAAAAGTATTGAGGCCATAAGTGACAAATTGCTTGGGGTATACTCAAAGGCCGAAGATACTGCATTATCAGCGGCCTTTAGAGGCCGAAAGAAGAAAAGACTCAACCGAGTATTTGATGCAATTGGGTTTGTTTACCCCGACTACCGTTATCCAACGCGGGGTCAAAAAAGAAAGAATACATCTTCTGCGAAGGAAACTGCTTCAGCCGCTCCTAGCGAGCCGGCGCCGAAGAGGAAAAGGGTAAAGGTTCTCACACACCGGCCACGTTATATTGAACCGGCCACAGTGCCTGAGTTTATCGGTGAGACCTCTTCGGCCACCGAAGCTAAAGAACCAACTCCACTGCCAAAAATCGAAGAGCTGGCCGAAGTGCCAGCAACAGAAAAAACAGAAGAACCGAGGACTGAAGAAACAAAGACATCAGAAGTTTTAAGTCCTTCAGCAAAAATTGAGGCAGCAAAAAGCCAAAAGGGTCCAGCAGTGACCCCGAAAAGAAAAAGGATGGTTAATGTGCTGGATGTTTTGGAGACAATTAAGTCTTCAAGCACAACTCCGAAGAAAATTGTTGAAACTTCCGAAGTGCATACTGAAGCCTTTGTTGCCGAAGCTTCAAAGCAATAATCTGAAACTGAAGCTGGGCCTTCAGAGCCCACCAAGGTAAAATCCTTGGAAGCTGAAGAAACAAAAATGGCAAAGCCAATTTTGGTTGAAGAAACTTGCACTGCTGCCCCCGAAGCATCCTCCAAAGCCCTCGATTATATTGTACGACATGCTTCGGGAAAAAGATTATCTGAAGAAGAGATTTTTGAAGCTAATTACTATGCCCGAGAACTGAAGTATCCAAAGGGGGCCTTAGTATTCAATGGCACAGACGAAGATGACTTCTTATACTGTCTCCCAGATAACAAAGAATTATCCGTCTGCCGGGAGATGGCTAGAAGTATGGGGTTCCCGAAGCTTGAAGCTGGCCTCTGCGCTATGACAAAGGACGATCTTACAGATAGCCTCGCATATAATAGTCTGAAGGTATGAAAATTGTATATTTGGAAATTTATAATTTTTGAATTATTCTTTTATTCTTATACTAATTCTTTTCATATAGGGTTTAATACTTAGCAACGCTTTGAGAGCGCAAAGGAATGCTGAAGACGAGAGCTATAATATTGCTTTCAACAACCTATGAATAGAGGTTATTAAGCTGAGGAACGAAGCTTTGGAAAAAGACAAAATTCTGCTTACATTGGTGGATAAGATAAAGGAAGACGAAGCTTCTTCTAAAGCACAAGCTGAGGCTCAGAAGCACGAAATCGAGGATCTTCGGAAACAGTTAGCCAGAGCTAAAGAAGAACGCATACTTGAAGAGACGAAACGAGACCTTAGCGATCAATGGGCAAATCATTTAGAAGGAAACGTTGAAGAGCTTCGTGCATCCAAGAAAAGGTGCTATGACAAATCTATAGAATGCGCTAAGAAAATAAAAACTAGCTTCGCCGTCGTTGGCGCATTCTCGAGCGAGGAAAACTTCACAAGGGGTAACCCCGAAGGCCCGATTGAATGGATCAATCACGAAGCTGAGGCCTTTGAGGAAATTTTGAATAGCCGCGGAGACATATGTGCCTTTTCGGGTGCCAGGGGGATTGCTACTATTTTGCAGAGGAAAGGCTGTGAGCATGTGAAATCTTTGGCACAACCCGAAACTGCCTTATCCTCCGAAGATATAAAAGACCCCTCGGCCGAAGCAAGCATGGTTGGTGGAAAATTTTTCACCGACATCTGGGACAATGGTGGCCGGGAAATGGCCCAAGAAATTATTCAAAAAAGAGAAAAAGGCATTCATGATGCTAGAAAAGTAGCAGAGGCCGCTGAGAAAAGCGCAGAGCCCGAAGGGCAAATAGGTATTAACTAGTGGTTTTCGACCATTTGCTGTAATTTTTTGATTCGAACTTGTTCACGGTTTGTAATAGTAATAAATCCGTATCTACTCTTCCCTCAGAACCTGCTGAGCCATCTCCGGGCCCCCACATGAAGGGGGATGATGAAATTAGACAAATGGCCGAAGCCATCATGGATAAAGTTGTTGATCAGCTTCTAAACGAAGCTGCAGAAGTAGTCCTAAGGGAAGATTAGACGCCGTTGTAAAAACATTTAGAATGTAATGTTTGTTGAAAATCATGTATAATATTGTATAACTTTGGATGTAATATATCAGCTGTTTATAGTTCTATTCTTTGCGATGCATGAAACATTATATACATACCGTTTTTGAGCCTTCGGCGAAAAACACCTTCCCTTCTTTTCATGCTTCGTAAATAATATCCGTGTTCTCATAAAATCAGTAACCAATCCTCGTAAAATCAATAATCAATAGATCTTTCCGTTTCAGAGTTTGACGAAGATATAACTCTTCAATGGCTATTGTTAGTGCCATGTCGCTATTTCTTCAAAACGATCTTCGAATATCAATATTGAGACCCCCCTTCTTGCGTTGTTGATGCACTATGATGTATGATGTTATGCTATGCAAATGATGTAATGATGTGATGTTATGCAAAATGATATTTGCCGAAAGTCGACATTTATTTTTCACTGTAAGCCTCCCTTAGGAGCTTCTTCGTCTTTTACTTCAGCGGAATCAGCGTTTATTTTTCACTGTAAGCCTCCCTTAGGAGCTTCTTCGCCTTTTACTTTCAGCGGAATCAGCGTTTATTTTTCGCTGTAAGCCTCCCTTAGGAGCTTCTTCGCCTTTTACTTTCAGCAGAATCAGCGTTTATTTTTCGCTGTAAGCTCTGCATTCCCTTCGGAATGACTTTTGAGCAGAAAACTTACACTACGCTTCCTTAGGAACGACTTTTGAGCGGAAAACTTACACTGCGCTCCCTTAGGAACGACTTTTTGCTGCTTCGAAGAAATTGCACTGTATTCCTTAGAACAAATTTTTGATAATTCAAAGGTCCTCCTTGCCACCATAAATTCTTATGCTTCGGCCACTTAAGTCTATGGAGAAGACATATTTTTATTATGGTAAAAAGCGAAACTGTTACAAGAGATTAAAAAGCGATAAAAAGCACTTAAACTTCCCATAATTGTTCCTTATTAAAAAGAAAGTAAGACTGAAATGCGAAAATGCGAAAAGCCGCTCTCGAGGTAGGATATTTGTCAGTAAATATGCTTCGACTCTGGCACAGTGCTATTGACTGTGCGAGCTTCGGACTCCTCTCTGAAGTCCCGCTGAAGGTGAGTGTGCTGACTCCCTTCTGGCTGGTGACCTCGTTGCATTGGTGGTGGCGGTGGAGGCTGTTGCCAAGATGCTTGGGGTTGACTCGCCGAAGCAACAGAAGCTGCAGGGTGATTGCCTACATATTCTGGAATGTAAGGCGAATGGTACGAAGCAGTATGCATGACTTGCTTCAGCTGACTCTGTTGCGCTGCAGCTTCTGCTATCTCCTTTTGCTTCTGGATGGTAACATGGCACATCCTGGTGGTATGGCCCTTGTCTTCACCACAGAATATGCAGTAAATTTTTCTTGGTTGATCCCCAAATCTTCCCCCGAAGCCCCTGGCGCCTCTGCCCCTTGGCGCTGGCGGCCAGAAAGAGCTTTGCTGCTGCCCCGAAGCTTGCGAGGAGTACTGTGGCCTTTGCTGTTGACTCTTTCTGTCATCACTTTGAGTAGAGTTGTGAATTGACCTGACGTGCCTCAGATGGAATCTTCCTCCGAAGCCCCTGGTCATTTCAGAGAACCTGAATGCTTCCTCCCTTCTTTGGCGAAAATCATTGTCGGCTCGAATATACTCGTCCATCTTCTGGAGCAGCTTCTCCAAAGTTTGAGGAGGCTTTCTGGCAAAGTACTGAGCTGAAGGTCCCGGCCGAAGCCCCTTGATCATGGCCTCAATGACAATTTCATTGGGCACTGTTGGTGCCTGTGCCCTCAGACGCAGGAACCTTCGGACATACGCCTGAAGGTATTCTTCGTGGTCCTGGGTGCACTGGAATAAAGCTTGAGCAGTGACTGGCTTCGTTTGAAACCCTTAGAAGCTGGTTATCAACATGTCCTTGAGCTTTTGCCATGAGGTGATTGTCCCTGGCCGAAGAGAGGAGTACCAGGTTTGTGCAACACTCCTGACAGCCATGACGAAAGACTTTGCCATGACCGCCGTGTTGCCACCATACGAAGATATGGTTGCTTCATAGCTCATCAAGAATTGCTTCGGGTCTGAATGACCGTCGTACATGGGGAGCTAGGGTGGCTTGTAAGACTGTGGCCAAGGTGTAGCCTGCAGTTCTGTTGACAGAGGAGAAGTATCATCAAAAGCAAAATTTCCATGATGGAAATCTTCATATCAATCATCCTCATTGTAGAAGCCCTCCTGATGAAGCTCTCTGCGCGGAGGCCTTTGGTTCTGGTCATCTTGAGCAAGATGACGAACTTCTTCAGAGGCTTCGTCTATCTGCCTTTGTAGGTTAGCCAGACAAGCCATCTTTTCCTTCTTCCGTTGGACCTGTTGATGGAGCATCTCCAAGTTTTGGATTTCTTGATCCAAGTCGTCCTCCGGAGGCGTTGGACTGGTGGCCTTCCTCTTCTGGCTTCGGGCCTCCCTGAGAGAAAGGACATCCTGATTGGGATCCAGAGGCTGTAGAGTGGCAGCCCCTGTGGCTGAAGCTTTCTTCGGCAGCATGACGAAGGTGATGCTTGCCGAAGATGTTCAAAACTCAAAAAATGGACGTGAGTTCACCGGAGGTGGGCGCCAATGTTGGGGACTTGTTCTCAAATGCTATGAGTTAAGAACAAGGCAACATAAAAAGTGTTAAATGTTAAAATCCTTCGTCCTTCAAGACATTATGTCCCTTCGGATATAATGAATTCCGGACGAAGGTTATGAAGGAATCGAAGAGACCTTCGTAAGCTCGACAGATGATGAAGGAGAATACATATATGAAATACGAATAATAATACAGATATTATTATCAACTTATTTTTATTTTGCATTATCAAATTCATAATAACAAATTATAAATGTACCTTCGAATTGACGAAAGGTAAAGGTACATGCGTGATGCGAGAAGCAAATGCCAAGTCAGCATGAACAGTACGGGAGTACTGTTCATCTATTTATAGGCACAGGACGCAGCCTGTGGAGAATTACATTAATGCCCTTTACATTTATCAATAACTCTATAGTGATTCTTCGAGGTCTAATTTGGCTTTTCATCATATAAGTCGGTTCCCCTTTTCTGCTGTCATACCGAAGCTTTTTCTGTGCATAGCTTCGTGATCATCTTATCCTTCGTCATGATCGCCTTCCGTCCTACTCAATCTTCGTCTTGACCATACTCTTGTATACTCGTGACCCGATTCCGAAGATACCTGTTCACATATTTCACTTGGAAAACATTGTCAAATTATGTTTTTGAGGACCTTCGGAAGCCGAAGGCCCCCAACATATACCTTGTTCACCACTAAATTTTTGGGTAGTACCTGCTATTGCTTTATGTGGTTATGGGTATGGAGATACATTTTATTCATGACTATACTTTTATTATCATTTGTTATTTACTGTTCATGATAAGATCATTATGTTAATTGGAACATGTTGAACCACCCGAGAAAACAGTGCTACCACAAGGGTTTAATGGGACGCCCTTGGCTGATTAATTAGGAAAGCTAGTGGATGACTACCTTACCCGAAAGGGGCAAGGGCAGTAGGGGAGTGGTCAGTGTAGGGAGGTCCTTGGGATGATTTTGCTGCGATGGCGGTCATGCGAGGGATTCCTGCATTGGAGCTTCCTATAAACTGTAGCGGGTTTTCTGAAGCTAGTGGAACTTTGTAAAGGCCTCGTAGTGTTACCCTGCCTCGCCTCCTCGGTAGAGGTGTATGGGATTGGCCGTCTCTTGGCAGATGGGTAACATGACTTGTGGGTAAAGATGCGCAACCTCTACAGAGTGTAAAACTGGTATACTAGCCGTGCTCACGGTCATGAGCAGCTCGGACACTCACATGATTAATTTATGGAACTAAATTCAAATTGTCTTATGCATTGCATCGCAGGTGATGTTGTTACTTTTGTTCTACTACTTAATTGTGTTGGTATTTACTTATACTTAGTAACTGCTAATAAAATTTTGACCAACTTTAAAAGCAATGCTTAGCTTCAACCATCCTCTTTGGTAAGCCTTACACTTCACGTGAGCTCCCACCTTTGGCGAGTTCATGCACATTATTCCCCACAACTTGTTGAGCTATGAACGCATGTGAGCTCACTCTTGCTGTCTCACACCCCCCACAGGTCAAGAACAGGTACCGTAGGATGAGGCGCATGGAGGATGCTGTGATGAGTTCGTGAGAGGTCTAGGCCGTCGTCTCCCAGTCAACTTTGGGTTGCTGGACCGTTGTCTCCTTATATTGTAATTATTTATTTTGTATAGAATTCCTGTTATGTAGTAAAGATGTGACATTCGATCATGTGCCATGATTCATCATATGTGTGAGACTTGGTCCCAGCACACCGGGTGATTATGTTCGCGCTCGGGTCTTGGTGCCCCGAAATCCGGGTGTGACAATCGCTCAGCTTTAAGGATTTTCATCACGTAGCCGGGCTGCGGTCTCCCACTAGTGGTCATCTATAAGGATGACCACCAGCCTTGTGGTGGAGAGAAGCGAGCCGGGCTGTGGCCTACCCCCAACCCTCAGCTTCAAGGATGTTCATTAGCCTTACAGGGGTGGAGAGCAAGCCGAGTTGTGGTTCTGCCTTCCACATGAGCTGGTGGCCCCCTTCTTTCTCTAGCATTTGGAGGAAGGGATGTTCACCAGCCTTGCGAAGGAGGCAAACTTTGGCTACGCGGAGCCGGCAGGACCGCAAGCGCCGTCAGCTGCCGAGCTTCCAACTCCTTGGCTTGGATGGTCTTGTCATCACCCCCGTAGGAGGGCGGGGGCGAGGGCCTCATTGCCATGGCGCATGCACTGAGGTGGTCGCTGCTGCTGGCGAGCCGCTGCTGCAGAGGTGGTCGCCGCCGCTGGCCAGACCACTAGCACCGCCTGCCGCCGTGCACCCAACTCTTTGGCTGTAATGGCCTTGTCGTCACCCCTCGTATGAGGACAGGGGCGAGGGCCTCTTCGCTATGGCGCGCGTGTTGAGGTGGCCACCGCCGCTGGCAAGTCGCCCAGGAGGATTCCGCGAGGACAACGGCCGTGAACTTCCAGCGTGACCATGCTGGCGTCGAGTAGTTTACACCTGTAGAGATGGAGCTAGGACTCCACTTGAAGGCAAATGTAATAACTTTTTCTTTTGTAAGGTACTTTTTTTAGTACTATATATCAAGCAGTATTAGCACTTATCTGTGTATCACCTGCCCCTGTTGTATGTGATGTTGTCGACTCCTCCCTGGTACCTGGCCCCCCTGGGATGCAGGCTCGATGTGTCAAGGTTGAATACCAGCGTTCCTGAAAGAGTTGGCAACAACCCCCAGGAGGTAGCCCCGACCGAGACCTGGACCTATACACAGCTTCGGCTAGGGGGCGTTAGTAGCACACCCATAGGATCCCTCGTCTGACATTAGCCATCCTTTGATACATGCTCGGGACTTGCAGGACTTAGCCTGAGAAGACAAGTTGTGTGTTCGGACCCCCTGGGCTGCGGTTCTAGATACTAGGACGCCCGTCGCAGAGTGGTGGAGCATGCAGGCTTACGGTACGGGACCAGGCTAAGCGGCTACACGGCTCCAGACCACCATCAGAGACAAGTGTCCATTCTCTGGAGCCGGACCCTAGGTTGTCGGACCCATAGTACTATAGCTCCAAATACTAGGTCACCCGTCACAGAGTGGTGGGCTGTGCAGGCTTACGCTACGGGACCAGGCTAAGCGGCTACACTACACCGGACCACCCCATGGAACGAGCTCCCATTCTTTAGAATCAGCCCCCAGGCTACTGGACCTCCCTGCTTTCGTAAGGGGGCCCTAAACTGCAAGCCTGGCTACTCAATTCGGATGTCATCATGCCAGGACAGATGGGAACCGCACGGGTGGGTTAGATAAAAATTAACGTCCGGAAACTGCAGGGTAACACCATGAAGCAGGAGGATAAAACTATCATAGAGGCACATCCGAAGGGGTAAATCTTCTCTTTATAACTTGGCATGCATGGGTGCTGACCAATAGGCCGGGCTTATGAGGGCGGACCTCGCCGGGCTCGCGCACACGTATGTATAACCTAGCTACAAAAAGGGAGAAAAACTCAACCCTTCAGACCTGCTCCTATGGATAGAACTTACAGAGATGCTCCAAGGGTCAGGAAGAGGTACCCCTTCGGTTGCAACGAGGTGGTCACCCTCGGGTCGGCATATTTCCGTCGCCTTGAAGGGTCCTTCCCAGCTGGGGGAGAGTTTGCAGAGCCCTTCTCGGTTCAGTACTCGCCTTAGGGCTAGGTCCCGACCCTAGGTTCGCATCTACGTTTAATGATGGAGTCCACGTCCTCACGCCATAGCCGTTCCTGCATAGGCCCATGAAATGAGTGGACCCGTGGGGAGTCCAGAAGGGTTTTGGGGGAAGGCAGGCTTCGGCCCCGCAGACCAGGGAGTACGGGCCCCCGGTGGCCCGTCTAGTTGCCGTCACCGGAGTCGGAGTCTCTGGTGAAAACATCCTTCAGGACCCCCTCGGGTGACTGATACCCGAGGTCTAGTTCAGCCGCAGCCATCTCGTCGTCATCGACCCTCTCCTTGCCAGGTCAGCGACGAGGTGGGAGTCGTCCCTAGTAGACTGCTCGCGCCACGCGCTGACACGTATCGCGAGGTCGATGATCTCGCGACACTCTGCGGCGCTGTGGCGACCCTTCTGCGGCCGTGGTCGTTTGTTGCGGTCGCCTCGGCCCCCAGTCGCAGCTGCAACGACCAGAGCGGTGGAATGCAGCTTCTCGTGGCCGTGGTTCTTTTTCTTCTTCTTTTTGCCGTCCTTAGCGACAGCACCTGAGCCACCTGTCTGGGCAGCCCCGGTCTGTGGCGCCGAGTGCCACGCACGACCCTCGGCGGCTCTGGCGCATTTGTTGGCCAGAGCGAAGAGCATGGAGACAATTTTCACATCGTGCGTGGCCAACTTCTCCAATATCTTTTCATCACGCACTCCTTGACGGAAGGCCGTGATGATAGAAGCGTCAGAGATGCGAGGTATTGTACCCCGCACCTTGGTGAAGCGGGAGATAATCGTCCGGAAGGTTTCCCCAGGCTCCTGCCTCACTGCGTGGAGGTGGGCCTCTACGCCGTGTTGTTGGTAAGCGCTGGCGAAGTTCACCGTGAACCGCACGCAGATCTCTTCCCTGGAGTAGACTGATCCTGGGGCAAGGTTCATGAGCCAAGTCCGGGCGAGCCCAGACAAGGCGACATAAAAATATGTCGCCATCACAGCGATGTTTCCACCTGCTGCTGTGATAGCCATGACGTACACCTGCAGGAATTCTGACGAATTTGACGTTCCGTCGTACTTTTCTGGCAGGTGCGGCCAGAACTTGGATGGCCAGGACACCGCGCAGAGGTGATCTGCGAGAGCGGCGCAGCCCACGCCAGCCAATGGGACACCCGCCTGGAACCATGCGCCCACTGGGGTTTGCGGTGCTACCGCAACGAAGTCTTGATCGAGGTTGCGACCCTCGATGTTTTGCTGGCGCTCACGCGCCCTTTCCAGAGAGACGCAGGCATCCTCGCCCGCTCGCCTGCGGTTGAGTTCTGTTCGCAGGTCTTTAGACCTCTCCAGAGAGACTGGGGCGTCCTCCACCGCGCGCCGACGATTGAGCGCACAGATGCCGACGCCTCATGTTGACGCCAGGACGACCGAGGTCTTGGCCTAGTTGAGCCAGAGTGCGCCATGCCGAGTAGACAGTCGACGTCGTCCCGCCACTGCTTCATGGCCCCTGGAGAGGCCATGGAGCTAGGAGGATGGCACAGCAATTCCCTAGCTGCTGACAGCGCCCCAGGTCCAGCCCTAGACGTCATGGATGTTTGCGTGGGAGTGTGCTGCCGTGTAGAGTGAACATCTAGCGCTGCAGTAGGCACCGGGAAGTTGGTGGCCCACGGAGCAGAAGTGGCAGCCTCCTCCTCCAGCATGAAGTCCTCGGGCACAAAATCTTGCACTATACCACAACACTAAATTAGCGTCTGACAACCGTCGCTATAAATACAGTATAAGCATCAAACTGTTAGTCGGTATATGTCAGTCACAGACTGTCAGTCGCTAATTTTCTATTTCCTAATTAAACATCAGTCGGTATATATACACACAAATAGTGTTGAACAATAAGTCGGTATAAGTTTTTTTTGCATCATTGGATCAGTCGGCATAAAAAGGCTCAGGACTAATTGCCCCCGCGCGCTTCACTTGGTCCATTGGCGCGAAAATTTCACAAGCGCGGCCCACCTGAAGCAGGCCAATTCCTAGCTGTCGCCTATTCTTTTACTGAGCCAAACCCTAGATAGTTATTTTCTTCTTCCCAATTCCAAATCGCCGCCACCCCGTTCAGCATCAGCATGAACGCACGCAGCGACGATCCTCCTTCCCAATTCAAGCCGCCGCCCCGAGTGTCTAGCAAGCGTCATGCGTGCGTTCATCCCCTACCTCTCATCTCTCATGTGTGCATCCTCTATCCCAAATCCATCGTGAATCATCCCTCCCCAAGTTGTTATGGTCAAGCCGGCGGTTCCAGGTACTTATTTTTTGTTGTACCCCTGTCCTCCCAAGCCTCTCTCCATCTTACATGCTACCTTGACTTGAGGCAATGTGCTAAGAATCCAAGTAGGAGTGAAAGACCAAGGAGACCAACTCAAATCGTTGCACTGCTAGAAGCACGCTGAGTACAGGAAGTTCGATGGGAGGAATAAAAAGGATTTTTTTGAAGAGAAGAGACATCGCCTGATTCTCCAAGGACAAGGCTTAGGCAACGAAGTAGTGCACAGGTCAGTCCGTGTTCTTTCCTTAACGAAGTCCAGTTTGGTTTGTAGGTGAATGGATAATTTCCTATCCATGTTTGTGAATTGTAAACTTGATTAGTGTAAATTGTAGTAAGAATAAATAAAAAATTGTGACTTGGAGCTACGTATGGCAACTATAGTGCAAATGGGAATTCATAAATGCACAGTTTCAAGTACTGTAGTGCCTAGTTCAACTCCTATGGCATGGGTTTCAGACTAACAAATTAGTAGCAGGATGGGTGGCTGTTCAATTTGAAAAAAACACATGGAAAAAAACACAGGCGAGGTCAAGTTCGCTGAGCCGTACCGTGCAGATATTGGCATGCATGGCTTACAAGCTTAAGGAAGCAAACGTGCATGCGTGATGGTACACAACAAGGTCGATGTCATGTCAGGTTTCTTGTGTTCAATTTGGCTATATGAAAAAATCACCCATGATAAGTAGTTTATGAAATTGGCTATATGAATTGCATAGGTTGCTGACCCTAATTATGAGAAATATGGTAAACCACAAGGCAAATAATTGTATGTTTAGATATTTATTTCACTTCTAATTGTGTGTTAACATATTTTATTGTTCCTATATATTTAAAGCAATGCTATTTTTGTAAACCTATCGATTGAAGACTCGCGCAAGGCACGAGCAAGCTACTAGTAATATGAAATAGCACTTGCGTTCGGAGATCAACGATTCACAAGATTCTGTGTAAACAATAAGGCTGAACCAATTTCATTTTTTTGTTATCAATAAGGCTGAACCAGTTTTTGTTTCTGAAAAAATTGACTAATAGTAATTGGAAGCACCATGATGTCTTTGTAGCTTACTATCTCATTTATGTGCACTTATCTAATTTAATCCATTCATACACTGCAGCATCTGAACCTACATTTGATCTAGTGCTAGCACAACCTCTTATTTGAATAGAAGGCTAAAGGTGAAAGAACCCGCACAGACTCTTGTGTGACGGTATGATTGTCTTTCTATTCATCTTTTTTCATAACACGTGGATTTGAATATCATATACATGGACATAAATATAGATATATAAAATTATATGACTATTGTATTTCTTATGATATTTTATTCATTTTGGAAGCTATCTGGTCCCCTACACAAAGGTTGATGGATAAAACATGGATCGATAATGATGCTAGGTACAAAGCATGTTTCACCAAATTAAATGACACACATGGTTAAAATGTCATTTAACATAAAAATATTGTAGGCACAACAAGGCATATTTGCAAGGAGTGAATGGTTTCTTAGCTTTTGCATTTAGAAATTCAGTAGTAGGAAGTAAGATCTTATGCCCCTGTAGAAAGTGTGTCAACTCATTTTGGAAAGAGGCAAGTGAAGTACGTGAGCACTAGATATGTGATGGGTTTCTTAAAGGGTACATGATATGGAACTTACATGGAGAAGCTAGCTCTTCTGTGAATCATGGGAACTATGACGATGCTGAGGTTATTGAGGAGCCTAACGAAGATGATGACATATCTGGTTTGCTTAGAGATTTTGCTGCTGGTTTAGATGATAAAGGTGATTTTGAGGACAATAGTTCCATTATTCGGTGTTGTGATGAGCTAGCGGCCATTGAAAAATTGGTAGCAGAAAACAAAAAAGAGTTGTATCCTAATTGCAAAAAATATACACTGTTTCATTTCCTAGTTAGATTGCTTCACATCAAACTCCTTGGAGGATGGACTGATAGATCTATGAACCTGCTACTAGATCTACTTAATGATGCACTCCCTGAGGGTTCAACATTACCTAAGAGCTTTTATGAAGCTAAGAAATTGGTGAAATCTATAGGAATTGGATACAATAGTATTCATTCATGTAAAAATGATTGCATCCTTTATTCGAAGGATAATGCAAAATTGAATTCATGTCCAAAATGTAAGGTTTCACGTTGGAAATCAATAAGGAAGAGTCTAGATGGAAAACATATATACAAGGTTCCTAGAAAGGTTCTCCGCTACATTCCAATAACAAAAATGCTCCAAAGGCCATTCATGACCCCTAAAGTAGCAGGTCTAGCAAGATGGCATGATGAACACAGAATAAAAGATGGTTTGTTAAGGCATCCTGCAGATTCACCTTTATGGCAAGACTTTGATAGAAAACATCCAGAGTTTGCAGCAGATAGCCGAAATATTCGTCTAGCATTTGCAACTGATGGCTTTAATCCATTTAGGAGCATGAATGTTAGCTATAGTGTTTGGCCTGGCATTTGTATTCCATATAATTTCCCCCCTTCAATGTGCATGAAGCAATCAAATTTCATCCTTTCTTTGTTGATTCCTGGCCGAAATAGTCCTGGTAGTGACATGGATGTCTATTACCAGCCACTTGTTGATGATTTATTAGATATGTTTGCTAATTGAGTTAGAACCTATGATGCTTCAAAGAGTGAGTTTTTTCAGCTACGAGCTGCAGTAATATGGACTATTACAGATTTCCCTGGCCTAGGATATGCATCTGGATCTGTCACATCAGGTGAAGCAGCATGTCCTGATTGCCATTACTACACAAGTTCACTTAGACTTGGAAATGGTAGCAAGACTTGCTTTATGGACCATCGTAGTTTTTTGGATGAAAACCACCCATTTAGATTTGATGTTGACAAATTTGGTTGTACTGAGTTTAGGGCAGCACCTACTCCACTATCTGGAGAGGAAATGTTGGAGTGCACTAAACATCTTAATCCAATTTTTGGCAAGGACCCATCTGGGAAGAAACCAACAAGCAAGAGACGCAAGAAAGGGGAACCATTGGTCATTTTCAAAAGGAGATCTATTTGGTTCATGCTACCATATTGGAAAGATTTAATGTTGCGACATAATTTTGACTTCATGCACATAGGAAATAATGTGAGCGAAAGCTTAGTTAATACATTCATGGGCACCGATGGGAAATCAAAGGATAACTTGAATTCTCGGTTGGACCTTCAAGCTTTAGGTATTAGAAGTGATCTTCATCCTATAAAAGTTGAAGACCAATTTTATTTACCACCTACACCTTACTCAATGAGTCCTGATGAGAGGAAATTATTTTGTCAAGTACTTAAAGGTGTGAAGTTTCCTGAGGGTTATGCATCTGATATACGTCATAATGTACATGTTAATGAGAGAAAGATAATTTGGTTTAAGAGTC
Source organism: Zea luxurians (assembly GCA_029449295.1). Classification (NCBI taxonomy): domain Eukaryota; kingdom Viridiplantae; phylum Streptophyta; class Magnoliopsida; order Poales; family Poaceae; genus Zea; species Zea luxurians. The sequence continues at coordinate 92,702,382 of JAOPSE010000008.1, read as the reverse complement.
ATGAGAGCCATATTATTCTACAACACTTGTTGCCGCTTGCATTGAGGAAAATATTACCGGAAATAGTTGGTGCTGGAGTGATTCGTATAAGTAATTTTTTCAAGAAACTTTCATCACCTGTCATTCGAATAAGCGATATGGAAAAGCTTGAGGCTAATATAGCTGAAACCCTAAGCTTTCTTGAGACCATTTTCGTGCCTTCATTTTTTGATATCATGGTACACTTGATGGTACATCTTCCTACCCAAGCAAGGATAGCTGGTCCCGTCCATTTTCGTAGCATGTGGCCCATAGAGAGGTAATTTTTTGATATCATGGTACACTTTATTCATATTGCAGTTTATTGAAAAAATTACTTACACAATATTTTTGTAACATTTTCAACATGCCTATTACTTATGTGAATAGGTATCTAATGAGATTGAAGGGTTCTGTTCATACAAAGAGTCACTGTGAGGGATCAATTATGGAATGGTCTATGTTTAGTGAGTGTCTTACATTTTGTGTTCGCTATTTACATGGTGAGACTCAATTGAACCATCAAGTTAGATATGACGAAGATTGTACTACAACTCCTTTCTTCCATACCATTGGCCAAGGATTCGCTGGGAAGTGTTTAGTTAATTTAGACCATAAAACATGGCTACAAGCTCATAGATATGTTTTGTTCAACTATGACAATATAACACCTTACTTGGAGTAAGTTATCTATATCTCTTGTCATCACACGATCACTTTTCTTTGTATGCTAAAGTGATAAGATGACCTTTGCAGCAAGCATGCTCACTATTTGTCCTCAATTGGTCATCGAAATAAAAGAGATATCAACCGCTTGCAGCATGAATCCTTTCATGAGTGGTTTAGGTTGCATGTAAGTATAAGGATAATTCTTACCAAATTTCTTTTGAGATTATTTTGCACACACATTAATAGTGGCATTTCAATCCCACAGGTGGAGGAAATGTGTGGGGAAGCACAAGATGAGATTAAAATTTTAGATAAATCACCAATGACGGTTGCAAATAAGTATAGTAGCTATAACATGAACGGGTTCAACTTTCACACAACATCATATGATGAGGGTAGACCTATTCAAAATAGTAGGGTTGTTGTGGTTGCGGAGTCAACAATCTTTGACAAGGGCGGCAACGATAACATTATTATAGGAAAGAAAACCTATTTTGGTATTATCAAGGAAATTATTGAACTAAACTATCACCATAAAAGAAATGTGGTGCTCTTCAAATGTGATTGGGTTGACAACCGTGTGCAAGACAAATGGGTCAAAACTGATCAGTTAGGCATCATAACTGTGAGCTTTAAGCATTTATTCAATACAAGTGACAAATTATCTTACGAGCCTTTCATTTTAGCATCACAAGCAGTTCAAGTGTACTATGTTCCAGATCCAATTGATACTGAGTGGGCTGCTGTTGTTCACTCTAAACCAAGAGATGTGTTTGAATTGGATAATTTGGATAATGAGCATACCAATTTTGATAATGGTGTATTTGTTCCATTAGTTGATCTGAATGCAAATGTAACTGTTGATATTGTTAATGGTATTGTCCCCACTACTAGAAGAGATATAGATGGTTACTTTGTTGATCCAAAAAAATCTAAAAAAATCTACAAAGTAAGTATTATCTATGCACATGGGTAGCTGCATTATTTTGCTAGTAGTTCCTTGACATTGTTTTGTTGTACTCTTTCTTCTTTGTTTTAGGAAAAATGGCAAGCGGAAGAAGAAGGGATAAGGATGCCTCCCTTAACGAGTACGAGGAACAACGACTTGCAACCATCGCATAAAACAAAAGGCGATTGGAAGCTCTTAATATCCCTACTTTGAGCAATATGAATCAACATGGCAGAACTACAAAAAGAACTAAGGTTATGTATATATATTCTCTTCAAATAGGGTTTGTTCATTTCAAAACAAGTTTTTACACCATGTTTAATGATTGCAGAGGATTCATAACACTAGTGATGTAGCAACTGAAGGTCACAATCTGCGTGCAAGGCCACAAAAGAATTGTGTTGAAAATGGAAATGAACAAATTAATGAAGACCTTGGTTGTGAATCTAATGAAGTTCAGCTCAATGCTAGTGAAATATATTTGTACCCTATGCAGATTTATTCTTTATATATTCTCTCTCTTGTATGTTTGTAGAGCCGAAGGTATGAAGAGCATGATGTGGAGGCATATCATGACGCTAAATTTGTAGAAGATGAAGATTGTGCAGAAAATAACATCAATCATCATTGTGATGATGGTGAGCAACACCATCAAAACAGTCCTGTTGGTGCAGCCCTGACAGTGCAACACCATCAAAATAGTCCTGTTGGTGCAGCCCCGACAGTGCAACGCCATCAAAACAATCATGTTAGGGCAGCCCCAACAATTCAACGCCATCAAAATAGTCCTATTGGTGCAGTCCCACCAAAGCAGCCTCGATGGTGCATCACTACAAGTTTAGCCCACCCAGTCCCACCAAGGAATGAGGCCCCCTCTCGCATTCAACATGATGAACTTGTATTAGTCTCATCCTTCATGTTTTAATTATAATTTAATATGGTTCCATAGATTGATTCAATTCTAATAAATTTATTTTTTGCCTCAGGTTGGAAAGGATGTAATATTATATGCCATTATTGGACCCGAGCAACCTATGGCTAAGGGAACAATTGTTTCAACTGATCCTAACACCTTGCTGGGAGGTGTGCCTCTTGGGAAAGAATATTATGAAGTTATTGTGAACACTGTATTGAAAAGGGATGCCATTTTGCCTTGTCCTTATTGTTATGTAGAGACGATGGCTGATGCTCATCAAATGTCAGTTGCTTGGCTTTATAAGAGGGTAATGAACTGCTCTAGTACTTAGCTTCTTCTTTTTGCATATGTGGTGAGTGACTAAACAATCTAAAATTGTATCCATGATAGATGAAGATTAGCAAGGCATAAGGATCACCCCAAGGTATTGGAGGTATGCTCAAACATTATTAGGCAAGTTTTTGTAGCCTGAAGTTTATTGGAGCAACTTATTCAAATGTAATCTTTGGATTGCAGGTGGCTGGCACTAGAGGCAAGCTGTAGGGTTGGAGAAACAAGAGACCGACAGAGCATTTCGTAGACAATGAGTCCTAATTTGTAGTTAAACATGTAATGGCATGTCAAGCTATATGTGGGATTTTTTGTTTGAAACTCAAAGATGAATCATTTTGTAGACTGAGTCCTGATTTTGGTGTAGCTAAAACATGTAATGTCTGCTACCATGAATCCTATTTTTTGGTGTAGCTAAACATATAATGGCTGCTATAATATAATGGCTGCTATAATGTAATGGCTGCTATGTTGACATGTTCAAAGAAAACTGTGTTGTTCTTCCAATTGTGTGTTTGATGCTTATGGCATTGTGTATTTGAGTTCATATTATACATATTTTGTTCAGAATAATATATATTTATATCATTGTGTCATACATTCATATATATATATAATTAGTTTATATGTTCTGCAACTCACTGTCAGTCGGTAAAAAAACTTTTAGCGTCTGATCATTAGTCGGCAGAAATCCTAATGAACCGTGCGTCGCTATATCTAAGTCAGTCGGCATATGTTTTATTAGTGCTAGACGATCAGTCGGCAAAAGCTGTTCGTCGCTATACATTTATCCCGACGGCACTTATAGCGTCAGATATGGGTAGTCGGCATATGGTTTTAGCGACGATAGTAAGACGTTGAAAGGGCTTTTAGCGACTGATAGTAAGCCGTAGATTTTAGGTTGTGGTGTAGTGTTGGTGTTCGACGATGTGGACCATGGTGTCGAGCACGACAACAAGCAAAAACCTAAAGCCAAGGCCCCTACCTGGCGCGCCAAATGAGGAGAGGAAATCTTCGGCCGGGTGGCGGAGTGCACCCGCCCTAAATCCTAAGATGTGGAGGGGCCTAGGCATTTTGCCTGTCTACTAAGAGATGAACAAATACAAGAACACACAAGGATTTAGAGTGGTTCGGGCCACCGGAGCGTAATACCCTACTCCACTGAGTGATGTATTGAGCTTGAGAGCTTGTATGAACTTGTGAGCCTGAGCTGGGTCTAAGTGTGTCTAGGGTTTGAATCAGTCTAAGAGGGTCTAGGAAAGTCCTCTTTTGGTAACATAGCGTGCCCTCCCTTTTATAGTCCAAGGGGGCACGTACAAGGGTGCTGAGCCTCGACATATGGGCCCAGGGACATAACAGATGTAATACTTGGAGCGACTAACGCCCGTCCCCAGTGCGATCTTCCTCGCACGCTGATATCCGCGATCTGCGTAGCATTGGCGTGCAGGGGAAGCTTCCCTGGCAACGCACGAGTGATGATGGATGGGTACAACACACTTCGCAGCACAGGCGTACTATTTAGCAACGGAATGGATAGGCACGCCGCCTGCAGGATGGCCTGGACGCCGCCTGCCAATTGAGTGGATAGGACACATTAAATGCCGAAGGGGCACATCACCTGTCAGCGGGGTAGTCAGGCGACGCGTCTTCTCCGCAATAAATGCAGAGACAGCGCGGCCTAGAGGCCTTACGTCAGGCTCCGCCCGCTGGCTTACGTCACGCGCGGTAGGCCATGTGTCAGCATCGGGTCTCCGCCTAGGCGGGGAGCAGTAGCGTTATGCAGGCAGGTCCGCACTAGGCTGGGCCTGGACACATGGCGGCACTGGACCCCTGCCTGAGCAAGGCCTGGGTATTCCCTACCCTTGAGCCCCGGGACCCGGCTGTGGGTAGTCTGGATCCCATGCAGAGGGGTCCAGGACCCGACCCAGAGGTCCGGGCTACATGTACAAGGGTCCGGGACTTTCCCATGGGGGTCAAGACCCACTATTGGCATCTTGGAGTGCATCGCTTTTTCTGGCCACATGGTGACCCTGGAGCCATCCACGTGGAGTCGGGTGTTGTTCACCACGTGACTAGAGATAGTCGCGTGGGCACCGCGTCTTCATGCTGTAGTAAGGGGTACCCCTGATCTAGGGTACCGACAAAGCTCTATTGAATGATCACCCTATTGGATTAAAAAGCTGGTGACTCGCATCAGGCTTAGTTCTTACTTTGGAACAAGATGACTTGTGAGATCTAGTGTTTTCCGAAGATTGTTGGTAGCACATATGCTTTTGGTTTGTCAACCTTCACCAAAAGGCATGAGGGCATATGTTGAGCCCGCTTTTGGGCAGGCGGACGGTCCGGCCCTGTAGGCCAGACGGTCCGTGGTCTGAACGGTCCGCGGTGGTGGCGTGGACGGTCCGCGTGTGCGCAGAATCTGTTAGAGTTCCGACTTTCTTGCGGGATTTGTTAGCTAAATCTGCGGGATTAACTCGGGAACCGACTTGTAACGGGTCTAGACCTCTCCCCTTTATATAGATGAAGGGCTATGGCCGGTTGTACCCCCACAATCGATCAAATCAAATCTACTCATTGTTTTTACCTTATGCATTAGGAGTAGCTCTTGTTTAGCCTGAGTTTAGCCTCCTTCTACCTCAAATCTTCACCTCTCTTCGGCTCTACGTCGACTAGAGGCGTCTTGTGTAACACCCAAAATTCTATTTTGGGATTCATATATGTTTCTCCAAAAAAAGATTTGAGTTACGATGTCATTTAATAATAGATTCCTTTCTTTTCTAAGTATATTTCCTTAAAGCAAATAAGTAGTAATATTAAAATGTTGATAGTTCAAAAGTTAGCATTAAACTCTGAAACTATAACTTGAGGAGACCTAGGATAAAATAGAATGATCCTCGGATGTTTAATTGGTGAAATATTCTTAAATAGATTTTGTGGGCGGAGAACCTTCTATCAGTAGAGACCAAATAAAATATCCTTATACAAATTAATCTATTTAGGATGATTAATTTGTATAAATATCCAATAAAAGTGTGTGATGACATATTAGAACATTGTTTTCTATAATAAGCATAGTTTGTGTATATGGGTTTCATATTGAAAATCATTTGATAAAATAATATTTTCTAAAGAAAATATTATGTACATATATTCCATTATTGAAGTATTTTTCTAAATAGATAATAAAGAAAAAATAATTAAAATTATGCATCATGCTAGACTTTTGAGTTTGCATCTAATTTGATTTAAAAGTTAAACTTAGATCTAGAATGCAATTTAAATTAGGAAATTCAAATCAGAAATGAAAGTAATAAAAGAAAAGGGAAAAGAGAAGTGACTTATCTCGGCCCAGGGAGCCCACGTTCTGGCCTAACCTCCACTGCAACCGGCTGACCCATCTTCCTCTTTTCCCTCCCCCGCTCAGCCCGTTTGGAGTCATGCGCACACTCACGTGGGGATGCCTATTGCTGGCTGGTGGGGCTCGCTCGTCAGTGCCTCATTCGCAGCAACGACATGGCCGTGTTCTATGGAGACGGCACGAAGGACCCAGGCACCAGCCTCACCACCTTTCCTCCTTTTCTCTCACGTGAATTGTCACTGACCGGTGCGTCTTCGAGCTCAGCCGTGCTGACCAGAACCCCAACCATGTACACGCCATATCCGCCAAGGTTGTTGAGATTGGGCATCAACGCTGTATAAAAAGGGAACCCCGGGCATCTCCTCCTTGGCCATATACGGAAGCCAGCCAACCACCGAGTGACCGAGAGCAGAAAGAGCAAGAAAGAGAGCAGAGAGATGAGATCGGGCCGCCACCTTGGGTCTTCGCCCCATGGCCGACCGGATCACGCCTGGTGACCCAGGGTGATCGCCCCATGTCTGGGTTCGTGTTCAAGGTTGTAGACTAGTGCAAAAGAGCTCAACATCATCGTAATTGCTCGTCGCCGTTCATGCATCAATGCCATGCCGCCGCTCACCTTGGGCGGGCGTCCTCACTGCGCGATAATTGGTATGGTGTCGCCCACCCTGTTCGCTATACCGTTCACTACATGTAGGATAGTTCTGGGGGTGGGAGTTGGTCACCTGGGGCCATAGCGGGGTCTCAGCGGCGTGCTTCTGCCAAAAGCTACAGTCGCGCCGCCGTGTTCGGCCACCTGGAGGAGAAAGATGATCGTGGACCATTGATCGACCAAAGAACGGTTCAGATTAGAAGTGTCCATACCTGTTTGCGGGGAGGTCAGGGTGGCCGAGCGATGTACATTGGATGGCTAGGATTAGGCGGGGACAGGCCGATTCGTAGAATAGATATGGGTCGTTGCTTTGTGATCTCGCGGCCTAGGGTGTGAGATACCCTTTCAGTCGAACCAGTTTTACAAATGAGACCCTGAGTTCTTCATAAATAAACCCGCACTCCATTATAGTAGAAAGGCCCTTACATTCAGGACTCGAACTTTATGAAATCAACCCCTAGTCTATTCAAAATGGTGCCACGGTCCCTGATCTAATATAATATATGGGATTAAAAATGGAAAATGGATTTGTGGTATAAAAATAATTAAAAAACTTAGGAAAATCCATATCTTGCTCATTTTAACTCTGTTTTAGTCCATTCCAGTTACGTTAACTTCGTAATAAAATTGTCTACACATTAAAAACATTATTTTTATTATTCCACATACCTTTACAATAGGATATTTATTTAACTTATGTTAGTTTATTAATCATCAAGGCTAGTCTGTGATTATAATTTGATTTCTACTTTAGTATAATGTAGATTAAAGTTATTTCTTTAATATCTTTAGCACATGATTTATAAAATCAACATAAAGACCTAAATCTAATTGGTTAATCACATAGATCTTTTGAAAACCATCTCTCTTCAACCATGACTCGGAATTTAGTCATTCTCAAACCTGCGATCTCGTAGCGGCGCGTAGAATATTCTGACGTTGTTTGTTCTCATGTTTGGTGTACTGTTATCTTTATGTACTACTTGTCTATTTGTATGTTTTGCTACGACTAGCAGCGAGGTTACGAGCCACTTGAAGACCAATTTGGTACCTAGAATCTCGTGTCTAAGGCAAGTTGTGCCCTTAATCACTCATTTTTACCTAATAATGCTCGTTGTTAATCACTGTGATACACTCAGGTTAATTTGATGGGACCTAATAGGTTTCCCTATCATTGTTTATCCCCCACCTTGCAAACAGATGAATTATTGGGTAGATTTGCTATTGCTCTACCTGGTTTTGGGAAACTAATGTTTTATTATGATCATGTTCCAATTATGTTGTTGTTTAATTATTGTTCATGATAAGATCATATTGTTAATTGGAACATGGAGCGACCACCTGGGAAAACAGTGCTACCATAAGGGTGGTATAGGACGCCCTTAGCTAACTAATTAAGAAAGCTAGTGGGGGACTACCTTACCCGAAAGGGGCAAGGGTAGTAGGGGAGTGGTCAGTATAGGGAGGTTCTCGGGCTGATTTTGCTGCGATGGCTTTTCTGACGAGGGATTCCTATGCTGCGCTCCTTAGAAACTGTAGCGGGTTTTATGAAGCTAGTGGAACTTTGTAAAGGCCTCATAGTGGTACCCTGCCTCGCTTCCTTGGTAGAGGTGTATGGGGTCCGATCAACCCCGTGCAGGGGCGGAGCCAGGATTACAATATAAGAGGGGCCGACCAATTCATCAATATTATATGGTGAAAAAATATTATATCATGTTACAAGCTTAAGCACTTGGTATGGAATACAAATTCTAGTTCTTTATAAATTACCTTAGTCCATGAGTTCATTTTCTAGCTAATTGATATATTGAACTAAAGTTGTGGCATAGTAACAATACCAAAATAATAAAGAAGACATAATAATGAATGTCCGATTGATGAGATTCAACTTTTATATAATGACTCTAGTATTCATGAGACGTCTAACAATTTTTTGAGAGAATCCATAATTTCAACTAGCCTCGAGGATCCATAAAAATCGTCAACCCTACATAGATACATGTATTTAAATCTTTGATTAATTATGATGACAAAATTTAGAGTATATATATTTAGACTACAATATATATATATAGGGGCCATGGCCCCTGCCGGCCCCCTTGGCTCCGCCCCTGACCCCATGGCAAATGGGTAACACGACTTGCGGGTAAAGATGTGTAACCTCTACAGAGTGTAAAACTGGTATATCAGTCGTGCTCACAGTCATGAGCGGCTCGGACCCTCACATGATTAACTTATGGAATTAAACTCACTTTGTCATTTGCATTGTATTGTGGGTGTTGTTATTAATCTTGATCTCTTATTTAATTGGGTTGGTATCTACTTACACTAAGTAACCGCTAATAAAATTTTGACCAACTTTAAAAGCAATGCTCAGCTTTAACCATCCTCTTTGGTAAGCCTTACACTTCACATGAGCTCCCACCTTTGGTGAGTTTATGCACAATATTCCCCACAACTTGTTGAGCGATGAACATATGTGAGCTCACCCTTGTTGTACTCACATCCCCCAGGTCAAGAACATGTACCATAGGAGGAGGCGCATGAAGGAATGATGTGATGAGTTCGTGAGTGGTCTAGGCCGTCGTCTCCCAGTCAACTATGGTTCCAGGATTGTTGTCTTCATATGATGTAATTATTTAACTATTTTGTACATAACTCCTATTATATAGTAAAGATGTGACATTTGTTTCTGTACCATGAGTCATCATATGTGTGAGACTTGGTCCTAGCACACTTGGTGATTATTTCGTGCCCGGGTTTTGGACCCCCTAAAACCCGGGTGTGACATCTTGGGTGGCCTGTCGACGCTAAGACACACCCTAGGATCTCTCCTCCCAGACGGGGTCCCTCTCGGGAGGCGAGATCTTGGTCTGCAGCGAAGAAGACCCTCTGTGCCATCACGGACCATCCGAGCCCCAGACGTGGACCGTCCGGACGTACGCAGAGGAGGAGACGCTCCTGTACCAGGTCGCGGACCGTTCGGCCCTATGCCGCGGACCGTCCACGCCTCCCAGAGAGCACCAACACGCAGTCCGTTCTAGTGTTTGGCACCTAGATCGATGCCAACACTTATATTTTCCTTTGTTCTCCTGCAATCCAAAGGGAGCATCGATGTCCATTGGGATGCGTTGGTGACTTAAACCCAATTTGCAATATGACTTAATAGAGATATGCTACTAGGACTTGAGCACAAAATCCAGTATTAGGAGTATAATTTTCTACTTGCTTGTATAGAGGTCTCAGAAGGGATTATATAGAGGTCCCAGAAGGGATTATATAAGGGTAGAGACTATAGACATCAATCAAGTCAACACAAGGTGACAAGGGTCTTTTTCAAAAGTTGTAACTTGTAAGAAGAAAGTAGGAGTGCCAAAGAGAATTAGGTTAGTAGTTGTATTGCACTAGGTTCATGTATAGGGCAAAAAAATAAGTGGGTACTAGAGGGTCAAGTAGGGTTATTGTGAGCGATAATTACTTGTATTATTTTGCAGTTGTGCTAATAGAATTTATGGCTGGCTTTGCCTAATCGTAATCTCCTTTTGCGATTACTTCAACATCGCCATTTAGGGATTTCTACAAGATTCGACTGAACCATTCTTGATACAATGCAAGCTCATGTCAAACTCACAATATTATTTCAAAGATTGGACGATAGTTACATGTTAATATATGCATCAGATTCTAACATGAGATATCAGAGCCAACATCATGTTGATTTGATTTTATTATTAGAAGGTTGACAGTGCTAGGAAACACGAAATTAAGTAGGGACATGTAATCAAGTAGAGAAACTTGATGGTAAAGGGAACCTTAGCCTGTGGCCAGGTGTCGGTGTTTACTACCACACAGTCCACCATGGGGTGATCCTCATGGTGGGTTTAATTCATAGAGGATCCAAAGGATTTAGCAATGGTCTATAATACAAAGAACACAAGATTTAGAAACATTCATTACAACCAAATAACTATACCCTACGTCCTGTATGGGATGATCGATGCTTACATCGCATACATGCCTATATGCCCAATCAGAGTATATCAAGTCGAATGCTCTGTGCTTAGATGCGATTGGATCTGAGAGGATGGGATGGAATTAAATGCCACCATAGAGGGTCCCTAACTCCCTTTATATATGCAATCGCTAGAGTTACAAGTTGGTTATGACTTATAGACCTAATCAGCTTAGAATATGAGTACTAATCATACCAGATATCATAACTGATTAGAACTTTATCTTTTGCTTGTAAGGACTTTACTATCTTGTATTGTATCCCCTTTAGGACATGAACTGGTAAACCAGTCAAATCTATTATTTCCTATGCTCATGGGATCCTATGGTACATACTTCTCACAAGCCTATGAGCTTCACGAAAAGTATAGAGTGCATTACTAGATGCAAACCGTATAGCATAGCCCCTGAGCTTCGAGGTGTATTAAGAAACAACAAGTTTGAATGTCTTTAATAGAATCTAAAAGAAAAACTACTCCCTCCGTTCATTAATATATGTTGTCTGTTACACAAATTTGAACTACTTGGCGACAAATAAATAAAAACGAAGGTAGTATTTAGGAGTTACCCCATGTAGCCCCAAGCTTGGAGGTGTATTTTGGAAGAAAACATATCCAAGACAGAATATGGGTTTTCTTAGTCATTAGGAAGGTAATCTGAGTGGATTATAGTGTTGCATGTAATTGTCGAGTTGTAAGATATATCTTATGTCATGTGTAATGATATCTGTAATGTATGTCACATTTTTCCATTTATTTACTGATATTGAAGTGCCATTCTTTGTTGAGGTACTTTATCGTTTTTTGCAGTCACGGGAGCACCAAGCTTTGTCCATATCCCTATCTAAAGTAAAAGATATTTAATCGTCTAAGTGCAATTCTAAAATGGTTGTGGGTGCATAGATGTATTGACTTGTCATGAGATCACTGTCATTGTCTGCATGTGGCGTTAGCTATAAATACCCCTCGATGGTTTTGGCACATACTTCAGTCTTCTCTTGATGAATATGATATTCAAGATACTTAAGCATGTTGTATTAGTTGAAGTAATTATGGTATATTTGTATCTAATAAATTCCTTATGATATATAGGGTTCAACAAAAAGTTGAATAGTTATCATATATAGCTAGGAGAAGTCTTCTAATAGATGAATGTGCCTATTCAGTTGGGCACACTTGTTCATCTACGCTACTCCAATACAATACCATGCCTGGCCCAATATTGGAGGTAGGATAGTTGTCAGTGAGACTAGAATATATATTGGTAGGACATTTGAGGTGGTATATTTGTCTTAAGCCTACGGAAGATCTTCAAATCTTGTACCTAAATTATGTCTTGCTCACTCAATTGTGTGCATTTCTCTAAAAATGACACAATGCCCTCCTCTGATTAACCTCTTTGACAGACCTTGGTGCACTATCATCAAAGTTAGTGTTGTTGTTGTTGTGCAACACTTAGAAGCGTTTTAGACTATTACGACCGCATCGAATGTGATTTGTCACATTATTCTGTTGATACAAAACCTAATATCTAATTTTTTATACTATATGTGTTCCATTATTGTTTTGTCATGCATTGTGTTCCCATGACGCTTCCTTTTACTATATTTGGATGTATCGGATTTCTCAATATTATTATTATTTATCCCAAGCAAGGTTGATTGTCTATATACAAATGTTGGCACCAAACCATGACCAGATTGCGGTATTCACCTTTTTTGGCCGAAGGCCTCAAAGATAGGTGTCACACCTGGTTTTAAGGACAAAACCGAATGTACACTATACATGTAACCGGGTCGAGAGTCACATGTACATCGACTTCATACATCGGATTATATCAAAGCATAATACTTTATTAATAGTAAAAGAATATTCTTACATAACCATAATGTTCGATACAAAACCATTGGTTGACTGTCCTGCAGTCATCTGGTTGATCGCATGCATAGAATTTATTGTAGTCCTAGAACTCTTGAGTCCAGGACACCAGTTCTCCTACATCTGACAAAAGATACATATGGTGGGGGTGGAAAAGGCAAGAGTGTGTACTTTTATACTCAACAAGTGTCCTATATTGATAGCTAGGTTGGCTATATAGTGGTCTTGGCTCAAGCGATTGCTTTTAGTTGGTCAAGTTTTATTTTTACTTGTAAAGCATACTAATCCCATTATTTGTAAGCCATTTATCATGTAAAACATCAATACAATCCAATAACTTCAATGTTCATTGCATCCCACAATGAATCATTCACCAAGTCTCATGATGAACCATTGTAGTAAAGTAATGTTGAAAAACCGTTCATCGCATCCCACAATGAACCATTCACCAAGTTTCATGGTGAACCGTTTTGAACCCATAGTGGGCAATAGCCCCTCGATGTATTGCCTTTGTAAACACTAATATATTAGGATCCCAAGGCCACTCTTAATCGTGGGCATGGCTGATTAATCAGTTTTACACTCTATAGAGATTGTACAACTTTACCCGCAAGTTGTGTTATAACCCGACTGCATTGGTTTGCAAGACCCATGCACCTCTTCTGAGGAGGTGAGATAGGATTTACTATGAGACCATTACAAAGAATCCTTTATGTGTATTAGTTTCATGCCAGAATATTTCAAGGCAATCTCATGTAATATCTATCCACACAATACCTCACACGTAGGCACTTCAGGGGCATCTGCCCCACCACCTAGTCAAGCGTAGGTGTGGCCAAAGAGCCCTCCTCCATCCCCATCTGCCATGACTAATGTCCACACATGTTCCCCTAATTACTTTGTCTAGACCAGAGCCCATATAGTTCTTGTGGTTGTACTGTATTCTTGGGTGGTCGCTCGGCGAACCGGCCATTAGGGTGAGACACTTGAGAAATCTTATCCCATGCTCAAGTCCCCATGGTTTGCTAAAAACATCTTTTATAAAAAATTTCCAAAATCAGTTGAAAACACTTTTCTCTTTTAAATGGTGTGGACCACTAGAAATGTCTACAAAAAAATGTTCCCAAAATTTCTAGGTGATCAAGGATAGGGTAAACAATTACTAAGGTAAATCCTACTAGGAGCAAAACTTTAGCCAAAACAATGATTAACATTAAATGTAATAGATAACATGCTCATGGAATACTTGCCTTCTTTGGGGTTCTCAATATCCTCAAAGGTAGGGACCTTAGTACAGCTACAAGGTTCCGGGTCTTCACATGCACATACAACAAACATGGGTACAAAAACAAGAAACAATACACCAAGCACGAAAATATGGCTTAAAATTGTTTTAGAAAAATTCTATGCAAATTTACAATTTACTTGAGACCAAAATCATTTAATTTGAATTAGAAATAAATTTGTTATGAATTTTAATTTTTTAAATTAGTCAGAGTGTATTTCTAATTATCTACAATGGTAACGTAAACAATAATGGTAGACGAACGACAAGGCTCTATTTAGTATTTAGACATGTTTAAATGAAATTAAACGTCTAAACTATTTTCTACTATAGCAACATTTCAGCAAGATTAAATAGCTTTTCAATAACCTTTGTTAAGTAAACACAAAGCTTTTGATGTCCTCTCCATCTAAACTATATACCTACAAAAGAACAGTTATACAAAACTTTTCACTGTGAAGCTTTTGTTAAGTAAACACAAAGCTTTTCACTAACCTTTGTTAAGTAAACTATATATACTACAAAATTTGCATTTCAAATTTTAAAACTTCAATTATATTTTTATATGACATGATGATTTTAAACCAAAAGGTTGTTATTTACAAAGTTTTATAACTTTTTGAGACCTACAACTTTAATTTTGGTGGTTTTTCCCCTCGAGGTCGTTTGAAAATTTTGAATTTAAAAATTCAAACATACTTTTACAAGACAAGATGATTTCAAATCAAACAATAGTCAACTATAAAGTTTTATAACTTTTTAAGACATACAACTTTCATTTTAGTGGTTTTTCCAACCGAGGTCGTTTGTGAAATTCAAATTTTAAAATTCAAACATAGTTTTTATTGACAAGATGACTTCAAATCAAAAGGTTGTAAACTACAAAATTCTATAACTTTTCAAGATCTACAATATTTATTTTGGTTATTTGATCATTTACTCATCCAACATGGTGGTTATAACATTGTTCACAAATCTTATACATCTCGATTGTTTCATAAACTACAAGAGAGGTATGTAGGTTTTGTGAACAAATTTATTTTTACTTTGTTATAAGAGGAAATGACCAAAATAAAACTGTACATCTTGATGAGTTATATAGCTTTATAGTTAAAACCATTTTCATTTAAATTGATTTACTGCTTCAAAATATGATTTAAAAATTGGCTTTACCTAGTGTAAAAAGAAAACACTCGGCAAAGAAGATCTTTGCCGAGTGTTTTTTATAGAGTGTTTTATGTTTAGCACTCGACAAAGAACTTCTTTACTGAGTGACAAAAAACACTCAGCCAATTATTGGCACTCGATAAAGACTCATTTTCTGGTAGTGTTAATTGGAGAACAGAGTTACATGTGATGGAATAAATTCAAATTAATTTTAAAATTCTTGGCATGTGTTTGTATGATTACAAGTGACTACGAAGTGTTAATTCACATATAGTACCTTATATAGTTTAGGACAAATTTAAATATATTATTTCTAGATACACAAAGTAGATTTTGTACATAATTTTATTGCCAATTAACAAAGTAGTTAATTGGTTTCCTCTGTGATACTTCCTATTGAGCGGACAAAATTATGTGCAACCCATAAATTCAAATTAAACAACGTACATGTATAGTTGAACTTTGAAATTAGTATAGTTGCAAACACCCTCCCCAAAGATACATGATGCATGAACATTTTATGGATCGGACCGTAGTGGATCTTTGAAAGATGAAACTTTTTGATTCATATGGCCTGTTTAGAACAACTCTAGATTCACCAAAATAGCTTAACTCCATGAAAAGTTAGCTAAATGGTTTAGATCCATGAAATTTAGATTTACTAAAAATGGTTGGTCCAAAGACTAGATTCATTATTTGATTGAGCTCCTCAGGATGCTCCACCAACTCAGTTTTAGAGTTACAAAAAGTTACCCATAACTACCACTTATTAACTTATTGTACAAATGTATAGGTTCGTTCTTTCCTATCGTTTCTTTGTTGTCGTTTTTCTTCCCCGTTGCCCAACCCATAGCCACCAAGCCCCACTTAGGGATGGCGACGAGTACATACCCATAGGGTAGTATTATTCATATCCGTACCATAAAAAAGAACTCTATCCACCGAATTATCTATATACGCTCGTAGATATAGAATTTTACCATAACCGTACCCACGCTGGTAAATTTACCCGTCGGGTAACCCATGCATACTCACTAAGAAGTCTTAAATTCTAATATACCAATCACTCAAAATATCAAATAAACACACAAAAATAAGTTCCAACTTCAAATATAACAAAACATATGATTTGCATAACTTGATAGCTAAACAAATGATAACTAGAAAAGGATTTTCTTTTTGCTAAGATGAGCTCTATTATATGATCATAGTAGTATGATGCAGGTATATTTTACCCATGGGTACACGGGTATGGGTAGTGTCGGTGTTTGGAGCCCGACCGCACACCCGGGGTTACCCCTCGCGATACTTTTGGGTAGGACAATGTTGTTGACTTTAACTCAATGGTTCGTACGGGATGCACGAGAGATGACATGCAATTTTCTGCAGGTTCGGGCCGCTTTGAGATGCGTAATACCCTACTTCCTGGTGTGGACCTTTATGTGGTGGGTTACAAGAGAAGTCTCCTATGTGGAGAAAAGCTAGTGGGCTGAGTAGATGATTGATGAATCTGATGAGATACCCCCTAGGCCTTATATACTTGACCGTGGGGCATTATATGCATGTGTGATGATGATGTGTACCTAAGTAATAGTGAACCGACTGAGCTTATCCTCCTATAATTTTGCCGACCTATCCCTAGTTTGCTCCGACGTCCAAGGATGTTGCGCGGGAAAATCGGATCAGCGTTGTGGATAGCGCTTGAACCCAACGAGTCGTTTGGGCCCGAATCTGCTTCTTCACTGCGTCGGCCTCTTCCACCAGCGGCTTTCCCCTAGCCCACGAATGGATGGTCTTTGCAAAATAATAGGCCCAAAGCCTTTCGCGAAGCCTTCTTGCCTTCTAGTGGACCCGGAGGATATCTATCCCCCACAGGTAGTACCAACTCGTATTCGTACACGTCTACCCAATGGGTAGAGGTTCTTACCATTAATATACATGTGGGTAAAGAAATCATTCCGTATCCGCCTTCATATCTGGTAAAACTCGTTGGGTATTTGAGTTTTGGGTACCCATTGCCATATGTAGCCCCACCCCTTGGCCATTTTCCGCATACATGCGAGCTCCTTCGAGATGAAAACAATTTTTAGGGCTAGTTTGAAACTTAAATTCCGTTCGGTATTCCCGAGGGAGGGGGAAATTAAGCTAATTTTTCCCTCAATCCTCAGAAATCCCGAAGGGGATTTAAGTTTCTAAACTAGCCCTTACACTAGTACAGAGAAGCTCTATACAGACGGTTGTGATTTTGTGAACACATTTGTAGTGGCGTTTTTTAGAACCGCCAGTGCAAGGGGCTAGTAGAAAAAAAATTGCACAGTCTGGTGACTGAGAACCGCCAGTAGAAATCGATTTCCATTAGCGGTCGGGCTAAGAAAACCGCTAGTGGAAATCAATTTCCACTGGCGGTCGAGGTAATAAACCGCTAATGAAAACCTTTTCCGGGAAACATAAAATGTGTTTTAAAAATAGCAAAAAATATTTTTATTAGGGCAGGGCCTCACAATTCGAGGCATTTTTCGCGCAAAATTCACGGCTACGTGGACGGTGGGAATTGAACCCACTCTGCCTAACACTTACTTTATGTTTATATTGCAGTTTTGTTGTCCACATATTAAAACAATCCGAGTATAAATTGACTATTTATGGCTGTAAATGAATTCAAGGTTGTCAACTTCAAAATTTCATAGATTTTGAAGTTCTACAAGTTTTATTTTGGTACTTTTCCGATCTAGGTTTGTTTGCAAAATTTGTATTTTACATTTGACAAATTTAGATGTATTTTTTGAGAGCCAAAATAATTTTAAATAAAAAAGTTGTCAACTACAAAGTTTCATAAGTTTTAAGGATTTGTAACTTTTATATTGGTGGTTTTTTCATACGAGATCATTTGAAAAACTCAAAAAAATCAGGATAAAAATGATTTATAGCGACAGTTTTTTAAGAAAAACCGCCAATAGAAATCAATTTTTAGTCCCAGTTTCTTAAGAATCATGATTTTTAGTGGCGATTTTTTTAAGTAATCGTATGTAGAAATATAATTTCTAGTGATGGTTTTCTTAAGGAACCGCCACTAGAAATAGTAATGACGCTTAATAACTGAAACCGTCTGTAAAAATTATAAAAATTAAACTGCACCAGAGGCTTTGAGCTCTTTTCTACTTATGTTAGAGGAAGAAGGAACATTGAGATGTGGAGCCTATCTTAAAGGACAAAACGGGTAGTTTCAATCAACATACCCTTGCATCGGAATTGCTGCTATATGTGGCGAAACACCTTACTGCAGTGGATCTAAGATTCACTAGTAGAGCCATGGTGATTCCAGATTCAGATTCAAATTTTAATTAGTAGAGCTATATATATACCCCAAACATGCCTGAAATATAGCCAAGCTAGGCAACAAAATTCTAGACATGCTGCTGGCGAACTAGTGATATACAAATACAAAAGGGGCAAGAAAGTCTCCCATGTCATGAATATACATTATTGTCGGTGCACCAACATGCGGGCCCGTGTGCTAATGAGGTGCCTCTATCTTGTCCCTGTCAAACACTCTAATCGTTTCATATGCATATATATGTATACGTACCCTGTCACATAAACTTGACTCGATCTCAAACCTTAGTCATCAGGACTAGCTATGTCATACAGATATGATCCTTTTTAATCAATCAAATCATACAAGTAGAAACAAATTAAAGACGACGTTCTCTAATTATTAGGATATCACGTACCAAATCTACCTAACGTATAGTACCAGGTATCCGATCCCTAGCTGATGGCCAGCCCGCTGCGGTCAAGGAGTCACGCATGTTGAATTGGCCATGAACTTGAACGACTAATCACTTCCTGTACTTGCTATATATTACTATTAAAATATATATATATACGTAAGACAACACCAGTTCGTCTAGACGACGCAGCGTACCAAGTCCTCATACAGCACACAATTAATACCTCGATTCCCATGCATAGGAGTGGATCAAACTTTTGTAGCTAAAATATGCTCAGATATACAACTACCAATGCAAATAGCATGTTATATATATAGAACTCCCAACAATAAAACACCCGGTAATTAATTATGGACCATCATCCTGAAGAAACCGTCAAGACACAAGAAATTAGGGTTGTTTCTGTGGACCTTAGATTCAAGAGGAAATTAATTGTGTTTGGATGGATGGATGAGGAAGGATGAAAAGGGATGAGGTGGGATCATTCTAACTTGATACATGTTTGGTTTAGAGGTCCAGAGTCAGGATCAAAGAATATTTTTTAAAAATAGTGGATGAGGTCATCCCTCGAAAAATAAGGGACGGGGTCAACTCAGGGTTGATTCCGTCCTATCCCTTGTTGACACCGAACCAAACACATAGGTCGGGCTGCATACCATTTGGACCTTACTAGATACAAGACAAAAAAGGACAAAAGGATTAAGGATCCTCCATGACATGGTCGCCTTGTGTTGAAATTGCCTGGCGCACGGTGCCGTACGAGTGAGGCAATACAAAATCTAGGTATATATTTAATTGACAAGGTCTTAGAAGATCGTATCTTCATTTGGGCCCGATCGGTTGACCTTTAACAACGTTGCCATTTCTTGCATTGTAGGCTCGCTCTTAAAAACGTCGCTCACTTTCAGAGGACTTGCATGTCTCTGCACCGGCCGAATCTTTGAGTTTTATTATTTCATGATTAAAGTAGACTATGGCGCAACAAAAGGTGGTCCTTAAACTTGTCGAATTTTATCCATAGGATAATGTAGTATTAGGGCCCCTTTGGCAGGGCTCTGGCTTCTGCAAAAACGGCTTTGGCTCTGACTCACGAGGTGAAGCCACTTCTTTAGATGAGCCAAAGCCATTCTGAAAAATCATTTGGCAAAACGGCTTATAGGTTGTTTTCAGAAAGACCTTTGTATAGTTTACTTTTTATAGATCTCTCCTGTACGTGGCTAGGGATTGAGGGCAGGACCAAAAAAATAATTTGGACTGGTGGGAGGGCTATTGTGCAAAAATGACGTGAGCTGAAGCCGGGTGAGTCACTTTTTTTGGCTCATGCCCTCTAGTTCATTTTGGAAAAGCACTTCACTGGTGAAGCCATTTGAAAAAGAGGTGTTTGGCACAACTTTTGCATGAGCCAGAGCCGAAGCTAAAAAATAAGCCCTACCAAAGGGGCCCTTAGACTTGTTCAAACTGCTTTAACAGGTACTGGGGGATATTATTATATTCCGAAAGCTAGCTCTGAACGGAAAGAAATCCTTGCGAAAGAGCTAGCGTGTATTGATTCCTGTGACTCGGATGAACGCTGTGCGACAATGAACTGACAAGCTACACTAGACCTACTCTCCCAGTCCCAACCTGAAGCGCAGAGAAGGCGTTTCTCTACATGAGAGAGCCCCGGCGCTCCCAAGATTCCTAGCCACGCCATGTCACCAAAAAATGTTATGGTTCGTCATATCCTCATTCGGTCATTCCCACGTTTGTCGGTGCTCTTGTTCTCTCTCAAAGAAAATATCTCGTCAACAGTAAGGTCCCTTTTATCTCGATTATTTTATTTTCAAATTCTTTAAAAACTATTTTAAAAGTAACATCAGGAATTATTATTTTAAAAAAAATATTAACACGTTTGATCATGTCAACCATCCCGCACGCGTGTTGACTGCCGACATGGTGAGATTATGTATGTGCAACCATGTCGGTCGCTTTGTGATGTACAAGTGAGGAACACAGGGACACTAGTCGACGGCTAAGGTGAAGATCACTAGTAGAAAAAGCCTCAAAGCCTGCGGTGCGATACATTTTTACAGGCGTATTCGGTTATCAACCGCCTGTGCTATTTTTAGTGGCGGTTTCTTAAGAAAACCGCCACTAGAAATCGTATTTCTAGAGGCGGTTCCTTATCAAACCGCCAGTAGAAATCCATGATTTCTAGTGGCGGTTTTCTTAAGGAACCGCCTGTAAAAATCGATTTCTAGTGGCGGTTTTCTTAAGGAACCGCCACTAGAAATCATTTTTATCCTTAATTTTTCGAGTTTTTCAAACGACCTTGTATGATGAAACCACCAAAATAAAAGTTGTAGATCTCTGAAAGTTATAAAACTTTGTAGTTGACAACTTTTTTATTTGAAATCATTTCGGCTCTCAAAAATTGTATCTAAATTTGTCAAATTTAAAATTCAAATTTTGTAAACGACCTCGGATGAAAAAAGTGTCAAAATGAAACTTGTAGAACTTCAAAAATTATTCAACTTTGTAGTTGACAACATTTTTATTTGAATTCGTTTACGGTCTCAAACAAGCAATTTACACTTATTTGGTTGTAATATGTGGGCAACAAAACTACAAACTAGATATAAAGCATGTCATAGGCGGAGTGGTAGAGGAGGGTATGCATGGAGGTGAGGTCAGAGGTTCGATTTCTAGCAACCACGTAGTGCACGAAAAATGCCGCGACTTTGTGACCACGAAAAATGCCGCGACTTTGTGACTTCGACGGAGACGGACATGTGGGATGGGTGGGCCGAGGTCTCCCCTAATAAAAATAATTTTTTGCTATTTTTAAAATCTGTTTTATGTTTCCTGGAAACGATTTGCACTGGCGGTTTTATTACGTCGACTGCCAGTGAAAATCGATTTTCACTGGCGGTCCTCAGTTATCCGCTGTAAAACTGATGATTTCTACTGGCCCCTAGCACTGGTGGTTACGAAAAACGCCACTGTATATATGTTTACGACCGCCACTGTAGAGCTTCTCTGTACTAGTGGATTACGCGGGCTATGCTGATGGTCCAGGTGCGATGAAGGACGAGTGCTGGGTCTTGGCTGACGGACCGGAGTAGCCGGGTGACTAGTCGTGGTGGCTGACACCTAGGACACACACTCACGTGAGGACGTAGTGGAGTGGTCTGTGTTGCCGGCGCAATCGAGGACTAGCGGGACACGCGTCTGGTCGGGTTGGACTCGCACGCGGTGCGATACTCACGACGGGTTTAGTGCTTTGGGCCTCAAAACCACCCGGCGCTACGGATGGCAGATTTTGCTGAGTTTGGGCCTCAAAACTCGACGACGGCAGTTTTGGAGGGAACCGGTGCGTGGCGGCATGGGGCGTCACAGCAAAGGGTGCGTCAAGGCGAAGCAACTTCGTGTGGAGCGCGTGATCGTCATATCGAAAACCTAGGAGTTGGTCTATTTTATCCCTGACGGAGTGGATAAACTCTATGTAAATAAAGTCACCAGTACGACCCACATGTTTTGGTCACTTCTCAATCTCAGTTTTTCATCCTTGCTGAAATTCTGAAGTTTTGTGTTCTTAGTTTCTCCTTTCCCCTTCTGTTGTGGATTTGTGGAGAACCCTTGAGTTCTTGCGACATGGGTACTGTAGGCGATTGATTTGGGTGGAGATAGACTCTTTGAATCACTGCATACGCCCTCATGATGTAGTTTTTGGTCGTGATCCGAGTTGATTCTCATTTGAGTTCGTTTTGAGAAAACCCTAACAAACCCCATCTCTCTCGAGTTTTCTGATATGTGCTTCAATTTTAGGTTTGTTCGGATTCATATTCACAAGTAAACATCTTCTACCCCATGCAAACTTTCTATGAAGTTTGAGAATTTTTTGGGCATTTTCCCTGCCCGGTACTGTCGCCTGTGTGCGTGGCACTGCTAGACCTGAGGCCGACACTGCCGCTCTAACTTCCTTGTGTTTCTTGCTCTGATTTTTGACAGGAAGTTGGGTCTACTGTTTCTAAGGATTTTTGTATAGTCAAACTACACTAATTTGCACTATACTCTAATCTATTGCTTTGAGTCCCAAGAGGGTTTCTAGGTTGAACTTTGGGATCAAAATCACATGCTCGCTAGTGGAGAATTTTTAGTGGCTCCCATTCACACCCCTCTGGTCGCCTCACCGGTCCTACAATTGGTATCAGAGCTGGTTAAGGATTTCCCTTCCCTAATGTGTTTGAAATCCACATAGGTGACATAGAACATGTGTTGGCAAGCCACCATTCTTTGATGGGACCAACTACCCATACTGGAAGATTCACATGTTTGCATTTCTTCAGAGGATTAGATATCGAGTTTGGGAGATTTGCCTCGATGTTGCGTTCAAGGCTGCAAGTGAACGAATCACTCCAATTCAAGTGGAGCTCCATGATTCAAACAACAAAGCTCGCAATGCTTTGTTCTCGTGCCTCTTGTTGGGTGAGTTTGAGCGAGTTGGACATTTGGCTTTAGCTCACGAGATCTGGTCCACCCTCGAGAAATTCCATGAGGGCAATGATCATGTGAAAACTAGACTCTTTGAGAAGTGTCGGCAAGAGTACTAGAACTTTGTTCAGTTGGCAGGAGAGACCATAGACACTATGTTTTCTCAATTGCAGTCTATCGTGAACAAGGTGCATGCCAACAAGGCATAGTTACCCTATGATTATCATGAGAGAGCGCTCAAGCTACTTCGTGCTCTATATTGAAGGGTTTGGGAGGTGAAGGTCTCAGCGATCATTGAGTCACCCAACTACGAGAATCCCACCCTCGATGAGTTGTTTAGCAAGCTCAAGTCCACCGAGATTGATCACCAAACTTGGACCGAGATTGAGAACCCTGGTGCACCCACCATGGTCCTGGTCTCTAGAGGTGGTTCCTCCTCTAACCCCTCACCTGCTATGTTTTCTTTGTCTTCTTTGTTGTCTATCACAGAGGAGCAGGTGGAGAGCCTCAGGGATGATGAGCTGGCGCTGGTGGCTAGTTGCTTCAGGCGGTTCCACAACAACCGCCAGAACTGGTGGTGTGGCGGGTCGAAGGATGGATGTTTCAACTACGGTGACCCTGACCACTTTATCACCAGTTGCCCAAAGAAGGGCAAGTTTGAGGCTGGCTAGCGCAAGAACCACTCTAGTCGGCGCAACGGCAAGTAGGAGTACACCTCCGGCAAGCACAAGTCACAGGGAGGATTCGATAAAGAGGCGCTCAATAAGAAGTACCTCCAGAAGACCAAGATCAGAAAGTGTGCCTTCCTCGCCTCCCTCATCGACCTCAACCACGACTCCGATGACGCATCATCTTCCTCAAGCGACGAGGAGACTACCAGGCGAATCGAGGGCAAGCCGAATGGACTCTACTTCCTCACCGACATCACAGGCGGTCTTTGCACCATGATGCTTGGTGATGATGCGATGGGCGGTGATGGCTAGGACATCAGCGTCAACTTTACTTCTGAGATATCACATTACGCCAATGATCTCGCCGCTGAGGTAGAGGATCTGACAGATGCTTTAGCTAGTCAAGATAAGTTGCTTAGGTTTGCTACTCATGAGAGGAAAGATTTTAAATTTAAGTATGAGAGCATGCTTAAGGAGCCTGAGTCTACTAGAGCCTTAGTTGTGGTGTCTGACAAGACTGAATGTGATGAGTGCGCTCTACACATGTTGAACATCACAACTTTGTAGACCAAGTATGCCACCTTGCTAGATGAGCGCGACGAGTTGACATGTAGGTCTAGCTTGTTAGGTGCATGTACTAATTGTCCCGGCTTGCAGACTGAGCTAGCAGAGAGAGATGCTAGGATAGCCTTGCTTGAGAAGGCTAGCTTAGTGAGTGCCTCTGTACCTGCACAGTGTGCACTTTATGAGGGTTTACAGTTTGCTCTTAGGTCCTGCAGACATGACAAGACCTGGATCGAGGAAGAAAACACATACCTTCTGTTGGTGTTAAGCTATGTGTCTAGCAGTGAGCCCTAGTTGGGCATGATAGTCAATCGGTTCAAGAGGGGAACTAGTGGAATGGGGTTTAGGTTTGCTGTTAAGGATGGGAATGCTTCTTGATTTGGAAAGGTTGGTGAGTGGAGTGGAGTGGATTGAGACCATTAGAGAAACCTTTAGCCACTCCCAAGCTCATCAAAATCAGCCCACCTAAGCCTACCACCCCTTTGAAAGATGGTGTGATTGAGGAGCCTGTGAGAGCTCCTCCTCATAAACATGTGTGGGTTCCAAAACCTAACCACCTCAGGAACACACTTGATACCCTTCTCGACATCTCTAATGATCCCCTTCCTAGAGCCCCTCAGCCATCCAAAAAGAAAGCCTCCTCCCACAAGCAAATTCCACCTAAGAGAAAGGTGAGGTTCCACTGTGAGTATTGTGAGAGGGATGGGTATTTGGCTGATTTTTGCTTTAGGAGGAAGAGAGATGAGCGGTGGGTTTCTGAGTCCAGCAGGAAGAACATGAACCACCCTTCTCATGGTGTTCATCTTAAGCCTAAAGGTGTTTTGCCTCTTGCTGCTAGGCCTTAGGCTGTGAGACCACATGGTGGTTGTGCCCAGTGGGGTGCTGGTCGTGTGCCATATGGCCAAGGATCCCGTTGCAGTGGTTTTAGTTCTTACTTTCCCAGCGGACCACAGTTTCTTTCTTTTGGTGATTGCTTCCCTTCTGGACCGGGGATGAGTGGTGTTTTTCCTAACAATTTTTATGGGCAGATGCCACAACACTGGTATGATTCTCAGTATCCTAACCCCAATGTTGTTCCATCTGCTCACCCCATGTCTTTCTATTTATGCAGGGTAGCGGCCTAGAGAACATATTGCTCATGGATTTTGGCTGTTCGCGCCACATGACTGGAAGCAAAAAATGGTTCTCTAGTCTCTACCTCATGATTGGTAAGAAATACATCACATTCGGGGATAAGTTGAGAGGTAAGGTAATTTCTCGTGGCTTCGTTCGAGTAAACGAGAGTTTTGTTCTCAAGGATGTGGCTTTGGTTTCGAATTTGCATTTCAATTTGCTTTCTGTTTCGCAACTCCTTGAGGATGACTATGAAGTGCGCTTTAAAAAGGGCTTGTCTCGAGTTTTGGATGCCCACAGTAATATTGTTTGTCAGATTTCCCCTTTTGGTCGAGTTTTCAGTGTTGATTTTTCACATTCTTCTAGTACTTCTCGATGTTCGCTACCAGGATCCTTTTCTTTGATTTGGAAGTGACATATGAGACTAGGGCACTTGAGCTTTGATCTTTTGAGTAGACTAAGCTCACTTGGCCTAATATAAGGATTGCCCTAGTTGAAATTTGAGAAGGATCTTATCTGTCACCCTTGTCGTCACGGCAAGATGGTTGTTGCTACCCATTCCTCGGTCACCAAAGTGATTACCTCGCAGCCTAGTGAATTGCTTCATATGGACACTGTTGGTCTAGCTCAGGTTTGTTCTTTGGGGGGAATGTGATATGTGCTTGTGGTTGTTGATGACTTTTATCGCTTCTCTTGGGTGTTCTTCATAAAGGCGAAGGATGAGGTTTTCACTCGTGCTCTAGATTTGATTCTTAGGTTGCAAAATGAGTTTCCCAAAAATACCATGAGAGCTACACGCGGTGACAATGGCATAGAATTAAAAATACTCATTTTGAGGCCTTTTATGCTTCTTTGGGACTTGAGCATCAGTTTTCCTCTCCGTATGTGCCTCAAAAGAATGACATTGCGAAAGGGAAATGTGCCCTTGGGCAATTTCTATTATGTTTTGGTGATTAAGTGCCCAACACATTTAATTAAGTTCTTATGTGCTAAATGAAGAGAAAAGTGCAAATCATGTGGTATATTTTTAGACTTAGTACATTGTTTTGAGTACTAACATATATTGTATAAGTGCTAGAAACAGGAAAAGAAAGGATTGCAAAAGACTTGGCTATGTGCAGCCAAAGTCCAGCTCGGCCTGGCACACCGGACTGTCCGGTGGTGCACCGGACACTGTCCGGTGCGCCAGGCTGGACTCCGGTGAACAGGCGCTCTCGGGAAAAGTTTGGCGGTGTACGGCTATAATTCACCGGACTGTCCGGTGGCGCACCGAACTGTCCGGTGAGCCAATGGTCGTCTGCGCCAACGGTCGACCGCTCAATCTTCGCGCGATGCGTGGCAGCTCCAACGGTCGGCGAGGGGCACCGGACTGTCCGGTGTGCACCGGATAGTGTACGATGCGCCAACCGGTCCGGAGCTGCAATGGTCATCTGTGCCAGAAAATGAAGGAGATTGGCACCGAACCGTCTATAGTGACTGTCTGGTGGCGCACCGGACTGTCCGGTGCGCCACTCGACAGAAGGCAAGGATGGCCTTCCTTGTTGGCCTCCAACGGCTCCTAGCTGCCTTGGGGCTATAAAAGGGGTCCCTAGGCACATGGAGGAGTCACCCAAGCATTCACTAAGCATCCTAAGATTCCAAGACTCCAACTTCACGCATTTGATTTTTTGTGTTAGTGTTTTGAGCTCCATTTGAGTTGTGAACTCCGTGTGTTGCATTGTGAGCTCAAGTCGTGACTTGTGTGCGTGGTTGTGCTGCGTATTTGAGTCTTGTGTGTGTTGCTCATCCCAACCTTACTCCATGCTTTCATTGTGATCTTTGTTGTAAGGGCGAGAGACTCCAATCTTGTGGAGATTCCTCGCAAACGGGAATAATCATCTCAAGGAAAAACCGTGGTATTCAAGTTGATCATCGGATCACTTGAAAGGGGTTGAGTGCAACCCTCATCCATTGGGATGCCACAACGTGGAAATAGACAAGTGTTACTTGGCTGAACCACGGGATAAAAATCACGTGTCTTGTGTTGATCTTTCTATGATTGCTTTATCCACAAGAATTCGCTTCTAAACTACTTAGTCGCACTAACAATTCTATAACCAAGTTTTGTGGCTATTTAGTGTTGAATTTTACAGGATCACCTATTCACCCCCCTCTAGGTGCTCTCAATTGGTATCGGAGCCGTTCTCTTCACATAAGGGACTAATCGCCCGAAGAGATGGATCCTAAGGGAAAGGGGATGGTGGTCAACGACAAGGAGAAGGAGTCCATCTTCAACGAGCCAAGAGATGACAAGCCCACTGACTCTGGCTCGAGTCACAAGAAGAAGGATAGGAAGAAGAAGAGGCGCATCAAGAAGATTGTCTACTACGAGAGCGATGAATCTTCTTCTTCACCAAGAGACGACGACGATGATGATTCGTGTAAAAAGAATCCGGTTAATCAAAATTATGCATTTCATTATTCTCGCATTCCATTCAATTCTAATGCTCATTTGCTATCAATTCCACTTGGTAAACCTCCACATTTTGATGGAGAAGACTACTCTTTTTGGAGTCACAAAATGCGTAGTCACTTATTTTCTCTCCATCCTAGTATTTGGGAGATAGTTGAAAATGGAATGCATTTTGATAGTACGGATAACCCTATATTTATTAATGAGCACATTCATAAGAATGCACAAGCTACCACTGTATTGCTAGCATCTTTGTGTAGGGATGAGTACAACAAGGTGAGCGGCTTGGACAACGCCAAGCAAATCTAGGATACCCTCAAGATATCACATGAGGGAAACGACGCCACCATGATCACCAAAATGGAGTTGGTGGAAGGCAAGCTAGGAAGATTTGCGATGATCAGGGGAGAGGAGCCAACGCAAACCTACAACAGGCTCAGGACCCTAGTCAACAAAATTAGAAGCTATGGAAGCACAAGATGGACGGACCACGACGTCGTCCAGCTTATGCTAAGGTCATTCACGGTAATTGACCCCCATCTTGTAAACCTCATTCGTGAAAATCCCAGGTACACCAAAATGACGCCCGAGGAGATACTCGGAAAATTCATGAGCGAACGTATGATGGTAAAGGAAGCGCGATACGTGGATGATGCCCTTAATGGCCCTCTACACGTCTATGAGCCTCAACCCATTGCTCCCAAAGCAACAAGCAGCAGGGAGGCGCTACCAAGCAAGGTGGCACAAGTTGAGGCTGTCGGGCTAAACAAAGATGAGATGGCCCTAATCATCAAGCGCTTCAACACCACACTAAAAGGACGCAAGGAGTACCCCAACAAGAACAAAGCAAGGGGAAAGCGCTCCTGTTTTAAATGCGGTAAGACTGGTCATTTTATAGCACAATGCCCCGATAATGATAATGTCCAAGAACAAGAAAAGCATGGGAAGAGGGAGAAGAAGAAGGCTTACAAGAAGGCGAAGGGCGAGGCGCACCTTGGCAAAGAATGAGATTCGGACTGCTCTTCATCCGACTCTGACGATGAAGGACTGGTAGCCTCGGCCTTCAACAAATCTTCGCTCTTCCCCAACGAACACCACACTTGCCTCATGGCCAAGGAGAAGAAGGTGAGTGTTCGAGATTCCCCTAAGTACTCTACTTCTAGTGATGATGATTCCTCCGATGATGAAGTAGATTACTCTAGTCTATTTAAAGGATTAGATAGAGCCAAAGTAGAACAGATTAATGAACTAATTGATGCTTTAAATGAATAGACTTTTAGAAAAGCAAGAGGATATTTTGTATGAAGAGCATGATAAATTTGTTAGCATTCAAAAATCTCTTGCTCTAGAAATTAAGAGAAATGAAATGTTATCCTCTGAATTGTCTGTGTGCCATGAATCAATCTCTAGTTTAAAGATCTTGAATGATGATTTAAATGCTAAGCTAGAAGAAGCTAATACTACTAGATCTTGTGTAGTACATGTAGTTATTTGCAATAGATGCAAGGATTTTGATATTGATGCTAGTGATGATCATCTTGCGTCAATTTCTAAATTAAATGATGAGGTGGCAAGTCTTAATGTTCAACTTAAGACTTGCAAGATTGATTTTGATAAATTAAAGTTTGCTAGGGATGCCTACACAATTGGTAGACACCCCTCAATTAAGATGGGCTTGGTTTTCGAAAGGAAGCCAAGAGTCTAACAAGCCAAAAGGCTTCCATTCTCGCCAAGGAGAAAGGGAAGGCCCCTATGGCTAGTAGTATTCAAAATAATCATGCTTTTATGTATAATAGGAAAATTGCTAGTCATTCCAATTATAATTGGAGTTATGATCATGATGCTTTTGATTCACATGCAATGTTTGCCTCGAGTTCTACTTTTGTCCACGGTAGAAGTAGGCCTAGGAGAAACCATGTTGTGCATCATGTGCCTAGGAAAGTGTGTAATGAATCCACTACTATTTACCATGCTTGCAATACTTCATTTGCGCTTTTATGTAAGAATGCAAAAGTAGTGGCTAGGAAATTGGGATCCAAATGCAAGGGAGACAAGACTTGTATTTGGGTTCCAAAGGCTATTGTGACTAACCTTGTAGGACCCAACAAGAGTTGGGTACCTAAAACCCAAGTGTAAACTGCTTTGTAGGTTTATGCATCCGGGGGCTCAAGCTGGATTATCGACAGCGGATGCACAAACCACATGACGGGGGAGAAGAAGATGTTCACCTCCTACGTCAAGAACAAGGATTCCTAGGATACGATTATTTTTGGAGATGGGAACCAAGGCAAGGTCAAAGGCTTGGGCAAGATAGCAATTTCATCCGAGCATTCTATATCCAATGTGTTCTTAGTTGAATCGCTCGGGTACAACTTATTGTCTGTGAGTCAATTATGTAACATGGGTTATAATTGTCTATTTACCAATATTGATGTTTCTGTCTTTAGGAGTGATGGTTCATTAGCATTTAAGGGTGTATTTGTCGGGGACCATAATTAGGGGTACCCTCAAGACGCCTAATTCTCAGCTGGTAACCCCCATCAGCATAAAGCTGCAGAGGCCTGATGGGTTTGATTAAGTCAGGGATCAGTCCATACGAGCGACTCGATCACGCCACGCCCGAGCCTAGCCTCGGGCAAGGGCAGCCGACCCTGAGGTGTTTCCGTCTCGCCCGAGGCCCCCTTTTTTACGGCAGACGCATCTCCGGCTCGCCCGAGGCCTTGCCTTCGTTAAGAAGCAACCCTGACTAAATCACCGCGCCGACCGACCAAGTCACTGGGGCATTTAACGCAAAGAGTGAGACTGACGGACGGCCAGGCTCGGCCAAAGGCGCCATAGGAAGCTCCGCCCGACCCAGGGCTCGGACTCGGGCTAAGGCCCCGGAAGACGGCGAACTCCGCTCCGCCCGACCCAGGGCTCGGACTCGGGCTAAGGCCCCGGAAGACGGCGAACTCCGCTCCGCCCGACCCAGGGCTCGGACTCGGGCTAAGGCCCCGGAAGACGGCGAACTCCGCTCCGCCCGACCCAGGGCTCGGACTCGGGCTAAGGCCCCGGAAGACGACGAACTCCGCTTCGCCCGACCCAGGGCTCGGACTCCACCCTGGCCTCTGCCGAACGACCTCCGCCTCGCCCGACCCAGGGCTCGGACTCCGCCCTGGCTTCTGCCGAACGACCTCCGCCTCGCCCGACCCAGGAGCTCGGGCTCGGCCTCGGCCATGCAGGACAGACTCGACCTCGGCTTCGGAGGAGCCTCCATGTCGCTCGACCTAGGGCACAAGTCCGACACGTCGACAGGAAGCGCCATCATCACCCTACCCCGAGCCGACTCGGGCCGCAGAGAGCAGGACCGACGTCCCATCTGGCCTGCTCCGCCAGATAGGCAATGATGGCGCCCCGCTAGACCCATGACGATGGCAGCTCTCAGCTCCCTTACGGAAGCAGGGGGACATCAGCAAGGGCCCAACCACTCCGACAGCTGTCCCTCCGCCAGGCTCTATTGCTTCTCCGACGGCCACGACGCCACACCAGCTGGGTGCCAAGATCTCTCCGGCTGCCACCTTGGCATGTACTTAGGGCACTAGCTCTCCCCCGCTAGACACGTAGCACCTTGCTACACCCCCATTTGTACACCTGGATCCTCTCCTTACGCCTATAAAAGGAAGGACCAGGGCCTTCTTAGAGAAGGTTGGCCTCGCGGGAACGAGGGCAGGGGCAGGCGCTCTCTTGGGGCCGCTCGCTCCCCTCACCCGCACGGACGCTTGTAACCCCCTACTGCAAGCGCACCCGACCTGGGCGCGGGACGAACACGAAGGCCGCGGGATCTCCGCCTCCCTCACGACCCGGCTCCGGCCACCTCGCTCTTTCCCCCCTTCGCGCTTGCCCACGCGCTCGACCCATCTGGGCTGGGGCACGCGGCACACTCACTCGTCGGCTCGGGGACCCCCCGGTCTCGAAACGCCGACAGTTGGCGCGCCAGGTAGGGGCACGCTGCGTGTTGACGAGCAGATTCCCGTCAAGCTCCAGATGGGCAGTCTCCAACGACCTCTTCAACCCGGGACGGTGCTCCGTTTCGGGAGCCTCAAGTTCATGTCTTTCGACGGCAGCTACGACATGATACTCCTTCCACCGCCGCACGATAGCGACAATGGTGGCAAACAGCCCGCCCGCCGGCGGCGGAATCGACGACGTCTTTCCCGCGTGGGGGAAGGACAACTTTCGAGCTCGCCCCATCCTCTCCCTCGCCATCGGAGGAGGAGGCGGGGCAACCAGGGCCGGGCGGGAGGCTGCGCTCAGTCGGCTGTCGAGCAAATCAACATCCCCAGCGCCCCAACAGAGGACGCGTCGGGCATCACCCTCGCGTTTGAGGCGAAGGCGAGCGCCGTCCCCCCGCGACACACCGACCCCGAGCAAGTGGACGACGCCAGCGCGCTCACGGAGGGCCTGCAGGACATCGCCCTCGCACCCAGGACGACGGCGCGATCAGCCCCCGATGTGACTTCGTCGCTCCTCGTCGACCAAAAGGTACCGGCTGATTCCCATCCTACGTCATTTCGACTCGGCCTCAACCCGCCTAGCGACCTCGCTTTGGCGGGCGCTCACGTTGAGGTGAGTGCAACCCCTCTAGGGTTTCGTGTGCGGTCGCCTTGGGACCGATTGACGGGCGTCTCGACCTACGGACCCTCTGGGTCCGAGGAAGATGACGACCCCAGCATCTGCTGGGATTTCTCTGGATCTGGCAACCCCAGTGCCATGCGGGACTTCATGACCGCATGCAACTACTGCCTCTCCGACTGTTTCGACGGCAGCCGCAGCCTTGACGACAAGGACTGCGGCCCGAGCCGCGAATGTTTCCACGTCGAGCTAGGGGATCCCTCCGGAGGCAGCTGTCTCGGCATGCCGGAGGATGGTGATCCCCCTAGGCCAGCGCCTCGCGCCGACATCCCGTGGGAGCTAGCTGTGGTCCCCGTTCCGGCGGGGGGTCACGACCCATAGCTCGAGCAAGTCCGCGGGGCGCGGGCCGGGCTCGATGAGGGAGCAGGAGCGCTCGAGGCAATCCGCCGGGACGTCGGGCAGGTATGGGCGGGCCAGCCCCCGGCCGGAGAAATACGTCACCTGCCCCAAGGTCTCCAGCACCGCATCGCCAACGATGCCAGGGATAGACCGCCGCCCGCATCCGGTGGAACCGGTCAGGACCTGGCAGCCGCAGCGATGCTCCTCCGCGCGATGCCGGAGTCATCAACCACCGAGGGTCGGCGAATCCAGGGAGAGCTCAAGCATCTCCTGGAAGGCGCTGCGGCCCGGCGGGCCGAGAGCTCTGCCTCCCGAAGGCAGGGGTACCCCTCGGAACCTCGAGCCGCGACTTCCCGACTCATGCGGGAAGCCTCGGTCTACACCGGGCGCACGCGCAACACCGTGCCTGCGGCCCCGGGCCACCTCGGCGACGAGCACCCTCATCGCGACCGTCGGGCCCGCCTCGACGAAAGGGTGCGCCGAGGTTATCACCCCAGGCGTGGGGGACGCTACGACAGCGGGGAGGATCGGAGTCCCTCGCCCGAACCACCCGGTCCGCAGGTCTTCAGCCGGGCCATTCGGCGGGCGCCGTTTCCGCCCCGATTCCGACCCCCGACTACTATCACAAAGTACTCGGGGGAAACGAGACCGGAATTGTGGCTCGCGGACTACCGCCTGGCCTGTCAACTGGGTGGAACGGACGACGACAACCTCATCATCCGCAACCTCCCCCTGTTCCTCTCCGACACTGCTCGCGCTTGGTTGGAGCACCTGCCTCCGGGGCAGATTTCCAACTGGGAGGATCTGGTCCAAGCTTTCGCCGGCAACTTCCAGGGCACGTACGTGCGCCCCGGGAATTCCTGGGACCTCCGAAGCTGCCGGCAACAGCCGGGAGAGTCTCTTCGGGACTACATCCGGTGATTCTCGAAGCAGCGCACCGAGCTGCCCAACATCACCGACTCCGATGTCATCGGTGCGTTCCTTGCCGGCACCACCTGCCGTGACCTGGTGAGCAAGTTGGGTCGCAAGACCCCCACCAGGGCGAGCGAGCTGATGGACATCGCCACCAAGTTCGCCTCTGGTCAGGAGGCGGTCGAGGCCATCTTCCGAAAGGACAAGCAGCCCCAGGGCCGCCCGTCGGAAGATGCCCCCGAGGCGTCTACTCCGCTCGGCGCCAAGAAGAAAGGCAGGAGGAAGTCGCAAGCGAAACGCGACGCCGCCAGCACGGACCTTGTCGCCGCCGCCGAATACAAGAGCCCTCGGAAGCCCCCCGGAGGCGCCAACCTCTTCGACAAGGCACTCAAGGAGACGTGCCCCTACCATCAGGGGCCCGTCAAGCACACCCTCGAGGAGTGCGTCATGCTTCGGCGCCACTTCCACCGGGCCGGGCCACCCGCAGAGGGTGGCAGGGCCCGCGACGACGACAAAAAGGAAGATCACCAAGCAGGAGAGTTCCCCGAGGTCCGCGACTGCTTCATGATCTACGGAGGGCATGCGGCGAATGCCTCGGCTCGGCATCGTAAGCAAGAGCGTCGGGAGGTCTGCTCGGTGAAGGTGGCGGCGCCAGTCTACCTAGACTGGTCCGACAAGCCCATCACCTTCGACCAGGATGACCACCCCGAACACGTGCCGAGCCCGGGGAAGTACCCGCTCGTCGTCGATCCCGTCATCGGCGACGTTAGGCTCACCAAGGTCCTGATGGATGGGGGCAGCTGCCTCAATATCATCTACGCCGAGACCCTCAGGCTCCTGCGCGTCGATCTGTCATCCGTCCGAGCAGGCGCTGCGCCCTTCCACGGGATCGTTCCTGGGAAGCGCGTCCAGCCCCTCGGACAGCTCGACCTTCCTGTCTGCTTCGGAACACTCTCCAACTTCCGAAGGGAGACTTTGACGTTCGAGGTGGTTGGGTTCCGAGGAACCTACCACGCAGTGTTGGGAAGGCCATGCTACGCGAAGTTCATGGCCATCTCCAACTACACCTACCTGAAGCTCAAGATGCCGGGCCCCAACGGGGTCATCACCGTCGGCCCCACGTACAAACACGCATTCGAATGCGATGTGGAGTGCGTGGAGTACGCCGAGGCCCTCACCGAGTCCGAGGCCCTCATCGCCGACCTGGAAAGCCTCTCCCGAGAGGTGCCGGACGTGAAGCGACACGCCGGCAACTTCGAGCCAGCGGAGACGGTTAAGGCCATCCCTCTCGACCCCAGTGGCGACACCTCCAAGCAGGTCCGGATCGGTTCCGGGCTCGACCCCAAATAGGAAGCAGTGCTCGTCGACTTTCTCCGCGCAAACGCCGACGTCTTTGCGTGGAGTCCCTCGGACATGCCCGGCATACCGAGGGATGTCGCCGAGCACTCGCTGGATATTCGGGCTGGAGCCCGACCGGTCAGACAGCCTCTGTGCCGATTCGACGAGGAAAGGCGCAGAGTGATAGGCGAGGAGATCCACAAGCTGATGGCAGCAGGGTTCATCAAAGAGGTATTCCATCCCGAATGGCTTGCCAACCCTGTACTTGTGAGGAAGAAAGGGGGGAAATGGCGGATGTGTGTAGACTACACTGGTCTCAACAAAGCATGTCCGAAGGTCCCCTACCCTCTACCTCGCATCAATCAAATCGTGGACTCCACTGCAGGGTGCGAAACCCTGTCTTTCCTCGATGCCTACTCAGGGTATCATCAAATCAAGATGAAAGAGTCCGACCAGCTCGCGACTTCTTTCATCATGCCCTTCGGCATGTACTGTTATGTCACCATGCCGTTCGGTTTGAGGAACGCGGGTGCAACGTACCAGCGGTGCATGAACCATGTGTTCGGCGAACACATCGGTCGCACGGTCGAGGCCTACGTCGATGACATCGTAGTCAAGACGAGGAAAGCCTCCGACCTTCTCTCCGACCTTGAAGTGACATTCTGGTGTCTCAAGGCGAAGGGCGTCAAGCTCAATCCCGAGAAGTGCGTCTTCGGGGTGCCCCGAGGCATGCTCTTGGGATTCATCGTCTCCGAGCGGGGCATCGAAGCCAACCCGGAGAAGATCGCAGCCATCACAAGCATGGGGCCCATCAAGGACTTAAAAGGCGTACAGAGGGTCATGGGATGTCTCGCGGCCTTGAGCCGTTTCATCTCGCGCCTCGGCGAAAGAGGCCTGCCCCTGTACCGTCTCTTAAGGAAGGCCGAGTGCTTCACTTGGACTCCCGAGGCCGAGGAAGCTCTCGGGAACCTGAAGGCGCTCCTCACCCAGGCGCCCGTCTTGGTACCCCCAGCTGATGGAGAAGCCCTCTTGGTCTACGTCGCCGCTACCACTCAGGTGGTCAGCGCCGCGATCGTGGTCGAAAGGCAGGAAGAGGGGCATGCTTTGCCCATTCAGAGGCCAGTTTACTTCGTCAGCGAGGTGCTGTCCGAGACCAAGATCCGCTACCCACAAGTCCAGAAGCTACTGTATGCAGTGATCCTGACGAGGCGAAAGCTGCGACATTACTTCGAGTCTCATCCGGTGACTGTGGTGTCATCCTTCCCCCTGGGGGAGATCATCCAGTGCCGAGAAGCCTCGGGACGGATCGCAAAGTGGGCGGTGGAAATCATGGGCGAAACAATCTCGTTCGCCCCTCGGAAGGCCATCAAGTCCCAGGTACTGGCGGACTTCGTAGCCGAATGGGTCGACACCCAGTTGCCGACGGCTCCGATCCAACCGGAGCTCTGGACCATGTTTTTCGACGGGTCGCTGATGAAGACGGGAGCCGGCGCGGGCCTGCTCTTCGTCTCGCCCCTCGGGAAACACCTGCGCTACGTGCTCCGCCTCCATTTCCCGGCGTCCAACAATGTGGCTGAGTACGAGGCTCTGATCAACGGATTGCGAATCGCCATCGAGCTAGGGGTCCGACGCCTCGATGCTCGCGGCGACTCGCAGCTCGTCATCGACCAAGTCATGAAGAACTCCCACTGCCGCGACCCGAAGATGGAGGCCTATTGTGATGACGTTCGACGCCTAGAAGACAAGTTCTACGGGCTCGAGCTTAACCACATCGCCCGGCGCTACAACGAGACTGCGGACGAGCTGGCAAAGATAGCCTCGGGGCGAACAACGGTTCCCCCGGACGTCTTCTCCCGGGATATGCACCAACCCTCCGTCAAGATCAGCGACACGCCCGAGCCCGAGGCGCCCTCGGCCCCGTCCGAGGTGACCTCGGCCCAGCCCGAGCCATCCTCGGTTCAGCCCGAGGAACCCTCGGCCCCCGAGGGCGAAGCACTGCGCATCGAGGAGGAGCGGAGCGGGGTCACGCCAGATCAAGATTGGCAGACCCCTTACCTGCAATATCTCCGCCAAGGAGAACTGCCCCTCGACCGAGCCGAGGCTCGGTGGGTAGCGCGACGCGCCAAGTCGTTCGTCTTGCTGGGCGATGAGAAGGAGCTCTACCACCGTAGCCCCTCGGGCATCCTCCAGCGATGCATCTCCATCGCCGAAGGTCAGGAACTCCTGCAGGAAATGCACTCGGGGGCTTGCGGCCATCATGCAGCACCTCGAACCCTCGTCGGGAACGCTTTCTGCCAAGGCTTCTACTGGCCGACGGCGGTGGCTGACGCCACTAGAATTGTCCGCGCCTGCGAAGGGTGCCAATTCTATGCGAAGCAAACCCACCTGCCCGCTCAGGCTCTGCAGACCATACCCATCACCTGGCCCTTCGCTGTGTGGGGTCTGGACCTCGTCGGCCCTCTGCAGAAGGTGCCCGGGGGCTACACGCACCTGCTGGTCGCCGTCGACAAATTCTCCAAGTGGATCGAGGTCCGACCCCTGAACAGCATCAGATCCGAGCAGGCGGTGGCGTTCTTCACCAACATCATCCATCGCTTCGGGGTCCCGAACTCCATCATCATCGACAACGGCACCCAGTTCACCGGCAAAAAATTCTTGGATTTTTGCGAGGATCACAACATCCGGGTAGACTGGGCCGCCGTAGCTCATCCCATGTCGAATGGGCAAGTAGAACGTGCCAATGGCATGATTCTACAAGGGCTCAAGCCTCGGATTTACAATGATCTCAACAAGTTCGGCAAGCGATGGATGAAGGAACTCCCCTCGGTGGTCTGGAGCCTGAGGACGACGCCGAGCCGAGCCACGGGTCTCACGCCGTTCTTCCTGGTCTACGGGGCCGAGGCCGTCTTGCCCACTGACCTGGAATACGGCTCCCCGAGGACGAGGGCCTACGACGATGAAAGCAACCAAGCTAGCCGAGAAGACTCGCTGGACCAGCTGGACGAGGCTCGGGACAGGGCCTTACTACACTCGGCGCGGTATCAGCAGTCCCTGCGACGCTACCACGCCCGAGGGATCCGACCCCGAGACCTCCAGGTGGGCGACCTGGTGCTTCGGCTGCGGCAAGACGCCCAAGGGAGGCACAAGCTCACGCCCCCCTGGGAGGGGCCATTCGTCATCGCCAAAGTTCTGAAGCCCGGAACATACAAGCTGGCCAACAGTCAAGGCGAGGTCTACGGCAACGCTTGGAACATCCAACAGCTACGTCGCTTCTACCCTTAAGATGTTTCCAAGTTGTTCATATACCTCGCACCCACGCAAAGTTTAGTCAACAAGGAAGGGTCGGCCTCGCCTCGGCAAAGCCCGACCCTCCCTCGGGGGCTAAAAGGGGGGAAACCCCCTCTGCGTCAAAATTTTCCTCGAACAGAAAATCTCTTTTACCAGAATACCTTTCGTGCTTTTTGACTACTTCGAAAAGTGGGTCCTGGAAACGACGGGGTACACGTAAGCAGTCAAGGCTGACCGAGCCGAGGGACTCCTACGCCTCCGGGATACGGATACCTCACTCATCACCTTCTGCGATAAGTAACTCGCGTTCGAATAAGGTGACTCCGCGGATCGAACGAGTCTCTATGTTCGGAAGCCCTTCTGTCGAAGCGATTCTTCGAGTTTTCTCGACCAAGCCGGTGATAGGGCCTCATGGACGAGTCAAAGTGCGCGTAAGCGGCAAGGCCGACCGAGCCGAGGGACTCCCACGCCTCCGGGATACGGATACCTCACTCATCACCTTCCGCGAGAAGCAACTTTCGCTCGCACAAACATCCTTGTTACCGACAAAAAGTCCAGACACTCGAAACAAGAGGAAAAGAGACGCAACTTTACAACACAACAAGGGTGTGTGTTCTGGCCTCGACGGCCGCGCAAAGCACACACTACAAGACAAGCTGATCCTGCAGGCTCGGGTCACGCTGAAAGGGGGCAGCAACACCCTCGGCATCGACGGCACCTTCGGCGAGGCCCGACCTAGCCTCGAACGGCAACGCGGTCCGAGGGTCTCCGCTCCGAAGGACGACGTCATCACCACGCCCGAGCGATCGCCGTCAGGGACTTCTCCGGGATCTGGCCCGAGCGGGCGGCTCGGCCGGCCACCTCCGGGGCCTCGGCCAACCACCTTCCGAGGGCGCCAGCCCGGTCCGAAGCCTCGGCTGACCAACTCCGGCGTCGATCCTGCCAACGGACAACTCGGCTAGGCTCCGGCCAACCAGGTTTCATTTCCGAACCAACTCCGCCTCTGCTCATACTGATGTCGCTACCCCCAGCCTCGGCTCGTCGAAGAGCGGCCGAGGGGTCTCTTTAACTAAGCTAGAGGAGCCTCGGACAACAGGGCCGACCGAGCCGAGGGACTCCTACGCCTCCAGGATACGGATACCTCACTCGTCACCTTGACACGGGGCGACTCATGCTTGGTGAAGCGGTTCAGACAATCAGCAGACGAGTCTTAGTGCTCGGAAATGAGGAAAAAACACTGCTCCATGCCGTAATTACATACATGTTCAGGCCCCAAAAGCCAAAATGAACAAAAAACCCTGGCATGTGAAGTGCCATTACAAACGGAACTCCGGTTCCCCCCCGCAGGCACGTACAACCCCACTCGATAGGGGCGGGCCTGCGGGGCGGCGGAAGAACTCTCACCCCCCGAGGACGAGAGGCAGCCATTCAGGCCAGGAGACAGAGACCCAGGGCTACTGACGGAGTTGGCAATCTCATCGGTAGAGAAGCCACCTCCGTCCGCCGACGCCTCGGAATGCGCCGGCAGGTCTTCGCCCATGCTGGGGCCGTCCAGGGCGTGGGCACTGCCCTCGTGGTGCGCGGCGCAGTCGTCGTCCGGACGGAGGACGCGGCGTGGCGCCCTGACTGTGTGACGACGGCCCGCCTCTTCCGGCATGGCTGGAGGAAGTCTCCGTGAAGCTGGAGGATGCCGTTCTCCCCCAGACGTCCGGGGAAGAAGAGGGCAACCGACCCACACGGAGGCAGCCCCCTGACTCGCCTCGTCCTCCATCTTGGCCTGGATGACGAAAGTCCTTGAGGCCGAGGAAGGGGCGGAGGCCGCAGCCCAGCTCGCTTTCCCCCACCATCAAGCCGGAGGTCACCCTCTTGGGTGACCGCCGGTGGAGGGGTGCAGCCGGGCTGCATGATGAAAATCCTTGAAGCCGAACGATGGCTGAAAGGTACCCACTCCCACGGAGTGGTGTCCTCCGACGATGAGGCACGGAGACGGCGGTTTCCCCCATCCGGGGGCTTGAAAGGTGGAAAGACACGATGCATAAGGGAGGAAGAAGACATGGTCGCCTTACGAAAGGGGTCGCCCTCCTTTTAAAGGCAACTCTCCCTGCTTGCGCCCCCAACCGTCACGGGCTGAGTCTTCTCCAACACGCCTCCAAAGCCCTCCCCTGCGGCGCGGGGGCTAGGACCCACATGTCATGCAGACCGGCTCCGAGCAGAAGAAGCCGAACCGCCGCGCGCGGCGCGCGTAACCACCCAGCGGTTACAAGTGACCCTCCACTTTTGCCCAGACCAACGGGCGAAAGGGGCGGGCAGCCATGCGGGCGGCATGCAACCGCGCCAAGTGGACGCGCCTCTCCGACTCCTGACAGGCCAGCACGGAGGCTCAAGCCCACACGTCGCGCAACTGGCGCGCCGGATGCTGCATGCAAGCAACTGTACCACTTGCGCCACCACCGCACCTCCTCGGTTGCGGAACCAATACCGCGTCCCGAGGCGACCCAACGCGCGACCCAGCAGCGCCAACCTGACGCAACGGTCAAATGCGGTCAAAAGTGGGCCGGCAGTAATGACGGTGGCAGGCGCGCGAGAGCAGCGGTCACACCATCAGCCAAGCTCACGTCCCATCCGGAGGCAGCGAGAGAACCCCCTCTCACGGTGTGAAGACGACACGCCCGTGACCCGTTCCTCGAACGGCTCGCGCACGTGCAACGGCAGCCTCGCCAACTACTCGCCCCGGCGCATTAACTCCGCGGCTCGACGGGCAGCGCTTCTGGCAGGAGCAGCTGGCGACGTTTCGCCTTAACGACCACACCAAAAAAGGTACGCCACGTCGTTCAATTTCGTATCCTTTTTCCCTTTTTTCTCTTTCTCTATCTCTTGCAACAGGGACCGGGAAGGGGAATACCCCCAAAGGGATCCTTCCCCGTGAAGGAACTAGGCTCCGAGCCTCCTTACTGATCAGGGGTTCGAAGGCTGGCCCCCCGAAGGGTTCAACAGCCGCCTCAGATCGCGTGGGCCCGACACCCACTACTGGTCAGAGGTTCGAAGGTCGGCCCCCCGAAAGGTTCCACGACCGCCTCAGGCTACTCGGGCTCCGCGCCCATTACTGATCAGGGGTTCGAAGGCTGGCCCCCCGAAGGGTTCACAGTCGCCTCAGACACCGAGCGAGGGATGACCAGGGGTACGTTCGATACATAACCAAGGCTCGGGCTGCGCTCCCGAGGTACCCTAGGACATTTCCGAGACCAGCGGAAACGATCCTGTAACGGAATCCCATCGGAGGGAGGCATCGAGCCCTCGGACCCCGTCGCCAGGGGACCGGGTGCGGCAGGTCACCCGCAGGTACTTTTGGGCGTGCCTCCGGGCCCCTAGCCGACCCCCAACGAACGGGGCACGGACGTCCACTCGGATTACCCGATTGCAGCTCACCGGAGACACCATGTTCGGTGCCCATCGAGGGTAACATGGCGCTCTCCCCCCCTCCTCCTTGCGGAAAGGCGACGTAGGGGCGTATGTAAAAAAGCCGAGTCT
Source organism: Zea luxurians (assembly GCA_029449295.1). Lineage (NCBI taxonomy): Eukaryota > Viridiplantae > Streptophyta > Magnoliopsida > Poales > Poaceae > Zea > Zea luxurians. Next base: position 92,660,073 of record JAOPSE010000008.1, on the reverse strand, counting down.
GTCCCTGATCGTCCTCTCGCCCTGTGCGGAGGCTCGGGGGCTGCTCTCGCAAACCCGGCTCCGGCCGAACCGTTGACAGCGTCAACATACCAGCCCGAGAACTTGGGCCCCGACAGTGCACCCGGGCTACGGCCTGTTCGCATGAGGGAACCGCCAGACCAGCCAAAGCATTACGCAAGGCATTAAGACCTCGAAGGAGTGAAACCACTCCTCCGAGGCCTCGGGGGCTACACCCGGCGGGTGCGCTCGCGCGCACCCACCAGAACAAAGTGCAACCGAGAAAGGCTGGTCCCCTTGCAAAAAAGTGCGACGAAAGCCTCCAAGCGAGTGCTAACACTCCCTTCGAGGCTCGGGGGCTACTGTCGGGGACCATAATTAGGGGTACCCTCAAGACGCCTAATTCTCAGCTGGTAACCCCCATCAGCATAAAGCTGCAGAGGCCTGATGGGTTTGATTAAGTCAGGGATCAGTCCATACGAGCGACTCGATCACGCCACGCCCGAGCCTAGCCTCGGGCAAGGGCAGCCGACCCTGAGGTGTTTCTGTCTCGCCCGAGGCCCCCTTTTTTACGGCAGACGCATCTCCGGCTCGCCCAAGGCCTTGCCTTCGTTAAGAAGCAACCCTGACTAAATCACCGCGCCGACCGACCAAGTCACTGGGGCATTTAACGCAAAGAGTGAGACTGACGGGCGGCCAGGCTCGGCCAAAGGCGCCATAGGAAGCTCCGCCCGACCCAGGGCTCGGACTCGGGCTAAGGCCCCGGAAGACGGCGAACTCCGCTCCGCCCGACCCAGGGCTCGGACTCGGGCTAAGGCCCCGGAAGACGGCGAACTCCGCTCCGCCCGACCCAGGGCTCGGACTCGGGCTAAGGCCCCGGAAGACGGCGAACTCCGCTCCGCCCGACCCAGGGCTCGGACTCGGGCTAAGGCCCCGGAAGACGACGAACTCCGCTTCGCCCGACCCAGGGCTCGGACTCCACCCTGGCCTCTGCCGAACGACCTCCGCCTCGCCCGACCCAGGGCTCGGACTCCGCCCTGGCTTCTGCCGAATGACCTCCGCCTCGCCCGACCCAGGAGCTCGGGCTCGGCCTCGGCCATGCAGGACAGACTCGACCTCGGCTTCGGAGGAGCCTCCACGTCGCCCGACCTAGGGCACAAGTCCGACACGTCGACAGGAAGTGCCATCATCACCCTACCCCGAGTCGACTCGGGCCGCAGAGAGCAGGACCGACGTCCCATCTAGCCTGCTCCGCCAGATAGGCAATGATGGCGCCCCGCTAGACCCATGACGACGGCAGCTCTCAGCTCCCTTACGGAAGCAGGGGGACGTCAGCAAGGGCTCAACCACTCCGACAGCTGTCCCTCCGCCAGGCTCTATTGCTTCTCCGACGGCCACGACGCCACACCAGCTGGGTGCCAAGATCTCTCCGGCTGCCACCTTGGCATGTACTTAGGGCACTAGCTCTCCCCCGCTAGACACGTAGCACCGTGCTACACCCCCATTTGTACACCTGGATCCTCTCCTTACGCCTATAAAAGGAAGGACCAGGGCCTTCTTAGAGAAGGTTGGCCTCGCGGGAACGAGGGCAGGGGCAGGCGCTCTCTTGGGGCCGCTCGCTCCCCTCACCCGCGCGGACGCTTGTAACCCCCTACTGCAAGCGCACCCGACCTGGGCGCGGGACGAACACGAAGGCCGCGGGATCTCCGCCTCCCTCACGACCCGGCTCCGGCCACCTCGCTCTTTCCCCCCTTCGCGCTTGCCCACGCGCTCGATCCATCTGGGCTGGGGCACGCGGCACACTCACTCGTCGGCTCGGGGACCCCCCGGTCTCGAAACGCCGACAGTATTAGACGACAAACTCTACTTAGTTGATTTTTCGAAAGAGGAGGCCGATCTAGATGCATGCTTAATAGCTAAGACTAGCATGGGCTAGCTGTGGTATCGCCGTCTAGCACATGTTGGGATGAAGAACCTTCATAAACTTCTAAAGGGAGAACATGTGTTAGGACTAACAAATGTTTGTTTCGAGAAAGATAGACCTTGTGCAGCTTGTCAGGCGGGAAAACAAGTGGGGAGCACTCATCACAACAAGAATGTGATGACAACATCAAGACCACTGGAGCTACTACATATGGACCTCTTCGGACCCGTCGCCTACCTTTAGCATCGGGGGAAGTAAGTATGGTCTAGTAATTGTTGACGATTTTTCCCGCTTCACTTGGGTGTTCTTTTTGCAGGATAAATCAGAAACCCAAGGGACCCTAAAGCGCTTTCTAAGGAGGGCTCAAAATGAATTTGAGCTCAAGGTGAAAAAGATAAGAAGCGACAACGGGTCCGAGTTCAAGAATCTACAGGTTGAGGAGTATCTTGAAGAAGAAGGCGTCAAGCACGAGTTCTCCACTCCCTACACACCACAGCAAAACGGTGTGGTAGAGAGGAAGAACAGGACGCTCATCGACATGGCGAGGACGATGCTTGGAGAGTTCAAGACGCCCGAGCGATTTTGGTCGGAAGCTGTGAATACAGCTTGCCACGCCATAAACCGGCTCTACCTACATCACCTTCTCAAGAAGACCTCGTATGAACTCCTTACCGGTAACAAACCCAACGTCTCATACTTTAGTGTATTTGGGAGCAAATGTTACATTCTAGTGAAGAAAGGTAGAAATTCTAAATTTGCTCCCAAGGCAGTAGAATGGTTTTTTACTACGGTATGACTCAAATACAAGGGCGTATAGAGTCTTCAACAAATCATCGGGATTGGTTGAAGTCTCTAGCGATGTTGTATTTGATGATACTAATGGCTCTCCAAGAGAGCAAGTTGATATCGATGATGTAGATGAAGATGATGTTCCAACGGCCGTAATACGCACGATGGCGATAGGTGATGTGCGACCACAAGAACAACAAGAGCAAGATCAACCTTCTTCCTCAACAATGGTGCATCCCCCAACTCAAGATGATGGATAGGTTCCTCAAGAAGAGGCGTGTGATCAAGGGGGAGCACAAGAAGAACAAGTTTTGGAGGAAGAAGCACCTCTGGCCTCTCCAACTCAAGTTCGAGCGACGATCCAAAGAAATCACCCCATCTATTAGATACTGGGTGACATAAGCAAGGGAGTAACAACTCGCTCACGTTTAGCCAATTTTTGTGAGCATTACTCGTTTGTCTCTTCTATTGAGCCTTTCAGGGTAGAAGAGGCCTTGCAGGATCGGGATTGGGTGTTGGCCATGCAGGAAGAGCTCAACAACTTCAGGAGAAATGAAGTTTGGAGCCTGGTGCCACGTCCCAAGCAAAATGTTGTGGGAACCAAGTGGGTGTTCCGCAACAAGCAAGACGAGCACGAGGTGGTGACAAGAAACAAGGCTCGACTTGTGGCAAAAGGTTATGCCCAAGTCGCAGGTTTGGATTTTGAGACTTTTGCTCCTGTGGCTAGGCTAGAGTCAATTCGAATATTATTAGCATATGCCGCTCACCACTCTTTCAGGTTGTTTCAAATGGATGTGAAGAGTGCTTTCCTTAACGGGCCAATCAAGAAGGAGGTGTATGTGGAACAACCCCCTAGCTTTGAGGATGACAGGTACCCCGACCATGTGTGTAAGCTCTCTAAGGCGCTCTATGGACTTATGCAAGCCCCAAGAGCATGGTATGAATGCCTTAGAGATTTCTTAATTCCTAATGCTTTCAAGGTTGGGAAAGCCGATCCCACTCTTTTCACTAAGTCTTGTGATGATGACCTTTTTGTGTGCCAAATTTATGTTGATGACATAATATTTGGTTCTACTAACCAAAAGTCTTGTGAGGAGTTTAGCAGGGTGATGACTCAAAAGTTTGAGATGTCGATGATGGGCAAGTTGACCTACTTCCTTGGGTTCCAAGTGAAGCAACTCAAGAATGGCACCTTCCTCTCCCAAACGAAGTACACTCAAGACCTTCTCAAGAGGTTTGGGATGAAGGACGCAAAGCCCGCAAAGACACCTATGGGAACCGATGGGCATGTCGACCTCAACAAAGGAGGTAAGTCCGTTGATCAAAAGGCATACCGGTCTATGATAGGTTCCTTGCTTTATTTATGTGCTAGTAGACCAGACATTATGCTTAGTGTATGCATATGTGCTAGATTTCAATCCGACCCCAAGGAATGTCACCTTATGGTCGTTAAGAGAATTCTTAGGTATTTAGTTGCTACGCCCTGCTTCGGGATCTGGTATCCAAAGGGGTCTACCTTTGACTTAATTGGATATTCAGACTCCGATTATGCTGGATGCAAGGTTGATAGGAAGAGTACATCAGGGACGTGCCAATTCCTAGGAAGGTCCCTGGTGTCTTGGAGTTCAAAGAAACAAACATCAGTTGCCCTATCCACCGCTGAGGCCCAGTATGTTACCGTAGGACAGTGTTGCGCGCAACTACTTTGGATGAAGCAAACCCTCAGGGACTTTAGCTACAATTTGAGCAAAGTCCCACTCCTATGTGACAATGAGAGTGCAATCCGCATGGCGGATAATCCTGTTGAACACAGTCGCACTAAGCACATAGACATCCGGCATCACTTTCTGAGAGACCACCAGCAAAAGGGAGATATCGAAGTGTACCATGTTAGCACCGAGAACCAGCTAGCCGATATCTTCACCAAGCCTTTAGATGAGAAAAGGTTTTGCAGGTTGCATAGTGAGCTAAATGTCTTAGATTCGCGTAACTTGGATTGATCTATAGCATACATGTGTTCTATGCCTTTGATCATGTTACGTTATGCATTTATGTAATTTATTGCTTATTTATGGTGCTCAAGTTGTGCAAGGGATCCCCGGACCTCACAAGTCCATGTGTGAGTGATGCACATATTTAGGGGGAGATGTGCTACAACTTGACCCTTTGAGACTAATCCGTCTGTTTGAGTATATTTGATGTAGTCTCAAAGGTGGATTGAAAGGGAAAGGTGAACTTGGATCATGCAAAGACTTCCACTGCACTCCGGTATTAGTGTACTTAATTCCAAGTTCATTCGTATGCTTTTATTGCCTTTTTGCTCTTAATTGACAATTTTTGGTGAGGCAATGGGGTTAAAGGGCCAATAATGATCCCATTTTGGTGCTTAATGCCAAAGGGGGAGAAATTAAGGCCAAAGCAAATGGATCAGCTACCACTTGAGAATTTTGAAAATAGTAGAGTTAGAATTTTGATTTGTCCAAAATACTCTTATTGCAAAAATCTAGTCTCTTGTGGGGAGAAAAGCAAATGGATCAGCTACCACTTGAGAATTTTGAAAATAGTAGAGTTAGAATTTTGATTTGTCCAAAATACTCTTATTGCAAAATCTAGTCTCTTGTGGGGAGAATTTTTCATTATGGGAAAAGGGGGAGTTTTTGGCACTTGATCAATTTCACTCTTGCATTATCTCTCTTTGTGCCCAAACAAGTGTGTTTGACTTAGAGATAAGAAAATTAATTTGATTTGCAAAAACAAACCAAGTGGTGGCAAAGAATGATCCAAATATGCCAAATTTGAGTCAAAAACAATTTTGTTCTCAATTGCATTGATGTTTCACTTCTTTTGGTTGCTTTTGGATGTGTTGGCATAAATCACCAAAAAGGGGGAGATTGAAAGGAAAATGTGCCCTTGGGCAATTTCTATTATGTTTTGGTGATTAAGTGCCCAAGACATTTAATTAAGTTCTTATGTGCTAAATGAAGAGAAAAGTGCAAATCATGTAACAAGGTACGTTTCTAGACTTAGTACACTGTTTTGAGTACTAACATATATTGTCTAAATGCTAGAAACAGGAAAAGAAAGGATTGCAAAAGACTTGGCTATGTGCAGCCAAAGTCCAGCTCGGCCTGGCACACCGGACTGTCCGGTGGTGCACCGGACAGTGTCAGGTGCGCCAGGCTGGACTCCGGTGAACAGGCCGCTCTCGGGAAAAGTTTGGCGGCGTACGGCTATAATTCACCGGACTGTCCGGTGGCGCACCGGACTGTCCGGTGAGCCAACGGTCGTCTGTGCCAACGGTCGGCCACGCAATCTTCACGCGATGTGTGGCAGCTCCAACGGTCGGCGAGGGGCACCGGACTGTCCGGTGTGCATCGGATAGTGTATGGTGCACCAACCGGCCCGGAGCTGCAACGGTCATCTGTGCTAGAAAAGGAAGGAGATCGGCACCGGACCGTCTACAGTGACTGCGCCACTCGACAGAAGGCAAGGATGGCCTTCCTTGTTGGCCTCCAATGGCTCCTAGCTGCCTTGGGGCTATAAAAAGGGTCCCTAGGCGCATGGAGGAGTCACCCAAGCATTCACTAAGCATCTTAAGACTCCAACACTCCAACTTCACGATTTGATTCTTTGTGTTAGCGTTTTGAGCTCCATTTGAGTTGTGAACTCCGTGTGTTGCATTGTGAGCTCAAGTCGTGACTTGTGTGCGTGGTTGTGCTGCGTATTTGAGTCTTGTGTGTGTTGCTCATCCCAACCTTACTCCATGCTTTCATTGTGATCTTTGTTGTAAGGGCGAGAGACTCCAATCTTGTGGAGATTCCTCGCAAACGGGAATAATCATCTCAAGGAAAAATCGTGGTATTCAAGTTGATCATCGGATCACTTGAAAGGGGTTGAGTGCAACCCTCATCCATTGGGACGCCACAACGTGGAACTAGGCAAGTGTTACTTGGCTGAACCACGAGATAAAAATCGCGTGTCTTGTGTTGATCTTTCTATGATTGCTTTATCCATAAGAATTTGCTTCTAAACTACTTAGTCGCACTAACAATTCTACAACCAAGTTTTGTGGCTATTTAGTGTTGAATTTTACACGGTCACCTATTCACCCCCCTCTAGGTGCTCTCACATTGTTGAGCACAAGAATTGGACCCTTGTTGAGATGCCTAGGACGGTGCTTGATGAGCATAAGACTCCTAGGCCGAAGCGATCAACACTGCTTGCCATGTGTTGAATCATATCTTACTTTGAGCTTTCCTGAACAAGACTTCTTATGAGTTGTGGTTTGGAAAGCCACCCAAGGTTAGTCATTCTTAGTGTTTGGCTATAGATGCTTTGTGCTGAAATAGGGCAATTTGGACAAATTTGAATCTCGGTCTTCTGATGGGGTTTTCCTGGGTTATGCATTGCATTCGTGTGCTTATCGTGTTCTTAACCTCATGACTAACTGCATTATGGAGACTTGTGTGGTAATATTCGATGAGATTGCACCTTGTTCATCCCCTGTCTTTGAGCCTACAGGTCCAGATCAGATGGGACATACCACCTTTGTGGAGAGGAGCATGACCATGTCGATTGGGGTGATCTCGAGCCAACTCCACTGGCTGTCCCAGTTGAGGCTGCTTCCACTACTTTGGCTGACGAACCCAATCCCACTCCTTCCACTACTTAGGGTTCGCTCGAGCCAGCTCTTGCTGAGACTGGAGGAGTTGAGGCTAATGTTGAGGGGGACGACACCTCTTTGAGGATGGCTCCATGACATGTTCAGCGCGATCACCCTCCTCAACAAATGATTGGTGAGATTGATATGTGAGTCACTCGCTCTAGGTATCAGCAGATGTCTCATTTTGCACTTAGCTTTTGTTGCTTCTTTTGAGCCCCGGGATGTTGGACATGCTTTGTCTGATCCTAACTGGGTCAATTCGATGCATGAGGAGCTCGAAAATTTTGAGAGAAATCAGGTTTGGGTTTTGGTGCCACCTCCTTCAAACTGCCATCCCATAGGTACTAAATGGATTTTCAAAAATAGAGTGAGGATGGGTTGGTAGTGAGAAAAAAGGCGAGATTGGTTGTCCAAGGGTATTTCCAGAAAGAGGGTATTGATTACGAGGAGACCTTTGCCCCTATTGCCCGTTTAGATGTCATTAGGATACTTTTAGGCTTTGATTCTTCAAAGGGGTTTAAGCCATTTCAAATGGATGTCAAGGGTGCCTTTTTGAATGGGCATATAGAGGAAGAGGTCTATTTTGCCCCTGGCGGAGTGGATAAACTCTATGTAAATAGGAGTAGTTTAGGAAATAGAAATAATCCTATATAAATGAAAGGGAAATGTGCTCTTCGGCCATTTCTAGTTGTTTTTGTGATTAGATGCTCAACATATTACTATGGACTAACATCTTCTCTTATGAGCATGAGCAAAGGTAGTTGTAAAGCAAATTGAGAAAAATAATAAAAAGCATCCTTTGGGCTTGAAAGAAGGCATACCTAAACATATATGGATCAAAATGGAAAAGGTATGCTTCTAGCATTTAGTCAATTGTTCTAGGTACTAATCTGTAACACCCGGATTTTAGGGGTCCAAAACCCGGGCGCTAACATAAACACCAGGTATGCTGGGACCAAGTCTCACACATATGATGTATAGTGGCACAGGATCGAATGTCACATCTTTATACATAACAGGAGTTCTATACAAAATAAATAATTACATTATAAGGAGACAACGGTCCAGCAACCCAAAGTTGACTGGGAGACGACGGCCTAGACCTCTCACGAACTCATCACAGCATCCTCCATGCGCCTCATCCGGTGGTACCTGTTCTTGACCTGTGGGGGGGTGTGAGACAGCAAGAGTGAGCTCACATACGTTCATCGCTCAACAAGTTGTGGGGAATAATGTGCATGAACTCGCCAAAGGTGGGAGCTCACGTGAAGTGTAAGGCTTACCAAAGAAGATGGTTGGAGCTGAGCATTGCTTTTAAAGTTGGTCAAAATTTTATTAGCAATTACTAAGTATAAGTAAATACCAACCCAATTAAATAGTAGAACAAAAGTAACAACTTCACCTGCGATGCAATGCATATGACAAATTGAGTTTAAGTTCCATAATTTAATCATGTGAGGGTCCGAGCTGCTCTTGACCGTGAGCACGGCTAGTATACCAGTTTTACACTCTGCAGAGGTTGCGCATCTTTACCCACAAGTCGTGTATCCCATGTCGCCAGGGTTTGCAAGGCCCTTAGACACTACCGAGGTGAATGGCTAGGGATCCACTACGAGGCCTTTACAAAGTTCCACTAGCTTCCGAAAACCCGCTACAGTTTATAGGAAGTTCCAATGCAGGAATCCCTTGCAGGACCGCCATCGCAGCAAAATCCTCCCGAGGGCCTCCCTACACTGACCACTCCCCTACTGCCCTTGCCCCTTTCGGGTAAGGTAGTCTTCCACTAGCTTTCCTAATTAATCAGCCAAGGGCGTCCCATTAAACCCTTGTGGTAGCACTGTTTTCCCGGGTGGTCGCTCCATGTTCCAATTAACATAATGATCTTATCATGAACAGTAATAATAAACATATAATAAAAGTGTGATCATGAATAATGTACCTTCATACCCAAAACCACAATAAGCACTAGCAAGTACTACCCAAAAAGTTCAGTGGTAAACAAGGTATAAAGATAGACAAACTAGGGTAACCTATTGGGTCCCATCAAAATTAACCTATGCAGATCATTATGATTAATCAGAACATGGCTGGGAAAAGAGAAGTGATCAAGGGCACAACTTGCCTGGGCCTTGAGAATCCAGGTACCAACTTGCTCTTCAGATGACACGTGACCTCGCTCTAGTCGTAGCAATACAAACAAACATTGTATAGGCAAAATTAACATTACACCAAACATAAGTACAAACTGAATAATAATAATCTACGCGTTGCTACGAGATCGTAGGAACAAGAATCACTAAATTTGGAGTTATAGTTATTTAGTTATGAATTTCTGAAGTTAATAAGCACCTAGAATAGATTAATTCAAATGAACAGTTTCACTTCAAGTTTCATGGCTAAACAGTGTTACTAGTTGATAGGCAATATTATAACAAAATTATTGCAACTGGAATGACTCAATTTGGAGTTAAGATGAATTTAATATGAATTATACAAGTTTCTGGATTTATTTTTGTATTAAAAATCAATTTCCAGAATTAATTCTCTAATTTTACTACTCTCTGGACCGCGCGTGAATAACAGAGAAACACAGGGATCTCGGCGCAAAAATTCTCAAGACTCAGTGTACACCGCCAGAGGACGGCGGGTTGAATCCGAGAAAACCCAGGGTTTCTTTTATAAAACATACCCGCGAAGGGGTATCGTGAGATCTGAGCCCTCCGATCAAAATCGGACGCCCCAGATTAGATCGTGCTTTAAATGAAACGGTATGCAATATGAGCCCTCGGATCCGAGATCAGCGGTTGTGGTTTAATGAAACGAGATCGAATCTGGGTCACTGGATCCTGATCGAACGGCGCAAATCCACCCCACCGAACCGGTATCGCCCTTTTAATCCTAGCCGCAAGATCATCGATCCACGGTCGAAAGCCCCCCACACATCCTTCTAATCTTACCCGTACATGGCCCGATCAACGGCCCAAGGCTCATCTTCAACACCCGACCGAGCCAGCCGGCGGCGCGCCCAATCTACGGCGGCGCCATGGCCGCTGATTCGCTAAACCGCCAAACCGAGCCCGAAACTCCCTCCCATTGCCCTCTACACGATGCGCGTACAAACACAAAGCCCCCGGGGAGGTACTCACCGGGTATAGAGGCGAGGAAGAGGCTGCCCACGGGACGGCGCGATTTCCGTCGTCGGTGACACGCCGATGAGCAATCCCACATGCACCAACCCCCTGATTTGCCCCGCCGAGACCACGGACGGTTTCACCACGTACCCGCGATACTCCACGGCCCGACAACGCGCCCAGATCGGCAGTGAGGGCGAGTTCCCAGGGCGGCGGCAATCCTCCCCCCGATTTGCGACGGTGGATGATTTCTGCTTGATGGATGAGCTGGTTCAGCACGATCCAAGACGAGAGGATGCGGCCGGGTTTTATAGTCACAGGAGAAGTCCGAGAGGGGGTGCGCTCCGGCGATCTCGGCCGGTTTGTTTGCAACAGACCCGTGCGGCGCGCGTGGAGTTCAGGAGGAAGGAAACCGGCCACGCGAGGAAGATGGAGACGGCCCGACAGATGGGCCCCACGCGGCAGTCAGCGTAGCAGGGTGTGCATGCGCGCGCAGTGAGACACCGGCCAGTGGGGCCCACACGCCAGTGGGTGCGCGCGCCACGGAAGATGGGCCGCGCGGGGTAGAGAAAATGGCTGGGCCGCAGTGGAGTTGGGCCGAATCGTGTGGTTGCGGCCCAACAGCAGGTTTTATTCTTTTTCTTTTATCTTTTCTATTCTCTTTTCAAATACCATTCAATTTCAAACTCATGTTTCAAACCTCTAAATTTTCAGGTGACAAAAATAATCTTAATATGAACATAATATCTATTGTTTATAATATTAATATTTATTATTTTCCCTATTATTTATTTATGGAAGAAATAAATGACCTCATTAAAATTCCCATCCCCCTTATCTCATGTTATGTCTTTATTTAAAATTGGAAGTTTAATTTTTTTGTTATGGTGTTGATAAGGTGCCTCACACAAAATTATAAATAAGAGATTCATCCATCTTTGTTTTACTGATTGCTCCACTATTTCAATATTATTGATAGATCACAATAAGGAAGGATCCTAATTAAATTTTTTTCAAAGGTTTCAACAATTCTCAAATTACCATGATAAATATATTAGCTTTATTTATTCTACTATTTTTATTATTTCCAATTTTAGGCTTTACAAATCCTACCCCCCTTAAAAATAATCTCGTCCTCGAGATTAGTGATAAAAGGGATGTATGCTCATATTGTTCTCGGAACATATGCACAAACAAAGAAATCTCAGCATGAGGTATAATTCTTTAACAAAACATAGGGTCAATAGACCCTATTGTTCCTTCTAAAATAATATCATATCATCTACTAACTAAAGTAACATCTAGATCTTACAAATCATCATAATTTATATCTATGTAGCTTGGTGAAGCTGGTGGTGGTGGTGGAGGTTGTTGTTGTTGTTGTCTCTCCAACCGCGCTTGCCTTATTTCTTGACGGACCTGACGTATTTCCTCGCGTTGTTGTCTTATCTGGTTTTGCATCTCGGTCACCAGGTCTGTTAATTGTTGTATTACCAGTCTTTGGGCAGCAACCACTTGTTCGGTTTCAATAGGTGGAGGATTTGGAGAATTCATTTCTGTTTGCTGTTGCGTGATAATCTTTCCTTTCCTGGTATTGACCATGAAAGTTAGAAGCATATGGTAATAGTTTTGCAAAGGAAATTATTCAATAAGCGGAATGAATAAGCTAGTAGCTGGTTATAATCTGAAGATTCTTTAGTAGGGCTTAATCTTTGTCTTACGTCCAGATTGGGGTAACCAGTTGTATAAGGTGAATATCCAAGGGTAAGATGGAATCTGTCAAGATGAGAAATATATATGGGTGAGATAGACTACATGATGTAGGTCAAAATCTGGTTTGATGTCAGGTAGTGGTTGATAGATTATGCAATCCATTAAGACTTTATTGATTGGGTAAGTTATGTAACTTGTTATATAGGTCGAGTTGTTGTGTATGGCCAAGTTGATATAAGTCTCCAAATTAGGCTTAAGTGATTTAGGGGTATGGCCTTATCCTTTCCACCAGCATTAAGTAACTCACACTAGATTAGACCATATTAAATTAGATATGATCTAGATTAGACTAGTTTAAGTTAGATAGATTTATTAGGGTAAGATATATCTTGTTAGGATATGTTAGAATCTTTTGAGATAGGATGGGGTATACGGTGTAGGTAGGTCAGAAGCTCTATTAGGTTAACACAGAGGGATTATGCAACTATCGGATGGGTAAGGTAGTTGCATATGTATATGGTCAAGTTAATCTAGGGCATCAATTTAGGTTAACACATTTTTTTTATAGGAGTAAGGTCTAATCTATTTCACTAGTATTATCTAACCTGTTTTACCTAAGGTTAGTTTAGATTAGATGGAAACTAGATTTGTTTAGCATAACTAGATTTGACTAAATAAGATCTAATTAATTTAAATTAGATCATGGTTGTTACACTAGTGTCGGATCAATATGCTTATTAGGGCAAGATGAATCTATAAGGATAAGGTAGAAGCTTTTGAGGTCAGTTAGGTCTATTAGGATAAGGTAAAAATCTTTTCAAGACAAGATGAATCTATTAAGGTAAGAGAGGGTCTTTTAAGATAAGATGGATCTATTAAACTTGATATATGTTTAATGGGGGATAATCTATGTTGTCTATTTTATAAATATTCTCCCTTATGTCTAGGTGTAAATATAGATGCAATTATGGACATTACTCCACAACCCATCGCACTCAATCAAAGATCCAAATCAAACAAGTATCATAAGAACAAACATTCAAATACATAGACACTTATAAAAATAGTTTTGTTTTTGTTCCTAGGATTAGGTCTCCTATTCCTAAAGGTCACTTTAGGCACAAGATTTCAAAGTGTGAAATCCACATTTGTCTTTAGAAAAGAAAAGGTAAGAATAATCAGAGTAAGCGGAAATAGATGAGAAAGATTAAGAGAAGTTTAGAAAAGAATCAGAGTAACAAAGGTAAGTAGATAAGGGTTGTCCAGTTCTATCTAGGTTTCGTCCTACAGTCAACATTCCTCTGATACCACTTCTGTAACACCCGAATTTTAGGGGTCCAAAACCCGGGCGCTAACATAAACACCAGGTATGCTGGGACCAAGTCTCACACATATGATGTATAGTGGCACAGGATCGAATGTCACATCTTTATACATAACAGGAGTTCTATACAAAATAAATAATTACATTATAAGGAGACAACGGTCCAGCAACCCAAAGTTGACTGGGAGACGACGGCCTAGACCTCTCACGAACTCATCACAGCATCCTCCATGCGCCTCATCCGGTGGTACCTGTTCTTGACCTGTGGGGGGGGTGTGAGACAGCAAGAGTGAGCTCACATACGTTCATCGCTCAACAAGTTGTGGGGAATAATGTGCATGAACTCGCCAAAGGTGGGAGCTCACGTGAAGTGTAAGGCTTACCAAAGAAGATGGTTGGAGCTGAGCATTGCTTTTAAAGTTGGTCAAAATTTTATTAGCAATTACTAAGTATAAGTAAATACCAACCCAATTAAATAGTAGAACAAAAGTAACAACTTCACCTGCGATGCAATGCATATGACAAATTGAGTTTAAGTTCCATAATTTAATCATGTGAGGGTCCGAGCTGCTCTTGACCATGAGCACGGCTAGTATACCAGTTTTACACTCTGCAGAGGTTGCGCATCTTTACCCACAAGTCGTGTATCCCATGTCGCCAGGGTTTGCAAGGCCCTTAGACACTACCGAGGTGAATGGCTAGGGATCCACTACGAGGCCTTTACAAAGTTCCACTAGCTTCCGAAAACCCGCTACAGTTTATAGGAAGTTCCAATGCAGGAATCCCTTGCAGGACCGCCATCGCAGCAAAATCCTCCCGAGGGCCTCCCTACACTGACCACTCCCCTACTGCCCTTGCCCCTTTCGGGTAAGGTAGTCTTCCACTAGCTTTCCTAATTAATCAGCCAAGGGCGTCCCATTAAACCCTTGTGGTAGCACTGTTTTCCCGGGTGGTCGCTCCATGTTCCAATTAACATAATGATCTTATCATGAACAGTAATAATAAACATATAATAAAAGTGTGATCATGAATAATGTACCTTCATACCCAAAACCACAATAAGCACTAGCAAGTACTACCCAAAAAGTTCAGTGGTAAACAAGGTATAAAGATAGACAAACTAGGGTAACCTATTGGGTCCCATCAAAATTAACCTATGCAGATCATTATGATTAATCAGAACATGGCTGGGAAAAGAGAAGTGATCAAGGGCACAACTTGCCTGGGCCTTGAGAATCCAGGTACCAACTTGCTCTTCAGATGACACGTGACCTCGCTCTAGTCGTAGCAATACAAACAAACATTGTATAGGCAAAATTAACATTACACCAAACATAAGTACAAACTGAATAATAATAATCTACGCGTTGCTACGAGATCGTAGGAACAAGAATCACTAAATTTGGAGTTATAGTTATTTAGTTATGAATTTCTGAAGTTAATAAGCACCTAGAATAGATTAATTCAAATGAACAGTTTCACTTCAAGTTTCATGGCTAAACAGTGTTACTAGTTGATAGGCAATATTATAACAAAATTATTGCAACTGGAATGACTCAATTTGGAGTTAAGATGAATTTAATATGAATTATACAAGTTTCTGGATTTATTTTTGTATTAAAAATCAATTTCCAGAATTAATTCTCTAATTTTACTACTCTCTGGACCGCGCGTGAATAACAGAGAAACACAGGGATCTCGGCGCAAAAATTCTCAAGACTCAGTGTACACCGCCAGAGGACGGCGGGTTGAATCCGAGAAAACCCAGGGTTTCTTTTATAAAACATACCCGCGAAGGGGTATCGTGAGATCTGAGCCCTCCGATCAAAATCGGACGCCCCAGATTAGATCGTGCTTTAAATGAAACGGTATGCAATATGAGCCCTCGGATCCGAGATCAGCGGTTGTGGTTTAATGAAACGAGATCGAATCTGGGTCACTGGATCCTGATCGAACGGCGCAAATCCACCCCACCGAACCGGTATCGCCCTTTTAATCCTAGCCGCAAGATCATCGATCCACGGTCGAAAGCCCCCCACACATCCTTCTAATCTTACCCGTACATGGCCCGATCAACGGCCCAAGGCTCATCTTCAACACCCGACCGAGCCAGCCGGCGGCGCGCCCAATCTACGGCGGCGCCATGGCCGCTGATTCGCTAAACCGCCAAACCGAGCCCGAAACTCCCTCCCATTGCCCTCTACACGATGCGCGTACAAACACAAAGCCCCCGGGGAGGTACTCACCGGGTATAGAGGCGAGGAAGAGGCTGCCCACGGGACGGCGCGATTTCCGTCGTCGGTGACACGCCGATGAGCAATCCCACATGCACCAACCCCCTGATTTGCCCCGCCGAGACCACGGACGGTTTCACCACGTACCCGCGATACTCCACGGCCCGACAACGCGCCCAGATCGGCAGTGAGGGCGAGTTCCCAGGGCGGCGGCAATCCTCCCCCCGATTTGCGACGGTGGATGATTTCTGCTTGATGGATGAGCTGGTTCAGCACGATCCAAGACGAGAGGATGCGGCCGGGTTTTATAGTCACAGGAGAAGTCCGAGAGGGGGTGCGCTCCGGCGATCTCGGCCGGTTTGTTTGCAACAGACCCGTGCGGCGCGCGTGGAGTTCAGGAGGAAGGAAACCGGCCACGCGAGGAAGATGGAGACGGCCCGACAGATGGGCCCCACGCGGCAGTCAGCGTAGCAGGGTGTGCATGCGCGCGCAGTGAGACACCGGCCAGTGGGGCCCACACGCCAGTGGGTGCGCGTGCCACGGAAGATGGGCCGCGCGGGGTAGAGAAAATGGCTGGGCCGCAGTGGAGTTGGGCCGAATCGTGTGGTTGCGGCCCAACAGCAGGTTTTATTCTTTTTCTTTTATCTTTTCTATTCTCTTTTCAAATACCATTCAATTTCAAACTCATGTTTCAAACCTCTAAATTTTCAGGTGACAAAAATAATCTTAATATGAACATAATATCTATTGTTTATAATATTAATATTTATTATTTTCCCTATTATTTATTTATGGAAGAAATAAATGACCTCATTAAAATTCCCATCCCCCTTATCTCATGTTATGTCTTTATTTAAAATTGGAAGTTTAATTTTTTTGTTATGGTGTTGATAAGGTGCCTCACACAAAATTATAAATAAGAGATTCATCCATCTTTGTTTTACTGATTGCTCCACTATTTCAATATTATTGATAGATCACAATAAGGAAGGATCCTAATTAAATTTTTTTCAAAGGTTTCAACAATTCTCAAATTACCATGATAAATATATTAGCTTTATTTATTCTACTATTTTTATTATTTCCAATTTTAGGCTTTACAAATCCTACCCCCCTTAAAAATAATCTCGTCCTCGAGATTAGTGATAAAAGGGATGTATGCTCATATTGTTCTCGGAACATATGCACAAACAAAGAAATCTCAGCATGAGGTATAATTCTTTAACAAAACATAGGGTCAATAGACCCTATTGTTCCTTCTAAAATAATATCATATCATCTACTAACTAAAGTAACATCTAGATCTTACAAATCATCATAATTTATATCTATGTAGCTTGGTGAAGCTGGTGGTGGTGGTGGAGGTTGTTGTTGTTGTTGTCTCTCCAACCGCGCTTGCCTTATTTCTTGACGGACCTGACGTATTTCCTCGCGTTGTTGTCTTATCTGGTTTTGCATCTCGGTCACCAGGTCTGTTAATTGTTGTATTACCAGTCTTTGGGCAGCAACCACTTGTTCGGTTTCAATAGGTGGAGGATTTGGAGAATTCATTTCTGTTTGCTGTTGCGTGATAATCTTTCCTTTCCTGGTATTGACCATGAAAGTTAGAAGCATATGGTAATAGTTTTGCAAAGGAAATTATTCAATAAGCGGAATGAATAAGCTAGTAGCTGGTTATAATCTGAAGATTCTTTAGTAGGGCTTAATCTTTGTCTTACGTCCAGATTGGGGTAACCAGTTGTATAAGGTGAATATCCAAGGGTAAGATGGAATCTGTCAAGATGAGAAATATATATGGGTGAGATAGACTACATGATGTAGGTCAAAATCTGGTTTGATGTCAGGTAGTGGTTGATAGATTATGCAATCCATTAAGACTTTATTGATTGGGTAAGTTATGTAACTTGTTATATAGGTCGAGTTGTTGTGTATGGCCAAGTTGATATAAGTCTCCAAATTAGGCTTAAGTGATTTAGGGGTATGGCCTTATCCTTTCCACCAGCATTAAGTAACTCACACTAGATTAGACCATATTAAATTAGATATGATCTAGATTAGACTAGTTTAAGTTAGATAGATTTATTAGGGTAAGATATATCTTGTTAGGATATGTTAGAATCTTTTGAGATAGGATGGGGTATACGGTGTAGGTAGGTCAGAAGCTCTATTAGGTTAACACAGAGGGATTATGCAACTATCGGATGGGTAAGGTAGTTGCATATGTATATGGTCAAGTTAATCTAGGGCATCAATTTAGGTTAACACATTTTTTTTATAGGAGTAAGGTCTAATCTATTTCACTAGTATTATCTAACCTGTTTTACCTAAGGTTAGTTTAGATTAGATGGAAACTAGATTTGTTTAGCATAACTAGATTTGACTAAATAAGATCTAATTAATTTAAATTAGATCATGGTTGTTACACTAGTGTCGGATCAATATGCTTATTAGGGCAAGATGAATCTATAAGGATAAGGTAGAAGCTTTTGAGGTCAGTTAGGTCTATTAGGATAAGGTAAAAATCTTTTCAAGACAAGATGAATCTATTAAGGTAAGAGAGGGTCTTTTAAGATAAGATGGATCTATTAAACTTGATATATGTTTAATGGGGGATAATCTATGTTGTCTATTTTATAAATATTCTCCCTTATGTCTAGGTGTAAATATAGATGCAATTATGGACATTACTCCACAACCCATCGCACTCAATCAAAGATCCAAATCAAACAAGTATCATAAGAACAAACATTCAAATACATAGACACTTATAAAAATAGTTTTGTTTTTTTTCCTAGGATTAGGTCTCCTATTCCTAAAGGTCACTTTAGGCACAAGATTTCAAAGTGTGAAATCCACATTTGTCTTTAGAAAAGAAAAGGTAAGAATAATCAGAGTAAGCGGAAATAGATGAGAAAGATTAAGAGAAGTTTAGAAAAGAATCAGAGTAACAAAGGTAAGTAGATAAGGGTTGTCCAGTTCTATCTAGGTTTCGTCCTACAGTCAACATTCCTCTGATACCACTTCTGTAACACCCGGATTTTAGGGGTCCAAAACCCGGGCGCTAACATAAACACCAGGTATGCTGGGACCAAGTCTCACACATATGATGTATAGTGGCACAGGATCGAATGTCACATCTTTATACATAACAGGAGTTCTATACAAAATAAATAATTACATTATAAGGAGACAACGGTCCAGCAACCCAAAGTTGACTGGGAGACGACGGCCTAGACCTCTCACGAACTCATCACAGCATCCTCCATGCGCCTCATCCGGTGGTACCTGTTCTTGACCTGTGGGGGGGGGTGTGAGACAGCAAGAGTGAGCTCACATACGTTCATCGCTCAACAAGTTGTGGGGAATAATGTGCATGAACTCGCCAAAGGTGGGAGCTCACGTGAAGTGTAAGGCTTACCAAAGAAGATGGTTGGAGCTGAGCATTGCTTTTAAAGTTGGTCAAAATTTTATTAGCAATTACTAAGTATAAGTAAATACCAACCCAATTAAATAGTAGAACAAAAGTAACAACTTCACCTGCGATGCAATGCATATGACAAATTGAGTTTAAGTTCCATAATTTAATCATGTGAGGGTCCGAGCTGCTCTTGACCGTGAGCACGGCTAGTATACCAGTTTTACACTCTGCAGAGGTTGCGCATCTTTACCCACAAGTCGTGTATCCCATGTCGCCAGGGTTTGCAAGGCCCTTAGACACTACCGAGGTGAATGGCTAGGGATCCACTACGAGGCCTTTACAAAGTTCCACTAGCTTCCGAAAACCCGCTACAGTTTATAGGAAGTTCCAATGCAGGAATCCCTTGCAGGACCGCCATCGCAGCAAAATCCTCCCGAGGGCCTCCCTACACTGACCACTCCCCTACTGCCCTTGCCCCTTTCGGGTAAGGTAGTCTTCCACTAGCTTTCCTAATTAATCAGCCAAGGGCGTCCCATTAAACCCTTGTGGTAGCACTGTTTTCCCGGGTGGTCGCTCCATGTTCCAATTAACATAATGATCTTATCATGAACAGTAATAATAAACATATAATAAAAGTGTGATCATGAATAATGTACCTTCATACCCAAAACCACAATAAGCACTAGCAAGTACTACCCAAAAAGTTCAGTGGTAAACAAGGTATAAAGATAGACAAACTAGGGTAACCTATTGGGTCCCATCAAAATTAACCTATGCAGATCATTATGATTAATCAGAACATGGCTGGGAAAAGAGAAGTGATCAAGGGCACAACTTGCCTGGGCCTTGAGAATCCAGGTACCAACTTGCTCTTCAGATGACACGTGACCTCGCTCTAGTCGTAGCAATACAAACAAACATTGTATAGGCAAAATTAACATTACACCAAACATAAGTACAAACTGAATAATAATAATCTACGCGTTGCTACGAGATCGTAGGAACAAGAATCACTAAATTTGGAGTTATAGTTATTTAGTTATGAATTTCTGAAGTTAATAAGCACCTAGAATAGATTAATTCAAATGAACAGTTTCACTTCAAGTTTCATGGCTAAACAGTGTTACTAGTTGATAGGCAATATTATAACAAAATTATTGCAACTGGAATGACTCAATTTGGAGTTAAGATGAATTTAATATGAATTATACAAGTTTCTGGATTTATTTTTGTATTAAAAATCAATTTCCAGAATTAATTCTCTAATTTTACTACTCTCTGGACCGCGCGTGAATAACAGAGAAACACAGGGATCTCGGCGCAAAAATTCTCAAGACTCAGTGTACACCGCCAGAGGACGGCGGGTTGAATCCGAGAAAACCCAGGGTTTCTTTTATAAAACATACCCGCGAAGGGGTATCGTGAGATCTGAGCCCTCCGATCAAAATCGGACGCCCCAGATTAGATCGTGCTTTAAATGAAACGGTATGCAATATGAGCCCTCGGATCCGAGATCAGCGGTTGTGGTTTAATGAAACGAGATCGAATCTGGGTCACTGGATCCTGATCGAACGGCGCAAATCCACCCCACCGAACCGGTATCGCCCTTTTAATCCTAGCCGCAAGATCATCGATCCACGGTCGAAAGCCCCCCACACATCCTTCTAATCTTACCCGTACATGGCCCGATCAACGGCCCAAGGCTCATCTTCAACACCCGACCGAGCCAGCCGGCGGCGCGCCCAATCTACGGCGGCGCCATGGCCGCTGATTCGCTAAACCGCCAAACCGAGCCCGAAACTCCCTCCCATTGCCCTCTACACGATGCGCGTACAAACACAAAGCCCCCGGGGAGGTACTCACCGGGTATAGAGGCGAGGAAGAGGCTGCCCACGGGACGGCGCGATTTCCGTCGTCGGTGACACGCCGATGAGCAATCCCACATGCACCAACCCCCTGATTTGCCCCGCCGAGACCACGGACGGTTTCACCACGTACCCGCGATACTCCACGGCCCGACAACGCGCCCAGATCGGCAGTGAGGGCGAGTTCCCAGGGCGGCGGCAATCCTCCCCCCGATTTGCGACGGTGGATGATTTCTGCTTGATGGATGAGCTGGTTCAGCACGATCCAAGACGAGAGGATGCGGCCGGGTTTTATAGTCACAGGAGAAGTCCGAGAGGGGGTGCGCTCCGGCGATCTCGGCCGGTTTGTTTGCAACAGACCCGTGCGGCGCGCGTGGAGTTCAGGAGGAAGGAAACCGGCCACGCGAGGAAGATGGAGACGGCCCGACAGATGGGCCCCACGCGGCAGTCAGCGTAGCAGGGTGTGCATGCGCGCGCAGTGAGACACCGGCCAGTGGGGCCCACACGCCAGTGGGTGCGCGCGCCACGGAAGATGGGCCGCGCGGGGTAGAGAAAATGGCTGGGCCGCAGTGGAGTTGGGCCGAATCGTGTGGTTGCGGCCCAACAGCAGGTTTTATTCTTTTTCTTTTATCTTTTCTATTCTCTTTTCAAATACCATTCAATTTCAAACTCATGTTTCAAACCTCTAAATTTTCAGGTGACAAAAATAATCTTAATATGAACATAATATCTATTGTTTATAATATTAATATTTATTATTTTCCCTATTATTTATTTATGGAAGAAATAAATGACCTCATTAAAATTCCCATCCCCCTTATCTCATGTTATGTCTTTATTTAAAATTGGAAGTTTAATTTTTTTGTTATGGTGTTGATAAGGTGCCTCACACAAAATTATAAATAAGAGATTCATCCATCTTTGTTTTACTGATTGCTCCACTATTTCAATATTATTGATAGATCACAATAAGGAAGGATCCTAATTAAATTTTTTTCAAAGGTTTCAACAATTCTCAAATTACCATGATAAATATATTAGCTTTATTTATTCTACTATTTTTATTATTTCCAATTTTAGGCTTTACATAATCATACTTGTCTAAATGTTAGGGACCATACGAAGTCAAGCCAAAAGGAGTAAAAGAATGTTGGCACGAAAAGGAAGAACTCGGGCTGGCCTGGGTAGCACCGGACGGTCCGGTGCCACCCACCAGAAGTCCGGTGTGCACCAGATAGTCTAGTGATCGTCTAGCTGTACTGGTCGCTCTCGGTATAAGCCAGGCACCCTTAGCTATAATTCATCAGATGGTCTATGCGGAGCATCAGAAAGTCTGGTGTGTAGATAGCAAATGGCTATCAGACACGTCAGCCGCAGCCAACGGTCAGGAGGCGCACCGGACAGTCCGGTGCCCCTTGGATAGTCTGGTGCCCAGCTAAAACGAAAAGTGACCAATCAGAATCTGGTGACCGTTGCACTGTGTTGTGTCCGATGCTCCCGTGGACAGAGGATAACCAAGGCCTTCCAAATGGAGCTCCAACAGCTCCTAGGTCCCTTGGGGCTATAAATGTGAAGATTGTAATCATTTGTGTAAGGCATGAGAGACTCCAATTTGTGGAGATTCCTCACAACGAGATAATGATATAAGGAAGACAATTGTGGTACTCAAGTTTGATCTTTGAATCACTTGAGAGGGGTTGAGTGAAACCCTTGACCAAAGGAGGTCACCACAACGTGGAGTAGGCACTGGTCGAACCACGGTAAAAATCACTATGTCTCTTGTCTATTTTAATTATTGTGATTGCTGTCTTCTCGAGTTCTCTACTCATGCAATATTTATCCTAAGTTTAATACTCATCTTAAAGGAGCAATCAAGTGAATAGTTCTCATTGCTTCTCTCTTTTCTTCCTAACTTGGTTTTAGTTCTCACAAACACATATTATAAACCAAGTTTGTGTTGTTTAGAGTTAATTTTGCAGGATCACCCATCACCCCCTCTAGGTGCTCTCAATTGTTATCAAAATTGTTCTCTTCATCAAGGAACTAACTGCCTGAAGAGATGGATCCTAAGGGCAAGGGGATTATGATCGACGACAAGGAGAACGAGACTGCCAACAATAATGAGCTAAAGTGAGATAAGCCCATCAACTCAGGCTCAAACAATAAGAAGAAGGACAGGAAGAAGAAGAGGCGCATCAAGAAGATAGTCTACTACGATAGCGATGCCTCCTCATCTTCACCGAAGGATGACGACTCTTCTTCAAAGAAAAAGAAGGTTAACAAAAATGACTCTTTTGATTATTCTCGCATTTCGTACAACTCTAATGCCTCATTTATTGTCTATTCCTCTTGGAAAGCCCCTCACTTTGATGGAGAAGATTATTCTTTTTGGAGTCATAAAATGTGTAGTCATTTATTTTCTCTTCATCCTAGCATTTGGGAAGTAGTAGAATGGAATGCATTTTGATACTAATGATAATGTCATATTTATTCATGAACAAATTCATAAAAATGCCCAGGCTACTACTGTTCTTTAAGCATCTCTATGCAGGGATGAATACAACAATGTTATTGGCTTGGACAATGCCAAAGAAATATGGGACACCCTCATAATCACTCGTGAGGGTAATGACACCACAATGATCACCAAGATGTAGTTGGTGGAAGACAAGTTGAGGAGGTTTGCCATGAAGAGGGGTAAGGAGCCAACTGAAACGTACAACAGGCTCAAGACCCTAGTGAACAAAATCGAAAGCTATGGAAGTACAAGATGGATGGATCATGACGTCATGCGCCTCATGTTAAGGTCATTTACTATTATTGATCCTCATCTTGTTAATCTTATTCGTGAAAACCCTAGACATACCAAAATGTCGCCCGAAGAAATTCTTGGTAAATTTGTTATCGAGCGCATGATGGTAAAAGAAGCAAGGTACATCAATGACATCACCAACGGACCTCTTCCTCAATATGAGTCGCAACCTATTTCACTCAAAGCAACGGCCAACAAAGAGGCACTCCCAAACAAGGTGGTGCAAGTTGAGGCGACTGGCCTTAATGAGGAGAAAATGGTGCTCGTAATCAAGCGTTTCAAGACCGCGTTGAAGGGACGCAAGGACTACCCCAACAAGAACAAATCAAGGGGAAAGCATTCATGCTTCAAGGGCGGTAAGTCTAGTCATTTTATTGCTCAATGTCCCGATAATGAGAATGACCAGGATCAAGACTAGAAAGGGAAGGAGAAAAAGAAGCTCTATAGAAAGAAGAAGGGCAAGGCGCACATCGGCAAGAAATGGGATTCAGACTGCTCTTCATCCGACTTCGACGACGAAGGACTTGCTGCCTCTGCTTTCGACAAGTTTTCCCTCTTCCCCAACGAGCATCGTACTTGCCGCATGGCAAGAGAAGAAGGTACGTGCACGTGATATTCCTAAGTATACTTCTTCTAGTGTTAAGTAATGTGATGATGATGTAGACTATAGCAATCTTTTTAAGGGCTTGGATAGATCTAAGGTTGACAAAATTAATGAATTAATTGATGCTCTTAATGAAAAGGATAGATTGCTAGAAAAGCAAGAGGATTTGCTTTATGAAGAACATGATAAAATAGTAGAAGTAGAAAAATCCCTTACTTTAGAAATAAAGAAGAATGAAATGCTTGCATTTGAATTGTCTTCTTGCCATCCCTCTATTACTAGCCTTAATAGTTTAAATTCTGATTTAATGCTACAATAGAAAAATTAAATGTTGCTAGTTCATCTATGGAGCGTGTTTCAATTTGTGCTAAATGTAAAGATCATGATTTTGATGCATCTCATGGTCCTTCTATTATATGTAGTACTTTTGATGCATTCTATGTAATTTATTGTAAGAATGATAGAATTGTTGCTACAAATGTTGGACCGAACTGTAAGAAATGTAAGAGTTGCATTTGGGTTCCAAAATCTCTGGTAACTAACCTGACAGGACCCAACACAAGCTGGGGACCTAAACCCTAAGTCTAAATTCCTTGTATGTGAATGTGATGTGGGCTTGACGAAGAGAAAAATATAGAAAAATAGCAAGTAGAAGCTCCTTTTTCTGGGTTACATCAAAGAGTCTCTCTTTCGATAGATTTTTTCAAGAGGCCCTACCAAAGGTGGCCCAACGACTTTCATAGGCCTCTCGGCACTGTAACCGATCCGGTAACTGAGCATCCTAAGCTGCCTTTGAGCACTTTCTAGTTTCTACGGGGCAGTGCCCCTTAGCTTTTTTTTTAACTATATGGTACCATGGTGCCCAACAATAAAAACAATAATCGATATGGGACGCAGAGAGTACGAATAACGTATGGTGGTACGTACGTAGTAGCTACAGCAGACTCTACTATACCCCTCGATCGGTACGTAATGACTGATCTAGCTAGCTAGCTAGCAGTGTATTTATATGCAGACGGGCAGCAGGACACCACGTACTATGCATTGCGTGTCAATGAACTGCATTGTAATGGTGCACAGTAACTTGGAACCGACAAGAGAGGTTCGAGGTACAATGGGGAGCAGATGAACAGTGCGAGCGCTTCAATTCAATGGGAAACAGTATGATGCAGCAATGAAAGAAGGTGGCCGCGCGTTCAATAGATTATGCTCCGGGCCGGGACGGCCGCTCCTCCCATCCGTCGACGGAGCATGCATTGATGGGCTTGATTGGGACGGCTCGCCCTCTTCCGATCCGCTGTTCATCCATCCGTGCTTGGTGCCACTGCAAAGCATATACACGGCGTGGAGTGAGTGCGTGGAGCCATCTGCAGGTCATCTCCTTCTCTCTCCATTCCTTCTCTCTCCATTTCGTTGCCGATTTTAATTTGGTAGACTAGCTAGAGCTATAGCTGCGTGAAACGGGCCACCGGCGTGCAATGATCAGTGCGTGTGCGACAAAAGGGATATTTTTCTTTAATCCCAGAGTAGACAAAGGGATATTTTGTCCTATGTACTTTGGCGCTTTCATAAGCACGTATATGCATACGTGAATACGGCTGCCGGAGCAGGGAATTGAGCTTGGGTATGTTCCGTTAGAGATGGTGCACCCTCTCTATTTAATTTTAAATTAGAAGAGATTTAATTCCTCTTCATCCTTCTCAACCGAACAGGACCTAGATAGGGGAGAAATTGAGATTCTTTAGAGGAATTAATAATATTTGTTTGAGAAATATAATCATTTACTTGTTTGGTTGTCTAACCAGATTGTGTGGCACAATAAGCAGAGGACACTGCCGGAATCAATCGCTTTGCCGAGTGCCTGAAGCACTCGGCGAAGCCTTAAAAACACTCGGCAAAGAAGGCTCGGCAAACAGTGCATCGGCAAAGCCTTCTTTGCCGAGTGCTTTTTCTCGGGCACTCGGCAAAACTCTTTGCCGAGTGTCAGAGAGCACTCGACAAAGAAAAGCGGCCGTTACGGCGCCGGGTGACGGAGACGACGGCTTTGCCGAGTGTCTCTTGTGACACTCGGCAAAGAAGTTAGCTTTGCCGAGTGTCTTCCAGGCAGCACTCGGCAAAGAATCCATCTTTGCCGAGTGCCACTTGGGACACTCGGCAAAGAACCCGCCAGGGAGGGTCCCCATGTCAGGTTCTTTGTCGAGTGTCCCAAGTGGCACTCGGCAAAGCCGACCTCTTTGCCGAGTGCCAGTGACATAACACTCGGCAAAGAACCTAAGCCGGTGCCCAGGCCTGTGCTCTTTGCCGAGTGTTATGACCCAGACACTCGGCAAAGAGCCTCTTTGCCGAGTGTTACACTCGGCAAAGTGACCAGTATATACCTTTTTAATTTGTTTTTGTATTCCATCCACACAAACAGAAGATATCACATATATATCACATATATATCACATATATACATTACAGATATCATCACAGACATAAATAGCCAACACAAACATAAAACCGTCACCACAAACATAAATATCCATCACAAACATAAGTGTTCAACACAAGTATTAAACACAAACATAAGTCTCAAACGTCGCACTACAGTAAAACGACGCACATCGGATGGCCCGTTAATCTCGAATGGCTTCCTACGCCATCGTCGGACTATGCTTATGTCCGATGGCCTCGGATGGTCCTCAGAAATTATAACTTATGTCCGACTGCTGTCAGATAAGCTGTCGGACATAAGCTTATGTCCGACCGACGGCCGGACTGATAGCCGTCGGACATAAGACTATGTCCGACGGCTTATCTGACAGCGGTCGGACATAAGTTATTTTAACGCGTGTGGCCAGGTACCGCCGTTTCATTTCCATCCACCACCGCTCCTCTCTTCTCTGCCGCCGCCGCCACCACGCACTGCTGCTCCGCCGCCGCACTGCTGAAATCCCGGTACCGACAACCGCCTTCGCCCTGCCCGTGCCTGCCGCCCAGGCGCTCACCGCTGCCGCCGCCACCGCGCACTGCTGCTTCGCCGCCGCACTACTGAAATCCCGGTGCCGACAATCGCCTTCGCCCTGCCCATGCCTGCCGCCTAGGCGCTCACTGCCGCCGCCGACAACCGCCGACGGTCACCACCACCGCCCCAGCACCTATCCCGACGTCGGTGGCCCTGACTCGTCCCCCGCCCCGCCCACACCGACCACCGTCTCGCCGTCAAGCCACTAAGTGAGTATTTTTAATTTTTAGTATAATTTTGTCAATATATATATTGTTTTCTAGTTGTATTTTTTCAGTATTAAAATTTTTGTATGTTTAATATTGTTTAGCTTGTTATGTCCGATGGCCGGAATTTGATTATGTAATAAATTTAATTTGTTTTAGTTTACTTAGTGGTGTTTAGATAATTTAAACTTTTAATTTCCAAGGGTATGCCCTCGGAAATAAGGTTAATTTATATAATTTGGCACTTGTGACAATATTATTTTGTATATATTATATGCTATTTCGTATATATTATTGCGGTAGTTTATTAGTTGAACTCGTGACATTGTTTTTTACTTAGTGGTAGTTTATTAGTTGAACTATGTAATTTACTTATCCTTTCCTGTAGATATAGGGGGTGATTTACTTAACTAATCAAGTAAACGTAATCAAGTTACCTCATGGAGGAGGATCGTCGATGGATGTATAAAGGTTGGAAGAAAAGAGGTGCTCTATCAAGTGAGTGGGTTGCCAAGACTAACGCATTTCTCGACCATGCTTTTGCTTGGTCAGAGACTGGAACCGATGTTAGATGCTCTTATAGCAAGTGTCGGAACTTTTATTTCCTTGATAGGAGGACTATGTCGATAGATCTTTGTAAGAACGGTTATATGCCAAGCTATGAGGTGTGGGTGCACCACGGTGAGGACCCACCTCCTCGTACTGTATCGAAAATTCAGTCACATGAAGAGGGGGACTATGATAGGATGGAAGAGATGCTTGATGATGTACGCCATGAGCTTCTACCCGTGGATTCGGAGAACCCCGGTCAACCCACCGATTATGAGGATCCACCTACGCCTGAGGTTCAGAAGTTCTTCGATCTCCTTAAAGCTGTCGAAGAGTCGTGTTGCATGAGCACACAAAAGTGACCGTCCTTGTATTTGTAACTCGACTTATGGCTATTAAGTCTAAGTTTGCATTCTCAAACAACTGCTACAAGGAGCTTCTGAACTTGATTAGTGATGTACTTCTGGAGAATCACAAGATACCAAAGGACATGTATTAGTCCAAAAAGTTGCTCTGATCATGAACAATTATAGATTTGACATTATATCATACCATCGACAAATCCCTAGCACCTTAGTCAGAATCGTGTGGAAGCTCACCTATGATGTTTAGTAATGCTTTTGGATTAACAAATTATATATACATTTTCAAAAAATTCTGGATAATGTAAGTTTATTTTCATATTTACAGTCAATTCATAGAAAGGGAAAGAAGACTTCTTCTTAGTGTATATAATGACAAGTATTTATTTCAAGGAGGCAATACATGGAGAGGTACTAGTGATCATGTACTCGAATGGCTACACAAAGTTGAGTATGCGTGTGTTATAACTCTAGATGAATTAAGATAATTTGTTATTGGAATGGAACAGTGAGTCAAACATCATATGGTAACAATGCAATCCATATTACAATCCAAAACTTATTCTCATCTTAGAAGACATTATAATTTAGCTTTTTTGTTATGAAGGAGGGAATTGAAGCAATTGAGGAGCATTTGGAGACATTGTTTGATATGTTATTTCTGACATTGTCCCATCAACTCCTAATGATCTCATTGAGCATTCTCCTGGAGCATGTATTCCATCCAACTCAAAGAGGATGAAGAGGTCCTAAAGTGACTCCTTCCCGTTTGGAATCAAGCTTTGGTCAACAATTTGCTAGGCTATTGAGAGAGACAAACAAACTTCATATGAAAATTTTAAGGGTTGTTTGAGTATGTCAAGTTTATACTGCCAAACCTAAGAGGTGTGGTTTTTAAGGTAGTGTACTTTATAACGCTATTGATTTATTAAAGGATGACTAGGATTATTATTAGAGATGTTTGATGTGCTAGAATATGAAGCAAAAGAATGTCTTTCAAAAATCCTTAACTAGTCCTGATAGCTAGATGATGTTTTATATTTTGTTGCAGACACTGAGTGGGTAGCTAGATGTACTGCATGTTGTGTGGGGTTAAGGGTCATGTGAAATGTGTAATGAACAATCAAGTATTCTGTTCTTGGGTCGTATCTGTAATGAACACTCAACTTGTCGGGGACCATAATTAGGGGTACCCTCAAGACGCCTAATTCTCAGCTGGTAACCCCCATCAGCATAAAGCTGCAGAGGCCTGATGGGTGCGATTAAGTCAGGGATCAGTCCATACGAGCGACTTGATCACGCCTCGCCCGAGCCTAGCCTCGGGCAAGAGCGACCGACCCTGAGGTGTTTCCGTCTCGCCCGAGGCCCCCTTTTTTACGGCAGACGCATCTCCGGCTCGCCCGAGGCCTTGCCTTTGTTAAGAAGCAACCCTGACTAAATTCGCCGCGCCAACCGACCGAGTCACAGGGGCATTTAACGCAAAGAGTGAGACTGACGGGCAGCCAGGCCTTGCCGAGGGCGCCATGGGAAGCTCCGCCCGACCCAGGGCCAGGACTCGGGCTGAGGCCCCGGAAGACGGCGAACTCCGCTCCGCCCGACCCAGGGCTCGGACTCGGGCTAAGACCCCGGAAGACGGCGAACTCCGCTCCGCCCGACCCAGGGCTCGGACTCGGGCTAGAACCCGGAAGACGGCGAACTCCGCTCCGCCCGACCCAGGGCTCGGACTCGGGCTAGGCCCCAGAAGACGGCGAACTCCGCTCCGCCCGACCCAGGGCTCGGACTCGGGCTAAGGCCCCGGAAGACGACGAACTCCGCTTCGCCCGACCCAGGGCTCGGACTCCGCCCTGGCCTCTGCCGAACGACCTCCGCCTCGCCCGACCCAGGAGCTCGGGCTCGGCCTCGGCCATGGAAGACAGACTCGACCTCAGCCTCGGAGGAGCCTCCACGTCGCCCGACCTAGGGCACAAGACCGCCACGTCAACAGGAAGCGCCATCATCACCCTACCCCGAGCTGACTTGGGCCGCAGAGAACAAGACCGACGTCCCATCTGGCTAGCTCCGCCAGATAGGCAATGATGGCGCCTCGCTAGACCATGACGACGGCGGCTCTCAGCTCCCTTACGGAAGCAGGGGGACGTCAGCAAGGACCCAACAGCTCCGACAGCTGTCCCTCCGCCAGGCTCCGTTGCTCCACCGACAGCCACGACGCTCCACCAGCTGGGTGCCAAGATCTCTCCGGCTGCCGCCTTGGCATGTACTTAGGGCGCTAGCTCTCCCCCGCTAGACACGTAGCACTCGGCTACACCCCCATTGTATACCTGGATCCTCTCCTTGCGCCTATAAAAGGAAGGACCGGGGCCTTCTTAGAGAAGGTTGGCCTCGCGGGAACGAGGGCAGGGGCAGGCGCTCTCTTGGGCCCGCTCGCTCCCCTCACCCGCGCGGACGCTTGTAACCCCCTACTGCAAGCGCACCCGACCTGGGCGCGGGACGAACACGAAGGCCGTGGGATCTCTGCCTCCCTCACGACCCGGCTCCGGCCACCTCGCTCTTCCCCCCTTCGTGCTCGCCTACGCGCTCGACCCATCTGGGCTGGGGCACGCGGCACACTCACTCGTCGGCCCGGGGACCCCCCGGTCTCGAAACGCCGACAGTTGGCGCGCCAGGTAGGGGCCTGCTGCGTGTTGACGAGCAGTTTCCCGTCAAGCTCCAGATGGGCAGTCTCCAACGACCTCTTCAACCCGGGACGGTGCTCCGTTTCGGGAGCCTCGAGTTCATGTCTTTCGACGGCAGCTACGACATGATACTCCTTCCACCACCGCGCGACGACGACAATGGCGGCCGACAGCCCGCTCGCCGGTGGCGGAATCGACGACGTCTTTCCCGCGTGGGGGAAGGACAACTTTCGAGCTCGCCCCATCCTCTCCCTCGCCATCGGAGGAGGAGACGGGGCAACCAGGGCCGAGCGGGAGGCTGCGCTCCGTCGGCTATCGAGCAAGTGGACGATGCCAGCACGCTCACGGAGGGCCTGCAGGACGTCGCCCTCGTACCCAGGACGACGGCGCGATCAGCCCCCGAGGTGACTTCGTCGCCCCTCGTCGACCAAAAGGTACCAACTGATTCCCATCCTTTGTCATTTCGACTCGACCTCAACCCGCCGCCTAGCGACCTCGCTCTGGCGGCCGCTCACGTTGAGGCGAGTGCAACCTCTCTGGGGTTTCGTGCGCGGTCGCCTTGGGACCGATTGACGGGCGTCTCGACCTACGGGCCCTCTGGGTCCGAGGAAGATGACGACCCCAGCATCTGCTGGGATTTCTCTGGATCTGGCAACCCCAGTGCCATGCGGGACTTCATGACCGCATGCAACTACTGCCTCTCCGACTGTTCCGACGGCAGCCGCAGCCTTGACGACAAGGACTGCGGCCCGAGCCGCGAATGTTTCCACGTCGAGCTAGGGGATCCCTCCGGAGGCAGCTGTCTCGGCATGCCGGAGGATGGTGATCTCCCTAGGCCGGTGCCTCGCGCCGACATCCCGCGGGAGCTAGCTGTGGTCCCCGTTCCGGCGGGGGGTCACGACCCACAGCTCGAGCAAGTCCGCGGGGCGCAGGCCGGGCTCGATGAGGGAGCAGGAGCGCTCGAGGCGATCCGCCGGGACGTCGGGCAGGTATGGGCGGGCCAGCCCCCGGCCGGAGAAATACGTCACCTGCCCCAGGGTCTCCAGCACCGCATCGCCAACGATGCCAGGGACAGGCCGCCACCCGCATCCAGCGGAACCGGCCAGGACTTGGCAGCCGCAGCGATGCTCCTCCGCGCGATGCCGGAGTCATCAACCACCGAGGGTCGGCGAATCCAGGGAGAGCTCAAGCATCTCCTGGAAGGCGCTGCGGCCCGGCGGGCCGAGAGCTCTGCCTCCCGAAGGCAGGGATACCCCTCAGAACCTCGTGCCGCGACTTCCCGACTCATGCGGGAAGCCTCGGTCTACACCGGGCGCACGCGCAACACCGCGCCTGCGGCCCCGGGCCACCTCGGCGACGAGCACCCCCCTCGCGATTGTCGGGCCCGCCTCGACGAAAGGGTGCGCCGAGGCTATCACCCCAGGGGTGGGGGACGCTACGATAGCGGGGAGGATCGGAGTCCCTCGCCCGAACCACCCGGTCCGCAGGTCTTCAGCCGAGCCATTCGGCGGGCGCCGTTCCCGACCCGATTCCGACCCCCGACTACTATCACAAAGTACTCGGGGGAAACAAGACCGGAATTGTGGCTCGCGGACTACCGCCTGGCCTGTCAACTGGGTGGAACGGACGACGACAACCTCATCATCCACAACCTCCCCCTGTTCCTCTCCGACACTGCTCGCGCTTGGTTGGAGCACCTGCCTCCGGGGCAGATTTCCAACTGGGAGGATTTGGTCCGAGCTTTCGCCGGCAACTTCCAGGGCATGTACGTGCGCCCCGGGAACTCCTGGGACCTCCGGAGCTGCCGGCAACAGCCGGGAGAGTCTCTTCGGGACTACATCCGGCGGTTCTCGAAGCAGCGCACCGAGCTGCCTAACATCACCGACTCCGATGTCATCGGCGCGTTCCTTGCCGGCACCACTTGCCGTGACCTGGTGAGCAAGTTGGGTCGCAAGACCCCCACCAGGGCGAGCGAGCTGATGGACATCGCCACCAAGTTCGCCTCTGGCCAGGAGGCGGTCGAGGCCATCTTCCGGAAAGACAAGCAGCCCCAGGGCCGCCCGTCGGAAGATGCTCCCGAGGCGTCTACTCCGCGCGGCGCCAAGAAGAAAGGCAGGCGGAAGTCGCAAGCGAAACGCGACGCCGCCGACGCAGACCTTGTCGACGCCGCCGAGTACAAGAACCCTCGGAAGCCCCCCGGAGGTGCCATCCTCTTCGACAAGATGCTCAAGGAGACGTGCCCTTACCATCAGGGGCCCGTCAAGCATACCCTCGAGGAATGCGTCATGCTTCGGCGCCACTTCCACAAGGCCGGGCCACCCGCGGAGGGTGGCAGGGCCCGCGACGACGACAAAAAGGAGGATCACCAAGCAGGAGGGTTCCCCGAGGTCCGCGACTGCTTCATGATCTGCGGAGGGCATGCGGCGAATGCCTCGGCTCGGCATCGCAAGCGAGAGCGACGGGAGGTCTGCTCGGTGAAGGTGGCGGCACCAGTCTACCTAGACTGGTCCGACAAGCCCATCACCTTCGACCAAGATGACCATCCCGACCACGTGCCGAGCCCGGGGAAGTACCCGCTCGTCGTCGATCCCATCATCGGCGACGTCAGGCTCACCAAGGTCCTGATGGATGGGGGCAGCTGCCTCAATATCATCTACGCCGAGACCCTCAAGCTCCTGCGCATCGATCTGTCCTCCGTCCGAGCAGGTGCTGCACCTTTCCACGGGATCATTCCTGGGAAGCGCGTCCAGCCCCTCGGACGGCTCGACCTGCCTGTCTGCTTCGGAACACCCTCCAACTTCCGAAGGGAGACTTTGACGTTCGAGGTGGTCGGGTTCCGAGGAACCTACCACGCGGTGTTGGGAAGGCCATGCTACGCGAAGTTCATGGTCATCCCCAACTACACCTACCTGAAGCTCAAGATGCCGGGCCCCAACGGGGTCATCACCGTCGGCCCCACGTACAAACACGCGTTCGAATGCGATGTGGAGTGCGTGGAGTACGCCGAGGCCCTCGCAGAGTCCGAGGCCCTCATCGCCGACCTAGGAAACCTCTCCCGAGAGGTGCCGGACGTGAAGCGACACGCCGGCAACTTCGAGCCAGCAGAGACGGTTAAGGCCGTCTCTCTCGACCCCAGTGGCGACACCTCCAAGCAGATCCGGATCGGTTCCGGGCTCGACCCCAAATAGGAAGCAGTGCTCGTCGACTTTCTCCGCGCAAACGCCGACGACTTTGCGTGGAGTCCCTCGGACATGCCCGGCATACCGAGGGATGTCGCCGAGCACTCGCTGGATATTCGAGCCGGAGCCCGACCGGTCAGACAGCCTCTGCGCCGATTCGACGAGGAAAGGCGCAGGGTGATAGGCGAGGAGATCCACAAGCTGATGGCAGCAGGGTTCATCAAAGAGGTATTCCATCCCGAATGGCTTGCCAACCCTGTGCTTGTGAGGAAGAAAGGGGGGAAATGGCGGATGTGTGTAGACTACACTGGTCTCAACAAAGCGTGTCCAAAGGTTCCCTACCCTCTACCTCGCATCGATCAAATCGTGGATTCCACTGCTGGGTGCGAAACCCTGTCTTTCCTCGATGCCTACTCAGGGTATCATCAAATCAAGACGAAAGAGTCCGACCAGCTCGCGACTTCTTTCATCACGCCCTTCGGCATGTACTGTTATGTCACCATGCCGTTCGGGTTGAGGAACGCGGGTGCAACGTACCAGCGGTGCATGAACCATGTGTTCGGCGAACACATCGGTCGCACGGTCGAGGCCTACGTCGATGACATCATAGTCAAGACAAGGAAAGCCTCAGACCTTCTCTCCGACCTTGAAGTGACATTCCGGTGTCTCAAGGCGAAGGGCGTCAAGCTCAATCCCGAGAAGTGCGTCTTCGGGGTGCCCCGAGGCATGCTCCTGGGATTCATCGTCTCCGAGCGGGGCATCGAAGCCAACCCGGAGAAGATCGCAGCCATCACCAGCATGGGGCCCATCAAGGACTTAAAAGGCGTACAGAGGGTCATGGGATGCCTCGCGGCCTTGAGCCGTTTCATCTCACGCCTCGGCGAAAGAGGCCTGCCCCTGTACCGTCTCTTAAGGAAGGCCGAGTGCTTCACTTGGACTCTCGAGGCCGAGGAAGCTCTCGGGAACCTGAAGGCGCTCCTCACCTAGGCGCCCGTCTTGGTACCCCCAGCTGATGGAGAAGCCCTCTTGGTCTACGTCGCCGCTACCACTCAGGTGGTTAGCGCCGCGATCGTGGTCGAAAGGCAAGAAGAGGGGCATGCATTGCCCGTTCAGAGGCCAGTCTACTTCGTCAGCGAGGTGCTGTCCGAAACCAAGATCCGCTACCCACAAGTCCAGAAGCTGCTGTATGCAGTGATCCTGACGAGGCGAAAGTTGCGACATTACTTCGAGTCTCATCCGGTAACTGTGGTGTCATCCTTCCCCCTGGGGGAGATCATCCAGTGCCGAGAGGCCTCGGGACGGATCGCAAAGTGGGCAGTAGAAATCATGGGCGAGACAATCTCGTTCGCCCCTCGGAAGGCCATCAAGTCCCAGGTACTAGCGGACTTCGTAGCCGAATGGGTCGACACCCAGTTGCCAACGACTCCGATCCAACCGGAGCTCTGGACCATGTTTTTCGACGGGTCGCTGATGAAGATGGGAGCCGGCGCGGGCCTGCTCTTCGTCTCGCCCCTCGGGAAACACCTGCGCTACGTGCTACGCCTCCATTTCCCGGCGTCCAACAATGTGGCTGAGTACGAAGCTCTGATCAACGGATTGCGAATTGCCATCGAGCTAGGGGTCCGACGCCTCGACGCTCGCGGCGACTCGCAGCTCGTCATCGACCAAGTCATGAAGAACTCCCACTGCCGCGACCCGAAGATGGAGGCCTACTGTGATGAGGTTCGACGCCTGGAAGACAAGTTCTACGGGCTCGAGCTTAACCACATCGCTCGGCGCTACAACGAGACTGCGGACGAGCTGGCGAAGATAGCCTCGGGGCGAACGACGGTTCCCCTGGACGTCTTCTCCCGAGATCTGCACCAACCCTCCGTCAAGGTCAGCGACACGCCCGAGCCTGAGGCGCCCTCGGCCTCGTCCGAGGCACCCTCGGCCCAGCCCGAGCCATCCTCGGCTTAGCCCGAGGAACCCTCGGCCCCCGAGGGCGAGGCGCTGCGCATCGAGGAGGAGCGGGGCGGGGTCCCGCCTGATCAAGATTGGCAGACCCCGTACCTACAATATCTCCGCCAGGGAGAGCTACCCCTCGACCAAGCCGAGGCACGGCGGGTAGCGCGACGCGCCAAGTCGTTCGTCTTGCTGGGCGATGAGAAGGAGCTTTACCACCGCAGCCCCTCGGGCATCCTCCAGCGGTGCATCTCCATCGCCAAAGGCCAGGAACTCCTGCAAGAGATACACTCGGGGGCTTGCGGCCATCACGCAGCGCCTCGAGCCCTTGTCGGGAACGCTTTCCGGCAAGGCTTTTACTGGCCGACGGCGGTGGCTGACGCCACTAGAATTGTTCGCACCTGTGAAGGGTGTCAATTCTATGCGAAGCAGACCCACCTGCCCGCTCAGGCTCTGCAGACGATACCCATCACCTGGCCCTTCGCTGTGTGGGGTCTGGACCTCGTCGGCCCTCTGCAGAAGGCGCCCGGGGGCTACACGCACCTGCTGGTCGCCGTCGACAAATTCTCTAAGTGGATCGAGGTCCGACCCCTGAACAACATCAGGTCCGAGCAGGCGGTGGCGTTCTTCACAAACATCATCCATCGCTTCGGGGTCCCGAACTCCATCATCACCGACAACGGCACCCAGTTCACCGGCAAAAAATTCTTGGATTTTTGCGAGGATCACAACATCCGGGTGGACTGGGCTGCCGTAGCTCATCCCATGTCGAATGGGCAAGTAGAGCGTGCCAACGGCATGATTCTACAAGGACTCAAGCCTCGGATTTACAATGACCTCAACAAGTTCGGCAAGCGATGGATGAAGGAACTCCCCTCGGTGGTCTGGAGCCTGAGGACGACGCCGAGCCGAGCCACGGGTTTCACGCCGTTCTTCCTGGTCTACGGGGCCGAGGCCGTCTTGCCCACTGACCTGGAATACGGCTCCCCGAGGACGAGGGCCTACGACGATCAAAGCAACCAAGCTAGCCGAGAAGACTCGCTGGACCAGCTGGAAGAGGCTCGGGACAGGGCCTTACTACACTCGGCGCGGTATCAGCAGTCCCTGCGACGCTACCACGCCCGAGGGGTCCGACCCCGAGACCTCCAGGAGGGCGACCTGGTGCTTCGACTGCGGCAAGACGCCCGAGGGAGGCACAAGCTCATGCCCCCCTGGGAGGGGCCATTCGTCATCGCTAAAGTTCTGAAGCCCGGAACGTACAAGCTGGCCAACAGTCAAGGCGAGGTCTACGGCAACGCTTGGAACATCCAACAGCTACGTCGCTTCTACCCTTAAGATGTTTCCAAGTTGTTCATATACCTCGCACCCACGCAAAGTTTGGTCAACAAGGAAGGGTCGGCCTCGCCTCGGCAAAGCCCGACCCTCCCTCGGGGGCTAAAAGGGGGGAAACCCCCTCTACGTCAAAATTTTCCTCGAAAAAAATCTCTTTTACCAGAATGTCTTTCGTGCTTTTTGACTACTTCGAAAAGTGAGTCCTGGAAACGACGGAGTACACGTAAGCAGCCAAGGCTGACCGAGCCGAGGGACTCCTACGCCTCCGGGATACGGATACCTCACTCATCACCTTCTGCGATAAGTAACTCGCGTTCGGATAAAGCGGCTCCACGGATCGAACAAGTCTTTACGTTCGGAAGCCCTTCTGCCGAAGCGATCCTTCGAGCCTTCTCGACCAAGTCGGTTACGGGACCCCATGGACGGGTGAAAGTACGCGTAAGCGGCAAGGCCGACCGAGCCGAGGGACTCCCACGCCTCCGGGATACGGATACCTCACTCATCACCTTCCGCGAGAAGCAACTCTCGCTCGCACCAACATCCCTGCTACCGACAAAAAGTCCAGATACTCGAAACAAGAGGAAAAGAGACGTAGCTTTACAACGCAGCAAGGGTGTGTGTTCTGGCCTCGGCGGCCGCACAAGGCACACACTACAAGACAATCTGATCCTGCAGGCTCGGGTCTTGACGCCGGAAAGGGGGCAGCAACACCCTCGGCATCAACGGCACCTTCGGCGAGGCCCGACCTAGCCTCGGACGGCGACGCGGTCCGAGGGTCTCCGCTCCGAAGGGCGACGTCATCACCACGCCCGAGCAATCGCTGTCAGGGACTTCTCCGGGAATCCGGCCCGAGCAGACGGCTCGGCCGGCCACCTCCGGGGCCTCGGCCAACCACCTTCCAAGGGCATCGGCCCGGTCCGAAGCCTCGGCTGATCAACTCCGGCGTCGATCCTGCCAACGGACAACCCGGCTAGGCTCCGGCCAACCAGGTTTCATTTTCGAGCCAACTCCGCCTCTGTTCATACTGATATCACTACCCCTGGCCTCGGCTCGTCGAAGAGCGGCCGAGGGGTCTCTTTAACTAAGCTAGAGGAGCCTCGGACAGCAGGGCCGATCGAGCTGAGGGACTCCTACGCCTCCGGGATACGGATACCTCACTCGTCACCTTGACACGGGGCGACTCATGCTTGGTGAAGCGGTTCAGATAATCAGCAGACGAGTCTTAGCGCTCGAAAAATGAGGAAAAAACACGGCTCCGTGCTGAAGTTACATACATGTTCAGGCCCCGAAAGCCGAAATGAACAAAAAAACCCGGCACTCGAAGTGCCATTACAAACGAAACTCCGGTTTCGTCCCCGCGGGTACGGACAACCTCCCCGCCAGTTCCCGGCAGATCCTCGCAGCCGTCCTCGCCACGAATGCGAGGAAGGGGACGGAATGTTGCATCCTAGCTAGGCAGCAATAGTTCGCCTTCCCCGGCATGGCTGGAGGATGTCTCCGCCGTAGGGCTAAAGGGCGATTGCCACGACCAGAAGCTGGAAGAAGAGGTGGTCCGCCGACCCGCGCAGGAGGTGTGGCCCCGGCTCGCCTCGCTCCCCGCCCCGGCGAGGATGAC
Source organism: Zea luxurians (assembly GCA_029449295.1). Taxonomy (NCBI): domain Eukaryota; kingdom Viridiplantae; phylum Streptophyta; class Magnoliopsida; order Poales; family Poaceae; genus Zea; species Zea luxurians. The sequence goes on along the minus strand of JAOPSE010000008.1, from coordinate 92,620,733 downwards.
GAACACCCTCAACACGGAGGGCGGGGCCGAGACCACAGCCCGGTTTGCCTCTCCCCATTCAGGAGCTGGAGGTCACCGCCTTGGGTGATCACCAGTGGAGGGAAACAACCGGGCTGTGTGATGAAAATCCTTGAAGCCGAACGATGGCTGAAAGGTACCAACTCCCACGGAGTTGCGATTCCTCTAACGATGGGGCGAAAAGACGGCGGTTTCCCCCATCCGGGGGCTTGAAAGGTGGAAAGACACGACGCATAAGGGAGGAAGAAGACATGGTCGCCTTACGAAAGGGGTCGCCCTCCTTTTAAAGGCGACTCTCCCTGCTTGCGCCCCCAACCGTCATGGGCTGAGTCTTCTCCAACACGCCTCCAAAGCCCTCCCCTGTGGCGCGGGGGCTGGGACCCGCATGTCATGCAGACCGGCTCCGAGCAGAAGAAGCCAAACCGCCGCGCGCGGCGCACGCAGCCACTCAGCGGTTACAAGTGACCCTCCACTTTTGCCCAGGCCAATGGGCGAAAGGGGCAGGCAGCCATGCGGGCGACATGCAACCGCGCCAAGTGGACGCGCCTCTCCGACTCCTGACATGCCAGCACGGGGGCCCAAGCCCACGCGTCGCGCAACCGGCGCGCCGGATGCTGCATGCAAGCCACTGTACCACTTGCGCCACCGCCGCACCTCCTCGATTGCGGAACCAACACCGTGACCCGAGGCGACCCAGCGCGCGACCCAGCAGCGCCAGCCTGACGCAGCGGTCAAACACGGTCAAAAGCGGGCCAGCAGTAATGGCGGTGGCAGGCACACGGGAGCAGCGGTCACGCCGTCAGCCAGGCTCACGTCCCATTCGGAGGCAGCGAGAGAACCCCCTCTCACGGCGTGAACACGACGCGCCCGTGACCCGTCCCTCGAACGGCTCGCGCACGCGCAACGGCAGCCTCGCCAACTACTCGCCCCGGCGCATTAACTCCGCGGCTCGACAGGCGGCGCTTCTGGCAGGAGCAGCTGGCGACGCTTCGCCTTCGCCAAAACGACCGCGCCAACAAAGGTACGCCGCGTCGTTCAATTTCGTATCTTTTTCCCTTTTTTCCTCTTTCTCTATCTCTTGCAACAGGGACCGGGAGAGGGGATACCCCTAAAGGGATCCTTCCCCGTGAAGGAACTAGGCTCCGAGCCTCCTTACTGATCAGGGGTTCGAAGGCTGGCCCCCCGAAGGGTTCAACAGCCGCCTCAGATCACGTGGGCCCGACACCCACTACTGGTCAGAGGTTCGAAGGTCGGCCTCCCGAAAGGTTCCACGGCCGCCTCAGGCTACTCGGGCTCCGCGCCCATTACTGATCAGGGGTTCGAAGGCTGGCCCCCCGAAGGGTTCACAGTCGCCTCAGACACCGAGCGAGGGATGACCAGGGGTACGTTCGATACATAACCAAGGCTCGGGCTGCGCTCCCGAGGTACCCTAGGACATTTCCGAGACCAGCGGGAACGATCCTGTAACGGAATCCCATAGGAGGGAGGCAACGAGCCCTCGGACCCCGTCGCCAGGGGACCGGGTCCGGCAGATCACCCGCAGGTACTTTTGGGCGTGCCTCCGGGCCCCTAGCCGACCCCCAACGAACGGGGCACGGACGTCCACTCGGATTACCCGATTGCAGCTCACCGGAGACACCATGTTCGGTGCCCATCGAGGGTAACATGGCGCTCTCCCCCCCTCCTCCTTGCGGAAAGGCGACGTAGGGGCGTATGTAAAAAAGCCGAGTCTGTCCCTGATCGCCCTCTCGCCCTGTGCGGAGGCTCGGGGGCTGCTCTCGCAAACCCGGCTCCGGCCAAACCGTTGACAGCGTCAACATACCAGCCCGAGAACTTGGGCCCCGACAGTGCACCCGGGCTACGGCCTGTTCGCATGAGGGAACCGCCAGACCAGCTGAAGCGTTACGCAAGGCATTAAGACCTCGAAGGAGTGAAACCACTCCTCCGAGGCCTCGGGGGCTACACCCACCGGAACAAAGTGCAACCGAGAAAGGCTGGTCCCCTTGCAAAAAAGTGCGACGAAAGCCTCCAAGCGAGTGCTAACACTCCCTTCGAGGCTCGGGGGCTACTGTCGGGGACCATAATTAGGGGTACCCTCAAGACGCCTAATTCTCAGCTGGTAACCCCCATCAGCATAAAGCTGCAGAGGCCTGATGGGTGCGATTAAGTCAGGGATCAGTCCATACGAGCGACTTGATCACGCCTCGCCCGAGCCTAGCCTCGGGCAAGAGCGGCCGACCCTGAGGTGTTTCCGTCTCGCCCGAGGCCCCCTTTTTTACGGCAGACGCATCTCCGGCTCGCCCGAGGCCTTGCCTTCGTTAAGAAGCAACCCTGACTAAATTCGCCGCGCCAACCGACCGAGTCACAGGGGCGTTTAACGCAAAGAGTGAGACTGACGGGCAGCCAGGCCTTGCCGAGGGCGCCATGGGAAGCTCCGCCCGACCCAGGGCCAGGACTCGGGCTGAGGCCCCGGAAGACAGCGAACTCCGCTCCGCCCGACCCAGGGCTCGGACTCGGGCTAAGACCCCGGAAGACGGCGAACTCCGCTCCGCCCGACCCAGGGCTCGGACTCGGGCTAGGCCCCGGAAGACGGCGAACTCCGCTCCGCCCGACCCAGGGCTCGGACTTGGGCTAGGCCCCGGAAGACGGCGAACTCCGCTCCGCCCGACCCAGGGCTCGGACTCGGGCTAAGGCCCCGGAAGACGACGAACTCCGCTTCGCCCGACCCAGGGCTCGGACTCCGCCCTGGCCTCTGCCGAACGACCTCCGCCTCGCCCGACCCAGGAGCTCGGGCTCGGCCTCGGCCATGGAAGACAGACTCGACCTCAGCCTCGGAGGAGCCTCCACGTCGCCCGACCTAGGGCACAAGACCGCCACGTCGACAGGAAGCGCCATCATCACCCTACCCCGAGCTGACTTGGGCCGCAGAGAACAAGACCGACGTCCCATCTGGCTAGCTCCGCCAGATAGGCAATGATGGCGCCCCGCTAGACCATGACGACGGCGGCTCTCAGCTCCTTTACGGAAGCAGGGGGACGTCAGCAAGGACCCAACAGCTCCGACAGCTGTCCCTCCGCCAGGCTCCGTTGCTCCACCGACAGCCACGACGCTCCACCAGCTGGGTGCCAAGATCTCTCCGGCTGCCGCCTTGGCATGTACTTAGGGCGCTAGCTCTCCCCCGCTAGACACGTAGCACTCGGCTATACCCCCATTGTATACCTGGATCCTCTCCTTGCGCCTATAAAAGGAAGGACCGGGGCCTTCTTAGAGAAGGTTGGCCTCGCGGGAACGAGGGCAGGGGCAGGCGCTCTCTTGGGCCCGCTCGCTCCCCTCACCCGCGCGGACGCTTGTAACCCCCTACTGCAAGCGCACCCGACCTGGGCGCGGGACGAACACGAAGGACGTGGGATCTCCGCCTCCCTCACGACCCGGCTCCGGCCACCTCGCTCTTCCTCCCTTCGTGCTCGCCTACGCGCTCGACCCATCTGGGCTGGGGCACGCGGCACACTCACTCGTCGGCCCGGGGACCCCCCGGTCTCGAAACGCCGACACAACTATTATGTTCTCATGTTGCATGTTGTAGTACTTTGTAATGAACACTCAACTACTCTGTTCTTCTGTTGTATGTTGTAGTACCCTATGATGAACACTCAACTATTATGTTCTTGTGTTGTATATTGCAATACTCTGTAATGAACACTCAAGTAGTTATTGATCAACAACCTTTGTAAGCGGTTGTGCTAAGCCAACCACCTGTAAAAAATATCTTTACAGGAAGGTTTAGGTGGACCGCTTGCAAAAATAATTCTATGTGAGGACTGCTTGCAATATTGTATTTTTGTAAGAGGATCTACTATAACAAACCCTTGCAAAGATATTTTTAGTACCACCTCGCTATTTTACATAGTTGTGCACCTTCTAATAATTTTGAGCTGACTTCTGTCCTTTGAGCTTGTATGATTCGTATACATGCTGCTAACTTGTTCTAAGAGTCACTAGGCCAGCCTGGCTCCTGGGATAGAGGAAGGACGAAAGTAGAAACAGGCAGACATCGCGTGGAAGAGAGAAGGGAGAAAGGATGTCGCAGGGTCCTCATATACCCATAATCCTCATTGGTTGACACCCTACTTGATGGAGATTAACTAATCCCTGTTGGCTCTAACCCATGGCCGATAGAAATCAACAAATCCCCTTCGGCTGCTAGCCAGGCTGACGACAATAAGAATAATTCTCGTCAGCTCCCTAACAACTGATGTGAATTAATTAATCCCTGTCGGTTTCTGTAATAACCCACGGGGATGTTTCTGTTTCCTATTGTGTTTCATCGTCAACTTAAATAAGAACTCAAAAGAGTTCAAAAAAGCAAATAAAAAGGAGTTTAATAAAGAAGCATAGTATAGGACATAGAGTAGAAAGAAGGAAGTTGCCTTGTACATAGCTCGGGCAATCACTCATTTTGTGAGATGGGGCAATTTGTGACGATCTCGTACCACTTCAGGTATGTTGAGTCACTTGTGTTTGTTGCACTGAAATAGTATTTGTTTTACTTTGAAGCTAACAAACATTTTCGTGCACGTAGCCAACACTATATTTGTTTCTATATGAAGCCAGAGTATGGCACGACCATAGTCCTTGACTCGTTAGACTACCCGAAAACATCATACACTGATTTTGTGATGATTTTGAAACAGTATGCACGCTTATATCAATGTTTTGTTTACCTCAATCTTATAAGTTGTCAATCTTCTATTGCATCGATCTTTATACTTATTTTAATGTTTTGTTTAGTTGAATAAAATTCTTACAAATACTACATCACCCACATATGAGGTAAACATAGAGACATCATTGAGTTGAGAGTCGACTACTACTTTTCTTGTTCCAAGCAGCCGCCTGACACACTAGTTTGTGGATATTATGTGTGTGAGTCACTTTGCTACACCAGTAGATATATTCCAAATCGGGAGGATGTAAATAACTGTCATAAAAATACATCTATGTATTATGTTTCATCATGCAAGCAGATACATTAAAATCGTCATCACTGGCATTCTAACTATAATTATTGTGTTTCCAATGCATCAGCACCACAACGTCAAAGAAACATGGCCAATTTATAGGGACATTCAAGCCACCGGAGTCGAGAAGTGGTATAAGATTTCTGTACTTCATACAACATGAAGTGATACACAAAAATGGACTTTTCTTCAACCATGACAAACCATTGAAACATCATTAACTTCGAGAATAAAATTGTATGATAATTTTAAAACATTTGAACCGATCTTGTAAATATGATTGAATGACAAAACTAGTGTTGTTTATATGTGTATGGATGAATGCCACTTTATATATGGATGGATGATATAGCTAGGTTGTATTGCGAAAACATTTGAAACATTGTATTGTGGATATGGAAGAATGACACTTTATATGTTGCATCAAGATATATATTTGTTTTGAATTATCTATACCTAAATATGAACAAAAGCTGTGAATTTTGATTTACGGTTTTTTGGCGATAAAACTGAAATTTAAATTGCAAGCGGCCAACATAATAAGGCCGACTACAATAAACATTTTTTTGCAAGTGGAATAATTAAGTCAACCTCCTCAAAAGAATATATTTGCATGCAACTAACTTAAGACAATAACTTGTAAAGTGTCTATCTTGCAAGCGGCTGACTTAAGTAAACTGTTTGTAAAGATCCTATCTTTACAACCGGTTTACTTAAGTCAGCCGCCTAAAAAGGTCATTTTTGCAAGCTGTTGACCTAATAGGATAGTCGCTTGTAAAGATAAGCTATTTATAAGTGGTTGTCTTAAGCCACTTGTTTGCAAATGTTGATCACGATTCTAAGTGCTCTGCTTATAAAGATTATGATTTTAATAAGCACATATATGGTAGCGGACTCGTCTTCCACTTGGATAGATCCTTTTAGGACTTGTAAAATGTTTTTGTGTAGTAGTGTTGAAACGATCAAACTCGTCACCAATATTTTTGAGAGATCTAAACCACCATACTGTTCATATCTACTTTTGAGGACCAAGCTAGCAGATCCTACAACAATGATTTTGAGGCTCAAACCACCAAATCACCCGTTGTCAATTTTAAGAAGCAGATTGACAAACCCTCTCATACACGCCTCACCCGTCACGACTCACTGATTTTAATGTACTAATACAATGCCCGTGCATTGCGATAGTACATAAATATTCGATCAAATTTTATAGCACAACAATTACATAAACATGAATAATATATATTAAACATTGACCACATTATCTCACAAATTCATTGCAAACAACCAACATGGGATGGAGAGAAACAGATCTATGTTCTTCTCATGCGCAGGATGACAGTCAAAACTTACATGGTTGATTACATATGCAAGCAAGAGATAAAGCTTGTCTTATTTGGGTTGATAGGCAAGATGTGGGGGGAGAAAAACTAGTGTTTTCCTAAACGGTTTTAGACGGCCGTTCAAACCGGTCTAAATGGTAAACAAAGGAACACCATGCAGTTTAGGATCTAGGCGGTCCTCTAAATGGTTGACCCATTTAAACAGCCTACATTCGGTCTAAATGGTCGAAACGGCCTAAACAAAATGGTTCTATATGGATTTAAACGTCGTTTAACCTATTTATTGGGCCATTTCTTGATATGGCCAACATGTGGTGGACTGAACTAGGGGATGGGTTTAGTTGTCTTGAATTGGTTATTTTGGTTATATGGATATGTAATATGTTATGTCAAAGCTGTTGCTCGGTTATCACATTTTTGAATCGATGAACCAAATATATTTGTGGATTTACTCTTTTACTCTTGCTCAAATTTACATACTATATACTAACAATTAACCCATCTTTTGTAGGTACATGATTTATATGAAGAGGACACCAAAGGTTAGTGAAAAGCTATTTAATCTTGCTGAAATATGGCTATCGTAGAAAACCGTTTAGACCATTTAAACACGTCTAAACACTACACAAAGCCTCATCGTCCGTCTGCCGTTTATGTTACCCGCTCTTCGTGTGACGTAGGACGACGTTCAAAACTTGCATGGTTGGTTACACATGCAAGCGAGAGATAAGGCTTATCTTCAATGGTTAGTTACACATGCAAGGTGATGCTTATCCTATTTGCAAAAGATGGGGAGAAAAACAGATATACGCTATTGGCATGACGTAGGACGATGGTCAAAACTTGTACTGTAAAGGAATAGAGTTGTCTGACCTCCACCAAAATTTTGATTAGTTCTCGCATCAAATCTCTCCCTCCGATCACCATGTTGACCCTTTACCTGCCTAGAAAATAGTTTTCCAGAGGCTGCTGACATTTTGGCATTTCGCTCGAGATTGGTTTCCAGTTACAGGTTGTAACACCCCAAATTTTAATTTGGGAGTTAAAAAGAAGTTTTCTTTTATTTTTATTTTAGTAGAGTGAATTATCCTTTTTACACACATTTGAAATTAAAACAAAGAAATAGTAGATAAAAATATTTTGCATGGTATGTTGGATTTTTTATTGTTGCATTTAAATAGGGTTTGAAATTTAAATTTAGTTTGAGATAGAAAAAAAGAAAAGAAAACCGAAAATGATAAAAAAGGAAAGCAGTGGTAGAGTGTAGAAGCCATTGCGTAATCTTAAATGTGTTCTTATTATATCTCTTGACTTTTCTATAAAATTTGTATTTACTCATTGCATAAGTTATCATCTATCCGAAGGATGGCTCTCAGCTGCCTCACGAGATCACAAGGCTTTATCTATAGGTAGGCACTATCACCCAGAAGCTAGTTTCATCTGTAGGTAGCCACTGACCCACTGCCACCGGAAGCAATGATGGTTAGCTCTGTTGCCACGAGTAATGTATTTACGTGTGTTTGATTGTTTGTCTTGCTTATTTGTATGTGATGTCCGCTAAGCAGAGTCGATTCAAATTAGGATATCACAACAAGGTATTTAAGACAATCATTCTTTCAACTCATGTGTAACACCTAAAAATCTAATCTAAAATTTAAATAAAAAATATATATCTAATAGGATTTATTTAAATTGGATGGCTTTTATATGGATAATACATTTAAAAGAATATTTTTCTTAAAATAAATATTTTGTTTGTGCACTTCATGCTAGAGTTGTTTTTCTATGTGAATTTAAATTTGCATCTAAAAATTGAATTTGGATTTAAAATCTTTTCTAAAAATTCAAAAATAGTTTTTTCTATTTTTCTTTGGTCCGTACGCTGATTTCCCGACCCTAGTCGTTAGAACCGTCCTCTCCGAGTTGGTTCAGGACTTTGTTTCTTATTCGCACAAGCACCATGTTCTAACGAGAATCACACCGACCGACATATAGGGCCCATTTGTTGGAGGTCTAATATGAATAGGACACCATCAAGGTCACTCCTAGCATTTTAGGTGTCCTAAGTGAAAACTAAATGAAGATCCCTCCAATCATTATACGTGTATATATATATATATATAGTCATATAATCATATAATTATAGAAATTATCATTCGATACGCAAAAATAACTCCTATTGACCACAATAAAATTCATTAAGACTTATAGAATGATAATTGTAATTTATAGTCATAAATATTTACTTGCACTTCAATGAACCACCTGGTGCATGGTGCTATGATCACGTCATCCATAAAAATTAAAGAACTCAATTATGATTTAGTGTTAGACAATCCAGAGTTGTAGAGGGAGAGTGTCAGCATCGACAAAATTGGAGTAGCGAGGCTACGAGGGCATCGGCAACTCAGCTAGCGCGTCACTACATAGCGTTAGGAATATGCGACGATTTGTTTTTCTATAACCGTGGGAGGCTTAGTGATTCATTTCTTATATTTTTAAACAAGATGGTGCTAGCGAATAAACTACCAAATGGTGACTAGACCAAGACTAATTACTAAAAATCCATAAGATACTTCATATACTTAATGTATACTTAGGGGCCTCATAACTTCAGGGCCCAGGGCGGCTGCCCCTACCCCTTCCGGCGGCCCCTAGACACTAGAATTATAAACATGACAAAGATATTATTGGATTAGAAAAGATAAGTTAGAGTCTTAAATAGATAGGATAATATCCAAGCATACAAGATAGAGTTCTAAAAAGATAGGACATGATTATAACGAATAAGGAAAACACACTTAAAATCATAGAGAGTTGGATTCTCATAGGACTAGGTTACTAAATTATATCTATCATATGACCTACTCATATTCACCCTTTTAACCGCCCCTCTCCCTGGACTATATAAGTAGAGGTGGAGGAACCTCGAGAGAGCAGACCAGAACATAACATATCAATAGCCACCAAAACATTGGACGTAGGATATTATCTCACCGCGAGAGCCTAAACCAGCCTAAATCTTGTGTCGGGAGTCCTCGATGGAGATATTTAAAGACCAACCTACAGGAGCATCTGAGCAACAGGAGGTTCCTAAGAAAGCAAGTTGTATCATTGATCACATTATTTTTGACCCAATGTATTGCACAATTAGGTTAACCTGACGGGACCTAATAGGTCATACCTAGATTTATTTTCGATATACCTTATTTACACGTGGGTTACTTATTATTGGATATGATTGCTAGTTTTTTACGTGGTTTTGTATAGGATAAAGATACATTTGAATCATGATCTTATTTATTATAATTTATTGTTATTAGTTTATTTCTTAAGCATGATAAGTTCACCTTGTTTAATTGGAACATGGAGCGACATCCAATATAACAATGCAACCACAATGACTATTAGGACTCTGGTCTTAGCTAATTAAGGGAAGATAGGATGTGAGAACCTTATCCGGAAGAGACAAGTGGGGAACTGTTGCTCACGTTTAGGTCGGTTCTTGAACTGATTTGTGCAGAGACAGAAAGTCCTCTACACCTAATCTTAAAACCGTAGCGGGTTTTCTCCTTGTAGTGGAACTTTGTAAATGACTCGTAGTGAACCATGTCATACCTCCTTGGAAGAGGTGTATGGGAGTCGCGATCACTTGGCAAATTTGGCAAATGGGTAACATTATTTGTGGGTAAAGATGTGCAACTTCTGTATAGTGTAAAATTAATATATTAATCGTGCTCATGGTCAAGAGCGATTCAAGCCTCTCACATGAGTAAACTACGAAATTAAATTAAATCGAACATGCATTTTATTTTTGGCATTGCATTTATAATTATTTATTTAATTGGGATGGTATATACTTGTACTTAGTAATTGATAATAAAATTTTAACCAACAGAATTAAAAGTTCATCTCCAACCTCAGCCATATTTCTTGGTAAGACTCACACCATTTTTTTCGTACACACTTGCTCAGTACCCACCGTAAGTATACTCACTCACGAGATTTGTTGCTTATAACTGGGTTAACAAGAGGAAGACTACTATGATGAATCGAGGAGTTCTAGGTTGTCGTTGTTCTGGTCAACCTGCCTATGGCTTGTAATCGGGATCGTTGTCGTGATCGATTTTTAATTTCTATTATTTAGTTAATTTTAGTGAAGACATTATATTTATATAATAGAGTTTGTGTCACTGTTTTCTATATACTGATTCATTATACGTGGGAAACATGATCCTCGCATATATATGAGATGCATCTAGATTTGTTTTGGGTATGACACAGTTGTATATCCATGATCCATCCATATCACTACAGGAAAACGCCCAGTTTCCGACGGCCTAAACCGTCGGAAATAAGTTCTGAACCGTCGGAAGTAGTTACTTCCGACAGCTTAAGACGGGTCCCGTCGGAAGTAAAGCCGTAGGGGATACCCAGTCGGAAGTGTCAGCGTTTCCGACGGGGCCGTCGGAAGTAAACTTATTTCCGACGGCCAGGGTGGCGCCGTCGGAAATAAAGCGAGGTGGGCCCCGCAGACGGCCGGCCGCCGGCGCCTGACGCCGTCACAGCTTAGTTCCGACGGGGCCGTCGGAAATAAGCGGCCGTCGGAAGTAATAAAAAAAAACAGAGAAACAGAATTTGCCTGCTTTTTGTTTTACAAACAATCACACAAATTCAATCTGCACACAATATCCAGTTTTCATCCAGAATCACATACAATACCACATGAAACACACAATAACACAAGTTCACAAGTTAAAGCACAAGTTCACAAGTTAAAGCACAAATTCACAATGTTCACAAGTTCACAAGTTCACATGTTCAGAAGTTCACAATAACACAAGTTCCCAATACCACAAGTTCACAAGTCCATAGTACGAGAAAAACACAAGCAGACAGGCTACTCAAAATGGAGGAGGTTGATCAAATGGATGTGGTTGATTTGATCCGCTAGCTCCTCCACTGTTTAGAAGACCGTCCACAAAAGAAGCGACCGCATCTTCAGAGTCATCATTTCCCGGAGTTAGCAAGTTTCCTGGAGGGACCTACAACATTCAAAAAAATGTGTTAGTAGTTAAATTCTTGTTATGCAACGTCAAAAGAAAAAGTCAAGTAATATAACCTGAGGTGCAGGTGTGGGCCAACTAAATTGTGGAGTCGGTACAAACTGCGGGATAGGTGGAGGAGGTGGCATAGTCATCGCTGAAAAATCTGGACGTTGCCCTAGTGCTATTTGCTGAAAGAAATTGAAAGCTATGTTACGAGGATATATTAGAAAATATGTGCTCCAATTATAGTAGAGGCTCACGAGGATCTAATTACCTGCATCATCTCCTGCTGTCGTGCAAATTGAGCAGCCCAGTACTCTTGTTGTTGCTTGTTATACTCCTCCTGCCGCCTCAAAGCTTCCTGCATCCGGATCAGCTCGGCGTTTCCTTGGGTACTAGAGCGAGGACCACGGCTAGACGACCTCGATGGACGAGACCTTTCAGGCCTCACCTGAGTCGAGTCGATAACACTACCAAACATGGGGTAACTAGAAAAAAATAGAAAGAAGTTAAACACGCAACACATCATGTTAGAAAAGATCAAATCGACGAATTAATAATAGCAAACTCACCGTCCATGAGGTTTTCCGCCTCCACTAGCATACACAACCTGAGGATCGATAGGCTGATTCATCCAATCATAGTCTTGCCCATGCTCCGACATCATGGAAGCACCATATGAGGCCTGACAAATAATAAACAATGCAGTTATATTTTTCTCGACTCTTAGAATAGAAGTGCATTGTAACTAGTTGACTAATTAAAGATCAAGACAAGTTCATTAATTTCTAGATATATTATGAGCCGGTGGTCCTACAATTATAGGAAAGGATAGGTCCTAAACCCACCTAAGGGTGAACGACATATCACATATTTATGATAAGTCAATGAGTTTGAACGAAATTTCGGCAGCATAACCCTGTTGTTCTCCATTGCACGTCCGTAATGGTGCAACGGAGAACAAGAGGGTTATGCTGTCTAAATCTCGCTCAAACTCATTGACTAATCATAAATCATATTTGATATGTCGTTCACTCTAAGGCTGTCCAAAAAGGGACAATTTCGGTACAACACACTACTTTATTAAGCAATGTGTTGGACCGAAACGGGTGACGCATAAGTTTAAACCTATTTTAGTATAGTATCGCATTATACTACAACATCACATCAAATTATACTACAGCATCACATTATACTACAACATGACATTAATAAAGTTAAAAATTACCTGAATTGCCCACAGGAGTGACGGCTGGCGACCGGTGTGAAGCTGCGTGCGCGCGCTCACGTGCGGCCACGTTCGGCCCCGTGCGAACGGCCACGTGCGCGCGCTCACGTGACAAGACTCGACGACGGCCTCGGGCTCGGGGACGGCTGCGGCCTCGGGTAACGCGGCGGCGGGCCGCTGCGGCCCCGGGGCAACGGCCGCGGAGGCTGTGGACGGCGGCGGTGGTCTCGGGGCGCGGACGACAGCGGCCTCGGCCTGCGACGAGGTGGCCTGAGCTCAGCGGCGCCGGCCAGGGGCAGGGAGCGAGGCGGCCTGGGCAAGGGGCGGCCTCTGGCGTGGGCGGGGAGGTCCCGGCGGCCACGGGCGGCGCTGGCCAGGGGCGGGGAGGCGGCGGCGTCCACCGCGGCGCTCTGGCCAGGGGCGGCGGCGGCGGCTCTGGCGCGCGAGCCCCCCGGGCGGCAGCGGCCACGGGCGGCGCTGTCCAAGGGCGCCGGCGGCGTCTCTGGCGAGCCCCCCGACCGGCGGCGGCTCTGGCGAGCCCCCCGGGCGGCGGCGGCGCGCTGTGCGGGCGACGGCGGCGCGCTGTGCGGGCGGCGGCGGACGTGGGTGTGTGCGTTGTGTGCGTGCGACGTTAGGGAAATAGACTTATTTCCGACGGCCAAGGTGGTGGGCCGTCGGAAATAGACTTATTTCCGACGGCTGGCCGAAGGCCGTCGGAAATAGTCCTATTTCCGACGGTACCCTAAGAACCGTCGGAAACAGTGTAGGCCGTCGGAAACTGGTCGTTTTCCTGTAGTGTATAAATGGACGATTTGTACAGAGACACGTAGATAGGGGGGGGGCATCCGTATCTGAAGATCGATCATTACCGCGCCTGGAGACATTATCTCTGTAGGAATGATAATGACCACCCATGACACAAATTCTGCTGTACAAATTTCCTGGAGCATCAATATTGAATCTCTTCCTGCAGTCGACATGGCTCGGTCCATCGCTCGCGGCTGCGGGTAGATCCGTGCCCCATATATGCAAGCTAGATGAAACAACCCTGGAGCTAGCTATGTATGCAAACGCAATTGCATGCTATGGACCTCTCCAGGATTATTTGTACGTCGATCAAAAGCTATGCTTTTTCCATGCAGGGATGATGGGCGGATGGCTTTGTGCTTCTCAGCTCCTTTCCTAATTCCTACTACGTGGTGTGCCTCGCTCGATCGCTCGTTGATCTTCCCTGTAACTCATCACCAATGCGTCAATTTTGGGGGGGTGGGGGGCGGCGAAGGAGCTAGCCGTGTCTTTTTCCGCGCGCCGTACGTCTCTCAATCAAGTACGGATCGACCGCCATGATATGGCCCTCCGATCTTCCCCGTCCCTTTTCACCTTTTTATGTGGCCCGAATTCAATGGCGACACTGTTCTCCGAGCTGCTTGATCGGCAACGACAGATGCGCATGCATGTCGACGGCGATGGATATATAGTACAGAATAAAATTCAGAGAGAAGAACGTAACCCTTTGGACCACCACCAATGCGGCCGGGACAGCCGGCCTGCAGCTAGCTAGCTAGCTAGCGGCAGTCGTGATCGGCGTCGTATTCACTGCAACACAGACCCCCCTTGGGCCGTAGCAATAAGCAAGCAGAAGCAGTAGAGCTAGGCTAGCTCCGGCCCCATCGTATGTACTCTGACCAAAGAAAAGTCGTTGATGCTCTGCCTTGCTAACTAATCTGAATTAGCACTCGATCTCTCTACATATATACTCGGCGATGTACGTGGTGAATAATCAATATTCAAATAGATGGTGGTGGATCTAGACACATGTATAAAACACATACACCAAAATTATATGAATCCACTAATTCTATCAAAACGACTACTATTTTAAAACGGAAGGAGTACAGCAATAAATAGTTCGTGGCTCGTCGTTTTTCAGTACGAAGAAGCGACAGCACCCCCGAGCTAGAGCCCCACAAAACACCACTGAATTTTCTGGGTATCAACAATTTCTGAGCAACATCCACATATATGCATATATGTTCAGAGACAATGCAGGCCGGCACGCGTGTTCGGAGACCTCGATCTTGTTCCTATGGCATGCAGCTCTAGTCGTTGTAGTTGCTTTGCTACGTCCTGTTGGTTAGAGAACCATATGGCAAGTATATTTTCCCCGGCGGCCTAGCCTAAGATGGATCAAGAGCTGCAGCTAGCGGCGTGTGAACAGTGTAGCGTCGATCGACGGACGGACATACGCCTGGACTGTGGACCTGGAAGAATGGATAATTAATATAAAATAGCGCGGTCGGGTCGAGGCGCCGTACAGCGATGTGATGCTTACAAGTTGAGCTTGGAACGAAAACGATGGAGGGGGCAGGGGCGCGCGTGGTCCTCCCATACAAAAGGAATCTTATGATCGAGGTCACTGTTGCCGGCCAGCTCGAACATCTACCGTGCAGTACGTGGAGCACGGGCTAGCTAGCTAGTTAGCAGCACCCGTGCTGTCTCGGTCGGTTCCATTTGCCTTCCATTGGTTAATAACCTGCGTTTAATGTTAAAATTTAGGGATCAGACCATTTTTTCATTTATTTTTGAGCTAAAATTAATTAAGGGGTTCAAACGAATCATGAACAAATATTTAGATTGTAATCTATTGCCACACCTAGCTGCATCCACTATCAGAATCTAGCTTTTTACAGAGTGTTTTTTACGGACACTCGGCCAAGAAGCTCTTTGCCGTAGAAAAACACTTGGCAACGCTTCTTTGTCGAGTGTTTCTTTACACTAGATAATGAGTTTCTTTGCCGAGTGTTTTTTTTTCAACACTATGCAAATAGTTTCTTTGCTGACTATTTTTTCCCAACACTAGGCAAAGAGTTTTCTTTGTCAAGTGTTTTTTTCGACACTAGACAAAGAGTTTCTTTGCCGAGTGTTTTTTTTTCAACACTATGCAAATAGTTTCTTTGCTGACTATTTTTTCCCAACACTAGGCAAAGAGTTTTCTTTGTCAAGTGTTTTTTTCGACACTAGACAAAGAGTTTCTTTGTCGAGTGTTTTTTACCGTAGGCAAAGCTAATTTTTTTAATCAAATTTTGAAGCAGCAAATTATTTCAAATAAAAAGGTCTTCAACTACAAAGTTGTATAACTTATCAAGATGTACAACATTTATTTTTGCCATTTCTTCATATAACAAAGTTAAAGTAAATTGGTTTACAAAACTTATATGCTTCTTTTGTAGTTTATAAAACTACAAAAGAGATGTATAAGATTTGGAACAATGTTAAAACCATCATGTTGGATAAGTAAATAACCAAACAACCAAAATAAACTTTGAAGATCTTAAGAACTTATAGAGTTTTGTAGTTTGCAACATTTTGATTTGAGGTCATCTTGTCAACAGAAACTATGTCTAGATTCAAAAAAAAATTAAAATTCGAATTTGTGAAACGATCTTGGATGGAAAAGCCACCACAATGATAGTTGTAGGTCTTAAAATGTTATGAATCTTTCTAGTTTACAACTTTTTTATTTGAAATCATCTAGTCATGTGAAACTATATTTGAATTCAAAATTCAAATTTTTCAAACGGCCTCGGAGGGAAAAACGACCAAATAAAGGTTATAGGTCTCAAAAAGTTATGTAACTTTATAGTTGACAACTTTTTTTTGAAATTATCTTATCATATAAAAATATGTTTGAAGTTTACAAATTTTAAAAATCAAATTTTCTAAACGATCTCGAATAAAAAAACTACTAAAATAAAAGTTGTAGGTCTCAAAGAGTTATACAACTTTATAGTTAACAATGATTTCATTTGATTCATTTAGTGCCCCAAATAATCACTTTACTCTCGTTTTGTTATAATATGTGGGAAGAAAAACGACGAGGACTCATATGAAAAACGCCCTGGCTGAAGGGGTATCGGCACACGAGAGCCGTTGGATCCCGCGCCGATGGTCTGGATTAGATCTAACCCAACGTATTTCAAATCCGCGATTGATATACAAATATGATTGAGCTCAAAATTTGTGGAGAACTTGGAAACATATTTGTCAAGGTGTGCGTAAAATTTCATCTCAATTGGAGTTCGTTTGTTTCAGATTCTCATCCGAGAACTGAATTTCGTGCTGCTGAAATCAGAACTTGATAGCGACACTGTTTTGGACCGATCCGGACTTTTCGGTGTATGATTTGTGATCTGTTTCTTTTGCTTGTCTCATGTGAGTCTTAGGAACATTTTGTAATCATGAGATCACTGGTTTGCTAATGTGTTTTGGTTTGAGCGCTTATTTTATCTCAATTGAAGTGAAGTGTGATTATTTTCGGTGTTTGACAACAAAAATTAAATTGGCTCTCATTCACCCCCTCTAGTCGCCTCACTAGTCCTTCAAAACTATAGGAGGCTTTGTTGTATTAATTTTGGCTCTACAATGTTATCTCTTGTAGTGCAAGAAAATAGACCCCACTATATCGAGATCAAATAGTAGTGCAGAGTATAAGACTTTGGCAAATGCTACAGCAAAGATCAAGTGGATTAAGATCTTATTGAAGGAGTTAAAGATTGAAAGTCCAAAGCCCCAACATGTCTACCGTGTGACAGTACGGGAGCAAAATATTTGTTTTCCAATCCCATGCTTCATGCCCGAACTAAAGATATAGTAGCGTGGTTGCTTTTCATTTTAAGAGAGAAAGAGATACAAAAATAAGCTTCTTGGGAACATGATATAATTTAACCCTTCGCATTTTAAGAGAGAGGGAGAGGTTGGGCCGCAGTTGGGGCCGGCCGGCCGGCCGGCCAGCAGCCGGTGGCGCACACTAGGCAGTGGTCACTGGCGGCACCATGCGCGCGCACGCAAGCAACAGCTCGCTGTGTGAGGCATGCAGGGAGGGGTTTCAGTTGGGCACGCAGAGCGGCCACTGTTCGCGCACAGGGGCGTCTGCCCCGGCACGGCGAGACAGCACAATAACTCCCCTCGTCAGAGAGCGAGCTAGCTAGCTAGGGCGCGCATGGACGAGGACGATCCGTGGCACAATGATCGTACCATGCGGCTGGACTGGACGTGTTGGCCGGCCGGCTGCCTGACCTTTTGTGCCCTGCTGCAGCCTTGCATGCATTGGATTGGATCTCGGCACCTAGCTAGCTCGGCCGGCACGCCGGCCCCGTGGAGACTGTTGCTGCGCGCTGCTGGCTGGATCAACCATGTTCGATCAGTGGTCTGCACCAGCCAAGTGCAAAGGAAAGCGCGCAATCGTCGACTCGTTGTTTGCAGTTATTACATGGCATGCAGAAAGAATGATGGACGATGGCGTACGTACGTACTACTGCGCCGTGTCACTGTGGATGAACATGAGCGTGGTGACCATGCAATTTGGTGCCGGCCGGGTGCCCGGGTCGACGGCGTGAACACGACACCGTTGCCACGTTCGTGCCGAGGAGCTTCTGACCTGAACCAGACCGCCATCATGCGTGTGCAGCATGGCTTAGGCCCGGCCGTATCCACGCCCACGCGGCCACGCCCATGTGCGCGCTGCGGTCATCAGAATTCCATGCCATGCGTTCCTGGAAGCGGGCCGGGCGTACGTACGTGGCGCGCGTGCGTGTACAAGTGAGGAAGGAACGGAAGTACACACAGTCTGCTCGATCGAGATCGATGGATCGCCACGGGCTAGCTAGGCTGATGAGCCGTTGCTTGCATGCATGCATCATGCATGCCTGCCTGAATGTACGTGCTGCGAGTCTGCGACGACGACCGCTTCGATGTATAGATGAGTAGATCTCATCATTTGTTCGCATGCATGCATGCACGGACGATGGAACGCATCGATCGACCAGCCATCTGCAGGGCTGCAGATGATGATGGGGTATACATGTACCCGATCAATCAGGGCATGGCCTTCCATGCAAATAAAGCTGAAGAAAACGAGTGGTTGCTGCTGGCTCTGGCTATGGAAATAGGGGTTATGCCGCTTCGGAAAACTTATTAAAGCTTGAAACACCATGTTGATCCGGCCATATATATGCATAAAATACAAGGACCCACCTAGGTGTAAGCTAGGTGCGTGCCTGATGAGTATGTCAGAGCAGCAGATCTAGCCCAAAGGCACCCCTGTGTCCTCGATGTGCTTGCATCAACGCTAGCTGCCTCCTCCATCAGGTGGTCACAGATACGTACACGGTGTCCCCGCTCGGCAGCCAAAAGATGATGAGGTAGCCTGGAGGATACGGGCGAAGCCAAGCGGGGCCGGCCAGGCCGGCCGGCAACGTGCAAATATTCGCGACGGGGCCCGGCCCGCCTGCCGCGCGCTTCCTTCCTGCCTGCATCCATCGGCGCCTGCCACGCTGCCTTCCTTCCTGCTAGACAGCGGTTACGGGTTACCATTTGCACGCAGCGCGCAAGTCAGAGTTGTGTGTGTGTAATCTGCCTTGGGCCTTGGCCCAACTGACCTTGCTGCCCATGCAATCTGCAGCTCGGGAAACATAAACCCGGCCCAACCCGCGAGTCCGTGGCCCGGCAATACTACAGATTCAGTTTCAAAGACGACATGTCAGATGCAGGTCTCAGTGTGCCAAGTTTACTGGGAAAAAAAATAATAATAACCACGGGGAAGAGGATTCTTTTCCCTAGAGGCCTAAAGTAAACAGAATATTAAGGGTGTGTTTGGTTTGACTTTTGACTTTGGCTTTTGTCCTCTAAAAGCCAAAAGCCAAACCAAAGGCTGAATCAAGGAATCAGCTTTTTCTAAAAGCCGACTTTCTCGCAGTGCAAAAATAAAAGCATCCCTGGACCTACTTTTAGTGACTTTTAGATGGAACTGTGAAAACGTATATCGAATAACTTTTAACGATTTTTAGTGGTTTCGACCAAACGGTTTTTAGCTTTTTAACAGCTCACAGCCCACAACAGCTTTTCCCACAGCTTACAGCCCACAGCAGCTTTTTTCACAGCCACAGCCCAACCAAACAGACCCTAACTAACTCTCAAAACATGGACGTATATATCATTATCATGTCCCGCCAGTTTCTCCACAGCAGCGTACCTACATACACATACTCATATACCACCATGTAAAAAATATTAGATTTAACACATACACAGCTCATGTTTTATTTAGTTAAACTAGATAAATTTAAATTTTGTACCAAATGCATCCGGATCCTTGACTATCTCTCCAGCAGCTTATCCATCATCATCCCATATTCAAACTCCACTCTCTACGAGTAGTACAGTCTACAATGCAAAACTGTATTTTAGGTGACCATATAGGTAATCTGATGGACACAGTCTTAGAGACGCCTATGCCTTTAAAGATCAACAACTTATGCAAAGACAACACTTTTTTGTCAACATTCTTCATCATAAACCCCAATTTATGCATGCTAACATCGTAACATCAAAGATTATGCAAGCAAATCCTAATCCATCAGGCCATCACAAGCATCACAATTTGCAGGCTTTAGTTTCAAAGGCATCACAGTTCACATGCACAAACAAAAAAAAGTAGAATTATCTATCACAAGCTGTACAAGATAGTCCAGTAAAGTTTAGACCACAACAAAATTATCTACCAAAGCTAGTTCCTACCATTATAGTCACCAATATACAAAACAGAGGATCACATATTAAGAAAGCATGTCATATAGGGTAGGGAAGGCGGCACTTTTTATATTGTTTTATGTGGTACCAAAAACGGGATTCTAGAAACAGAAAAACAGGAATATCTCATTAATAAGCGGGATTTCGAAAATACGAACGCCGAACCGTTTCCTGTTCCCGGAATATATCATCATATTTCTGGTTTAGTCCCATTTTCCCCTTAAATACGAAAACGGTTTGGATAAAAACGGAATACAGTACTGTTGACGCTTTTTTGGAGCGCCAAACACTCAACAAGAACCTGCGGCGGTGCTCTCTGGTCAGGCGCGGACGGTCCGTGGCACAGGGCCGGACGATCTGCGACCTGGCACAGGGGCTAGGGTTTCCTGCCTGACGGCCGGACGGTCCGCGCCTAGGGCCAGACGTCCGCGCGTGCGCAGGGACGGCAGAGGATCGCCGGTGGCGCCTGGATCTCGCTCCCGGGAGGGACCCCGTCGGGGAGGAGAAATCCTAGGAGTTGTCTAGGCTCGGGCAGGCCGACCTAGACTCCTCTAATCGACGTTGAGTCGAGGAGAGGCAGAGAATTTGGGGATCGAGAGGCTAAACTAGAACTAGACTAGAACTACTCCTAATTGTACAGGAAATAAATGCAAAATAGAAGTTGTATTGATTCGATTGATTGATTCAAATCGGCCGTATACCTCTCTATTTATAGAGAAGGGGGGCTGGACCCTTTACAAACTAATTTCCGAGCGAATCCCGCGAATTTAGCTAACAACCGTAGCACAAAACTCGGAACCCCAATCTGTTCTGCGCTTGCGCGGACCGTCCGGCCCATAGGCGCGGACCGTCTGGACTGCGGACCGTCCAGCCTCAGGGCCGGACCGTCCGCCGGCTCACTTTGGTTCCAAACATATGCCCCCCTGCCTTTTGGTGGAGCTGGGCGAACCAAAAGCAACTAACTCGATGTGATCACATCAGTTTTCTTAGGCATCTTGACACTTACTAGGATGATACGCAGTGGCCTTAGTCCCGATGGTTGACTCAATGGACGTGACCCCTTTAGCTTTGATCGAACTGTTAGTCCCAATACCGCCGAGCGCCATACTGGTCCTGACCAATTCGTCACCTTGCTTTCCTAATTTTCTAAGTGTTCTGGCGTAGCTTCGTAGTCGACCAGGTCTTCTCCTTGCAGGTCGTCTTCCTCCATGGGTGTTGGTACGTCGTTGCAGGTGTCATGGTGTATTGCAGATGAGTCGGCCTCAGGGGTCGGACGGTCCGCGCCCTGTACGGTTGGTCCGGTCTTTATAGCCGGACTGTCAGCCATACCTGCAAAGAGCTGCAAAGTTGTTGTTTTATTTTTTGTCTTTGTGGCCGTTTGATTTTCCTCAACGGTCTTTGGTCTCCATCTCTTTTGTGGTGGTGGATATCGCGGATGCGTGTCATTGAATATTTTTTCTGCCTCCTTCTCCTGATTCTCCTTTGCTCTGAGGCGCTGTAATTTTTGCTTTTGCGATCGTGTCAATCCCGATGGGCACCATCAGGGCATGGAGTATTTTGGATCGGTTGTTTTGTTGACAGTCGTACCTTCTTTTTTGTTTGTGTTGGCCGATTCACCAAAAATCATCAGCACTTCGTTATTTTGTTGTACGACGACATCTGTTGTTCCTATTTTAATGACGTCTCCTTTTTTTCGTACTGTTGGAGGTTGTAGCCGTATGCCCCCCTGCCAGATTAGTCAACCTTTGGGTTGTTCGGCAATCTTGTTGGGCCTGTGCTCGTGGACCAGATTGAGAGGCTCTCAATCGGTCTTGTACTGGAGGTGTCAACCTATTGAATACAGATGTTTGGGGTGCCCCCCAAACGGGGTACTATGGCATCCCAAATGGGTATGGTGGCATGCCCCACATTTGATTTGGGACATATGGTGGAGGTATATATGTGTATGGATATGGCATAGGTGGATATAGGGGTGGAGGTGTCCATGTAGGTAAGTAAGGTCTTAATTGAACATTATGACCTCCTGTCCTTTCCGATTGGTGTGGTGGTCCAATCGGCCTAACCTGCTGTCGCACCTGGGTGGGTAAGTGAAAGGGAAATAGGCTTACACCTTTTCCTAAATAGATTTTGGTGGTTGAATTGCCCAACACAAATAATTGGACTAACTAGTTTGCTCTAGTCTATAAGTTTTACAGGTGCCAAAGGTTCACAATAGACCAATAAAAATACCAAGAAAGGGTTCAAACAAAGAGAGCTAAAGAAATCCTAAAGGCACCCTAGTCTGGCGCACCGGACTGTCTGGTGTGCCACCGGACAGTGTCCGGTGCACCAGGGAACTCGACGCTGAACTCTTCACCTTCGGAAAAATCAGAGGGCGCTCCGCTATAATTTACCGGACCGTCCGGTGAGGCACCGGACAGTGTCCGGTGACACACCGGACTGTCCGGTGTGCCAGCGGAGCAACGGCTACTTCAAGCGCAACGGTCGACTGCAACGCATTTAATGCGCGCCTGCGCGCGCAGAGGTCAGAGCACGCGCAGTTGGCACACCGGATAGTCTACAGGACCTGTCTGGTGCGCTACCGGACAGCCCAGAGGCCCCACCAGTCAGAGCTCCAACGGTCGAACCCTAACGGCCGGGTGACGTGGCTGGCGCACCGGACAGTGTCCGGTGGCGCACCGGACTGTCCGGTGCGCCCGTCGACAGCAGCCTCCACCAAACGGCTAGTTTGGTGGTTGGGGCTATAAATACCCCAACCACCCCACATTCAATTGCATCCAAGTTTCTACACTTCTACACCTTACAAGAGCTATAGCATTCAATACAAGACACACCAAAGAGATCAAATCCTCTCCCAACTCCACACAAAAGCTTTAGTGATTAGAGAGAGAGATTTGTTGTGTTCATTTGAGCTCTTGCGCTTGGATTGCTTCTTTTCTTTCTCATTCTTTTTGTGATCAAACTCAATTGTAACCAAGGCAAGTGACACCAATCGTGTGGTGGTCCTGCGGGGACTTTGTGTCCCGTGTGATTGAGAAGAGAAGCTCACTCGGTCTAAGTGACCGTTTGAGAGAGGGAAAGGGTTGAAAGGGACCCGGTCTTTGTGACCACCTCAACGGGGAGTAGGTTTGCAAGAACCGAACCTCGGTAAAACAAATCCTTGTGTCTCATTCCTTATTTGCTTGCGATTTGTTTTTCACCCTCTCTCTCGGACTCGATTATATTTCTAACGCTAACCCAGCTTGTAGTTGTGATTAACTTTGTAAATTTTAGTTTCGCCTTATTCACCCCCCTCTAGGCGACTTTCAATTGGTATCGGAGCCCGGTGCTTCATTAGAGCCTAACCGCTCGAAGTGATGTCGGGAGATCATGCCAAGAAGGAGATGGAGACCGGCAACAAGCCCACTACAAGCCACGGGAAGGCTTCATCGGAAGAGTCTCGCAACAAGGGGAAGAAGGAGAAGAAATCCTCTTCCCACAAGTCGCATCGGAGTGGCGACAAGAAAAAGAAGATGAGGAAGGTGGTCTACTACGAGACCGATTCTTCATCACCTTCCACCTCCGGCTCCGACGCGCCATCCATTACTTCTAAGCGCCATGAGCGCAAGAAGTATAGTAAGATTCCCCTATGCTACCCCCGTATTTCAAAGCGCACTCCTTTATTCTCCGTTCCATTAGGCAAACCACCAGTTTTTGACGGTGAAGATTATAATATATGGAGTGACAAAATGAGGCATCATCTAACCTCACTCCACACAAGCATTTGGAATGTTGTTGAGTTTGGTGTATAGGTACCATCCATAGGGGATGAAGACTACGACTCCGACGAAGTGGCCCAAATCCCAAGCCACCACTATACTCCTCGCCTCTCTAAGTCGAGAGGAGTATAATAAGGTGCAAGGGTTAAAGAGTGCGAAGGAAATTTGGGACGTACTCAAGACCGCGCATGAAGGAGACGAGGTGACCAAAATCACCAAGCGGGAGACGATCGAGAGGGAGCTCAGTCGGTTCCGACTCAACCAAGGCGAGGACCCTCAAGCCATGTACAATCGCTTGAAGACCTTGGTGAACCAAGTGCGAAACCTCGGGAGCACCAAATGGGATGACCATGAGATGGTCAAGGTTATTCTAAGATCCCTCGTTTTTCTTAACCCTACACAAGTTCAATTAATTCGAGGAAATCCTAGATATACACAAATGTCTCCCGAGGAAGTAATATGTAATTTTGTGAGCTTTGAGTTGATGATCAAAGGCTCAAAGAAAATTATCGAGCTTGATGGCCCCTCCACGTTCGAAGCACAACCGGTCACATTCAAGGCAACGGAGGAGAAAAAGGAGGAGTCTACATCAAGTAGACAACCCATCGACGCCTCCAAGCTCGACAACGAGGAAATGGCGCTCATCATCAAGAGTTTCCGCCAAATCCTCAAGCAAAGGAGGGGGAAGGATTACAAGCCCCGCTCCAAGAAGGTTTGCTACAAGTGTGGTAAGCCCGGTCACTTTATTGCCAAATGTCCTATTTCTAGTGACAGTGACAGGGGCGACGACAAGAAGGGGAGAAGAAAGGAAAAGAAGAGGTACCACAAGAAGAAGGGCGGCGATGCCCATGTGTGCCACGAGTGGGACTTCGACGAGAGCTCCATCGACTCCTCCTCCGACGAGGACGCCGCTAACATCGCCATCAACAAAGGACTCCTCTTCCCCAACGTCGGCCACAAGTGCCTCATGGCAAAGGACGGCAAAAGAAAGAAGGTTAAATCTAAATCCTCCACTAAATATGCATCCTCTAGTGATGAAGATAATTCTAGTAATGAGGAGGATAATTTGCTTACTCTTTTTGCCAACCTTAACATGGAACAAAAAGAAGAATTAAATGAATTGATTAGAACCATTCATGATAAGGATGAACTCTTGGATAGCCAAGAGGACTTCCTAATTAAGGAAAATAAGAAACATGTTAAGGTTAAGAATGCTTATGCTCTAGAAAAAGAAAATTGTGAAAAATTATCTAGTGAGCTAAGCACTTGCCATGATTTGATTGCTAACCTTAGAAATGAAAATGCTAGATTAATTGCTAAGGTTGATTTAAATATTTGTGATGATTCATATGTCAATCTTAGAA
This sequence comes from Zea luxurians, assembly GCA_029449295.1. Classification (NCBI taxonomy): domain Eukaryota; kingdom Viridiplantae; phylum Streptophyta; class Magnoliopsida; order Poales; family Poaceae; genus Zea; species Zea luxurians. The sequence continues at coordinate 92,595,366 of JAOPSE010000008.1, read as the reverse complement.
ATGATCATGATATTTCTATTGCTAAGATTGAAAAATTGAATGCCTCTCTTGCTAGCCTTAGATGTGAAAATGAAAAATTGATTGCTAAGGCTAAAGAATTAGATGTTTGCAATGCTTCCATTTCCGATCTTAGAAGTGAAAATGATATTTTACATGCTAAGATTGTTGAACTAAAAACTTGCAAACCCTCTACATCTACCATTGAGCATGTTTCTATTTGCACTAGATGTAGAGATGTTGACATTGATGCTATTCATGATCATATGGCTTTAATTAAACAACAAAATGATCATATAGCAAAATTAGATGCTAAAACTGCCGAGCATGAACTTGAAAATGAAAAATTTAAATTTGCTCGTAGTATGCTTTATAGTGGGAGACGCCCTGGCTTCAAGGATGGCATTGGCTTCCAAAAGGGAGACAATGTCAAACTTAATGCCCCTCCTAAGAAATTATCTAACTTTGTTAAGGGCAAGGCTCCCATGCCTCAGGACAACGAGGGTTACATTTTATACCCTGACGGTTATCCCGAGCACAAAATTAGGAGAATTCACTCTAGGAAGTCTCACTCTGGCCCTAATCATGCTTTTATATATAAGGGTGAGACATCTAGCTCTAGGCAATCAACCCGTGCTAAATTGCCTAAGAGGAAAGCTCCTATTGCATCAAATGATCACAATGTTTCATTTAAAACTTTTAATGCATCTTATGTTTTGACTAACAAATCTGGCAAAGTAGTTGCCAAGTATGCTGGGGGCAAACACAAGGGAGCAAAGACTTGTGTTTGGGTACCCAAAGTTCTTGTCTCTAATGTTAAAGGACCCAAAACTGTTTGGGTACCTAAAGTCAAGAACTAAACTTGTTTTGTAGGTTTATGCATCCGGGGGCTCAAGTTGGATCATTGATAGCGGGTGCACAAACCATATGACAGGGGAGAAGAAGATGTTCTCCTCTTATGAGAAAAACCAAGATCCCCAACGAGCTATCACATTCGGGGATGGAAATCAAGGTTTGGTCAAAGGATTGGGTAAAATTGCTATATCTCTTGACCATTCCATTTCCAATGTTTTTCTTGTTGATTCTTTAGATTACAATTTGCTTTCCGTTTCTCAACTATGCAAAATGGGCTACAACTGTCTATTTACTGATGTAGGTGTCACTGTCTTTAGAAGAAGTGATGATTCAGTAGCATTTAAGGGAGTGTTAGAGGGTCAGCTATACTTAGTTGATTTCAATAAAGCTGAACTCGACACTTGCTTAATTGCTAAGACTAACATGGGCTGGCTCTGGCATCGCCGACTAGCACATGTTGGAATGAAGAATCTTCACAAGCTTCTAAAGGGTGAACACATTTTAGGACTAACCAATGTTCATTTTGAGAAAGACAGGATTTGTAGCACATGCCAAGCCAGGAAGCAAGTTGGCGCTCATCATCCACATAAGAACATCTTAACAACCGACAGACCACTAGAGCTCCTCCACATGGATCTATTCGGTCCGATCGCTTACATAAGCATCGGCGGGAGTAAGTACTGTCTTGTTATTGTGGATGACTATTCTTGCTTCACTTGGGTGTTCTTTTTGCAGGAAAAATCTCAAACTCAAGAGACCTTAAAGGGATTCTTGAGATAGGCTCAAAATGAGTTCGGCTTAAGGATCAAGAAAATTAGAAGCGATAATGGGACGGAGTTCAAGAATTCGCAAATCGAAGGTTTCCTTGAGGAGGAGGGCATCAAGCATGAGTTCTCTTCTCCCTACACGCCACAACAAAATGGTGTAGTGGAGAGGAAGAATAGAACTCTATTGGACATGGCAAGAACCATGCTTGATGAGTACAAGACTTCGGATCGGTTTTGGGCCGAGGCGGTCAACACCGCCTACTACGCCATCAACCGATTGTATCTACACCGAATCCTCAAGAAGACATCTTACGAACTCCTAACCAGTAAAAAGCCCAATGTTTCATATTTTAGAGTCTTTGGTAGCAAATGTTTTATTCTTGTTAAAAGAGGTAGAAAATCAAAATTTGCTCCTAAGGCTGTAGAAGGCTTTTTACTAGGATATGATTCAAACACAAGGGCATATAGAGTCTTTAACAAGTCCACTGGACTAGTTGAAGTTTCCTGTGACATTGTGTTTGATGAGACTAATGGCTCTCAAGTAGAGCAAGTTGATCTTGATGAATTAGATGATGAAGAGGCTCTGTGCGTCGCGCTAAGGAACATGTCCATTGGGGATGTGTGTCCTAAGGAATCCGAAGAGCCTATTCAAGCACAAGATCAACCATCCTCCTCCATGCAAGCATCTCCACCAACCCAAGATGAGGATGAGGCTCAAGATGATGAAGAGGAAGATCAAGAAGATGAGCCACCTCAAGATGACGGCAATGATCAAGGGGGAGATGCAAATGATCAAGACAAGGAGGATGAGCAAGTTGCAAGGCCGCCACACCCAAGAGTCCACCAAGCAATCCAACGAGATCACCTCGTGAACACCATCCTCGGCGATATTCATAAGGGGGTAACCACTAGATCTCGTGTTGCACATTTTTGTGAGCATTACTCTTTTGTTTCCTCTATTGAGCCACACAGGGTAGAAGAAGCACTTCAAGATTCGGATTGGGTGATGGCGATGCAAGAGGAGCTCAACAACTTCACGAGGAATGAGGTATGACATTTAGTTCCACGTCCTAACCAAAATGTTGTAGGAACCAAGTGGGTCTTCCGCAACAAACAAGACGAGCATGGTGTGGTGACTAGGAACAAAGCCCGACTTGTGGCCAAGGGATACTCACAAGTCGAAGGTTTGGATTTCGGTGAAACCTATGCACCCATAGCTAGGCTTGAGTCCATTCGTATATTATTAGCCTATGCTACTTACCATGGCTTCAAGCTTTATCAAATGGACGTGAAAAGTGCCTTCCTCAACGGACCAATCAAGGAAGATGTCTATGTTGAGCAACCTCCCGGCTTTGAAGATAGTGAGTATCCTAACCATGTCTATAGGCTCTCTAAGGCGCTTTATGGGCTCAAGCAAGCCCCAAGAGCATGGTATGAATGCCTAAGAGATTTCCTTATTGCTAATGGCTTCAAAGTCGACAAGGCTGATCCTACTTTATTTACTAAAACTCTTGCAAATGATTTGTTCGTATGCCAAATTTATGTTGATGATATTGTATTTGGGACTACTAACGAATCTACATGTGAGGAATTTAGTAGGATCATGACACAGAAATTCGAGATGTCAATGATGGGGGAGTTGAAGTACTTCTTAGGATTTCAAGTGAAGCAACTCCAAGAGGACACCTTCATTAGCCAAACTAAGTACATTCAAGACATTCTAAACAAGTTTGGGATGAAGGACGCCAAGCCCATCAAGACACCCATGGGAACTAATGGGCATCTCGACCTCGACACGGGAGGTAAATCCGTAGATCAAAAGGTATACCGGTCGATGATAGGTTCCTTACTCTATTTATGTGCTTCACGATCGGATATTATGCTTTCCGTATGCATGTGTGCAAGATTCCAAGCCGATCCTAAGGAAGCTCACCTTAGGGCCGTAAAACGAATCTTGAGATATTTAGTTTATACTCCTAAGTTTGGCCTTTGGTACCCCAGGGGATCTACTTTTGATTTAATTGGGTATTCCGATGTCGATTGGGCAGGGTGCAAAATTAATAGAAAGAGCACATCAGGGACTTGCCAGTTCTTGGGAAGATCTCTGGTGTCTTGGGCTTCAAAGAAGCAAAATTCTGTGGCTCTTTCAACCGCCGAAGCCGAGTATATTGCCACAGGGCATTGTTGCGCGCAATTGCTTTGGATGAGGCAAACCCTCAGGGACTATGGTTACAAATTAACCAAAGTTCCTCTTCTATGTGATAATGAGAGTGCAATCCGCATGGCGGATAATCCCGTTGAGCATAGCCGCACTAAACACATAGCCATTCAGTATCATTTTCTAAGGGATCACCAACAAAAGGGGGATATCGAGATTGCATATGTTAGCACCAAAGAACAATTAGCCGATATCTTTACCAAACCATTGGATGAACAAACTTTTACCAAACTTAGGCATGCGCTAAATATTCTTGATTCTAGGAATTTTTATTGATGTCTTGCACACATAGATCATATATACCTTTGATCATCTCTTTCATGTGCTATGACTAATGTGTTCTTTCAAGTCCATTTCATGCTAAGTCATAGATTGAAAGGGAAAAGGAGTCTTCGGCGAAGACAAGGCTTCCACTCCGCTTCATCAACTCATTCGTCCTTCGCCGTCACTCCACCTCTCCAACTTTGGTATAATCTTCACTCCTTTATTTTTGTTCAAAAAGGGGAGAAAGTAGTCTAACAAGGGCTTATATTTCACTCAAATATCCGTTTTTGGCGATTCATGCCAAAGGGGAGAGAGTATTAGCCCAAAGAAAAAGGACCGCACCACCACCAATTTCAAAAATTTATTTGGTATGGAGTCTATTAATTGGTGAAAATTTTTCAATTGACATCTTATTTTGATACAATTTCAAATTTGTACACCCTCTTCAAAATTAATATTTAAACCCCTCTTGAACACTAAGAGGAGGATTTCGTTAAGGGGGAGTTTTATTTAGTCAAAGGAAAAGCATTTGAAACAGGGGGAGACAATTTCAAAACTTGAAAATGCTTCTCAAAAATCTTATTCATTTACCTTTGACTATCTGCAAAAGAACCTTGAAAAGAATTTCTAAAACATTTTGCAAAAACAAAACATGTGGTGCAAGCGTGGTCCAAAATATTAATAAAAAGAAAAGACATCCATGCGCATCTAGTAAGTAATATTTATTGGTTTCATTCCAAGCAACCTTTGCACTTACATTATGCAAACTAGTTCAATTCTGCACTTCTATATTTGCTTTGGATTGTGTTGGCATCAATCACCAAAAAGGGGGAGATTGAAAGGGAAATAGGCTTACACCTTTTCCTAAATAGATTTTGGTGGTTGAATTGCCCAACACAAATAATTGGACTAACTAGTTTGCTCTAGTCTATAAGTTTTACAGGTGCCAAAGGTTCACAATAGACCAATAAAAATACCAAGAAAGGGTTCAAACAAAAAGAGCTAAAGAAATCCCAAAGGCACCCTGGTCTGGCGCACCGGACTGTCCGGTGTGCCACCGGACAGTGTCCGGTGCACCAGGGAACTCGACGCTGAACTCCTCACCTTCGGGAAAATTAGAGGGCGCTCCGCTATAATTCACCGGACCATCCGGTGAGGCACCGGACAGTGTCCGGTGACACACCGGACTGTCCGGTGTGCCAGCGGAGCAACGGCTACTTCAAGCACAATGGTCGACTACAACGCATTTAATGCGCGCCTGCGCGCGCAGAGGTCAGAGCATGCGCAGTTGGCACACCGGACAGTCTACAGGACCTGTCCGGTGCGCCACCGGACAGCCCAGAGGCCCCACCAGTCAGAGCTCCAACGGTTGAACCCTAACGGCCGGGTGACGTGGCTGGCGCACCGGACAGTGTCCGGTAGCGCACCGGACTGTCCGGTGCGCCCGTCGACAGCAGCCTCCACCAAACGGCTAGTTTGGTGGTTGGGGCTATAAATACCCCAACCACCCCACATTCAATTGCATCCAAGTTTCTACACTTCTACACCTTACAAGAGCTATAGCATTCAATACAAGACACACCAAAGAGATCAAATCCTCTCCCAACTCCACATAAAGCTTTAGTGATTAGAGAAAGAGATTTGTTGTGTTCATTTGAGCTCTTGCGCTTGGATTGCTTCTTTTCTTTCTCATTCTTCTTGTGATCAAACTCAATTGTAACCAAGGCAAGAGACACCAATCGTATGGTGGTCCTTGCGGGGACTTTGTGTCCTGTGTGATTGGGAAGAGAAGCTCACTCGGTCTAAGTGACCGTTTGAGAGAGGGAAAGGGTTGAAAGAGACCCGGTCTTTGTGACCACCTCAACGGGGAGTAGGTTTACAAGAACCGAACCTCGGTAAAACAAATCCTTGTGTCTCATTCCTTATTTGCTTGCGATTTGTTTTTCACCCTCTCTCTCGGACTCGATTATATTTCTAACGCTAACCCGGCTTGTAGTTGTGATTAACTTTGTAAATTTCAGTTTCGCCCTATTCACCCCCCCTCTAGGCGACTTTCAGTAAGCGAGGTCGCTTTGGTGGCCGGTCGCTGGGTCCGGCCTTCTTTTTCACATATTTAGACAATAATTGATCAAAGGTCGGACTGGATTTTACCAACTGACCAGTTACCTTGAACGTGTTAGTTTTCCACGTACCTATTTCTGGTCGTCGTGGTTTGAAGGTATGTGGTCGCCGTGGCTCTTCATTGTTGCCGGACCGTCCACTGGAACGCTCCGGACCGTCCGGTGATGTTATGGACCGTCCGCGCCTGAGCACCGGACCGTCCGCGATGCGTAGTATGGGTTCTCGTGCATGTCCCCTTGTCTGCTCTTGCCCTCTAGTGCTGGAGTTTGTGATGGTGACCTTCAGTGTCTCCCCTCCATCAGGGGTCTTCTCGGCCATCACTTTCCTGCAAGAAATTTTGTTGTTTCCATCGGCCTCCCGTGCGTTGCCGATGATGACTTCTTTGTCTTTGCCCTTATCGGCTGTGTTGGGACGAATTAGGACCTTTTTGCCATTAAAGTCGATCACATTCATTGGGAAGGGCTCCGTGTCCTCCTGAAATTTCAATCGTCCCTCGTTAATGGCCGATTGGATTTGTCGTCGAAACACATTACAATCATTAGTGGCATGGGAAAATGAGTTGTGCCACTTGCAATATGCGCGACGCTTTAGTTCGTCGGCGGGTGGGATGGTATAATCGATCTTAATGTTACCATTTTTTAGTAATTCATTGAATATCTTATCACATTTGCCGACATTAAATGTAAACTTAATCTCCTCCTATCGTTTCTTTTGAACTGACTGCAAGGAGGAGCAAGCCGAAGATTTGGCCTGTTCGGGCCAAACTATTTCGGCAGTGTAAACTTCCTTTGGTTCATCGTCCGAACTACTTTGATTGTGTTCTACTATATGGACATTATGATGAACCGTTTTGACTAGTTCTTTGCTTCGGCTTTCACAAGCTGAAGCTTTCTGATGTAATTGTGCTAGCGTAAAGAACTGGATGCCTTCTAATTTCTCTTTTAAATAATAGCGCAATCCATCAAAGGCTATTCCTGCCAGTTGTTTATCTGTTAAATGAATTTGAAAGCATCGGTTTCTCGTATCCCGGAATCTCCGGATGTAATCACTAACCGATTCATCCTTTTCTTGTCATAGGGCCACTAAGTCTACTAAATCTAGCTCATAATCGCCAGAGAAGAAATGTTCATGAAATTTTTGTTCTAAATCTCCCCATGACAAAATGGAATTAGGAGGGAGAGTGGCATACCATGTGAATGCAGTCCCTGTTAAAGATAATGAAAATAAACGTACACGGAATGCTTCGGTGTCAGCCAATTCTCCTAACTGTGCTAAGAACTGGTCTATGTGCTCACGCGTGCTCTTTTCTTGGTCACTCGAAAACTTTGCGAATTCGGGTATTCTGGTCCCCTGTGGGTATGGGAGCCGGTCAAACTAGCTATCATAAGGTCTCCGATATGACTACCCCCCGGGGACTATACTAACTCCAAGCTTATCTCGGAACGCCCCAGCTATTTCCTCCCTTACTATATCGATGGCAGCCGGTGGGAGACCACCGGCTCTTTGACCCAATATGGATGAGTTTGTTTGGATGTTGGTATGTTGTTTTCCTCCCCATTGGTTTGGGTTTTGCGGCGCGTTAATGCATGCCCTATGAGGCTCATAGGACTGGCCATTCCTTTCTGGCCTTCTAGGGGCCGGAAAGTACTCACTCTCACGGGTCTGATAGATTATATTATGGTGCTGGTGTGTCGTATGGTGAGATGGGGAGTCTAGCTGGGACGGATATGGAGTTGGATATCCATCCTCCTTAAAAAACTCTGAGCCGGACCGTCCGGTTAAATACGCGGACCATCCGGCCCCGTGTGCGGACTGTCCGGCCATGTGGCCGGACCGTCCGACATTATATTCGGACTGTCTGGCGCCATACGCAGACCGTCCGAATGAGTTATCTAGGGTTTGCACGGCATGTGGCGGCTTGGGTGCAGGTCTCGGTAATTCGCTTCTAAAAATGGGATCAACCGCCGCTGGCCCGGATGGTCCGCGCTCACGTGCGGACGGTCCGGACATGCGCAGATCGGCAAATTTATCGCCGATGTGCGTGGGAGGCTGTCGTTGCCCAGGGTACATGTCCATCGGCATCCCATAAAGGGGTTGTGACTGGTCGTGACAACCTGTAGCCAATGAAATATATGTGTATTCCCTCAATTCAACCTCGTGCGAAGGAAGATTTGCCATAGTAGACTTATCAAGCGCACGCACTAGCCTTTTATGATCATTTTGTATATCCCCTACGATACGTTGCAACTGTTCTCGCTGTTCGTCTATGTAAGCTTTAAGAGATTGGAGTTCGTTGGTGCTACTTACATTGAGGATATCTAGTGTGGGTCGGAGCGAAGCCGGATCCGTCGCCCGATGTCGGACGACCTTGTTGTTCCTGTCCATTTTGAAGTTGGCCAAGAACTTTGATTTTGCTTCTTGGATCAGCTGCTCCTGGCGCTCCTCGAACAGGAGCTGTTCTTCAGCCGGCAAGGTCTCCCATGTAGGTGTGATGATATTGCTGGTGAAAACTTCAGAGCTATCCTTTGAACCGGCCATTGACGGCTGATTTGATAGGTATATATGTGTTGTCCCCAGCGGAGTCGCCAAAAAGTATGTTGACGCCTTTTTGGAGCGCCAAACACTCAACAAGAACCTGCGACGGTGCTCTCTAGTCAGGCGCGGACGGTCCGCGGCACAGGGCCGGACGGTCTGCGACCTGGCGCAGGGGCTAGGGTTTCCTGCCTGACGGCCGGAAGGTCCGCGCGTGCGCAGGGTCGGCAGAGGATCGCCGGCGGCGCCTGGATCTCGCTCCCGGGAGGGACCCCGTCGGGGAGGAGAGATCTTAGGAGTTGTCTAGGCTCGGGCAGGCCGACCTAGACTTCTCTAATCGACGTAGAGTCGAGGAGAGGCGAAGAATTTGGGGATCGAGAGGCTAAACTAGAACTAGACTAGAACTACTCCTAATTGTACAGGAAATAAATGCGAAATAGAAGTTGTATTGATTCGATTGATTGATTCAAATCGGCCGTATACCTCTCTATTTATAGAGGAGGGGGCTGGACCCTTTACAAACTAATTTCTGAGCGAATCCCGCGAATTTAGCTAACAACCGTAGCACAAAACTCGGAACCCTAATCTGTTCTGTGCTTGCGCGGACCGTCCGGCCTCAGGGCCGGACCGTCCGCCGGCTCACTTTGATTCCAAACAAGTACCGAATGAAACGGATTTTTTTTGTTCTGTTTCATCCCTAATCGTCGTGGTTTTCGAAGCCGTTTGGTGTGTCATGACTGTGTTTGCCAACGATGTACAGATGGGTATATGACCCATCTGGATCAGTTAACGAAGGAGGAAACAAATGAATATGATGGAATTGTTACGGGCATACAACACGCGTGCTAATGGACATATGTTACAATAATTACTTTATCCTTCTATCTTCATGAAACTCCTTATCATTATCTCATATTTCTAGCGCATCAGCATTTAAAAGGTTGGAGCAAACAAAAAACACCCCTCACTTCTTGGTTAAGGATCAAGACAGAGTTCTCGCCTCTCAATCCTTTTCTCGCATAGGGAGTTGGAAATCAAGCCTCTGGAACCACCGTCCGCATCAAAGATAACTGCTTCGGTGTGCGAACGATCGATCAGATTTTTAGGGAGAATTTAATGACTCCTTGCTAATCATTTTTTTGTTGTACGATCGAGGAATGGTACTGCAGGTATCTACTTGCACCGACTGTAGTCCATGACTTTAGCAACACAACGTTAAATTATGTGAATAGGTCCCTCAGCTGGTTATATTCTATACTCTGAATTTGTTTAATTTAGTTTATTTTCTACTATAATGAGTATAGTATCATGTATGTGTGTGCTACAATTGGGTGTAGAAGTATTATACACATGTATATACATATCATTATATTTTATATACATATTTTTTAGATTACATTAAAAATTAAAATATCTAAATTCTTAATAATCCAAAAACATGATATTAGACAACATTTGTGTTAGTGGTTTTGTAGCTAAGTTAAAGGTAATTGAATTTTATATAACTTTCTGAAAAAATAGTGTCATAAGATGATCTTATGGTTGACAACAATTTAACTCACTACCGGAATCAATCGCTTTGCCGAGTGCCTGAAGCACTCGGCGAAGCCTTAAAAACACTCGGCAAAGGCTTTGCCGAGTGTGACACTCGGCAAAGAAGGCTCGGCAAACAGTGCATCGGCAAAGCCTTCTTTGCCGAGTGCTTTTTCTCGGGCACTCGGCAAACCTCTTTGCCGAGTGCCAGAGAACACTCGGCAAAGAAAAGCGACCGTTACGGCGCCGGGTGACGGAGACGGCGGCTTTGCCGAGTGTCCCTGGTGACACTCGGCAAAGAAGTTATCTTTGCCGAGTGTCGTCCAGGCAGCACTCGACAAACAATCCATCTTTGCCGAGTGCCACTTGGGACACTCGGCAAAGAGCCCGCCGGAGAGGGTCCCCATGTCAGGCTCTTTGCCGAGTGTTCTGTGCGGCTCTCGGCAAAGCCGACCTCTTTGCCGAGTGCCAGCGACATAACACTCGGCAAAGAACCTAAGCCGGTGCCCAGGTCTGTGCTCTTTGCCGAGTGTTATGACCCTGACACTCGGCAAAGCGCCTCTTTGCCGAGTGTTACACTCGGCAAAGTGACCAGTATATACCTTTTTTATTTGTTTTTTGTATTCCATCCACACAAACAGAAGATATCACATATATATCACATATATACATCACAGATATCATCACAGACATAAATAGCCAACACAAACATAAAACCGTCACCACAAACATAAATATCCATCACAAACATAAGTGTTCAACACAAGTATTAAACACAAACATAAGTCTCAAACGTCGCAAGCTCTCACATAAGTATCAAACACAGACATAAGTATTATACATAAGTTCTGAAGTCTAAAACAATGAAAACACAACACTCATAGAGGTGGGCGGTTTGACCGGGGCTGCGTTGGACTGAACCCTTCCGGAGGGTTGTTGGATGCCGCCCCAGATTGGCCCTGCACAGAGAATAGATTGCATGTGTTATACCAGATGCATTACAAACATTTAACTACAATTTTGATACTCACAGGAGTGTGGAAGAGAGCAGGGTCAACTGGAGGGAACAATGGAGGTGGCGGAGCGATGCCCTGTGCGGCGCCAAGGCTCTGCATGTACTGGAACATCTCCGCCATCCTCTGATGATCTGCCCGGCGCTCCGCCTCCTGCTCCGCCATCATCCTCGCCTCCATCTCGTGACGTTCCCTCCTCTCTTCTTCTAGTTGGGTCTGTAATATTACAAGCCAACGTTATAGTAACTCAAAGAGTAGGTATATAACTCAAGGAAGGACGAGTTACAGAAGCACTAACCTCGAGTTGCTGTATACGATGCTGTGAGCTGTCGTGCCGAGGTCGTATGGCTGGACTCGAGCCCGTGCTCCTTGCTCTCACCTGAGACAGAGTGGGAGTGGAGGACGAGTCGATTGCCCCGTCGGCAATCCAGTACCGCCCATGTCTCTTGCCTCCTCCGACCCTCATGAGCACATCGGGGTCGATCGGCTCGGTGCTCGGATCATAGTCTGGGCCATGGACCTCCTGCGCCATGGCGGTATAGTCATGGAGGTGGCTGTAGACGGCGGGGTTGGTGTAGGCCTCAGGCCCATCATCCGGGTTGTAGGTGACGTCGGACGTCGCCTTACCCTTATGGGCCATAGCATAAGCCGAGAAGGTGGAGCAAGGCCTGCCACCATGTGACGCCGACTGCAACGAAAACCAACGAGATAGTTAGAAATAATATCTAACTTAGTGCTATATATCTAAATAAAAAAGGTGGCGTACCTATGCTTCGGCATATTGGCCCAGGCTCCGGCTGCCTTAGTGGTGGGAGGGGCCTTGCATCATCAAACGCCGTTCCCGGCTAGCTATGTGCGCCTCATCCCACTCAGCCGAACACCACCTATCCACCATCTGCTCCCAGCATAGAGGATGTGCGGCGCACCAATGTGGAATCATCTACAAAGTAAACACGTAAAGTGCATATCAGAAGATAAAATAAAATTCATGCATGGAGTACTGGTACCAAACATGCATGACTTTACCTGCAGGTACTGCTCCCTGGTCAACGACATGGTTCGGGCTTGAGGTTTGGTCACCCTCTCCCCAAGGACGGAGTCGTGGTAGGTGATGATGGCCTGGATGCGGGCCTCATAGTGCATGTCCACGACGAGCTTCTTACAGCTCGTGGTGGCCACCACATCTACCCTAGCCTCGTATCCAGCATCGCATCTGAAGAAATCCTGCATACAAAAACAATGTATCCATACATTATTTCAAGAATTTGCAACGAATGCGACATATTTTACATTATACTAAGACTTACCCACAGCTCTTGCTTCACCCGCTCCGCCTTGTTATTGAATTCCCTGCAGTCCCGGTCTTCTGCATCGGGGGCGACGGTGTAGTGGTCGAAGGTGAAGGCTGGGCCCGTCACTCCGGCGTACTCCACAAGTCTAGGGAAGTGTTCCCTGCACAGCAGGCCGAGGATGCCATTGGGGGGCGACGATGACCCCCCAGCATAATCTAAAACCATCCAAGACCTGTCCAAGTGATAAATAAAAAGTATTAGTTTATATTATGATTTTGAACACATAATATGAACAAGAATGAAGAACATAAAGTTACATACCTCTCCCCTTCCAGCCGAATCAGCGGCCGTCTGTCCCGAAGTATGGGACGATGAGGGAGACTCGCGGGGCCTCGCAGGTAGATGCTCCTCGAACTAGAGCCACCTGAACCTGAGGCGTCCTACTGCTGGTCGTCGTCGTCCTGAGGCGCCGCCTGCTGCTGTGCTGCCTGCTCTGCCTCGTCCTGCTGCGCTGCCTGCTCTGCCTCGTCCGCCGTCCTACTCCTCCTCCCCCTCCTCCTCCTCAGGAAACCGCCCACCATATTTGTCCAACAACCAGCAATTAAGAGTAAACAAATAAGCACATATAAAAAGATGTATTTAAAAATAGGTGCGAAATAAAAAGTCATATAGCATTACATCGATTAAAAATAATCTTCATATGTGTCGGGGTTAGCCGGATCATAACTCTCATCATCACTATCAAGCATTTCAATCTCAACACCATCGGAAGACACAACCTCGTCATTAATGTCATTGCCTTCAAGGATTACTAAGTCATTATCATTTTGCACCTCATCATCCTCCTCATCAACAACCATTTCAATATCTACGTCCATTCCGATAGCTTCAGTTAAGTCTATCTCAAATCGCCCTTCTAGCCCATCTTCTTGGAAGAACTCTCCATCATATGTGTCCGGGTCTAAGTTGTAATCTTCATTGTTAGGAACAGGTAACCTCCCGTGTGGCGATACTTATACACAACATCCCAACCCTTAAGATGTTCTTTCGTTTGACACGCATATGGGAGATAATACACTTGTGTGGCCTGTTGGGCCACGATATAGACATCGTCTCCTGCTAAGGTGGAATCTTGTCAAATTTCGACTATCCCAAGATTAGAATGTGTCCGTCTCGTCACTTGAGGGTCAAACCAATGACATTTGAATATCACTGGAGTAAGAGGTTTGGAACCATAAAAATTGAGCTCATATATTTCTTCGATTCGTCCAAAATAATCGATATTGTCAAGGCCCGGCGTAAAGACTCCAGAACACGTTGTTTTCCGATTGGGCCGACTTTTGTCGTAGTGTGTTGTGCAAAAATGGTATCCACTGACGTCATACCCAGAATATTTCTTGACCCTATAAGCAAAGCCATTGGCTACTTGTCTCAACTCGGCACTCATAGATGGATCTCTTTGGCCCTGCAAGTATTCGCAAGTTAAAAGATGCTAAATTGAGTTCAAAGACGTATCTCTTTTATAAACTAAGCACGTACCTTACGTTTGAACCAGGAAATGAAATCGGGCAACCCATTTCTCGCACCCTTTCTAAGAAGAGCGTCATATTCCTGTGGAGTGGGGTCCCTTGATCGACACCAGAATTCATGAAGAAATTGTTCCATGTATGGCGTCACCTCTTCAAGGTTGGTCAATACGTATAGCATGATATGCCGCCACTCTTCATGTGTCAGGGTCTTGGTGGTCGAGCCACTTGCGCTTCCGAGTTGGCCTCGAAATATGCCAAGGTTCGATTCATTGTCGCCATCATTGTAACGAGGGGGTGGATTATGCAGGCTCGGCAGTTTGTCACCATAATAAGTTGTTGTGAAGTTTGAGACCTCCTCTAGAATGTATGCCTCTGCAATGGAAGCCTCGATTTTGCATTTATTTCTACATTTCTTTCGAATAGTCTTTAGACATCTCTCGATTGGATAGCACCAACGTCCCTGCATGGGGCCCCCATTCGTGCCTCATAGGGGAGATGAAGAATCAAATGCTGCATTGGATTGAAGAAGCCGGGTGGAAATATCTTCTCAAGCTTACATAGTAACACGGGGGCCAATCTTTCCAAGTCTGCAACCACGGTCCGAGATAACTCTTTTGCACAAAGCTGACGGAAGAAATAGCTCAACTCTGAAAGCGCTAGCCAGACATGCTCAGGGACATAGCCTCGAACCATCGCAGGAAGAATCCGTTCAATCCATATGTGGAAGTCATGACTCTTCATCCCTAAGACTCGCATAGTAGATAAGTTCACCCCCTACTCAGGTTAGCTGCATACCCATCAGGGAACATCAACATCTTGATCCACTGAAGTACTTCCTTCCTCTGGGCCCTGCTTAGGATGAAATTGGCCTTAGGCCTTCTCCACGTCTTTCCGCCACTTGGCGGCTTCATCTCTAGTTTTGGTCTATCACATAACGCTGCCAGATCCACTCTTGCCTTCACATTATCCTTTGACTTATCAGGAATGTCCATAATTGTTGCCCACAGTGCCTCGGCAACATTCTTTTAAGTGTGCATCACGTCAATGTTGTGTGGAAGGAGCAGGTCGTCATAATAGGGGAGCCGAGTCAAGCCAGACTTATGTGTCCACATATGCTGCTCACCATATCCCACAAAACCACCTTCTGTATTGGCCACGAGCCCATCTATCTGTTGACGAATTTCGGCACCAGTCATCGTTGCAGGTGGGCGGTCTGTCACTATGACACCTTTCGTAAAGTTCTTGATGTCTAGGCGGAATGGATGGTCAGCAGGAAGAAATTGTCGATGTTTATCGAAGGACGAATATTTGCCACCCTTTTTCAACCAAATGAACCTGAGAGCTTCCTTGCAAATTGGGCATGGGAACTTACCGTGAACACACCAGGCACAGAATAGCCCATACGCCGGTAAGTCATGCATGGAGTACTGGTACCAAACATGCATTCTGAAGTTTGTCTTCGTAGCTCAGTCATACATCCATACCCCTTCCTCCCAGGCATGTACCAATTCATCGATCAAAGGCTCCATGTACACGCCCATTTTGTTCCCCGGGTGTCTGGGAATTATCAACGACACGAATATATTCTGCCTTTGAAAGCACACACCAGGGGGGAGATTGATTGGGATAACAAACACGGACCAACATGTGTACGGGGCAGCGCTCATTCCATAGGGATTGAACCCATCTGTGGCCAACGCAACACGTACATTACGAGCCTCTTTGGCTTTCTCATGGTGAATGTCATCAAAGTGTTTCCAAGCTTCACCATCTGATGCGTGCACCATCTTGTCAGGATTGTATCGTTTTCCATTTTTGTGCCATGTCATCTGTTTCACGGATTCCTCTGTCATGTAAAGACGCTGGATCCTCGGTATGAACAGAAGGTGTCGTAGGATTGTCAAGGGGATGTCGAGCTGCCTCTTCTGTCCATCACCAGAGTCTACCTCCATAAACCTAGACGAATTACACTTGGGACAGTACTTTGCCTCCGCGTATTCTTTCCTAAATAGCACGCAGCCCTTCAGACAAGCATGAATCTGCTCATACGTCATCTTGAGTGCACGAAGTAGTTTCTGTGCCTCGTACATGCTCTTTGGCAGAACGTGATCATCCGGAAGCAGACTCCCAATAACCGTCAACAAGCCATCGAATGCGTCTCTACTCATGCTGTACTGCGACTTGAATGCCATTACATGCCCAATGGCATCCAGTTGAGAAACCTTTGTCTGGCCGTGAAGGGGCTTCTGTGCCGCGTCGAACATGTCGTAGAACGCCTTTGCAGTCGGCTCTGGCTCGTCATCCATACATCCTCCCGTGTACTGTGCCTCCTGATAGTCGTTCAACATATCCGCTACCCCCGCATCCACGTCATAATCCTCGACACGTTGTCTCAACAACTCCTCTCTCGTACGATGCGCTTCACCATGAAATATCCACCGAGTATAGCCCGGCGTAAATCCATTCTTCCAAATATGTTCTACCATGGCCTTCTTTGGTTTTCTTTTCCGGTTGTCACATTTGCTGCACGGGCATGGGACTAGACTCGCTCCTTTAGCAGCTTCGCCATATGCCCGTTCCACGAAATCATTGGTCTTTCTAATCCATTCAGTGGTGACATCGTTCCTTCCTCTACGGCCCGTGTACATCCACTCACGGTCCTCCATCCTCTAACAGAAGCCTAGCAACAGAAAATTTCGGCAGCACCTCTCCTGCATGGGGAGGTTTCAAAATCCTGCAAATAAAACTATCAGCACGATGGCTGACATCCACGCATAATTCAACGGCACGATGGCCGGCAATCAACAATACTACATATTAACCTAATCATACACGTATATAATTAACTCAATATTAAAACTAATCATTTCATATAAATCATACACGTATAACATAAATCAAGCAATCACCTTGGAGGTTTCGTCGCGGGCGAGGCGACGGGGCGCGGGCGAGACGACGGGTCACGGGCGAGGCGCCGGGCGGGCGAGGGCACGGCGGGGGCACGGCGAGGAGCACGGCGGGGGCGGTTGCCGGGGGCACGGTGGGGGAACGACGGGGGCGGTGGGCGGGGGCACGACGAGGAGCGCGGCGGGGGCACGGGCGAGGGCGAGGGGCACGACGGGCGAGGGCGAGGGCACGGCAAGCGAGGGGCACGGCACGGCGAGCGCGGGCACGGCATGGCGAGCGCGGGCACGGCGGCGCGGGCGCGGTGGGCGAGGGGCATGGCGGGCGCGGGCACAACGGCGGGCGAGAGGCACAGCGAGCGATGGGCATGGCGGGCGAGGGGCACGACAGGCACGGGCACGGTCGCGACGGCGGGCGTGGCTGTGGCGGCGCGGCGCGAGCGCGAGGGCATGGCGGGCGCGGCTGCGGGCACGGCGGGCGGCGCGAGGGCATGTCGGCGCGGGCACGGGCGCACGACGGCAGCGCGGCGCGGGCGCGAGGGAGGGCACAGCGGCGGCGGCGAGGGCGGGGCGACGGTGAGGGCGCGGTGGCGGCGGCGGTTGAGTGAGTGAGTGAGAGAGAGAGTGACGAAGAAGCGCTCGGCCGTTGGTATGTAGGGCGCTTTGCCGAGTGCCCGTGATCTGGCACTCGGCAAAGCTTTTTTTAATTTTAAAATACACTTTGCCGAGTGCTAGATCACTGGCACTCGGCAAAGCTGTCTTTGCCGAGTGCCAGATCGCTGGCACTCGGCAAAGCTGTCTTTGCCGAGTGCCACACAGTTGGTACTCGGCAAAGCTGTCTTTGCCGAGTGTCTTAACTAGACACTCGACAAAGTATATTTTTATTTTTTTTATTTTGTCTCCCAAACTTTTTATGGTATGTTCCTACACTATGTAGACCTACATGTATCATTTGTGGACAATTATAACAGAGTTTTCAATCGTTAGTAGATTTAGTTCGTTTATTTGAAATTCTTCAGAAAATTCATATTTGAACTGCAGGTCACTCGAAACTTGGAAAACCGTGCATGAAAAAATGATATTCATGTTACTTAGCATAAGTTATGACCGATTCCAGAAGCGTACCGGAAACTTTGAGCAACATGCTCACTAAACATGGCCGTGAACTTGGCATCCACATGTTTAAAAATTGTATAAAACACAAACAAAGTCAGAAAATCATGAAACTTGTCCACGTGTCATGATATCATATGTACAGGCTGTGATAAAAATTTTAGAATGTTTGGAGAAAGTTGTGAGACACTATGTGTAGAAACCTAGAAGATCCATATTGAAACTCTATGATTTCATGTGTAGTCCTCTAGGTTTCTACACATAGTGTCTCACAACTTTCTCCAAATATTCTAAAATTTTTATCACAGCCTGTACATATGATATCATGACACGTGGACAAGTTTCATGATTTTCTGACTTTGTTTGTGTTTTATACAATTTTTAAACATGTGGATGCCAAGTTCACGGCCATGTTTAGTGAGCATGTTGCTCGAAGTTTCCGGTACGCTTCTGGAATCGGTCGTAACTTATGCTAAGTAACATGAATATCATTTTTTCATGCACGGTTTTCCAAGTTCCGAGTGACCTGCAGTTCAAATCTGAATTTTTCGAAGAATTTCAAATAAACGAACTAAATCTACTAACGATTGAAAACTCTGTTATAATTGTCCACAAATGATACATGTAGGTCTACATAGTGTAGGAACATACCACAAAAAGTTTGGGGGACAAAATAAAAAAAATAAAAATACACTTTGCCGAGTGTTTAGGGATGACACTCGACAAAGCCTCCTTTGCCGAGTGCCTACCATTTGGCACTCGGCAAAGAAGACTCTTTGCCGAGTGTCAACCGTTGGCTCTCGGCAAAGACTGACGGCCGTCAACTTTTGGACGGCCGCTGACGACCCTTTGCCGAGAGCCCCCTTTGCCGAGTGTTTGACACTCGCAAAGGTGTCTTTGCCGAGTGGGGTTCGGTGCCGAGTGTCCAGCACTCGGTAAAGAGGCTCTTTGCCGAGAGCCTAACTTTACCGAGGGCGACGCTCGACAAAGCCGTCTTTGCCGAGTGCCCGACAAAAGGCACTCGGCAAAGATGCCAACACTCGGCAAAGCCTCGGATTCCGGTAGTGACTGCTAACATGCCACACATGGAAAACTTAAATAATTTACTCCTAATTAGGAGAAAGCGTCCAAGGTTTTTGATAACCTATTTTGAGGCATCATGATTAGTTCTCTTGCTGACAAATACTGTCACACCCGGTTTCACTACCGAAAAAGGGTCTTTGCCGAGTGTCAAGCTATTTGCGAGTGTTTTTTGGACACTCGACAAAAAAACTCTTTGCCGAGTGTTTTCTTTTTTACACTTGGCAAAGAGCTTCCTTGCTGAGCGTTTTCTTTTTTATACTAGGCAAAGACAATTTTCAAATCATAAGCAGTAAATTAATTTAAATAAAAAGGTTTTTAACTACAAAGTTGTATAACTCATTAAGATGTACAATTTTTATTTTGGCTATTTCTTCATATGACAAAGTAAAAGAAATTTGTTCATAAAAGTATAAAACCTATATATTTCTCTTGTAGTTTGTAATTTATGAAACTATACGAGAGATATATAAGATTTGTGAATAATGATAGAACACCATGTTGGATGAGCAAATGACCAGATAATCCAAATAAACTTTGCAGATCTTGAGAAGTCATAGAGATTTGTAGTTTGCAACCTTTTGATTTGAAGTTATCTTGTCAACGAAAACTATGTCTGAATTCAAAAAAAATCTAAAATTTGAATTTTTGAAATGACCTCAGATGGAAAAACCACCAAAATAATACATGTAGTTCTTGAAAAGTTATGAAACTTTGTAGTTGACAATGTTTTCATTTGAAATCGTCATGCCATGCAAAACTATGTTTGAATTTCAAATTTTAATTTTTTCAAATGACCTCGGATGGGAAACCACCAAAATAAAAGGTGTAGGTCTCAAAGTTTTATTTAACTTTGTAGTTGACAACTTTTTGATTAGAAATTATATTGTCATAGAAAAATATGTTCGAAGATTTCAAATTTGAAATTCAAATTTTGTAAACGACCTCGGATGAAGAAACTACCAAAATAAATGTTTTAGATCTTGAAAAGTTATACAACTTTTTACTTGGAAACTTTTTTATTTGAATTTATTTAATGCCTCAAACAATCGATTTTTTCTCGGTTATAATATGTGGAAAAAGAAAACGTAATATAGACACATTTGACAAGGGGTGTAGTCGTAGAGGAGGTCACAGATGAGGAGGAGGTTGTGGGTTCGAATATGTTGACTATGAAGCAACAAATTCAATGCAAAAATGGTCAAATAATATTTTGTTGTTTTTGGGTTATTATTATTATTATTTTATTGAGTGCTTATCTTTGCCGACTACTTTTAGACACTCAACAAAGAGCCCTTTATCGATATTTTTTTACCGAGTGTTCTTTGTCGAGTAGAGCCGACAAAGCCTTTGCCAAGTACAAAAAAGGCATTTGCCAACTGTCTAGGGCACTAGGCAAAGAAGGCAAGTTTGATAGTGTTTTATGAACATAACCGAATGATCACTATACATGTGACAAGATAGAAATCACATGTAGTGGATTATTGAAAGGGAAATATGCCTTTGGGCCATTTCTATAATATTTTGGTGATTAAGTGCCCAACACATATTCTCTAAGTTCTAAATGTGCCAAAGATTGAAAAAGTGCAAATCAAGACATGAGGTATGTTTCTAGACTTAGTACATTTGCTTTTGAATACTAATGAAGTTATCTAAGTGTTAGAAACAGAGAAAAGAAGAAAAGAAAAGGATTGCAAAAGACTGGCTGTGTGCAGCCGAAGCTCAGCTCAGTCTGGCACACCGGACTGTCCGGTGGTGCACCGGACAGTGTTCGGTGCGCCAGGCTGGACTCCAGTGAAAAGGCCACTCTCGGGAAAAGTTCAGCGGCGTACGGCTATAATTCACCGGACTGTCCGGTGGTGCACCAGACTGTCCGGTGAACCAACGATTGCCAGCGCAACGGTCAGCCGCGCAATCCGCGGGCGACGCGTGGCCCGCACCAACGGTCGGCAGGGGGCACCGGACTGTCCGGTGTGCACCGGACAGTGTCCGATGCGCCAACTGGCCCGGAGCTGCAACGGTCGTCTGCGCCAGAAAAGGAAGGAGATCGGCACCGAACCGTCTACAGTGACTGTCCGGTGGCGCACCAGACTATCTGGTGCGCCACTCGACAGAAGCCAAGGATGGCCTTCCTTGTTGGCCTCTAACGACTCCTAGCTGCCATGGGGCTATAAAAGGGACCCCTAGGCGCATGGAGGAGATACACAAGCATTCACTAAGCATCCTAAGGCATCCAGACTTCGTTCCCGCGCATTCGTTTCAGATTTGAGCTCTATTCGAGTCAAGGACTCCCTGTGTTGTCATTTGAGCTCAAGTCTTCTCTTGTGTGCGTGGGTGTGCTGCGATTTGTGTCTTGTGTGTGTTGCTCATCCCAACCTTACTCCGTGCTTTCATTGTGATCTTTGTTGTAAGGGCAAGAGACTCCAATCTTTTGGAGATTCCTCGCAAACGGGAATAATCATCTAAAGGAAAAACCGTGGTATTCAAGTTGATCATCGGATCACTTGAAAGGGGTTGAGTGCAACCCTCGTCCATTGGGACGCCACAACGTGGAAGTAGGCAAGTGTTACTTGGCCGAACCACAAGATAAAAATCGCGTGTCTTGTGTTGATCTCTCTGTGATTGTTTTGTCCAAAAGAACTCACTTCTCAACTACTTAGTTGCACTAACATTTCTATAACCAAGTGTTGTGGCTATTTAGTGTTGAATTTTTACAAGATCACCTATTCACCCCCCTCTAGGTGCTCTCAATTGGTATCAGAGCCGTTCTCTTCACGTAAAGGACAAATCGCCCGAAGAGATGGATCCTAAGGGAAAGGGGATGGTGGTCAACGACAAGGAGAAGGGGTCCATCTTCAACTAGCCAAGAGATGACAAGCCCACTGACTCTGGCTCGAGTCACAAGAAGAAGGACGAGAAGAAGAAGAGGCGCATCAAGAAGATTATTTACTACGACAGCGACGCCTCCTCTTCTTCACCAAGAGACGACGACGACGATGACTCGTCTAAAAAGAAACCGGTTAATCAAAACTATTCATTTGATTATTCTCGTATTCCATTCAATTCTAATGCTCATTTGCTATCAATTCCACTTGGTAAACCTCCACACTTTGATGGAGAAGACTACTCTTTTTGGAGTCACAAAATGCGTAGTCACTTATTTTCTCTCCATCCTAGTATTTGGGAGATAGTTGAAAATGGAATGCATTTTGATAGTATGGATAACCCTGTGTTTATTAATGAGCAAATTCATAAGAATGCACAAGCTACCACTGTTTTGCTAGCATCTTTGTGCAGGGATGAATACAACAAGGTGAGCGGCTTGGACAATGCCAAGCAAATCTGGGACACCCTCAAGATATCTCATGAGGGAAACGACGTCACCAAGATCACCAAAATGGAGCTGGTGGAAGGCAAGCTGGGGAGATTTGCGATGATCAGGGGAGAGGAGCCAACACAAACCTACAACAGGCTCAAGACCCTCATCAACAAGATTAGAAGCTATGGACGCACAAGATGGACGGACCACGACGTCGTCCGACTTATGCTAAGGTCATTCACGGTAATTGACCCCCATCTTGTTAACCTTATTCGTGAAAATCCTAGGTACACCAAAATGACGCCCAAGGAGATACTCGGAAAATTCGTAAGCGGGCGTATGATGGTAAAGGAAGCGCGATACGTGGATGATGCTCTTAATGGCCCTCTACCCGTCTACGAGCCTCAACCCGTTGCTCTCAAAGCAACAAGCAGCAGGGAGGCGCTACCAAGAAAGGTGGCACAAGTTGAGGCTGCCGGGCTAAACGAAGATGAAATGGCCCTAATCATCACGCACTTCAAGACCACACTGAAAGGACGCAAGGAGTACCCCAACAAGAACAAAGCAAAGGGAAAGCACTCCTGTTTCAAATGCGGTAAGACTGGTCATTTCATAGCACAATGCCTCGATAATGATAATGACTAGGAACAAAAAAAGCATGGGAAGAGGGAGAATAAGAAGGTTTTCAAGAAGGCGAAGGGTGAGGCGCACCTTGGCAAAGAATGGGATTCGGACTGCTCTTCATCCGACTCCGACGATGAAGGACTGGCAGCCTTGGCCTTCAACAAATCTTCGCTCTTCCCCAACGAATGCCACACTTGCCTCATGGCCAAGGAGAAGAAGATAAGTGTTCGAGATTCCCCTAAGTACACTACTTCTAGCGATGATGATTCTTCCGATGATGAAGTAGATTACTCTAGCTTATTCAAAGGTTTAGATAGAGCTAAGGTAGAAAAGATCAATGATTAATTGATGCTCTAAATGAAAAGGATAGATTGTTAGAAAAACAAGAGGATATTTTATATGAGGAGCATGATAAATTTGTTAGTGTGCAAAAATCTCTTGCTTTAGAAATTAAAAGGAATGAAATGCTATCTTCTGAGTTATCTGCTTGCCATGAAACTGTATCTAGTTTAAAGAGTTTAAATGACGATTTAAATGCTAAGCTAGAGGAAGCTAATAAATCTAGTTCATGTGTAGAGCATGTTAGTATTTGCAATAGATGTAAGGACTTTGATGTTAATGCTTGTAATGAACATCTTATTGCTATTACAAAATTGAATGATGAAGTGGCAAGTCTTAATGCTCAACTTAAGACTTGCAAAAATGATTTTGATAAGTTAAAATTTGCTAGGGATGCCTACACAATTGGTAGACACCCCTCTATTAAGGATGGACTTGGTTTTCAAAAGGAAACCAAGAACTTAACAAGCCAAAAGGCTCCCATTCTCAACAAGGAGAAAGGGGAAGGCTCCTATGGCTAGTAGTTCTCAAAAGTGTCATGCCTACATTTATGATAGAAAACATTCCAGGAATGCTCATAGGAGTTATGATCATAATGCTTTTGATTCACATGCTATGTTTGCCTCTAGCTCTACTTTTGTGCATGGTAGAAGTAGGCCTAGGAGAAGTCATGTTGTGCATCATGTGCCTAGGAGAGTGTGTAATGAACCTTCCACTATTTACCATGTTTGCAATACTTCATTTGCGCTTGTATGTAAGAATGAAAAAGTAGTTGCTAGAAAGTTGGGATCCAAATACAAGGGAGATAAGACTTGTATTTGGGTTCCAAAGGCTATTGTGACTAACCTTGTAGGACCCAACAAGAGTTGGGTACCTAAAACCCAAGCTTAAATTGCCTTGGGTTCGAGATGTCGATGATGGGCGAGTTGACCTACTTCCTTGGGTTCCAAGTGAAGCAACTCAAGGATGGCACCTTCCTCTCTCAAACGAAGTACACTCAAGACCTTCTCAAGAGGTTTGGGATGAAGGACGCAAAGCCCGCGAAGACACCGATGGGAAACAACGGGCATGTCGACCTCAACAAAGGAGGTAAGTCCGTTGATCAAAAGGCATACCGGTCTATCATAGGTTCTATCGGTGTTTCGGACCT
Organism: Zea luxurians; assembly: GCA_029449295.1. NCBI lineage: Eukaryota > Viridiplantae > Streptophyta > Magnoliopsida > Poales > Poaceae > Zea > Zea luxurians. The sequence goes on along the minus strand of JAOPSE010000008.1, from coordinate 92,570,717 downwards.
AGGGGGCCCTCAGCCGGACCGACTAGTGAATTTTAGTGCCGTGTGCCCCTGTCTAGATGGGTTGATGCAAGATGGAACACAAGCGGTGGGATGAGGCTTATATTATCCTACACCAGGGGGTTCTTGCAGTAGGGGTTACAAGCGTCGCGGGAGAGCGAGAACGAGAGAGAGAGAGAGAGAGAGAGAGAGAGAGAGAGAGAGAGAGAGAGAGAGAGAGAGAGAGAGAGAGAGAGAGAAGGAGAGGGTTCGGCCTTGAGGCGGGCCTTCTGGGGCTGCCTCCACCGCGTCTCTCCTACTCTGCCTGCCTCCGCTCGTCCGCGTCGTGCGTCCATGTGTTGCACGTTCGTCCCTTTCTCTCTCCCCCCGTTTCTCCCCCCCAGGGCCCTGGACACCCCCTTTTATAGACACATGGAGATGCCCAGCTGTACAATGGGGTGTAGCTTGGAGCTAACGTGGCTGGCAGGGAAGTGCCCTGAGCCCTGTACAGATAATAGCGTGGTCGTCGGGGAAGCACCTTGAGCCCTGTAGAGGTACCAACGTGGCCATCAGAGGAGTGCCTTGATCCCTGTAGAGGAAATAACGTGGCCGTCGGAGAAGTGCCTTGAGCCCTGTAGAAGCATGGCTGATGGTGCGGCATGGATCCTGCTGACGTTTCCTTGCTTCCGTAGGGGGTTGAGAGCAGCCAACGTCATGGGCGCACGCGGGGAACCATCATTACATGTTACCGGAGTAACTTAGATGGGACACCGGTCTTGTTCCTTCATAGCCTGTGGTGGCTAGCTAAGGGTAGGGTAATGATGGATCCCCAGTGGCGTAGCTGATACGAGGCCGAGGTCGGGCGAGGCAGAGTCCTTCTCCCGAGGCCGAGGCTGAGGCCGAGGCCTGGGGTCGGGCGAGGCGGTGACTCCTCCAAGGCCGAGGTTGAGGTCGGGCGAGGCGGAGTCCTTCTCCCGAGGCTGAGGCTGAGGCCGAGGCGGGATCCTCCTCCCAAGGCCAAGGCCGAGGCAGGATCGTCCTCCCGAGGCCAAGGCTAAGGCCGAGGTCGGGGTCGGTCGAGGTGGATACCTTCTCCCGAGGCCGAAGCTGAGGCCGAGGCCTAGGGTCGGGCGAGGCGGAGCTCCCTGTTGCGCCCGAGGCCGAACTCGAGGGAGGTCATGACTTGCTGTTGTCAGCCTTTCCCTGGTGGCTGGCACAGTTGCCGGAGCGGGGTGAACAACACTGTTTTCCTGTCAGAACGGTCAGTAAAGGGGGCGAAGTGACTGCGGTCACTTCGACCTTGCCGATTGAGGCACGCGTGTCAGGATAAGGTGTCAGGTGATCCCCGCATTAAATGCGCATGCGATACGGTCGGTTGGTAAGGCGATTCGGATGAGGTCGCTGTACGACAAAGCTTGCCTGCGCTGGACTTCAGGCGAGTCGAGGGTGCGTCTGCTGACTGAGGGGACCCTCGTGCGAGGCGTGAATTCATCTGGGACTACTGTCCTTGCCCGAGGCTAGGCTCGGATGAGGTCGCGTCCCTTGGTAGACGAAGCCTGCGCTTTATCGGTCGTTTATGGTTTGTTCTAAAGACGTTTTTCAGCCGGATTAAGGAGCATTGGGGGTACCCCTAATTACGGTCCCCGACAGTAGCCCCCGAGCTTCGAAGGGAGTGTAGGTACTCGCTTGGAGGTTCCGCCGGATTTTTCGCAAGGGGACCGGCCCTTCTCGGTTATGCTTTGTTCCGGTGGGTGCGCGCGAGCGCACCCGCCGGGTGTAGCCCCCGAGGCCTCGGAGGAGTGGTTTGACTCTTCTGAGGTCTTAATCCTTCTTGTGATGCCTCGGTCAGCCTTGTCGTTCCCTCATGCGGCCCGGCCGCAGCCCGGGTGCACGGTCAGGATCTGAGTTTTCAAGCTGGTTTGTTGACGTGATCAACGGTTTGGCCATAGCCTAGTGCGAGAGCAGCCCCCGAGCCTCTACACGGAGCGAGAGGACGATCAAGGACCGTCTCGACTTTTTTTTGTACGCCCCTTCGTCGCCTTTCCGCAAGGAGGAAGGGGGGGGAAGCGCCGTGTTACCCCCGAGGGGCACCGAACATGGTGTTTCCAGTGAGCTGCTAACGGGTAATCCGAGTGGATGCCCGAGCCCCGTTCGATAAGGGTCGGCTAGTGGCCCAGAGGCGCGCTCCAAAAGTACCTGCAGGTGATTTGCTGGACCCAGACCCATTCGATAGGATCCGAGGGCTCGATGCCTCCCTCCGGTGGGATTCCATTACAAATTGTTCCCGCTGGTCTCGGAAATATCCTAGGGTACCTTGGGAGCATAGCCTGAGCCTCGGCCATGTAACGGACGTACCCAGGGTCATCCCTAACTCTGCGTGCTCTAGGGTGGCTGTCGAACCCTTCCGAGGGGCCAGCCTTCGAACCCCTGATCAGTAATGGGCTCGGAGCCCGAGTGCTCTGGGGCGGTTACCGAACCCCGGAGGGCGCAACCTTTGAACCCCTGATCAGTAGGAGGGCTCGAGGCCCATTTCCTTCGCCAAGAAGGATGCTTTTCGCAATATCCCCTTTCCCGGTCCCTATGGCAAGAGAGAGAGAGAGGAAAAGGATAAGAATTTAAATAATGTGGCGCACCTTTTATGACGCGGTCATTATGACGGAGATGAAACGGCGCCCGTTCGCCTGCCGGAGGTGTCGCTTGTCCTGCCAAGGAGTTAATGCGATAGGACGGGCGATTCGCGGGGCGTCTGTTGCGCGTGCGCGGGCCGTTCAAGGAACAGAAAGACCGTTTCACCTTTGAGTTTGAATCCCGCGGTGGGTTCGGGCGAAGCCTTCTGTGGATCTCGCCTGGGCCTTTATATACCCGGAAGAGGGGCCGGTGGTGGTTCTTTACCCTGCCATTCGCGCTTGCCTTCTGCTTTGGTTTCCGCAACCTAAGAGAGCAGCCAGAGAAAAGGAAACCACACACCTCATCCCTTCTGCCTCCACCACCTCCGTTCGGCGATGACTGACAAGGTGACCGTCATTCCGCCGCGCGACCCGTGGCCTTTCTCCACCGTCGCTGTGGAGGATCTAGAGGCCCTCGTTGTCGATGGTCTGCTTCGTCCCCTCTCTGATGGGCCGCAGCCGGAGTGGATGGCCCTGGCAAGCGAGGCTGACCCGACTCCGCCGCCAGGGTATGTGGTCAGCTTCATCTCCTTCCATGAGCGGGGGTTTGGAGTGCCAGCAAGCCGCTTCATGCGGGCGCTCCTGCACCACTACGGGGTGGAGCTGCATAACCTCAACCCCAACAATATCTTGCAAGCGGCCATCTTCGCGGCGGTTTGCAAGGGTTTTTTGGGGATTGACCCTCACTGGGACCTGTGGACCCATCTCTTCTCCTCGGAGTTATTCGCCGCGACGACGGAGGCGAAGAAGGTCCGTATGGCGGTGCGGGCCGGTGGCTACACCCTCCAGCTGAGGCCGGGGCGCGTGCAGCAGTACATCCCCGCCTCCCTTGCATCTTCGAACAAGGGGTGGCAGAACCGGTGGTTTTATCTCTGGAACGACGGCGGGATGCTTTCGCCGTTTTCTCAACGAGTGGTGACCGCCACCGGCACTAACTGGCGCTGGGGGGCCACCCGCGAGAGACAGGAGAAGCTCCAGCCTATTCTGCAGGCCTTGCAGAAGTTACGAGATGCGGGGCTTACCGCTACGGGGGTCGTCGCCGCTATCCATCGTCGCAGGTGCTCCCTTTGGCCGAGCGGCGTTTGCGGCTCGCGGAGATGAAGCCGGGGGTCGGTTCGGAGGACTCGCGGATGTCCTCGACCTCCGACGACCTCTTCAAGTGGGTAACAAGTACGGTAGGGAGGCCGGATACCGGCGCCCTTAGCCAGCCCGTGATGCGGCCCGACCGCGGTTATGTGTCCCTGGTAAGTGTCTGATCCTCCTCCTGTTTTGCGTTGAGTTCTCTACGCTTTTGATCCTCACTGTTGGGATTTTTGTTCGTCCCCAGGGGTTGAGGATTTATAAACCCGTCCGGCCACCGATCCCGGAGGACGCGGTGGACCGAGCCGCGCGGAGGCTTGCCACGGAGAAGGAGAATAAGGACGCGTTAAAGGCCCGAGCTCGCGAGAGGATGCTAGCTCGGGAAGCTTTGGAGAAGCGTTGTCGGAGGCAGGCGAGGGAAGGGCTCCCGAGGGAGTCGTCGCCGGAGACACCTGACGACGACGATGATGACGATGATGATGACGACGAAGATGACGACATGGCGGCCTGACTTGGCCTCAGCCCGGACCCGAGGCTAGGCCTGGGGTCGCCGAGCCAGCCTCCAAGTGGGCTGGCTCTATTAGCGCCTGGGGCCGGGACACCAAGGTCCCAATCCGAGGAGCGGGGGCAGGCCAAGGGGGTACTTGACCCCTAGGCCGAGAGAGTTGTTGTGACTCTGGGGGGTAAGGTCGATCCGCCTGTCCCCCAAGAGTAGGTGCCCGCACTGGCTGCACTGGAGGCAGGTCCCTCGGCCGTTGTGACGACGCTTGGGCCGGCCGCTCCCTCGGTGCCTCGGGCGTCCGAGGCAGAAATGGTGCCGAAGCCGGCGGCGGGGCAACCTTCGGCAGCACCTGCGGGGATAGGGGCCCGAGGGGCCTCCCCACAGGCACGATTGGCCTTGCCCCGAAGCGGGTAAGTATCTGAGGGTACCTCTGTTTTGGTTCTTTCATTGTGTGTCTTGAACTTGTCGTCTCTCTCTTTCAGCAAGCGAAGGTAGGGCTTGGCTGGTCTGGCCCCCACGAAGGCCCTTAAGGCAAAGCCGGCCTCGACGGCCGGTGCTGCGGCACGCCATGCCGGTTGGTTGGCCTCCGCTCAAGGCGCCCTCCAGCGGGGGGCCCAGGCAGCGCGAGTTGCCATGGGGCAAGCCTCTCAGGATGACCCCCCGTTGGAGTGGCCATCATGCCGGGGGAATCTGCTGACGCGGCCGCGGCCCCGAGTCCTCCTGACTCGTCGTCGGCGTCGGCATCGACTCCCTCTAGGGCCATCACTGATTCGCCCGTGGAACCGCCCGTTGCAGCCGACGTCGGGATGGTTGAGGTGCCACCGCCCGTGGTCATTCCCGACATCCCCGTTCTCGGCCACGAGGAGAGTGCGGCCGTCGTTGTCAAGGTTGGTAACTGTCGGGGACCCTAATTAGGGATACCCCCAATGCTCCTTAATCCGGCTGAAAAACGTCTTCAGAACAAACCATAAACGACTGATAAAGTGCAGGCTTCGTCTACCAAGGGACACGACCTCATCCGAGCGCAGCCTCGAGCAAGGAAAGTAGTCCCGGACGAATTCACACCTCGCCCGAGGGTCCCCTCAGTCAACAGACGCACCCTTGGCTCGCCCGAAGTCTAGTGCAGGCAAGCTTTATCGTACAACGACCTCATCCGAATCACCTTACCAACGGACTGTATCGCATGCGCATTTAATGCGGGGATCGCCTGACACCTTATCCTGACACGCGTGCCTCAGTCGGCAAGGTCGAACTGACCACAGTCACTTCGCCCCCTTTACTGACCGTTCTGACAGGAAAACAGTGTTGTTCACCCTGCTCCGGCAACTGTGACAGCCACCAGGGAAAGGCTGACAACAGCAAGTCACGACCTCCCTCAAGTTTGGCGTCGGGCGCAATAGGGAGCTCCGCCTCGCCCGACCCTAGGCCTTGGCCTCAGCTTCGGCCTCGGGAGAAGGTCTCCACCTCGATCGACCCTGACCTCGGCCTCAGCCTTGGCCTCGAGAGGAGGATCCCGCCTTGGCCTCAACCTCGGCCTCGGGAGAAGGACTCCGCCTCGCTCGACCTCAACCTCGGCCTCGGAGGAGTCGCCGCCTTGCCCGACCCTAGGCCTTGGCCTTAGCCTCGGCCTTGGGAGAAGGACTCCGCCTCGCCCGACCTCGGCCTCGTATCAGCTGCGCCACTAGGGATCCATCATTACCCTACCCTTAGCTAGCCGCCACAGGCTACGAAGGAACAAGACCGGTGTCCCATCGAAGTTACTCCGGTAACAGGTAATGATGGTTCCCCGCGTGCGCCCATGACGTCGGCTGCTCTCAACCCCCTACGGAAGCAAGGAAACGTCAGCAGGATCCATGCCACACCATCAGCGATGCTTCTACAGGGCTCAAGGCACTTCTCCAATGGCCACATTATTGCCTCTACAGGGCTCAAGGCACTCCTCCGATGGCCACGTTGGTACATCTATAGGGCTCAAGGCGCTTCCCTGACGACCACGTTATTATCTGTACAGGGCTCAGGGCACTTCCCTACCAGCCACGTTAGCTCCAAGCTACACCCCCATTGTACAACTGGGCATCTCCTTGTGTCTATAAAAGGGGGTGTCCAGGGCCCCAGGGGGGAGGAACGGGGGGAGGGAGAAAGGGACGAACGTGCAACACACGGACGCACGATGCAGACGAGCGAAGGCAGGCAGAGTAGGAGAGACACGGTGGAGGCAGCCCTAGACGGCCCGCCTCAAGGCCGAACCCTCTCCTTCTCTCTCTCTCTCGTTCTCGCTCTCCCGCGACGCTTGTAACCCCTACCTGGCGTGCCAACTGTCGGTGTTTCGGACCCGAGGGGCCCTTAGCCGGACCGACTAGTGAATTTTAGTGCCATGGCAAACGGCCAAGTGATGGATATTGTCTGCAAGGCTTGAGCGGGCAGGTGCGTCTGTCTTGCGTAGAATTGACACCCTCGGCAGGAGCGTACAATCCTAGTGGCGTCGGCCACTGCGGTTGGCCAGTAGAAACCTTGTCTGAAGGCGTTTCCCACGAGGGCTTGAGGTGCTGCATGGTGATCACAAGCCCCCGAGTGTATTTCTCGTAACAGCTCTTGCCCTTGGGCAATGGATAAGCATCGTTGGAGAATGCCTGAGGGGCTGCGGTGGTACAGCTCCTTTTCATCACCCAGTAAAACGAACGACTTGGCGCGCCGAGCCAGTCGTCGAGCTTCGGCTTTGTCGAGGGGCAGCTCTCCTCGAAGGAGATATTCCAGGTATGGGGTCTGCCAGTTCGGGACCGGTGTGACCCCATTTCGCTCCCCTTCAACGCGCAGGGCCTCACCCTCGGCGGCCGAGGGTACCTCGGGCTGGGCCGAGGCCTCCTCGGGCTCGGGCGCGTCGTCGAGTTTGACAGATGGTTGATATATATCCTTGGAGAAGACGTCCAGGGGCTTCACGCACCTGCTGGTCGCCATCGACAAATTCTCCAAGTGGATCGAGGTCCGACCCTTAACCAGCATCAGGTCCGAGCAGGCGGTGGTGTTCTTCACAAATATCATCCATCGCTTTGGGGTCCCAAACTCAATCATCACCGACAATGGCACGCAGTTCACTGGGAAAAAGTTCCTGGACTTCTGCGAGGACCACCACATCCGTGTGGACTGGGCCGCTGTAGCACACCCAACAACGAATGGGCAGGTGGAACGTGCCAACGGTATGATTTTGCAGGGACTAAAGCTGAGGATCTTCAACGACCTCAATAAGTTCGGCAAGCGGTGGATAAAAGAGCTACCCTCGGTGGTTTGGAGTCTGAGGACGACGCCAAGCCGGGCCATGGGTTTCTCGCCGTTTCTCCTAGTCTATGGGGCCGAGGCCATTATCGGTGTTTCGGGTCCGACCGTGCACCCGGGGTTGCCCCTCAAGGTGCTTTTTGGAGTAGGACGGCGTTATCGACTGTAGCTCGATGGTTCGTGCTAAATGCACGAGAGATAGTGGACAGTTGTGTATAGGTTCGGGCCGCTTTGAGATGCGTAATACCCTATGTCCTGGTGTGAGTACTCTATGCAGTGGGTTACAAGGAGGTTCTCTAGTGTTGGAAACGTAGAGAGCCGGTGTTGGTAGCTAAGTAATGGGTTATCGCTCTGAAGGGGTGCCCCCTAGGCCTTATATACTCGACCGTGGGGCATTACATGCAGATATGATTACAACGTATGCCTAAGAAATAGTGAACCAACTGAGTTCATCATCCTATAATTCAGTCGACCCATCCTCGCTTGGTTCCGTCGTACGGGACTCCTTCGCGGGAAGGTCAGGTCACTGTTGTGGTTACCGCTCAAATTCGTTGGGCCGCCTGGGCTTCCGCCAATCTGGCCTTGCGTCAATCCGCTTCACTGGTCGTTCCTCCCTAGGTCCACGAGGGGATGACCTTATGAATTTTGGGGCCCTTGGGCCTTTCATGAGGTCTTTTATCCTTCCGGTGGATCCGGGGGATATCTGTCCCCCACAAGCCCCCGATCTTTGGGTTGATTTTGAGGTAAACAGCCCAAAGATCCTAGGTCCAGCTTGTAGTCTTTAATTTTAACAAGGAATGCTTTGGAAATAAGCCTGCCAGGCCACTACTTCTGAACTCCGAGTGATCTGGTAAAAAACACATTTTTTACTGTCTCCTTCTGATATTATTCCTCGAGTTTTGGTGTCCCGTCTCAGTTTTATGCATTGGAGGTCAACATTTCGCACTGTAGGACTTCAAACTTCATTGGGTGCACCAGAGGTGCACCCAATGGGTGTAGCCCCCGAGCTTCGAGTGGATTTTCGCAGACAATTCACTCGAAGGTCTTCATTTCAAGTATTATAAAAAATCACTGTTATCTTCCGCTTGTGCTTTTTCAGAGGTCATCCTTGTCTTGATCTTGCCTTATGCTTTAGAGGTCAGCATTTTGTTTTTTCGGGGATGATGATTTATTGGGTGCACCGAAGGTGCACCCAATGGGTGTTGCCCTCGAGCTTCGAGTGGATTTTTGAAAATAATCCACTCGAAGGTCTTCATTTCATGCCTTTTTCCGGGAGTCATCTTTTCCTTCTGTCGAATGTCTTAGAGATCAGCATGTTATTAACACTATGCTTTAGAGGTCAGCATACGTTCTTGTCTTTGAGGCTGAGTATGCGATCTGCCCGTATTTTGCTGGATCTTGCAATTTATTTGATCTGCTACTGATTGGACGTTCGATAGATGGCCTCTGACTAGTCTTCATGTCACTTCACGCTTTGATGCTTCTGTCGATTAGTGTAATACTCAATTTATAAGAGATATTATAAAAGGAGAAAAATATATTTTTTCCTTTATTTATATGTGTACTGCATCTATTTACCATCACATGTGAACATTATACATAAAAAAACCAATAAATAAGAAAAGATAAGTAACTAAATTGTGCAACATGCTGGACTTTATTTTGTGTGCATTTTATGGCAATACAAAAATAAAATAAAGAGAAATATATTACTACCTAAATGGGAACTTAAGATTTAAAGGGAATTCTAGAAAGGTGGAGAAAAGAAAAGGATAAAGGATATGAATAAATAAACAATATATGTGAATAAATATCTCCAGGATTAGTACCTCTAATTTCACAAATATAAATTGTAATGATGGGCCACAAAAGTTTGAATTAAATTTGAGTTCTATTTGAATTTGAATCAAGAAAGGAAATAAAGAAAATATGAAAGAAATTAAAATAAAAAATAAAAAGAAATGATCAAACCAGTGCCTGGGCCGGATTCCTTCCCCGCGGCCCATCTCCTCCTTATCCTCCTTCCCACCCGTGCGGCCCAGCATCAGCCGGTTTCCGCCCACAGGCGCATGCACCAGCTCCTCTGTTGGCTGACCACGCGGGCTTGCTGCCCAGTCTCTCCATTGGCGCTTAAGCGATTACTCCTACCACTGGCACCGCGGGCCTAGGCGTCAGGCCATTCCCCCACGCCATACCAGACTGGCGCGTCCTACGTGATTCCGACGAGCACGAGCTCCGAAAGACGCTTGTGCATAACCGTTGCTCAGTCGCGGTAGGGGGTATATCAGGGGCACTTGACTCCCTGGATCCTTGCACCGCACCTCCCTAAAGCAATTTCCAGGGTTGCTTGACGTCGTTGTGGGGCACCAAGAGCTGGAAAGACTATCACGTTGCCTTCACGCCCCGGCTCGCGGAGGGTGATCCAGCTGTGGTGTCGCTGCGGCGTTTGCCGTCGGCGGGGTAGAAGCGCTGTGGATCTCGCCGGTGTGAGCTGAGTGATCGGTCGGCGCCGCTTCTTCACTGGTCTCGGGCTTCAACATCAAACGGAGGCCGACGCGCGGGATCTCTGGTGAGTGCTGCCTCCTTGTTTCCCATGTCAATATTCCAGGGCGATGATATTCCTTGGGCAGGGGAAAAAATCCAGAGGCTCGGTTAGTCGCGGGCTGGGAACGACGTGGTGTCGTTATCACCGAGTCGGAGGTAGAAGACAAAGCCATTGCCGTAGATGGCGATGTCAATGGCATAGATGATTGCGGCGCAATAGGGTAGCTTGTATGGGTGCCCCGACCGTAGATCAGGCAAGGGACGCACCTGATTGAATGAGATGTCGATTTGCGGAGACAAATCCGAGACGTTGATCGGATCTCGGACGTGTGAGGATGGAATGCGGGATTTGTTTAAATCTGAACCGTTGGTCGGGTGATGGACGACATGGATTAGGTCGAACTTACCCCTTCGCGTGATTTAATCCTAGTTGTACAGTTTGGATCGGACGACCGAGAACCAATGGTACCTTTTCGCGGTGTACACTTTGCATAAGAAACCTCCTGCTCCCGTTAAAATGACCCGCAGTCCGTCTCACTGTAGCCTGTGTATCAGGATTCTTGCGCAAAAGCCCCTTGCGTTTCCCTATTTTTGCGCGCTCAGTCCAGAGCCTGGTGAAATTGGGAGAAAGGAATATAGAAAATGGTTTTTAATATAAAAATAATTCTAGAATAGTGTTTAATCTCTAGAAAATTCATATTAGCTCCTTTTTAGTCCATTCCAGTTCCTATAATTTGGTAATAATATTTTCTATCCCTGAGTAACACTGTTCTAGCATGAAAACCATATTAAAATTTATCACGCAATTATTTTTGTACCAAACACATAAGGACTTCAAAAATTCATAACTCGCAATCCGTAACTCCAAATTTAGTGATTATTTTTCCCACGATCTCGTAGCAGCGTGTAGATTGTTATTATTTAGTTTGTACTATGTTTGATGTGATGTTAATTTTGTCTATACTATGTTTGTTTGTATTGCTACGACTAGCAGTGCAGTTGAGAGTCACCTGAAGTTCATCCTGTCACCTGGATTCTCAAGTGCCAGGCAAGTTGTGCCCTTGATTCACTTTTGTTACCCAATAATGTTCTTTATAATCATTACCATGCATAGGTTTAATTTTGATGGGACCCAATAGGTCACACTAGTCTGTTTATCCTGTTTACCTTGTTTACCCCTGAATCATATGGGTAGTTATGCTATTGCTTTACATGGTTTTGGTTTAATATTTCATTATACCCATGTTCCAGTTATTTTGTTATTCTATTTATGTTCATGTCAAGATCATTATATTATTGTTAATTGGAACATGGAGCTTAACTTGAGAAACACGTGCCACCACAAGGGAGGAATGGGACCCCTTGGCTAACTAATTAGGAAAGCTAGTGGAAGACTACCTTACCCGAAAGGGGCAAGGGCAGTAGGGGAGTTGCATGCAAGGAGGTTCTCGGGTTGACTTTGCTGCGATGGCGGTCAGACGGGGGATTCTTGCAAGTGCTCTTCCCATAAACTGTAGCGGGTTTTTGGAAGCTAGTGGAACTTTGTAAAGGCCTCGTAGTGCATCCCTAGCCATTCACCTTGGTAGTGTCTAAGGGCCTAGCTAACCCTGGCGACATGGGAAACACGACTTGTGGGTAAAGGGTACAACCTCTGTAGAGTGTAAAACTGGTATACTAGCCGAGCTCACGGTCATGAGCGGCTCAGGACTCTCCGATGATTAAATTATGGAACCTAAACTCAATTTGTCATTTGCATTTGCATGGGATTATTAATTCTGTTCTATTATTTTATTATGGTTTGGTATTCACTTGCACTTAGTAATTGCTAATAAAATTTTGACCAACTTATAAAAGCAACGCTCAGCTTTAACCTCTATTGTTGATCAGCCTTACACTTCATGAACTCCCCACCTTTGGTGAGTTCATGCCACATTATTCCCCACAACTTGTTGAGCGATGAACATGTGTGAGCTCACCCTTGCTGTCTCACACCCCCCCACAGGAGAAGAACAGGTGGTTTAGGAGGAGCCACAAGGCGAGGAGTTTGATCTGATCTAGGTGGCGTTTCTCAGTTGACATTGGCGCCGACGATCCTTAGTTCGCTCTATATTTATTCTTTTATTTTGTAATAAGACTTCCGCTATGTAATAAATACTCTGATTTATGTGACATTTATCTCTATACACTCTGTTATTATATATGTTGTCTTCTTGGCGCATGTATGAGATGCACCTGGCTTTGTTCCTTAAAGCCGGGTGTGACAGAAGTGGTATCAGAGGAAATGTTTACTGTAGGACGAAACCTAGATAGAAATGGACAACTCATACCTACTTACCTTACTCTAATTCATTCTATACTTATCTTACCTTGATCCCGTCTCACCTTTTGCTGTCATACTCTGATTACTCTTATCTTTTCCTACTCTAAGACAAGATGGATTTCACACCATGGAATCCTACAACTATGAACTTTTTCAAAGATAGGGAACCTAAGACAAAATTAAAACTATTTTCTCTATTTAAAAAATGTTGGTTGATTGTTCTGATGATAAATGTCTGATTTGCTTCTTTGATTGATTGAAACATTATAGTCGGGCATCTTAGCATGTACCACTATAAGGTAATGTATTAGCTTTGGTGGGTGACACACTAATCTACTTAGCTAATAAATCCCCCGCAGTAACATGCCTCGTAATTACATGCCTTGTCTACAATCCTTTCTTTCGTACCCTATGTTTCTAACCCAGATGGGCTACCCCTATAGTGTTAGAAGAGAGCACTATAGACGTGATCCTTGGTATGTCATGGTTAAGAAAGGCAAAGGCAATTTATACACTATGCTAAGGGAACCTTAGAACTCACCAATTCCAAAGGAGAAAGATTCGAAGTTGAAATTGCAGTGACTACCACCGCCAGATGAGTGGCATTCTTAGTAGATGAGAAGTTTGTGGGTGACAACATCCGTGCAGTTAGAGATTTTTCGGATGTCTTCCCAGAAGAGTCACCAGGGATGCCACCATATAGGGAAGTTGAGTTTGTCATTGATCCCTTACCTGGGCTGCCCCTACTTTCAAACAGCCATACAGGATGTCTGTAGAAGAGTTAAAGGGACTGAAGAAGCAGTTAACGGAAATACAAGATGCTGGGTACATACGTCCGAGTTCCTCACCTCGGGGAGCACCGGTACTGTTTATGCAGAAGAAGGATGGTTCACAACGGATATGTGTGGATTATAGATCACTTAACGATGTGACTGTGAAGAACAAGTATCCATTACCCCGCATTGAGGATTTATTTAATCGGATAAGAGGTGCAAGGGTATTCTCGAAGATTGATCTCCGATCGGGTTACCATCAAATGAAGATTAGGCCATCAGATATTCCCAAGACGATTTTATCGACCCGATATGGTTTATATGAGTTCACCATTATGTCATTTGGACTAACCAATACACCAGCCTATTTTATGGAACTGAAGAATAAGGTGTTCATGATTTGGACAGATTCGTTGTGGTTTTCATCGACGATACTCTTATTTGTTCCAAGAGTGATAGTGATCATGAGAAATATCTAAGATTAGTGCTATAGAAGCAACGAGATAATCAACTCTACGCCAAGTTTAGCAAATGCGAGTTTTGGATTGGCGAGGTGCCCTTCCTTGGACATATTATTTCTAATGGAGGAATATCAGTGGATCCTGCTAAAGTTAAGGAGATAATGGCATGGAACGTACCCACTATAGTTACGGAGATTCAGAGTTTCTTGGGGCTTGGAGGATATTATCAGAGATTTATTGAAGGATTTTCTAAGATTGCTAAGCCTATGACCTCGCTTCTGGAGAAGGGAAGAGAGTTCAAGTGGGATGAGAAGTGCCAAGTATACACGGATCATAAGAGTTTGAAGTATATATTCACTCAGAAGGATCTCAACCTTAGGCAACGCCGTTGGTTGGAGCTTATTAAGGATTATGATTTGGAGATTCAGTATCACCCGGGCAAGGCAAATTTGGTTGCAGATGCCTTGAGTCGAAAGGAGCATGTTCATTCAGCTGTTGTTGCCCAGCTACCCGATGAGATTGTTGAGGATTTCAGGAGACTTAACCTGGGGATAGTTGCTCACACTGAAGGAGTTATTATTGATGTGGAACCTACTTTGGAGCAAAAAATCCGCGAAGGACAGATTGGTGATGCTAAGATACAAGAGATTAAGGATCTTATTACTAAAGGTCGAGGTCTGGAATTCACGGAAGATGAGCAAGGTACCATATGGTTCAAGGATAGGATATGTGTTCCTGATATTGAAAGCCTTCATGAGACTATATTGAGGGAGGCCCATGACTCGGATTATTCTATTCATCCTGGTAGTACCAAGATGTATCAGGATTTGAAGCAGAAATATTGGTGGTATGGATTGAAGAGAGATGTGGCTGCACATGTGGCTATGTGCGATGGGTGTCAAAGAGTTAAGGCCGAACACCAAAGACTAGCTGGACTATTACACCCACTAAAGATACCCGAGTGGGAGTGGAAAGAGATTGATATGGATTTCATTACTGGATTGCCTCGCACCCAGAAAGGATATGATGCTATATGGGTGATTGTGGATAGATTGACTAAAGTGGCTCATTTCATTCTGGTCAAGACTACTTATAAGGGATCTCAATTGGCAGAGTTATATATGGCTCAGATTATGTCTCAACACGGTGTACTGAAGAAGATCATTTTGGATAGAGGATACAATTTACCTCCAGATTTTGGAAAAGTTTTCATGAGAATATGGATACGAAGTTAAATTTTAGTTCGGCCATCGTCAGGCTGATGGACAAACTGAAAGGACTAATCAAGTATTGGAGGACATGTTGAGAGCTTGTGCCCTTCAGCATGGTAGTAGTTGGGACAAGAGTCTACCTTATGCTGAGTTCTCATATAATAGTTAATAGGCCAGTCTAAAGATGTCACAGTTCGAGGCTTTATATGGCAGGGAGTGTAGTACTCCTCTATTTTTGGACCAGACTAGAGGAAGACAGTTCTTTGGACCTGAACTTATTCAAGAGGCAGAAGAACATATAATTAGGGAGAACTTGAGGGTAGCTCAGACTAGGCAAAGGAGCTATGCTGATAATAGAAGAAGACCACTGGAATTTGAGGAAAGAAATCATGTGTACCTCAAGATGTCACCACTTCGTGGAATGAGGAGATTCAAGTTAAGGGCAAATTGTCCCCTCGCTTTATTGAACCCTTTAGAGTTTTTAGGCGAGTTGGAGAGATGGCCTATCAACTCGAGCTACCTAATAATCTATCTGATGTGTATAATGTATTCCATGTGTCTCAACTTAAGAAGTGTCTCTGTGTCCCTGAGGAATAGTTAACAATGGAAGAGCTCAGTGTTCAGGGTGATTTGACTTACACGGAGTATCATGTCAAGATTCTTAATACATTGACTCGAGTAACAAGAAATAAGGTGATAAAGATGTGCAAAGTGCAATGGAGTCACCATGGCAAAGATGAAGCAACATGGGAAAGAGAAGAAGAGCTTCGCATAGATTTTCCCCATCTTTTCCCTCATTCCTCTTAAATCTCGAGGACGAGATTCTTGTTAAGGGGGGTAAGATTTGTAATACCCAATTTGTAAGAGATATTATAAAAGGAGAAAAAAAATATATTTTTTCCTTTATTTATATGTGTACTGCATCTATTTACCATCACATGTGAACATTATACATAAAAAACCAATAAATAAGAAAAGATAAGTCACTAAATTGTGCATCATGCTGGACTTTATTTTGTGTGCATTTTGTGGCAATACAAAAATAAAATAAAGAGAAATATATTACTACCTAAATGGGAACTTAAGATTTAAAGGGAATTCTAGAAAGGTGGAGAAAAGAAAAGGATAAAGGATATGAATAAATAAATAATATATGTGAATAAATATCTCCAGGATTAGTACCTCTAATTTCACAAATATAAATTGTAATGATGGGCCACAAAAGTTTGAATTAAATTTGAGTTCTATTTGAATTTGAATCAAGAAAGGAAATAAAGAAAATATGAAAGAAATTAAAATAGAAAATAAAAAGAAATGATCAAACCAGTGCCTGGGCCGGTTTCCTTCCCTGCGGCCCATCTCCTCCTTATCCTCCTTCCCACCTGTGCGGCCCAGCATCAGCCGGTTTTCGCCCATAGGCGCATGCACCAGCTCCTCTGTTGGCTGACCACGTGGGCCCGATGCCCAGTCTCTCCATCGGTGCTTAAGCGATTACTCCTACCACTGGCACCACGGGCCCAGGCGTCAGGCCATTCCCCCACGCCATACCAGACTGGCGCGTCCTACGTGATTCCGGCGAGCATGAGCTCCGAAAGACGCGCGTGCATAACCGTTGCTCAGTCGCGATAGGGGGTATATTAGGGGCACCTGACTTCCTGGATCCTTGCACCGCACCTCCCTAAAGCAATTTCCAGGGTTGCTTGACGTCGTTGCGGGGCACCAAGAGCTGGAAAGACTATCGCGTTGCCTTCACGCCCCGACTCGCGGAGGGTGATTCGGCTGTGGTGTCGCTGCGGCATTTGCCGTCGGCGGGGTAGAAGCGCTGTGGATCTCGCCGGTGTGAGTTGAGTGATCGGTCGGCGCCGCTTCTTCACTGGTCTCGGGCTTCAACATCAAACGGAGGCCGGCACGCGGGATCTCTGGTGAGTGCTGCCTCTTTGTTTCCCATGTCAATATTCCAGGGCGATGATACTCCTTGGGCAGGGAAAAAAATCCAGAGGCTCTGTTAGTCGCGGGTTGGGAACGACGTGGTGTCGTTATCGCTGAGTCGGAGGTAGAAGACAAAGCCATTGCCGTAGATGGCGATGTCAATGGCACAAATGATTGTGGCGCAATAGGGTAGCTTGTATGGGTGCCCCGACCGTAGATCGGGCAAGGGACGCACCCGATTGAACGAGATGTCGATTCGCGGAGACAAATCCGAGACGTTGATCGGATCTCGGACGTGTGAGGATGGATTGAGGGATTTGTTTAAATCTGAACTGTTGGTCGGGTGATGGATGACATGGATTAGGTCGAACTTACCCCTTCGCGTGATTTAATCCTAGTTGTACAGTTTGGATCGGACGACCGAGAACCAATGGTACCTTTTCGCGGTGTACACTTTGCATAAGAAACCTCCTATTCCCGTTAAAATGACCCGCAGTCCGTCTCACTGTAGCCTGTGTATCGGGATTCTTGCGCAAAAGCCCCTTGCGTTTCCCTGTTTTTGCGCGCTCAGTCCAGAGCCTGGTGAAATTGGGAGAAAGGAATATAGAAAATGGTTTTTAATATAAAAATAATTCTAGAATAGTGTTTAATCTCTAGAAAATTCATATTAGCTCCTTTTTAGTCCATTCCAGTTCCTATAATTTGGTAATAATATTGTCTATCCCTGAGTAACACTGTTCTAGCATGAAAACCATATTAAAATTTATCACGCAATTATTTTTGTACCAAACACATAAGGACTTCAAAAATTCATTACTCGCAATCCGTAACTCCAAATTTAGTGATTATTTTTCCCACGACCTCGTAGCAGCGCGTAGATTGTTATTATTTAGTTTGTACTATGTTTGGTGTGATGTTAATTTTGTCTATACCATGTTTGTTTGTATTGCTACGACTAGCAGTGCGGTTGAGAGTCACCTGAAGTTCATCCTGTCACCTGGATTCTCAAGTGCCAGGTAAGTTGTGCCCTTGATTCACTTTTGTTACCCAATAATGTTCTTTATAATCATTACCATGCATAGGTTTAAGTTTGATGGGACCCAATAGGTCACCCTAGTCTGTTTATCCAGTTTACCTTGTTTACCCCTGAATCATATGGGTAGTTATGCTATTGCTTTACATGGTTTTGGGTTAATATTTCATTATATCCATGTTCTAGTTATTTTGTTATTCTATTTATGTTCATGTCAAGATCATTATATTATTGTTAATTGGAACATGGAGCTTAACTTGAGAAACACGTGCCACCACAAGGGAGGAATGGGACCCCTTGGCTAACTAATTAGGAAAGCTAGTGGAAGACTACCTTACCCAAAAGGGGCAAGGGCAGTAGAGGAGTTGCATGCAAGGAGGTTCTCGGGTTGACTTTGCTGCGATGGCGGTCAGACGGGGGATTCTTGCAAGTGCTCTTCCCATAAACTGTAGCGGGTTTTCGAAAGCTAGTGGAACTTTGTAAAGGCCTCATAGTGGATCCCTAGCCATTCACCTTGGTAGTGTCTAAGGGCCTAGCTAACCCTGGCGACATGGGAAACACGACTTGTGGGTAAAAGGTACAACCTCTGTAGAGTGTAAAACTGGTATACTAGCCAAGCTCACGGTCATGAGCGGCTCAGGACTCTCCGATGATTAAATTATGGAACCTAAACTCAATTTGTCATTTGCATTTGCATGGGATTATTAATTCTGTTCTATTATTTTATTATGGTTTGGTATTCACTTGCACTTAGTAATTGCTAATAAAATTTTGACCAACTTATAAAAGCAACGCTCAGCTTTAACCTCTATTGTTGATCAGCCTTACACTTCATGAACTCCCCACCTTTGGTGAGTTCATGCCACATTATTCCCCACAACTTGTTGAGCGATGAACATGTGTGAGCTCACCCTTGCTGTCTCACACCCCCACAGGAGAAGAACAGGTGGTTCAGGAGGAGC
This sequence comes from Zea luxurians, assembly GCA_029449295.1. Taxonomy (NCBI): domain Eukaryota; kingdom Viridiplantae; phylum Streptophyta; class Magnoliopsida; order Poales; family Poaceae; genus Zea; species Zea luxurians. The sequence continues at coordinate 92,551,990 of JAOPSE010000008.1, read as the reverse complement.
CACAAGGCGAGGAGTTTGATCTGATCTAGGTGGCGTTTCTCAGTTGACATTGGCGCCGACGAACCTTAGTTCACTCTATATTTATTCTTTTATTTTGTAATAAGACTTCCGCTATGTAATAAATACTCTGATTTATGTGACATTTATCTCTATACACTCTGTTATTATATATGTTGTCTTCTTGGCGCATGTATGAGATGCACCTGGCTTTGTTCCTTAAAGCCGGGTGTGACAATTAGACTTGAACCTCATCGGCTATATTTGGCTTTCCTTTGATCCTTGCTGATATCTTTATTCTGTCTTGAAGTATTCATTACATATACTGTTCGGATGTGACAGTTTTGAAAATATACTGATAATTACTGGGCGTCCCCCCAATGGGTGTAGGCAAGGGACGGGTTGGTACGCTGAGCGTTTAGCAAACTGCTTCTGAGTAGTAACTTAATGTGACTACGGGCGTAATCATATCGCCCGCGCAGTTGACTGGAGTCCCATTGGGTGTCATGTTACGTGAAACGGCGTTAGCCGCCTGACGTGTCTCCAGACGGTTTGAATTGCATATTGAATTTTTGCGACTGTTCAGTGGCTGTGGTAGGAGGTGAGCGGTTGCCTTCTTCTTATATAAATGGTGTTCTTGCTTCTCCGGCATTTTCACATCTCTTACTGCTGCTTGCTGTTCGCTCTCTTCTCTTTCCTTTTTCCTCCACCATGGGCAAGAGTAAGAAAGGTAGTAGTTCTTCGCATCACTCTGGCGACAAACGCAAGCGCGAGCCGACTCCTCCCTCGGAGGACTTCAGCAACTCGGAGTACTCGGAGGAGGAGTCCTCCTCCGAGTCCGAGGGCTCTCCGGCTCCTGCCTCTCCCCCAGCGTCGTCTGATGATTCAGACGACTCCCAGGGAATCGCCGTGGAGGTATGGACCTACATCCGGGCCGTCGAGCGCGCCGGGCTCGAGGGCTCGGATGAGTCGGAGTACTCCTCGGACGAGGAGAACTCCTCGGACTCGTTTGAGGAGGGCGGCGGCGACGGCGATGGCAGTGACGGCGACGGCGACGGAGGTGACGGTGACGGCAGCGATGACGGCGGCAAAGGCGACGGTGACGGCGGCGGCAAGGGTGGCAGCGGCAACGACAGCAAGGGCAGCAGCAGCAGGGGCAGCAACAAGGCCAGTGGCTAGATACCATTGGTTTTAATTATTAGTATAGATTAGTAGTAGAAGTAGTATTAGCGGAATAATGTAGTAGTAGCTATTAGTATAGTTAGTGAAATGTAATGTAGTAGTAGGGAAGGCATCAGCTCATAATGAGTTGATTTGTAAGTTCAGTAGTGCTTCCCTTATGAAGAATGATTTCACTCCACTTCTGTGTGCATTATTTTGCCTTCTGGTCAGTCGTCAATCATTTTTATATTTACCGCCAATGATGTTTTCTGTCTGCAACGCTTGAGTAGCAACTTGGAGTCGTTGGGTCGCGCTTCAGACTGTTTTATTTGCGACGTCAATGCTTTGGTGGTAGCAGCCGAGTTCTTATTGGCGATGTTGGTGCTTTTTGAAGTAATGGCTGAGCGATAGCGGCCACGTCGGTGTTTTAGAAATAACTACCGAGCGGTTACTGGTGATGTCAGCGTTTTAGAGGTAACAGCCGAATCCCTTGGAACCACGTCACCACTTTAGGAATAACAATCGGGTGGCTGATGGCGACGTCGGTATTTTAGAGGTAGCAGCCGAGTGATCGATGGCAACATCGGTGTTTTAGAGGTAACAGCCGAGTAATAACGGGCCACGCCAGCCGCTTTGGAGACAATGGCCGGGTGGAGTCTGGTAACGTCAGCGTTTTCAGAAATAACCGCTGAGTTAAAATGGGCCGCGTCGGCCGCTTTGGAAATAACAGTCGAGTGATGATGTGGCATGCCCGCGCTTTAGAAATAACGGCCGGGTGATGATGTGGCATGCCAGCGTTTTAGAAATAACAGCTGGGTGATGACTGGACGCTTTTTAGATTTAGCATCTGGCTTCGGAAAACCCCATATGTATTGCACTATTGCACGTCTCCGCATTCTGTGCCCTAGTTTTTGCTTTTCCGCATCCAGGCCTTCTCTGTTTTCCTGCAATACTGCTTCCGCTCCGCTCGTCAGCAAGGTTGAGATGGCGCCCAAGCGGAAAGCTTCGAGTTCGTCCGTCACAGTCATTCCCCCCATCGATCCCAACAGTCAGTTGCCCTTCGCAGGTAACCATATGTCTGTTGTCTCTGAATCCGACCTTCTTCATCTCGTATCCATCGGAGTTCTTCCTCCGAAGGAGCTCTGTTCCTGGCAGATCTACCGTAGGGTCGTTGTTCCGATAGAAGACACCCACGAATCCGTCATTTACATTCCTTTTCTTATCCACGGTCTTGCTCTTCCCATTTCTCCTTTCTTCCACGGTCTCCTTGATTTCTATCACTTGAATCTGACCCATCTGAATCCTAATTCCATTTTGCAAGTCTCTGTTTTTGTTCATTTATGTGAAGCCTTCCTTGGTGTTTTGCCTCACTTTGGCCTTTGGAAGCATTTGTACCACTGTCGGCCTGGGATGGCCGGAGGGCAGCACCAGCTGGTGGGGGCGCGAGCTTGGAGATGCGTCGTGGGAGAAAATCTGACTACCTCGACATCCCACTCAAGGACAGCATCAAGGGATGGCGCCTAGAATGGTTCATCATGGAGAATCATGGGAATTCTCTCCCCCCGCGGTCAGGGAGGCAGCCAGATGTTCACACCTCGAGCTGGACCGAATCCCCTACGGACCAGGAGGTGGCTGAGGCAGGGGCTCTACTTGCTGAGGTTGGGCTGCTGAAAGAGAGGGGTTTGACTGCAGAGGCTGTGGTTGTCGACTTTATTTTCAAGAACATTCAGCCGCTGAAAGATAGAGCATACCCCGCATATCTGTATCGAGGCCTGGCTGATTCAACCCGGGTAGTCAATAGAAGAATTCCTGCTGCGGACTTAGTGAGCCGGCTCGAGATGATACTCAGGGGTAAGGTGTCGAACATCGGCGCTCGTGTCGCATATTCGGCCTGGAATCTGCCTCCTTCCAAGGCCTTTACTAGTTTTGTGTGAAATCCTCCTGCTGGTGATAGCGGTTTGGGCCTTAGAGTGCGACCCTCTCCCGAAGAAGTTAGTGTTTTGGTTGCCTCACTTGAGGAAATTCCTAACGACGAGAGGCAGGTTCATTTTGAGGTGCCTTTGAATCCGAGTGATGTAGAGATAAGTGTCATGTTGGATATGTTAGCTGAAGATTCTTCTGATGTAGTCCCTACTGAAACACTGGTGGTAGCGCCCATCCCAGAGGCTAGCAAAGCTTTGGATATTCAGAAGTCTGACAATGTTCGCCCAAAGCATTCTCGCCGAGCCAATCAGCCTGCTTCTCCTGCTGAGGGGAAGAAACAGAAGAAGAGATGTCTTTATCGAGTGTCTAGCTTGGATCAGGATGCTGGTCCTTCTGTTCCTGTTGCTGAGGAAATGCCGGTGCCTGCACTTGCTGAAGCTGACCCCAATGGGTGTGACCCGACTGCTGTGGGACCCAATGGGTGTTATCTAGATGATGTTGACCCCAATGGGTGTGACCTGGCCAAAGCTGACCCCAATGGGTGTACTGTCCGTATTGTTGATGAAGATGAGGAAGAGGAGGATGAAATCCCTCTAACTCGGAAGAATAGCCGACGCTATATTGCCAGTGGTGAAAGTAGTGGTGTTCCTTCTCCAGCCCTGTCTGCTCTTGTTGGTCTGCAAGAACTGTCTCTGGCCAACTTTGATCAGACTCTTGAAGATATGGTCCCAGAAGATCTGTTGTTAGAGCCGGCAGATGGTGGCATAATGGATGCTTGTGCTGATATGCCTGATGCTGGGTTGGGGTTATCCTGAGCAGCGTCCCGTACCTCATCGACCTTAGAGCGTAGTCCTAAGGGTCGGGAGACTGATCTGGATTGTACCGCTCCCATGGAAGTGGTTGAAGGTCCTTCAGCCTTAGAGGTGGCTGTTACGGAAGGCTTGGCCCCTAAGGTTGGCGCTAGCGCTTACCCAGCCCTCGAGGGTGTTACCGGAGATGATCCGACTCGGATGGGTAGCGCGAGCTATGACCCAGCCCCCGAGGGTGTCCGGGTTGGTTCTCCTTCTCACACTTCCATGGATGTTCATGTAGGATCTTCTCCTCTGCACTCTGATTGTATGACAGCAGCACGAGTTTCATGTCAGGAGGTCGCTTTAGAGGCCAGCGTACCTGATGACAGAGTTCCGACTTCTGCTGATGACACTGACTTGGTTCCCAATGATGCATTGCGGGTTGTTCTAGTTGGTGACCCTCCGACGGGCCATCAGTTGATTTCCCACGACTTGGGAGTTCCCTCGTTCTTCTCCAACCTCCAGGTAATTTGATTTCTTCTGGTCTGACTTTTATTTCAGGTAGACTGCTGTTATTATACCCATCTATTCTTAATGTTAGGCGTTAGTGGACGGGATGGCTGGCCAGCTGAAATTGCGGGGTGCCTCTATCCCAGAAGGAGCTTTGTCTCTGATGCATTGGAATCCGGTGCTGCTTCAGCGGCGTGTGTCTAATTTGGAGATGGCAAATGCTGCTAGTGCCCTTCATTTCTTCTTTGGCTATTTGACTATTCTGCTTTATGGCTGGACATCTTTGCTTGACTGTTTCCTGACAGATATGGCCCGGCGATATTCTGATCTCGAGGAAAAGTATTCCCAAGGCCAGGCTAAACTGGCCCGGCAATATTCGGATCTGGAAGAAAAGTATTCTCTTAGTCAGGCTGAACTGGCCCGGGTTTCTGCTTCTCTGAATGATGCTAACACGTTGAACTCCACTCTCCATGCTCAGCTTGATTCTGAAAAGGTGGCCACAGATTTGAACTTTCACTTGCCCTCATCTGTCATGTTTTTAGTGCTTGCTTGACATTGGAGAAATTGGCCCTTGTCTGCAGGAGGAGAAGCGTGCTCTTGCTACTTCTCACGACAACCTGGACAAGTTATATCACGACGCCAGCAACTCGTTGACCGTCTTGGAGAGGAGCCATCGTTTCACCAAGGAAGACTTGGATAACCATCGTTACAAGTTGCAAGAGTCCCTGGATGATATGATTCGCCTCAGGCAATTGGTGTCGAGCAAGGATACTGTCATCAAGGATCTGCGTGCTTCCAAGAAGTCGGTCGCCCAGGAGCTAGAGGCCGCTCGGTTGGCTGTTAAGGCTGCTGAAGATGCTTCTGCTACTCTGAGGGCTCAGCGCGACAGAGCTATGGACAAAGCCATCCGTGCGGGGCGGATCCTGATGAGAAGACCCGGCGTGGTTGTTCCTGGTGACATAGTTGCGGACGTGAATGCAGCTCCTGATTCCTCGAGTCGTCCCTCTTCGTCGGTCGCCCCTGAGAATATTTCCAAATAGAAAACACTGAATGCCTTGAGTATATGGTTAGTGTGCTCGGATGTTTCGTTAGAAAACACTTTTCGGTACTGAATGCTGTTATTGTTTTCCCGTTGTTAGAATTCAACGGTATCTACAGTCGTAAGAGTAAGTGCATTATGATGGTTCCGAAATTTTTTCGTGGGGCATAGAGATCGCCCTGGGATGAATAATCGCGAACGCGCCGAATGTGCCGCGCCAATTTAAGTCGTTGCCAACTTAAATCGATCGCTCCGTTATTAGGGGTATAGTGATCACCCCGAGTCATGTAAGCGTGAGCATGTCGCACCACCTTAAGTCATTGCCGACTTAAGCCGATTGCTCCGTTAGCAGGGTATAGTGGTCACCCCGAGTTAAGTAAGCGTGAGCATGTCGTACCACCTTAAGTCATTGCCGACTTAAGCCGATTGCTCCGTTAGTAGGGTATAGTGGTCACCCCGAGTTAAGTAAGCGTGAGCATGTCACACTGCCTTAAGTCATTGCCGACTTAAGCCGATTGCTCCGTTAGCAGGGTATAGTGGTCACCCCGAGTTAAGTAAGCGTGAGCATGTCGCACCGCCTTAAGTCATTGCCGACTTAAGCCGATTGCTCCGTTAGCAGGGTATAGTGGCCACCCCGAGTTAAGTAAGAATATAGGTTGATAGTGAACAACTTGAGTGCTCTTGAAGTCTTTTTATTGATGATATATTTCCCAGTTTACAGAATACATCGCCATCCCAATAGCTTTTGGGATATAGCTAGGGGTAAAACTTCCTGAGATGTTCTATGTTCCATGAGTTCCCAACTTATGTGCCGTCCATTTGTGTGAGACGATATGATCCAGGCCGAGTAACTTCCGCTACGTTGAATGGTCCTTCCCATAGAGGCGACAGCTTGTGCCGTCCCTCCCCCGTTAGAATTCGGCGGAGGACGAGATCTCCCACTGTGAAGGATCGATGCCGTATGACCTTATCGTGATAGCGCCTCAGAGTCTGCTGATACCGTGCTGATTGAATCACTGTGTTCAGTTGCTCTTCCTTGAGTACGTCAACATCCTCCAGTCTAGTGGCTTCAGCTTCTGCTATGTTTTCAAAAATTAACCTTGGTGCCCCAAACTTGAGATCAGCAGGTAGCACCGCCTCCGAACCGTAGACCATGAGGAAAGGAGTGTTCCCATGCAGGGCTCGACTAGGTTGAGTTCTCAGGCTCCAAACGACGTACGGTAGCTCTCTGATCCACTTTCCTGCGAACTTTTCATTCTTGTCGAGGACTTTCTTTCTGAGCGCCTCCAATATCATCCCGTTGGCTCTTTCTACCTGCCCGTTGGCTCTTGGGTGCGCCACCGAGGCATATTTGATCTGAATGCTCTTTTTCTCGCAGAAATCGAAGAACTCTGAGCTTGTGAAGCTGGATCCTAGGACGGTTATGATGTTATTTGGTATTCCAAACCTGAATATTATATCTTGTATGAACTCCACTGCCTTAGCTGAAGTTAGAGAAGCAATGGGTTTGAACTCTATCCACTTAGTGAATTTGGCGATAGCAACCAGTACATGAGTGTATCCTCCTTGAGCTTTTTTGAAAGGTACGATCATATCCAATCCCCAGCATGCGAACGACCAAGTTACGGGTATGGTTTGTAGTTGCTGTGCCGGTAGATGCTGCTGTTTTGACAAGTACTGGCAGGCTTCGCACCTCTGAACTAACTCGGCCGCATCACTTTTTGCTGTTGGCCAGTAGAAACCTGATCTGAAGACCTTCCCAACCAGGGTCCTGGAGGCTGCATGTACCCCACATTGCCCAGCATGAACCTCTTCTAGCAGTTGCTTTCCAGTGGCCGAGAGAATGCATTTCATGAAGACTCCTGATGCGCCCCTTCTGTATAGCGTTTCTCCGATGAGAGTATAATGAGCTGACTGTCTTGCAATCCATTCTCACGCTTGAGCTTGAACTTCGTTCACGTGTACCGCGAGGTCTTCCTTAGGCTTTGAGTTCGCCTGTGCAGAAGAAGTCGCCGATGGTTTGGTGGTGAGGGCCGCCTGAATGGCCACTCGAAAACATTCTACGGTGCCTTGGAAGTCAGCGCGCACAGTTATGAACCCTTGTGGTCTTGGCATCTTCAATATCATGTATGTATAATGTGGAATAGCCATGAACTTCGCCAATCCGGGCCTCTCGATGATGGCGTTGTATCCGCAGTTGAAGTTTGCCACCTCGAACCTCAGGAACTCGGTTCTGTACTTTTCCGGAGTTCCGAAGGTGACCGGCATGTAGATGTGGCCCAGCGGGTACTCTCCTTCAGTTGGCACAGTGCCGAAGAAGGGTGTGTCCAACTCGTGGAGCTCTTTGAGGGGAACTCCCAGGCCTTGGAGCGTCCGGGGGAAGGTGACGTTGATGCTGCTTCCCTCGTCCACTAGTACCTTCTTTACCCTGCTCTCCCGGATCACCGTATCAACGAGGAGCGGGTATTTGCCTGGGTGATCGAAGTTGAGCCACTGATCTGCCCGGGTGAAGGTGATCGGGTGCTCAGACCATCGGTACGGGGCGGGAGGACCGGTGGCCGCCACCAGTATCTGACGATTGTTGAGCTTTTGTTGTCTCTTGCTTTCTTGTGATCCATGTCCGCTGAAGATGACATTGACTTCTCTGTTGACGCGCAGGAAGGCTCCTCCTCTTCCTTCCTCCTGCTGCTGGGGTTGTTGCGGTTCTCCCGGTCCTCCTCGCGGCGGGTGAGGAGGTAGAGGTTGGAAGGGTCGGCCGTGCCCGACGGAGTGCTTGAAATCCCTGCAGTTCCGGAGGGTGTGGCGCATGTCCTTGTGGTACGGGCACTGGGCATCGAGGATGTCGTCCAGCGTGCGCGCCTCCACGAGGTCCTCCTCGGGCGCGAGAGGCGGGTGGTCCGGCGGTATGGACCTCTTCACGAGGCCTCTTCTCCCAGCGCTTGTCGGGTTGCTGGTTCGTGTCGCGTCGCGACGCCGTTGGCACAGGCTTCATTCCTCTGATGAGGTCTTGAGCTCGTTCGTCGGCGGTGATGTAGAGGTCGGCCTCTCGGAACAGCTGCTCGGAGGTAGTCGGCGCCTTCTGTAGTATGGTTCGGACGAAGGCCGAGTCGTTGGATCCCCTGTAGAAATCCTTGATCACTGCTGTCTCCGCGACCTCGGGGATACGATTTCTCATGGTCTGGAACCTTTTGAGGTATGACCGAAGAGTTTTGTCCCCTCGGCGCTTGATGGATTTGAGGTCCCATGGCTGCGCCGGTTTGTCGGAGAGAGACTGAAAGTTGGCGGTGAAGCGCCGACTGAAGTCGCTCCAGTCGTCGATGCAGTGTCGGGGTAGGTGTCGCAGCCATTGCAGCGTGTCTTGTCCGAGAACGATAGGCAAGTATGCGGTCATTACGTCCTGAGTCGCCCCAGCAGCTCGGGCAGCGGTGGTGTAGACGGCCAGCTAGCCTCCCGGATCCTGCTTAGGTTCATATTTGTCGACATTGGATACCTTGAAGTTAGGGGGCCATTGAATGGCCCTGAGGCGCGGTGTAAGTGCCGATACTCCACACGTGTCCTCCTGTCGTCGATGATGTTGTCTATCTTAGGGAGGGGAGCGGTTGTCGTGGTGCCTCGACCGTCCCCGGGTGGTGCCACCAGTTGAAGCCGTGGCCGACTCGGTCCTGGTAGCCTGACTCCATGCTGGGATGCCGTGATCCCGGTCGTACTCTTCCCGGCGACGGATTTCGTTCCCGTGTCGTCGTTCGCGCGAGGCGTTGATGGAGTGTAAGACCCAAAATTAGCAGAGGAAAAAAAAATATAAACCAAGTATCATAATGCTTTGGAAATTAGGAAAATAAGAAAAATGATGAGAAAAGGGATTTTTCTTTTAAAGGAAACCATTTATACATCCCATGAAATAGAAAACAAGAGGAGAATTTACCAAAGAATTTGATTTTGAAATTTAAACTCAAATTGGATTTGAAAATGGAGAAAAGAAAATAGAAAATAAAAAGAAAAAGAGAAAGGAAGCCAGCTGGGCCGACTTCAACTAATTCGGCCCATCTCCACTTAACACCGCGCGGCCCAATTCTCCTCCCGCGCCCTCTCACCCTGCGGCTGACGTGTGGGCCCCGCCCGTAAGCCTCTCACGCGCTCGCTCTCTGCGCTTTGCTCTCCACGCCGACGGGTGGGCCTGAGCCGTCGGTGGCTCAGCCGCGCCTGAGCACTCCCTCTCTCGCTGACGTGGCGGGACCCACTGCTCAGGTTCGTCTTCTTCACCTGCCCACGACTGACAATCCAATCACCCGCGTCGCGCGTCCATCGCCGTGGAGATCGGGTCGTTGCGGATCCTCGCGATTCTTGAGCTCGGACTCGCCCCAGCCCCTGCTCACCACGCTCGCGTCCACACCAAGGACTCCATGGCCGGGAATTTCGCAACAGACTTGCGCGCGCGGGGGAGAATCGCACCAATTCCGCCGACGGTCTCGGCCTCCTCTCGCGCGGACTTATCCCTCCCTCCGGGCTATAAAACTCGAGCGCCCGTGACCATGAGCCATAGCCTTTGCAAGCCGGACACCAAGGTGAGAAATCGCGTAGTCATCGCCGAGCGAAAAGCACCAAGGAGCGCCGCCGCTGGGGGGTCTCCGCTCTCGGAGTCGGATCGTGGAGTATCGTCTTCGCCTGTGGAAGCTGTCCGCGCCTCCAATTCAAGTTGGACACCACCGTGGCGCAAGGAATTGCTCGCCGACCTTTACCGTCCGCCGTGAAGCCGCTCCTCACCGTGGCCAGCTCGCCTTGACCATCGATTGGAGGTAAGCCGCTAACCATAGGATTCGCCTAGTTCTCCTCTTCGTGTAGCACCTGCTTAATTCAAGGTTGAGGCCGGGGGGGTGCTTAATCGCTTAACACCGGCGAAATCCGCCGCCGCGGTGTGCACCGCGCCACCGTGGTCGACCGGATGGGAAGGGGGTAAGACCGGGGCCGTTGGATGTTGAATTGACGGCCGGATGTGGTGACTGCGTAGCGTTTCGGGTTGGGGTAACGGGAGCCATCCGATCGAGATCGGATGATGGTCATAACTCCGAGGTTCATAAAATCCAGGGCGTTGATTGACAATCCAACGGTTCCTGTGGCGTACCGGTTCGGCAGAGATAGGATTAAATCGTGACCGTCCAAGGCTAATCGGACGGCTCACATGGCTAGATACCCCTTCGTTGATTCCGTTTTGTAAAAGAGACCCTGCACTTTCACAGAATCAACCCGCCATCCACCGCGGGTTAGGGTTGTGTCTGGGCGATTTTGCAATTTAAACCCCGAGTTCCCTAGTTATCGTGCGCCCAGTCCAAGGATTTATAAAACCCAGTAAAAATAAATAGAAAATGATTTTTAAAGTAGAAATAAATGCCAAAACTTGTGAAATTCATATTAAATTCATTTTAACTCCAAATTAAGTCATTCCAGTTGCAGTAATTTTGTTATGATGTTGTTTATCACCTAGTGCCTCTAGTTAGCCATGAAACTTGAACAAAAAAATGTTCATTTGAGAATAACCTATTCTAAGTACCTAATAACTTCAGAAATCCATAACTTGAATTCTATAACTCCAAATTTAGTAATTCTTGTTCCTGTGATCTTATTTCAATACGTAGATGATTAATATGTATTTTGCATATATGTTTGGTGTAATGTTAATTTTGCCTATACCATGTATGTTTGTATTGCTACGACTAGCAGTGAGGTCACGAGTCATCTGAAGATCATCCTGGTACCTGGAATCTCAAGGCCCAGGCAAGTTGTGCCCTTGATCACTTCTTTTTACCCACTCATGTTCTAATTAATCATAATGATCTGCATAGGTTAATTTTGATGGGACCCAATAGGTTACCCTAGTTTGTCTATCTTTATACCTTGTTTACCACTGAACTTTCTGGGTAGTACTTGCTAGTGCTATATGTGGTTTTGGGTATGGAGATACACTATTCATGGTTACACTTTTGTTATCAGTTGTTATTTATTGTTCATGATGAGATCATTATGTTAATTGGAACATGGAGAACCACCCGGGAAAACAGTGCTACCACAAGGGTGGAATGGGACGCCCTTGGCTGATTAATTAGGAAAGCTAGTGGAAGACTACCTTACCCGAAAGGGGCAAGGGCAGTAGGGGAGAGGTCAGTGTAGGGAGGCCCTCGGGAGGATTTTGCTGCGATGGCGGTCCTGCAAGGGATTCCTGCACTGGATCTTCCTATAAACTGTAGCGGGTTTTCGGAAGCTAGTGGAACTTTGTAAAGGCCTCGTAGTGGATCCCTAGCCATTCACCTCGGTAGTGTCTAAGGGCCTTGCAAACCCTGGCGACATGGGATACACGACTTGTGGGTAAAGATGCGCAACCTCTGCAGAGTGTAAAACTGGTATACTAGCCGTGCTCACGGTCATGAGCAGCTCGGACACTCACATGATTAATTTATGGAACTAAATTCAATTTTGTCATATGCATTGCATCGCAGGTGATGTTGTTACTTTTGTTCTACTATTTAACTGGGTTGGTATTTACTTACACTTAGTAACTGCTAATAAAATTTTGACCAACTTTAAAAGCAATGCTCAGCTCTAACCATCTTCTTTGGTAAGCCTTACACTTCACGTGAGCTCCCACCTTTGGCGAGTTCATGCACATTATTCCCCACAACTTGTTGAGCGATGAACGTATGTGAGCTCACTCTTGCTGTCTCACATACACCACAGGTCAAGACCAGGTACTGCAGGATGATGCGCTTGGAGGATGCTACGATGTGTTCGTGAGAGGTCTAGGTCGTCGTCTCCCAGTCAACTTTTGGGTTGCTGGACCGTTGTCTCCTTATAATGTAATTATTTATTTTGTATAGAACTCCTGTTATATATAAAGATGTGACATTCGATCCTGTGCCACTATACATCATATGTATGAGACTTGGTCCCAGCATACCTGGTGTTTATGTTAACCCCGGGTTTTGGACCCCTAAAATCCGGGTGTTACATGGAGCTCCGTGCGTCCCGCCGACTGTTGATTGCGTGTCGTAGATCGTTCGGTGGGTGAGCGAGGGGTAGAAGATGATTGGCTGCTTAAGTGAACAACTGCTGGTAGCCCTCGGCATCAGGAGTCCGGGGGAGGCCATCAGCTACCCGAGCCAATACTCCACCGACTTCACTTGTCGTGTTCATAGCTCGGGCGAAATTGGGGTTCAGGTTGCGTCCGAAGAGTGGATTTTCCCGGCGTTGCCTTGTTTCTTGTTTTGCCTGTTCTTGAGCCCGTCAACGATCGCGTCATCTGGAATTCCTTCTTTCCCTGAAGACACGTTCTTCTGGAGTTTCTCCCATCTCCGAGACCTCGTCTCGCGATACGGGTTGCGCCGGGTCCCTTTCTCTGGCCTCGTGATGTCGCCGGATATTTCGGTGTCGGTTCCTTTGTCGGCGGGATTCCCGCTGAGGAGGTTCCTCTCCAGGTGCGATCGGTTCGTCGTCGGAGATGGGGGTGATTCTACCCTTCCAATGAAGAGGACGTCGGGGTAGAATGGAACAGTTGACGATCCTTTGTCTCGTTTGCTTCCTTTTTCCTTGTAATCCATGTCCATTCTTTCTTTGGAGAGGTGGACAGCGGAGTCCTCTGGGCTAACGGACCCTCAGCTCCTAGCTTGTTGAGGGTGATCTTCCCTCGGAGCACCGGAGGTTGCACTTTTCCCTTCTTTGCCCCGATTTTCTCGAAGATCTTTGGGGAAGACTTTCTCTTCGGCGTATCCGCGATGCGATGTAGGTTTCCCTCCTCATCTGCTACAAATGAGATAGTTCCAAAGCAGAACGTGGATCCAGGGCGGAGGATGATCTTGTGCTGGAAGGTGACGGCCATTGAGCTAGCTTGGATCGATGACACACCCCCTACCTGGCACACCAGCTGTCGGTGTTTCGGGTCCGACCGTGCACCCGGGGTTGCCCCTCAAGGTGCTTTTTGGAGTAGGACGGCGTTATCGACTGTAGCTCGATGGTTCGTGCTAAATGCATGAGAGATAGTGGATAGTTGTGTACAGGTTCGGGTCGCTTTGAGATGCGTAATACCCTATGTCCTGGCTTGAGTACTCTATGCAGTGGGTTACAAGGAGGTTCTCTAGTGTTGGAAACGTAGAGAGCCGGTGTTGGTAGCTAAGTAATGAGTTATCGCTCTGAAGGGGTGCCCCTAGGTCTTATATACTCGACCGTGGGGCGTTACATCTAGATGTGATTACAACGTATGCCCAAGAAATAGTGAACCAACTGAGTTTATCATCCTATAATTCAGCCGACCCATCCTCGCTTGGTTCCGTCGTACGGGGCTCCTGCGCGGGAAGGTCGGGTCACTGTTGTGGTTACCGCTCAAATTCGTTAGGCCGCCTGGGCTTGCGCCAATCTGGCCTTGCGTCAATCCGCTTCACAGGTCGTTCCTCCCCAGGCCCACGAGGGGATGACCTTATGAATTATGTGGCCCTTGGGCCTTTCATGAGGTCTTTTATCCTTCCGGTGGACCCGGGGGATATCTGTCCCCCATAGCCATCTTACCCACGGACTTGGAATACGGTTCCCTGAGGACAAAGGCTTATGATGACCAAAGCAACCAGACCAGCCGAGAGGATTCGTTGGACCAGCTAGAAGAGGCTCGGGACGTAGCCTTACTACACTCGGCACGGTATCAGCAGTCTCTGCGACGCTACCACGCCCGAAGGGTTCGGCCCCGAGACTTCCAAGTGGGAGACTTGGTACTTCGGCTACGGCAAGACGCCCGAGGGCACCACAAACTTACCCCTCCCTTGGAAGGGCCCTTCATCATCTCCAAGATTTTGAAGCCCGGGACATACAAGCTGGCCAACGATCAAGGCGAGGTCTACAGCAACGCTTGGAACATCGAACAGCTACATCGCTTTTACCCTTAAAATGTTTCAAGTCGTTCATGTATCTCGCTTTCTTTGCATGCGTAAATAAAGTCTAACCATCAAGGAAGGATCAGCCTTGCCTCGGCAAAGCCCGATCCTCCCTCGGGAGCTAGAAGGGGGGAACCTCCTCTGCGTCAAAATTTTCCTCGAAAAAGTCTTTTGCCGGAACGTCTTTCGAGCATTTCGACTGCGTTGATAACAGAATCCTAAAGACGAGCAAGAGAGACCGTAAGTGGCAAGGCCAACCGAGCCGAGGGACTCCTATGCCTCCAGGATACGGATACCTCACTCATCACCTTCCGCGAAAAGGTAGCTCACGCTCGGATAAGCGATTCTGCTACCAAACAAGTCCTAACGCTCGAAAACTTTTCTACCAAAACGACTTTCATGCCCTTTCGACTGCGTCGCTAACGAAATCCTAAAAACGACGAGAGAGCACGTAAGCGGCAAGGCCGACTGAGCTGAGGGACTCCTACGCCTTCGGGATACGGATACCTCACTCATCACCTTCCGCGAAAAGTGACTCACGCTCGGATAAGCGATTCTGCTACCGAACAAGTCCTAACACACGAAACAAGAGGAAAAGAAACGCAGTTTTATAATCCGACAATAAAAATGTCTAGGCCCCAGCGACCGCAAAAGACATATGCATACTTAAAGCAAACTGTTCCTGTAGGCTCAGACACCAGCAAGGAGAGGGGCGGTACCCTCGGCGTCATTTCCACCCTCGGCAGAATCCGGCCCGGCCTCAGATGGTGACACGGGCGGAAGGATCTCCACCTCAAAGGAGGAAGCCAGCGCCGCACTTGGGCCCTCGACGGCCGCTTCAAGCCTCTGGACCTCAGCTAAGGCATCCTCCTCTTTGTCGGGTAGGCAGTACCCCTCGCTGACCCGCTCCAGATCCACGTCGTAGTGGGAAGCGAGCACGGCGAAGGCCTGCCTAACGCCGTGGTGCAGCGCCCCGTGGAGTCTGTTGCGCACATGGCCGCCCAATGCCCGCATGTGACTCTGGGGGGAGCTACCCGAGGGGACGTCGTCGAGGCCAAAGGCCTGGCAGAAAGCCAAGATGGCCTCGGACATGGCCACACGGTCGGCCTTCTTCTGCTCAGCCGCCTCGGCAAGCGCCTTGCAGTTCTTGATGGACTTGTTAAGAGCCGTCTCGAACCCTGCAAACAGCCGAACAACATTCTTCAGACATAAGGAGAAGAATGGAGACGAAAACAAAGTCGCAAAGCAGGCAAAAAATACCTTCGGCCCGAGCGGACGCCTCGGCTAGCCGCTCCGTAGCCTCAGCCAGCTAACCCCCAAGGGCCTCAGCCCGGCTCATGGCCTCGGCAGCTTGGCTCCAAGACTGGTCCCGCTCGCCGATAGCCTAGCCGAGCTCCAGCTGCCGCTGCCGCATCTCCTCGGCCTAGGAAGTCACCTGCTCCCGGGCCGACAAAACCTTCGCTCGTGCCGACGCCTCCTCTGTCCGCGCCGATGCTGCCTCCGCCTTCAGCCCGTCGCAGAGCAATTGAAGGTCCACCACCTTGGCGCTCCGTTGGGCAAGGCGCTCATTGGCCTCGGCAAGCGTGGCCCGCTGGGATCGCAGCGACCTCCAAACGTCGCTTTCGCGGTGAATGAACAACGACTTGGCGGTGCTCGCGTCCGCGAGCTCCTGAGGAAGGAAAATGGGATGTCACAAAGAACGCCCTGGTCATGCAAGGTGTACGTCTATGTCCTTACCTGGAAAACCCTGGGAATGTCCCTAGAAAGGGTTTCCATGGTCAACCGAAGAGACCTCATCGCCGCCTTGGTATACTCACGGAAACTATCCCGAGCCTTCTCCTCCAACTCATCGTTAAGGAGGAGGAGGGGCTCTGAGGTACCGCGGCCCTAGAACCGGAGCGGCTGCTCGCACCATTCATTGGGATTGAGCTGCGCAGGGATAAGGCCGCTGCTCCCCAGGACAGGCCACGGTTCTACACACCCGTCCACCAAGGCATCGGGTCCCCCTGCGGCCGACGCGTCAGGTACCACCGTCGTCAGCGTACTGGGCCTCTCCTCGGCCAAGGTGGTGGGCCTCCGACCACCAGCCTCGACAACGACGGCCGCACTCTCCTCGTGGCTGAGAACGGAGAGTCGGGAATGACCATGGGCGGTGGCACCTCAACCATCCCGACGTCGGCTGCGATGGGCGGTTCCGCGGGCGAATCAGCGACGGCCCTGGCGGAAGTCGATGCCGGCGCCAACGACGAGTCAGGAGGACTCAGGGCCATGGCCGCGTCAGCAGCTTCCCCCGACATGATGGCCTCTCTAATGGGGGTTCATCCTGAGAGGCTTGCCCCATGGCAACTCGCGCCGCCTGGCCCCCCCGCTGGAGGGCGCCTTGAGAGGAGGCCAACCAACCGGCGTGGCGTGCCGCAGCACCGGCCGCCGAGGCCGGCTTCGCCTTAAGGGCCTTCGTGGGGGCCAGACCAGCCAAGCCCTGCCTTCGCTTGCTGAAAGAGAGAGAGACGGCAAGTTCAAGACACACAATGAAAGAACTAAAATAGAGGTACCCTCAGATACTTACCGCTCTGGGGCAAGGCCAATCGTGCCTGTGGGGAGGCCCCTCAGGCCCCTATCCCCACAGGCGCTTCCGAAGGTTGCCCCGTCGCCGGCTTTGGCACCATTTCTGCCTCGGACGCCCGAGGCGCCGAGGGAGCGGCCGGCCTAGGCGTCGTCACAACGGCCGAGGGACCTGCCTCCTGTGTAGCCAGCGCGGGCACCTACTCTTGGGGGACAGGCGGATCGGCCTGACCCCCCCGGAGTCACAACAACTGTCTCGGCCTAGGGGTCAAGTACCCCCTCGGCCTGCCCCCGCTCCTCAGAAAGGGACCTTGGTGTCTCGGCCCTAGGCGCTGATGGTGCCAGCCCACTTGGAGGCTGGCTCCGCGACCCCTAGCCCAGCCTCGGGTTCGGGCTGAGGCCAAGTCGGGCCGCCATGTCGTCATCTTCGTCGTCATCATCATCGTCATCATCGTCGTCGTCAGGTGTCTCCGGCGACGACTCCCTCGGGAGCCCTTCCCTCGCCTGCCTCCGACGACGCTTCTCCAAAGCTTCCCGAGCTAGCATCCTCTCGCGAGCTCGGGCCTTTTCCGCGTCCTTCTTCTCCTTCTCCTTCTCCGCGGCAAGCCTCCGCGTGGCTCGGTCCACCTCGTCCTCCGGGACCGGTGGCCGAACGGGTTTATAAATCCTCAACCCCTGGGGACGAACAAAAATCCCAACAGTGAGGATCAAAAGAGTAGAGAACTTAGCGCAAAATAGGAGGAGGATCGGACACTTACCCGGGACACATACCCGCGGTCGGGCCGCATCGCGGGCTGGCTAAGGGCGCCGGTATCCGGCCTCCCTATCGTACTTGTTACCCTCTTGAAGAGGTCGTCGACGGAGAGGGAGGTCGAGGACATCCGCGAGTCCTCCGAATCGACCCTCGGCTTCATCTCCGCGAGCCGCAACCGCCGCTTGGCCAAAGGGAGCACCCTCCGACGATGGATAGCGGCGACGACCCCCGCAGCGGTAAGACCCGCATCTCGTAACTTCTGCAAAGCCTATAGAATAGGCTAGAGCTTCTCCTGTCTCTCGCGGGTGGCCCCCAGCGCCAGTTAGTGCCGGTGGCGGTCACCACTCATTGAGAAAAAGGTGGAAGCATCCCGCCGTCGTTCCGGAGATAAAACCACCGTTTCTGCCACCCCTTGTTCGAAGATGCAAGGGAGGCGGGGATGTACTGCTGCGCGTGCCCCGACCTCAGCTAGAGGGTGCAGCCACCGGCCCGCACCGCCATACGGACCTTCTTCGCCTCCGTCGTCGCGGCGAAGAACTCCGCGGAGAAGAGATGGGTCCACAGGTCCCAGTGAGGGTCAATCCCCAAAAAACCCTCGCA
The DNA here is from genome assembly GCA_029449295.1 of Zea luxurians. Lineage (NCBI taxonomy): Eukaryota > Viridiplantae > Streptophyta > Magnoliopsida > Poales > Poaceae > Zea > Zea luxurians. The sequence goes on along the minus strand of JAOPSE010000008.1, from coordinate 92,533,747 downwards.
AACCGCCGCGAAGATGGCCGCTTGCGTGATAGAGTTGGGGTTGAGGTTATGCAGCTCCACCCCATAGTGGTGCAGGAGCGCCCGCATGAAGCGGCTCGCTGGCACTCCAAACCCCCGCTCATGGAAGGAGATGAAGCTGACCACATACCCTGGCGGCGGAGTCGGGTCAGCCTCGCTTGCGGGGGCCATCCACTCTAGCTGCGGCCCATCGGAGAGGGTATGGAGCAGACCATCGGCAACGAGGGCCTCCAGATCCTCCACAGCGACGGTGGAGAAAGGCCACGGGTCGCACGGCGGAATGACAGTCACCTTGTAAGTCATCGCCGAACGGAGGTGGTGGAGGCGGAAGGGATGAGGTGTGTGGTTTCCTTTTCTCTGGCTGCTCTCTTAGGTTGCGGAAACCAAAGCAGAAGGAAAGCGCGAATGGCAGGGTAAAGAACCACCACCGGCCCCTCTTCCGAGTATATATAGGCCCAGGCGAGATCCACCAAAGGCTTCGCCCGAACCCGCCGCGGGATTCAAACTCAAAGGTGAAACGGTCTTTCTGTTCCTTGAACGGCTCGCGCACGCGCAACAGATGCCCCGCGAATTGCCCGTCTCGTCGCATTAACTCCTTGGCAGGACAAGCGACACCTCCGGCAGGCGAAGCGGGTGCCATTTCATCTCCGTCATAATGACCGCGTCATAAAAGGTGCGCCACATTATTTAAATTCATATCCTTTTCCTTTTCCTCTCTCTCTCTCTCTTGCCATAGGGACCGGAAAAGGGGATATTGCAAAAAGGATCCTTCTCGGCGAAGAAAACGGGCCCCGAGCCCTCCTATTGATCAGGGGTTCGAAGGTTGCGCCCTCCGGGGTTCGGTAACCGCCCTAGAGCACTCGGGCTCCTAGCCCATTACTGTTCAGGGGTTCGAAGGCTGGCCCCTCGGAAGGGTTCGACAGCCGCCCCAGAGCACGCAGAGTTAGGGATGACCCTGGGTACGTCCGTTACATGGCTGAGGCTCAGGCTACGCTCCCGAGGTACCCTAAGACATTTCTGAGACCAGTGGGAACGATTTGTAATGGAATCCCACCGGAGGGAGGCATCGAGCCCTCTGATCCTATCGAATGGGTCTGGGTCCAGCAAATCACCTGTAGGTACTTTTGGAGCGCGCCTCTGGGCCACTAGTCGACCCTTATCGAACGGGGCTCGGGCGTCCACTCGGATTACCCGTTAGTAGCTCACTGGAAACACCGTGTTCGGTGCCCCCCGGGGGTAACACGTCGCTTTCCCCCTTCCTCCTTGCGGAAAGGCGACGAAGGGGCATACAAAAAAGTCAAGACGGTCCTTGATCGTCCTCTCGCTCCGTGCAGAGGCTCGGTGGCTGCTCTCGCACCAGGCTACGGCCAAACCGTTGACCACGTCAACAAACCAGCTTGAAAACACGGAGCCTGAATGTGCACCTGGGCTGCGGCCGGGCCGCATGAGGGAACGACAAGGCTGACCGAGGCATCATGTAATACTCAAAAGTGTATAAAAGGATTATATGGTGATATCCTTATTTTATGTGTCATATTTGCATCATGAAAAGAGCATACATGTAATTAAGAGGATTTAATCAAAACAAATGATTCTAAAATAAAATAAAGTACATCTTGTTGGAGTTTTATGTTTGTGCATTAAATAAAAATAATAATAACATAAAAATGACTAGAATTGGATTAAACCCTAAATTGAAAATTAGGGTTTGAAAATAAGAAGAAGAGAAATGATATAAAAATATAAATAATATAAATATATTTCTAAAATTTGTATTTTTCATTTCACAATATGATTTGATAATAAATTTGCACAAGGTTTGAAACTAAATTCAAATTCAAATTGACTTTAGAAATAAACAAAAGAAAATGGGAGATAAAAAGAAAAGGAAAAGCAAAATCTAGTTTGTTGGGCTCCTCCCCTCAATTCGGCCCATTTCCACACCCTCACTCTCGCCGGCCCAAACCCACCCATCGCGCGCGCGCGCCATGTATCTCTGCGGCGTGGGGCCCTTTCGGCAGCCGGGTGTTCCCTCGCGCCAGTCACCTCCAGGCGGGACCCACAGGTCTTCTTCCCCCAGACTCGCTCGCGGGCGCAACAGAACGCGCGCGGCGCCCTCCGTGAATCCCGGCGAGCTTAGCCCACACCCTGGTCTCATGGAAGTTCGTGCCTGCATTCTATAAGATGCAAGTCCATGAAACCCCACGTATATCTCTGCCCTTTTCGCTAACAGCCACCCAGTCGCACCTCGCGCGCCGCCTCTCCTCGCCGCCGCGGGGATTCTCCCTCTGCACCACCGTCCGAGCCGGGAAAAGTGACGTGGGAGCTCCATTAATACGTGTGGGCGCTTTTGAGGGCATCGTCAGGCAGGGGCTCGACCGGCGTCGACTGGAAATGTTCGTCGACGCGTTCCTCTGCCGCGGCATACGCTCCATCGGTGATTGGCGATTCTCCCCAATAACTACGGTAATAGCTACCTCCTGCTGGCTCGCCTTGTTCTTCTCCTATTGGCGCATCATCTGGGCAGGGTAGTAGGGCATTGCCGCAGCGGGTACTGCCCGCCGTGGTTCAAGCGCCGCCGTGGATCCGCTCCACTCCGTGGCCAAGGTGGTACCAGCAGTCAAACATTAAATTGGGGGCTCTATCGGGTTCGCCCTACCTTTGGCTTAGTGTAGCTTGGTTGGATTGGAAATTCGGGTTGGTTTGTGGCCGAATCGATGGTTCTCCGGCGAGCGGGTCGCCGTGAGGGTGTGCGCCGTCGCGCTCGGCAACCAGGGGAGAAGATGGTTTGCGCGCCGTTGGTTTGTAGGGAACGGCTGAGATGAGGCGCTGCGTTTTACCCTTCGCTCGGATTGATCCACACCATTGGATCCACATCGTGCGGGCACGGATAGATCTCGCTTTAATTAAATCCTCACCACAGATCTTTGAATCAACGGCGGATAGAGGCGTACCGGTTCGTGAGGACTGTGATTTAATCTGGACGCTCGGTCAGGGATCCAACGGCCGAGACTCACCCGTATCCCTTCGCCGTGGCAATCTTTGTAAAGAGACCCCCTGCTTTCGCAGAGTAAACCCGCCGTCCAATTGCACTACTCTCTGAGTCTTGGAAAACTTACGCTAGAACCCCTGACTTTTCCAGAAATTGGCGCCCAGTCCAGAGTGGAATAAAAATAGCGAAATAATATTAGAAATTCGTTTTTAATGCAAAAACAAATCTAGAAACTTGTAAAATTTATAGAAATTCCATTTTTGGTCCAAATTGAGCCATTCCACTTTCTAAATTTTTGTAATATTAATCTTTATCACTTAGTGTCTCTGTTTTGACATGAACACAGTAAGAAAATTAATTTCTCATCTAATCCTATTTTAATCACATTAAACCTTAGGAAATTCATAACTTGAAATCTATAACTCCAAATTTAATGATTCCAGTTCCAATGATCTCATTTTAATGTGTAGATTTTTACTGTATATTTTATTTGCATGTTTGATGTGACGTTAATTTGTGCTATACTATGTATGTATTGTGTTGATGCGAGTAGACGAGCAAGCCACTGTGGAATCTGAGGTTCAGCAAGTAGAGGTAGCTGAGCAGGAGCTCATTGAAGGCAAGTTGAGCCCTTGATCACTTACTTTTCCCAGCCATGTTCTTATTAATTATAATGATCTGCAGAGGATAATTTTGATGGGATCCTTTGAGTTACCCCAGTTTTGGTTATCTTTATACCTTGTTCACCCCTAAAATATTTTTGGGTAGTACCTGCTATTGCTTTATGTGGATTGGGTATGGAGATACAACATTCATGATTACTCTTTTATTATCTTGTTATTATTACTGTTCATGTTAAGATCATTAAATTAATGAGAACATGGAGCGACCACCCGGGAAAACAGTGCTACCACAAGGGTTTAATGGGACACCCTTGGCTGATTAACTAGGAAAGGTAGTGGAGGTCTTCCTTACCCGAAAGGGGCAAGGGCAGTAGGGGAGTGGTCAGTGTAGGGAGGTCCATGGGTTGATTTTGCTGCGATGGCGGTCAGGCGAGGGATTCCTGCACTGGAGCTTCCTATAAACTGTAGCGGGATTTCTGAAGCTAGTGGAACTTTGTAAAGACCTCGTAGTGTTACCCTGCCTCGCCTCCTCGGTAGAGGTGTATGGGATTGGCCGTCTCTTGGCAGATGGGTAACATGACTTATGGGTAAAGATGCGCAACCTCTGCAGAGTGTAAAACTAGTATACTAGCCGTGCTCACGGTCATGAGCGGCTCGGACCCTCACATGATTAATTATGGAACTTAAATTTAATTTGACATTTGCATCACATTTGGGATTATTTTATTATTACTTTTCTTTATTATTATTAAGGTTTGGTATTTATTTACACTTAGTAATTGCTAATAAAATTTTGACCAACTTATAAAAGCAATGTTCAGCTTCAGCCTCTGTTTCATTGATCAACCTTACACTTCATGAACTCCCACCTTTGGTGAGTTCATGCCACATTATTCCCCACGACTTGTTGAGCTACGAACATATGTGAGCTCACTCTTGCTGTCTCACACCTCCCACAGGAGAAGAACAGGTGGTTCAGGAGGAGCCACATGGCGAGGAGTTCGATCTGATCTAGGTGGCGTTTCTCAGTTGACATTGGCGCCAATGATCCTTAGTTCGTTTTATATTTATTCTTTTATTTTGTAATAAGACTTCCACTATGTAATAAGTACTTAAATGTTATTGACATTTATCTCTATACACTCTATTATTATATGTGTTGTCTTCTTGGCGCATGTATGAGATGCACCCGGCTTTGTTCCTTAAATCTGGGTGTGACAGAAGTGGTATCAAAGGAAATGTTGACTGTAGGACGAAACCTAGATAGAAATGGACAAACCCTTACCTACTTACCTTACTCTGATTCTTTCTTATCTTATCTTGATCCTGTCTCACCTTCTACTGTTCTACTCTGATCATTCTTACCTTTTCTACTCTAAGACAAGATGGATTTCACACCTTGGAATCCCTACCCCTATGACATTTTTAAGAGATAGGAGGCCTAAGACCAAACCAAAACTATTTTCTATATCTAAAAATGTTGTTTGATTGTTCTGATGATAAATGTCTGATTTGATTCTTTGACTGATTAAGATATTATATATGGACATCTTAGTATGTCCCACCATAGGGTAATGAATTAGCTATGATAGGTAAAACATTAATCTGCTTAGCTAATAAATCCCCCCAAAGTAACATGATTCGTAATTACTACCATGTCTACTGCTCTCTCTTACCATATGTATCTAACTCAGATGGTCAATACCAGGAGGGGTGGTGGAATTGATTTGCCTCCTAATCGACACACTCAAAGGATATATAGACAACCTCAGCCACAACCAGCAGAGATGAATCCTCCTAATCCTCCACTGATTGCAGCTCAGATGAGGGTGATGCAGCAAATGGCGGACACTATGGCTGATATGCGTGCCCAGATGCAGCAAGAACGCCATGAGATGCGTCAGGAAAGAGAAGAGATACGCCAAGAGTTGCGCCAGGAGAGGGAAGATATGCGTCAGGAGAGAAGGGCGCAACAATAGCAGCTGCAACAACAACTTCAACAACAGCAGCAACAGCAATAAGTGCCATTGCCTCCACCACCACCACCAGTTCCACCTCGTGATAAGCACCGAGAGTTTATGAGTCATAAGCCACCGACCTTCGCTAGCTCACCAGATCCACTTGATGCAGATGATTGGTTGAAGTCAATTGAGAAGATGCTCAACATCGCCCAATGCACAAACCGGGAGAAAGTTCTTTATGCCTCTAGTCGTCTGACAGGTCCTGCTGCTGACTGGTGGGATTCTTATACTGCTGCCTATGATGCTGCTGATACTATTACTTGGGCAGAGTTCAGTACACAGTTCAGGAACTACCATATTCCAGCTGGTATGATAAAGATCAAGAAGAAGGAGTTTCTGTCAATGAAGCAAGGCAACATGTCGGTCAGCGAGTATAGAGATAAATTCATTCAGCTGTCGAGATATGCTCCAGAGGAAGTTGCTGAGGATGAAAGAAAGCAGGAGCACTTCATTGAAGGACTTAATGGACCCCTACAGTATGCACTGGTTGCACACACATTTCCATCCTTTCAGAGGTTGCTGGATAAGGCTCTTGCTATTGAACACAAGCGTGTTCAACTGGGTGATTTGAAGAGGAAGGATATCTCGCAGGGACAGGGTAGCAGCAGTGTTCGTCCCCGCTACGTTTCACCACAGGGTACACCGACTCGACCAGGAGGACCACGCCCAGTTCAGTATGCTCCACAGGGGTCTCCATGGACACCTCCTACTCGTCAGGCTACTCCTACTGGCACCCCAACGAGGTCTACAGGACAGAAGACTGGCCCTACATGCTTCAAGTGCAGTCAGATTGGGCACTATGCTAATGCTTGTCCTATGGGAAATTCTGGTACACCAGCTAAGAACAAGCAACAGACTCCTGGCAAGGGATATTCTATCGCCAGGGTGAATCAAGTCAGCGTTGATGATACTCCTGATGGTGCTGACATCGTACTCGGTATGTTTTACATTAATGCCATTCCTGCAACCATACTGTTTGATTCTGGTGCTACACATTCATTCATGTCTGCTCGATATGCCAACACTAATGAGATACCCCTGCTAAATATGAGAAAACCAATGATAGTAATCACACCTAAAGGGCCTATTGAGGCAAATCAAATGACACGTAGATTAACATTATCAATTATGGGAAGAGAATTTGGAGCTATGCCTATAATATTAGAGGCCAGCCGTATAGATCTGATTCTTGGTATATCATGGTTAAGGAAGGCAAAGGCCATTATAGCGTGTGGTAAAGGTACTATAAAGCTCACTAGTCCTAAAGGAGAAACATTTCAAGTTAATATTGCGGTAACCACCTCATCCAAGCGTGCAATGTTCTCTATACCTGAGGAGTTTGTTGGTGACAACATCCGGGTGGTTAGAGATTTTCCGGATGTCTTTCCAGGGGAGTTACCAGGGATGCCACCAGATAGGGAAGTTGAGTTTGTGATTGATCTTTTACCTAGAACTGCCCCTATTTCTGAGCGACCATACAAGATGGCTGTAGAAGAACTAAAGGAGCTTAAGAAGCAGTTAATTGAGTTACAGGAAGCAGGGTACATTCGTCCGAGTTCCTCACCTTGGGGAGCACCGGTGTTATTTGTATAGAAGAAGGATGGATCACAACGAATGTGTGTGGACTATAGATCGCTTAATGATGTTACTGTGAAGAACAAGTATCCATTACCCCGTATTGAGGATTTGTTTGATCAGATGAGAGGAGCCAGGGTATTCTCGAAGATTGATCTCCGATCGGGATACCATCAGATGAAGATTAGACCATCAGATATTCCTAAGACCGCTTTCTCAACCCGATATGGATTATACGAGTTTACTGTTATGTCATTTGGATTAACCAATGCACCAGCTTATTTCATGAATTTGATGAATAAAGTGTTTATGGAGTATTTGGATAGATTCGTCGTGGTGTTCATCGACGATATCCTTATCTATTCTAAGAATGAAAGTGATCATGAAGAACATCTAAGGTTGGTGTTACAGAAACTACGAAATAATCAACTCTATGCCAAGTTTAGCAAGTGCGAGTTTTGGATTGACAAGGTGCCATTCCTTGGTCATATTATTTCTAATGGAGGAATAGCAGTGGATCCTGCTAAAGTGAAGGAGATAATGGAATGGAGAGTGCCCACTACAGTTACTGAGATTCAGAGTTTCTTGGGACTTGCAGGATATTATCGGAGATTTATTGAAGGATTTTCTAAGATTGCCAAACCCATGACCTCGCTTTTGGAGAAAGGAAGAGAATTCAAGTGGGATGAGAAGTGCCAAGAAAGCTTTGATCAATTGAAGGAGAGATTGATGTCACCACCAGTATTGATTATGCCAGATATACAGAAATGATTTGATATTTATTGTGATGCATGTGGCCAAGGATTGGGATGTGTGCTTATGCAAGAAGGACATGTGATCGCCTATGCATCTCGTCAGTTGCGGAAACATGAATTGAACTACCCCACTCATGACTTAGAGCTGGTAGCAGTCGTGCATGCTTTTAAGATTTGGAGACACTACATCATGGGAACCAAGTGCCAACTATACACGGATCATAAGAGTTTGAAGTACATATTCACTCAGAAGGATCTCAACCTTAGGCAACGCAGCTGGTTGGAGCTTATTAAGGATTATGATTTGGAGATTTATTACCACCCAGGCAAGGCAAATTTGGTTGCAGATGCCTTGAGTCGGAAGGAGCATGTTTACTCCACTTTCGTTGTCCAGCTACCCAATGAATTAGCAAGAGATTTTGAGAGGCTCAACCTGGGAATTGTTACACATACGGAAGGAGTTACCATTGAATTGGAACCCACCTGGGAGCAAGAAATTCGTAAAGGTCAGGTTGGTGTTGCTAAAATCCAGGAGATCAAGGGTCTGATAACAGAGGGTAGAGGCCCGGAATTCACAGAGGATGAGCAAGGCACGGTATGGTTCAAGAATCGGATCTGTGTTCCTGATATTGATAGTCTTCGGGAAACCATATTGAAGGAGGCACATGACTCAGTTTATTCTATCCATCCTAGGAGTACTAAGATGTATTTGGATTTGAAGCAAAAGTATTGGTGGTATGGACTGAAGAGAGATGTGGCTGCACATGTGGCTACGTGTGATGTGTGTCAAAGAGTTAAGGCTGAACACCAGAGGCCAGCCGGACTACTGCATCCACTGTAGATACCTGAGTGGAAATGGGAAGAAATTGGCATGGACTTCATTGTTGGATTACCCCGCACGTCTGCTGGATATGATTCTATATGGGTGATTGTGGACAGGCTAACTAAAGTAGCCCACTTTATTCCAGTGAAGACCACATATTCAGGAGCTAAGTTAGCAGAGTCGTACATGGCATAGATTGTATGCCTACATGGTGTGCCAAAGAAGATTGTGTCAGACCGGGGATCACAGTTTACCTCTCGATATTGGAAGAAGTTGCACGAGTCCTTGGATACTAGATTGAATTTTAGTTCGGCTTACCATCCCCAGACTGATGGGCAAACTGAGAGGACCAACCAAGTGCTGGAAGATATGTTAAGAGCTTGTGCCCTTAAGCATGGTGGAAGTTGGGATAAGAGTTTGCCTTATGCGGAGTTCTCTTACAATAATAGCTATCAGGCCAGTTTGAAGATGTCACCGTTTGAAGCTTTGTATGGCAGAAAGTACAGGACTCCACTGTATTGGGATCAACTGGTGAAAGGCAGTTGTTTGGTACTGAGATTATACAAGAAGCAGAAGAACAAGTCCAACAAATAAGGGAAAATTTGAGAACTGCACAATCCAGGCAGAAAAGCTATGCTGATACCCGGAGAAGGCTGCTTGAGTTTAAGGAGGGAGATTATGTCTATTTGAAGGTGTCACCACTGAGGGGTATGAGAAGATTCAAAGTCAAGGGAAAGTTGTCCCCTCGCTTTATTGGACCCTTCTTAATCTTAAAGCGAGTGGGAGAGGTTGCATATCAATTGGAGTTACCGGATCATCTTGCGGATGTTCATGATGTATTTCATGTATCTCAGCTGAAGAAATGTCTCAGGGTACCTGAAGAGCAGTTACCAATGGAGGGCCTTAGTGTTCAAGAGGATTTGACTTATGCTGAGTACCCCATCAAGATTTTGGATACTTTGACTCGTGTCACGAGGAATAAGGTTATAAAGATGTGCAAAGTGCAATGGAGTCACCACGGTGAAGATGAAGCAACTTGGGAAAGAGAAGAAGAGCTCCGTATAGATTATCCCCACCTTTTCCCTAGATCTTCCTAAATCTCGAGGACGAGATTATTTTTAAGGGGATAGGATTTGTAATACACAAAAGTGTATAAAAGGATTATATGGTGATATCCTTATTTTATGTGTCATATTTGCATCATGAAAAGAGCATACATGTAATTAAGAGGATTTAATCAAAACAAATGATTCTAAAATAAAATAAAGTACATCTTGTTGGAGTTTTATGTTTGTGCATTAAATAAAAAAAATAATAATATAAAAATGACTAGAAATTGGATTAAACCCTAAATTGAAAATTAGGTTTTGAAAATAAAAAGAAGAGAAATGATATAAAAATATAAATAATATAAATATATTTCTAAAATTTGTATTTTTCATTTCACAATATGATTTGATAATAAATTTGCACAAGGTTTGAAACTAAATTCGAATTCAAATTGACTTTAGAAATAAAGTAAAGAAAATGGGAGATAAAAAGAAAAGGAAAAGCAAAATCTAGTCTGTTGGGCTCCTCCCCTCAATTCGACCCATTTCCACACCCTCACTCCCGCCGGCCCAAACCCCCCCCACCACGCGCGCGCGCCATGTGTCTCTGTGGCGTGGGGCCCTTTCGTCAGCCGGGTGTTCCCTCGCGCCAGTCACCTCTAGGCGGGACCCACAGGTCTTCTTCCCCCAGACTCGCTCGCGGGCGCAAAAGAATGCGCGCGGCGCCCTCCGTGAATCCCGGCGAGCTTAGCCCACACCCTGGTCTCACAGAAGTTCATGCCTGCATTCTATAAGATGCGAGTCCATGAAACCCCACGTATATCTCTTCCCTTTTCGCTAACAGCCACCCAGTCGCACCTCGCGCGCCGCCTTTTCTCGCCGCCGCGGGGATTCTCCCTCTGCATCACCGTCCGAGCCGGGAAAAGCGACGTGGGAGCTCCATTAATACGCGTGGGCGCTTTTGAGGGCATCGTCAGGCAGGGGCTCGACCGGCGTCGACTGGAATTGTTCGTCGACACGTTCCTCTACCGCGGCATACGCTCCATCGGCGATTGGCGATTCTCCCCAATAACTACGGTAATAGCTACCTCCTGCTGGCTCGCCTTGTTCTTCTCCTGTTGGCGCATCATCGGGGCAGGGTAGTAGGGCATTGCCGCAGAGGGTAGTGCCCATCGTGGTTCAAGCGCCGCCGCGGATCCGCTCCACTCCGTGGCCAGGGTGGTACCATCAGTCAAACATTAAATTGGGGGCTCTATCGGGTTCGCCCTACCTTTGGCTTAGTGTAGCTTGGTTGGATTGGAAATTCGGGTTGGTTTGTGGCCGAATCGATGGTTCTCCGGCAAGCGGGTCGCCGTGAGGGTGTGTGCCGTCGCGCTCGGCAACCAGGGGAGAAGATGGTTTGCGCGCCGTTGGTTTCATAGGGAATGGCTGAGATGAGGCGCTGCGTTTTACCCTTCGCTCGGATTGATCCACACCATTGGATCCACATCGTGCGGGCACGGATAGATCTCGCTTTAATTAAATCCTCACCACAGATCTTTGAATCAACGGTGGATAGAGGCGTACCGGTTCGCGAGGACTGTGATTTAATCTGGACGCTCGGTCAGGGATCCAACGGCCGAGACTCGCCCGTATCCCTTCGCCGTGGCAATCTTTGTAAAGAGACCCCCTGCTTTCACAGAATAAACCCGCCGTCCAATTGCACTATTCTCTGAGTCTTGGAAAACTTACGCTAGAACCCCTGACTTTTCCAGAAATTGGCGCCCAGTCCAGAGTGGAATAAAAATAGCGAAATAATATTAGAAATTTGTTTTTAATGCAAAAACAAATCTAGAAACTTGTAAAATTCATAGAAATTCCATTTTTGGTCCAAATTGAGCCATTCCACTTTCTAAATTTTTGTAATATTAATCTTTATCACTTAGTGTCTCTGTTTTGACATGAAAACAGTAAGAAAATTAATTTCTCATCTAATCCTATTTTAATCACATTAAACCTTAGGAAATTCATAACTTGAAATCTATAACTCCAAATTTAATGATTCCAGTTCCAATAATCTCATTTTAATGTGTAGATTTTTACTGTATATTTTATTTGCATGTTTGATGTGATGTTAATTTATGCTATACTATGTATGTATTGTGCTGATGCGAGTAGACGAGCAAGCCACTGTGGAATCTGAGGTTCAGCAAGTAGAGGTAGCTGAGCAGGAGCTCATTGAAGGCAAGTTGAGCCCTTGATCACTTACTTTTTCCCAGCCATGTTCTTATTAATTATAATGATCTGTATAGGATAATTTTGATGGGATCCTTTAAGTTACCCCAGTTTTGGTTATCTTTATACCTTGTTCATCCCTGAAATATTTTTGGGTAGTACCTGCTATTGCTTTATGTGGATTGGGTATGGAGATACAACATTCATGATTACTCTTTTATTATCTTGTTATTATTACTGTTCATGTTAAGATCATTAAATTAATGGGAACATAGAGCGACCACCCGGGAAAACAGTGCTACCACAAGGGTTTAATGGGACGCCCTTGGCTGATTAACTAGAAAAGCTAGTGGAGGTCTTCCTTACCCGAAAGGGGCAAGGGCAGTAGGGGAGTGGTCAGTGTAGGGAGGTCCTTGGGTTGATTTTGCTGCGATGGCGGTCAGGCGAGGGATTCCTGCACTTGAGCTTCCTATAAACTGTAGCGGGATTTCTGAAGCTAGTGGAACTTTGTAAAGGCCTCGTAGTTTTACCCTGCCTCGCCTCCTCGGTAGAGGTGTATGGGATTGGCCGTCTCTTGACAGATGGGTAACATGACTTGTGGGTAAAGATACGCAACCTCTGAAGAGTGTAAAACTAGTATACTAGCCGTGCTCACGGTCATGAGCGGCTCGGACCCTCACATGATTAATTATGGAACTTAAATTTAATTTGACATTTGTATCGCATTTGGGATTATTTTATTATTACTTTTCTTTATTATTATTAAGGTTTGATATTTATTTACACTTAGTAATTGCTAATAAAATTTTGACCAACTTATAAAAGCAATGCTCAGCTTCAGCCTCTATTTCATTGATCAACCTTACACTTCATGAACTCCCACCTTTGGTGAGTTCATGCCACATTATTCCCCACGACTTGTTGAGCTATGAACGTATGAGAGCTCACTCTTGCTGTCTCACACCCCCCATAGGAGAAGAACAGGTGGTTCAGGAGGAGCCACATGGCGAGGAGTTCGATCTGATCTAGGTGGCGTTTCTCAGTTGACATTGGCGCCGACGATCCTTAGTTCGTTTTATATTTATTCTTTTATTTTGTAATAAGACTTCCGCTATGTAATAAGTACTCTGATGTTATTGACATTTATCTCTATACACTCTGTTATTATATGTGTTGTCTTCTTAGCGCATGTATGAGATGCACCCGGCTTTGTTCCTTAAATCCGGGTGTGACACATCACAAGAAGGATTAAGACCTCAGAGGAGTCAAACCACTCCTCCGAGGCCTCGGGGTCTACACCCGGCGGGTGCGCTCGCACGCACCCACCGGAACAAAGCATAACCGAGAAGGGCTGGTCCCCTTGCGAAAAATCCGGCAGAACCTCCAAGCGAGTATCTACACTGCCTTCGAGGCTCGAGGGCTACTGTTGGGGACCATAATTAGGGGTACCCCCAATGCTCCTTAATCCGGCTGAAAAACGTCTTCCGAACAAACCATAAACGACCGATAAAGCGCAGGCTTCGTCTACCAAGGGACGCGACCTCATCCGAGCCCAGCCTCAGGCAAGGACAGTAGTCCCGGATGAATTCACGCCTCGCCCGAGGGTCCCCTCAGTCAGCAGACGCACCCTCGGCTCGCCCGAAGTCCAGCGCAGGCAAGCTTTATCGTACAGCGACCTCGTCCGAATCGCCTTACCAACCGACCGTATCGCATGCGCATTTAATGTGGGGATCACCTGACACCTTATCCTGACACGCGTGCCTCAGTCGGCAAGGTCGAAGTGACCGCAGTCACTTCGCCCCCTTTACTGACCGTTCTGATAGGAAAGCAGCACTGTTCATCCCACTCTGGCAACTATGCCAGCCACCAGGGAAAGGCTGACAACAACAAGTCACGACCTCCCTCGAGTTCGGCCTCGGGCGCAACAGGGAGCTCTGCCTCGCCCGACCCCAGGCCTCGGCCTCAGCTTCAGCCTCGGGAGAAGGTCTCCACCTCGACCGACCCCGACCTCGACCTTAGCCTTGGCCTCGGGAGGAGGATCCCACCTCGGCCTCAGCCTCGGCCTCGGGAGAAGGACTCCGCCTCGCCCGACCTCAACCTCGGCCTCAGAGGAGTCGCCGCCTCGCCCGACCCCAGGCCTCGGCCTCAGCCTCGGCCTCGGGAGAAGGACTCCGCCTCGCCCGACCTCGGCCTCGTATCAGCTGCGCCACTGGGGATCCATCATTACCCTACCCTTAGCTAGCCGCCACAGGCTACGAAGGAACAAGACCGGTGTCCCATCTAAGTTACTCCGGTAACAGGTAATGATGGTTCCCTGCGTGCGCCCATGACGTCGGCTGCTCTCAACCCCCTACGGAAGCAAGGAAACGTCAGCAGGATCCATGCCGCACCATCAGCCATGCTTCTACAGGGCTTAAGGCACTTCTCTGACGGCCACGTTATTGCCTCTATAGGGCTCAAGGCACTCCTCCGACGGCCACGTTGGTACATCTACAGGGCTCAAGGCGCTTCCCCGATGGCCACATTATTATCTGTACAGGGCTCAGGGCAATTCCCTGCCAGCCACGTTAGCTCCAAGCTACACCCCCATTGTACAGTTGGGCATCTCCTTGTGTCTATAAAAGGGGGTGTCCAGGGCCCCCGGGGGGGGGGGGGGGGAGAAACGGGGGGAGAGAGAAAGCGACAAACGTGCAACACACGGACGCACAGCGCGGACGAGCGGAAGCAGGCAGAGTAGGAGAGACACGGTGGAGGCAGCCCCAGATGGCCCGCCTCAAGGCTGAACCCTCTCCTTCTCTCTCTCTCGCTCTCTCGCGACACTTGTAACCCCTACTGCAAGCGCCCCCTGGTGCAGGATAATATAAGCCTCATCCCACCGCTTGTGTTCCATCTTGCATCAACCCATCTGGACAGGGGCACGCGGCACTAAAATTCACTAGTCGGTCCGGCTGAGGGCCCCCCGAGTCCGAAACACCGACAGTTGGCGCCAAAAAGGGGGAACCCCCTCTGCGTCAAAATTTTCCTCGAAAAAGTCTTTTGCCGGAACGTCTTTCGAGCATTTCGACTGTGTCGATAACAGAATCCTAGAGATGAGCAAGAGAGACCGTAAGCGGCAAGGCCGACCGAGCCGAGGGACTCCTACGCCTCCGGGATACGGATACCTCACTCATCACCTTCCACGAAAAGGTAGCTCACGCTCGGATAAGCGATTCTGCTACCGAACAAGTCCTAACGCTCGAAAACTTTTCTACCAAAACAACTTTTGTGCCCTTTCGACTGCGTCGCTAACAGAATCCTAAAAACGACGAGAGAGCACGTAAGCGGCAAGGACGACCGAGCCGTGGGACTCCTACGCCTCCGGGATATAGATACCTCACTCATCACCTTCCGCGAAAAGTGACTCACACTCGGATAAGCGATTCTGCTACCGAACAAGTCCTAACACACGAAACAAGAGGAAAAGAAACATAGCTTTATAATCTGACAATAAAAATGTCTAGGCCCCAGCGGCCGCAAAATATATATGCATACTTAAAGCAAATTGTTCCTGCAGGCTCAGACACCGGCAGAGGGAGGGGCGGCACTCTCGGCGTCGTTTCCACCCTCGGCAGAATCCGGCCCGGCCTCAGACGGCGACACGGGCGGAAGGATCTCCACCTCAAAGGAGGAAGCCAGTGCCGCACTTGGGCCCTCGACGGCCGCGTCAAGCCTCTGGACCTTGGCTAAGACAGCCTCCTCTTCGTCGGGTAGGCAGTACCCCTCGCTGACCCGCTCCAGATCCACGTCGTAGTGGGAAGCGAGCACGGCGAAGGCCCGCCTAACACCATGGTGCAGCGCCCCGTGGAGTCTGCTGCACACATGGCCGCCCAAGGCCCACAGGTGACTCTGGGGGGAGCTACCCGAGGGGACGTCGTTGAGGCCAAAGGCCTGGCAGAAAGCCGAGATGGCCTCGGACATGGCCACACGGTCGACCTCCTTCTGCTCAGCCGCCTCGGCAAGCGCCTTGCAGTTCTTGACGGACTCGTTAAGAGCCGTATCGAACCCTGCAAATAGCCGGACAACATTCTTCAGACATAAGGAGAAGAATGGAGACGAAAACAAAGTCGCGAAGCGGGCAAAACATACCTTTGCCCTGAGCGGACGCCTCAGCTATCAGCTCCGTAGCCTCAGCCAGCTGACCCCCAAGGGCCTCAGCCCGGCTCATAGCCTCGGCAGCTTGGCTCCGAGACTGGTCCCGCTCGCCGATAGCCTGCCGAGCTCCAGCTGCCACTGCCGCATCTCCTCGGCCTAGGAAGCCACCTGCTCCCGGGCCGACAAAACCTCCGCTCATGCCGACGCCGCCTCTGTCCGCGCCGCCGCTGCCTCCGCCTTCAGCCCGTCGCAGAGCAACTGAAGGTCTGCCACCTCGGCGCTCTATTGGGCAAGGCGCTCATTGGCCTCGGCAAGCGTGGCTCGCTGGGATCGCAGCGACCTCCAAACATCGCTTTCGCGGCGAATGAACAGCGACTTGGCGGTGCTCGCGTCCGCGAGCTCCTGAGGAAGGAAAATGGGATGTCACAAAGAACGCCCTGGTCACGCAAGGTGTACGTCTAAGTCCTTACCTGGAAAACCCTGGGAACGTCCCTGGAAAGGGTTTCCATGGTCGACCGAAGAGACCTCATCGCCGCCTCGGTATACTCACGGAAACTATCCCGAGCCTTCTCCTCCAACTCATCGTTAAGGAGGAGGAGGGGCTCCGAGGTACCATGGCCCACCAGAACCGG
Source organism: Zea luxurians (assembly GCA_029449295.1). Lineage (NCBI taxonomy): Eukaryota > Viridiplantae > Streptophyta > Magnoliopsida > Poales > Poaceae > Zea > Zea luxurians. Next base: position 92,516,914 of record JAOPSE010000008.1, on the reverse strand, counting down.
AGCGGCTGCCCGCACCATTCATTGGGATTGAGCTACGCAGGGATAAGGCCGTTGCTCCCTAGGACAGGCCACGGTTCTACACGCCCGTCCACCAAGGCATTGACTCCCGCTAGGGCCATCGCTGATTCGCCCGCGGAACCGCCCGTCGCAGCGGACGTCGGGATGGTTGAGGTGTCACCGCCCATGGTCATTCCCGACCTCCCCGTTCTCGGCCACGAGGAGAGTGCAACCGTCGTTGTCGAGGCTGGTGGTCGGAGGCCCGCCACCTTAGCCGAGGAGAGGCCTAGTACGCTGACGGCGGTGGTACCTGACGTGTCGGCCGCAGGGGGACCCGATGCCTTGGTGGACGGGCGTGTAGAACCATGGCCTATCCTAGGGAGCAGTGGCCTTATCCCTGCGCAGCTCAATCCCAATGAATGGTGTAGGCAGCCGCTCCGGTTCTGGGGCCGCGGTAACTCGGAGCCCCTCCTCCTCCTTAACGATGAGTTGGAGGAGAAGGCTTGGGATAGTTTCCGTGAGTATACCGAGGCGGCGATGAGGTCTCTTTGGTCGACCATGGAAACCCTTTCCAGGGACGTTCCTAGGGTTTTCCAGGTAAGGACTTAGACGTACACCTTGCGTGACCAGGTCGTTCTTTGTGACATCCCATTTTCCTTCCTCAGGAGCTCGCGGACGCGAGCACCGCCAAGTCGCTGTTCATTCGCCGCGAAAGCGACGTTTGGAGGTCGCTGCGATCCCAGCGGGCCGCGCTTGCCGAGGCCAATGAGCACCTTGCCCAACGGAGCGCCGAGGTGGCGGACCTTCAGTTGCTCTGCGACGGGCTAAAGGCGGAAGCAGCAGAGGTGCGGATAGAGGCGGCGTCGGCACGAACGGAGGTTTTGTCTGCCCGGGAGCAGGTGGCTTCCCAGGCCGAGGAGATGCGGCAGCGGCAGCTAGAGCTCGGCCAGGCTATCGGCGAGTGGGACTAGTCTCGGAGCCAAGCTGCTGAGGCAGTGAGCCGGGCTGAGGCCCTTGGGGGTCAGCTGGCTGAGGCTACAGAGCGGCTAGCCGAGGCGTCCGCTCGGGCCGAAGGTATGTTTTGCCCGCTTCATGACTTTGTTTTCGTCTCCATTCTTCTCCTTGTGTCTGAAGAATGTTGTCCGGCTGTTTGCAGGGTTTGAGACGGCTCTTAACGAGTCCGTCAAAAACTGCAAGGCGCTTGCCGAGGCGGCTGAGCAGAAGGAGGCCGACCGTGTGGCCATGTCCGAGGCCATCTCGGCTTTCTGCTAGGCCTTTGGCCTCGACGACGTCCCCTCGGGTAGCTCCCCCAGAGTCACCTGTGGGCCTTGGGTGGCCATGTGCGCAGCAGACTCCGCGGGACACTGCACCACGGCATTAGGCGGGCCTTCACCGTGCTCGCTTCCCACTACGACGTGGATCTAGAGCGGGTCAGCGAGGGCTACTGCCTACCCGACGAAGAGGAGGCTGCCTTAGCCGAGGTCCAGAGGCTTGACGCGGCCGTCAAGGGCCCAAGTGCGGCGCTGGCTTCCTCCTTTGAGGTGGAGATCCTTCCGCCCGTGTCACCGTCTAAGGCCGGGCCGGATTCTGCCGAGGGTGGAAACGACGCCGAGGGTGCCGCCCCTCCCCCTGCCGGTGTCTGAGCCTGCAGGAACAATTTTCTTTAAGTATGCGAATGTCTTTTGCGACCGCTAGGGCCTAGACATTTTTATTGTCGGATTATAAAGCTGTGTTTCTTTTCCTCTTGTTTCGTGTGTTAGGACTTGTTCGGTAGAAGAATCGCTTATCCGAGCGTGAGCCACTTTTCGCGGAAGGTGATGAGTGAGGTATCCGTATCCCGAAGGCGTAGGAGTCCCTCAGCTCGGTCGGCCTTGCCGCTTACGTGCTCTCTCGTTGTTTTTAGGATTCTGTTAGCGACGCAGTCGAAAGGGCACGAAAGTCGTTTTGGTAGAAAAGTTTTCGAGCGTTAGGACTTGTTCGGTAGCAGAATCGCTTATCCGAGCGTGAGCTACCTTTTCGCGGAAGGTGATGAATGAGGTATCCGTATCTCGGAGGCGTAGGAGTCCCTCGGCTCGGTCGGCCTTGCCGCTTACGGTCTCTCTTGCTCGTCTTTAGGATTCTGTTATCGACGCAGTCGAAATGCTCGAAAGACGTTCCGGCAAAAGACTTTTTCGAGGAAAATTTTGACGCAGAGGGGGTTCCCCCTTCTAGCCCCTGAGGGAGAATCGGGCTTTGCCGAGGCAAGGCTGATCCTTCCTTGATGGTTAGACTTTATTTACGCATGCAAAGAAAGCGAGATACATGAACGACTTGAAACATTTTAAGGGTAAAAGCGACGTAGTTGTTCGATGTTCCAAGCGTTGCTGTAGACCTCGCCTTGATCGTTGGCCAGCTTGTATGTCCCGGGCTTCAAAATTTTGGCGATGATGAAGGGCCCTTCCCAGGGAGGGGTAAGTTTGTGGTGCCCTCGGGCGTCTTGCCGTAGCCGAAGTACCAAGTCTCCCACTTGGAAGTCTCGGGGCCGAACCCTTCGGGCGTGGTAGCGTCGCAGAGACTGCTGATACCGCGCCGAGTGTAGTAAGGCTACATCCCGAGCCTCTTCCAGCTGGTCCAACGAATCCTCTCGGCTGGTCTGGTTGCTTTGGTCATCGTAAGCCTTTGTCCTCGGGGAACCGTATTCCAAGTCCGTGGGTAAGATGGCCTCGGCCCCATAGACTAGGAAAAACGGCGAGAAACCCGTGGCCCGGCTTGGCGTCGTCATCAGACTCCAAACCACCGAGGGTAGCTCTTTTATCCACCGCTTGCCGAACTTATTGAGGTAATTGTAGATCCTCGGCTTTAGTCCCTGCAAAATCATACCGTTGGCGCGTTCCACCTGCCCATTCATCATTGGGTGCGCTACGGCGGCCCAGTCCACACGGATGTGGTGGTCCTCGCAGAAGTCCAGGAACTTTTTACCAGTGAACTGCGTGCCATTGTCGGTGATGATTGAGTTTGGGACCCCAAAGCGATGGATAATATTTGTGAAGAACGCCACCACCTGCTCGGACCTGATGCTAGTTAAGGGTCGGACCTCGATCCACTTGGAGAATTTGTCGATGGCGACCAGCAGGTGCGTGAAGCCCCCGGGTGCGTTTTGCAAGGGGCCGACGAGGTCCAGACCCCACACGGCAAATGGCCAAGTGATGGGTATTGTCTGCAAGGCTTGAGCGGGCAGGTGCGTCTGTCTTGCGTAGAATTGACACCCTCGGCAGGAGCGTACAATCCTAGTGGCGTCGGCCACTGTGGTTGGCCAGTAGAAACCTTGTCGAAAGGCGTTTCCCACGAGGGCTCGAGGTGCTGCATGGTGACCACAAGCCCCTGGGTGTATTTCTCATAACAGCTCTTGCCCTTGGGCAATGGATATGCATCGTTGGAGAATGCCTGAGGTGCTGCGGTGGTACAGCTCCTTTTCATCACCCAGTAAAACGAACGACTTGGCGTGCCGAGCCAGTTGCCGAGCTTCGGCTTTGTCGAGGGGCAGCTCTCCTCGGAGGAGATATTCCAGGTATGGGGTCTGCCAGTTCGGGACCGGTGTGACCCCATTCCGCTCCCCTTCAACGCGCAGGGCCTCACCCTCGGCGGTCGAGGGTACCTCGGGCTGGGGCAAGGCCTCCTCGGGCTCGGGCGCGTCGTCGAGTTTGATAGATGGTTGATATATATCCTTGGAGAAGACGTCCGGGGGAACTGTCATTCGCCCCGAGGCTATTTTTGCCAGCTCATCTGTGGTTTCATTGTACCGTCGAGCAACATGGTTGAGTTCTAGCCCGTAGAACTTGTCTTCCAAACGCCGAACTTCGTCGCAGTAGGCCTCCATTTTTTGGTCGCAGCAGTTGGAGTTCTTCATGACCTGGTCAATGACGAGCTGCGAGTCGCCACGAGCGTCGAGGCGGCGAACCCCTAGCTCGACGGTGATGCGCATGCCATTAACCAAGGCCTCGTACTCGGCCACATTGTTTGACGTCGGAAAATGGAGGCGTAGTACATAGCGCACATGTTTCCCAAGGGGTGAGATGAAGAGCAAGCCAGCACCTGCTCCTATTTTCATCAACGACCCGTCGAAGTACATGGTCCAAAGTTCGGGTTGTATTGGGGCCATCGGCAACTAGGTGTCAGTCCATTCAGCCAGGAAGTCGGCCAAGACTTGGGATTTTATGGCCTTCCGAGGGGCAAATGAGAGTGTTTCGCCCATGAGTTCCACTGCCCATTTCGCTATCCTACCCGAGGCCTCTCGGCTCTAGATGATTTCTCCCAGGGGAAAGATGACACCACAATAACCGGATGAGACTCGAAGTAGTGTCGTAGCTTCCGCCGTGTCAGAATCACTGCGTAGAGCAGCTTCTGGATTTGCGGGTAGCGGACTTTGGTCTCAGATAGCACTTCGCTGATGAAGTAGATCGGCCTCTGGATGAGCAGCGCGTGCCCTTCTTCTCGTCTCTCGACTACGATCGCGGCGCTGACCACCTGAGTGGTTGCAGCTACGTAGATCAAGAGGGCTTCTCCCGTAGCAGGGGGCACCAAGATGGGCGCATTTGTAAGGAGCGCCTTTAAGTTTCCGAGGGCTTCCTCGGCCTCGGGGGTCCAAGTGAAGCGCTCGGCCTTCTTTAAGAGGCGGTACAAGGGCAACCCTTTCTCACCGAGGCACGAGATGAAGCGGCTTAGAGCCACAAGGCATCCCATGACCCTTTGTACTCCTTTTAAATCTTTGATGGGCCCCATGTTGGTGATGGCCGCGATTTTCTCCGAGTTGGTTTCGATGCCTCGTTCGAAGACGATGAACCCTAAGAGCATGCCTCGGGAGACTCCGAAGACACACTTCTCAGGATTGAGTTTTATGCTCTTCGCTTTCAGGCAACTGAATGTTACCTCAAGGTCAGAGAGGAGGTCGGAGGCCTTTCTTGTCTTGACGACGATGTCATCGACGTAAGCCTCGACCGTTCTACCGATGTGTTCTCTGAACACATGGTTCATGCACCTCTGGTAGGTGGCACCTGCATTCCTCAAGCCAAATGGCATTGTAGTATAACAATACATGCCAAAAGGTGTGATGAAAGAAGTTGCGAGCTGGTCGGACTCTTTCATCTTGATTTGGTGATAGCCCGAGTAGGCATCGAGGAATGACAGGGTTTCACACCCAGCAGTGGAGTCCACAATTTGATCTATGCGAGGCAGAGGGTAGGGAACCTTCGGACATGCTTTGTTTAGACCAGTGTAGTCTACGCATATCCTCCATTTCCCACCTTTTTTCTTTACAAGCATAGGGTTAGCTAACCATTCGGAATGGAATACCTCTTTGATGAACCCTGCAGCCATCAGCCTGTGGACCTCCTCGCATATGGCTCTATGCTTTTCTTCATCAAAACGGCGCAGGGACTACTTCACGGGTCGGGCTCTAGCTCGGATGTCCAGTGAGTGCTCGGCGACATCCCTCGGTATGCCCGGCATGTCCGAGGGACTCCACACGAAAACTTCGGCGTTTGCGCGGAGAAAGTCGACGAGCACTGCTTCCTATTTGGGGTCGAGCTCGGAGCCGATCCTGACTTTCTTGCCAGCGTCGTTGCTAGGGTCGAGAGGGATAGACTTAACTGCCTCGGCAGGCTCGAAGTTGCCGGCGTGCCGCTTCACGTTGGGTGCCTCCTTGGAGAGGCAGTCCAGGTCGGCGATGAGGGCTTCGGACTCAGCGAGGGCCTCGGCGTACTCCATGCATTTCATGTTGCACTCGTAAGCGTGGCGGTACGTGGGCCCGACGGTGATGACTCCCTTGGGGCCAGGCATCTTGAGCTTGAGGTAGGTGTAGTTGGGGATGGCCATGAACTTGGCGTAGCATGGTCTTCTCAGCACCACGTGATAGGTCCCTTGGAACCCAACTACCTCGAAGGTGAGGGTTTCCTTTCGGAAGTTGGAGGGAGTTCCGAGGCAGACGGGCAAGTCAACCTGTCTGAGGGGCAGGATACGCTTTCCGGGTGCGATCTCGTGGAAGGGTGCTGCACTAGCCCAGATCTCAGACCGATCAACCCCCAAGAGCTCCAGGGTCTCAGCGTAGATGATGTTGAGGCTGCTGCCTCCGTCCATGAGGACCTTGGAGAGCCTAACGTTGCCGATAATCGGGTTGACAACGAGCAGGTACCTTCCTAGGCTCGGCACGAAGTCGGGGTGGTCGCCCTGGTCGAAGGTGATAGGCTTGTCGAACCAGTCTAGGTAGACTAGCGCTGCCACCTTTACCGAGCAGACCTCCCAGCGCTCTTGCTTGCGGTGCCGAGCCGAGGCGTTCGCCACCTGCCCACCGTAGATCATGAAGCAGTTGTGGACCTCGGGGAACTCCTCTTTCTTGTTGCCCCCCTTATTGTTGCCTTGGTCTTTACGACCTTCTGCCGAGGGTCCGGCCTTGTTGAAGTAGCGCCGGAGCATGTCGCACTCCTCAAGGGTGTGCTTGACGGGACCCCAGTGATAGGGGCACGACTCCTTGAGCATCTTGTCGAACGCGTCGGCCCCTCTAGGAGGCTTCTGAGGGTTCCTGTGCTCGGCAGCGGCGACGAGATTCGTGTCGACGACGTTGCGCTTTGCTCGCGCCTTCTTCTTGGCCTTCTTCTTCACGCCATGCTGGGCGGACGCCTCGGGGGCGTCTTCCTTCTGCCCTCCCTGAGGCTGCTTGTCTTTCCAGAAGATGGCTTCGACCGCCTCCTGACCAGAGGCGAACTTGGTGGCGATGTCCATCAATTCGCTCGCCTTGGTAGGAGTCTTGCGCCCCAGTTTGCTCACCAGGTCTCGGCATGTGGTGCCAGTGAGGAATGCCCCGATGACGTCCGAGTCGGTGATGTTGGGCAGCTCGGTGCGCTGCTTCGAAAACCTCCGGATGTACTCTCGCAGGGATTCCCCTGGCTGCTGGCGGCAGCTTCAGAGATCCCATGAGTTCCCAGGGCGCACGTACGTACCCTGGAAATTTCCAGTGAAAGCCTTGACCAGGTCATCCCAGTCGGAGATCTGCGCAGGAGGCAGATGCTCCAGCCAGGCCTGAGCAGCGTCGGAGAGGAAAAGGGGGAGGTTGCGGATGATGAGGTTGTCATCGTCCGCCCCTCCCAACTAGCATGCTAGCCGGTAGTCCGCAAGCCACAACTCTGGCCTTGTCTCCCCTGAGTACTTGGTGATGGTGGTTGGGGCTCAGAAACGGGCCGGGAACGACACTCGTCGTATGGCCCGGCTGAAGACTCGCGGACACGGTGGCTCGGGTGAGGGGCTTCAATCCTCCTCACTGTCGTAGCGTCCCCCGCGCCTGGGATGGTAGCCTCGGCGCACCTTCTCCTCGAGGCAGGCTCGATGGTGGTGGCGGTGTTGCTCGGCGCCGAGGCAATTCGGGGCTGCAGACGTCCCGTCCTGTGTGCGCTCGGTGTGGACCGAGGCCTCCCGCATGCGTCAGGAGGGCGATGCGCGATGCTCCGAGGGGTCTCCTCGCCTCCGGGAGACAGAGCTCTCGGCTTGTCGGATAACGACGTCTTCTAGGAGGCCCTTGAGCTCGCCCTGGATACGTCGCCCCTCGGTGGTGGATGGCTCCGGCATCGTCCAAAGCAACATTGCTGCTGCGGCTAGGCTCTGGCCGGCCCCATTGAAGGCCAGGGGCGGCATCGCCCTGGCATCGTCAACAACGCGGCGCTGGACGTCCTGGGCCCGATGACACGCTCCTCCAGCGAGTGCCTGGCCTGCACACTCCTACTCGATGTTTTGCCGGAGCTGCACAAGTCGCCCCGCTTCTTCGTCGAGCTTGGCCTGCATCTCGCGGAGTTGCTCAAGCTGTGTGTCCTGACCCCCCATAGGGACTTGGACCACAGCTAGCTCCCGCAGGATCTCAGCGCGAGACGCAGGTGCAAGGGCGCCGTCACTTCCTGGCATGCCAAGGTGGTTCTCTCCGTCGTGATCCTCCTGATCGATGTGGAAGCACTCGCGAGTTGGGTCGCAACCCTCGTCGTCGAGGCTGTGGCCATCATCAGAGCCGCCGGAGAGGCAGTGGTCACATGTAGACATGAAGTCGCGCATGGCACTAGGATCATGGAGTCCGGAGAAATCTCAACTGACGTCGGGGTCGTCCTCTTCCTCGGAACCCACGGGTCCGGAAGTTGAGACAGCCGTCAGTCGGTCCCAAGAGGACCACAAATGGTACCCCGGAAGGTCAGGATATGCCCTTGCGAAAGCGCTCACCGAAGCGGGGTCGTTTGGTGGATCGAAACTGAATCTAAAGGGAACAGGGTGGAAAACGGACGGTACCTTTTGGTCGATGGACGGTGGTGAAGTCGCGTCGGGGACGGACTGCACCGTTATCGCAGGTACGAGGCTAACGCCCAGCAAGTCCTTCGTGAGGGTGCTGGCATCATCAGTCCGCTTGGGGCTGGCACGTTGCGGGGAAGCGACACCCATCGTTGTCTCAGGTGCGAGGATAACACCCGACATGTCCCCCGTAGGGGTGCCGGTGTCATCGATTCGCTCTGGTTTGACAGCTGATGAGGTGTCGCCTCCTTTCTGGCCACGGTTGCCCCGTCTCCGTCTCCTCCTGCAAGGAGGGTGGTGGGGTTGACCCAGGTGTCCCTCTTCCACCGCAGGGAGATGCCGTCGTCGAGTTCGCCTCCGCCGGGCGAGCCATCGACCGTCATCGTTGTCATGCTGCGGAGGGAGCAGTACCATGTTGTAGCTGCCGTCGAGGGACATGAACTCGAGACTTCCGAAGCGGAGCACCGTCCCGGGCTGAAGAGGCTGCTGAAAGCTACCCATCTGGAACTCAACGGGAAAGTATTCGTTAGCACGCAGCGTTCCCCTACCTGGCGCGCCAACTGTCGGTGTTTCGGACCTAGGGGCCCTCAGCCGGACCGACTAGTGAATTTTAGTGCCGCATGCCCCTGTCCAGATGGGTTGATGCAAGATGGAACACAAGCGGTGGGATGAGGCTTATATTATCCTGCACCAGGGGGCGCTTGCAGTAGGGGTTACAAGCGTCGCGGGAGAGCGAGAACGAGAGAGAGAGAGAGAAAGAGAGGGTTCGGCCTTGAGGCGGGCCGTCTGGGGCTGCCTCCACCGCGTCTCTCCTACTCTGCCTGCCTCCGCTCGTCCGCGTCGTGCGTCCGTGTGTTGCATGTTCATCCCTTTCTCTCTCCCCTCGTTTCTCCCCCCCCCCGAGGCCCTGGACACCCCCTTTTATAGACACAACGAGATGCCCAGTTGTATAATGGGGGTGTAGCTTGGAGCTAACGTGGCTGGCAGGGAAGTGCCCCGAGCCCTGTACAGATAATAACATGGCCATCGTGGAAGCGCCTTGAGCCCTGTAGATGTACCAACATGGCCGTCGGAGGAGTGCCTTGAGCCCTGTAGAGGCAATAACGTGGCCGTCGGAGAAGTGCCTTGAGCCCTGTAGAAGCATGGCTGATGGTGCGGCATGGATCCTGCTGATGTTTCCTTGCTTCCGTAGGTGGTTGAGAGCAGCCGACGTCATGGGCGCACGCGGGGAACCATCATTACCTGTTACCGAAGTAACTTAGATGGGACACCGGTCTTGTTCCTTCGTAGCCTGTGGCGGCTAGCTAAGGGTAGGGTAATGATGGATCCCCAGTGGCGCAGTTGATACGAGGCCAAGGTCGGGCAACGCGGAGTCCTTCTCTCGAGGCCGAGGCTGAGGCCGAGGCCTGGGGTCGGGCGAGGTGGCGACTCCTCCGAGGCCGAGGTTGAGGTCGGGCGAGGCGGAGTCCTTCTCCCGAGGCCGAGGCTGAGGCCGAGGCGGGATCCTCCTCCCGAGGCCAAGGTCGGGGTCAGTTGAGGTGGAGACCTTCTCCCGAGGCCGAAGCTGAGGCCGAGGCCTGGGGTCAGGCGAGGCGGAGCTCCCTGTTGCGCCCGAGGCCGAACTCGAGGGAGGTCATGACTTGCTATTGTTAGCCTTTCCCTGGTGGCTGGCACAGTTGCCGGAGCGGGGTGAACAGCGCTGTTTTCCTGTCAGAATGGCAGTAAAGGGGGCGAAGTGACTGCGGTCACTTCGACCTTGCCGACTGAGGCACGCGTGTCAGGATAAGGTGTCAGGCGATCCCCGCATTAAATGCGCATGCGATGCGGTCGGTTGGTAAGGCGATTCGGACGAGGTCGCTGTACGACAAAGCTTGCCTGCGCTGGACTTCGGGCGAGCCGAGGGTGTGTCTGCTGACTGAGGGGACCCTCTAGCGAGGCGTGAATTCGTCCGAGACTACTGTCCTTGCCCGAGGCTGGGCTCGGATGAGGTCGCGTCCCTTGGTAGACAAAGCCTGCGCTTTATCGGTCGTTTATGGTTTGTTCTGAAGACGTTTTCAGCCGGATTAAGGAGCATTGGGGGTACCCCTAATTACGGTCCCCGACAGGTTCCTTGCTTTATTTATGTGCTAGTAGACCGGACATTATGCTTAGTGTATGCATGTGTGCTAGATTTCAATCCGACCCCAAGGAATGTCACCTTGTGGCCGTTAAGCGAATTCTTAGGTATTTAGTAGCTATGCCTTGCTTCGGGATCTGGTATTGAAAGGGGTCTACCTTTGACTTAATTGGATATTCAGACTCCGATTATGCTGGATGCAAGGTTGATAGGAAGAGTACATCAAGGACGTGCCAATTCCTAGGAAGGTCCCTGGTGTCTTGGAGTTCAAAGAAACAAACATCCGTTGCCCTATCCACCGCTGAGGCCGAGTATGTTGCCGCAGGACAGTGTTGCACGCAACTACTTTGGATGAGGCAAACCCTCAAGGACTTTGGATACAATCTAAGCAAAGTCCCACTCCTATGTGAAATGAGAGTGCAATCCGCATGGCGGATAATCCTGTTGAACACAGCCGCACTAAGCACATAGACATCCGGCATCACTTCCTGAGAGACCACCAGCAAAAGGGAGATATCGAGGTGTACCATATTAACACCGGGAACCAGCTAGCCGATATCTTCACCAAGCCTTTAGATGAGAAAAGGTTTTGCAGGTTGCGTAGTGAGCTAAATGTCTTAGATTCGCGTAACTTGGATTGATCTATAGCATACCTGCGTTCTATGCCTTTGATCATGTTACTTTATACATTTATGTAATTTGTTGCTTATTTATGGTGCTCAAGTTGTGCAAGGGATCCCCGGACCTCGCAAGTCCATGTGTGAATGATGCACATATTTAGGGGGAGCTATGCTACAACTTGACCCTTTGAGACTAATCTGTTTGCTTGAGTATACTTGATGTAGTCTCAAAGGTGCATTGAAAAGGAAAATGGACTTGGACATTGCAAAGACTTCCACTGCACTCCGGTATTGGTGTATTTAATTCCAAGTTCATACTTATGCTCTTATTGCCTTTTTGATCTAAATTGACAATTTTGGTGAGGCAATGGGGTTAAAGGGCCAAGAATGATCCCGTTTTAGTGCTTAATGCCAAAGGGGGAGAAATTAAGGCCAAAGCAAATGAATCAGCTACCACTTGTGAATTTTGAAAACAATAGAGTTAGAACTTTTGATTTGTCCAAAATACTCTTATTGTAAAATTTGGTCTCTTGTGGGGGAGAATTTATGATTATGGGAAAAGGGGGAGTTTTTGGCACTTGATCAATTTCACTCTTGGATTATCTCTCTTTATGCCCAAACAAGTGAGTTTGACTTAGAGATAAGGAAAATGAATTTGATTTGCAAAAACAAACCAAGTGGTGGCAAAGAGCGATCCAAATATGCCAAATTATAGTAAAAAATAATTTGGTATTCAATTGCATTGATATTGCACTTCTTTTGGTTGCTTTTGGTTGTGTTGGCATAAATCACCAAAAAGAGGGAGATTGAAAGGGAAATGTGCCTTTGGGCCATTTCTATAATGTTTTGGTGATTAAGTGCCCAACACATATTCTCTAAGTTCTAAATGTGCCAAAGATTGAAAAAGTGCAAATCAAGACATGAGAAATGTTTCTAGACTTAGTGCATTTGCTTTTGAATACTAATGAAGTTATCTAAGTGTTAGAAATAGAGAAAAGAAGAAAAAGAAAAGGATTGCAAAAGACTGGCTGTGTGCAGCCGAAGCTCAGCTCAGTCTGGCACACCGGACTGTCCGGTGGTGCACCGGACAGTGTCCGGTGTGCCAGACTGGACTCCGATGAAAAGGCCGCTCTCGGGAAAAGTTCAGCGACGTACGGCTATAATTCACCGGACTATCCAGTGGTGCACCGGACTGTCTGGTGAACCAACGGTCGCCAGCGTAACGGTCGGCCACTCAATTCGTGGGCGCGCGTGGCCCGCACCAACGGTCGGCAGGGGGCACCGGACTGTCTGGTGTGCACCGGATAGTGTCCGGTGCGCCAACTGGCCCGGAGCTGCAACGGTCGTCTGCGCCAGAAAAGGAAGGAGATCGGCACCGAACCGTCTACAGTGACTGTCCGGTGCGCCACTCGACAGAAGGCAAGGATGGCCTTCCTTGTTGGCCTCCGACGGCTCCTAGCTGCCATGGGGCTATAAAAGGGACCCCTAGGCGCATGGAGGAGATACACAAGCATTTACTAAGCATCCTAAGGCATCCAGACTTCGTTCCCGCACATTCGTTTTAGATTTGAGCTCTATTCGAGTCAAGGACTCCCTGTGTTGTCATTTGAGCTCAAGTCTTCTCTTGTGTGCGTGGGTGTGCTGCGATTTGTGTCTTGTGTGTGTTGCTCATCCGAACCTTACTCCGTGCTTTCATTGTGATCTTTGTTGTAAGGGCGAGAGACTCCAATCTTGTGGAGATTCCTCGCAAACGGGAATAATCATCTAAAGGAAAAACCGTGGTATTCAAGTTGATCATCGGATCACTTGAAAGGGGTTGAGTGCAACCCTCATCCATTGGGACGCCGCAACGTGGAAGTAGGCAAGTGTTACTTGGCCGAACCACAGGATAAAAATTGCATGTCTTGTGTTGATCTCTCTGTGATTGTTTTGTCCAAAAGAACCCACTTCTCAACTACTTAGTTGCACTAACAATTCTATAACCAAGTGTTGTGGCTATTTAGTGTTGAATTTTTACAAGATCACCTATTCACCCCCCTCTAGGTGCTCTCAATTATATTAAAGGCACATTGCTTCATTAGTAACGAATAAAAGTATTCTTACGTAATCAACTTTATAACAAATCCACCAGTAAAGATCCCTTACAATTGACTAGTTGATCATGTGCCTAGAATTTGTCATAGTCATGGAACTCTTGGTGTCTATATGTTCTTAACCTTCTGTGTAGTATGAGTACATAGAGGTGGGTGAAAAAAAAGGCAAGGGTGAGTTCTTTCACACTAAACATGTACTTCACTTTGGGATAAGTGGACTGGTTGTATAGTAGGCCAGCTCATATGGTGGCTTTTAGTTGGTCAAGTTTTAATTTAAAAATAAAGAGGACTAATTCCATTTTTGATAAAACCTTTATCATGGTGAATGGTAGTTATAGTCCAGTAACTACAAATGTCATTGCATCTCACAACGAACCATTCACCACATCTCATGGTGAACCCTTTATAAAACCATCATGACCATCCACCCATGTCCTTTCATCTTTGTAAACACTAATATGTGAGGAGCCTAAGACCGCTCTTAACCGTGACATTGGTTATTAATCGGTTTTACACTCTATAGAGGTTGTATAGCTTTACTCGTAAGTCATGTTACCCATTTGGCAGGGTTTGTGAGGCCCTTCACCTCTTCTAAGGAAGTGTTGCAGGGTTCACTATAAGACCTTTACAAAGGCCCCCCTATGCATATTAATATCATGAAATAATATTTGGAAGCGATTTCCTATAACTCTCCACCCTTTCCTTGAAATTAAGCAATCCATAGGCATCATCCATAATATCAAGCCAAGCGTAGGTGTGTCCAAAGAGTCTTCTCACATCCCCATCTATCATGCTAATGCCCAAACATATTTTTCTAATTATTTGTCAAGACCAGAGGCCATATAGTCCTTATGGTTGTATTGTTTTCTTCGGTGGTCATTTAACAAACTGGTCCTTAGGGTGAGATACTTGAGCAATCCAAAATCCTATGCTCAAGTCCCCACTTTCCATGTTGCTAAAAAGACAACTTCTATACATCTTGTTTTAGTAAAACATTAAAATCGTAAACTCATTTTTGCAAGTATAGCACTAGCATCACCTATGAAAATTCCCAATCCCTAGTGTAATAAAGGACATCATGGTCAATAGCTAGGTAGGTCCTACTAGGAACAATAACTTCGCCAAAAGTAGTAATTAATACTAAATGTAGTGGGGTATAAGATAATTGAATACTTGTCTTCTTCAGGGTTGTTGGGGTCCTCAAAGGTGAGACCCTCTATGTGGTTACAAATCTCTGAGCCTACTCGCATTCACACAACAAACATGGGCAAAAATAAGAAACAATACACCACACATGAAAACATGGCATGCAATAGTTTTTAGAATTATTTTTCTTCACGAATACAATTTATTTGAGACCAAAACCATTTAATTTGAGTTAAATGAATTTGTTATTATATTGATTTTAATTCATTTTAGGTAGTAAAGGTTATTTATCTAATTATTCATAAAGCTCAGGGTCTAAAAAATATATTTTAAGTCCCTAGAAACAATTGGGATGGAATGTGGGTTGTTTTCACTAAATAGAGGGTATCTTTTGCAAAAGTTGTGCTGTCAGCAAGGGCTGGCCAAGCGTTGATCGGTGTGTCTAGTTCTCTGGCTGTTAGATCTTATGTGGACGCTTTAGATTAGAATATAATAGAGAGTGTTTGGGTGATGGGGTCATGGTGGTGTTCATCCTCCATGGCAGCGTACTCATCAGTGATGTTAGACCAGGCGCTACAGGGTTCTACTAGTGTTGTGGCTCGCCGCTAAGCCATTGTCGGCCACGACGAACTCATTGGGCACAAAATCAGAATAAAGGGTGAACCGAAAGTGCTCGGATAACGGCAATGGTGTTCGTGGCAGCCAAAGGAACTCTAGTGAGCAATTTTCTACTACTCAGGCCGTACTCTAGCGATGGGAGGGGTGTGACAGGGTTAGTACCTGCTGGTGCACCTCCTAGTGCTGAGTAGAGAAATAGGGAACAACTAGAGATAAATCATCAATGACTAGGCGACATGCCATGGATCAGGGCACCATAGTCCTGGAAGACGAGGACAATAGATTTGATGCTAAGCCTTATTACAGATGTATTGAATGCCGGCAAAGGTGATGGCACCAGAGACAAGGACAAAAGGCTCGGGTGACGGGGTGAGGACGAAATGCTCCTTGGGAGCTTGGGAACAACAACAATGGCGCTATTGGCAAGGGGTGAGGTGTTCTAGTGGCTGTGAGCTCAAGGTGAGATGAGCAGGGGGTGCGGAGGTGTCTATTTTGTAGCCCGATGCCACTGATTAAGACGGAAAGTCGATGGGAAGGGCGGTGTAGATGAGGAGGTGATGACGACCATCATGATGTTCTTAGCATTGATGGGCATAATTAAGAGGGGACCAGGTGAGGATAAAGGGCTTTAGATGTTGGGTGAAACCTCTACTGTGGCATACGAGCATGGGGAGTCCTGTTGAGCTTTGTGTGGGTTTAAATATCGATGAGATGTCCACTGTTAACACAGAAGTCGAGCCCTAGGTTAGTGATGACAAGCTGTTGGATCTTTTATGGGCTTGACCCATTTATTGAATAAACTCTAAGGTGTGTAATGGTGGAGAATACCAATAGTACCACATTGGAAGTCCAAGGGTCTTTTGCCTTGACTTATATGGTGAGATTTATTCCACTTAACTTGAGAAGTCAAGAAATGGACAAGGGCGTGCCACACGCGCGCGCGCCGCCGCCGGCCGGGCCAGGCGTGGCGTTTGGCGTGGCGTGGCGTGGCGAGCGGGCGTGGTGTGGTTTTAGCACTCACTAACCGCGTACGTCAGCCGAGTGACCCTGTCTCTTAGTCAGCCAGCCGAGTGACCCTTCCCCTTCAGCTGGCCGACTCATGGCATGACTCGGCGAGTGCTGGCCGACTCATGGCATGACTCGGCGACCTTTCTCCTTCAACTTCCCACCACTTTCAGAATCACAGTCCAGCCGCCTACTGAGGGTATTTCCATCTCGTGACTCTGCGCGCACAGAGAAGCGAGAGGGCAGGTGCCTCCGAAGCCGGTGCCGTTCGAGACCTTGCACGGGGGATCGGCAATTAGGTTTTTGGGGAGCGTCTACGCGACTGCCCAAACATCTACGACATGACAAAGGAAGTTGGACAAGGATCTGGATCAGAGCGCATGGGAGGGTATGATCAGTTTATTTTCTTACTGTTTGCATTCTACAGATTATATATGTTTTATATATGCATTTGTACTGTTTCATATATAGCAAAGAGTTTATCTCATCTGTTCTGTTACCTTATAATGTGTTATATCTGTTTGTTTTAATTTTACAATCATGTTGTTTATGTTTCTATTTGTTTATTTTCAATTGTTCAGTCAGTTTACATGTTTATCGTATTTATATGATTTATATAATTCATATGCTTTATGTTCTCATGATCCATATTGTTATGGATATATTTGAGAAAGTGATTTCTATGATTAATTATATTTTATATGTCATCATCATAATGTTAATTTATGGAATTAAAATGATATGGAAAATGCCTATAATTCTAACAGTCCAAAAACCTAATGTTAGGCATTTTTCTGTCAGAGGTTTTGCTGCTGTGCTAAAGCCTGATCCTTTTGATGGTAAAAACTTCTTGATATGGAAAGCTAAGATGGAATTGTGGCTGACTGCAATGTCTTGTTTTCATGCCGCTGAGGGCAAGCCTGCCAACTTACCTCCTGAGGATGAGGCTAAGTTTAAGGCTGAAGACAACCTCTTTCGAGGTGCAGTGATTAGCGCACTTGACACAAAATTCCAGAAAAGCTATATCATCCTTCCCACGGGGAAAGAGCTGTGGGATGCTCTTGTTGGAAAGTTTGGAGTTACTGACGCTGGTAGCGAGCTGTATCTCATGGAGCAGCTGTATGACTACAAGATGGTTGAGAACCGATCTGTAGTGGAACAGGCTCATGAGTTTCAGGCACTAGCTAAGGAACTCGAACTTTTTCCTTGTCCTTTGCCTGACAAGTTTGTGGCTGGCGGCATAATCGCCAAGTTGCCACCTTCTTGGAAGGACTTTGCTACCTCTCTCAAACATAAGAGACAAGAGTTCAATGTGGAGGAGCTCATTGGTACTCTTGATGTTGAGGAAAGGGCTAGATCAAAGGACAATGGAAAAGGTGTGGAGACCTCTACTGCTAATGTGGTGCAGAAGAGAAACTTCCGCAAGTTTAACAAGAAGAAAAACCAGAACAAACTAGAGAACGCAAATAAACCTGTTCATACAGCACAGTTTAAAAAGAAGAACAACAACAACAAGGGAAAGGGAGGTTGCTTTGTCTGTGGCAGTGATCAACATTGGGCTAGAGAGTGCCCTGATCGCAAGTTCACACAGGACAAGAAATCAGCTAATGTTGTAACCACTGAAACTGGAGATGGAACATCTGGGTATGGTAATTCTTTACCATTTGTTCTCTCAGTTTGTAATTCACCTGAGTGGTGGATGGACAGTGGTGCAAATATTCATGTGTGTGCTGATGCCTCTATGTTCTCCTCCTACCAGGTCGGGAGGTCTGGCGCCTTGTTAATGGGAAATGGGTCGCATGCTCATGTTCTTGGTGTTGGTACGGTCATTCTGAAGTTTACTTCGGGAAAGACGGTGCCATTGAAGAGCGTGCAGCATGTGCCCTCTATCAAGAAGAATCTCGTTAGTGCTTCTATGCTATGTCGAGATGGCTACAAAGTTGTTCTTGAGTCAAATAAATGTGTTGTGTCGAAACATGGTACTTTTGTTGGTAAAGGATATGACTGCGGAGGGTTGTTCCGCTTATCACTGCATGATGTGTGTAATAAACTGGTGAATTCTGTTCATTTTTCTGATGAGTCAGATTTATGGCATTCACGTTTTTGTCATGCAAGCTTTGGCTGTCTTATGCGGTTAGCAAATATAAATTTAATTCCTAAATTTAATTTGGTCAAAAAGTCTAAGTGCCATGTGTGTGTTGAATCAAAACAACCCCGCAAACCTCACAAGGCTGCTGAGGCGAGGAGTTTGGCACCTCTAGAACTTGTTCATTCTGATCTGTGCGAGATGAATGGAATTTTGACCAAAGGTGGTAAAAGATACTTTCTCACTTTTATAGATGACTCCACTAGATTTTGTTATGTGTATCTCTTAAAAACAAAAGATGAAGCGTTCAATTATTTTAAGGCCTATAAAGCTGAAGTTGAGAACCAACTTGAGAGGAAAATAAAACGGTTAAGGTCTGATCGAGGTGGAGAATATTTCTCTAATGTGTTCGATGAGTTCTGCGTGGAACATGGTATTATTCATGAGAGGACACCGCCATTCTCACCACAATCCAATGGGATTGCTGAAAGGAAAAACCGCACTCTAACAGATTTGGTGAATGCCATGTTGAGTACAGCGGGATTATCCAAGGCATGGTGGGGTGAGGCGATTTTGACAGCATGTCATGTCCTGAATAGAGTTCCAACAAAGAACAAAGAGATCACTCCATTTGAGGAATGGGAAAAGAGAAGAGTAAATCTCTCGTATTTGCGCACTTGGGGTTGCTTGGCTAAAGTGAATGTGCCAATCAACAAAAAGCGTAAACTTGGGCCTAAAACTGTTGACTGTATATTCCTTGGGTACTCTTTTCACAGCACTGGGTATAGGTTCTTAATTATAAAATCTGATGTGCCTGATATGTATGTTGATACTATCATGGAATCAAGAGACGCAACATTTTTTGAGAATGAGTTTCCCATGAAGAATACACCTAGTGATACAAGTCATGAGACTATAATTCCCCATGAGCACGAACTGTCGATTCCTATAGATCATGCTGAGGATTCTCACGTGCACATCCCTGAGGAGGATGACACTATAGTCACTCGAAAGAGCAAGAGACAGAGGGTTGCAAAATCCTTTGGTAATGACTTTATAGTGTACCTTGTGGAAGACACACCATCTACCATTAGTGAGGCATATTCCTCTTCTGATGCTGACTTATGGAAGGAAGCAGTAAGGAGTGAGATGGAATCTATTATGTCTAATGGAACTTGGGAGGTCGTTGACCGTCCTTATGGTTGTCAACCTATAGGTTGCAAATGGATCTTCAAGAAAAAGCTTAGGCCTGATGGTACAATTGAGAGGTACAAGGCAAGGCTTGTGGCCAAAGGATATACCCAAAAGGAGGGTGAAGATTTCTTTGATACCTACTCACCAGTGGCTCGATTGACTACGATTCGCACATTAATAGCCGTGGCAGCCTCTTATGGTCTTATCATTCATCAGATGGATGTTAAGACAGCTTTCCTTAATGGAGAGTTGGATGAGGAGATCTACATGGATCAGCCAGAAGGGTTCATTGCGGATGGTCAAGAGAACAAGGTGTGCAGGTTGATAAAATCATTGTATGGCCTAAAACAAGCACCTAAGCAATGGCATGAAAAGTTTGATAATACTCTTACAGCAGCTGGCTTTGTTGTAAATGAATCTGACACGTGTGTATACTATAGATATGGTGGGGGTGAGTCTGTTATGCTGTGCCTTTATGTTGATGACATCTTGATCTTTGGATCAAATCTCAATGTGATTGAGGAAGTTAAAAGTCTTCTATCGAGCAATTTTGAGATGAAAGATTTGGGAGAGGCTGATGTCATTCTAAACATCAAGCTTGTTAGAGAAGCTGATGGTGGGGTAACCTTGTTACAATCCCATTATGTGGAAAAGGTATTGAGTCGCTTTGGTTTTAGTGACTGTGATCCTGCTCCAACACCTTATGATCCTAGTGTGCTATTAAGAAAGAATCGGAGAATAGCAAGGGATCAATTGACATACTCCCAGATCATTGGCTCGCTCATGTACCTTGCAAGTGCAACAAGGCCAGACATCTCTTATGCTGTGAGTAAGCTAAGTCGGTTTGTGTCGAAACCAGGAGATGATCACTGGCGTGCTCTTGAGAGAGTGTTGCGGTATTTGAAAGGTACTATGACATACGGTATTCATTATACCGGAAACCCAAAAGTGCTGGAAGGCTATTGTGATGCCAACTGGATTTCTGATACTGATGAGCTTTATGCCACAAGCGGATATGTGTTTCTGTTTGGAGGTGGCGCTGTTTCCTGGAAGTCTTGCAAGCAGACTATATTAACGAAGTCTACAATGGAAGCAGAACTCGCAGCATTAGACACTGCTGGGGCTGAGGCCGAGTGGCTTCGTGATTTCCTATTGGACTTACCGGTAGTTGAAAAACCGATACCGGCTATTTCCATGAACTGTGACAATCAAACTGTGATTACAAAGGTTAACAGTTCTAGGAATAACATGAAGTCTACAAGGCATGTTAAGAGGAGATTGAAATCTGTCAGGAAGTTGAAAAACTCCGGAGTTATAACTGTGGATTATATCCACACATCGAATAATCTGGCAGATCAATTCACTAAGGGTCTATCACGCAATGTGATAGAAAGTGCATCGAGGGAAATGGGTATGAGACCCATGTGAGATCTACTCTAGTGGTAACCTGCTCTATGCAATCGGAGATCCCGTGAAGTAGAGTGGAGAAACAAGCTAGGAGTAGATTGTGAGGAAAGATCCCTTCTTTAACTCATTTCTGATGCACATCTTTCCTATCTGTAAGGCAGGATGGTTTTTACCTTAATGTATTCCAAGAGTCTTATAAAGGTGAGATGTTGTCCTACAGAACATCTTTTGAGGAATACACCTATATGAGTCAGACTGCTGGTCACAGTCTATGGGACTTGGGTAATCCCTAAATACTCATGAAAGGCACTGAAGTGTGACTTATATGCTTCTAAACAGCGAGAATACCCTTTTGCAGCCAAGTATCAGCAAAGTATTTGAGTGAATCTTATTTCGCACAAAACTGTCAATTCAAGGCATAGTCCATTGTTCAGTTGTGAATGAGTGAAACTCTTATTCTAGATGGATGTTCAACTTAACAGTCTCCATCGAAACACTGGTATATCAAAGGATTGTGATTCTGATGCTTCATCATTACAAACCCTAGAGTTTGGTGGGGATTGTTGGATCTTTTATGAGCTTGGCCCATTTATTGAATAAACTCTAAGGTGTGTAATGGTGGAGAATACCAATAGTACCACATTGGAAGTCCAAGGGTCTTTTGCCTTGACTTATATGGTGAGATTTATTCCACTTAACTTGAGAAGTCAAGAAATGGACAAGGGCGTGCCACACGCGCGCGCGCGCCGCCGCCGCCGCCGGCCGGGCCGGGCCGGGCGTGGCGAGGCGAGGCGAGGCAGGCAGGCAGGCAGGCAGGCGAGCGGGCGTGGTGTGGTTGTGTTAATTTTTAGCACTCACTAACCGCGTACGTCAGCCGAGTGACCCTGTCTCTTCGTCTGCCGAGTGACCCTGTCTCTTCGTCAGCCAGCCGAGTGACCCTTCCCCTTCAGCTGGCCGACTCATGGCATGACTCGGCGAGTGCTGGCCGACTCATGGCATGACTCGGCGAGAGCTGGCCGACTCTTGGCGTGACTCGGCGACCTTTCTCCTTCAACTTCCCTCTGCGAGAGGTTAAATAGAGGAGCACCCCTGTCACTCGGTACACGCGAACACACCACTTTCAGAATCACAGTCCAGCCGCCGACTGAGGGTATTTCCATCTCGTGACTCTGCGCGCACAGAGAAGCGAGAGGGCAGGTGCCTCCGAAGCCGGTGCCGTTCGAGACCTTGCACGGGGGATCGGCAATTAGGTTTTTGGGGAGCGTCTACGCGACTGCCCAAACATCTACGACATGACAAAGGAAGTTGGACAAGGATCTGGATCAGAGCGCATGGGAGGGTATGATCAGTTTATTTCCTTACTGTTTTGCATTCTACAGATTATATATGTTTTATATATGCATTTGTACTGTTTCATATATAGCAAAGAGTTTATCTCATCTGTTCTGTTACCTTATAATGTGTTATATCTGTTTGTTTTAATTTTACAATCATGTTGTTTATGTTTCTATTTGTTTATTTTCAATTGTTCAGTCAGTTTACATGTTTATCGTATTTATATGATTTATATAATTCATATGCTTTATGTTCTCATGATCCATATTGTTATGGATATATTTGAGAAAGTGATTTCTATGATTAATTATATTTTATATGTCATCATCATAATGTTAATTTATGGAATTAAAATGATATGGAAAATGCCAATAATTCTAACACAAGCGAGGTCCATTGGTTAGAGAGAGCATGAGAGAAAGGAGGCACCCACAAGGTGTAACACCCTAATTTTCCCAATGTTAAATTTTATTTTTAACCCAAACCCAAATTTCTTCTTATTTAATGTGCTTAGATTGTCTCATATGCTTTCAATAATAAATTGGCGTTTGAGCAATTAAGAAATTAAAATAAATATTGGATCAATTGTTTTGTTGCATTTTATGTTAGTCTGTTAACTTGTTTTTGTTGAATAGTTAATTATTTTCAAAACACATTTAAATTTGAAAATCAAAATCTTATGATTAAAATTTATAAAAGAAAAGGAAAATGCTTTCTCTGTCCCCTTTTCTAGATTTTGGCCTAGCCTAGTCCAACAGTCGCCTCGTGCCCCATGCGTTCGTGTCACGCGCCCTACCACTTGACCTACTATGCGTCACCCTCTAATGTGTCCTGCACCATAGCCTGCAGCACCCCACCGATGCATCGAAACTCTCAGAATCACACTCAATCCCACCTCCCTTGTTTATGCCTCAGGTCCACATGTTAGTACCATCTTCCTCCAACTCTCATTCTCGTGTGGAACCTAGCGCGATGCCACGACTCTCCTCACCTCCCATGAGCTGTTCAGACCTCTATACACTTGATGACATCCTCTCTATAAGTGTGTGACACCCGCACCTCTACTTGAGCCCACCCTCACCAGTTGTTTCCACTACGCCGTCTCTCTATTCTCGATCCACACAAGTCGTCGTCGTCATCTCGTTCCCGAGCTGGTGGCTTGGCTCCACCATCGAGCTCTACCAAGTAAGCATCGCCTTCGGTCCCACATCTAAAACATGCCTTGGTTCTCTTCTCTCACCTGCTCGATGTCTTGGCCATTGTAGTGTAGGCGACCACCCTGGCTCCACCGTCGAGCTCTACCAAGTAAGCATCGCCTTCGGTCCCACATCTAAAACATGCCTTGGTTCTCTTCTCTCACCTGCTCGATGTCTTGGCCATTTTAGTGTAGGTGACCACCCAAGTCTATCACACCATTCCACCGCTGTCAGAGATTCTCTAGCATTAAGGAACCCTCACTAAGTTTCCTCGCCACACTCCACATCTTGTGAGCACGCTAATTTGTCTTCTTTGCCTTCCTAACTCGCCATCATGTGGCTCTGTTAGACCAAACCCCAAAACCATTGAACTCCAACCCCACGACCTTCACCAACCCTGGCAACCATGTTCCATGCTTTGTGCTGAGGTAAGGAACATAACCGACCCATCCTTTCTCTAGATTACTTTTAAATCCGCACACAAATGCTCGCTGGATTAGCTTGAGTTTCTCTGCTGCCATAAGCCCTACTTTTGCCATTCCCAAGGCCAAGGACCACCCTAGTGAGTTTGTCGGTGTCACAAACTTGCTCTTGAGCCAAAACCCGTAGCCTAGGACCCCGCATGACACGAGTTTGCCCCTGTACCATCAACGAGTTGTAGAACTCACAGTCAGTGCTGGAAACATCATTGCCCTTTCCCATCTCACACAAGTAAGAATCCTAACAGTCGATCTGGATCGGACCGACTAGACTACCCAAACACCAAATCGACCTAATCTGGACCGTCAGATATTGATCCAACAATCGAGGGCACCCGATACCCCTTCGATCGTGTCTTTTTGTTAAAGTGCACCTAACCTTTTGAGATATAGAACCTGCAGTCCATAAGTTTTAATCTGAGTCCCTCATTCTCACAAAAAGCCACTAGACTGTAGTTTTTCTCACAAACATGTCTTTTTCTCTTGTACAAAGGTCCTTAGACCCTATTTTTTACACTTAAAACCTCTATTTTTAAATACCCATAGGCCCCTATTTTATTACAAAGTTCTAATTCTTAGAACTTTGTTTTAAGCACAACTTTTGTATATAGTCTCTGTTTTAAATAATTCTTATACCTGTAGTCCCATAATAATGTGAAAAATAATTTTATTAAGATGTTACCTCTTGTTGTTAATGTTTTCTGTATTATTCTTTCTTTTGTTATCATGTTAAATGTATGTTTGTATCACATATATGACAATCCGTTAGTGGAGCCTAAAGGAGCTATAAGTGAAGACCCTAAGCAACATTTTAACAAAGGCAAGTATCTTTTAACCTATTAATGTCCTAGATTGCCGTATGGGAACTTACTTTTCCCTTATAACATGCACACCCTAAGGATGATTAGCCATGTCATTGTTTATCCATGGGAGTGGGTTGTGTTGTGTAGCTCTAATGCTAGTGCTCGAACGTAATGAATGAACATGATGAGAGGATGATGATACCCTGATTAATGATGTAATGTCCAAAGGAAATAAAAGTGGTTTTATAGCAATCTAGACGCTTGAGCTGGTTTCTCGATGGCTTCACCCTAAGGACTGGTATGTTAAGTGAACAACTAAGACAAGACACTATAGAAAACTACTTAACTTCCTAGAGCCTAGGTCGTATGAAGTTATCCCTATACTCTCAAAAGTTAGAAGACCCATCCGAAGTTAAGCCACCCCGTCGAAAGTTGCGCTCTCGAAAAGAAACGGTCGAAAGTTAGCTTAACTTCCTAGAGCCCTCTCGAAAGTTATTAGGGTTGATGCCGTCCACGGGGGTGACGTTGTCATCCCAGTAACTTCCTATGGCTTGTCTAGCCACTAGGAAGTTATCTGACTAAATTACTATGACTTGTCTAGCCTCTAGGAATTGAGCTAGCTCTAGGAAGTTAAATTGACCAGCATTACAAATGTTGTTTCATTTTCATTATACACCACATTCTACAACATAACAAATACACTAATAGTCAGACCACACCACATTTCACATATAACATCTCACATACAATCACCACAAGAACAATAACAATGACAACCATAATCTCATCCATTTCATCACAATCACAACTCATTTCATTGCACAAAAGTCACAAAATTGTCAAATTCAATCTCATAAGTCACAACTATGACAAGACACAAAAGTCTCAAGTCTCACAAAACACATCAAATGCAAGATCACTGCCACCAATGATCATTGGGGAACTGTTATGATACCCAATTTTCAAAAAGAAAAGAGAAATTGAAGTTTATTCTTTTTTTCTTTGTTTTCTCTTCCGGGTCCTATGCTACCGGGGTTTGGAATTTTTAGGAAGCATTCACCAGTAAAACAGTAGAATTCTTGTTGGACTTGTGCGCTGGGGTCGGGAGCAGACGTGAGAGCAAGTTGGGCCGTGGATCTCGATCCGGCGGTGGAGAGCCCACTAGCCCCCCTAACCCTAGCCGCCCCTCTATTCCCCTTTGGTTGCAGCCGCCCCCCCTCCCCTCTTCCTTTGTTGGCCGCCGCCCCCCATCTCTCCCTCATTCTCAAGTTCTTGCAACAGCCATCCCCTACAACCCTAGCCACCACCCCCAATCTCCTCTTCTCCAAGTGTCGTCCTTCCTTGTTCGGATCTTCTTCGTGTTGGTGCAAGTTTCAAGTGGAGAATTGGTGGGAAGAAGGAAGGAGGAAAAGGTGGAACTCAAGGTGATCTTGATGTTATCTATGTTTTTGCGCTGAAATTCAATTGGTTATATGTTTACCTATGCGAATCGGTAGAGGTGCTGTCCAGAATTTTTGTGGGTGGGCGAACAGCAGCAGTTCTAGTAGTTTCTGGGGATTTTTCGTGGGTAATTAGTGGTAATCAGTGGGAGAATCATGTAGAGCTTTGTCATAGCTTTCCAATGAGTACTTATGCGCTCGATTCGGAGTTATATTTTAGGAGATATCACTGTTTGAACCCGGCTAGGTTGTTGTTCAAAAACAGATTGCAGGGTTTATCTTGTGGACTGTTTTGGGCTAATTAGAAGATGAAATTTAATTATCATTTGAATACAAAACTTGTGGGGAATTTTAGGTAGATGCTTCTGGAGTTTTTGTTTGTTACCACTGCTGTTATAATTTTAAAGATATGAAATTGTCAAGCAGTACCGCTGCGGTTGGTGGGTGATGGGGGTGATAAGTCGCTCACGGCGGGTTCGGAATTGTGCGTAGGTGCGACGTCATTTATGAGCGTTTGTTATGTGGATTTGTGCACTAAGTTGTGTGTCAAAAACAGGTGGTGGACTTTCGGATCGCACTTAGGGCTTTGTCCAAATTTCCCGGTGAAGGCAAGTAAAATGGTGATAGTTTATCTCGTCGGTCGATTAATGTGTCCAATACTTGATTATATTTATGTCAATTGTGTTCATCCTCATATTCCTTGTTGGGTACCGTTGCTTGAAGTTATTCATGTTCTATTAATTACATATGTTGAGGGTGTGTTTGATCAAGTTACACATGTTGATTATTATTGGGAAGGGGTGGAAGTATATGTCTAACACATGTTATTTTGGCTGGACTCATGTTGTTGACATGCATAGTGCATTCATCATCCTTTGCATGGAAGTTTCATCGCGATCTTATGGTCTGACCGTACCGGTACAATAAGCATCATATGTTGCCCGAGAAGAGGTATGATGCAGCTTCATATCCTTAGAGGTATGAAGGCAGAAGTCATTACTGCATCTGTAGCCATGTGCATTCATGGGTGAAGTGTGGAACCTGTTATGGTGGTGTGGATATTGTGGATCTTCACTTTGTGTTTCATTTTGGATCTGAGTAATTGGTTACTTGTTTACTTGCTGCAATTTAATATTCAAGAAGATAATTGTGAACTACGTGGTTGTTTAAAATGGTTTGTTTACATTTTCCAATTGTTGTTTGATCTTTTTACTTGTTGAGATGTGTCATCTCACTCTTGAATTGTTTGATGCAGGCACCTGATCTTTGCTTTTGGGAAAGAAGGAAAGTAGCAGCACGACCACCACACCCTTAAATAATTGTACCACTGTTTAGTAATGATGTTAAATAGGGGTTCAAGTCTAGGGGATTAATATGTCTAGCCTTCATGGTAGTCGAATTTGCTTTTGGGTTGACTGGATTTCCTTTCTTTTTATTTTGGTCATGAATGTTCATTACTACCTTTGCATTCTGATTATACTATATGTATTATCTTTCTTTTACATTATGTATAAACTTTTTGTTCCTCTCGTTATGCTACTTTCAAGGGAGGTGCTGCCGGATTTTTCCTTACTTTCTGTCTCTATTTCTTTTTTTATGTCATTTAAGTTTTGTGGGAAGGGTATTTGGTAACATTCATTGTGTGGGAGCAATGGGGTGTTACAACTATGGCGAGTGATGTTTGTTATCTCCATTGGCGAAGAACGCATTGACAAAGTCAGCACCGTCAACTTGTTGCTACGCCGACAAGGTAGGTGGATGGGTCTGATATACCTGTGCAAATGACATTTGGCAAGTTACATTGTAATATAACAACAAGTAATTCTTCCTCGAATGATGATGAATTCACATACCCAATGTCCGGGTGAAGGCCAAGGAAACTGTATGGGAGGTGGAGGTGGGGGCACTGGGAGTGATATCCCATGGCCTTGTGCTAGTTGCTAAAAAAGTGTTGAATTCATTCATGTTAGTGTTTCAAATAAATACCTAACTTAAAGTGAAATGGTACTGTCTTTCAAGCTTACTTGAAGGAATGCTTGTTGTTGTTGAAACTGAGCAGCATAGTTGGCCTATTGTTGCACAACTTGCCTCAAGCAATCCTCCTGGATCCTTTGTTGCTCCTATTGTTTCCTTAGTTCCTCTCGTAATCACTCAACTTTAGTTGGATCTGAGGTGGAGCGACAGGAGCTACGAGCAATAGACCTCGACAAACATCTCCTCTGAGCCCTCACCTGACTCGTGTCAATGACAATATCGAACATTGAGTACTTAAAAACAAATAACAACACAGAAAATTTAGAATGCATGTATTGTACTTAAACCATTAAAACAAGATAATATATGTAGAATCTGCACCTTCCATAAAGTTTTCTACCACTTGCGTACATGGCCTTAGGATAAATAGGTGCAGTCCTCCAGTCATAGTCTAATCCGCGCGTGTTGACTAGACATCACCTCGTCATATGCAGCCTCCATACAAAAGAATAATGTAACCTTATATACAAAATTTCATATAAACAAAATCTACCGAGCATTTCAAAACACTCACTAGACGATCTGTTGCCACTTGGTTGCACAACACATATGGGGTTGCAGGATCTGGTCCTCTATGCCCCTAATGTATGTTTGAACATCATTGGACACTACACCATTGCTAGCTTCCTATAAATACATTTGAGAAACTTTATAGCAAGAAATTACAACAACTCAATTACAATCAATAAAAACATAATGAATTGTACTTATCATTCATTTTGCCCAATGAAAGTGATCATCACCTCCATACATGTGATATGACTCAATTCCATGATTGGAACTTTGTCGCATAGACTTTGCATTGAACTCATCCGAAGCCTAATAACGGCATAAGGCGCGCAAACACCATCATTGGTGGCTACCTATGGAATTGAATGCTGCAAAAACACAATTCATTTACATGTAACTCTAACATTTACAAGCAACAGAAATTGTTCCAACACAAGCATACATCATTTACCTGAAGGAATTGTTGCTCAGTCATATTTAGTCCGTACTGTGATGCCTCTCTCTTACTGTTTGGATGTCACCCTTCACTACTCAACATAGCTTGATTAATCACCGGGATTCAAGCATAGTACATCATATCCACAACATCTGCCACGTTCCTATGGAACATGGAGTGTGCGTGCTTGGTATGACTATCTCCTTTAGGCAACTTATAATATTTCTAAAAATGAAACATAGTCAAGAAGCCCTTAATGTGAATAAATCATTAATATGACAAGGTTACCAGAATATAAATAAACATACTAAAAAGTCGTTCCACACTACACATTACGCATTTCCATATTGCACATTTATCGCAAGGGCATATTGATCCCATCTAGTTACAGGGAACTCCCAACTGTCCTCAATCACCAACCCAGGCCATCTAAATCAACCATTAACATAACAGAGTTCCCATAAGCCACATTTATGGGTCCAGTTATGCTCGATTCCAAAACCTATGTATTCATCACCACTTTCGTTCTCTTTCAAATTATTAAGCATAACATCAATATCTAGTCTGCTCAGACGCTTAGGCGACCCCTTTGTCATGATAGTACCCTTCTTAAAGGTGTTTGCCTCAAACTTATACGGGTGATTATGGGGCAAGAAGCATCTATGGCAGTCAAAGTAACTGATCTTCCCATCAAACTCAAGGCATAAACTATCTATATCCTTGCAACATATTAGACATGTCTGAATTCCATGGCAGTTTCATCCAACAAATAAACCATATACCATGAAATCATGAATGGATCACAAATACATAACTTGGAGTTTGAATCTCTCCTTTTTGTAGCAATCGTATGCTTCAACTCCTTCCCATAACTTTTTGACATCATCGATCAAGGGTTGCAACATCACATTCAACCCTTTCCTAGGATGGTATAAATCAGGAATAATTAGACAAAGAAAAATGTAATTATATTTCATGCATAGATGAGGTGGAAGGTTGTATGGAATTGTAAATACAAGCCAACAAGAGTATGATGACACGGTCATATTGAAAGGTGTGAAACCATCTGTCGCCATCGCAGTTTGAATATTTCTCGTGTCACTAGCAAAATAAGGATCAAATTCTTCTAGAGCCTTCCATGCATCACTGACAGACGGGTGCGTCATCACATGAGTGTCCTCCCATTTGCGTTATTTATGTCATTTCATGTGCCTAGCTATGTTCCTTGAAAGAAACAAGTGCTTAACATAACAAATTTTCTTATGGGCTATCGTTGATGTCACCATTTCACCATAATCATTTTCAACCTCTACATATCTCGACTTGACACACTTTAGACACTTACTATCACTCTCATGATCCTTTTAGAAAAGCATGCAATTATCAGGACATACATTGTTTGCGAACGTGAATTTTCATGCACTGATACACGTCTTTAAGCATCTTGTGATTTGGTGGAAACACTTTGCCGATTAAGTTCAAGAGCTCGTTGTAATAATTGTTTGAGAATGCGAACTTGTACTTTATAGCCATAAGTGGAGTCACGAAGCGAGGATGGAAACTGTTGTGTGTTCGTGCAATGGCTCTTCTGCGGCCTTAAGGAGGTCAAAGAACTTTTTATACTCTAGAGGAGGCTCCTTAGGATTTGGTGGAAACACTAAATTAGGATCCTCCCTTAAATCTTCAAGCATCTTGTCCATTCTAATTATATTCCATGTCGTCATTGTTCTACGCTTTCAACACGTTTTCATGGGGGAACTCCTTGTTGTGATACACCAAGACTTCATAGTTGGGCATGTAGCCATACTTGCAAAGATGTCCTGACAAAGTTCTCTTGTCTTGACATCTGCAAATTTAACACATGCTACATGGACACCACACGGCTGTGCTGGTTATTGACAAAGCAAAAACACGATCGATAAAATCCTCTTTCTTATCCACTCTGTTGAGGTATCATTCATACACCAACCTTCATGCAACTATCAGTAGTCATCACACACCATATTTGAGGCTAAACAAAACAACATGTGATTTATGAATTTCTACTAGTAGTAAACATATACCGATCATGTGTCACTACATCTATATGAAATGTTAGGTCCTAAACCCACCCAAGAGTGACTGACAGAACACAAATTTATGACGAGCCACGAGTATGAACGAAATTTCGTCAGCATAACCTCGTGAAAATAGCAGGACTATTTTCACGGTCGGGCACAACCTAGTCCTGCTATTTTTCTAGCGTGAAACTAGAAAATTGCTTTCACACTCATCAAACTCTTAATGAGTATTTTTCTACCAACTAAATATGATCATATTTAGTTTGATGAGTATTTTTCTACCATTGCTTTCACACAAACACTAGGTTATTTTAGGTGCTTGCTCCCGACGATAAAAAATAGTAGGACTACTTTTCACGGTCGGGCACAATCATTGAAAATAACCATTTCTAGGATCATTTTCGGCGGATGTCCTCTAGTTGCCGAAAATAAGTAATGTTTAATGACGACTGTCAAAAATAACACTTACTTTTGGCGTCTAACATCCGACGGCTGAAAATGACACTAAAGTCTCTAAAAATAAGCCACTTTTGGCCGATAAGGCTTATTTTCGATGGTCTCTCGCAACCGAAAATTGTTTATTTCCTGTAGTGCTAAACTTATACTATGGTTCGTCCCCTCTATTCATAAACACCCATTAGTAAATAAATGAAGGTAATCCGGGTTGTAACACAATGGCTTCATACATGTATAAGATCCTCTTATCCTTGACCTATGTTCTTGTATTAAGAATGAAAGTTGTCTCAACCTAATAGTGATAGCTGATATTCTAAAAAACAGAAAATATGTATTTTAAATATCGCACTTGTTGACCTTAATGTACGTATTTCCGCAAGTGCATATACCAGCTAAGCTACACAACTCCTCTGACTACAAAAGTTAGCTTATTGGTTTAACTATATATTTTTAACCTTATATTGTATATATGCAATCAAATCAATCTCAAATCAAAAAAGTTATTAATTGAAAAGTTGAAGATTTCATCGGGTGCTGCAACCTTAATTAATGTTGACTTTTTCTCTATTCAACATTGTTAATCATGTAAAATCTGATCCAAAAATAAATATATAATATTTTAGTCTTAAGCTACGTAGTTTTGATATAAAGTTTATCTTAGTTGGTTGTCACATGAAAAAATTATGATTTTTTGTGCATGTCTATCCAAACCATGAACTGGCTAGGATAGATGAAGTACCTCTACTAGTTTGTGGCTTCAACGGGCAATGATAGTATTGTTTTTATCATTCTCAAGTCACGAACTGAGGCCCTGTTTGGAATCGTAGTATTTTTGCAATTTTGAAACAATATTATGGTATTTGATGATACTATAGTATTTGAGCTCAAAAGGTGTTTGGTTTGTATAGTCAAAACTCAGTTTTAAATACCATGGTTTACCCAAAACTGTGGTATTTTTGGAGTTTTGAAACTCCACTCATGACCTCGGTTTTCTTCTCTTCTCTCTACATATACTTTGTTTTTCCAATAGAACCAAACAGATCTCGGTTTTGAGCAATACTGTAGTTTTACTATGGTAAAGCAATACCGTAGTATTTTTGTCATGTACAATTGTAAACTATGGTATCTCAAAACTACAGTATTTTAAAACTGCATTCTCAAACAGGCCCTGATAGTGATATAGTCCACTTATCACTATCAGTTGAAGCCACGAACTAGTAACGGTGCTCGATCTATTATTATCGAATCTAAAACAATCAACAATTCTGTAGTAGTAAAATAAAATAATAAAGAAGAATTTAAAATGGAAGTAAAATAAGATTTTGTAGTAGGATCAAAGTATAGGTAAAGCGAAGTCTAAAAATCCCAAAACAAGAGAAGTTGAAATAAGATATATAGAAAATGTGGTAGCTAGCCATGAGGAACAAGGAAAAATTCCTGGTATGCCATCAGATTTTATACTCATTCCTTGTTTGCCACTGAGTGACATATAGGTACATTTTTTTGTGTATGACATGTGGGGCTAGTGACACACAAGGAACAAGTATATTTTCCAATGGCATACAAGGAATTGGCCCTACAAATAATCAGTCCACAGTTGCACATGTTTAAGAAGATATCAACTAATCGTGCCATTATCTTTACACAAGCGCCACAAAGAACAAAACATGGAAATCTAACCATTGTAAGACCTCGTCCTACTTGGTGTCTATACTGAGAGGTAGATATCCCCTAAGTCACCCCGACTCGGATATGCTCTGTGGACTGTCTAAAAGGCCCCCAATGGACAGAAGGCATAGCCTTCAGGAGGCTTTAGTCGGGCATAACCAGAAGCGAGCGAGGAAGGCGGTTGCGTGGGTGTGAAGACTTCTGGCCCGTGTTGCACGCATGCAGAGGACGTGTGCATGCCCTGAAGACTCGCTGACTTCCAAACAAGTCGACACCATTCTCATGGATGAGAGTGAACTGAGAACATGTACCACGTCTGTTGGGGGTCTTCCTCTTCCGAAGGTCCTCAAAAACATGACTAATCATATGTTTTCAGCATGATATGGATTATTGCAGGGAGCTTCGGCTTCAAGATGGAAGTTTTCTCCCATGGCAAAGGCATACGAGATGAAGATATAATCCGAAGATGATAAGGATGAACGTCAAAGCTATAGCCGAAGAGTAATAGCTTCGGCTTAAAATGGTGATGATACCAAACATGATGCTGACCGAAAGTGAAAAATACTAGCTAGTCCTTAATAATTTATGTTATGGCCATAAGTAAATATCAAGGACACAAATGTAATTTTACCCGGGCTGCGTCCCATGCCTATAAATAGATGAACAGTAGCACCATACTGTTCACGCTGGATTGTAATCACTCTCGCGTCTGCACCTTCGAACAAGTCGAAGGTATCAATGTAATAACGACTTTGTTAATATTCATGTGTATGTTATGAAATATAAATGTGAATGAGCTAATGAATTACATTCATTATCGTTATGTGTTCTTATTTATCCATTTTATCCATGAAATGATGAAGGCATGTCCTTCATGACCTTCGTCTGATGATCATTATACTCGAGAGGAGGTAATTCTTCGGAGGACGAAGGTCCTTAATACTTAACAATTGTGTTGCCTTGTTCTTGATACAGCATTTGAGAACAAGTGATTGGCGCCAACCTCCGGTGAACTCACTTCCACAACCTTCGGCAAGCATTCACTTTCGTCATGCCGCCGAAGAAGGCAATAGCGCCAGGGGCTGCTCTGCAGCCACTGGACACCAATCAAGAGACACTCTCGCTGAGAGAAGCTCGAAGCAAGAAAAGGAAGGCTACCAGCCCAACACCACATGAATAGAAGTTAGACCAGGAAATCAGAGACCTGGAAGCTATACATCAACAAGTGGAGAGGAAGAGAGAGAAGATGCTTCGGCTAGCCGAACTTCAGAGGAAGATCGACGAAGATGCTGAAGAAATGCGCTGCATCACCCAAG
Source organism: Zea luxurians (assembly GCA_029449295.1). Lineage (NCBI taxonomy): Eukaryota > Viridiplantae > Streptophyta > Magnoliopsida > Poales > Poaceae > Zea > Zea luxurians. The sequence goes on along the minus strand of JAOPSE010000008.1, from coordinate 92,482,605 downwards.
ATGACCATGGACGAAGGCCTCAATAGAGAGAGCTTCGTCAAGAAAGTCCAATCAATGATGATGAATGGTATGATGACTTTCATCATGGTAACTTTGCTTTTGATGACGCTTCTCCTCTAGCAGCAGAGTTGCAGGCTATCCCATAGCCACCATTTTATAAGCCACCACAGCTTCCCATATACAATGGGCACTCGGATCCGAAGCAGTTTCTCATGAGCTACGAAGCAACCATATCCTTATATGGAGGCAACATGGCTGTCATGGCGAAATCCTTCGTCATGGCGGTCAGGAGTGTAGCTCAGACGTGGTACTCTTTCCTTCGCCTGGGAACGATCACGTCATGGCAAAAGCTGAAGGACATGCTGGTAACTAGCTTCCAGGGTTTCCAGACGAAGCTAGTAACTGCCTAAGCATTGTTCCAGTGTACGCAAGACCATAAAGAGTACTTGCAGGCATATGTCCGATGATTCCTGTGACTCAGAGCCTAGGCACCAACAGTGCCAAATGAGATTGTCATCAAAGCTATGATCAAGGGGCTCCAGCCAGGATCGACAACGAAGTATTTTGCTAGAAAGCCACCGCAAACTCTAGAAAAGCTCCTCCAGAAGATGGATGAATATATCCGAGCTGACAATGATTTGCGCCAGAGAAGGGAGGAGGCTTACAGGTATTCTAAGACGACTAGGGGCTTCGGAGGAAGATTCCACCCCAGGCATGTCAGAACAATCCACAATCCCAGCACAAATGATGACTAGGCAAACCACACTCAAGGCAGCCAACAAAGCTCACAATCTTTAGGAATGCAGCAAACCTCTTACAGGCCACCAGCTCTAAGAGGCAGAGGAGGAATAAGCTTCGGAGGAAGGTTCAACACTCAACCTAGGAGATTATTCTACTTATTCTGTGGGGAGGATAAGGGACACACAACAAGGATGTGCCAAGTCACGATCCAAAAGAAAAGGAGATAGCTGAAGCCGAAGCACAGCAGAATCAACCGGAGCAATTCTTGCATACTGCTTCATGCTATTCGCCATATATCCCTAGGTATGTGGGCAACCAGCAACCCACGACATCAGTTGCTTCGGCAAGTCATTCTCAAGTTGCATGGGCTCAGTTACCACCACCACCACCATTGGCACCTACCTTGGTTCATAATCAGGAGCCATAAGGGCATCGCCTAGTGCAACAATAGTGCGACACTCGAGAGGAGTCCGAAGCTCGCACAGTCAACAACACTATGCCCGAATCGAGACATATTTATTAAAGCAACACAGGGGCTCGACCAGAAAGTTTCCAAGTTCAATGTATTTTTACTTTTTTGTCTTTAAATTTTCCCTCCGAAGACAATATAAGAAGGTTTAACCTTCAACCTGTTGTAATAAATATGTGGTTACACCATCGAGTGTAACAAGGGTGACAAAAGCTCCAAAGTCGTTCCTAAGGGGATGCAGAGCTAAAATACCACCTAAGTAAAAGGTGAAGAAGCTCCAAAGTCGTTCCTAAGGGGATGAAGAGCTAAAATGCCACCTAAGTCAAAGGTGAAGAAGCTCCAAAGTTGTTCCTAAGGGGATGCAGAGCTTAGCTCCAAAGTCGTTCCTAAGGGAATGCAGAGCTGAAATACCACCTAAGTAAAAGGTGAAGAGACTCCAAAGTCGTTCCTAAGGAAATACGGAGTCTTGGTTTTTCTTTGATGATTTGTGCGTGAACATCATTTGCATCATTCCACCATATCATATTGCATAGCCTGTATCTCGAGATGAGATCTCGGAGGTGGGAGAAACTCCTAACAAACGAGTCTTCAGGGAAAGGAGGATTTCCCGCCGACGTGATCGATGACAAGCTCAGGAGCAAGCTGAACAGGATGTGAGACAAAGCCGAGAGTACCCTCTCTTCGGACGGAACCTGAACCCAGACTTCGCCCGAGCCATGAACACACCGAGCGAGGTTGGTGGAGTATTGGCTCGGATAGCTGATGGCCTCCCCTGGACTCCAGACGCTGAGGGCTATCGGCGGTTGCTCACTCGGGCAGCTAACCATCTTCTACCTCTTGCTCATCCTCCGAGCGATCTACGGCATGCCATCAATAGTCAGTGGGACGCGCAGAGCTCCAGCAATGCTTCGCGGGAACGACGACATGATAACGAGATTCGGTGCTGAGAAGAGTATGATCGGGATCATGGCATCCTTGCACGAAGTCAAGCCACTAGGGTTGAGTCGGCAACAGCTTCAACTGGCGGCACAACCCGGGGACGGTCGAGGCAGCACATCGGCAACTCCCCTCCCCGGGACCGACACCACAATCATCGATAGGAGGACACGTGTGGAGTATCCGCGCTCACTCCACGTCTCAGGGCCATTCAGTGGCCCCCAAACTTCAAAGTCTCCAACGTCGACAAGTACGAGCCTAAGCAGGACCCGGGAGGCTGGTTGGCTATATATACCACCGCTGCCCGGGCCGCTGGGGCAACTAAAGATGTGATGACTGCATACTTGCCCATCGTCCTCGGGTAAGATGCACTGCAATGGCTACGACACCTACCCCGACACTGTATCTACGATTGGAGCGACTTTAGTCGGCGTTTTATCGCCAACTTCTAGTCCCTCTCCGACAAGCCGGCGTAGCCATGAGACCTCAAATCCATCAGGCGCCGAGGGGATGAGACCCTTCGGTCGTACCTCAAAAGGTTTCAGACCATGAGAAATCATATTCCCGAGGTTGCTGAAGCAGCAGTGATCGAAGACTTCTACCGAGGATCTAATGACTCGGCCTTCGTCCGAGCCATACTACAAAAGGCGCCGACCACTTCCGAACAACTATTCAGGTAGGCGGACCTCTACATCACCGTCGATGAGCGTGCCTAGGACCTCATCTGGGGAACAAAGCCCGCTCCATTTGCACCATGGCGCAACGCGAACCAGCAAACCGACAAGCGCTGGGAGAAGAGGCCTCGTGAAGAAGTCCATGCCGCTGGACCACCTGTCTCTCGTGTTCGAGGGGCACCCCGCGGAGGCGAATGAACATTGGACGACATCCTCGATGCCCAGTGCCCATACCACAAGGATATGCGTCATACCCTCCGGAACTGCAGAGACTTCAAGCACTCCGTCGGGAATGGCTGACCCTTCCAACCTCTACCACCTCCCCCACCACGAGGAGGACCCGGAGAACCTCGACAACCTCAGCAGCAGGAAGGGGGAGGAGGTAGAGCGTTCCTGTGCGTCGATGGAGAAGTCAACGTCATCTTCGGCGGACACGGGTCATAAGAGACCAAAAGGCAACAGAAGCTCAACGATCGACAGATACTAGTGGCAACCACCAGTGCTCCCGCCACATATTGATGGTCAGAACACCCGATCACCTTTACTCGGGTGGATCAATGGCTCAACTTCGACCATCCGGGCAAGTACCCTCTCCTCATCGATCCGAGAAAGCAAGGTAAAGAAGGTGTTGGTGGACGGGGGAAGCAGCATCAACGTCACCTTTCCCCGGACACTCTTGGGCTTGGGAGTCACACTCAAAGAGCTCCACGAGTCAGACACTCCTTTTTTCGGCATTGTGCCAATTGAAGGAGAATACCCGCTTGGGCACATTTACATGCCTATCACCTTTGGAACTCCGGAAAACTACAGAACCGAGTTCCTGAGGTTCAAGGTAGCAAGCTTCGACTGCGGATACAACGCCATCATCGGCAGGCCAAGGTTGGCAAAATTCATGGCCATTCCACACTATTCATACATGATATTGAAGATGCGGGGCCACAAGGAATCATCACTGTACGCGCTGACTTCCAAGGCACCACGGAATGTTTCTGAGTAGCCATTCAGGCGGCCCTCACCACCAAACCACCGACGACTTCCTCCACGTAGGCGAACTCAAAGCCTGGAGAAGACCTCACGATACCTGCAAATGAAGCTCAAGCCATGACCTCTATGCGGTCGACTGAGGAGACAAAGAGAATCAACCTCGGGTTCGCTGATGAACGCAAGACTGCCATCATCAGCTCCAGCCTGGATGACAAATAGGAAGGCGCGCTCGTCCAGTTCCTGCAAGATAACTGAGACGTATTCGCATGGCAGCCTGCGGATATGCTGGGAGTCCCGAGAGAACTGGCCAAGCACAAACTGAAGGTCTATCCCGAGGCAAGGCCGATCCGACAAAAGTTGCATCGTTTCACGCCAGACAAGAGAGAAGCTATTCGCGCCGAGCTAGCTCGCTTAGTTGTAGCAGGGTTCATTAGAGAAGTACTGCATCCTGAGTGGTTAAGAAATCTTGTTCTTGTACTAAAAAAGAATAAGGTGGATTGGCGCATGTGCGTCGACTATACAGATCTCAACAAACACTATCGGAAGGATCCCTTCGGACTTCCTAGAATAGATCAGGTGGTAGATTCGACCGTCGGGTGTTCTATGTTGTCCTTCCTGGACTGCTACTCTGGATACCATCAGATCAGCCTAGCAAAAGAAGACGAGGAAAAAACTGCATTTATTACCCTGTTTGGAGCTTTCTGTTATACCTCCATGCTGTTTGGCCTCAAGAATGCTAGATCGACTTACTAGAGAGCATTCAAACATGCTTAGCCGATCACTGGGGCAAGCGGGTAGAAGTTTATGTTGATGATGTGGTGATTGAAATAGAAAACTCAGAAAACTTCATTGAGGATCTGCAACTGGTCTTCAATAGCCTGAGGCGGTACCGGTGGAAGCTCAATCCAGAAAATGTGTCTTTGGAGTACTAGCAGGGAAGTTGCTCGGATTCATTGTCAGCCACCAAGGAATTGAAGTTAACCCGGAAAAATCGAGGCTATCATGAGAATGGAAGCACCACGATCATAGAAGAAAGTGCAAAGGCTTACTAGATGCATGGCAGCCTTCAGCAGGTTCATATCAAGGCTAGGAGAAAAAGGCTTACCATTCTACAAATTGCTCAAGAAGGTAGACAAGTTCCAGTGGACCACAAAAGCACAGGAAGCTCTCGATGCACTAAAGAAGTTCTTGACCACGCCACCAGTACTAAAGCCACCACGCCGAGCCATGCTAGATCGGCCGACAGAAGATCTGCTGTTATACATCTCCTGCACGACTCACGTGGTGAGCACCGCGTTAGTAGTCGAGCGGGCAGAGGAAGGACACGCATATCCAGTGCAGCATCTGGTCTACTTCATCAGTGAAGTTCTGGGACCCTCTAAAAAGAAATATCCTCAAGTTCAAAAACTATTGTACGCAGTACTTCTAACTGCTTGTAAGCTCCGTCACTACTTTGACGACCACAAAGTCATAGTAGTCACCGGGTTTCCAATAGGGGATATTCTTCACAACAAAGAAGCCATCGGGAGAATAGCCAAGTGGGCCTGCGAGCTAGGGGCTCACAACATCGAGTTTTGGCCTCGCACAGCAATAAAGCTCAAGCACTGGTTGACTTCGTATCAGAATGGACCGAGCAACAAGTACCTGACAACCCAGAGGCTATAGAAGTATGGCGAATGTATTTCGATGGCTCTCTGAAACTGCAGGGGGCAGGCGCAGGAATCCTCTTCATCATCCCTGGAGGTGAGCAACTCAAATATGCTCTTCAGTTGTCATTCTCAGCATCAAATAATGCAGCAGAATATAAAGCTCTGATCCACGGATTGAACATTGCCATATCACTGGGTGTTAAGAGGTTGATGGTATACGGAGATTCACTAGTGGTCATAAGTCAGATAAATGAAGACTAGCATTGCTCGACTGATTCTATGGGCAAGTACTATGCAGCCGTCTGAAAATTAGTAGACAAATTTGAAGGGCTGGAATTTCATCACGTGGAAAGAGATCGCAACGCAGCAACAGACGTGTTGTCGAAACTAGGATCCAGTCGAGCTCAGGTACCACCCGGAGTTTTCATCCAGGAAGTGTCACGTCCAAGCATTCCCTCAGATCAGGCGGAAGAGTGTAATGTTTTGAGCCAGCCAGAGTCAGACTCTAATGACTGGAGAGAGCCTATCATCAGGTATATAAAAAATGAAGAAGAATCGGATGATAAGGCCGCAGCAGAACGCATCGCAAGACAATCGGCCCACTACACCCTCATAGGGGACACACTGTACAGAAGGGGTGCAACAGGAGTCCTCATGAAGTGCATTTCCTCAGTTACTGGGAGACAACTACTAGATGAAATTCACGCCGGGCAGTGTGGAATACATGTAGCATCCAGAACTCTGGTTGGGGAAGTCTTCAGGTCTCGTTTCTATTGTCCAACAACAAAAAGTGATGCAGCCGAGTTAGTCCAGAGATGTGAATCTTGCCAATTCTTATCAAAGCAACAACATTTACCAGCACAGCAGCTACAGACCATACCTGTAACATGGCCATTTACGTGCTGGGGATTAGACATGATTGGACCCTTCAAGAAAGCTCGGGGAGGCTATACTCACGTGTTGGTCGCCATCGACAAATTCACCAAATGGATAGAGTACAAACCCATTGCTTCTTTAACTTCAGCCAAGGCAGTGGAATTCATACAAGATATAATATTCAGGTTTGGGATACCGAATAGCATCATAACCGACCTAGGATCCAACTTCACTAGCTCTGAATTCTTTGATTTCTGTGAACAACGGAGCATCCAGATCAAATATGCATCAGTAGCACACCCAATAGCTAATGGCCAAGTGGAAAGGGCTAATGGAATGATACTGGAAGCACTCAGGAAGAAAGTCTTCGACAAGAATGAAAAGTTCGTAGGGAAGTGGATCAGAGAGTTACCTTATGTGGTTTGGAGCCTAAGAACTCAGCCCAGTCGAGCTTTGCATGGAAACACCCCCTTCTTCAAGGTCTATGGTTCGGAGGCAGTGCTACCTGTCGACCTCAGGTTTGGGGCACCAAGGCTGGTCTTCGAAAGCATAGCTGAAGCTAAAGCTACCAGGCTAGAGATATTGATGTGCTGGAGGAAGAGCGATTGAATATAGTAATTCAGTCAGCTAGATACCAACAGACCTTGAGGCGTTATCATGATAAGGCTATACGCGATCCTTCATAGTGGGAGACTTGGTCCTTCGCCGAATTCTAACGGGAGAAGGACGGCACAAATTGTCACCGCTATGGGAAGGGCCATTTATGGTATCGGAGGTCACTCGGCTAGGATCATATCAGCTTACTCAAATGGATGGCACGGAAGTGGGGAATTCATGGAATATAGAGAATCTCAGGAAGTTTTATCCTTAAGCAATACTTCAAATTCTATCGGAGCAATGTTGTACTCTGTAATTGGAAAATACGTCATCAATAAAAGATCTCATTTTCTAAGGCATTCAAGCTATTGGTTATCAATTGACCTCGATTTGATTAAGACTTAAAATCAGCATGCTTACTCGACTTAGGGTGACCACTATACCCTACTAATGGAGCAATCGCCTTAAGTCGGCAATGACTTAAGACGGTGCAACATGCTCGCGCTTACTCGACTTAGGGTGACCACTATACCCTACTAACGAAGCAATTAGCTTAAGTCGATTGTTGGGGGCCTTCGTCTTCCGAAGGTCCTCAAAAACATGATTTAACATTGTTTCTGGAGTTGTAATACGTGAGCAGGTACCTTCGGATTCGAATCAGAACCACAGTGGGGGAAGCATGAACAATACAAAAATTGATGAAGCGCCGAAGCTACGTGCAAGGGAGCTTCGGCATGACAGCAGGAAAGGGAACCGACTTAAAGGGGAAAAGGCTATTTGGACCCCGATGAGTTACCTTATAATCATTAGTGAATGTAAAGGGCATAAATGTAATTTGACACAGGCTGCGTCCTGTGCCTATAAATAGATGAACAGTACCCCCGTACTGTTCACGCTGACTTGTATTCGCTCGTGTGTCACGCATGGACTTTTTACCTTCCGTCAAGCCGAAGGTACAAATGTAATTCAATATTGTTTCTGTTTATTAATGATAATAAAAGAAGATATATTAGTAATGTCATATGATTATTCATGTTGTCTCTTATATTTCATATACTTCTTTCATTAACATGCACTGTGATGATGAAGGTACGTCCTTCATGACCTTCGTCTGAAGATCATTATATCCCAAGGGAAATAATGCTTCAAAGGACGAAGGACATTAACCTTTAACATTTTGTGTTGCCTTGTTCTTAACTCATAGCATTTGAGAACAAGTCCCCAACATTGGCGCCCACCTCCGGTGAATCCTTTTTGACCACCTTCGGCAAGCACTGACCTTCGTCATGCCACCGAAGAAAGCTTCAGCGATAGGGGCTGCCACTCTGCAGCCACTGGACCCAAACCAGGAAACCCTTTCTCTTCGAGAGGCCCGAAGCCAGAAGAGGAAGGCCACTTGTCCAACACTCCAGGAGGAGGAGTTGGACCAAGAAATTAGAAACATGGAGATACTTCATCAGCAAGTACAAAGGAAGAAGGAGAAGACGACCCGACTAGCTGATCTTCAAAGGCAGATCGACGAAGCCACTGAAGAAGTATGCCATCTTGCTCAGGACAAACAAGAACAAAGGCTCCAACATAGGGAGCTTCATCAAGAAGGCTTCTTCAATGAGGATGGATGGTATGATGATTTCCATCATGGAAATTTTGCTTTTGATAATGCTTCTCCTCTGTCAGCAGAACTGCAGGCTACCTCATGGCCTCCATCATACAAACCACCCCAGCTCCCCATGTATGATGGGCACTTAGATCCGAAGCAGTTTTTGATGAGCTACGAAGCAACCATATCTTCATATGGGGGCAATACCGCAGTCATGGCTAAATCTTTCGTCATGGCAGTCAAGAATGTTGCGCAAACCTGGTACTCCTCTCTTCGGCCAGGAACAATCACATCATGGAAGAAGCTGAAGGACATGCTAATCACCAGTTTCCAAGGGTTTCAGACGAAGCCGATTACTGCTCAAGCTTTGTTCCAGTGCACACAAGAGAACGAAGAATACCTCCAGGCGTATGTTCGAAGGTTCTTGCACTTAAGGGCACAAGCGCCAACTGTGCCCAATGAAATCGTCATTGAGGCCATGATCAAAGGGCTTCGACCAAGACCTACGGCCCAATACTTCGCCAGGAAGCCCCCTCAGACCCTGGAGAAGTTGCTCCAAAAGATGGATGAATATATCCGGGCTGATAATGACTTTCACCAAAGAAGGGAGGAAGCCTACAGGTTCTCTGAGATCACCAGGGGCTTTGGAGGAAGAATCCACCCAAGACATGTCAGGTCAATTCACTCCACTCAGAATGATGACAGAGGAAGTCAGCTGCAAAAGTCACAATATACTTCACAATCTTCGGGGCAGCAACAAAGCTCTTTCCGGCCGACAGCTCCAAGAGGCAGAGGAGCCAGGGGCTTCGGAGGAAGGTTTGGGGATCAGCCTAGAAAAATTTATTGCTTATTCTGTGGTGAGGACAAGGTCCATACTACAAGGATGTGCCATGTCACCATTTAGAAACAAAAGGAAATAGCAGAAGCTGCAGCTCAGCAGAACCAGCCAAAGCACGTCATGCACACCGCTTCGTATCACTCACCCTACATACTAGAGTATGTGGGTAACCATCCTGCAGCTTCTGTTGCTTCGGCTAGCCAGCCACAGCCGTCTTGACCACAGTTTCCACCTCCGCCACCACTACAACTTGTGTATTCACGAGGCCAGTAGCTAGAAGGGAGCCCACAGACCCATCAGCAGTGAGAGTTCAGGGAGGAGTCCGAAGCTCGCACAATCAACAGTACTGTGCCAGAATCGAAGCATATCTATTGAGAGATATCCTACCCTTGAAACAGTCTTTACATTCATTGTCATTTTCTTTTTTTAATTAGGAACAATTGTTGAAAGCCTAGCTCTCTTGACATTTTTAATTTCCTGTAATAGCTTCGCTCTTGTTATAGCAAAATATATTCTCTCCACAGACTTACGAAGTCCAAAAAATCGCTGAAGCACAAAACTCGTTCCTAAGGGAACGCAGACCTAGAAATCACATTACAAGTATCACCGAAGCTACAAAAAGTCGTTCTAAGGAATGCAGCGTAAGTTTACCGAAGGTATCAAAATACGTTCCTAAGGGAGCGCAGTGTTAGTTTTCTGCTCAAAAGTCGTTCCAAAGGGAATGCAGAGCTAAATACCACCGAAATATAAGGCAAAGCGCGAAAAGTCAACGCGAATACCGCCGAAATAGAAGGCGAAGAAGTTCAAAAGACGTTCTAAGAGAATGCAGAACTTACAGCGAAAAGTTAGCGCTGATACACCGAAAAATAAGCGATGAAGCCGAAAAATAAACGGCAAAGAGATTGTGTATTCCACTATGGGGATGTGAGCGTGTGTCTTCGGCATAAAGATCATCTTGCATAACATAACATCATCACATCATTTCACATAACATAACATCATACATCATATTGCATCGATGGCACAAGAAGGGGATACAATGTTGACCTTCGGAGAATGCTATGAAAAAATGAAGTTGTGCTAAGGCACAAAGTAAGTTTAAGAAATACAACTTCATCAGCTCTGAGGTGGAGGAACAAATTTATTGTTGACGGAGCATTAATGTTTTTTCGACGATTGGAGGATTTTTTTACGAAGCATAGAAGCTCTTCTTTATGAAGCATGAAAAGAAGGGAAGGTGTTTTTTCGCCAAAGGCTCAAAAATGGTATGTACATAAAAGTTTCATGCATCGCAAAGAAATGAATCGCAAAACCTTTCATATATTACATTCAAAACCTACGATCACCGAATATTACAAGCGTGTCCCAGCAAATATTACATTAATATTCTAGTAATGTTTTTGCAAATAGCTATTCTTCTTCCTTCAGGACTTCTTCTGCAGCTTCGGTTAATAATTTTGTAACAACTTCGTCCACAATAGCTTCGGCCATATTAATAATTTCTATTGACTTCTTTGTTTCTGGGTCCGCTAATGGGTCGAAGGGCTCTGGGGGAGGAGGTAGTTTAGCTGCGATAGAAGACATAAATTAGTTCGAAATCACAAAAGTAAGCAATAAAATTAAAAGCCATTAAGTAATACCTATCCGTTTTTCAAGTTCCGCAGCCTTTTTAGCTGCTTTTGTCGCTTCTCGAGCGTCATGAATATCTTTTTCACTCTTTTTCATTATTTCATGCACCATCCCTCGGCCGCCATTTTCCCAAATATCAGTAAAAAATTTTCCACCTATTAAGCTTGCTTCGACCGAGGGATCCTTCGTGTCATCAACAGACAAAGCAGCTTCGACATGGACTAAAGTTTTAACATGATCGCACCCTGCTTTCTCCAAAATAGCTGCAACTCCTCTCGCACCAGAAAACACGCAGACGTCCCCGCGGTCGATCAAAATTTCTTCAAAAGCTTCAGCTTCGCTGCTGATCCACTCAATCACGCCCTCAGGGTCGCCCCTTATGAAGTTGTCTTCGCTTGAATATGCGCCCACATTGGCGAAGCTAGTCTTTATCTTCTTGACGCATTCTACAGATTTCTCAAAACATCTATCTTTCGACGAGCGAAGCTCTTCAACTATTTTCTCAAAATAATTTTTCCAGTACTCACTGGCATCTCGGTCAGCTTCGGCAACAGCGCATTTCAATTTGGCTTCGGCGAGTTGTTTTTGAAGGTTTTCAATCTCATTCCTTTGGATTTCAGATTGAGCCTTGAAGTTAGCTTCATCCCCCTTTACTTTGTCCACCAATGTAAGTAGAATTTTGTCTTTTTCCAAAGATTCGTTCCTCGGCTTGATAACCTCTGATCGAAGGTTGTTGAGAGCGATAGTGCAACTCTCGTCCTCGGCATATGTTGGGGACTTGTTCTCAAATGCTATGAATCAAGAACAAGGCAACACAGAAAATGTTAAACGTTAAAGTCCTTCGTCCTTCGAAGCATTATTTCCCTTGGGATATAATGATCTTTGGACGAAGGTTGTGAAGGACATACCTTCAGCAGCATAACATATAAAGATGAAGGAATCGTATGAAATATAAAATAACATAAACAATCGAGTACTATTATCAACTCATTTTTATTTTATCATTATGGAAAATAGAGATGATATCAAATTACAAATGTACCTTCAGCTTGAAAGAAGGTAAAAGTACAGGCGTGACGCAAAAGCAAATGCCGAGTCTGCGTGAACAGTACGGGAGCACTGTTCATCTATTTATAGGCACGGGACGCAGCCCATGTAAAATTACATTTATGCCCTTTACAATCGACTACAATAATGACACAAAACATCATGGGTCTTTAAGTCATTTTATCTTTAAGTCGGTTCACCCCTTCGTCTTGAGATCTGCCACTATGCCGAAGCTTTATAGGTCATAGATTCGGCGCTGCTTCTGAGAGGATCTGCCGAAGGTGTTCTCTTTCTTTAGGATCTTCGGCTACAAAGCATACCCCCAACAGCATTCTTTTGCGCCCTTAAGGCGTTGCTAAGTATTAAACCCTATATGAAAAAATGAATAGGTTAATATAAGAACAAAAGAATAATTCAAAAATTCATAAACTTCCAAATGCACAATTTTTGTACCTTCAGACTGTTATATGCAAGACTATCCGCAAGATCCTCCTTCGTCATGGCGCAGAGGCCAGCTTCAAGCTTCGGGAACCCCATACTTCTGGCCATTTCCCGGTAGACAGATAATTCCTTGCTCTCTAGGAGGCAGTACAAGAAGTCATCTTCATCTGTGCCATTAAACACTAACGCCCCTTTCGGGTACTTCAGTTCTCGGGCATAGTGTTTAGCTTCAAAAATTTCTTCTTCAGACAATCTTTTTCCCAAAGCATGTCAAACAATATAATCAAGGACTTCGGAAGACGCTTCAGGAGTAGGCGCGACGGCTTCTTCAAGAAAAATCTGTTTTATAGCTTCTTCTCCTGTTGCCTTTTCTCTAGTATCCGAGGATTTCTCCTTGATGGGCTCTGAAGGCCCGGCTTCGGCATCGGCCTGGCTCATTGTAGCTTCGGCTTCAGTTACCTTTGCCTCGGTTTCAATCTGCGCCTTCGAAGCCTTTGCAATTTTCCCTGGAGTAGAGCTTGAAGCTTTTATTGTCTCCAGTACATTTAATACACTAGCCATCCTTTTTCTCTTCGGGGTCGCCGCTAGACCTTTTTGTGTCTTCGGCACCTCAACTCCTGACGAAGGGCTTAGAATTTCCAATGTTTTCGTCGCTTTGATTTTTGGTTCTTCAATTTTGACAGTCTTCAGCATTGCAGCCGGCTCTTCAATAGCTGAAGAAGTCTTACCGCCGAATTCAGGTACTATGGCCGGTTCGATGTAGTGTGGTCGGTGTGTAAGGACCTTCAACTTTTTCCTCTTTGGTGCGGGCTCGCTTGAGGAAGCCGGAGCTGCAGCCTTCTTAGGAGTTGCACCCTTTCTTTTCTGCCCCCGTGGCGGGTAGCGATAGTCAGGGTACACAAAACCAATAGCATCAAAAACCCTATTTAGCCTTTTATTTTTTCGGCTCCCAAAGGCCGCAGATAGTGCATTATCTTCAGACTTGGAGTATGTTCCAAGTAGTTCATCACTAGTATTTTTAACGCACTTCAGCCAGTCATTGTTTGGTTCGATAAATTGGTCTCCAAACCTGAAGGTATATTTCAATCGAACCAGACCACCTTCGTTAGGGTTGGTGATAGTTTCCTTTGGCATTTCCCAGCTGTCTATCAGTGGCCATATTCTGAAGGCTATATGCTCTTGAAGCAAGTCCCTTGTCCCAACAAAAGAGCAAACTGTGCTGAAGGCCCTTCGACATGCTTCGGCTGCCTCATCAATTTCAACCTTCGGCTTCTGGAGGCCGAAGCGGGACCAAATGGGGCGCATGATAATCTCTTTAATATCTTCTCTCACCTTTAAATCATTCTTTACATAGAACCATTCTTTCATCCAATCTCTGGGCCACCTCTTCCGGAATGTTGGCACTGGGTAACTTGCGCCAGAGCGGGCAACGAAACTGTAGCAGCCGAAATTGTTGTGATATTGTTCTTTACCCCAGGCCTTTGTTTCATACGAGAGCTCATCCATACTGCAAAAACATCTTGTGCTTGGCTCCAGACCTTGACTTCTCACAGCCTAGACAAAAATCCCCATTATAATAATTGCTTCGGGAGTAATCTGATGAAGGTAGATCTGGTATGTCTTCAAAACTTCGACCACAAATTTACTCAACGGGAACCGAAGTCCAGCTTTGAAAAAGCTTCAGAAGATCACAACTTCATTTTCTTCCGGAGCAGGAACGGCCCTATCCACGTCAGCCCTCACAATAGAAATATCTCGAAAGTACCTTCCTCTCATATTATCAAGATGACTCTGTTTGATAGTTGATTTCTCGAAGACTGTATGACTTGGTCGCCAAGGACGATCTTCCGAGTCTTCACCTCCACTCTCCATATCATAGCCATCGCTATCATCAGTATCTTCGGACAAGCCTTCTAATATCTCTTTAGTTATCTTCTCTATGTTTGTTTTAGCAATTGACTCAATAAACCTAGCAGTCTTCTCCTCAAGGAGCTTCTCCTCCTCGCTCAGCTTTGTCTCAGCAGCAACTTTTTTTGTCTTGAGACATCTTTTCTTTGGAAATGGCGGAAATGTGTCCTCAGAGCCGAAGCTTAGAAAATCTAAGAAACAAAGCAGCTGTTGACAAGCAAGAGCTAAGAAATTGAACAAAGCAAAGCAGGCGGCAAGTAACGTACCAAATGTGCTCGGGGTGAGGTCTTATTTATACACCCAGCGCGCTCCAAATTGGAGGGCCCTGTCTGTCATTGACTGTTGCTATTCTAGCAAAGGGAAGGTGTTTTTTTCGGACCTTCGGCTTAGGGCCTTCGTCCATATCGCAATTTGAATTCGTTATTCTAACAAATTAACCTTGCGAGGGGCTATTGTTGGGGGCCTTCGTCTTCCGAAGGTCCTTAAAAACATGATTTAACATTTTTTCGGAGTTGTAATACGTGAGTAGGTACCTTCGGATTCGAATCAGAACCACAGTGGGGGAAGCATGAACAATACGAAGATTGACGAAGCGCCGAAGCTACGCGCAAGGGAGCTTCAGCATGACAGCCGGAAAGGGAACCGACTTAAAGGGGAAAAGGCTATTTGGACCCCGATGAGTTACCTTATAATCATTAGCGAATGTAAAGGGCATAAATGTAATTTCACACAGGCTACGTCCTGTGCCTATAAATAGATGAACAGTACCCCCATACTATTCACGCTGACTTGTATTCGCTCGTGCGTCACGCTTGGACTTTTTACCTTCTGTCAAGCCGAAGGTACAAATGTAATTCAATATTGTTTCTGTTTATTCATGATAATAAAAGAAGATATATTAGTAATGTCATATGATTATTCATGTTGTCTCTTATATTTCATATACTTCTTTCATTAACATGCACTGCGATGATGAAGGTACGTCCTTCATGACCTTCGTCTGAAGATCATTATATCCCAAGGTAAATAATGCTTCGAAGGACGAAGGACATTAACCTTTAACATTTTGTGTTGCCTTGTTCTTAACTCATAGCATTTGAGAACAAGTCCCCAACATCGACAATAACTTAAGACGGTGCAACATGCTCGCGCCTACTCGACTTAGGGTGACCACTATACCCTACTAACGGAGCAATCGGCTTAAGTCAGCAATGACTTAAGACGGTGCAACATGCTCGCGCCTACTCAACTTGGGGTGACCATTATACCCTGCTAATGGAGCAATCGGCTTAAGTCGCCAACGACTTAAGACGGTGCAACATGCTCGCGCTTACTCAACTCAGGGTGACCACTATACCCAGCTAACAGAGCAATCGCCTTAAATCGGCAATGACTTAAGACAGCGCAACATGCTCACGACTACTTGTCTCAGGGAAACCTCTATGCCTCACCAACCGAGCAATTGGCATAGATCAGGAAAAGACTCCAAAACCAGCATGCCGCATTTACTTCAGCGGTCGTTCGGGATGACTGTTGAATTCTAACAGCGGAAACAAAATGTTAAAGTTATCAGCACCAATGACACATTCTAGTGCCCTATCCACCAAATATCCGAGCACAATGATCACACACACATATAATTCACAAATGCATTCAGTATCTTCTAAACACGTCACTACAACGAAACATCTCTATTTGTCTATGTCTTTCGCAGGGGCGATTGAGGAAGAAGGGCGACTCGAGGCATCAGGCGCAGCTTTGACGTCGGCAACAATGTCATCAGGAACAACTACACCGGGCCTTCTCATCAAGATCCGCCCCACGCGAATGACTTTGTCCATAGCCTTGTCGCGCTAAGCTTTCAGAATGGCGCAGTTGTCCTCTGCAACTTTGGTAGCTAGTCAAGCGGCCTCTAGCTCCTGGGTGACTGACTTCTTGGAGGCACACAGATCTTTGACGATGGAGTCCTTGCTTGACACCAACTGCTAAGCCGCAGGACCTCATCTTGGGACACTTGCAGTTCGCGATGATGATGATCCAAATCTGACATAGTAAAGTGATGGCTTCTCTCCAAGATGGTTAAGGAATTGCTGGCATCACGATACAACCTATCCAGATTGTCACGAGAAGCTGCAAGTGCTCATCTCTCCACCTACAAACAAGAATCAACTCTCAAGCATCCAGTAAACAGTAAGCACGACAGAGCCAACTAAGTAAGTTTACCTCGTGAGCTGCCCTTTCAAAGTCAAGCTGAGCATTGAGAGAAGAATTCAAAGAATGCGCATCGTCCAAAGAAGCAGAAACCCGAGCCAGGTCGATCTGACCTTGAGAATACTTCTCTTCAAGATCAGAGTACCGTCGGGTTGAGTCGGCTTGATGTTGAAGACATTTTTCCTCAAGCTCGGAGCACCACCGGGCCATATCTGACAAAGCAGTCAAGGAGGGATACAGGGTTAAAAACAAAAGTTGTTCAATTAGCTAAGGAAGAAACAAAGTTACCACCAACATTTGACGCCTTCAAATCAGCTATCTGTTTCTGAAGCAGTAATGGGTTCCACTGCGTCAGAGATAGAGCCCCTTCTGGGATAGTGGCACCATGTGATCTCAACTGAGCAGACATTCTGTCGACCAAAGCCTGTGATCAAAGGCAAATGAGTATAGGGAAGACGATTTACCAGGAGGAACAGTAAAACAAAAAGAGTTGAGTCACCTGAAGATTGGAGAAGAATGAGGGCAATCTTAAGTCATGAGAAGCTGCGTTATAGCTCGACGAAGGAAGATCAACCAAAACAATTTGAAGAGCATTATTAGGGGTTAACTCAGCCCCACTAGCAGATATCAGAATTCTTGCATCTGGCTCGCCGACCTCCAAGGCGACTCGCTTGCTCGAAGTTAAAGAAGCAGGCATCGCCATCGCTCCATCAGATCATGGTGGAGACGACCCGACATGAACATCCATGGAGGTGTGGGAAGGAGAGCTCACTTGGACACCCTCAGAGGCTAGGTTGTAGCTCGCGCCACCCACCAGAGCCAGATCATTACCGGCAACACCCTGGGGGGCTGGGTTGTAGCTCGCGCTACCCACCAAAGCCGGATCACTATCGGCGATACCCTCAGGGGCTGGGTAGCTGCCAGCACCACCCTGGAGGGCTAGGTTTTCTACAACAGCCACGTCTAAGGTTGAAGGATCCTTAGTCACCTCCATGGGAGTCGATTCTACTTGACCAACTTCTTGACATCGAAGACTGCCTTCCAAAGTCGATGATGCATGAGACACTGCTCGGGATACCTCTAATCCCACGTCTGGAATTTCAGAGCAAACATCCATCATATCGCCAACAGTCGGCTCCGCAAGCATATCTTCAGGAATGACATCCTCAAGGGCCTGATCAAAATCTGCTATTGATAACTCTTGAAGGCTGACAAGAACAGACAGAGCTAGAGAAGGAATATCACTATCCCCCTACTACCTCTGTAACACTGGCTATTTTTACGAATTAGCGCAACTTCTTCTTCCTCTTCTTCGTCCTCATCAAAAATACGGGCAATAACCGGTGCACGGTCACACCCATTGGGGTCAGCTTATGCATGGCCACACCCATTGGGATCAACTTCTGCATGGTCACACCCATTGGGGTCAGCTTCTGCATGGTTACACCCATTAGGGTCAGCTTCAACATGTACACCACCATTGGGATCAACCTCAGGAAGGACCTCTGCTGGTACTTCTTCACAAACAGGAGCAGAAGGGCCAGCATCTTGGTCCAAGCATGACAGTCGCCGAAGCTGCCTCTTCTTTTTCTTCTTCTCCTCAATAGGCACAACTAGATAGCTAACTTGGCGAGGACGCTTTGGGCGAGTACCCTCAGGCCTTCGGGTATTCATTGTTTTGTTAACCTCTCGTCCAACTGTAACAACCATCGGTTCAGCATGGGCCGAATCAGAAAATTCTCCAGCCAACATATTGAGTACAACATCTATTTCTGCATCACCCGAACTTGCCGACATCGAAAAGTGAACTTGCCTCTCATCATTGGGAAGATCACGAAGGGGAGCAACCAGAGCCTCAACGTCTTCAGGAGAGGGTCGCACTTTAAGACATAGACCACTATCACTAGCAGGAGGGTTGGACACGAAATCGAAAAATGACCTAGGAGGTGGCAGATTCCAAGCAGAATAAGCAACAGGAGCACCAACATTTGATACCTTGCCCCTCAGGATCATGTCCAGTCGGCTCATCAGATCCTCAGTAGAAATTTTCCTGTTAGTAATCCGAGTTGAATCAGTAACACCACTATATAAGTAAGCTGGATACACCCTGTCTTTCAAAGGCTGAATATTCTTGAAAATGAAGTCAGCAACCATGGCTTCGGTAGTCAGACCTCTTTCCTTCAGCAAACATATCTTAGTGAGCAAAACCCTAGCTTCTGTCACCTCCAAGGCAGTAGGAGACTCAACCCAACTCGGAGTACGTACATCTGGCTGTCTCCCCGACCGAGGGGGGAGGGACTTGCCGTGGTTTTCCACAATAAACCATTCAAGACGCCACCCTTTAATGCTGTCCTTGAGAGGAATGTCAAAGTATTCTGTCTTCCTCCCGCGACGCATCTCTAGACTTGCACCACCCACAAGCTGGTGCTGCCCCCTAGCCATCCTAGGCCGACAGTGATACAAATACTTCCATAAACCGAAATGAGGAAGAATTCCGAGGTAGGCCTCACACAAATGTACAAAGATAGAAATTTGCAAGATGGAATTGGGATTCAGATGGGTCAGGTTTAGATTGTAAAAATCAAGGAGACCACGGAAGAAGGGAGAAATGGGAAGAGCAAGACCGCGGATAAGAAAAGGAACGTAGACGACGGACTCATGGGTATCTTCTGTCGGAACAATGACCCCACGGCAAATCCACCAAAAACAGAGCTCTTTTGGAGGAAGAACTCTAACATCGACAAGGTGGAGGAGATATGATTTTGAAACAACAGACATATGGTTACCTGCGAACGACAACTGGTTGTTGGGGTCGATGGGAGGAATGACTACCGCAGCAGAATTCTGGTTTTTCCGCTGGGGCGCCATCGCAATCTTACCGGCGGGTTGAAAAAGGGCGAAATCAGAAGGAAACAGAGGAGTGTTTTGAGGCGGAAATGTGAAGTTAGGGCTCAGGACTCAGCAGCGCGCGCGCGACATGATATAAATGGGGTTTTCCCGGGTTGGGCACCGTTTCTAAAAAAGTGCCAAGTCATCACTCGGGAAAACGAGATTTCCGACATAACTCGGCTGTTACCTCCAAAACGCCGACAGCATCAAGCACCACTCGGCGGTTACCTCTAAAACGCCGATAGTGTTTGTCATAACTCGGTTGTTATCTCTAAAACGCCGACGTGGTCTAGCGTAACTCGGCCGTTACCTCCAAAACACCGACAGCATCAAGCACCACTCGGCGGTTACCTCTAAAACGCCGATAGTGTTTGTCATAACTCGACTGTTATCTCTAAAACACCAACGTGGTCTAGCATAACTCGGCTGTTACCTCTAAAACGCCGACAGCATCAAGCACCACTCGGTGGTTACCTCTAAAACACCGACAATGTTTGTCATAACTCGGATGTTATCTCTAAAACGCCGACGTGGTCTAGCGTAACTCGGCTGTTACCTCTAAAACGCTGACGTCAGCAAGCACCGCTCGGCGGTTACTTCTAAAACGCCGATAGTGTCTGTCGTAACTCGGCCGTTTTCTCTAAATGAATGCCGACAGAACCAAATACGACTCAGCAGTTACCAGTCATTACTTGGTCATTATCTCTAAAAACGCCAGCAGCGCTAGGCGCGAAGACAAACTATCAATTGACTATAAAAGAAGAATGACGGAAAAACGAAAGGATACTCGGAACAAGCTGAAATTTTCTTCAATATATGGAAGAGGGAAGTTTTTCCACAAACTTAAAGACCAACTCATTATGAGTCAGCCTTTTTCCCTTTTTCACTATATTACATTACTACATCACTACACTACTTACACTACACTATACTACTAACTACTACTACATTATTCTACTACTACTAATACTACTCCTACTACTAATTATCTATACTAATATTTAAACCAGTGGCGCTTTGCCACTGGCCTTGCTGCTGCCGCCGCTGCCTTTGCCGTCGCCGCCGCCCTTGCCGTCGCTGCCATTGCTCTTGCCATCGCCCTTGCCGTCGCCGTCGCCATCATCGCCGCCGTCACCTCCATCGCCGTCGTCGCCCTCGTCGTCGCCATCACTGCCGCTCTCCTCCTCGGACGAGTCGGAGGAGTTCTCCTCATCCGAGGAGATCTCCGACTCATCCGAGCCCTCGAGCCCGAAGCGCTCGACGGCCCGGATGTATGTCCACACCTCGGCAGCGATCCCCTGGGAATCGTCCGAATCATCAGACGACACCGGGGGAGAGGCGTAGACCGGTGACCCCTCGGACTCGGAGGAAAACTCCTCCTCCGAGTACTCGGAGTCACCAAAGTCCTCCGAGGGGGGACTTGGCTCGCGCTTCCGCTTGTCGCCGGAGTGGTGTGACAAACTTCCACCCTTCTTGTTCTTACCCATGGCTGGTTGGAAGAGAAGAAGTGGAAAAATAAGCAACAAACGGCCAGGAGATGTGTGAAGACACCAGCAAGGCAGGCAGTCTATTTATAGAGGCTGGAGGCAACCGCTCATCTCCTACCACGGTCACCGAACAGTCGCAACTATTCAATAAGCAATTCAAATCGTCTGGAAACAAGTCAGGCAGTAGACGCCGTTTCATGTAACACGACACCATTTGGACTGAGGTCAACTGCTTGGACGATATGATTACACCCCGCAGTCACGTCAAGTTACTACTCAAGGGCAGTTTGCTAAACGCTTGGCGTACCAAGCCGTCCCTTGGTTACATCCATTGGGGAGGGGACGTCCAGGAATTTTCAATAGATTTTCCCAAGCAGTCACATCCATATAGTATATGCAATGAATGTATCAAGATAGAAGAAAGATATCGATGGAGATCGGAGGAAAGCCAAATATAGCTACTGAAGTACAAGTCTAATCAACAGAAGCATTGAAGCACAAAGCAAAATGAAGACCAGCTAAGAGCCATCTACCAAACGTCCAATCTGTCACCGATCAAATAAATTTCAAACCTAACAGGACATGGGCAGATCACGCTGTTATTCTCTAAAACAGGAAATGAAGACAACATGCTGATCTCTAAAGCATAAGCTGATGATATAATGCTGAGTTCTAAGGCATGAGACGAAGATAAGATAATAACTTCTGAAAGCATGAGATGAAGACCTTTGAGTGGATTATTTTTAGTAATCCACTCAAAGCTCGGGGGCTACACCCATTGGGTGCACCTCCGGTGCACCCAATGAATCCTCAACCCCTAAAGACAGAATGCTGATCTCTAAAGCATGGACCGACGACGAAATGCTGATTTTAAGGCACAAGACGAAGATCAACCAATGATTTCTGAAAAGCATAAGATGAAGACCTTTGAGTGGATTATTTTTAGTAATCCACTCAAAGCTCGGGGGCTACACCCATTCGGAAGGTGTACTTTTAGAGCACCCATTACCTAAAATCAAAACCGCAAGCTGGACCTAGAATCTTTGGGCCGATTATTTCAAAATCAACTCAAAGATTGGGGGCTTGTGGGGGACAGATATCCCCCGGGTCCACTAGAAGGCTAGAAGGCCTCGCGAAAGGCTTTGGGTCCATTACTTTGCAAGGCCATCCCTTCGTGGGCCAGGGGAGGTATCACTGGTGGAATGGATCGACGCAAGATTGGATAGACTCAAGCCAAGACGGCTCATTGGATTTAAGCATTATCCACAATATTGATTCGATTCTCCCGCGCAACGCCCTCAGACGTTGAAACTAAACCAAGAGAAGTCGGCATGATTATAGGAAGATAAGTTCAGTCGGTTCACTATTACTTAGGAGCACGTAGTTATCATACCCGCATGTAACGCCCCACGGTTGAGTATATAAGGCCTAGGTGGCACCCCATCAAAAGACACGTCACTCATTAGCCATCTATTCCATTCTCTAGAACCATCGTACTAGGGAATCCCTCTGTAACCCACCACATAAAGATCCACACTAGGAAGTAGGGTGTTACGCCTCTCTAAGCGGCCCGAACCTGTATAAAATTGCCCATCGTCTCTCGTGCACCTAGCACAAACCATCGAGCTACAGTCGGTAACACCGTCCTACACAAAAGCACCTCAAGGGGTAACCCCGGGTGCGCGGTCGGGTCCCAAACACCGACACCATCACCTCATCAGCTTCGGGAAGGGGAACGGTGCTTTGCCCCCTGGCCATTTCTATAGAAACATCATGAAAGTATTTTCCCTTCATCGCTTCGATTTGCCCTTGTTTGACAGTTGATTTCCCAAAAGCAACATGGCTTGGCCTCCACGGCCGATCTTCGACATCTTTATTCCCGCTCTCCATGTCAAAACTATCGCTATCGCTGGAATCCTCAGACAACCCAGCCAACATGTCATTGGTGATCTTTTCTATGTTGGTCTTCTCCATAGCTTCGTAAAACCTAGACAATGTGAGGTCTGTAATCTTCTTGTCCTTAGCCATTTAGATGATGGTTGTGGCAGATGCCGAAGCTCAAAACTCAATTAAGCTCGCAAAATAGAAGAAGGCTAAAGATGGCAATCATAGCGCAAACAGCTAGATGGCACAAAAAATATTCACGACACAACCTTCTATATATATACTCAGAGCCCCACAGTTCGGTGGGTCCCATGGTTCATAATGATTCGTTATTCTAGCGAAGGGAAGGTGTTTTTTCGGACCTTCGGTTGAAAGAGAAATGGACCTAATCATTTCCTATAATCGATTTTGGTGGTTGACGACCAACACAAACCACGTGGACTAACTAGTTTGCCTAGAAGTCATTTATCTCAGGTGCATAAGGTTCAACACAAACCAAGAAAGAAATTCAGTTGGGAACTCATAATTATTTGGAGCAAGACTTGAGAGTGTGCTGAAAAATGGTGCACCGGACAGTGTCCGGTGCCCTAGGTCCACGCGCAAACGAACCAGCCACTCTTGGGAATTCGACAGGCGCGCTCCACTATAATTCACCAGACTGTCCGGTGTGCATTGAACATGTCCAGTGAGCCAGCGGAGCAACGGTTACTGCACGTCAACGGTTGACTGCAAAAGTGAATAGTAGTGAATAGTGCGTGGCAGAAGTCAGAGTGCAGAAGTCAGAGGTCACCGGACATTACGGTGCAGCTATTGAACAATGGCTCCAACTGTCCTATCGCTCCAAACACCAACGGGTGTGCTGACATGGCGCGCAATGGCTGTCCGGTGCGCCACCGTACATACTGTGTGCCCATCACCAGCAGACTCAGCCAACGTCTAGGAAGTGGTTGGAGTCTATAAATACCCCCAACCACCTCATTCATTGGCATCCAAGTATTATGAACTCCATATTCATTGCAAGAGCAAAGTCCAACACTCCAAGACACAATCAAAGCAAACAATCCACTCCAAGTTCCCAAAATCAACTCTAGTGCTTAGAGACTTGTGAGAGGATCATTTGTGTTCTTTGTTGCTCTTATTGCTTGGATTGCCTTTCTCCTTCCCATCCTTATTCTCTTAATGCTTTGTAAAGCTAGCAAGAGACAACTAAGTGTGTGGTGGTCCTTGCGGGGTCTTAGTGACCCGATTGATTAAGGAGAAGGCTCACTCGGTCTATGTGACCGTTTGAGAGAGGGAAAGGGTTGAAATAGACATGGCCTTTGTGACCTCCTCAACGGGGACTAGGTTCTTTGGAACCGAACCTCGGTAAAACAAATCACTGTATCCACTCGTGTTGATTTCCATTTGATTTAATTGCCCTCTTCCATCTCACTAAAGTTTCCTTACCAATATTGATTTAAGTTTGCTCCCAAACGTCATCCGCATCATTTGAGCAACTCGTGGCAAGAGAAACCATCTTTCGCACTCGGATTTAATTCTAACGCTAACCTCCGGCCTTAGTGTGTGTTTGAGTTTATAAATTTCAGGTTTCGCCTATTCACCCCCTCTAGGCGACTTTCAATTGGTATCAGAGCCAGGTTTATTAAGAGCCTAACAAACTCGAAGTGATGTCTGGAGATCACGCTAAGAGGGAGATCGTGACCGGCGACAAGCCCACGGGTTCAGGGAAGACTCTCAAGGGAGTCCGGCAAAAAGTACAAGGAGGAATCCTCTTCCTCCATCAAGTCACGTAGGAAGGGTGATAAGAAGAAAAAGAAGATGAAGAAGGTGGTTTACTACGAGACCGACTCTTCAACACCCTCTACATCTGGCACCGAGTCATCCACTACTTCTAAGCACCATGAGCGCAAGAAGTATAGTAATATGCCACTATGCTATCCCCGTAATTCCAAGCGTGCTCCTCAATTTTTTGTTCCCTTAGACAAGCCACCATATTTTGATGGTGAAGATTATTGTATGTGGAGTGATAAAATGAGGCATCATCTAACCTCACTCCACGAAAGCATATGGGACATTGTTGAATTTGGAGCGCAGGTACCATAGGTGGGGGACGAGGACTATGACTCGGATGAAGCCGCCCAAATTAGGCACTTTAACTCCCAAGCAACTTCTATACTCCTTGCCTCTTTATGTCGAGAGGAGTATAACAAGGTGCAAGGGTTAAAAAATGCCAAAGAAATTTGGGACGTCCTCAAAACGACGCACGAAGGGGACGAGGTGACCAAGATCACCAAGTGGGACACGATCGAGGGAGAGCTCGGTTGATTCATCCTCAACAAAGGAGAAGAGCCGCAAGCCATGTACAATCGGCTCAAGACCATGGTCAACCAAGTGCGCAACCTCGGGAGCACAAAGTGGGATGACCATGACATGATCAAGGTTATTCTTAGATCACTTGTTTTTCTTAATCCCACTCAAGTGCAACTAATCCGTGGAGACCCTAGATATAAACAGATGTCTCCTGAGGAGGTGATTGGCAAGTTTGTGAGCTTTGAACTTATGATCAAAGACTCCAAACATATTGTCAACTTGGAGCAAGGCGCCACCTCAACAC
Organism: Zea luxurians; assembly: GCA_029449295.1. Classification (NCBI taxonomy): domain Eukaryota; kingdom Viridiplantae; phylum Streptophyta; class Magnoliopsida; order Poales; family Poaceae; genus Zea; species Zea luxurians. The sequence goes on along the minus strand of JAOPSE010000008.1, from coordinate 92,457,131 downwards.
CGGAGGTGCAACCCGTTGCATTCAAAGCAACGGAAGAAAAGAAGGAGGAGTCTACACCAAGTAGGCTTCCAATCGACGCCTCCAAGTTCGACAACGAGGAAATAGCTCTTATCATTAAGAGCTTTCATCAAATCCTCAAGCAGGGGAAGGACTACAAGCCCCGCTCCAAAAGGGTGTGCTACCAGTGTGGTAAGTCTGGTCACTTTATAGCTAAATATCCATATTCCAGTGAAAGTGACAGGGACGAAGACAAGAACGGGAAGAAGAAGATGGAGAAGAAGAAGTACTACAAGAAGAAGGATGGCGAGGCACACATGGGGCGGGAATGGGACTCCCACGAGAGCTCAACCGACTCTTCCTCTAACGAGGACGCCGCCAACATCGCCATCAACAAAGGCCTCCTCTTCCCCAATGTCGGCCACAAATGTCTCATGGCTAAGGACGGCAAAAAGAAAAAGGTACATTCTAGAAGTACCCCCAAATATACTACATCTGATGATGAGGGTAGTTCTAGTGATAATGTAGATGATTTAGTTTCTCTCTTTGCCAACCTTACCATGGACCAAAAGAAAAAATTGAATGAATTAATAGAAACCATTAACGAGAAGGATGATCTCTTGGAATGCCAAGAGGACTTGCTCGTTAAGGAAAACAAAAAATTTGTTAATTTAAAACTATCCTGAGCTAAAGATTAGGAAGATTCATGCTAGAAAACCTCACGGTATTTCTCATCATGCTTTTATGTATAAAAATGAGGCTTCTAGCTCTAGGCATTCCACTCATATCAAAATGCCTAAAAAGAAAATTCCTAATGCATCAAATGAGCATAACATTTCTTTTAAGACTTTTGATGCTTCTTATGTGCTAACTAACAAATCAGGCAAAGTAGTTGCCAAATATGTTGGGGGCAAACACAAGAGCCCAAAGACTTGTGTTTGGGTACCCAAGGTGCTTGTTTCTAACGTGAAAGGATCCAAGACCATTTGGGTACCTAAGAACAAGGCTTAATTTTTTTGTAGGTTTATGGATCTGGTGGATCAAGCTGGATAATCGATAGTGGGTGCACAAACCACATGACACGGGAGAAAAGAATGTTCTCCACGTATGAGAAAAATGAAGATTCCCAAAGAGCTATCACATTCGGGGATGGAAATCAAGGTTTGGTCAAAGGATTGGGTAAAATTGCTATATCTCCTGACCATTCGATTTCCAATGTTTTTCTTGTAGATTCTTTAGATTACAATTTGCTTTCTGTTTCTCAATTATGCAAAATGGGCTACAACTGTCTTTTTACTGATATAGGTGTTACTGTCTTTAGAAGAAGTGATGATTCAATAGCATTTAAGGGAGTGTTAGATGGTTAGCTATATTTAGTTGATTTTCATGATAACAAAGCTGAACTAGACACTTGTTTAATTGCTAAGACTAATATGGGCTAGCTCTGGCATCGCCGACTTGACCATGTTGGGATGAAGAATCTTCACAAGCTTCTAAAGGTTGAACACATTTTAGGACTAACAAATGTTCATTTTGAGAAAGACAGGATTTGTAGCGCATGCCAGGCAGGGAAGCAAGCTGGAGTCCATCATCCACACAAGAACATCATGAGGAGTGATAGACCGCTTGAGCTGCTCCACATGGACCTATTCAGCCTGATCGCTTACATAAGCATCGGTGGGAGTAAGTATTGTCTAGTTATTATGGATGATTATTCTCGCTTCAATTGGGTATTCTTTTTGCAGGAAAAATCTCAAACCCAAGAGACTTTAAAAAGATTTTTGAGACGAGCTCAAAATGAGTTCGGATTGAGAATAAAAAAGATTAGAAGCGGCAATGGGACAAAGTTCAAGAATTCACAAATTGAGGGATTTCTTGAGGAGGAGGGCATCAAGCATGAGTTCTCTTCTCCCTACACACCTCAACAAAATGGTGTAGTGGAGAGGAAGAATAGAACTCTACTGGACATAACAAGAACCATGCTTGATGAGTACAAGACACCAGACCGGTTTTGGGCGGAGGCAATTAATACCGCCTGCTACTCCATCAACCGATTATATCTTCACTGAGTCCTCAAGAAGAAATTATATGAACTCCTCACTGGTAAAAAGCCCAATGTTTCATATTTTAGAGTTTTTGGGAGCAAATGCTTTATTCTTATTAAGAGAGGTAGAAGTTCTAAATTTGCTGCTAAAGCTGTAGAAGGCTTTTTACTCGGTTATGACTCAAACACAAGGGCATATAGAGTCTTCAACAAATCCACTAGATTAGTTGAAGTTTCTTGTGTCATTGTGTTTGATGAGACTAATGGCTCCCAAGTGGAGCAAGTTGATCTTGATGAATTAGATGATGAAGAGGCTCCGTGCGTCGTGCTAAGGAACATGTCCATTGGTGATGTGTGTCCAAAAGAATCCAAAGAGCTTTCACAAGCACAAGATCAACCATCATCTTCCATACAAGCATCTCCACCAAATGAAGTTGAGGATCAGGCTCAAGAAGAAGAGGATGAAGATCAAGATAATGAGTCACCTCAGGAGGAGGACATTGATCAAGGGGGAGATGAAGGTAATGATGAAAAGGAAGATGATCAGGAGATTCAGGATCAAAGACCGGCACACCCATGAGTCCACCAAGCAATTCAAAAAGATCACCCTATCAACTCCATACTCGGCGACATCCACAATGGGGTAACCACTAGATCTCGAGTTGCACATTTTTGTGAACATTACTCTTTTGTGTCCTCTATTGAGGCATATAGGTTAGAGGATGCATTAAGAGATCCGGATTGGGTGGTGGGAATGCAAGAGGAGCTCAAAAACTTCGTGAGGAATGAGGTATGGCATTTAGTTCCACGTCCTAACCAAAATGTTGTAGGTACCAAGTGGGTATTTCGCAACAAACAAGATGAACATGGTGTGGTGACTAGGAACAAAGCCCGACTTGTTGCAAAAGGTTATTCACAAGTCGAAGGTTTGGATTTTAATGAAACCTATGCACCCGTAGCTAGCCTTGAGCCAATTCGTATATTACTTGCCTATGCTACTTACCATGGCTTTAAGCTATATCAAATGGACGTGAAGAGTGCCTTCCTCAATGGCCCTATCAAGGAAGAGGTCTATGTTGAGCAACCTCCCGACTTTGAAGATAGTGAGTATCCTAACCACGTTTATAAGCTCTCAAAGGTGCTTTATGGGCTCAAGCAAGCCCCAAGAGCATGGTATGAATGCCAAATAGACTTTCTTATCACTAATGGCTTCAAAGTCGGAAAGGCCGACCATACTCTCTTCACTAAAACTATTGCTAAAGACTTGTTTATATGCCAAATCTATGTTGATGATATTATTTTTGGATCTACTAACATGTCAACCTGGGAAGAGTTTAGTAGGATAATGATACATAAATTCGAGATGTCTATGATGGGGGAGTTGAAGTATTTCCTTTGATTCCAAATCAAGCAAATCCTAGAAGGCACCTTCATCAGCCAAACTAAGTACATTCAAGATATATTTAAGAAGTTTGGAATGAAGAATGGCAAACCCATTAAGACACCCATGGGAACAAATGGGCATCTCGACCTTGACACGGGAGGTAAATCCATAGATAAAAAGGTATATCGGTCGATGATAGGTTCTTTACTCTACTTATGTGCATCTAGACCGGATATTATGCTTTTTGTATGCATGTGTGCAAGGTTCCAGGCAAATCCTAAGGAAGTTCACCTTAGGGCTGTGAAAAGAATCATGAGATATTTAGTTTACACTCCTAAGTTTGGGCTTTGGTACCCCCAAGGGATCTACCTTTGATTTAACTAGATATTCCGATGCCGATTATGCAGGGTGTAAAATTGATAGGAAGAGCACATCAGGGACTTGTCAGTTTCTAGGGAGATCCTTGGTGTCATGGGCTTCAAAGAAACAAAACTCAGTAGCTCTTTCCACCGTCGAAGCCGAGTACATTGCTGCAGGCCATTGCTGTGCACAATTACTTTGGATGAGGCAAACCCTTAGGGACTATGGCAACAAATTAAGCAAAGTCCATCTCCTATGTGATAATGAGAGTGCAATCCGCGTGGTGGATAATCCCGTTGAACACAGCCGTACTAAGCACATCGACATCCGGTATCACTTTCTGAGAGATCACCAACAAAAGGGGGATATCAAAATTGCTTATGTTAACACCCACAACCAATTAGCCGATATCTTTGCCAAGCCACTAGATGAAAAGACTTTTAGCAAACTTAGGAATGAGCTAAATATACTTGATTCTTGGAAATTTGATTGAAACATTGCACACATAGCTAATTTATATACCTTTGATCATGTCTCTTTCATTTGGTACAAATGCATATTTCTTATTCTTCTTGTGCCAAGGCTAAGACTAATATGCTTTCAAGTATATTTCTATGATTAGTCTTAGATTGAAAGGGAAATGGAGTATCCGACAAGGGCAAGGCTTCCACTCCAACTCTGACGGTATCATTTACCCTTTGTCGTTACTCCGCAAACTCTCAATTGGTATGACCCTTCACTCATACTTTTTTTACCAATGTGGGAGAAAGTGTATAGGGCTCTCAAGTTCTTCGTTTTTGGTGATTAATGCCAAAGGGGAAGAAAGTATTAAGCCCAAAGCAAAAGGACCGCACCACCACCACCATTCTAAAATTGTCAAAAACTAAAGGAAGTGTGTTTATTTCAATTGGTATCTTATTTGACTTCAATAAGTATGAAATTTTTTAATTGGTATTTCAGTTAGCCTCAAAATAGATTTTCAATCTGTATCTCATTTGGCTTCAAAATTTCATTAAGTATAGAAATTTCAATTGGTATAATTTCATTTGGCATCTATTTCAAAAAGGGAAAATCGTTTCAAAAAAACCCTCTTGAAAGCTAAGGGGTGAATTTCTTCAGGGGGAGCTTTCATTTAGTCAAAGGAAAAGCATTTGAAACAGGGGGAGGAATTTCAAATCTTGAAAATGCTTCTTGCAATCATATTCTTATACCTTTGACTATTTGCAAAAGATTTTGAAAATATGTTACCAAAAGATTTACAAAAACAAACAAGTGGTGCAAATGTGGTCCAAAATGTTAAATAGGAGAAAAGCAATCCATTCATTCTTAGACATATGTATAAAGTATTTCATTAGTTAAATTCTAAGTAACCTATGCACATCTACCTAAATTGCAAAATAGTTACATTTCTACACTTCATATTTGCTTTAGTTAGTGTTAGCATCAATCACCAAAAAGGGCGACCAACACAAACCACGTGGACTAACTAGTTTGACTAGATGTCATTTATCTCAGGTGCATAAGGTTCAACACAAACCAAGAAAGAAATTTAGTTGGGGACTCAAAATTATTTGGAGCAAGACTTGAGAGTGTGCTGAAAAATGGCGCACCGGACAGTGTCCGAGGCACCAGGTCCAAGCGCAAATGAACCAACCACTCTCGGGAATTCAATAGGCGCGCTCCGCTATAATTCACCGGACTATCCGGTGAACCAGCGGAGCAACGGTTACTGCACGTCAACGGTCGACTGCAAAAGTGAACAGTAGTGAACAATGCGTGTCAGAAGTCAGAGCGCAGAAGTCAGAGGTCACCGGACTGTCCGGTGCAGCTACAGGACAATGGCTCCAACGGTCAAATCGCTCCAAACCCCAATGGGCATGCTGACATGGCGCGCACCGGACAGTGAACAGTGCTTGTGGTAGAACCTCCAAGTTATTGGGCTCACATGCACCTGTCCTTGTCCTAAAGACCTCAGACGGCTATGCATGTGCACCAGATAACTTAACAGGATCTGTCCGATTGCCCCAAGGACATCGGATAAACCACTTTCAACCAGAACCGCGGGATTAAGTAATACAAATCACACACACCAATATTTTGCAGCGGAAATCTTATTACCAAATTTTACAAGTTACAAAAATTTTACATTATTCTATCGGAGTGATTACAAAAGTATAAGTTTGAAATATGTGCTAGCTCAAACGACCATCCTCAATAAGAAGTATAGGAGTACTTAGACTTATAAGAAGGCCGAGCCCACCGGCACTTAACACCATCACAACAGCACAAGGTTAGACCTAAAAAACAATAGGGAATAAAACCCTGAGTATGGAATTACTCAGCAAGACTTACCCGACTAAAGAAAAGACTCACAAGGGTATGCTGGTTATAAGGGAGTCAAGTTAAGGCTTTTCAATACTCAATGACTCTGTTTGCAGAAATGCTTACTAAAGTGGATCCTTAAAAATCCAATTTTATTTTTGTCAGGTTAAGTAAGATTACCTGCAACTAGAGTTCTTTCTATCCTAGTTCAAACACTTGACCTGCACTAGCCAATTTCTTTATCAACCCATCATCTTCACTGGAGTTCTACGTGTAAGTCAGTGACCAAGTCTTCATAACCGTGAAGGTACAGTGATCCGAATCGATTATACTCAGCTGAGGATCTCTGATCACACGACATATGTAGCACTTAACCCTTGCATATGTCAACCCGCCATCGGGGTTCTTAAGACCAGATTAGGTTCACGTCAACCGAGAGCACAGATACACCACCATCCAGCCTCTTGCCACGGAGGGTACACGCTACTCTCGCCGCCGCTCCACGCCCATTGCGTGTTATCTTATTCTGGCCTTAGTCTGCCCGAGGCAAGGCTTACCCATGATGAGGCATGTGACCAGTTAAAGGGTCCTCGGTCAGCAGGCCTACATCGAGACGGTCCTTAATCGACTCAGACGGAGACACTACACCGAGACTCTCTTTCTCGTGCAAGTCACCCGCCAGGTCTCAGCTTAATCATTTAAAACCCAAAGCTTGGTACCTGGCAGAGGTACATCTTTTCCGATGTTGAACCCATCATGGCCATGATGGATCCACCATCAAGTTTTGTTTTCGAAAACATCCCACCCACTTTTGCCACATCATATTTTGTAAAAACAAAATATTTTGTTTTTCTAAAGCAAGGCTAAGCATCAAAAACCTTTTGTAAAACGGTGATCAAGGAAGGTAATCAAATTCAAGGAAGGTAATGCAGGAATTGTTTTAACAATCAACTCCTATCACCTAATGCATCAAGCAAGTGAAAAGATCTTTAAATCACAAGGAGGTGGCAAATGCACTGGGGCTTGCCTGAGTAACACTAGGTTAGTGTTGTTAGGTGACATCCACTTGACGATCATCCTTGTCCTAGCACTTGATCAGGCGGGTTCATCCATCAGTATCATCAGGTGGAGTAGCCCGTGCTTGGGGTCAACTTGGCTTGTCTTCTGCATCGCGCGATTAATTAACGTACCTAAAGGAAATGCATTATGCACATGAATGCATATCAACGAGAATATCACACACCTAAATAGTGCTACGCGATAGTGAAACACCTAGCGGCGAGGCATTGTACAAGTTCATACGGAAATACTAGTTATCGATATACGACTACGCGTAATAATTACGCTTCTCTAAATTATACGAACCTAACGCAAACATTACGAACAACAATTCATACACTTTAAACATGATTAGCCTAAACACAACTCATCAGCTACTTAATTAATTGAATTCTAAACTTATCCCTTGCTTTATAAATTATACTACATCTTTATAAGTGATTAAAGTATTTTATTAACACACATGCCTACTAAAATTCTACTTGGTACACTAATTTAGCTAATTGACCGGAATAGCGAAATAACTCGCTATAACTAAACCTGGCTCGATAATTGCAAGAACTGCGAAGTCGACGAGAGTTTCGTGACTTACGCAATTTATCGAGCACCTTAATAAGCCTCGCACTAACACATTAATTTATTCAATGATTGAACCATTCTAAACAATTTATCACCTTACCGTTTCCACAGCTGACACGAGTCCGCGAGATCGGTAGTGATTTTCCAATCCAGGCAATTTGTCGAGCGTGCTTGACAGATACTATCCGAACGTCACGCACACCACCATCAAATCTTTGGACATCTTTCTTGGAGATTCTTTTGTCGACGCGAACGCAAGTCAGAGACAACACATAGGGATTGGCATCGAAGCGAGGCGACGGAACAACGACAAGTAACAAGGAGGGATCTACAATATTGTTGTAGACCCGACATGGAGATGAACAATGATGAACTAGCGAGTTGTACCATGCCGAGGAATGTTTTGATGCGGTCGAGCAAAGCGGGTAGGACATCGGACGTCGCGGCAAGCTAGAAAAAGATTCGGCGCGCGAGCTCAACGCGCACGGATTTTTGTTTCATTGCCTAACGCACGATGCAATTGGGAATTAAAGCCGAGCGAGCCGAGAGGGCGCGCTGGCGAGCAGAAAACAGGACGCGAGTACAAGACAGGGAAAACGACGGGCTCGACAACACGCGAAGCGACGATAGTCGAATCGGCAACAAAGCGTTGGCGAATTCGATAAACACGACCACAGTCGCGTGCTGACGCGGTCAAGATTATTGTGGCTAACGAGCTTGTGACGGAGGCGATGATGGTGCGGGAGCTCGACAACACGCTGTGGCGAGCAGAATAAATTCGTGTGCGCGGCAAGCAAAGAGCTCGTGGCCTGCGCGAGGGAGGAAAACAGAGGGATGGTTGGGCGTCGAACAGAAAGGAATTCCCAGGGAAATCGCCATGGGAAACAGGGGCATCGACAACAGGACGCCGTAGCCGATGGAGCGAGGGCGAGCCTGAGCGCGGCGTGCTGGGGTCCAAGCACCGGCCATGGGAGCTTGGGGGGGGCTACGCACAAAGGACACCACGACGCGGTCATGCGAGCAGGGTACTTGGGAGAGGTAGAGCGCACGCTGAAAGAGCCGTTCAGCTGGGCTGAAAGCAGGCGAGCAGAGCAGGGACAGAGTACTGCGTGCGCAGGGACCAAACTCAGCCATGGGCGAGCAGGAGCCAGGGAGGATGGAGGGACGCCGGGAATCACGAGCTACAGGAGGAGAAACTCGGCACAGCGGCCATGGCCGAGCGGAGGGCCATTCCGTCGAGCTGGAAGCCGCGGCGCCGAGCAGAGCGAGAGGAGCAGATGGCCGTGCTAAAGCACCACGGCGCGCAGGGAGGCAGGCAATGGAAAGGGACTTCGGCTGGGCAACATCGGCAGGGAAGCAGGTTCGAGACCGAGCGGCCTGGGACCTAGGGACGCGTCACTGGGGAGGAAGATGAGGGAGGGGCTCTCTGCCAAGCGCCATTGGAGGGGGAGGAAGAAGGAGACGCGGTTGCTCAGGAAGACGGTTGGGCTGAGGAAGAAGATAGGGGCGAGCGTTGGCTGGATTTTTGAAGCACCTAGGGGCGGTGGGATTTTTCCACTAGAGCGGCGCAGGATGAGATCAATCACAGAGAAAAAAAATCACGCCAGGAGCAAGGCAATCAGTAGAGAAGAAAAAAAAATCTGAGAGACATATCTTTCTCCGGCATGGCGTGCAGCAGGAAGAAGCAGTCTGCGCGCAGGAGATAAGAAGCTTGTGCGAAAAAAAATCAAACGATTGAGCGGTGGTGGATAGGAACGCAGAGAAGATTTTTCTTCTCGGATTTTGAAACAGGAAACAGAATTGGCCAGCAATGGTTCCGGTTTCGATTTATTTGAACAGTGTACCCCAAATAGCGCATGTACCGAATTTATAGAGATGGCTTAAATCGAGCGAAATACTTAAGCGAAAATCTTAGCTCATCTTGACCGATTAATTTTTGAACTGGCACTAGACTCGATACTTTAGAAAGGAATAAATTTTAAACCATGCGAGTCGAATGCGGCATCACAATCGGAGTTCCCAGAGACGATGTCAGCATCGTCACGGGAGCGAGCTGTAGACGGGTTCAAACCGGACTAGATTAGATTAGATATTTTAGTCGTCGAGTTCGAATTCATTTGTCCGGGACAAAAATCTCAAGAGTCGATCGAGGCTCCAAATTCGTATTTGCGCGAGCGATAAATTTTAAATAACCGCCGAACGCACCGATTTTCGGAATGACAATGTTCCGAACATCACGAAAATTTCGGAAGAGCCCGGATAGATAAAAACGATGTCGAAATCGTGACAGACGAAACTGATGCGATAATAAAATCGCGATAGGCGAAGATGATTAGATCTTAGTGTCCATTTTATTTACTGGTATCACGTGCTTAAATCCATACTCGTTATCGAGCAAAATATAAACACATGGGGTGTTACAGCCCTCCCCCCTTAAAAGAATCTCATCCCGAGATTCGGAGCGAAAGACTTCTAAGGGTAGAGAAGTATGTAACCCATGTTCATATCAGCGATAACCATAAGACAGGCTTGAGCAAAGGCGAGTGCCTCAGAATGTGGTTTCTCTAGCGGACAGAGCATATATCGCCTTAGGCTAATTTAGATATGTCCATCAATAGAGACCATGTCTGCCAGAGGAACACATAAGGTTCCACGTGTGCAGTTTGCTTTTTTCTGATGACACTGTACTATCTGAGTCTGTTGAGCAAGCGGCCGATATGCGATTTTACCCAAACAGAATCAGATGCAACCTCTTGGGTAAAACACACAGAAAGAGGTTTACCAACAAGCGGTCACAGTGAGTTCGTAGCACATGAGTCGGATGTGGATGTCGAATACTGTCGCGGTTAACATGTGGTTAACCCGAGAATTCAAGTCCACGAAAGATGGTATAGATTCGAGAAAATCACCCACGGAGGGATCTATAGATGTGGACTTTGCAACTAGTCCATTTTATCGAGCACTAAGCATGACTCGACCCAATCATTCATGCTGGAAAAGCACATGTGCGGCGATCGAGGCACGACTAGAGCGATGATTAGGTGGTTACTGGCCGACTTAATCTCGATTCTTATGAACACTTCCTTAAGATGGGTTGAACCAAAATGAGTTCAGGCAAATCGATAAAACGATCTCTAAACTCAACCTTTGTTCATTGGGCAGTTACAAGTTAGTCAAAACCAACTTGTTGAACTACTTTTGACATTGGACATGTCCTCTCAGTACCACCGGTAAGCCAACGGTCGAGAGTTCACTCTGGTTAACAGTTGATCGTGCATTTGGTGTAACACCCCACTGGTTGCACACAATGGATAATACCACAAACCCCACCCACCAAACAAACTCAACACAAGAGATGTAATAAAGAAAGAATATAAAGCAAGAAAAATCCGGCAGCACCTCCTTTGAAAACTAGCATAACGAGGAGGGGAAACATGAAGTTCATACAAGATATAAAGACATATAATTCACGTAGTAGAAACTAAAATGCAAAAGTGGTAAAACTTAATTATGACCCAACTGAAGTAAAACAAACGGGATAAGGAACTCAGCCCACCCAAAACAAACGCTCAACCAAGAACAAAGTAATTCACTGGACTTGACCAACTCTGATTAACAACATTATTAAGTGGTGGTTCCTTTATTTAAAGGTGAAGTGGCCGTGCTGCTACATCCCTCTATTCCCCAAGCAGAAATTAGGTGCCTGCATCAAACAATGCAAGATGTGAGATAACACATCTCAGCAAGTAAACATAACCACAACAAATAGGACATTGTAAATCAACTGTGCTTATACAACCACGTGGTTCAGAACTTCTTTCTTTTTTTTCTGGACAGTAGATTGCAGCAAGTAAACAAGTAAATAAATACTTAACGCCAAGAAGAAGCACCATGCACAAGTCTAGATTATCCACATCCACATAATAGATTCCACACCTCTCCCATGGATGCACATGGCTACAGATGCAATAATGTCTTCTGCCTCCATATCTCTAAGGATATGAAGCTACACCATACCCCTTCTCGGGCAACATATGATGCTCAATGTACCGGTATGGTCGGACCATAAGATCGTGACGAAACTTCAATGCAATGGATGATGAGTGCATTATGCATGACAACATCATAAGTTCTTCGCAAATAAAAAAAAATGTGCTAGTCATATACTTCCACCCATTCCACATAATAACCACTTGAGTAACATGATCAAACCTCAAACTCAACATATGAAATCCATGAAACATGAACATTCTCAAATGATGGTACTCAATAAACAAACGAAATATGAATATGAACATAATAGCACAATATATTCAAGAATAAGACTCCTCATTTGCCAGACGGAATAACCATCACAAGTTTACTTGCCTTCACCGGAAGTTTGGGCAAAATCCCTAAGAACGATCTGGAAGTCCATCACCTGTTTTTGACACCCAACTTAGTGCACCAAATTCACATAAAAAAACTGAAAGACAACACCGCACCTACGCGCAATCTCAAACCCCGTTGCGGGTAACAATTCTCCCCTCACCAACCAAACTGCAGCGGCGCTGCTTAACAATTCCATAACATAAAAATTAGGACAGCAGTGGTGTCAAACAAAAACTCCAGAGACAACTATATAAAATTCCCCACAAGTTTTGTATACAACTCATGATTAAATTCTAACATCTAATTACCTCTAAACAGTCCACAAAATAAACCCTGCAATCTGTTTTTTTCTGATTTGGGCAGCGACATACTCGGATTCAAACAGCGATAACTTTTAAAATATAATTCCGATTTGAGCGCATAAGTACTTGTTGGAAAGATAAGAAAGAGCCCTACATGGTTCTCATACTGATTAACACTAATTACTCCCGAAAAATCCCCAGAAACTGATAATACTGCTGCTGTTCATCCTTCTGAAAAATCTGTTTTTTTGGACAGCTACATACCCGGATTCAAACGATGATAACTTTTAATTTATAACTCCAAATTGAGTGCATAAATACTCGTTGGAAAGGTAAAACAAAGTTCTACATGATCCCCAAATTGATCCCCATTAATTTTTCACGAAAAAAACCTAGAAACTGCTAGAACTTCCGCTGTTCACCCACCACGTAAAATTCTGGACAGCCCCTTCTATCCAATCGCAAATGCAACATCTAATCAATTGAATCGCAGCGCAAATGAACAAGGGATGAACACAAAAATCACTTTGGATTCTCCCCCTTTCCTTCCTCCCTTCTTCCCTCCACCAAAACGATTGGAGATTCGCACCACGAGACGATGATCCGAGCGGCAAGGATTGACACCTTGGGAGGAGGAGATTGAGGGGGGGGGGCGGCTAGGGTATGGGGTGTGGCTGCAAAAATTGAGAGAGGAGGAGATGGGCAGGGGGAGGGCGGCGGCCAAGGTGTGGGAGGAGTGGGGGGAGCGGCTGCACAAGGGGGGAGGGGGTTAGGAGGGAGGCGGCTAGGGTTTGGGAGGATTAATGGGCCGAAACACCAATCGCGGCCCAACTAACCCACGCGACAGCTCCCGACCCCAACGCAAGCGTCAAACCAAAACAATTCTACTGCCCTAGTTGTGAATGTTTTCCACAAAATCCCAAATCCCCAAAACAACAATCGGATGAGGGAAAAAACAAAAAGAACAACCTCCAACTTCTCTTCTTTGATCGGAATGACAAAAGAAAAGATTAATGAATCAACAACACTTACCCACAACGAAAAGTTCCGGGTACTTCTGCCGCATCAGCTCCTCAAGTTCCCACGTAGCCTCGCGCTCAGACTGATTAGTCCATAAGACCTTGACATACTTAATTGATCTCTTCCTCAACACACGCTCCGAGAATTCCAATATACGCACCGGACGACATTCCAGAGTCAGATCCTGCTGCACCGCAATTGGTTCCATCTCAATCTGATGGTCCGGATCCCGCAAGAACTTCCTCAACATAGAGACATGAAAAACCGGGTGTACCCCTGCCATGGAATCCGGCAGTAGCAAGCGATAATCCAGGCTGCCCACTCGGGCCAAGATAGTGAACGGTCCAATGTATCTCGGGCTGAGCTTCCCAGAGACACCGAACCGAACAACTCCCTTAGTGGGTGATACCCTGAGAAGGACTTGGTCACCCACAGCAAATTCCAGATCCCGCCTCCTCACATCAGCATAACTCTTCTGATGACTCTGAGCTGCCAAAATATTCTGACGAATTTCCCAAACCTTTTCAGAAGTTTGCTGAACCCAATCAGGACCAACCAGGGATCTCTCTCCCAAAGTCTCCCAGCACAGAGGAGAGATACACCGCCTGCCATACAAAGCCTCAAATGGTGCCATCTTGATGCTAGCTTGGTAGCTGTTGTTATACGCAAACTCTGCCAGAGAAAGATGATCCTCCCAGCTACCCTTCCATGACAGAACACAAGCACGCAACATATCTTCCAAGGTTTGGATTGTTCGTGTAACACCTCAGGTGTTACCATGGTTAGAACCCACCTTGGCACTAAGGGCTGTGATCATATGTGGTAGAGACTTAAGGAACTACATAAGAACTTTGGAGCTCATGTGTTAATCAAAGTTTGTTAATGACCTAAGAGGTATTACTCAAATCTTTGTGCACTTACTACCTTGGATAAGAGGGGGGAAAACCCTAGACCTCTCTTTAACCCTATATCTCAAGGCCATGAATAAGAGGGGGGAGAGAGTGAGCAAATGTGCAAAACATGGGTAATCTTCAACCAAACCTTAAGTAACCTTATAACCAGCAATTAGGGGAAGGAAATATTGCAAAAAGACCCCTGGAGAAACCCCAAATCAAATCTCCAAGTGGAGAGAGAGCTAGAGCTTCCTAATTCTCTCTAAGTTAAAAACTACACCTACACCAAAGATCAGCCGTGTTCACCTCGAAGCTGGCACCAAATCCACCTGTGTTCAATACCAAAAATGTGGCATACCACCTAAGGCACCCACTGGAAAAAGCTGAGCCCAAGACTTGGACGTTTGACATGCCTTGGCATGGTTTTTATCGCGAGGTGGGCAGAGAGACACACCCGATTTGGCGACCCAAGATCTCCCTCCCTAGGCCATATCTGCCATGGCGTCTCACAGTTGAGTGATAGCCATAGGTGCCAGGAAAAGACTCGCGCCGGATTTATGCCAAGATTCGCACGTTTGCGACTTGGGTGAGCTGTGGAACAAGGGCAGAAGAAAAGCTCCACGTGTTCGACGCGCTCTGCCGCGCCAGAGCACGCCCGCGCCCGACCCCGCGCCGCGCCCGTGTCCCCTGTGTGCGCCCGTGCCTATAAAACCCACTAAGGCATCGACCACACTTCTCCGCGCACGCTCAAGCCTCACTGGAGCTCAACTCACCGTCGTTTGCCCGTGCACGGCGTGTCTGCGGCCACCCGAGCCCCTGCCATCGTGGACCGGCCAGCCCAGCCCTTCCCAGCCCCGTCCAACCCTCGGAGACGACTAAGTACACCCCCGTGAAGCTCCCCGAGCGAGGAATCAAAACCTACTTCGCCGGAGAGGCCAGTTGAGGGTCACCGGAGTTCGCAACCCCGCCGGAGTACGTGGACCGGGTAATCCACTCAACCATTTTCCAATTCTTTGTGCACACAGTCTCTACATCGCCCTGTGAAGCTCACCGTGCCCTTGGATTGAACCAGATCACCGTAGTTTGGTCGGTACACTCGCCGCCGACGAGAACACCCGCCTGCGCACGTGGACCGGACGATTCCGGCCATCCCCGCCATCGAGGCGCACCTCGCTGTGACCGCCAGAGCCTCCCCGAGCCAACCCTGCCCTTCGCCGGACCTATCTCGCCGCCGGTAAGCCGCGCCACCCTTTTCTTTCCCGCGGGTACTGTTTACATTGGGGGAAGGACCGCGGGTGAGAGGAAGAGAAGGTCAGGGGGCTTTTTGAACTGTCAGCGACCCAAGGGAATAGTGGCGCAAGGGTAGATTTGTGCGGGTTGATTTAGTTTAAACCCAGGGACCTCGGTGTAAACTACTTTTTCAGAAAACCTTATTAAAACTGATTTTAAATTTGAACAGAAACTTGAAAAATCCATAACTTCTGTTTAGTTCATCCAAATTTGGTCAAACCAATTTTGTCAGACTCTAAATAATGTGACCTACTTAATAAAAATATAGAAACCCCTATGTACTATAGAAAACTATAAGGTTCTGATTTAATTATAGTTTTGGCCAAAAGCTCAATAATAGAAAGAAAAATAGTTGTGCTTTTTGACTAGGGTTAGAAAAATTTGGAAGAGTTTCTATCCACTCACTGACCTGTTTAAAAATGTTAAACCTCTCTGTCCACCCCATTAAATTAGTTTTTGCCATTCATTTTATAATATGCTTAAGATTAAGAAAAATAGAAAAGATGATTTAGATAATGAACCAGAGGACACCCCTATTTTTGTTAGAGTACTTATTCCATGTAGTTTCCTAGAAAAATATGTCATACCCTGGTTTAGTATAAAATAAGTAGGATCTCTTTTATTTTAAGAAAACAAGGAAAGCTTAGAAAAACCCTACAAAAATAACCCTAAGATGAAAACACCCCAACCCTTGGGATAACTAATGTTTTGTTATTATAAACATAAGAAAAATACAAAATCTGTTGTTTGATACTTTTCAAATGACAAGTTAGTTATAAGCATCTTTTTGGAATAAAACTTTACAAAATCACAACTAAATAACCACCAATTAAATTTTTGTGATTTTTGGCACAGAGGTTTATTATTGCTGTTAGATGCCAACAAAAATAACCCTTAGGAAGGAACTCTCCTCTAATGAAGAGTTGTAGTACAAAGTGGCCCATTTTACACAACTCTTGTTATTTTTGTCAAAAGCATGGCCTCCATATTTTAAGCCTCAGGTTCTTACAACAGGCTAGAATAGCAAATGGCAACCCACTGTAATTTTTATAGAATTTTTGGAAAATGTTAAATCACCGTCGTAGTTCAAACCTACACTAGAAACCATAAGTAGAAAATGAAGGAAGGGGAAAAGTGAATAACGGGAAATTGATGTCATCCTAAAAACTCTTTATAACTTGTCCACTGAAGTATATAAAGGCAATACCAATTCCCTATACTTATCCTCAATAAAAACTTAAACCTAAAGGTAATAAACATAAACCACCAAAAGCCACGTATGACCAAGAAAACCCTAAGATACGGATTAACTTAGTTCTTCTTCCTTAACTTAATGTTATTAAATCTTGCATAATCATGACATACATATTCATTGCATTTCAATAGACTGTAACCTCGCTGACGGAGAGTACGTCCTCGTGCCGGAGCAAGGAGCTGCTCAGGAGGTAGCCCCAGATCCAGCACCCGAGTCTGCACTAGAGGATCTGCCTGCCACAGCCTTGGAAGGCAAGCCCCGGTTTTATGCATAACCTGTTATTTATGCTATTTTACTACACTTAATGTTTGTAGGCTTATATTGTGCACTTAAGTGTAGGAGTTGTTTGAAACCCTAGTTGCATGATCTCAGGAACCCCATTGAGATGAATACTAGTATGCTAGGCCGAGTAGCTGCTTTATTAATTAGGGATTTCGGTAGAAGTCGAGTGATTTTTCTAGCACTCGCGCGAGGTTAGGAATTGGCTGTATCCACTTTCTTGTCATGTTGATGTTGGTATGTGGGCAACAATCCACGGGGATTGGTTGTCTACGGGATAAAATTTGAATAAGGATTAAGGTGTGGTACCGTGAGTCAAGCGTTTGAACGTACTAAGCACATGCCGAGAAATATGGTAAATCGGTAAGCCTAGTACCTGAGTGAACCTGCCCGCAGATTGCCCTCCTCATGCGACCTGAGACGTGGTCTCCCATTCCGGTTATGGTGGGTACAAGTGCGGCCACTGCACGACGGCAGTCGGGGTCAGTGGGGCATTGTACGCCAAGGCGGTGAGCCCCTTTCTGTTGCCAGGGAATCGATGGGGACGGTTGATGTGTGTGGGGACGGAGTGCCTCGCCACGTCGTGTGTTTAGGTTTACCTTGCAAGGTTTAAAAACTCGATTCGAATCGTCTGCTTCTCGCAGCTAATGAGACTGCTTGATCCATGCTGCTACATTGAGTAACAAGTGGAAATATGATGAGATGATACAAGATGTTGTTTGCTAAAAATGTCTGCTACTATGTGTGAGTAGATAGTACACATTTAGCCTTAAGAGAGTCACACTTAAATTTGACAAAGTTAAAACTGGAATGTAAAAACTCAGCTAGTGCTTTTAGCAAACCAAACCCCACTGCCAAACAGCTGCATGTCTAGAGGTAGAGGAGTAGACTCCTCACACCGGGTAAGTCTAGCTGAGTATTAGTATACTCAGCCTTGCTTGTGGCACAATTTTACAGGTTCTCTGGAGGACATGGTTGCTGGAGTGACTTGGTCGTCCGCCTTGCCACCGAGTTGGACTATCGAGTGGGACCCCGCCTCGGCTGAGGAGGAGCATGAGGAGTGATGGGACAGGCTTCCCCATCTCTCTGTTTATTTGCCGTTAGTTTTATTCTGCTGCACTTCGAACAATGATGGTTACTTTTGCAAAAACTCCGATGATGATGATGTAATAATTTAATACTCTCACATGCATGGTTTTATGCTTTATTGTATTTGCTCTGTGACTCACCATCGAGTGAGATTGTGGTACTTGATCCTGTCAGTGGCCGTGTCGGACTAGATCCGAGGGATTGACGGGTTATTCCCATTTAAGTGTAGTCTAGCCTCTAAGGCAGGACTTAGGCACTTAAGTTGGAATAATTCGGGCAGTTCCGCCACAGCTGGTATCGGAGCTTGTACCACCACAGAGGAATCAATAAGATATGAATATCATCCCTTTTCAAAATAAAACTTGATAGAAACAATGTTGGATAGATCGTAGGACGAGCAGGATAGACCTAGGACGTGAAGCCTTAGGATGATAGAAGGGTAGCTAGGTGGCTAAATAATTAGGCCCCACAGGCCACTCTAGGGGATGGGAGTTCTTCCCTATTTTCCCTTGATACCGATGAGAGGTCGTTCAGGACGAGCATGCATGCATTTTTACATTAAATAAAACAAGAGGAAAATTTGGCAAGGACTTGAATACAAAATGATGACCAACTAAGTGCCTCAGTACTATTTTATAAAGGGAGAGAAGCTGAGTCTTATTCTTTTTCTTGAGTCTTTTTATAATTCTTTTTCTTTCACTTACGCTTCCCCGTACACAGATGACTTCCCACGGATCCTCAGACGACGGGAATGCACTAACCCACACTGACGGGCTTGCACGTGAGGGCTTCCCCCGTATTTTGTGGGAGGTACTTCAGGGGGCCGGGTACATGACACCCCCTCAGTACGTGGTGCAGCAGTTCGAGAAGCACCGGGTGCCCCGCTGTAGGGTGAGGATGACCTTGGAGCCTCATCCCCTGCAGCCAGGCTGGCGCTCACTGGACTCCGAGTCTTTCGGATACCGGGCGGAGGACACGATCGAGGCGATCGCTCTACACGGGTTGACTACTTTTTGCAGATTCCATCCCTTGGAGCTGTCTACCCATCCCATTGGCTTGTTCCCCGCGGAAAAGGAGGACGACCCGATGTGGAAGGATCGGGTGGAGCATGCCAAGGACATCTGGGCTCTCTACCCAGGCCACACTGCTCACTTGTCGGTACGATGCATGAACGCCCTGTATTGTCTGCAAGTGATGCGTGGAGAGGCAATGTCACATCTGATGGCATTATTGGAGGCGACCAAGATCACCCTGGATAACAGGGAGGAGCTCGTGGTTGACTTGTCCGAGGAGCTGGTGGAAAAAGATTTACAAGTGGAGCAGTTGTCTGATGAGATCCATGAGCTGGAGGAATTAGTGGGGACGAGGGAGAACACCATTGAGGTTCTCGAAGATCAGCTCCTCAACACCTAGCAGCAGCTCGCAGAGGCTAATGAGCACCTAGACATGCATCATCAGGAGATCCATGATGGGGAGGCTGACGAGGACGTCGACATTGAGGGAGGGGAGGAGCCTGCTTCCAGCGTGGACACTGCTGGCTCAGGGAGGCCACCTTCCCCCGAGTCGAGTGTTGCCTCGTTCGCTCATTAGGTGTCGGGGGTTAGGGTTAGAGGTTGGTAATGTTAGGACTCCTCGCATCAAGCTTGGCTTTTGCACCCTTAGGGTACTAGGCTAGTTAGAGTTGAGTCTTTTTGGGACCATTGATGTAACCGTGATAAACTCCCTTGGAAGTTGGTTCATGAATGATGTCAGTTTTAAATTTGAACGGAAAGTTATGTTTTTGGTTTATGTCGGGATCTATCAAATTGCTTTTGACTCTTTCGCCGCGATTAAACATTGAACTTGGAGATATGGTGTTAAGTATATATGTGATTTTTCAGATGGCTGGGAGAGCACGTCGTGGCCAGAATGAGCGCATTCCTCCACCGCCGCCACCGCCTCCCACTCTGCAGGAGCTAATGGCTCAGCAGAATGAGATCTTGAGGCAGCTAGCTCAGCGTCAGCCACCACCTCAGCACTATGGTGGTGGAGATCATCAGCGTCACCCCGCAGTAGCCACTTACCAAGAGTTCCTCAGTACCCAGCCACCATTGTTCACCAGGGCGGAGGATCCACTTGATGCTGATGTATGGCTGAGGGTAGTGGAATCTAAATTCCCACTACTCAATGGAGTTTGTTCCGAGGTGACTATGGTCAGGTTCGCCACCCAGCAGCTCCGCGGACCTGCACGGACATGGTGGGACCACTATCTCGCTATGCAACCAGCTGACCATGAAGTGGATTGGAGGGAGTTCAAGGCAGCTTTCAGAGGGCACCATATCCCAGCTGGCATTATGGACCGTAAGCTCAATGAGTTTTTGGCACTCACTCAGGGCAACAGGACAGTGTTGCAGTATGCTTAGGCTTTCAATGATCTGTGCCAGTATGCTGGGTACCATGCAGATACGGATGAGAAGAAGAGGGACAGGTTCAGACGGGGGCTCAGCACTAAGCTCCGTGATTGTCTCAACACTGTCAGGGCCAACAGCTATAATGAGTTGGTCAACATGGCCATTTCTCAGGAGGACTGTATCACAGCTCGTCAGGCAGAGAAGAAGAGGAAGACCCCTGTGGCAGGACCCTCAGCTCAGCCACAGCGCTTCAGAATTGTGTTCGACACTCAGAACAAGGGACCCCAACAGCAGCAAGGGAGATGGGTGATCCGACCACAGCAGCAGCAGCAGGCACCCAACCGCACCCAGTTTCCCGCTTAGAGAAACAATCAGCAGCAGCAGCAGTATCGCCAGGCAAATGACAATAGGTGTTTCATGTAATACTCCAAACTGTATACCAGGAATAATAGAGAGTTATTCTCAATTTTGTATGTCTCATTTGCATCATGAAAAGAGCCTACACAAAATTTAAGAGCTTAATTCCAACTAATGATAAAAAAAATTTGCATCATGTTGGAGTTTTATTGATTGTGCATTAAATAAAATAATAATGATAATAATAATAATAAAACAATGATTCTAAAGGTGGAATTGATCCCTAAATTAAAATTTAGGGGTTTGAAAATAAGAAGAATAGGAAAGACATAGGAATACAAAAAAAAATATAAATATTCTTAGGCTTACTACTTTTCACTGTACAAACATAGTGTAAATGTGGCCACAAAGTTTGAATTTAAAACTTGAATCCAAATTGGATTAGAAAATAGAGAGAAAGAAAAGAAAACAGAAAATATAAAAGAAAAAAAAATAAAAGAGACAACTCGTGTTGGGCCCAAATCGAGGCGTTCGGCCCACCAGACTTACTCGCGCCAGCCCAGTGCGGCCTCCGCCGCACTCACTTGCGCGTGGGACCCCTCTGCCAGACGCGGGCCGCTTGCGCGCGTGCTTCACCTGGCGCCGACAGCACGGGCCCACTTGCCATTTGCTCCACCTCGTGCCTTCCTACGCTGTTCCACTGGCACGCGGGCCCCCGCTTGACAGGTCGTCTTCCCCCTCGCAACGGAATCCCGAGCTTGACGGAGCCGTGCGCTCGCCGCGGGGTTGGTTGCGACACCCGGACTCGGTCCGAGCCTATTTAGGAGGCCACGGCTCCGGTGCCGTCCTACCGTTCCCTGGTGCATCCTCACTTCCACTAGAAAAGCGGGCGCTGCGAGGGAGAAGCGGTGGCGGCGGGGAGCTCAACTCGGACCGCACCGCCGGGAAGCGTGGACAGACGTCGCCGCTGTTCCAATTACCGTGAGTTTACGCTCGAATCTACCCCTGCTCCCTCTCTCTCATTCGCGCCAGAAATCTCTCGATATTGGACGTGTGACCGGCGTCAATCTCTCGTCGGAATTGGGGCTCCGCCGCGGAATCATGGCGCGCCGTGGGCAGAGCCCTGTGCTCGACTACGATAGAAATTGGTTGGGGGGTTGGGTTCGTCACGTCGTCGATTTGGCGAGGAACAATGGAATTTGGGAATGGTGCTCGGATGGACCGGATTGCGTTAGCTCGCCGGCGCGATGTCAAACACCAGGGCGGCGCCGCCGTCGGACGCCGGTAGGGGAGGAAGATGGGTTGCTGACCGTTGGATCGTGAATGTGCGGCCCAGATTAGCTTAGGCATAACCCTTCGCGCGTGTTAGATCGGGGCCCTAGATTTCTGATCGGGCGGACGCAGATTGATCTGGTCGTTTTAAATCCGAACCGGCCATCTGGGATCCGAGGGCTTAGGTTGAACGCGGATGTGTAACCCGCCAGGATCTAATCTGGTGCGCCCGTGTGTGATCGGACGGCCCAGATTGCACCGTACCCCTTCGCGGGTACTTTTTGTTAAAGAGCCCCTGGAAAATTTAGTTATCAACCCGCAGTCCACTGGCCACTGTACACTGAGTCTAGGATTTTATTCGCGCAGGCCCCTGAGTTTTCTGGAATTTGACGCCCGGTCCCCAGAATATTAAAAACAGAGAATTTATATTAGAAATTCGTTTTTAATACAAAAACAATTCTAGAAATTTGTATAATTCATAGAAAATTCATTTTAGCTCCAAATTGAACCATTCCAGTTTCTAAAATTTTGTAATAATATTCTTTATTAGTTAGTGCCTCTGTTTTGGCATGAAAGGCTCATTTAAATTTATCTAATACTTAATCTAGTATTAAATACATAAAAGCTACAGAAATTCATAACTTGAAGTATATAACTCCAAATTCAGTGATTCCAGTTCCTATGATTTTATTTTAATGTGTAGATTTTTACTGTATATTTCATTCATCTGTTTGGTGTGATGTTGATTTTGGCTATACTATGTATGTTTTGTATTGATGCGAGTAGACGAACAAGCCACTGTGGAAACTGAGGTTCAGCAAGTAGAGATAGCTGAGCAGGAGCTCATTACAGGCAAGTTGTGCCCTTGATCACTTACTTTTCCCAGCCATGTTCTTATTAATTTTAATGATCTGCATAGGTTAATTTTGATGGGATCCTTTATGTACCCCAGTTTTGATTACCTCTATACCTTGTTCACCCCTGGAATATTTTTGGGTAGTATTTGCTATTGCTTTATGTGGATTGGGTATGGAGATTCATTATTCATGATTATTCTGTTATTATCTTGTTATTATTGTTGTTCATGTTAAGATCATTAAATTAATGGGAACATGGAGCGACCACCCGGGAAAACAGTGCTACCACAAGGGTTTAATGGGACGCCCTTGGCTGACTAATTAGGAAAGCTAGTGGAAGACTACCTTACCCGAAAGGGGCAAGGGCAGTAGGGGAGAGGTCAGTGCGGGGAGGTCCCTGGTTGATTTTGCTGCGATGGCTATCAGCCAGGAACCCTGTACTGGATCTTCCCATAAACTGTAGCGGGTTTTCGGAAGCTAGTGGAACTTTGTAAAGGCCTCGTAGTGGATCCCTAGCCATTCACCTCGGTAGTGTCTAAGGGCCTTGCAAACCCTGGCGACATGGGATACACGACTTGTGGGTAAAGATGCGCAACCTCTGCAGAGTGTAAAACTAGTATACTAGCCGTGCTCACGGTCAAGAGCGGCTCGGACCCTCACATGATTAACTATGGAACTTAAGTTTAATTTGACATTTGCATCGCATTTGGGATTATTTTACTATCACTGTTCTTTATTATTATTAAGGTTTGGTATTTACTTACACTTAGTAATTGCTAATAAAATTTGACCAACTTATAAAAGCAATGCTCAGCCTTAGCCTTTATTTCATTGATCAGCCTTACACTTCATGAACTCCCACTTTTGGTGAGTTCATGCCACATTATTCCCCACGACTTGTTGAGCTATGAACGTATGTGAGCTCACTCTTGCTGTCTCACACCCCCCCACAGGAGAAGAACAGGTGGTTGAAGAGGAGCCGCCTAACATTGAGGAGTTCGATCTGATCTAGGTGGCGTTTCTCAGTCGACGTTGGCGCCGACGATCCTTAGTTCGTTTTATATTTATCTTTATTTTGTAATAAGACTTCCGCTATGTAATAAGTACTCTGATGTTTTATGACATTTATCTCTATACACTCTGTTATTATATATGTTGTCTTCTTGGCGCATGTATGAGATGCACCCGGCTTTGTCCTTTAAAACCGGGTGTTACAGAAGTGGTATCAGAGGAAATGTTGACTGTAGGACGAAACCTAGATAGACTGGACAAACCCTTACCTACTTATCTCATTCTGATTCATTCTACACTCACCTTACTCTGATTCTTTCTACACTTGTCTTGATCCTGTCTCACCTTCTACTGTTCTACTCTGATCATTCTTACCTTTTCTACTCTGAGACAAGATGGATTTCAAACCTTGGAATCCCTACCCCTATGACATTTTTAAGAGATAGGAAGCCTAAGACAAAATTAAAACTGTTTTCTCTATTAAAAATATTGGTTGATTGTTCTGATGATCAATGCCTGATTTGCTTCTTTGATTGATTGAATTATTATAGATGGACATCTTAGCATGTACCAACATAAGGTATTGAATTAGCTATAGTAGGTGAAATATTAATCTGCTTAGCTAATAAATCCCCCAAAGTAACATGATTGTAATTACTGCCTTGCCTACTGCTTTTTCTTACCATATGCATCTAACTCAGATGGTCAATACCAGGAGGGGTGGTGGAATTGATTTGCCTCCTAACCAACACACTCGAAGACAACCTCAGCCACAGCCTGCAGGGATGAATCCTCCTAATCCTCCACCAGGCGGGGTTGACCCACTGGTTGCTGCTCAGATGGCGGTGATGCAGCAGATGGCAGACACTATGGCGGATATGCGTGCTCAGATGCAGCAAGAACGCCAAGAGATGCGACAGGAAAGAGAAGACATACGCCAGGAGTTGCGCCAGGAGAGAGATGAGATACGCCAAGAAAGGAGGGCGCAACAACAGCTTCAACAACAGCAACAGCAGCAACAAGTGCCACTGCCTCCACCACCACCACCAGTTCCACCTCGTGATAAGCACCGGGAGTTTATGAGTCACAAGCCACCGACCTTCGCCAGCTCGCCAGATCCACTTGATGCAGACGATTGTTTGAAGTCAATTGAGAAGATGCTGAATATTGCACAATGCACTGAATCGGGAGAAGGTCTTATATGCTTCTGGACGTCTGACTGGTCCTGCTGCTGACTGGTGGGATTCTTATACTGCTGCCCATGATGCTGCGGATACTATTACTTGGGCGGAGTTCAGTACACAATTCAGGAACTACCATATTCCAGCTGGGATGATAAAGATCAAGAAGAAGGAGTTTCTGTCGCTGAAGCAAGGAAGTATGTCAGTCAGCGAGTACCGCGACAAGTTTATTCAGCTATCCAGATATGCCCCTGAAGAAGTTGCTGAGGATGAGAGGAAGCAGGAGCATTTCATTGAAGGACTTAATGGACCACTGCAGTATGCTCTAGTGGCACACACATTTCCATCATTTCAGAGGCTGCTTGATAAGGCACTGGCTATTGAACACAAGCGTGTTCAACTGGGCGATTTGAAGAGGAAGGCTATCTCACAGGGACAGGGTAGCAGCAGTGTTCGTCCTCGCTACAGTTCACCACAGAGTACACCGCCTCGACCAGGAGGACCGCGCCCAGTTCAGCAATCACCACTGAGGACACCTACTCGACAGGCTACACCCACTGGCACCCCGACGAAGTTTGCAGGACAGAGTCCGGGCACTCAATGTTTCAAGTGTGGGAAGATTGGTCATTATGCAAATGTCTGCCCACAGAGGATTGCTACTACTCCAGCTCAGAACAAGCAACAGACCCCTGGCAAGGGATATTCTATAGCCAGGGTGAATCAAGTCAGCGTTGATGATACTCCGGATGGAGGGGACCTCGTAATTGGTATGTTTTATGTTAATGCAATTCCTGCAACAATATTATTTGATTCTGGTGCTACACATTCATTCATGTCTGCTCGTTATGCCAACACAAATGAAATACCCCTGCTAAATATGAGAAAACCCCTGATAGTAATTACACCTAAAGGGCCTGTTGAGGCGAATCAAATGACACGTAGATTGACATTAACCATTATGGGTAGAGAATTTGGAGCTACTGCTATAATATTGGAGTCAAGCAGTATAGATTTGATCCTTGGTATGCCATGGCTAAGAAAGGCAAAGGCCGTTATAGCATGTGGTAGAGGTACCATAGAACTCACTACCACTAAAGGAGAAAGGTTTCAAGTTAATATTGCAGTAACCTCCTCATCCATGCGAGCAATGTTCTTTATGCCTGAGGAGTTTGTTGGTGACAACATCCGGGTGGTTAGAGATTTTCCGGATGTCTTTCCAGAGGAGTTACCAGGGATGCCACCTGATAGAGAAGTTGAGTTTGTTATTGATCTCTTACCTGGAACCGCCCCTATTTCTAAACGGCCATATAGAATGTCCGTAGAAGAGTTGAAGGAACTGAAGAAGCAGTTGACGGAGTTACAAGAGGCTGGCTATATTCGTCCAAGTTCCTCACCTTGGGGAGCACCGGTGTTATTTGTGCAGAAGAAGGATGGATCACAACGGATGTGTGTGGATTATAGATCTCTTAATGATGTTACGGTGAAGAACAAGTATCCGTTGCCCCGTATTGAGGATTTATTTGATCAGATGCGAGGTGCTAGAGTATTCTCGAAGATTGATCTCCGATCCGGTTACCATCAGATGAGGATTAGACCATCGGATATTCCCAAGACGGCTTTCTCGACTCGATATGGATTATATGAGTTTACTGTTATGTCATTTGGATTAACCAATGCACCGGCTTACTTCATGAATTTGATGAATAAGGTGTTTATGGAGTATTTGGACAGGTTCGTCGTGGTGTTCATCGACGATATTCTTATCTATTCTAAGAATGAGAGTGACCATGAAGAACATCTAAGGTTGGTGCTACAGAAGTTACGAGATAATCAACTATATGCTAAGTTCAGCAAGTGCGAGTTCTGGATTGGCGAAGTGCCATTTCTTGGTCATATTATTTCTAATGGAGGAATAGCAGTGGATCCTGCTAAAGTTAAGGAGATAATGGAGTGGAGAGTGCCCACTACAGTTACGGAGATTCGGAGTTTCTTGGGACTCGCAGGATATTATTGGAGATTTATTGAAGGATTCTCTAAGATTGCCAAGCCGATGACATCGCTATTGGAGAAAGGAAAAGAATTTAAGTGGGATGAGAAATGTCAAGAAAGCTTTGATCAATTGAAGGAAAGATTGATGTCACCACCGGTATTGATTATGCCAAATCTGCAGAAGGGATTTGACATTTACTGTGATGCATGTGGCCAAGGACTTGGATGTGTGCTTATGCAAGATGGTCATGTGATTGCCTATGCATCTTGTCAGTTGAGGAAGCATGAATTGAACTACCCCACTCATGACTTGGAATTAGCAGCGGTTGTGCATGCACTTAAGATTTGGAGACACTACGTTATGGGAACTAAGTGCCAAGTATATACGGATCATAAGAGTTTGAAGTATATATTCACTCAAAAGGATCTCAACCTTAGACAGCGTCGTTGGTTGGAGCTCATTAAGGATTATGACTTGGAGATTCATTATCACCCAGGCAAGGCGAATTTGGTTGCAGATGCCTTGAGTCGGAAGGAGCATGTTCACTCCGCTATCGTTGTCCAGCTACCTGATGAATTAGCAAAAGACTTTGAGAGGCTCAACCTAGGAATTGTTACACATACGGAAGGAGTGACTATTGAATTGGAACCTACCTTGGAGCAAGAAATTCGTAAAGGTCAGATTGGTGATGCTAAGATTCAAGAGATCAAGGATCTGATAACAGAGGGTAGAGGCCCGGAGTTCACGGAGGATGAGCAAGGCACGATATGGTTCAAGAATCGGATCTGTGTTCCCGATATTGATAGTCTTCGGGAAACCATATTGAAGGAAGCACATGACTCAGTTTATTCTATTCATCCTGGAAGTACTAAGATGTATCAAGATTTGAAGCAAAAGTATTGGTGGTATGGATTAAAGAGAGATGTGGCTGCACATGTGGCTATGTGCGATGTATGCCAAAGAGTTAAAGCTGAACACCAGAGGCCAGCCGGACTATTGCACCCACTGAAGATACCTGAGTGGAAATGGGAAGAGGTTGGCATGGACTTCATTGTTGGATTACCCCGCACGTCTGCTGGATATGATTCTATATGGGTGATTGTGGACAGGCTAACCAAGGTAGCCCACTTTATTCCAGTGAAGACCACTTATTCAGGAGCTAAGTTGGCAGAGTTGTACATGACACGGATTGTATGCCTGCATGGTGTGCCAAAGAAGATTGTGTCAGATCGAGGATCACAATTTACCTCTCGATATTGGAAGCAGTTGCACGAGTCATTGGATACGAGATTGAATTTTAGTTCGGCTTACCATCCCCAGACTGATGGGCAGACGGAGAGGACTAACCAAGTGCTGGAAGATATGTTGAGAGCTTGTGCTCTTAAGCATGGTGGAAGTTGGGATAAGAGTCTACCATATGCGGAGTTCTCATATAATAATAGCTATCAGGCCAGTTTGAAGATGTCACCGTTTGAGGCTTTGTATGGCAGAAAGTGCAGGACTCCCTTGTATTGGAATCAAACTGGTGAAAGGCAGTTGTTTGGACCTGAGATTATACAGGAAGCAGAGGAACAAGTTCAGCAAATAAGGGAGAATTTGAGAACTGCACAGTCCAGGCAGAAAAGCTATGCTGACACCCGGAGAAGACTACTTGAGTTTAAGGAGGGTGATTATGTCTATTTGAAGGTGTCACCACTCCGGGGCATGAAAAGGTTCAAAGTCAAAGGAAAGTTGTCCCCTCGCTTTATTGGACCCTTCTTAATCTTAAAGCGAGTGGGAGAGGTTGCATATCAATTGGAGTTACCCGATCATCTGTCAGATGTACACGATGTCTTTCATGTATCCCAGCTGAAGAAATGTCTCAGAGTGCCTGAAGAACAGTTACCAATGGAAGACCTTAGTGTTCAAGAGGACTTGACTTATG
Organism: Zea luxurians; assembly: GCA_029449295.1. Classification (NCBI taxonomy): domain Eukaryota; kingdom Viridiplantae; phylum Streptophyta; class Magnoliopsida; order Poales; family Poaceae; genus Zea; species Zea luxurians. The sequence goes on along the minus strand of JAOPSE010000008.1, from coordinate 92,427,905 downwards.
CTGAGTACCCCATCAAGATTTTGGATACTTTGACTCGAGTTACGAGGAATAAGGTTATAAAGATGTGCAAAGTTCAATGGAGCCACCACGGTGAAGATGAAGCAACTTGGGAAAGAGAAGAAGAGCTTCGTATAGATTTTCCCCACCTTTTCCCTAGAACTTCTTAAATCTCGAGGACGAGATTATTTTTAAGGGGGGTAGGATTTGTAATACTCCAAACTGTATACCAGGAATAATAGAGAGTTATTCTCAATTTTGTATGTCTCATTTGCATCATGAAAAGAGCCTACACAAAATTTAAGAGCTTAATTCCAACTAATGATAAAAAAAATTTGCATCATGTTGGAGTTTTATTGATTGTGCATTAAATAAAATAATAATGATAATAATAATAAAACAATGATTCTAAAGGTGGAATTGATCCCTAAATTAAAATTTAGGGGTTTGAAAATAAGAAGAATAGGAAAGACATAGGAATACAAAAAAAAATATAAATATTCTTAGGCTTACTACTTTTCACTGTACAAACATAGTGTAAATGTGGCCACAAAGTTTGAATTTAAAACTTGAATCCAAATTGGATTAGAAAATAGAGAGAAAGAAAAGAAAACAGAAAATATAAAAGAAAAAAAATAAAAGAGACAACTCGTGTTGGGCCCAAATCGAGGCGCTCGGCCCACCAGACTTACTCGCGCCAGCCCAGTGCGGCCTCCGCCGCACTCACTTGCGCGTGGGACCCCTCTGCCAGACGCGGGCCGCTTGCGCGCGTGCTTCACCTGGCGCCGACAGCACGGGCCCACTTGCCATTTGCTCCACCTCGTGCCTTCCTACGCTGTTCCACTGGCACGCGGGCCCCCGCTTGACAGGTCGTCTTCCCCCTCGCAACGGAATCCCGAGCTTGACGGAGCCGTGCGCTCGCCGCGGGGTTGGTTGCGACACCCGGACTCGGTCCGAGCCTATTTAGGAGGCCACGGCTCCGGTGCCGTCCTACCGTTCCCTGGTGCATCCTCACTTCCACTAGAAAAGCGGGCGCTGCGAGGGAGAAGCGGTGGCGGCGGGGAGCTCAACTCGGACCGCACCGCCGGGAAGCGTGGACAGACGTCGCCGCTGTTCCAATTACCGTGAGTTTACGCTCGAATCTACCCCTGCTCCCTCTCTCTCATTCGCGCCAGAAATCTCTCGATATTGGACGTGTGACCGGCGTCAATCTCTCGTCGGAATTGGGGCTCCGCCGCGGAATCATGGCGCGCCGTGGGCAGAGCCCTGTGCTCGACTACGATAGAAATTGGTTGGGGGGTTGGGTTCGTCACGTCGTCGATTTGGCGAGGAACAATGGAATTTGGGAATGGTGCTCGGATGGACCGGATTGCGTTAGCTCGCCGGCGCGATGTCAAACACCAGGGCGGCGCCGCCGTCGGACGCCGGTAGGGGAGGAAGATGGGTTGCTGACCGTTGGATCGTGAATGTGCGGCCCAGATTAGCTTAGGCATAACCCTTCGCGCGTGTTAGATCGGGGCCCTAGATTTCTGATCGGGCAGACGCAGATTGATCTGGTCGTTTTAAATCCGAACCGGCCATCTGGGATCCGAGGGCTTAGGTTGAACGCGGATGTGTAACCCGCCAGGATCTAATCTGGTGCGCCCGTGTGTGATCGGACGGCCCAGATTGCACCGTACCCCTTCGCGGGTACTTTTTGTTAAAGAGCCCCTGGAAAATTTAGTTATCAACCCGCAGTCCACTGGCCACTGTACACTGAGTCTAGGATTTTATTCGCGCAGGCCCCTGAGTTTTCTGGAATTTGACGCCCGGTCCCCAGAATATTAAAAACAGAGAATTTATATTAGAAATTCGTTTTTAATACAAAAACAATTCTAGAAATTTGTATAATTCATAGAAAATTCATTTTAGCTCCAAATTGAACCATTCCAGTTTCTAAAATTTTGTAATAATATTCTTTATTAGTTAGTGCCTCTGTTTTGGCATGAAAGGCTCATTTAAATTTATCTAATACTTAATCTAGTATTAAATACATAAAAGCTACAGAAATTCATAACTTGAAGTATATAACTCCAAATTCAGTGATTCCAGTTCCTATGATTTTATTTTAATGTGTAGATTTTTACTGTATATTTCATTCATCTGTTTGGTGTGATGTTGATTTTGGCTATACTATGTATGTTTTGTATTGATGCGAGTAGACGAACAAGCCACTGTGGAAACTGAGGTTCAGCAAGTAGAGATAGCTGAGCAGGAGCTCATTACAGGCAAGTTGTGCCCTTGATCACTTACTTTTCCCAGCCATGTTCTTATTAATTTTAATGATCTGCATAGGTTAATTTTGATGGGATCCTTTATGTACCCCAGTTTTGATTACCTCTATACCTTGTTCACCCCTGGAATATTTTTGGGTAGTATTTGCTATTGCTTTATGTGGATTGGGTATGGAGATTCATTATTCATGATTATTCTGTTATTATCTTGTTATTATTGTTGTTCATGTTAAGATCATTAAATTAATGGGAACATGGAGCGACCACCCGGGAAAACAGTGCTACCACAAGGGTTTAATGGGACGCCCTTGGCTGACTAATTAGGAAAGCTAGTGGAAGACTACCTTACCCGAAAGGGGCAAGGGCAGTAGGGGAGAGGTCAGTGCGGGGAGGTCCCTGGTTGATTTTGCTGCGATGGCTATCAGCCAGGAACCCTGTACTGGATCTTCCCATAAACTGTAGCGGGTTTTCGGAAGCTAGTGGAACTTTGTAAAGGCCTCGTAGTGGATCCCTAGCCATTCACCTCGGTAGTGTCTAAGGGCCTTGCAAACCCTGGCGACATGGGATACACGACTTGTGGGTAAAGATGCGCAACCTCTGCAGAGTGTAAAACTAGTATACTAGCCGTGCTCACGGTCAAGAGCGGCTCGGACCCTCACATGATTAACTATGGAACTTAAGTTTAATTTGACATTTGCATCGCATTTGGGATTATTTTACTATCACTGTTCTTTATTATTATTAAGGTTTGGTATTTACTTACACTTAGTAATTGCTAATAAAATTTGACCAACTTATAAAAGCAATGCTCAGCCTTAGCCTTTATTTCATTGATCAGCCTTACACTTCATGAACTCCCACTTTTGGTGAGTTCATGCCACATTATTCCCCACGACTTGTTGAGCTATGAACGTATGTGAGCTCACTCTTGCTGTCTCACACCCCCACACAGGAGAAGAACAGGTGGTTGAAGAGGAGCCGCCTAACACTGAGGAGTTCGATCTGATCTAGGTGGCGTTTCTCAGTCGACGTTGGCGCCGACGATCCTTAGTTCGTTTTATATTTATCTTTATTTTGTAATAAGACTTCCGCTATGTAATAAGTACTCTGATGTTTTATGACATTTATCTCTATACACTCTGTTATTATATATGTTGTCTTCTTGGCGCATGTATGAGATGCACCCGGCTTTGTCCTTTAAAACCGGGTGTTACATTTCACATGTGGCAACACCGGGCATTATGCCAAGAATTGCCCCAGGAACCAGCAGAGGCAGGGGCAGAATGTCAATCAAAACCAGGGCAAGAGGCAGAAGGTGCAAGTGAGGCAGGGCAAGCTGAACTTTACCACCATGGCTGATATTCCAGAGGGAGCACCCGTCATGACTGGTATCTTTACCGTTTTAAATTGTCCTGCTATTATTCTTTTTCGATTCTGGTGCATCACATAGCTTTATTAGTGCCAAGTTTAGTGTCAAGTGTCAATTGCCCTTTCATCACACCAATGGGGGTATCACAATTTCAACACCAGGAGGCAGGATTGCCACCAATCAAATCAGCAGGCAAGTGCCTATAAAATTTGGTAGTCTTGTGATTAGAACCACCCTTCTCATCTTAGGATTGGATAGCGTGGATATTATATTGGGAGCTGACTGGTTGACCAGGCATCAGGCAATATTGGACATTGCAGCCAGAGCAATTGAGATTCATTCCCCTGCTTATGGCGAGACTGTTTTATATTTGCCTGATCAGGGTTGTACCCGTTCTTGTGCCTTCGTTATGATAGAATCCCTAGTGGGAAAAATCCCAGTAGTCTGTGACTACCCAGATGTTTTTCCGGATGAGTTGCCAGGAATGCCACCTGACCGAGACATTGAGTTCGCCATTGAATTGCAACCCGGGACTGCTCCTATCTCCAAGAGACCCTATAGGATGCCTCCCGCGGAACTGGCAGAACTGAAGAAGCAATTGCAAGAATTGTTGGACAAGGGGTTCATTCGCCCAAGTACTTCACCTTGGGGATGTCCTGCATTATTTGTGAAGAAAAAGGATGAGAGTCTGAGAATGTGTGTTGACTACCGCCCTCTCAATGCGGTGACCGTCAAGAACAAATACCCACTGCCCCGCATTGATGTTCTGTTTGATCAGTTGGTAGGAGCCAAGGTATTTTCCAAGATAGATCTTCGCTCAGGCTACCATCAGATCAAGATCTGTGCCAGTGATATTCCCAAGACGGCCTTCTCAACCAGATATGGGCTTTATGAATTTTTGGTGATGTCTTTTGGGCTGACCAATGCCCTAGCTTATTTCATGTACTTGATGAACTCGGTATTCATGCCAGAGTTGGACAAGTTCGTGGTTGTTTTCATCGATGATATCCTAGTCTATTCCAAGAATGAAGTCGAGCACACTAAGCATTTGCATACTGTACTTCAGAGACTACGTGACCATCGGTTGTATGCCAAGTTGTCTAAATGTGAATTTTGGCTGAAGGAGATTAAATTCTTGGGTCACACAATTTCTCAGGAAGGGATATCAGTTGATCCTGAGAAGGTACAAGAGGTGATGGACTGGAAACCCCCAACTACAGTGAAGCAGATTCGGAGTTTTCTAGGATTGGTCGGGTATTATCGACGATTCATTCCAGATTTCTCTAGGATTGCCAAACCAATGACTGAATTGTTAAAGAAGGGAGCCAAGTATGATTGGAGCCAAAAGTGTGAAGATGCCTTTCATACTTTGAGGCAGCATTTGACAACAGCCCCAGTGCTGGCTCAACCCGATAACACCAAGCCCTTTGAAGTTTATTGTGATGCTTCTGGTACGGGATTGGGATGTGTCTTGATGCAAGAAAACAGAGTGATTGCTTATGCTTCCCGAGCACTCAGACCCCATGAGCAGAACTACCCTACACATGATCTGGAGCTGGCAGCTGTGGTTCATGCCCTTAAGATATGGAGACACTACTTGATGGGAGCTCACTGTAACATCTACACTAATCATAAGAGCCTCAAATACATCTTCACTCAGGCAGATCTAAACATGAGGCAGAGAAGATGGTTGGAGTTAATCAAGGATTACAATTTGGAGGTGCATTACCATCCTGGCAAGGCCAATGTTGTGGCAGATGCCTTGAGCAGAAAGGTCCTGTGTAACTGTATGAGCGTGGATGCAAGAGTTACCACCCTATGTGATGAGTTGTGTAAGCTGAACCTGGAGGTTGTTCCCTCCGGTAAATTAAGTTATATCTCGGTGGAGCCCACACTGCAAGAGCAAATAGTCCAAGCACAGATTGGGGATAAAGGTGTTCAGGTTATCAAAGACATGCTCAAGCAGAAGGCAGAAAAATACAAGTGCTTCCGTCAGGACAGTAAAGGAATTTTATGGTTTGGAGATCGATTGGTTGTTCCCAAGGACCCTGAGCTCAGAAAAAAGATACTGGATGAAGCTCACCTTTCCAAGTTCTCCATGCACCCTGGTAGCAACAAGATGTACCATGATCTCAGATCCTTGTACTGGTGGACCATAATGAAGAGAGAAATTGCCAAGTATATATCCGAGTGTGACACCTGCCAAAGGATCAAAGCTAGTCATTTGAAGGCAGCAGGTCCTCTACAACCCCTTCCCATACCATCTTGGAAATGGGAGGACATTTGCATGGACTTTATCGTGGGATTGCCCAACACCTCCAGGCATCATGATTCCATTTGGGTTGTTGTGGACAGATTAACCAAGACTGCTCATTTCTTGCCAGTACATACCACCCACAGGATGGAGAAGTATGCAGAAATTTACATCGACCAGATAGTTCGTTTGCATGGGATACCAAGGACTATAGTCTCAGACCGAGGAGCACCGTTTGTGGCACGATTTGGGGAACAATTGCAGGAATCACTTGGGACCCATGTGATACGAAGCTCAGCATACCATCCTCAAACAGATGGCTAGACAGAAAGGGTGAATCAGATTTTGGAAGACATGTTGCGGGCATGTGCACTACACTACGGAAAGGATTGGGACAAGTGTCTTTCCTTGGCAGAGTTTTCTTATAATAACAACTATCAGTCCAGTCTGAAGATGGCACCTTTTGAAGCCTTATATGGGAGAAGATGTAGAACCCCGCTGAATTGGTCTCAAGCAGGAGAAAGGGAAATATTTGGGCTAGATTTGGTTCTTGAAGCAGAGGAAAAGGTCAGAGTCATCAAGAAGAACTTAGAAGCTGCTCAAGCCAGGCAAAAGAGCTATCATGATAAAAGGCGGAAGCCTCTACAGTTCGAGGTGGGAGATCATGTTTATCTTAAGGTATCACCCACCAAGGGTGTCCAGAGATTCGAGATCAAGGGCAAGTTAGCTCCTCGATACATTGGACCTTATGAGATCCAGGAGGCTTGTGGACCTGTAGCATATCAATTGAAGTTGCCACCCAGCATGTCAGCTATTCATGATGTATTCCATGTATCTCAGCTGTGGAAATGTGTTCGCCTACCCACCGAAGTGCTACCGGAACTAGAGATTGAGATAGAACCAGACTTGTCCTATCAAGAGTACCCCGTCAAGATACTGGATCAGAAGGAGAGATCAACACGGACAAGATCAATTAGAATGTACAAAGTTCAGTGGAGTCACCATTCAGCAGAGGAAGCTACGTGGGAGACGGAGGATTTTCTACGCTCTCGATTCCCCGACTTTCTGCCCAAAGGAGTCGGTACGTAACCCCAAAACCCCACCCCCACCTGCCCTTTGAAAACAATTATAAGAAAAACTTAGATAGTAAGGGTAGTCTAAGTTGTGGTTTTAACTTAAAAGGGACTTCCTTCTGAAGTTGCAAAAAGGATGACATTTGAAGAACAGTTAACCAAAGAAAACTTAAAGGAAAGCAGAAACCACACACCAGCACACCTTCTTGGCACCCTCCAGAGGACTCTACCTAAAATCTCGGGACGAGATTCCTTTAAGGGGGGAGGGCTGTAACAACTCAGGTGTTACCATGGTTAGAACCCACCTTGGCACTAAGGGCTGTGATCATATGTGGTAGAGACTTAAGGAACTACATAAGAACTTTGGAGCTCATGTGTTAATCAAAGTTTGTTAATGACCTAAGAGGTATTACTCAAATCTTTGTGCACTTACTACCTTGGATAAGAGGGGGGAAAACCCTAGACCTCTCTTTAACCCTATATCTCAAGGCCATGAATAAGAGGGGGGGAGAGAGTGAGCAAATGTGCAAAACATGGGTAATCTTCAACCAAACCTTAAGTAACCTTATAACCAGCAATTAGGGGAAGGAAATATTGCAAAAAGACCACTGGAGAAACCCCAAATCAAATCTCCAAGTGGAGAGAGAGCTAGAGCTCCCTAATTCTCTCTAAGTTAAAAACTACACCTACACCAAAGATCAGCCGTGTTCACCTCGAAGCTAGCACCAAATTCACCTGTGTTCAATACAAAAAATGTGGCATACCACATAAGGCACCCACTGGAAAAAGCTGAGCCCGAGACTTGGACATTTGACATGCCTTGGCATGGTTTTTGTCGCGAGGTGGGCAGAGAGACACACCCGATTTGGCGACCCAAGATCTCCCTCCCTAGGCCATATCTGCCATGGCGTCTCACAGTTGAGTGATAGCCCTAGGTGCCAGGAAAAGATTCGCGCCGGATTTATGCCAAGATTCGCACGTTTGCGACTTGGGTGAGCTGTGGAACAAGGGCAGAAGAAAAGCTCCACGTGTTCGACGCGCTCTGCCGCGCCAGAGCACGCCCGCGCCCGACCCCGCGCCGCGCCGAGCCGCGCCCGTGTCCCCTGTGTGCGCCCGCGCCTATAAAACCCACTAAGGCATCGGCCACACTTCTCCGCGCGCGCTCAAGCCTCACCGGAGCTCAACTCACCGTCGTTTGCCCGTGCACGGCGTGTCTGCGGCCACCCGAGCCCCTGCCGTCGTGGACCGGCCAGCCCAGCCCTTCCCAGCCCCGTCCAACCCTCGGAGACGACTAAGTACACCCCCGTGAAGCTCCCCGAGCGAGGAATCGAAACCTACTTCGCCGGAGAGGCCAGTTGAGGGTCACCGGAGTTCGCAACCCCGCCGGAGTACGTGGACCGGGTAATCCACTCAACCATTTTCCAATTCTTTGTGCACACAGTCTCTACATCGCCCCGTGAAGCTCACCGTGCCCTTGGATTGAACCAGATCACCGTAGTTTGGCCGGTACACTCGCCGCCGACGAGAACACCCGCCTGCGCACATGGACCGGACGATTCCGGCCATCCCCGCCATCGAGCCGCACCTCGCTGTAACCGCCAGAGCCTCCCCGAGCCAACCCTGCCCTTCGCCGGACCTATCTCGCCGCCGGTAAGCCGCGCCACCCTTTTCTTTCCCGCGGGCACTGTTTACATTGGGGGAAGGACCGCGGGTGAGAGGAAGAGAAGGTCAGGGGGCTTTTTGAACTGTCAGCGACCCAAGGGAATAGTGGCGCAAGGGTAGATTTGTGTGGGTTGATTTAGTTTAAACCCAGGGACCTCGGTGTAAACTACTTTTTCAGAAAACCTTATTAAAACTGATTTTAAATTTGAACAGAAACTTGGAAAATCCATAACTTCTGTTTAGTTCATCCAAATTTGGTCAAACCAATTTTGTCAGACTCTAAATAATGTGACCTACTTAATAAAAAATATAGAAACCCCTATGTACTATAGAAAACTACAAGGTTCTGAATTAATTATAGTTTTCGCCAAAAGCTCAATAATAGAAAGAAAAATAGTTGTGCTTTTTGACTAGGGTTAGAAAAATTTGGAAGAGTTTCTATCCACTCACTAACCTGTTTAAAAATGTTAAACCTCTCTGTCCACCCCATTAAATTAGTTTTTGCCATTCATTTTACAATATGCTTAATATTAAGAAAAATAGAAAAGATGATTTAGATAATGAACCAGAGGACACCTCTATTTTTGTTAGAGTACTTATTCCATGTAGTTTCCTAGAAAAATATGTCATACCCTGGTTTAGTATAAAATAAGTAGGATCTCTTTTATTTTAAGAAAACAAGGAAAGCTTAGAAAAACCCTACAAAAATAACCCTAAGATAAAAACACCCCAACCCTTGGGATAACTAATGTTTTGTTATTATAAACATAAGAAAAATATAAAATCTGTTGTTTGATATTTTTCAAATGACAAGTTAGTTATAAGCACCTTTTTGGCATAAAACTTTAGAAAATCACAACTAAATAACCACCAATTAACTTTTTGTGATTTTTGGCACAGAGGTTTATTATTGCTGTTAGATGCCAACAAAAATAACTCTTAGGAAGGAACTCACCTCTAATGAAGAGTTGTAGTACAAAGTGGCCCATTTTACACAACTCTTGTTATTTTTGTCAAAAGCATGGCCTCCATATTTTAAGCCTCAGGTTCTTACAACAGGCTAAAATAGCAAATGGCAACCCACTGTAATTTTTACAGAATTTTTGGAAAATGTTAAATCGCCGTCGTAGTTCAAACCTACACTAGAAACCATAAGTAGAAAATGAAGGAAGGGGAAAAGTGAATAACAGGAAATTGATGTCATCCTAAAAACTCTTTATAACTTGTCCACTGAAGTATATAAAGGCAATACCAATTCCCTATACTTATCCTCAATAAAAACTTAAACCTAAAGGTAATAAACATAAACCACCAAAAGCCACATATGACCAAGAAAACCCTAAGATACGGATTAACTTAGTTCTTCTTCCTTAACATAATGTTATTAAATCTTGCATAATCATGACATACATATTCATGGCATTTCAATAGACTGTAACCTCGCTGACGGAGAGTACGTCCTCGTGCCGGAGCAAGGAGCTGCTCAGGAGGTAGCCCCAGATCCAGCACCCGAGTTTGCACCAGAGGATCTGCCTGCCACAGCCTTGGAAGGCAAGCCCCGGTTTTATGCATAACCTGTTATTTATGCTATTTTACTACACTTAATGTTTGTAGGCTTGTATTGTGCACTTAAGTGTAGGAGTTGTTTGAAACCCTAGTTGCATGATCTCAGGAACCCCATTGAGATGAATACTAGTATGCTAGGCTGAGTAGCTGCTTTATTAATTAGGGATTTCGGTAGAAGTCGAGTGATTTTTCTAGCACTCGCGCGAGGTTAGGAATTGGCTGTATCCACTTTCTTATCATGTTGATGTTGGTATGTGGGCAATAATCCACGGGGATTGGTTGTCTACGGGATAAAATTTGAATAAGGATTAAGGTGTGGTACCGTGAGTCAAGCGTTTGAACGTACTAAGCACATGCCGAGAAATATGGTAAATCGGTAAGCCTAGTACCTGAGTAAACCTGCCCGCAGATTGCCCTCCTCACGCGACCTGAGACGTGGTCTCCCATTCCGGTTATGGTGGGTACAAGTGCGGCCACTGCATGACGGCAGTCGGGGTCAGTGGGGCATTGTACGCCAAGGCGGTGAGCCCCTTTCTGTTGCCAGGGAATCGATGGGGACGGTTGATGTGTGTGGGGACGGAGTGCCTCGCCATGTCGTGTGTTTAGGTTTACCTTGCAAGGTTTAAAAACTCGATTCGAATCGTCTGCTTCTCGCAGCTAATGAGACTGCTTGATCCATGCTGCTACATTGAGTAACAAGTGGAAATATGATGAGATGATACAAGATGTTGTTTGCTAAAAATGTCTGCTACTATGTGTGAGTAGATAGTACACATTTAGCCTTAAGAGAGTCACACTTAAATTTGACAAAGTTAAAACTGGAATGTAAAAACTCAGCTAGTGCTTTTGGCAAACCAAACCCCACTGCCAAACAGCTGCATGTCTAGAGGTAGAGGAGTAGACTCCTCACACCGGGTAAGTCTAGCTGAGTATTAGTATACTCAGCCTTGCTTGTGGCACAATTTTATAGGTTCTCTGGAGGACATGGTTGCTGGAGTGACTTGGCCGTCCGCCTTGCCACCGGGTTGGACTGTCGAGTGGGACCCCACCTCGGCTGAGGAGGAGCATGAGGAGTGATGGGACAGGCTTCCCCATCTCTCTGTTTATTTGCCGTTAGTTTTATTCCGCTGCACTTCGAACAATGATGGTTACTTTTGCAAAAACTCCGATGATGATGATGTAATAATTTAATACTCTCACATGCATGGTTTTATGCTTTATTGTATTTGCTCTGTGACTCACCATCGAGTGAGATTGTGGTACTTGATCCTGTCAGTGGCCGTGTCAGACTAGATCCGAGGGATTGACGGGTTATTCCCATTTAAGTGTAGTCTAGCCTCTAAGGCAGGACTTAGGCACTTAAGTTGGAATAATTCGGGCAGTTCCGCCACAGTTCGCTCTGACTGACCATCCGTCTGAGGGTGAAAAGCGACACTAAGCGAAAGCTTGGTGCCCAATGCACTATGGAGACTCTCCTAGAATTTGGATACAAATTTGGAGTCTTGATCAGAAACAATAGACTTAGGTACCCCGTGAAGCCTGACTACTTCCTTCATATACAAGGGAACCAAATCTGAAGCTGAATTTGTGGTCTTCATGGGAATAAAATGCGCAGACTTAGTCAAGCGATCCACTACCACCCAAATAGCATCCCTGCCACGAGGGGAACGAGGTAGACCCACCACAAAATCCATGGTGATATGCTCCCATTTCCACTCTGGAATTTCCAATGGCTTCAGCAAACCTGCAGGCCGCTTATGTTCGGCCTTCACGCGTTGACATACTTCACAGGCGGCCACATACTTAGAAATGTCAACCTTCATTTTCTCTAGAAAGGTGACCGGGTAGAATCTCCTTTCAAACTGCCTGATGAAAACATCCCAAGATAGGACTCCTGGTGAGGAGGAGTGCGCTGCCTGCACGCCTCTCCACCAAATTTGAGCCTCTCCCTTCAGCAGCTGAGTGCCAAAGCGAACCCGATCTCCATATGCAATCTCGAAGACATTCATCTTATCCTCCACATAAGTCAACCAATCTGCCGCCTCGACCGGAGTACCACTGCCATCAAAAGAATCCAACTTCATGCCCATCCACTTCATCAGAGAAAGACCACTGACTGGAAGAGGCACCTCGGCCCAACCACCTGGAACAGCACCCGCAGGGACAGCGCCCCCGGGCACTTCTCCACCTCCAGCACCCTGAGCAGCACCCGCAGGGGCGACAGGAATGGCTTGCCTCAGAAGGGCCAACTCCTGCTGCATGGCCTGCATCGCGGCTAACATTGCCGCTGGACTCATCGAGTCCCCACTAGGAGCTTGCGGACTACCCCGAGCTCTACGAGGCGGCATAGCTGCAGCCACAGGGATGAGAATAATAAGTAAATGAGATAAGCATAGCATCTCTCTAGATAATGTCAAAACTAGCATAGACAATACAATAATCATATCAATAGCAAGACAGAAAACCCATCCTACATGTGCAGTGTGTCAATTTATTACTACTCCACTTGCTAGGACCTACAGCCTATACCTCTGATACCAACTGTAACACCCCACTGGTCGCACACAATGGATAATACCGCAAACCCCACCCACCAAACAAACTCAACACAAGAGATGTAATAAAGAAAGAATATAAAGCAAGAAAAATCCGGCAACACCTCCTTTGAAAACTAGCATAACGAGGAGGGGAAACATGAAGTTCATACAAGATATAAAGACATATAATTCACGTAGTAGAAACTAAAATGCAAAAGTGGTAAAACTTAATTATGACCCAACTGAAGTAAAACAAACGGGATAAGGAACTCAGCCCACCCAAAACAAACGCTCAACCAAGAACAAAGTAATTCACTGGACTTGACCAACTCTGATTAACAACATTATTAAGTGGTGGTTCCTTTATTTAAAGGTGAAGTGGCCATGCTGCTACATCCCTCTATTCCCCAAGCAGAAATTAGGTGCCTGCATCAAACAATGCAAGATGTGAGATAACACATCTCAGCAAGTAAACATAACCACAACAAATAGGACATTGTAAATCAACTGTGCTTATACAACCACGTGGTTCAGAACTTCTTTCTTTTTTCTGGACAGTAGATTGCAGCAAGTAAACAAGTAAATAAATACTTAACGCCAAGAAGAAGAACCATGCACAAGTCCAGATTATCCACATCCACATAATAGATTCCACACCTCTCCCATGGATGCACATGGCTACAGATGCAATAATGACTTCTGCCTCCATATCTCTAAGGATATGAAGCTGCACCATACCCCTTCTCGGGCAACATATGATGCTCAATGTACCGGTACGGTTGGACCATAAGATTGCGACGAAACTTCAATGCAATGGATGATGAGTGCATTATGCATGACAACATCATAAGTTCTTCCCAAATAAAAAAAATGTGCTAGTCATATACTTCCACCCATTCCACATAATAACCACTTGAGTAACATTATCAAACCTCAAACTCAACATATGAAATCCATGAAACATGAACATTCTCAAATGATGGTACTCAATAAACAAACAAAATATGAATATGAACATAATAGCACAATATATTCAAGAATAAGACTCCTCATTTGCCAGACGGAATAACCATCACAAGTTTACTTGCCTTCACCGGAAGTTTGGGCAAATTCCCTAAGAACGATCCGGAAGTCCACCACCTGTTTTTGACACCCAACTTAGTGCACCAAATTCACATAAAAAAAACTCAAAGACAACACCGCACCTACGCGCAATCTCAAACTCCGCCGCGGGTAACAATTCTCCCCTCACCAACCAAACTGCAGCGGCGCTGCTTAACAATTCCATAACTTAAAAATTAGGACAGCAGTGGTGTCAAACAAAAACTCCAGAGACAACTACATAAAATTCCCCACAAGTTTTGTATACAACTCATGATTAAATTCTAACATCTAATTACCTCTAAACGGTCCACAAAATAAACCCTGCAATCTGTTTTTTCTGATTTGGGCAGCGACATACTCGGATTCAAACAGCGATAACTTTTAAAATATAATTCTGATTTGAGCGCATAAGTACTTGTTAGAAAGATACGAAAGATCCCTACATGATTCTCATACTGATTAACACTAATTACTCCCGAAAAATCCCCAGAAACTGCTAATACTGCTGCTGTTCATCCTTCTGAAAAATCTGTTTTTTGGACAGTCACATACCCGGATTCAAACGATGATAACTTTTAATTTATAACTCCAAATTGAGCGCATAAATACTCGTTGGAAAGGTAAAACAAAGTTCTACATGATCCCCAAATTGATCCCCATTAATTTTTCACGAAAAAAACCTAGAAACTGCTAGAACTTCCGCTGTTCATCCACCACGTAAAATTCTGGACAGCTCCTTCTATCCAATCGCAAACGCAACATCTAATCAATTGAATCGCAGCGCAAATGAACAAGGGATGAACACAAAAATAACCTTGGATTCTCCCCCTTTCCTTCCTCCCTTCTTCCCTCCACCAAAACAATTGGAGATTCGCACCACGAGACGATGATCCGAGCGGCAAGGATTGGCACCTTAGGAGGAGGAGATTGAGGGGGGGGGCGGCTAGGGTATGGGGTGTGGCTGCAAAAATTGAGAGAGGAGGACATGGGCAGGGGGAGGGCGGCGGCCAAGGTGTGGGAGGAGTGGGGGGCGGCTGCACAAGGGGGGAGGGGGTTAGGAGGGAGGCGGCTAGGGTTTGGGAGGATTAATGGGCCGAAACACCAATCGCGGCCCAACTAACCCACGCGACAGCTCCCGACCCCAACGCAAGCGTCAAACCAAAACAATTCTACTGCCCTAGTTGTGAATGTTTTCCACAAAATCCCAAATCCCCAAAACAACAACCGGATGAGGGAAAAAAAACAAAAAGAACAACCCCAACTTCTCTTCTTTGCAAACCGGGTATCACATTTGGGTAGAAATCCATTTGGTCAGGTTGTTCATCCGTTTCCGCATGCGAGATGAACTGACTTGGTTTGGGAATATATGGGTTAAATAAAAGAGCGAATGAACAAACTCCTACATCTCAGCAGCAGGGGAAAGTCAATCTCCAATTTGAGAGCTAATTAGTTGTTTTCCAACACTAACAAGCTCCAAGGCTTCACCTTTACACTAAGGATGTAAAGGGAACTTGTATGAGTAGTCACTACCAAGATCAAAAGAAATAAGACCACACCTGAAAATGGTATGCCCTTTTGATCCAACCGAGATGACAGATGTTGCTTGATCACTTCACAAACAACATAGAAATTGTTTCAAGGAAGGAGTCCATGAAAGATCACACATCGGTGTAGTTCCACAATGGATCATGACTAGAGACTTCGATACCAGCATGCGCCAAGCAGCAGAATCCTGTGTGCACATTCACAGGAGGCTCTCAGTTTCGCCGTAGTACCATAAGTCATTAATCGAGACGCCATTATCGAACTGGCACCAATAATGAATCTCGCGTGGTAAGAATAATTTGTGTAAAGATAACATATCGATATAGTCTAATAATGGATTATGACTACTAACGGTGATACCAGCGGATGCCAAGTAGCGCAACCATGTGTGTGCATCCACAGGAGGCCCTCGGTTTCATCGCGGTGCCATCGGTTTTAGTCATAACACCATTGCCAGACGTAACCAATAAGAAATCTCGCACGGCACAAATAGACTGAGTCTGGATGACAATATTCAAAAGAGACTCCACCTGTAAGAATGGTTACAAGTAGAGAGCCAAATAGATTATGACCCGATGAAATGAATCCGACATGGCCATAACCTAAACTAGGTGGTGAGGGAGTACGATGGGAGACTGATACTTCAGCCCAAGCATATTTCTATGCCCATCGCAAGGATTACAAGGTCAAGGATTAAGTTGGTATGCCTTCGATAGGTATAGGGAAACCAAAGGCATCAAATTCCAGAAAAATGATTGGACATGTCTTTCCTAGGTTGGGTTGACAAAGCGGTAAGATAATCCACAAGGAGAGGCCAAATACAATAGAGACCTCAACCTGTATCAACTGAGCAAGGGCAGGATCTAGGATGGAAACACAACCACTAAGGGGGTTACAAGTTAACTAAACATAGACTCAAGATCCTTGTTTGAAGTCCGAGAACATCGTAGGTCCAATAAAGAGATTATCTAAACCCTCATCTGCATGAGTTTAGTTATGGAGGGATAATGGTAAATTCAAATTTGGGTCTCGGTTCCCCAGATAAGAACATGGCTTAGTTTTGGGTTTAAGCAAACAAACTACCAATCTTCTATCAGCACATCAAGTACCAGAGCAAGCACATATATAACACCTAAATAGATTACCCTAAGAACGGAGGACAACTATTTCATTAGGGTTCATACACAGCGTTACACCACATTATCTACAATCATCGGTTATTAGAATAAAGGCGAGAGAAGCACTTTGGGTGTATAGGTGACAAACATGATGCAACAATCAGGATGCATGCTCGTCCTATGCGTCCTCACGAGTTTTGCCAACATACTGTGGCAATAGCGTTCTATATCAGTGGCATACTTATGACTCTCACGGTATTTTGCTAGTCGTCAACTACACATACGTTTTCGAGGTTAGTGTACCTGCAGAAAATTCATCACAGCCCAATTCCCAATGATGCAGTTCACACATGGCAGTTTATCACAGTTTATACTCCATATATTGCTATATGGAGGTCAGCTCATCATTAAGCGCCGAGCCACGCATAGGCGCCGTTGCCACACTTTAACCATAGGGCAACCCATTATGGTAACTCACCTTCTTACCTGAGCGTAGGTGCGTCGTTACAAGTAAAATACACTTATCAGTATTCCCATGTCTGTATACCCATACACATCCATGGGGTACTGAATCCCAAAAAAATTAATTACTCCACATCGCAACCTTCATATATACATATGTGTAACATGTATATAATCAAGCGCCACAATTAAGCACTTCCCTAGACCGACGTTTGTTCGGTCATGCTCTCACATCTCACCTTACCTTGGGCGTCGATCCATTCAAGACTGAATGGCCTCAAAAATAATATTACACATGTATGCAATACCCACCCGGTTGTGGGTTAGTGGTTTTAACTAAGCCACCTGATAATCCTTAATATAGGGCTTAACAGAGGATGTCGCTAGCATTATAGTTTTTCAAAGCCAAACAATGTGTTTAGTTGAAAATAGGTTTTTCAAAACCAAAACTTTTGTTTTGAAAATACGTATGTGACTGTATATACTTAATCCAGCTCCGATACCAGCCTGTGGCAGAACCTCCAAGTTATTGGGCCCACATGCACCTTTCCTTGTCCCAAAGACCTCAGACGGCTATGCATGTGCACCAGATAACTTAACAGGATCTGTACGATTGCCCCAAGGACATCGGATAAACCACTTTCAACCAGAACCGCGGGATTAAGTAATACAAATCACACACACCAATATTTTGCAGCGAAAATCTTATTACCAAATTTTACAAGTTACAAAAATTTTACATTATTCTATCAGAATGATTACAAAAGTATAAGTTTGAAATATATGCTAGCTCAAACGACCATCCTCAATAAGAAGTATAGGAGTACTTAGACTTATAAGAAGGCCGAGCCCACTGGCACTTAACACCATCAAAACAGCACAAGGTTAGACCTAAAAAACAACAGGGAATAAAACCCTGAGTATGGAATTCCTCAGCAAGACTTACCCGACTAAAGAAAAGACTCTTAAGGGTATGCTGGTTATAAGGGAGTCAAGGTAAGGCTTTTCAATACTCAATGACTCTATTTGCAGAAATGCTTACTAAAGTGGATCCTTAAAAATCCAATTTTATTTTTGTCAGGTTAAGTAAGATTACCTGCAACTAGAGTTATTTCTATCCTAGTTCAAACACTTGACCTGCACTAGCCAATTTCTTTATCAACCCGTCATCTTCACAGGAGTTCTACGTGTAAGTCAGTGACCAAGTCTTCATAACCGCGAAGGTACGGCGATCCGAATCGATTATACTCAGCTGAGGATCTCTGATCACACGACATATGTAGCACTTAACCCTTGCATATGTCAACCCGCCACCGGGGTTCTTAAGACCAGATCAGGTTCACATCAACTGAGAGCACAGATACACCACCGTCCAGCCTCTTGCCACGGAGGGTACACGCTACTCTCGCCACCGCTCCACGCCCATTACATGTTATCTTATTATAGCCTTAGTCTGCCCAAGGCAAGGCTTACCCATGACGAGGCATGTGACCAGTTAAAGGGTCCTGGGTCAGCAGGCCTACATCGAGACGGTCCTTAATCGACTCAGACGGAGACACTACACCGAGACTCTCTTTCTCGTGCAAGTCACCCTCCCGGTCTCAGCTTAATCATTTAAAACCCAAAGCTTGGTACCTGGCAGAGGTACATCTTTTCCGATGTTGAACCCATCATGGCCATGATGGATCCACCATCAAGTTTTGTTTTCGAAAACATCCCACCCACTTTTGCCACATCATATTTTGTAAAAACAAAATATTTTGTTTTTCTAAAGCAAGGTTAAGCATCAAAAACCTTTTGTAAAACGGTGATCAAGGAAGGTAATCAAATTCAAGGAAGGTAATGCAGGAATTGTTTTAACAATCAACTCCTATCACCTAATGCATCAAGCAAGTGAAAAGATCTTTAAATCATAAGGAGGTGGCAAATGCACCGGGGCTTGCCTGAGGAACACTAGGTTAGTGTTGTTAGGTGACGTCCACTTGACGATCATCCTTGTCCTAGCACTTGATCAGGCGGGTTCATCCATCAGTATCATCAGGTGGAGTAGCCCGTGCTTGGGGTCAACTTGGCTTGTCTTCCGCATCACGCGATTAATTAACGTACCTGAATGAAATGCATTATGCACATGAATGCATATCAACGAGAATATGACACACCTAAATAGTGCTACGCGATAGTGAAACACCTAGCGGCGAGGCATTGTACAAGTTCATACGGAAATACTAGTTATCGATTTACGACTACGCGTAATAATTACGCTTCTCTAAATTATACGAACCTAACGCAAACATTACGAACAACAAATCATACACTTTAAACATGATTAGCCTAAACACAACTCATCAGCTACTTAATTAATTGAATTCTAAACTTATCCCTTGCTTTATAAATTATACTACATCTTTATAAGTGATTAAAGTATTTTATTAACACACATTCCTACTAAAATTCTACTCGGTACACTAATTTAGCTAATTGACCGGAATATCGAAATAACTCGCTATAACTAAACCTGGCTCGATAATTGCAAGAACTGCGAAGTCGACGAGAGTTTCCTGACTTACTGTAACACCCTAAAGTTCAATCTTGTGAAGACAAGGAAAAATTCTCAAAGATTTTAAATCAAAACACCTTTCCTTAGAGATAATCATAAATTAGAAGTTTCCACTCCTGAATATGTTAAAAATACATAATTAAAGATACTTAGATAATCTAAATTGCCTTTGGATTGGGATATATAAAAGAATTAGGATTAAACTATTTCTTAAAATATATAGTTTACAATATGAATTTGATTTTCCCTAGAAGTAATAAGGTAGGGATTATTCTACTATATGATTAAAAGCTTGTCTAAAAGAACTAAAATAAATAAAGAAATACATAAAATAGGTTTTTGCACATTATGCTAAAGTTCTATATGTGTATCAAAAATTAAGTGTTTGAACTTTAAACTTGTGATGATTTGAAATTCAAATGGAAAGGAAAATAGGAAATAGAAAAAAATGAAGGAGTAGGGAAAATACTACATAAAATAAAATAAAATCAGAATAAAAAAAATTCTTCACACTTATATTATTAAATTATACTATTCAAACTGAGGACAAGTTATTCACAAAGTTGAACTCAAACTTGAATTCAAATTGGATTTGAATTGGATTTGAAAAATGGGGAAAAGAAAATAGAAAAGAAAAAGAAAAAGGATACTATACCTAACTGGGCCTCGGATCCCGTTTTCGGCCCATCTCCACTCACCCGCGCGCAGCCCACTCCAAATCACGGCGCCGACAGGTGGGCTCCACCCCGTCAGCCTCCCACGTGCGCGCGCTCATCGCTGACGTCGTGGGGCCCGCACGTCATCCACCCACCCCCCATCGCTTGCTGCGCTTCCCTCACTGATCTGCGGGCCACCCTCGTCAGTGCTCTCTTCCTCGCGGCGAACGGACCGCGCGAACTCCGCGGAGCTCGCCGTGGATCTCGGCTTCCGTGCAACTGTCGCAGGTCGTTCCTTGGGTATAAAGCCGGAGCTCCGCACCCCCCCCTTTCCCATCCTCACCTTCGTCCGCAACCTTTCGCCATCACCGAGCGCAGAGAGAAGAGGGAGAAGAGAAGAAGAAGACCGCCGCCGGCGTTTCTCCTCTGGGCTCGCGTTCCGGTCCGCGTGTGTGGGTGGGGACGATCGCCGGTGACCCGTGAAGCTGTCCGCGCCATCGATTTGAACTGCGTGGCCTCAGGAACTACGGAATTCCTCACCGTACTTGGAGCTCCGCCGCGTGCCGCCGCGCAGCGTGGGCGAGCTCGCAAACCTCCTCAATCGCCGGTAAGAAGCCCCTAGCCTCGATCGCCTAGCTCTCCTCTTCGTGTAGCACCAGTTTAATTCAAGGTTGGGGCCGGGGGGGCGCTTAATTGCTTAGCGCCGGCGAAGTCCGCCGCCGCGGTGTGCACGGCACCGCCGTCGCTCGGCGAAGAATTGGGGGAGTGCCCGTGAACCGTGGGATCGCAAACGGACGGCTGTGATTAGGTTAAGGAGATACCCCTTTGCTGGGCCGATCCGGACCGTAGGATTCAATCGGAGGGCTGCGGCGTGATCTCGGCTTCATTAAATCTGGGCCGATGATCGCTGATCGAACGGCTGTCGTTGCGTACCGGTTCGTTTAATATATGATCTAATCTGGGCGGTTGGCGCGCGATCGGGC
Organism: Zea luxurians; assembly: GCA_029449295.1. Lineage (NCBI taxonomy): Eukaryota > Viridiplantae > Streptophyta > Magnoliopsida > Poales > Poaceae > Zea > Zea luxurians. Next base: position 92,406,749 of record JAOPSE010000008.1, on the reverse strand, counting down.
GGTCCAGATCACACCATACCCCCTTCGGCCGCCTGTTTTGTAAAAGAAACCCCGTGAAACCGTGGAATCAACCCGCCGTCCACCGCGGGTGAAGTCTGAGTCTTAGGGAAACTTACCCCGAGCCCCCTGCAGTTTCTTGTAATTGAGGCCCAGTCCAGCACTCAGTTAAATTGAATAAATAGAATAGAAAATAGATTTTTAATATGAAAATAATTGCTAGAACTTAATTAATTCATAACTAATTCATTTTAGCTCCAAATTGAGTCATTCCAATTCCTAAAATTTTGTAATAATATTCTCTACCATTTAGAATCACTGTTTTGACATGAACTCTGTCAGAAAATTTATTTATCATTTAATCATATTATAATCACCTTAAATCTTAGGAAAATCATAACTTGAATTCTGCAACTCCAAAATTAATAATTCTTTTTCCTGTGATCTTATTTTAATATGTAGATTATTAATAAGTATTTTGCATATATGTTTGGTGTAATGATAATTTTGCCTATACTATGTATGTTTGTATTGCTACGACTAGCAGTGAGGTCACGAGGATCTGAAGAATCATCCTGGTACCTGGATTCTCAAGGCCCAGGCAAGTTGTGCCCTTGATCACTTCTTTTCACCTACTCATGTTCTAATTAATCATAATGATCTGCATAGGTTAATTTTGATGGGACCCAATAGGTCACCCTAGATTGTTTATCTCATCACCTTGTTTACCCCTGAATCACTTGGGTAGTTTGCTATTGCTTTATATGGTTTTGGGATAATCATTTATTACCTCCATGTTCCAATTCTTGTTGTTATTCTGTTTATGTTCATGTTGATATCATTAATGTTAATTGGAACATGGAGCGACCACCCGGGAAAACAGTGCTACCACAAGGGTAGTATGGGATGCCCTTGGCTGATTAATTAGGAAAGCTAGTGGAAGACTACCTTACCCGAAAGGGGCAAGGGTAGTAGGGGAGAGGTCAGTGCGGGAAGTGCCCTCGGGAGGATTTTGCTGCGATGGCGGTCCTGCAAGGGATTCCTGTACTGGATCTTTCTATAAACTGTAGCGGGTTTTCGGAAGCTAGTGGAACTTTGTAAAGGCCTCGTAGTGCTACCCTGCCTCACTTCCTTGGTAGAGGTGTATGGGATTCATGACCCCTTGGCAGATGGGTAACACGACTTGTGGGTAAAGATGCGCAACCTCTGCAGAGTGTAAAACTGGTATACTAGCCGTGCTCACGGTCATGAGCAGCTCGGACCCTCACATGATTAAATTATGGAACTTAAACTCAATTTGTCATATGCATTGCATCGCAGGTGAAGATGTTACTTTTGTTCTACTATTTAACTGGGTTGGTATTTACTTATACTTAGTAACTGCTAATAAAATTTTGACCAACTTTAAAAGCAATGCTCAGCTCTAACCATCCTCTTTGGTAAGCCTTACACTTCACATGAGCTCCCACCTTTGGCGAGTTCATGCACATTTTTCCCCACAACTTGTTGAGCGATGAACGTATGTGAGCTCACTCTTGCTGTCTCACATACACCACAGGTCAAGACAGGTACCACTGGATGATGCTCATGGAGGATGCTGCGATGAGTTCGTGAGTGGTCTAGGTCGTCGTCTCCCAGTCAACTTTGGGGTTGCTGGACTGTTGTCTCCTTATAATGTAATTATTTATTTTGTATTAGAACTCCTGTTATATATAAAGATGTGACATTCGATCCTGTGCCACTATACATCATATGTTTGAGACTTGGTCCCAGCATACCTGGTGTTTATGTTAACCCCGGGTTTTGGATCCCTAAAATCCGGGTGTTACACTTACGCAATTTATCGAGCACCTTAATAAGCCTCGCACTAACACATTAATTTATTCAACGATTGAACCATTCTAAACAATTTATCACCTTACCGTTTTCCACAGCTGACACGAGTCCGCGAGATCGGTAGTGATTTTCCGATCTAGGCAATTTGTCGAGCATGCTTGACAGATACTATTCGAACGTCACGCACACCACCATCAAATCTTTGGACATCTTTCTTGGAGATTCTTTTGTCGACGCGAACGCAAGTCGGAGACAACACGTAGGGATTGGCATCGAAGCGAGGCGACGGAACAACGACAAGTAACAAGGAGGGATCTAAAATATTGTTGTAGACCCAACACGGAGATGAACAATGATGAACTAGCGAGCTGAACCATGGCGAGGAATGTTTTGATGCGGTCGAGCAAAGCGGGCAGGACATCGGACGTCGCGACGAGCTAGAAAAAGATTCGGCGCGCGAGCTCAACGCGCACGGATTTTTGTTTTGTTGCCTAACGCACGATGCAATTGGGAATTAAAGCCGAGCGAGCCAAGAGGGCGCGCTGGCGAGCAGAAAACAGGACGCGAGTGCAAGACAGGGAAAACGACGGGCTCGACAACACGCGAAGTGACGATAGTCGAATCGGCAACAAAGCGTTGGTGAATTCGATAAACACGACCACAGTCGCGTGCTGACGCGATCAAGATAATTGTGGCTAACGAGCTTGTGACAGAGGCGATGATGGTGCGGGAGCTCGACAACACGCTGTGGCGAGCAGAATAAATTCGTGCGCACGGCAAGCAAAGAGCTCGTGGCCTGCGCGAGGGAGGAAAACAGAGGGATGGTTGGGCGTCGAACAGAAAGGAATTCCCAGGGAAATCGCCATGGGAAATAGGGGCATCGATGACAGGATGCCATAGCCGATGGAGCGAGGGCGAGCCTGAGCGCGGCGTGCTGGGGTCCAAGCACCGGCCATGGGAGCTTGGGGGGGGGGGGCTATGCACAAAGGACACCACGGGGCGGTCATGCGAGCAGGGTACTTGGGAGAGACAGAGCGCGCGGTGAAAGAGCCGCTCGGCTGGGCTGAAAGCAGGCGAGCAGAGCAGGGACAGAGTACTACGCGCGCAGGGACCAAACTCAGCCATGGGCGAGTAGAAGCCAGGGAGGATGGATGGACGCCGGGAATCGCGAGCTACAGGAGGAGAAACTCGGCACAGCGGCCATGGCCGAGAGGAGGGCCATTCCGTCGAGCTAGAAGCCACGGCGCCGAGCAGAGCGAGAGGAGCAGATGGCCGTGCTAAAGCACCACAGCGCGCAGGGAGGCAGGCAATGGAAAGGGACTTTGGCTGGGCTACACCGACAGGGAAGCAGGTTCGAGACCGAGCGGCCTGGGACCTGGGGACGCATCACAGGGGAGGAAGATGAGGGAGGGGCTCTCTACCAGGCGCCATTGGAGGGGGAGGAAGAAGGAGACGCGGTTGCTCAGGAAGACGGCTGGGCTGAGGAAGAAGATAGGGGCGAGCGTTGGCTGGATTTTTGAAGCACCCAGGGGCAGTGGGATTTTTCCACTAGAGCGGCACAGGATGAGATCAATCACAGAGAAAAAAAATCACGCCAGGAGCAAGGCAATCGGTAGAGAAGAAAAAAAATCTGAGAGACATATCTTTCTCCGGCATGGTGTGCAGCAGGAAGAAGCAGTCTACGCACAGGAGATAAGAAGCTTGTGCGAAAAAAAAATCAAACGATTGAGCGATGGTGGATAGGAACACCGAGAAGATTTTTCTTCTCGGATTTTGAAACAGGAAACAGAATTGGCCAGCAATGGTTCCGGTTTCGATTTATTTGAACAGTGTACCCCAAATAGCGCATGTACCCAATTTATAGAGATGGCTTAAATCGAGCGAAATACTTAAGCGAAAATCTTAGCTCGTCTTGACCGATTAATTTTTGAACTGGCACTAGACTCGATACTTTAGAAAGGAATAAATTTTCAACCGTGTGAGCCGAATGTGGCATCACAATCGGAGTTCCCAGAGACGATGTCAGCATCGTCACGGGAGCGAGCTGTAGATGGGTTCAAACCGGACTAGATTAGATTAGATATTTTAGTCATCGAGTTCGAATTCATTTGTCCGGGACAAAAATCTCAAGAGTCGATCGAGGCTCCAAATTCGTATTTGCGTGAGCGATGAATTTTAAATAACCACCGAACGCACTGATTTTTGGAATGACAATGTTCCGAACATCACGAAAATTTCGAAAGAGCCCGGATAGATAAAAACGATGTCGAACTCGTGACAGACGAAACAGATGCGATAATAAAATCGCGATAGGCGAAGATGATTAGATCTTAGTGTCCGTTTTATTTACTGGTATCACGTGCTTAAATCCATACTTGTTATCGAGCAGAATATAAACACCTGGGGTGTTACAGTGCTGTCCGTTGTGCCCATCGCCAGCAGACTCAGCCAACGGCTAGGAAGTGGTTGGAGGCTATAAATACCCCCCCAACCACCTCATTCGTTGGCATCCAAGTATTCTGAACTCCATATTCATTGCAAGAGCAAAGTCTAACACTCCAAGACACAATCAAATCATTCAATCCACTCCTTGTTCCCAAAATCAACTCTAGTGCTTAGAGACTTGTGAGAGGATCATTTGTGTTCTTTGTTGCTCTTGTTGCTTGGATTGCCTTTCTCCTTCCCATCCTTATCCTCTTAAGTGCTTTGTAAAGCTAGCAAGAGACACCTAAGAGTGTGGTGGCCCTTGCGGGGTCTTAGTGACCCGATTTATTAAGGAGAAGGCTCACTCGGTCTAAGTGACCGTTTGAGAGAGGGAAAGGGTTGAAATAGACTCGGCCTTTGTGGCCTCCTCAATAGGGACTAGGTTCTTTGGAACTGAACCTCGGTAAAACAAATCACCGTGTCCACTAATGTTGATTTCCATTTGATTTGTTTGCCCTCTTTCGTCTCTCTAAAGTTTCCTTGCCAATATTGATTTGAGTTTGCTCCCAAACGTCATCCGCATCATTTGAGCAACTCGTGGCAAGAGAAACCATCTTTCGCACTCGGATTTAATTCTAACGCTAACCCCCGGCCTTAGTGTGTGTTTGAGTTTATAAATTTCAAGTTTCGCCTATTCACCCCCCTCTAGGCGACTTTCATGGCTAAAGGCCTTCGTTCACGTTGCAGTCTAAATTTGTTGCAAGGAAACAAATTAATACTGTGAGAGGCTACTGTTGGGGGCCTCCCTCTTCCAAGGGTCCTCAAAAACATGACTAACCATATGTTTTCAACATGATATGGATTATTACAGGGAGCTTCAGCTTCCGGATGGAAGTTTTCTCCCATGGTAAAGGCATACGAGGTGAAGATATAATCCGAAGATGATAAGGATGAAGGCCAAAGCTATAGCCGAAGAGTAATATCTTCGGCTTAAAATGGTAATGAATACTAAACATGATGCTGACCGGAAGGGAAAAATACTAGCTAGTCCTTAATGATTTATGTTATGGTCATATGTTAATGTCAAGGACACAAATGTAATTTTACCTGAGCTGCGTCCTGTGCCTATAAATAGATGAATAGTAGCACCATACTATTCATGCTGGATTGTAATTACTCTCGCGTCAGCACCTTCGAACAAGCCAAAGGTATCGATGTAATAACAATTTTGTTAATATTCTTGTGTATGTTATGAAATACAAATGTGAATGAGCTAATGAATTACATTCATTATCGTTATGTGTTCTTATTTATCCATTTTATCCAAGAAATGATGAAGGCATGTCCTTCATGACCTTCGCCTGATGATCATTATACTCGAGAGGAGGTAATGCTTCGGAGGACGAAGGTCCTTAATACTTAACAATTGTGTTTCCTTGTTCTTGATTCACAACATTTGAGAACAAGTGACCAACAACGTCATATGGGTAACTCCTCTTCTGTCGAGAATAAGGCAGAGGAGGAGTCCCTTTGAAAACAAAAGATATCACTCAGTAGGCATAGCCATCCGCAACCTATAGAACCCTCTCCAATCAAGAACACATTGTAATACCACTTGAAATAAACAGGTGACGCATAAGAGGGGGTGAATTAGGACTTCTAAAACTTTGTCTAAACTAGGCCACAAATAAATCCCTAGAGCAAAACCTATGCAATTAATCAAACTAGAATGTGCAAACTAGGTTTTGTCTAAGTGTTTGCTATCTCTACCGTAATGGCTAAGTTTCAATCTACAACAATATAAGTGTAAAGACAAGATTGAAACTTAAATGCTTAATATAAATGCGGAAGCTAAAGAGCGAGAAAGAGATGCAAACTCTCATGGATGACGCCAGTATTTTTACCGAGGTATCCGGAACCACGCAAGGTCCCGACTAATCCTCGTTGGTGCCCCTACGCAAAGGGAAGCCCACTCAAGGGACAAGCACCTTGGTCGAGTAACTCTGTAGACGGTCGCGGGCTTTCTCCACGTGCAAGTGGTGCTCCGCTTCTAGCTCCTCTCGGATGCTCTCCGTCGTCTCCACTATCGAGCTTTCAGCCAAAACGCTGTGGGCCTCGTTCCCTCCGATACACGGTGGCGGCCATGACACAAACGCAGTTGTCATGGTCTCGCAAGACTCTCGCCCTACTCGGTACAATTACAATGGCTGACGCAAGAGCCGAGGGGTTGTGTGGTTTATCTAGGGTTCACCTAGAGCAAGCGCTAAAGTGGTCTAACAGACCTAACCACTTCGCAAAGCACCTACGCTAATCACCGAGTGATTCTATTAAGCACTTGGGAATGTCTACTATATGCCTTGGTATGTTGCTTGGGCTCCCACCCCTTGGAATGGCCGGTTGGGGTGTATTTATAGCCCCCAACACAAAACTAGCCGTTGGAGAAAAGTTGTGCTCTCTGTGGCACACCGGACAGTCCGGTGGTGCACCGGACAGTGCATTGTTCACTGTCCGGTGTACCTAGCCGTTGGTCTGACACTGCAGCCGATCGTTAGCACGCAAGCTTTTTACACCGGACACTCCAGACTTCACACCGGATAGTCTGGTGGTATTCTCTCCACAGTGCCACCTGGAACTAGCCGTTGGGCTACTGTTCCCTAGTGCACCAGACAGTCAGGTGTGCCACCACATAGTCCGATGCTCTAGACTAGACAATCTGTAGGCAACACTTCCTTTGTTTCTTGGACTTCACTTGATCTTCATAATGTCTTCTTTTGAGGTGTTGCTTTCCTCAATGTCTTAGTCCAAGTAACTTTAGCATCCTGTGAACTACAAGCACAAACACTAGCAAAACACATTAGTCCATAGGTTATGTTGATCATCAAACACCAAAATCTATTAAGCCACATGGCCCAGGGTCCATTTTCCTTTCAATCTCTCCCTTTTGTGATTGTTGACAACACAACCAAAGCAAGCAAATATTACAAACATTTGATTGAAAATATGCAACCTACTTGCTATGATGCATGTTTGTCCCCACAATGTGATATTATGGACTTAAGCCTCCCCCTAACTCCATAATTCACTTACTTCCTATTTTAGACCAAAGAGCCAAAACCACTTGAAGGATCAAAATTATAATTTGGTGGTGTTGGTGTTTGATACAATTTTCACCGCTTTGGTCCCTAAACTTCTCCCCCTTTGGCATCAACCATCGAAAAGGAAGACATTAAAAGTATGTAGGAAGCAAATAAGGACTTGCCCTCATAAAAGGTTTATCAATTAAAACCAATTGAAGAACTTGACATTATAACTCCCCCTAAATGAGTGTTCTTCTTTAGAAAGAATTTTCTCCCCCATTAGAGACGAAGGAATACTCCCCCTGTCAGAGATCTTCTACTTAGGGAAAAGCATGTGAAAAATAGAGGTGCAAGACATGATTTGATTAGACTGACTTCCCTTATGCATAGGTAACGGAATATGATTTAACTACTTATGCATGTATAGCAACATGGGAAGTATAAGATATGAAATATAGTTTAACCAAATATTGGAGAAGACATGTAAATGATGCCAAATGTAGTCTCAAAGTTACCAATTGAAAGTCAATGGCGGACCATTTGAAGACAAATGGTAGGCTTGTGAGACATAAGAGTTCTTGTAGATTTGCAGTGGAATCTTGTTGTCTTTCTCCAGAGACTTCATTTTCCTTACAATGAGACTACTACATGAAATAGATACGAAAAAAGGTATTAGTCTCAATGTCTTAGATTATAGAGTAACCTTCCCCTGAAAGTGTGCATACAAGTTTTGAATACTTGTAGGAGACATGCACTTTGATTTAATATCAAGTGGGGAAAATTATCTATAATCCGAGCTTTGGCACATATAAGTTAAATGATACCAATTGTAGGATATAATCTTTTGAAGCATTAGTGTCATTTACTTAGGGATGTTAGATAAGCTATGTGCCGTGCTTAATTAAACATTTTAAACCATGTAAGTTTGCTCAAAATTATGAATTGAAAACAAGCAATCCTACCATGTGATTTACCTAGTATGCATGCATTGTTATTAATCTAAAATAAGTACCAAATGAAATACTAGGCATGAAAGGTAAAACTAGATACAAGAAAATAGAAACGCATATCTAAAAATAAGGAATACAATAAATCTAGTTACCTTAGTCATGGGTGGAGAAATTTGGGTCCAAAATATTCACTAACCCACTTGGCAATAAACTTGATCCTATATGATGTATCCCATGATATACATCCTAAATTTTCTAAGTCTCCAAAATCCCCATAATCCTTGTTGGAACTTGCTCTCCAGCACAAGTTGATCCAACGGGGGTGTGTAACAATGTAAACAGGGTTTTTGCTCGAGATGGCAATAGCTCTGTTAATCTAGCCTCTCAAGGGAACTGTGCGGGGGTATTTATAGGTATCTGAGTGCCCAGCGTCCAGTGTCAAGGACGCATGTGCCCTCAGGCACCTAGGTTAACCCCGGAATATTCCCATAAAGCAGGGTTACAGACCGTAATTACAGGGAGACCTTTACAAATTAGGCCCGTAATGCGCAGCGGCCACGCAGGGCCTGTTACAATGGGCTGGACCATACGTGGGCCTCCATGTTGAGCGAGGTCGCAAGATGAGACGACCTCGTCTCAAGACTTCGTCCGGCGACGTGTGGGACGAAGGGTAGGTCTGCCCGTCATCTTGCCTCCGTTGGTGCAGCGAGGTCGGTGAAGACTTCGAGTGAAGGGTGGCGTTTTCGCCTTCGCCCCAACATTTGCCCTCCGAGGGACCAGTTCGACTAAGTCATCTGGTGCCGAAGACGTCGCCAGATGGTGGAGTCGCTGCCCTCGCTCGAAGTGGTTCCGCGGGGGTTTTTGACATGACCATTGATTGACGCCGTTCTGTTGGATTGCGGGTTTCCCTAAGCGCCGCGCTCTGTGTATAAAAGGGGGCGGGGGCGGCGCATTTTGAACTTTGTCTTTCTGCGCTCCGCGAAAACCCTAGCCGCCTTTACAAACCGCTCGCTGCTCATCTGCCCTCCTTGCTCTTGCTCGTCGGAGATCTGGCCCGTGTGAGGCAGACCGCCCGCCGCCGCCGGCGGTACGTAGCGATGTCGTCCTCTTCTTCTTCTGCTGCCGCTACGCCGCCGGCTGGCGCATCGTCCGGGGAGACACTAAGCGATGTGGCGGTGGAGGAGTTGCGCGCCGGTGATACAGTGGAGTTCGGCGTGTCACGGATGTCCTCGGTCCGCGTGCAAGACATGCAACAGCTTGGTTATTTCGGCGGCGGAGTGGCACGTGTCCCGGGGACGGAGGAGGTCCCCGAGCCAGAAGGCGAGTTGGTTGTGTTCGAGGCTTTTTTCACTGCTGGCCTTCGTCTGCCCGCACATCGATTTGTGGGAGAAGTCCTGCGTAGGTTCAACGTTCTGGTCCACCAGCTGACGCCAAATGTCGTGGTGGCTCTGGCGAAGTATGTCTAGGCGACGACCTCGTACGGCGGGCAGCCCTCGGTCGAAGTCTTCGCGAAGTATTATTGTCTGCACTGGCAGAAAAGGAGAATCGGAAATAAGATTGCCCAATTTGGATCTTGCACGTTTACGCCGAAGACGAGCAAGACTTCGATGGAAGTCGTTGAGTTGGTTCCCTGTGCCCGCAATAAATGGGGCAACTGGTGGGAATTTTGGTTCTATGTTGCCAAAGGGACAGTCGAAGGCCATCCGGGGCTCCCTGTGGCCGAGATGTGCTCGCATTATTATTCAGCATACCCGCGGTTTGAAGTGGCGGAGGAGGATGCAGACGAAGGGGCCCTGCGGTGCGCGGCCGGCCTGAGTAGCGGGCGCGATTTGGTTGAGGAGTTCGTCGCGTATGGGGTGTGGCCCTTGGCGCATGGCTGGGCGCTGGGCGAATTATGCCCTTGCCAGATGCCTTCCCGTGGCGAGATGCTGGTGTGGAGTCCCGCCTTCGCACTGGATTTGCATGGACGAGATCCCGCCGCATTCGTGCGTGAGGCGGAGGATGGGGCGGCGTGGATAATTGGTCGCTACGTGCCAAAGACGAAGGGCCAGCGTAGTTGGGATATACGCGGATCCAACGATCGCTTGAATAGGGTCTTCGAGTTGAACCGTCTGTCATATGGCGGTTACCTCGGGCAAGACGATGTCGATCGTCGCGGGAAGAAACCGGCGACAGAGAATGAAGACGACCCCGCGCCAGCGGCCGCCCCATCCACTAAGAAGAGGAAACTAGGTACTGTGATGGGAGGACTGGGGGTCTTCGATAGTTTTGCTGTGGAGCTGATGGGGACATGCGCGGCCCCCGGGGGAAGGATGTCTTCGCCCGAGCTCCGGGAGTCTTTGGCGCGGATGCTGAAGGTTACCGGGGGTTGGTGGCCTAAGAACGTTCCTGTCCCCCGTGCGGCCGGCGAAGACTTTTTTACATCTCGCATGGTTCATGACTTGAAAGTGTTTCCTTATGGATGGAATATTGCTGCTGTTGTGTCGGCAGTGATGGACAAGGATCGTCAGGAAGCTGCGCAAAAGCGCCGGGCGGTCATGAGGCTGCCCGAGGCTAGGCCAAAGAAGGCGCGGGGGACTGAGAAGGCTGCCGCCGCCGGCGGTAGCCAGCCGACGCTGGCGGCAAAGTCGGCCGCCCCTAGGTCCAGCAAGGTGCCGGATGTCATGAAGGCAGCCGGCGCCGGCGTAGCCAAGTCTTCCTCGGCCGGGGCCGCGAAGGCCCGAGACTTGCCTTCGCCGGCGAAGCGCGTTGCCAACTTCGGCACTGACATTAGTGTGGAAGATTATCTCACTGGTGAGTCGTTGGCCCGAGTTTTTTTTTACTGTTGATACTTTGCAGGATTGGGCGAGGGGCAACTTGTTGTTGTTCCGCCTGCGGTGGCGACCACGGTGCCTGGGGCGAAGAGTAGCGCTATCAGCGCTGGCGATGAGATTTCGGCGCTCACCGCCGTCAAAGACGAAGCGGGCACTGTGTCCCGCCGGCTGAGAGAGGCGTCGCAGCGGCTGAGTCAGGTGGTTGGGCTAGACTTCGGTTTTTACCGTTTTCGTTGGGATTGTGGTCTTATGTTTGTCTTTTAGGCGGCTGACTTCGCTGATCGCATGGCGTCGGGGGCCCTTACAGCAGTGGTGTCTACTGAAGTCGAGAGACTTCGGGCGCAGCACGCTGACGCTGTCCGGGAAAAGTCGGCCGCCGATAGCAAGTGCCGGAAACTGATGGAGAAGGTGGTCGCGCTGGAGGGCGAGAGGACTGACCTCCGGTGCCAGTTGGCGGAGGAGAGGAGGGAGGCTAATCAGGCCCTCGCCAAGGCGCAGTCGGCGCAGGCGGAGGCCAATCTGGCGCGGGCGGAGGGTAGTCTCGCTAGCCAGCGCGTCGAGGAATGGGAGACGCGGTTCAACGCTCTGCAGGCCCGCATGGAGAGGGCCGAGGCCTCGATGCGCTCAGAAGTTGTGCGGACGCGCAAACAGCTCATGGACTCATACCACGAGCTGGGCGCGCGGACCGCTGACTTCAAAGTGCCTGACCGAGAGTCAGGCCTTCGCTGCCTCGAGTGGCTGCAAGAGGAGTTGTTGGCGCTCCCGACCATTGTGGAGGGATTTATGTCCTTTGCCTCCCTGGTCACCTGCGAAGGGGCGATGAACGCGCTGTCCCATGAAGGGTGCAGTCACTATGAGGTCCTCGACCGATCTGATGAGGATTTCGAGCGTGAAATTTACAAGGTCGAGGACCCTGTGGTGAAGGAATCCGCGGGAGCCCTCTTTGACCGGATGTGGGGCCCCCACGGTCGGGAGGTGGTGAGGGAGCGGTCCGACCGAGCGAGGGGTCAGGTAATGTTTGTCTTTTGTTTAGTGTTGTTGGATGTGGGTTATACGCGGGCTTGCTGAATCGGTGTGCTGTGTTGCAGGCGGCGCGTAATGAGATGGTGGACGACTTCGAAGCTTTGAACAGCGCGCGGCCTAAAGCGGAGTCGAGCCCGGTGGCCCCGGCCCTGGAAACCGTCGAAGGCCCCCTCGCTGCCCCCGCGACTACCGTGTGCGGCGGTGGCCCGTCGCCAACCGCAGTGCCGAGGGCTAATGATCCCCCGAAGACGGCGATGGAGCCGGCAGCGGAGGATCCCACGGCGGCTGGGCCTTCGCAGGTGGCTTAGTGGGTGTGGGTAGTTAGGGAATTTTGTATATGTTGCTGAACCTTGGTTGCTGCGCAGGTTCAAGGTTTTGGGCCTGCGCACGCAACCTCCACTGCTAATTTTTTGGCGGCTTCGACCGTGGATGCTGGGAATGAATCGGATGGGTCTGCTTCTAAGTTTTCTGATTTTGGTGACTCTGGGGGTTCGGTTGAATGGACGGAAGAGTCGTCGGATGAGGACTTGGATTACTTTGCGGCCTTGGATGTGGCAGCGGCGGAGGCTTCGCCGCGTGCTGCGGGTGCTAAAGTTGTGCCTGGTCCGAGCGCTGGGCGCAGATGGCGAAGGGCGGTTGCGAAGCGTAGAGTGAGTGAGGTGGATGGCGGTCGGCTTCGTGTGGGTGGGGCTGGCAAGCAGGAACTGTTGTCCTTGCCGGCCATTGTGAGTGTAGGTGAGGGGGAGTTGCGAAGTCTTTTTGAGGGTGAGGAGCTTAGGATAATGCTATTTAACTATAGGGAGATGGGGATCATTCCGAAGGTTGAACCGATGTAAGGTGTGATGCCCTCGCTGTACATATGTAACTATAATTTGTATGATGAGGTTATGCGCCTGTGCTATGCTTGTAAAGGCGTTGTGCGCTAGGTCTAGTATGTTTATTATGTTGGTCCGGCGCGCCTGTGGTCAGTCCTGGCGCGGACAGTTTGGTGTAGGGTTTAGCACGGGTAGTCTTTTGAGGAAGACTTCGAATTTGCGCGCTTGTTGTGCTAGTCCGGCTGCACCCTTAGGCGACTTTTGCACGGATAGTCTTTTTGAGAAGACTTCGAATTTGTGCACTTGTTGTGCTAGTCCGGCTGCACCCTTAGGCGACTTTTGCACGGATAGTCTTTTTGAGAAGACTTCGAATTTGCGCACTTGTTGTGCTAGTCCGGCTGCACCCTTAGGCGACTTTTGCATGGATAGTCTTTTTGAGAAGACTTCGAATTTGCGCACTTGTTGTGCTAGTCCGGCTGCACCCTTAGGCGACTTTTGCACGGATAGTCTTTTTGAGAAGACTTCGAATTTGCGCACTTGTTGTGCTAGTCCGGGTGCACCCTTAGGCGACTTTCGCACGGATAGTCTTTTCGAGAAGACTTCGAATTTACGCACTTGTTGTGCTAGTCCGGCTGCACCCTTAGGCGACTTTTGCACAGATTGTCGCACGCGAGGGGTAGCCATCGCTGCCCCTCGCAGTGACTTTTGTGTCGGTCGAATGTCGAAGACCGTTTAGTCGATCTTTTTCAACGTAGTTTTTGCGGGGGATTTTTTGCGTGTATATTACATGGCTCCGCCTCGTTAAAAACCTCACCCCCCGGGAGGAAAAGAGTGTGGGCCGGCTGAAAACTGTTCTGCGGATTACAAGGGCGAATTGGCCCTGAGGAGTTAAACAAAAAATTTGCGAAGATTATCAATGTTCCAAGAATGTTCTAAGTCTTCGCCGGATGGAGTTGTGAGTCTGTACGCACTGGGGGACGCCTTCGTATTGACGATGAAGGGGCCCTCCCACTTCGGCTCCAACTTGCCCCGGGACTCCGTCCGAGCTGTCCGGACGAGTATGAGGTCTCCTTCGTTGAACTCCCTCGGGATGACTTTGTGGTCGCGCCATGCTTTTGTCTGGGCTTGGTATTTGTCCAGAGCCTGTAGGGCGAAGACGCGGTCTCCGTCGATGAGGTCCTTCGAAGTCGGCTCGTCTATGTCGGGGACGGCCGACGCGGGTGTCCGAGGCGACCCATGTTTTATTTCTTGCGGAGTCATAGCCTCCGATCCGTATAGAAGGCGGAAAGGGGTCAACCCAGTCGCCCTGCACTCAGTTGTGTTCAACGCCCATACCACTTCGGGGAGCAGGTCGGGTCATTTGCCTTTTTTCTCGTCGAGGAGCATTTTCTTGACGGCTGTGAAAATTTTGCCGTTGGCGCGCTCCACGACTCCATTAGACTGGGGGTGGTACACAGAGGCGAAGGCAAGCTTGGTGCCGATGGAGAAGCAGAAATCTTTGAAGTCTTGGTTGTCGAACTGCTTGTCGTTGTTGACCGTGAGTTCGGATGGGACTCCGAAGCGGCAAACAATATTTTGCTAGAAGAATTTGGTGAAGTATTCAACGGCGACGAAGGTGAACTTGAGGTTCCCCTGATAGTGGATACTGCCCTCGCTTCAATCCATTTGGTGAAGTATTCAACGGCGACGAAGGTGAACTTGAGGTTCCCCTGAGCCGTGGGCCGGGGCCCGACAATGTCCAGGCCCCAGCGCTGAAGGGGCCACGTGTGGGCGATCAGCTTCATGAACTGCGAAGGGCGTCCCGAGCGTGGGGAAAATTTCTGACAGGCTTCGCAAGATCTCATGACCCGATTTGCGGCGCAAATCATGGCGGGCCAGTAGAAACCTTGGCGAATCACCTTTGCCGCTAGGGCCCTAGGCCCTGCGTGGGAGCCACAGGTCCCGCTGTGGACTTCGTGCAGAATTTGGATGCCTTCGGTCTCGGTGACGCACTTAAGCATCGGTTGACTGACCCCCTTCTTGTAAAGTTGGCCCTTGATCAGTGCGAAGTCCCAGCTTCGGTGTTTGAGGCGCTTGGCCTCATTGTTGTCGGTTGGATGATAGTACCCCTGCAGGTACAGGGTTATTGGTGCCCGCTAGTCTTCGGTCATGATGAGGTTGATTATGCGGTGGCCCTCGCTGTCATTAGTTATTTGGAGCCCTTCAGGGCTGCGGACGGCTGGCGTGCCGATGACGTGGTAGAACACGTCGGAGGGTAGGGCTTCGCCCCTGGCGGCTGCCTTGGCTAGAGCATCGACCTCCTCGTTCTTGGCTCGGTCCACGTGCTGCAGCGTGAAGCCCTTGAATTGCCTTTCGAGGTTGTGGATGGCCGCGAGGTACTGTATGAGTACGGGGTCCTTCGCTGCATAGTCTTTCTCGACCTGGCCAGCAACTACCTTGGAGTCTGTTTTGATGATGCAGGTGGTGACACCGAGTGCCATTAGCTTGCGAAGGCTGAGGATGACAGCCTCGTATTCTGCTATGTTATTGGTGCACTTATCAGACTCCAACGCAAAGCTGAGGCGCGCTGCGTATTTATGCTTGATCCCAGTGGGCGAAGTAATGACTGCAGCGGCGCCTGCCCCCGCATGGCACCATGCGCCGTCACAATGGATTGTCCACACTTTTTCTGCGGACGGCTCCGGTTGCGTTATTGGACCAGTCCAGTCTACAACGAAGTCTGCCAGGACTTGCGACTTGATGGCTGTCCTGGGTTCGAATGTGATGTGATAGCTGGAGAGTTCGGCTGCCCACTTGGCAATCTGTACTGAAACCTCCGGGTTTCTAAACAGCTCGCCGAGTCCTCTGTCTGAGGTAACCCGGACCTTGAATGCCTCGAAATAATGGTGCAATTTGCGCGAGGCCATCACAACTACATAGGCAATCTTTTCCAGCTCTATCATGTTGCATTTTGATGTTGTGAGCACTTCAGAGACATAATAAACTGGACGCTGCTTGGTTGTGCCCTCTCTGGTCTGCTCTTGAACCAGTGCTGCACTGACCGCATGTGGCGAAGCCGTGATATAGAGCAATAGGGTTAGCGAAGGGTCGGGGCTCGTAAGGATCGTCAGCTCCGACAAGTACTGTTTTAGTGCGGCGAATGCCGCCGCCTGCTCTGGCCCCCATTCGAAGTCTTTTGCGCCACGGAGTGTTTTGAGGAACGGGAGACTCTGCTCCACGGACTTGGAGATAAATCTATTGAGGGCGGCCAACCTGCCTGTCAGTCGTTGCACTTCTCTGGCTGACTGCGGTGGCGTCATATTGATGATTGCCTGGATTTTGGTTGGATTGGCCTCAATTCCGCGGTGTGATACCAGGTAGCCCAAGATCTTTCCCTGGCGAACCCCGAAAACGCACTTCTCAGGGTTGAGGCGAAGTCATGCGGCTCGCATGTTTGCGAACGTTTCAGCGAGGTCGGCCAGGTGGTCTGCCTTGCTTCTGCTGGCAACGACGATGTCGTCCACATATGTGAAGATATTTCTGCCGATCTGGCTCTCGAGCACCGTTTTGGTGAGTCGAGAGAAAGTGGACCCGGCATTCTTGAGTCCCTCCGGCATTCTAATGAAACAATACGTGCCGGAGGGTGTTATGAAGCTGGTGCTTGCCTTGTCCTCCTCCTTCATATATATTTCGTGGTAGCCGGAGAAGCAGTCGAGGAGTGACATGACTTCGCACCCGGCTGCGCTATCGATGATTTTGTCAATTCGGGGCAGCGGGAAATTGTCCTTGGGGCAGGCCTTGTTAAGACTGGTGAAGTCTATGCACATCCGCCATTTGCCGCTCTTTTTCTGCACCATCACCACATTGGCGAGCCATGTGGGGTAGGCGATCGGCTCGATGAACTTGGCTTCGAGCAGGCGATGCACCTCGGCCTTGGCAGCTTCTGTCTTTTCGTCAGACATCTTGCGCAGCCGTTGTTTCTTCGGCCTCACCGAAGGGTCAATTCCTAGGCCGTGCTCGATGATGGAGCGACTGACTCCGACCAGGTCGAGGGCAGACCAGGCGAAGACGTCTTTATTCTTGGATAGACAGCAGAGGAGCCGCTCTTCGTCGTGCGAAGTGAGGTCTTCGCTGATGGTAACCATCTGCTGGGGCGTTGCCTGGTCGAGGGGGACAGTCTTGGTCCCATCGTTGCTCTGTAGTTGTGCCTTTTCATGCCCCTTGGCGGTTGGATTGGCAGGCTCGGGGACTTCGCGTTGGGTCGTGAGGCAGTGCACATTTCTTTGTCCGGGGACGAAGTCTCTTTCTATGTTACGCACAACCTTCTAGTTGCCATAAACTATGATGGCGCCTCCGGGACCCGGGATCTTCATGCACAGGTAAAGTCCGTGGATAGCTGCCTCAAACTTATTGATGGAGCCCCGACCCATTATGGCGTTGTACGGGTACACCATGTCGACGATGTCGAACGTGATCTGCTCACTTCGGGCATTGGGTGCTACACCGAAGGAGAGGGGCAACTCTATTTTGCCGATGGGAAAGGTGCCCTTGCCGCCGAAGCCGTACAGGGGGTTGTCCGAGGGCTTGAGCAGGCTGTGGCTTATGCCCATGCGATCGAAGGCATGGAGAAAGATGATGTCCGCCTGGCTGCCATTGTCGACCAAGACTTTGTGCAAGTCCCAGTCTGCCACGCTACAGTTGATGACCATGGCGTCGATGTGGGGGGCGCTGCGCAGATCGACGTCTCGGGCGTCGAAGGTCAATGGCACGTGGGACCACTTTGTCTGCACGACCGGGCCGGTGACGGTGACGTGGTTGATGCTGTGGTAGTGGTCCCTCTTTTGCCACTTTGTGTCGAAGTCGGCGCTGGACCCCCCGGTAATCATATGAATGACTCCGCGATACGGTTGATCGGCGAAGTCCTCTTGCTGTGGTGCTTGGGGTGGTGGATGTTTTGCTATTGATGGTGTGGGGTGGGGGTGGGGGAGGTACGATTTGTACCTCCTGGTGGTGTTGGTATGCGTGGTGCGGTGGAGGCGGAGCGGGGCCATGGTTGTATGGTTGAGGGGGTTGCTGGTATGCGTGCACGACAATTCTAGGGTTGTCGGCTAGTTGTGCCCGTGCCATTCTGTCTCTGGTGGCCTTCGTCTCTGGGCAGTCCCTTGTGGGATGCGCGCAGTCTTCACCGTGGAACAGGCAGTAAAATCTGCGCGGCTGCTGCGCGCGCCCCCGCCCTCGACCGCGAGTTCCATTTCCTCAGCTCTGGGGGGGATACTCCTGGCGGCGAGGGGCCTCACTAGCGGGAGGCTGGTTGGCGATGTTGTGCACCTGCTACTGATTGCGGCCGTCCCGGCCGGAGTCTGCCTGCGAGGGCCTCATCCAAGTGCGGCTGGACTGTGGAGGGTCTTTGGGCTTCCTTTGAGACTCAACTTTGCGCTGGTGGAGCTCTTCGGATCTAGCATATTTCTCGAACAGCTGATACAGCTCCTGGAGGTTCCTGGGTGGGTCCCTGATGCAGTGGCTGTAGAGGACGCCGGCCCGAAGGCCACTGATGGCGTAGTGGATGGCGATCTGGTCGTCGACCGAAGGCAGTTGTGACTTGAGGGTAAGGAACTTGCGGTAATATTCCCGTAGAGTCTCTCATTCCAGCTGCTTGCAGAGTGAGAGTTCAGCCAAGGCGTCGGTGTCTGGGCGGTATCCTTGGAAGTTGAGCAAGAATTTGTCCCGGAGACTTCTCCAGGAGTCGATGGACAGTGGGGGCAACCTGGTGTACCAGGTGAGGGCTGGGCCTTCGAGGGCAATGATGAATGACTTGGCCATCGTGGCGTCGTCCCCTCCGGATGATGCAATGGCGACTTGATAGCTCATGATGTACTGTGCTGGATCAGTGCTGCCGTTGTACTTGGGATAGGTGCCTGCCCTAAAGTTGGTGGGCCATGGTGTCACTTGCAGGTGAGGTGCCAGGGGACTTCGCTCATCAAGGTAGTTGACGCCTTGGAAAGTCGTGGCGTGAGGGATGGTGTGTCCGCGCTAAGGGACGAACAGGTCTTCGACTTGTGCGCGCTGCTGGAGGGGTGGGCCGTGTTGCAGGCCGAGTTGGCCTTCGCTATGCATGAGCGCGATCTCTTGTTCAAGCTCCTGTGCCTTCTGCTCTTCGTCGTGTATCATCTGTCGCACCTTGGCTTGTGCAGACACACGTTGGCGCTTGGCCTCAAGGATCTCTTTTTGCTTTTGGAGGTTCCAGTTCTTGATGCGCAGGGCGCGCAGCTGTAGCTGCTCTTCGGCCGAGACGCCGATGACTTCGCCGTCCTCAGTGGCGTCCGCACCCTCTGGTGGAGCGAAGCCTGGGGGAGGCTGCTGTGGTCCCCCAGAGCTGCAGGTGCGGAGGCTGCCTTCGGTGGTGGGTTGTTCATTGCGCTGCTTCTTGCTGTTTGCGTCGTCTTCGTAGTGCTCTTGGAGAGTGTTGTCGACGAGGGCCTTGCCCTTTTTCTCGGCCAGCAGTGCCGCCTTCGCGGCTTCGTCAGCCTTCGACGAGGTTCTCTTGGGTGCCATCGCGGGTGGTTTTTTCGTAGCACGAACGGTGGGCGCCAAATGTTGGAACTTGCTCTCCAGCACAAGTTGATCCAACGGGGGTGTGTACCAATGTAAACAGGGTTTTTGCTCAAGATGGCAATAGCTCTGTTAATCTAGCCTCTCAAGGGCACTGTGCGGGGGTATTTATAGGTATCTGAGTGCCCAGCGTCCAGTGTCAAGGACGCATGTGCCCTCAGGCACCTAGGTTATCCCCGGAATATTCCCATAAAGCAGGGTTACAGACCGTAATTACAGGGAGACCTTTACAAATTAGGCCCATAATGCGCAGCGGCCACGCAGGGCCTGTTACAATGGGCCGGACCATACGTGGGCCTCCATGTTGAGCGAGGTCGCAAGATGAGACGACCTCGTCACAAGACTTCGTCCGGCGACGTGTGGGACGAAGGGTAGGTCTGCCTGTCGTCTTGCCTTCGTTGGTGCAGCGAGGTCGGTGAAGACTTCGAGCGAAGGGTGGCATCTTCGCCTTTGCCCCAACAATCCTTCGGACTCCTCACTTCCCTTTCGGAATCAAAACCTTCTTGGTGCTTTTCATGGTTGAAATTATTTCCTTTGGCACCCAGATGCGTTTGGCCCCTTTCGCTTTGTTGGCTTGCTTGTTGGCATGGATTGCTATCACCTTTACATTCTTTTTCTTCTTGATCAAATATGGTATAGCAGCCTTTTTATCCACCTTTTTTATGTAGGTGTTGGAGATTTTGCTTGTTGGCTTTTGCTTGAGCTTTTGCTTTTGCTTATCCCTAGTCTTTGCCTTGCATTGGAAAGACTTGTGTCCTTCTTTGTGACATAGCCTACAAATCACAGTTTCGCCCTCCACAGGCCTGTTCACTCCCGCAGTGGTGTTATCCTGTGGAGGTTGGATTTGTTTGGCTTTGCCTTTCTTGTCATACAAGGCTTTTCCAAGGTGAGCCACTTCTTGCTTTAATTGCTCATTTTTCGTTGCAATCTCGTCCGAACAAGTTTCTATAATAACATTCTTTACAAGAACTTGATTGCAGGAGTTAGAATCATCAATTAAATTAAAGCAGGAAGTAGAAGCATTTTTCTTAATAATTTCCGGTATTTCAAACAAAGATACTTCTGGGGTGCTACCAATGTTTTCTAGCTTAGTAGTTAGCTCATTATTGTGTTCGCTAAGAATTTCCATTTTCCCTAGCAAATTTTCAATAGCTTTTTGGAGCTAGCTAACTTAGCCTTAAGTTTTTCATTCTTTTTAATAAGGCCATCATTGGTAGCTGTGGATGTAGCACTGGACTCTAATTGCTCAATTTTAGCTGATAGCTCACAATTCAAATTTGCAAATGCTTTAAATTTTTTCTAGCAAACCTTTATAATCATTTTGAGAACTAATCAACTTATTTTTCAAAGTTTTAAGTTGAGCTTTTTGTTTAGTACAGGCATCCTGAAAAAATTTAACGGCTTCCACAAGCTCATCTACGGAGGGCTTTCTCTCACCTTCATCATCACTACTACTTTCATCACTAGAGGATGGAATACTCATTTTACCTCTTGCCATAAGGCACTTGCGTGATGACCGTGATGAGCGTGATGAGGATCAGTGGCTGTGCGTCCTTGGAGGTTCAGCTTCACTTGATGAATTGTCCCAAGTTTTGACACTTGTTAGCGCCTTGCCTTTGCTCCTCTCCTTTTTGGCTTCAACCATAGTTGGACAGATGTCCCTGAAGTGGCCCATCTCCCCGCATGCGAAGCATCCTCTGTTTCTTTGCTTTTTCCTTTCAATGTTAAAGAGAAGATCCTCTACCTGCAGGGGCACACCCATTAGATTGATGATCCCCATTACCTTTTCGACGCGTAGGATTGTTTCTTCGTTCTCGGAGGATGATGTTGATGGTTGATTATCTTCTTCATCATCACTTTCTTCTTCTTCCTCTTCTTCACTTGAGGAACTTGGAGTGGGAGCCTTCTTTTTACCATTCCTTTCATCACATGCAAAAGCATATGGCCATGAGGAAGTTGGCTCCTCTCCTCGACACATTTTTTGCGACATCTCAAAGGCCGCAATTTCCCAATCACGATGGTTGGGATTATTGTATTCAAGTCCTCCATGTTGTGAAGAATGGTGATGATGCTCCCATATCTTTTTAGTGGTAGCAAGGAGATAATCTTCCTCACAATGTCTACATCACCTAGCTTATTAATGCCAATAGAATTGAGCTCATTGATGATTAGATTCAAACGAGAATACATATCTCTAACAAGCTCATCATCTTTCATAGCAAAAGAATTATACTCATTTAAGACTAGGCAATGTTTTTGCTCACGGACATTGGATGTGTTGTCATGGAGTTCATGCAATTTTAACCAAATCTCATTAGCAGTTTTCAATGTAAAAACTTGATCAAAAATATCCATGCTAAGAGATTCATACAAGCAATTTTTGGCTCTAGCATTTAAATGAATTTCTTTTTCCTCACTCGTGGTGGGTTTCTCAGGATTTTTGGGTGGTTTCATCCCGTCACGAGTGACTCTCCAAACACCTAGGTCAACGACCTCTAGGTAACAAGCCATTCTAGCACTATAATATGGAAAGTTAGTGCCATCGAAAAGTGGTGGCCTATGGGTATCCATCCCTTCCTCTAAAAAGTATCGGCTCTTTAGCGGTGAAGCTAAAGTGTATCAAATGAGCCAAACTAGGCTCTAAAACCAATTGAAAGAAACAGGTGACGCCTAAGAGGGGGTGAATTAGGACTTCTAAAACTTCCTCTAAACTAGGCCACAAATAAATCCCTAGAGCAAAACATAGCAATTAATCAAACTAGAATGTGCAAACTAGGTTTTGTCTAAGTGTTTGCTATCTCTACCATAATGGCTAAGTTTCAATCTACAACAATATAAGTATAAAGACAAGATTGAAACTTAAATGCTTAATATAAATGCGAGTGGTGATTCGCTTCTGGCTCCTCTCGGATGCTCCCCGTCGTCTCCACTATCGAGCTTCTAGCCAAAACGCCGCGGGCCTCGTTCCCTCCGATACACGGTGGCGGCCGTGACACAAACGCGGTTGTCACAGTCTAGCAAGACTCTTGCCCCACTCGGTACAATTACAATGGCTCGCGCAAGAGCTGATGGGTTGTGTGGTTTATCTAAACTCACTCAACTAACTAGGGTTCACCTAGAGCAAGAGCTAAAGCGGTCTAACTAACCTAAGCACTTCACAAAGCACCTACGCTAATCATCGAGTGATTCTATTAAGCACTTGGGTGTATGAGCACTTGGGAATGTCTACTTTATGCCTTGGTATGTTGCTTGGGCTCCCACCCCTTGGAATGGCCGATTGGGGTGTATTTATAGCCCCCAACACAAAACTAGCCGTTGGAGAAAAGTTGTGCTCTCTATGGCACACTGGATAGTCCGGTGGAGCACCGGATAGTGCACTGTTCAGTGTCTGGTGCGCCTAGCCGTTGGTCTGACAATGCAGCCGACCGTTGGCGCACAGGCTTTTTACACCGAACACTCCAAAGTTTACATCGGACAGTCCGGTGGTCTTCTCTCCACAGTGCCACCTAGAACTAGCCGTTGGGTATTGTTCCCTGGTGCACCGGACAGTCTGGTGCTCCAGACCAGACAATCCGTAGGCAACAATTCCTTTGTTTCTTGGACTTCACTTGATCTTCATATTGTCTTCTTTTGATGTGTTGCCTTCCTCAATGTCTTGGTCCAACTAACTTTAGCATCCTGTGAACTATAAGCACAAACACTAGCAAACACATTAGTCCATAGGTTATGTTGATCATCAAACACCAAAATCTATTAAGCCAAATGGCCCGGGGTCCATTTTCCTTACACCACTCCACCAACACGTAGGGTATTATGTGTTTAAGAAGCCCGAACCTGTATAATCCTATGTGTTCTATCGTGCCCTGCACGAACCATCAAGCTATAGTCAACTTCGTCGCCCTCCCAAAAGCACTTTGTGGGATATCTCGTAGTGCGTCGTTGGAACCAAACACCGATCGCTGCCACACCAGGTAGGGGTCGCGGTGTCAATCAATGACAACTCCATGGCCATCATTTTCAACATCGTCATCAGCTCATTGCCGAGGAGGTTTTCCTCTTTGGATCACTTCCTGCATCGCGGACTAGAAGGGTGTCCTGCACGACGTAGCAGACATGGGGAAGGAGTGAAAGTGCATTAATCCCTTTTGTGAGTTTTGGTGATTTGGATAACAACACATTTAAAGGTCTAACATGTTTGCTAAGTGTTGAACAGGAAATTCAGTATGATGAACATACTTGAATAGTGTATAATGATCAGTGAACAAAGATTCAACACAAGGTTAAATAACCAATGAGACAATGCAAATGGATATAATATGGTCTATGTATTGGTTTGAATATATATATGGACAAGACCTGAGAAATCATTACATACATATGATCAGAATAGAGGTTGAAGTGATTAAGAGGATTAGTCAAGCCAAAGTGAATAAGAAATGAGGAATCGTGAATTGACTTGACCATATTACTATTAGTCCATATATGCGTCTATGAGAATCATACTAGAGCTTGATTGATCTTAGAAATTTATATCTACATGACATTTAAGCAAGGTTCACAATATTGAAGAAATGATTCTCTCAATGGATGCTCAATATGATGTGACTCAAGAATGGCTTGATAAGGTGAAGATAGCAAGGATAGGGCTTCGAGGGACCAGGTGAAGGTGAAGGTCAAGCGACGGCTTATGAACCGAGGTACCATGGCTAAGGTCAAGAAGAGAGTACTTGCACTAAGTCGGTGAACTAATCAGCTATGAAGAGTTATAATATGTTGATGCATCAGTAAGGTGACTTGAAGCCATGATTTGAACTCATATATGGTGAAATGATACAAGTCACAGGGTTTGATTTATGTTTGCTTCAAAAGGTGAGACAAAGATGTTGGTGATCCTTATGAAGCAACAACATGAAGAAATCACACATAAGACACCAATGACTCAAGGAGTTTACTTAATTATATTTTATTTAACTTGAGTATAGAAATCATCGTACTATCAAGGGGAATCCAAAAACAAGGTTGGTGTTTGCTATAGCTCAAGCCTCCAAATTCAAAAGCTATTTTGAAAACCAAAATCTCTTGAATGCTCTGTGTCTGACTGTTGTTTGGATTGAGAAACTGAGAGTGTTCTTGTTGAAAAGCAGTTGAACTTCTTCAACTGTAGTTGAGCTTTTTCAGCTGAGTTGAGCTTCTTCAGCTGCAGTTGAGCTTCTTTAGCTGAGTTGAAATTCTTCAACTGCAGTTGAGCTTTTTCAGCTGCAATTAAGCTTTCTCAACTACAGTTGAACATCAACTTCAAAAGTGAACCTCTTTGGCCATACACCAGTTGAACTTGCCTCCGGGCCAGTTGTACTTGGGTTTTCTCTCCTGAACTTTCTAGTCAAGACCAGTTGAACTGGTCCCTAGGGGTGGTTCAACTGGTCAACCCCTCTGCTTAGACTATCCAGCAATCTGTCGGTCAGACTAGCAGACAAGCTGACAGATCTGCTAGGGTCAATTCAGCCGCACCCCAGGGCGGTTCAACCGGTTTTGGTCAAATTGATCAGACTGTGCAGCAGTCTGCCAGGGGCAGTTCAACTAGTCTCTATCAGATTGACTAGATTGTGTAGCTGTTTGCTAGTAGACTAGCAGACATGCTGACAGTCAGACCAGAGGCGATTCAACCACCCCTTGGGGCGGTTCAACCGGTCCTTCTAGGAAAATTCAGCCCAAAGGCTAGTTTTGAAGTCCCACCTATATATACTCACACCTACCCCTCTCCCCACGCAAGAGCACGACTTGAACTCCATTTGTAACTTGAGAAACACCTCCCACTCTCTCTCACACATCTCTTGCACTACAGGAATCCAATTAATTCTCGTCGGCTCAGAACCGATGGGAATAAGCACTAAACCGACGGGGATTACTATTTTCCATCGGTATCTGGTTAATTCCCGTCGGTTCTAAGCCGATGGGAATTAGATGTCGAGGATAAGCTAATTCCTGTCGGGCACTGACGGGAATTACTAATTCCCATCGGCTACTGCTAGCCGACGGGATTTAACTGGTAATTCCCGTTGGTTCTGTAACTCATGTCGGCCATATCTGGCCCATGGGAATTATTCGAATTATTCCCGTCGGCCAGATATGGTCGACGGGAGTTACAGAACCGACGGGAATTAATAGTTAATTCCTGTCGTCTATGGTCAAGACGATGGGAATTAACCTATACTGCTGCAAACCAACACCAAATGAGGTCATTATTTCTCCACAATTGCACACAACAACACACATAACATATATATCATCATACAGATTGGTCACATTACAAACACATACATTGATAATCAATTCACACATCGCAAATTTCACATCACCAACATAGTTTACACAAACATTTCAAATAGGAACAATAAGATAACTTAAAGTGTTCAGTTCACGAAAAACATAGTGTGCAAGAGTTAAGAAACAAATACGACCAAACACCATATTTAGGGATAACCACCACTTGGATGGTTAGAGCTTTGACCGCTACCGCCACCAGGAGGAGGGAACGCGTAGAGGGACTCAACAAATCGAGTACCTACTCTGGGATCAGACCCACTACCACCCGCTTCGGGCGTGACCTATGCAAGTTATCAAATATCAACATATTTAATGCAAATATCAACACGTTAAATGCAAATATCAACAAGTATACAAGTGCATAAATTCATCGATAGTTATCAAACGTACCCTATCTCCAGGTGCAGGTATATGTGTCAGAGGGGTGTTGAACTGTTGAGTCCCCAATCCCTATTTAATGAATATTCAACAAGTTAAGTATACGGTTCATGTTTTGCTACTACACTAACTAGATAAATTGTTAGTTTAGACAATGTAATTAACTGAATTTGCTAAGATTAACGTACCGGAGCTGGTGTGGATGCAAACTAGCTCCATTGTGGTGGCAGTGGAATATTTGGTGTCATGCCCTGTTGCTGCATTAACTGTTAAACATATGTGTTACTATTGAAGATGTTGTATTGAAATATAATAATTTAGAGTTTGGATTATGTATACTGTAACGCCCCGAATTTCGAGTTGAATTTTTTCTTTCTCTATCGCTCGCTAAATTCGGGCGTTACCTCTCTTTCCTATTTCTTTTCACTAAAACCCTACCTATTTCCAAAACTCCAAGTAGTATAATAATAATAGACCCTAAGAGTATTTCATTTGAATTGTTGCACCATGCCGGTCCCTGCATATCTTTTGTTTGTGGATTGAATTTGTGAAAACATGCTTTTAGAAAAAATGATTAAAAAGGGAAAAAAAAACCCTTTCCTTCTCTCTCCCCCGTTCCCCCCCCTTCAGCCCGGCCGACCTGGGCAGCCCAGCTGGCGCGGCCCAGCCAGGCGCGCAGCCGCCCCCCCCCCTCTCTCTCGGGCCCGGCCCATCCGGCCTCCCTCCCCCTCCTTCATTCCTCCCCGCCATGGGCCAGCCTCGCCGCGGCACAGCCGCCCCAGCTGGCTCGCCCGCTCCCCACGCCGCGCGGACCGCGCGTGCGGTTTGGAAAGCCGCCGCCGCCTTGGGTGGGCCCCACCCGTCAGCCGCGCCCTCCCCAAACCGCCTCCCCCTTTCCTCTCTCCTCCCCTGCCCGTCCCCGCTCCCCTGCCCTGCTCGCCGCCGCTCCCCTGCCCGCCCCCAGCTCGCTCGCCGCCGGCGTCCCGCCCGCCCGTGGTAAGCCCGGCCCCTCCTCCCTCTCCTCTCTCCCTCCCTCCTTCTCCCCGGCGCGGTCCCGCCCGCCCGGCACCTGCGCTCGCCCCGCACTCGGCTCGCCGGACATGGCGGTCCGGCGCCCCGTCCCGGCCTCGTGCGCCCCGCCCCGCCCCTCGGCTCGGCCGGCCATGGCGGCCCGGCACCCTCCCGCGGCGCGGCGAACCCCGCCCCGCCTGCGCGCGCCCTGTCCCGGCCTCGCCCGTCCGTGCTCGGCACGGCGGCGCTCGGCCCGGCCTCGCCGGCCATGGCGCCCGGCCCCCGGCGCCCTCCCGCGGCGCGGCGAGCCCCGCCCGTCCGCGCGCGCCCGCCCTCGGCTCGCCGGCCCCGCTCCCCCGTCCCCGCTCCCTCTCCGGCTTGAGCGTGGCCCAGCCATGGCTGTCCGCCCGCGGCTCGCCGGCGCGGCACGCTCGCGCGGCCGTGGCGCGGCTGTGGTGCGGCCCGGCTTCGGCCCCCGCCCGGCGCGGCTCCCTCGCCCGCCCCGCTCGGCGCGGCCTCCCCCGCCTGGCGCGCGGCCCGGCGCGGCCGCGGCATTCTGGCGCACGCCCGGCGTCCCGCCCCGGCTTTTCCCGCCCGCGGCGCTCGACCCTGGCCCCTGCGCGACCTCGCCCGCCCGCGCAGCCCCGGTCCCGGCGTGGCCTCGGCGTGGCCTCGGCATGCGCGCGGAGCCCCGGCGCGGCCTGTGCACGCACGGTGCCCCCGGCGAGCTCGTCGCACCCGCGGCTCGCGGCCGTGGCAGCTCGGTCCTGCCCGCCCCGGCATGTCCTGCTCGCGTCGCGATGGCCTCGACGCGTGCGCGACTCGTTCGCGGCGCGTTGGCGGGGCTTTGCGCGCGTGTTCGCGCAGCGTTTTGGCTTAGGTCATCGTGCTCGAGACGCGACACATAGCGCCCTGTCGCGTTCGCGACACGATCGTCTACCCCCGAGCCACCCGTCTACCCCCCCCTTCCTGTGCATTCCGTGCGTAGTGAGCGTGTTATGTAATCGATAAATGGAAACCCGAATTAGAATTTGTTTACGTTAGTTAATTCATGTAAGTAATTATCTATCTCATTTAATGTCAATCAACTGGAAATGGTCATGATTCGAATTATGCATGTAGCTAATCCGTTTGTTAGAACTAATTGGAGCTAAGTAGAACTAGGGCACGTAGCGTTGAGTTATTCGTCTACCCGTAGTGCATCTCGAGCGTAAGCCTTAACCCCTGCGAGACCTTCCCTCGTTTCTTTCTAACAATGGTAAACTCATTATTGCATGTGATATTCTATGCATGTTTAATCTACTTGTTCTCTTGTATGGTGTATTGTTGGTTTCCTAATTTCAATGGGTGGATGTATGGATGTTTGCACTCACATAGAGAACGATCCGGTTGAAGAGCCCGAGGAACTCGCAGGAGAAGCCCCTGAGCAGCAGTCGGTTGGTGGAGGCAAGTGTCCTTTGACCTATCTCTATCCTAATCATTCCTTAATTCACCTCCCGCATTACACATTTATACTTAAGGATTGACTAGCTTTTGTTATCCATGTCCTTGTTTACCTATTTGGGTCGGATTATTATTGTTTAGCTTCATGCTATTGCTCAACTCTAATCAATGAACATGATGAGATTATATATGATACGCTGTTTTCCCTTCTCTTATGATGATGTTGTACTTGTGGTCTTTAAGGGGGCTCGAGCGGTTTCTCGAGTGCCTCTCCATAAGGACCTGTTCTATGGATGATCGCCCGGGAAAACAGTGCAACCATGAGGGTGGGGTGGGACGCCCTTAGCTGAATAATTAGAGGATCCGGGGTGTAGTTCGCTTCGCTGTCGTGCCGTCAATGGGGCTCGGTGTATGCGGCTC
Organism: Zea luxurians; assembly: GCA_029449295.1. Lineage (NCBI taxonomy): Eukaryota > Viridiplantae > Streptophyta > Magnoliopsida > Poales > Poaceae > Zea > Zea luxurians. The sequence continues at coordinate 92,377,650 of JAOPSE010000008.1, read as the reverse complement.
GCTCTGCCAAGGTTGATTTGTCCCTTGGGGAGGAGTGCGGTACATTTAGGAAACCTAACGGGCGGCTACAGCCCCGAGGAATCTTTGTAAAGGCTACGTAGTGAAACCCTGCCTATTCACCTTGGTAGTGTTTAAGGGTTTGATCGGCACGAGGCAAGAGGGAATCACGGCTTGTGGGTAAAGTGCACAACCTCTGCAAAGTGTTTGAAAACTGATATATCAGCCGTGCTCGCGGTTATGAGCGGCCAAGGGAGCTCCAATGATTAGTGGTACTTGATCAGAGACATTTTGGTTTACATGTGGCAATGAGACTGATGATTTTTGGTTACGTCTATGGTGTTGGTAAGTGGTATTCTTTCCGTTTGGAAAGGGTACATCGGGCTAATAACTTGGGTTAATGTTAAAACCTGGCTTTCTACTAGCAAATAATAACCTGACCAATTAAAAGCAACTGCTTGACTTATCCCCCACATAAAGCTAGTCCACTACAGCCAAACAGGATGCTTGCTGAGTATGTTGATGTGTACTCACTCTTGCTCTACACACCAAACCCCCCCATCCCCAGGTTGTCAGCACTGCAACCACTGCTCAGGAGAAGATGAAGCTGTGGAAGGAGACTTCCAGGAGTTCCAAGACTACGACGAGTTCTAGGTGTGGGTTGGCGGCAACCCCCAGTCGGTTGCCTGTGGAGGCCGCGGTTATCTATGTTTCGTTTTTGCACTTTGATTTATTGTAAGGACTATATGGACGTCTCAGACGTATGATGTAATCGACTATTATTTCCCTTTTTAATACTATTTTGAGCACTGTGTGATGATGTCCATGTTATGTAACTGCTGTGTACGTGAATTGCTGATCCTGGCACGTACATGGTTCGCATTCGGTTTGCCTTCTGAAACCGGGTGTGACATAACTGGTATCAAAGCCAGGCTGACTGTAGGACCGCTAACCTAGAATAGAATGGTCGTTCTAAGGACTATAGACCTCTGTCCCTGCCTTGACTTTGGTACCCCTTCAAAAGTTGGTCATACCGACCAAACCTATGTTCTACTATATATTATACCTTGCTGAAAATTGTGTTTTATTCTAATCCTTCATTTATTTATGATTCATTATTTGCTGGTCATATTAATTTTGTTCTCACCCTTTTGCTTGCGATGTCTTTTGTAGATGGCTCGACTTAGACACACTGCACGAAAGTCCATCATCCCCTTCTTACCCTCCTGCCTTGCGGAGCGTCCGCTTCGCCGTCCCGTGGCCGGTCAGTCTAGCCACTTGGAGAGACTGCACCACCGCCTGCATGAGGAGCAGGAACGTCGACGACGGGAGCAGCAGGGCTCTTCTTTCTCGCTCCAGCAGGAGATAGAGTCCGTGAGGAGCTGCTCTCCTGTGCTTCCCCTGGAGGCGCCCCCTGCACCACCACTGGGCGCCCCAGCCCTTGGAGTAGCTGCTAGGGGAGACCCAGACGATGGAGGTGGCAACGACAGCCTGAGCCACGACACCGACTTCCCTGCTGACCATGAGCCGGAAGGATGGGTTGCTCGACCCATCACTCGCGACGCTGCTCGCGGGTGTCACTTCCATGATGTGCTCGACACCCTGCTACGACGGGCACTTGACCGGCGTACTTGGTCCATCGAGTATCGCTGTGTGGTCTACCAGCATAGTCGCGGGGTCTACCTGGACCGCTGGGAGGCGACCTGCTTGGTGCGCCATCCGGAGAACAGTCTCCAGGGTGCAGAGGCCTGCTCAGAGCACTATTCTATCTCTGAGCGGGACTCAGCTGAGGCGGCCATGCAAGACACTGCACGGCGTGCGCTTTCGCACTACTGCTCGGTTCTCGGTGGGGTAGCTGACGGTCTCGACCTGAAGTATTACCCCCGCCGACCATCTGGCAGCACAGGAGGCGTGATTGTTTCACCTGCTGGTGAGGACAATCCTAGGTTGAGCAGCACAGTCAACCTAGCCGTCGTGCTAAACACGGAGCTGGACCATGCACTAGACGAGCTGAGTAGGGCTCGTGCTTAGATCGCCCTGCTGCGGGCTGAGCGCGCGGAACGTCGTCACCTGGATGATGGTTCCCCCGCTCCCGTTGGGACTCAGCACCCGTACCGCTCACCTCGGCGTGGACACCAGCCTTATGGCAATCCCGACTGCAAGACCAAGATAGACTTGGAACCATAGATTGTCAGTGTGGGGTCTTGTAATAAGTGCTTAATATAGGAGTTTTACTCTTAGTCTTAGTCTCAGTCTTAGCGTTGGTCTCGCTCTTAGTTAGTCTTAGTTAGACAGGGTAGTTTGCTATATCCTGTGCATTTATGGTTGTCATGATGAACTATGTTTGGTTTGGATCTTTGTAATGACTGTCACCAGAGTGTGGGTATCCCCTGCATTTTGGTTTACCTACTATGTTAATGGAGTTAGTTATATAGTTGGGAAACCTTTTATTCCACTTTCCTCTTTATCTGAGAAGCTGTGTGATCTGTGTTGGAAATCAGTGAAGATGCTCATCTGTTCAGTGCTGTTGAAGAATTCTATACTCTTTTCTTATGCTGCAAGATTTACCAGATCAGTTCTGATGTGTGGTTGCATTCTGCAGATGTCAGAGAATAGGCGCAGAGGAGGAAGGCGTGCTCAGCAGGAGCGAGCCGCTCCGCAGGATGAGGTGCCCCAGCAGCAGCACCTGCCGCCCCCGCCCCCGATGTCCATCGAGCAGATGTTTCTGATGCAGACTCAGGCAGTTCAAGCCATCGGTCAGACTCTAGCCGCCATTCAGCAGCAGCAGCAACAACAGCAGCAGGCACCACTTCAACCTCAGATGCCTCAGATGCCTAGAGACAAGCGTGCTGAATTCATGAGAGGTCATCCACCAACGTTTTCTCACTCTTCTGACCCCATGGATGCTGAAGATTGGCTGCGCACTGTGGAGCGGGAGTTGCATACCGCTCAGTGCGATGACAGAGAGAAAGTACTGTATGGTCCCCGTCTGTTGAGGGGAGTAGCTCAGTCATGGTGGGAGTCTTATCTCGCCACCCATGCCAACCCTGACGCCATCACTTGGGAAGAGTTCAGAGGTAGCTTTCGTCAGTACCATGTGCCTGCAGGTCTGATGACAGTGAAGAAGGAGGAGTTTCTGGCCCTTAAGCAAGGGTCATCATCTGTCAGTGAGTACCGAGACAGGTTTCTGCAGTTGTCCCGCTATGCTCCTGAAGATGTCAACACCGACGCCAAGCGACAGTACCGTTTTTTGAGAGGCTTGGTTGACCCTCTGCACTATTAGCTGATGAATCACACCTTCCCGACATTCCAGCACTTGATTGACAGAGCAATCATGACAGAAAGAAAGCGTAAGGAGATGGAGGATCGTAAGCGCAAGATCAGTGGACCCCAGCCTGGAAGCAGCAGCCGTCCTCGTTTCTCAGGCAATCAACCTCAGCAGTTCAGGCAGAACCAGCGTCCACCTCAGCAGCATCAACAGTTCCAAAGGCAGTACCCTCAGCACCAGTATCAGAACCATCAGAGCAATCAGTCAGGAGGTCAGATTCAGAGGCAGAATCAGCAGGCACCTCGTCTTCCTGCCCCAGCAAGCCAGCAGAACAATCAGGCAGCACCAGCTCAGGTTGGAAATAGAGCATGTTTCCACTGTGGAGAGCAAGGCCATTGGGTGATGCAATGCACGAAGAAGGCAGCCCAGCAGCAGTCAGGCCCCAATGCCCCAGCAAAGCAGAATGTGTCTCAGCCTGGAGCAGGCAATCGCCCTCAGCCGCGCTACAATCATGGAAGACTGAACCACTTGGAGGCTGAAGCAGTTCAGGAGACCCCCGGCATGATAGTAGGTATGTTCCCAGTCGACTCCCATATTGCAGAAGTGTTATTTGATACTGGAGCAACACATTCTTTCATTACTGCATCATGGGTAGAAGCACATAATCTTCCAATTACTACCATGTCAACCCCCATTTAAATTGACTCAGCCGTTGGTAGAATTCGAGCTGATAGCATATGTTTGAATGTAAGTGTGGAAATAAGGGGGATAGCATTTCCCGCCAACCTTATAGTAATGGGTACTCAGGGAATAGATGTCATCCTAGGGATGAATTGGCTAGACAAGTATCAGGCAGTTATCAATTGTGATAAAAGGACAATCAAGATGGTGTCCCCACTAGGAGAGGAAGTGGTGACCGAGTTAGTCCCGCCCGAGCCAAAGAAAGGAAGTTGTTATCAGATGGCTGTCGATAGCAGTGAAGCAGACCCAATTGAGAGTATCAAGGTTGTGTCTGAGTTCCCAGATGTGTTTCCAAAGGACTTACCGGGTATGCCACCAGAGCGGAAAGTTGAGTTTGCCATAGAGCTTATTCCTGGAACCGCCCCTATCTTTAAGAGAGCTTACCGAATATCCGGACCAGAATTGGTTGAGCTTAAGGAGCAAATTGATGAGCTGTCAGAGAAAGGTTACATCCGGCCAAGCACCTCGCCTTGGGCCGCCCCTGTCTTGTTTGTGGAAAAGAAAGATGGCACCAAAAGGATGTGTATCGATTATCGAGCTTTGAATGAAGTCATGATCAAGAACAAATACCCTTTGCCCAGAATAGAAGATCTATTCGACCAGTTGAGAGGAGCCAGTGTGTTCTCCAAGATTGATCTGAGGTCAGGTTATCATCAGCTCAGGATCCGACCTTCGGACATTCCGAAGACGACATTCATTACCAAGTATGGGTTGTATGAGTTCACTGTGATGTCTTTCGGTCTAACCAATGCACCAGCGTTTTTCATGGACTTGATGAACAGTGTATTCATGGATTACCTTGATAAGTTTGTGGTGGTATTCATTGATGACATTCTGGTTTATTCTCAAAGCAAAGAAGAACATGCAGATCATTTGAGGATGGTATTGCGGAGATTGCGAGAGCACCAGTTGTATGCAAAGTTGAGCAAGTGTGAATTCTGGATCAATGAAGTCCTGTTCTTAGGTCACATAATCAACAAAGAAGGATTGGCTGTGGATCCGAAGAAAGTGGTAGACATTCTGAACTGGAAAGCGCCAATAGATGCTCGAGGAATCAAGAGTTTCATTGGAATGGCCGGATATTATCGGCGATTCATTGAAGGGTTTTCGAAGATTGTGAAACCAATGACAGCGTTGCTAGGCAACAAGGTCGAGTTCAAGTGGACCCAGAAATGTCAAGAGGCCTTTGAAGCGCTGAAAGAGAAGTTGACTACAACGCCTGTCTTAGTCTTGCCTGATGTGCACAAGCCCTTCTCGGTGTATTGTGATGCTTGTTACACAGGTTTGGGATGCGTATTGATGAAAGAGGGAAGAGTTGTGGCTTACTCGTCCCGACAGCTGAAGGTTCATGAGAAGAACTACCCAATCCATGATCTAGAGTTGGCAGCGGTGGTTCACGCACTGAAGACATGGAGGCACTACCTGTATGGACAGAAATGTGATGTTTACACAGACCACAAGAGTCTGAAGTACATATTCACTCAGTCAGAATTGAATATGAGGCAGCGAAGATGGTTAGAGTTGATCAAAGACTATGAGTTGGAGATTCACTACCATCCAGGCAAAGCGAACGTAGTGGCAGATGCTTTGAGCAGGAAGAGTCAAGTCAATCTGATGGTCGCTCATCCGATGCCTTACGAGTTGGCCAAGGAGTTTGACAGGTTAAGTCTCATATTTCTGAACCATTCGCGAGGAGTCACAGTTGAGTTGGAACCTACCTTGGAGCGGGAAATCAAAGAAGCGCAGAAGAATGATGAAAAGATCAGTGAGATTCGGCGACTGATTCTAGATGGCAGAGGCAAAGATTTTCGTAAAGATGCAGAAGGTGTGATATGGTTCAAAGACCGCTTGTGCGTTCCCAATGTCCAATCCATTCGGGAGTTGATTCTTAAGGAAGCTCATGAGACAGCCTATTCGATTCACCCTGGCAGTGAGAAGATGTATCAGGACCTGAAAAAGAAATTCTGGTGGTACGGAATGAAGAGGGAAATCGCAGAGCATGTGGCTATGTGCGATAGTTGTCGAAGAATTAAGGCAGAGCACCAGAGACCAGCTGGATTGTTGCAACCGTTGCAAATTCCTCAGTGGAAATAGGATGAAATCGGTATGGATTTCATAGTCGGATTGCCTCGCACTCGAGTCGGCTACGATTCCATTTGGGTAGTGGTGGACCGTTTGACCAAATCCGCCCACTTCATACCTGTCAAGACCAACTACAGCAGCGCAGTGTTGGCAAAATTGTATATGTCTCGGATCGTTTGTCTTCATGGTGTGCCAAATAAGATAGTGTCAGACAGAGGAACGCAGTTCACCTGTCATTTCTGGCAGCAGTTGCATGAGGCTTTGGGCACACATCTGAATTTCAGTTCAGCTTATCATCCGCAGACAGATGGCCAGACCGAAAGGACCAATCAAATTCTCGAAGATATGTTGAGAGCCTGTGCGCTGCAAGATCAGTCCGGATGGGATAAGCGATTGCCTTATGCAGAGTTTTCTTATAACAACAGTTACCAGGCCAGTTTGAAGATGTCACCATTTCAAGCGCTCTATGGGAGGAGTTGTAGAACTCCGTTGCAATGGGATCAGCCTGGGGAAAAGCAAGTGTTCGGGCCAGACATTTTGCTTGAAGCCGAAGAGAACATCAAAAAGGTTCGAGAGAACCTGAAGATAGCGCAATCAAGGCAGCGAAGCTATGCAGACACAAGAAGAAGAGAGCTGAGTTTCGAAGTCGGAGACTTTGTCTATTTGAAAGTGTCACCGATCAGAGGAGTCAGAAGATTCGGAGTCAAAGGCAAGCTAGCACCCCGCTATATTGGTCCGTATCAAATTCTCTCAAGGCGTGGAGAAGTGGCCTATCAGCTTAGTCTGCCAGAGAATTTGTCCGCAGTGCATGATGTCTTTCATGTGTCTCAGTTGAAGAAGTGCTTGCGTGTGCCAGAAGAGCAGTTGCCAGTGGAAGGTCTTGAAGTCCAGGAGGACTTGACCTACGTTGAGAAGCCAGTGCAAATCCTTGAGGTTGCAGACAGAGTCACCCGAAGGAAGACCATCAGAATGTGCAAAGTCAGATGGAATCATCACTCTGAGGAAAAAGCAACCTGGGAGCGTGAAGATGATCTGATGGCTAAATACCCTGAGCTCTTTGCTAGCCAACCCTGAATCTCGAGGGCGAGATTCTTTTAAGGGGGATAGGTTTGTAACGCCCCAAATTTCGAGTTGAATTTTTTCTTTCTCTATCGCTCCCTAAATTCGGGTGTTACCTCTCTTTCCTATTTCTTTTCGCTAAAACCCTACCTATTTCCAAAACTCCAAGTAGTATAATAATAATAGACCCTAAGAGTATTTCATTTGAATTGTTGCACCATGCCGGTCCCCACATATCTTTTGTTTGTGGATTGAATTTGTGAAAACATGCTTTTAGAAAAAATGATTAAAAAGGGAAAAAACCCTTTCCTTCTCTCTCCCCCCCTTTCAGCCCGGCCGACCTAGGCGGCCCAGCCAGGCGCGCAGCCGCGCCCCCCCTCTCTCTCGCGCCCAGCCCAGCCGGCCTCCCTCCCCCCCCTTCATTCCTCCCCGCCATGGGCCAGCCTCGCCGCGGCCCAGCCGCCCCAGCTGGCTCGCCCGCTCCCCACGCCGCGCGGACCGCGCGTGCGGTTTGGAAAGTCGCCGCCGCCTTGGGTGGGCCCCACCCGTCAGCCGCGCCCTCCCCAAACCGCCTCCCCCTTTCCTCTCTCCTCCCCTGCCCGTCCCCGCTCCCCTGCCCTGCTCGCCGCCGCTCCCCTGCCCGCCCCCAGCTCGCTCGCCGCCGGCGTCCCGCCCGCCCGTGGTAAGCCCGGCCCCTCCTCCCTCTCCTCTCTCCCTCCCTCCTTCTTCCCGGCGCAGTCCCGCCCGCCCGGCACCTGCGCTCGCCCCGCCCTCGGCTCGCCGGACATGGCGGTCTGGCGCCCCGTCCCGGCCTCGTCCGCCCCGCCCCATCCCTCGGCTCGGCCGGCCGTGGCGGCCCGGCGCCCTCCCGCGGAGCGGCGAACCCCGCCCCGCCCGCGCGCGCCCTGTTCCGGCCTCGCCCGCCCGTGCTCGGCACGGCGGCGCTCGACCCGGCATTGCCGGCCATGGCGCCCGGCCCCCGGCGCCCTCCCGCGGCGCGGTGAGCCCCGCCCGTCCGCGCGCGCCCGCCCTCGGCTCGCCGGCCCCGCTCCCTTTCCGGCTTGAGCGCGGCCCAGCCATGGCTGTCCGCCCGCGGCTCGCCGGCGCGACGCGCTCGCGCGGCCGTGGCGCGGCTGTGGTGCGGCCCGGCTTCGGCCCCCGCCCGGCGCGGCTCCGTCGCCCGCCCCGCTCGGCGCGGCCTCCCCCGCTCGGCGCGCGGCCCGGCGCGGCCGCGGCATTCCGGCGCGCGCCCGGCGTCCCGCCCCGGCTTTCCCCGCCCGCGGCGCTCGACCCCGGCCCCTGCGCGGCCTCGCCCGCCCGCGCAGCCCCGGTCCCGGCGTGGCCTCGGCATGCGCGCGGAGCCCCGGCGTGGCCTGTGCACGCACGGTGCCCCCGGCGAGCTCGTCGCACCCGCGGCTCGCGGCCATGGCAGCTCGGTCCTGCCCGCCCCGACATGTCCTGCTCGCGTCGCGATGGCCTCGACGCGTGCGTGACTCGTTCGCGGCGCGTTAGCGGGGCTTTGCGCGCGCGCGTGTTCGCGCAGCGTTTTGGCTTAGCTCGTCGTGCTCGCGACGCGACGCATAGCGCCGTGTCTCGTTCGCGACACGATCGTCTACCCCCGAGCCACCCGTCTACCCCCCCCTTCCTGTGCATTCCGTGCGTAGTGAGCGTGTTATGTAATCGATAAATGGAAACCCGAATTAGAATTTGTTTACGTTAGTTAATTCATGTAAGTAATTATCTATCTCATTTAATGTCAATCAACTGGAAATGGTCATGATTCGAATTATGCATGTAGCTAATCCGTTTGTTAGAACTAATTGGAGCTAAGTAGAACTAGGGCACGTAGCATTGAGTTATTCGTCTACCCGTAGTGCATCTCGAGCGTAAGCCTTAACCCCTGCGAGACCTTCCCTCGTTTCTTTCTAACAATGGTAAACTCATTATTGCATGTGATATTCTATGCATGTTTAATCTACTTGTTCTCTTGTATGGTGTATTGTTGGTTTCCTAATTTCAATGGGTGGATGTATGGATGTTTGCACTCGCATAGAGAACGATCCGGTTGAAGAGCCCGAGGAACTCACAGGAGAAGCCCCTGAGCAGCAGTCGGTTGGTGGAGGCAAGTGTCCTTTGACCTATCTCTGTCCTAATCATTCCTTAATTCACCTCCCGCATTACACATTTATACTTAAGGATTGACTAGCTTTTGTTATCCATGTCCTTGTTTACCTATTTGGGTCGGATTATTATTGTTTAGCTTCATGCTATTGCTCAACTCTAATCAATGAACATGTTGAGATTATATATGATACGCTGTTTTCCCTTCTCTTATGATGATGTTGTACTTGTGGTCTTTAAGGGGGCTCGAGCGGTTTCTCGAGTGCCTCTCCGTAAGGACCTGTTCTATGGATGATCGCCCGGGAAAACAGTGCAACCATGAGGGTGGAGTGGGACGCCCTTAGCTGAATAATTAGAGGATCCGGGGTGTAGTTCGCTTCGCTGTCGTGCCGTCAATGGGGCTCGGTGTATGCGGCTCGCTCTGCCAAGGTTGATTTGTCCCTTGGGGAGGAGTGCGGTACATTTAGGAAACCTAACGGGTGGCTACAGCCCCGGGGAATCTTTGTAAAGGCTACGTAGTGAAACCCTGCCTATTCACCTGGGTAGTGTTTAAGGGTTTGATCGGCCCGAGGCAAGAGGGAATAACGGCTTGTGGGTAAAGTGCACAACCTCTGCATAGTGTTTCAAAACTGATATATCAGCCGTGCTCGCGGTTATGAGCGGCCAAGGGAGCTCCAGTGATTAGTGGTACTTGATCAGAGACATTTTGGTTTACAGGTGGCAAAGAGACTGATGATTTTTGGTTACGTCTATGGTGTTGGTAAGTGGTATTCTTTCCGTTTGGAAAGGGTACATCGGGCTAATAACTTGGGTTAATGTTAAAACCTGGCTTTCTACTAGTAAATAATAACCTGACCAATTAAAAGCATCTTCTTGACTTATCCCCCACATAAAGCTAGTCCACTACAGCCAAATAGGATGCTTGCTGAGTATGTTGATGTGTACTCACTCTTGGTCTACACACCAAACCCCCCCATCCCCAGGTTGTCAGCACTGCAACCACTGCTCAGGAGAAGATGAAGCTGTGGAAGGAGACTTCCAGGAGTTCCAAGACTACGACGAGTTCTAGGTGTGGGTTGGCGGCAACCCCCAGTCGGCTGCCTGTGGAGGCCGCAGTTATCTACGTTTCGTTTTTGCACTTTGATTTATTGTAAGGACTATATGGACGTCTCAGACGTATGATGTAATCGACTATTATTTCCCTTTTTAATACTATTTTGAGCACTGTGTGATGATGTCCATGTTATGTAACTGCTGTGTACGTGAATTGCTGATCCTGGCACGTACATGGTTCGCATTCGGTTTGCCTTCTGAAACCGGGTGTGACATATACTCACTTGATACATCGCTTGGTTATGTGCATTGCAAGCCTCCATAAATTCTCGTTGTTGTCTCATCTCCTGACACATCCTCATAATCTCCAACTCCTGCTCGTTCGGTCGACGAGAGCACGAGCTACGGGAAGACGAACCCGTCCTCTAAGATCTCACAAACGATGAGTCAATGAATCCATCGAAGAGTGTGTATCTATAAGTGATTCAAAAATTATGATTACTTCATGATCAATTTAGTGTCAACCATGTAATTTCATAAGATAGAGCTTACCGTCCATGCGCTTTTCCACCACCACTTGCATACACCACGGAGGGATCCTCCGGTTCATGTCGCCAGTCGAAGTCAGGGCCATGGCACCGAACCATCTCCTCCCCATATGCCGCCTATACATCATTCACAACCTTACAAATGCAAGAATTTCTATACTTTGAATGTTTGTAATTTTGGGCCAAAACTCACCAGTCGATCCGTTGCTATCTGGCAACAGAGCTGGTCAGGGTTGTTAGGGTCTGGTCCTTTATGGCCCTCCTCGTAGACCTCAATGTCACTAGGCTTTTGGCCACACGTAGCTTCCTGTATAAACAAAAAACATCCATAAGCAATCGTACTATTTGGTGATCGACATAGCTAGATCAAACTTACCATTCTTTTAGCTTTTTGGAGCATGTCGTCACCGCCAAACTTGTGATTAGGATTGGTTCATCGACATTGCCTGTGATGCGCTGACGCTTTCTAGAAGCCTTCGGAAGCCCAATATCGACACCAAGCATAGTACGCATCAGGCACGGGCGCCATCCATGGAACCATCACCTGCACACACAATGTTACATATTATATCAATCACAACAATCAATAAAAAGGGTAAAACAAATTGAATACTAACCTCACAATATTGATCCTCAGTCAAATATATCTTTGATGACCCTTCCTTTTTGTTCAAGGGGCCTACTTCTTTCGGATGATTTTGAAAATACAAGTTTGTAGCCTGAATTCTCGCATAGTATATGGCATCCTTCACCAGCTTCTTTGCATTGTTTTGGAACACACGTTCAGCGTGCCCCATGTAATCCTCTCCATCAGGCAACCGATGTCGAAGCTACAACATAAAGAATACAAATACAACTGTATAAGTCATAGAATTAAAATATTAAGAAACAGAACAAAAACAATACAAAATTCATACCCAAAAGTCATGACGCACAAGTCCCTGTCTGTCGGTGTGGTTTTGTTCCTTTTTTAACTTGTACTCGTCCCAGGTACTAACGAGCACCTCATCGACGCTATCTCCATCTAACACCTTCACTATACCAGGGTAGTGAAGGCGGCAAAGAGAACCATAGTGAATGCAGCAAAGAGAACCCAATGTAAGGTTAACCTGAGTGTGGTGTCCCTTGCCGTCAAAGGACAGATCCTCCCAATTCTTGCATTACACAAAAACATTAACAATACACATAATAGTTATATGAGACAAGTTAATATATTACACTCACCCATCTCCATGAGGCATGATTAACATCCTATCAGCCTCTCGCTCTATCGCGTGACGAGGCTTTACTGAGTGGCTTTTTCTTGAGCGACGTGTGCGTGTCGCTGAAGAACCTCCTGAGGCATCATCATCGGGTTGTCAACCGGTTGGGCCTATTGGCCCCACTGGTCCCACACCTGTTGCTACTCTCTCTGGTGGTCCCACTGTTCCCATGGCTGGTGCTGCTGCGTGGCCTGGTCCCATGTCGCGTGCTGCACCTCCTCATTGTGCTGCACCTCCTAATTTTGCTGCTCCTCCTCATTGTGCTGCTCCTCAGTGTGCTGCTCATCCTGGTACATACAACTCAAGATTTAGATACAGGTAAATATGTAAACAAATTTATTTGTACAAAATATGTTACCTCATCTCCATGTGCAGCTCTCAACAACTCTCGACGTCTACTGCTTCTCGAAGAACTGCCCTAAAATATGCGTAGGCCCTTGAACAACCCCTTCACTGACTTCTTCGACTTTGGCGGCATCCTGCATCAAAATAAGAAATTATTCATTAGTGGAATGTTAAAATGATATAATCGTTAAAAATTAGAAACAAATGAAAGAACAAAATAATTTACTTGTCAAATATCATCAAAATTGAGATCTATTTGTTCTCTTCTATGTAGAGGTCGCCCTGTAACTTTTCTCCTAACAGGTTGTCTTCTTCGTCTCTCAGAAAAAGTTAAGTCGTTAATGTCTGCAACTAGTGAATTTAATGCCGGTGCAGGATCAATATGAAAACTAGTTGGCAACTCTTCTTCTTGAAACACCTCATCAACCTGCTCAAGTTGACCAAATTGATATTCATCCTCACTAGGAGTGTATAGGCGTTCACGGGGATTTACATTGTACACAACCGTCCATGTAGACAACTTTTTGCATGGATATGTCAAGAAATAAACTTGGTATGCTTGATGGGCAAGGATATACGTGTCGTGTCCTTGAATCAATTTTTCAGGTTGGATCTGTGCCATCCCAAATTCGGTCCTATAATACTTCGGGTCATACCATTTACACTCAAAGAAAACTAGAGCTAAAGTTTTATCTCCAGCAAATGTAATCTCGATTATATTTTTGATTTTTCCGTAATAGCAGGATTCGTGTCCTTCTATGTCGGTTGCCCTAGTAATGACTCCACTATTTTGAGTGGCAGCCATATGATGACTAGATTCGAAAATGCTTGAACGAAAGTGATATCCATTGACGTGGTAATGTCCATAGCTTTTGACAGTTACGCTTCCAATAGATAACTCACGTAAGTCATCATTCAAATTCATTTCCTCCCCAAACTGTCAATTATGCCACAAAGCATTAGCAAATTCTATAATATTAGTTAACTAAAATTAGGTCTTGGAGCCACATAATTGAGACTTACATGGTCCCGAAACCACATAATGAAATTAGGTCACCCATGCATTCCATCACGTCGCAATTTGTCTATGTCTCTCGCTGTTGGCCTATCGAGACACCTCATGTTTTGTTCATCAAGCTCGCTATCAAATATTATTGTATGACATGAGATATTTGATAACATAAACTAATTCACATGTGAACAATTTAAGGAAATAAGTCTTACACAAAGTATTTCTCCACCTCAGGCATATTCGTGAACATGTACAGTAAAGCAGACTTCCGTTCTTCCATAGTGAGGCGATATGCCTTGGGTGAACCAACGGTTTTGCCATTTGTTTGAAAAATCGAAAGATCACTACACGGAGGCATCTCTTGTTCATCATCATGGTACCTCTTCTTTTGAGCAAATACATTATGTTCTTCAGCAAAGTAACAACTTGTGAAGTGTGCTACCTCCTTCGGTTTAAATTGTTCCGCAATACATCCTTCAACTCTTGCCTTATTGCCCACCATTGTTCTAAGCTTCTTTAATGCTCTTTCTATATGAAACATCCAACTGTACTGAATAGGACCACCGACCTTAGCTTCATATGGAAGATGTATAAAGAGATGCTGCATAGGATTAAAGAAACCCGGTGGAAATATTTTTTTCCAATTTGCACAAAAGCACCGGTGCCTATTTCTCTAGTTGTTCCATCACATCTCTTCTGATTTCTTTAACACACAGCTGTCTGTAGAAATAGCTAACTTCAGCTAACGTTTTCCACACAACATCGGAAATGTACCCACGAAACATTACAGACATGAGCCTTTCCATAATTATGTGGAAGTCATGTCTCTTTAGTCCATTCATCTTCATTGTCTTCAAATTCATAGATCTTCTAAAACCAGCAACATAACCATTAGGGAATTTCAGATCCTTCATCCACTTCATCACTTCTTTCTGTTGCTTAGGTTTCAGACAATAGTCAGCTTTTGGTTTGCCTCCGTTTTCTCTAAGCACTTGGGTTGGACGATCGCATATCATGGCTAAGTCCATGTGTGCCTTGTCGTTGTCTTTCGTTTTATCAGGGAAATCCATGCATGTATTTATCAGGGCCTGGCATAAGTTACTCTCTTGATGCATGACGTCGATGTTGTGCATCAAAATCAATGACTTAGCATGAGGAAGCTCCCACAAGCCACATATGTGAGTCCAGTTATGCTCCTCACCAAAACCTTGATACCTTTTCCCACTCTCGTCTAGGACAAGTTTCCTATGCTCTTATGTAATTTCTATCCCACTATGTCGCTTGGGCGGTCCCTTTGTGACGATGGTGCCCTTCCTAAACTCCTTTCTCTGCCTTATAAAGGGGTGATTGAAGGGTACAAAACATCTATGGCAATCAAAGTAACATATCTTGCCACCAGCACTAAGACAAAAACAATCTATATCTTTAGCACAATAAGGACATGTCAATCTACCATGCATGCTCCATCTAGAGAAAATACCATACGCCATAAAATCATGAACCGAGAACAGATATGCAACATGGAGATTGAATTTTTGCTTCTTGAAGCAGTCATAGGCTTCCACTCCTTGCCATAGCTTCTTTAACTCTTCAATCAGTGGATGAAGCATCACATTGAGGCATATGCTAGGATGCTTAGGCCCGGGTATAACAAGACATAGGAACATAAACTCATATTTCATGTAAAGAGCAGGTGGAAGGTTGTACGGTATGATAATGACATGCCAGCATGAATACGACGCAACGGTCATATTGAAAGGCGTGAAACCATCAGTTGCCAAGCCGATACGAACGTCTCTTGCATCGCTGGCAAACTATGGATCAAAGTTGTCAAGAGCCTTCCATGCATCACCATCTGACGGGTGCACCATTAACCCATCTTATCTGTTCGTACAATCTTTATGCCACCTCATGTGTATAGCGGTCTTCGTTGAGAGATACAAACATTTCACTCTAGGAGTGAGAGGCATGTACCGAAGCTGTTTATGTGCAACCTTTGTCACCACCTTCTCCCCATCTTCATTTACAAGCTCCACGTACCTCGACTTCCCACATTTTAAGCATTTCTGCTCTCTGCCATGTTCCTTCCAAAAAAGCATGCAGTTATCTTGGAAAACATCAATCTTCTCAAACTCCATACCAAGACCTTCAAGCAATTTCTTGGACTAGTACATGTCTTTGGGCATCTTGTGACAAGTAGGAAGAACCTCGCTAATCAAATCCATGAGCTCTTTGTAACAATTAATAGAGAATGCAAACTTGTACATGATTGACAATAGTGATGTCACGAATTCGAGAACGGTCACATCGGTGTGCCCATGAAGAGGCTCTCCTG
Organism: Zea luxurians; assembly: GCA_029449295.1. Classification (NCBI taxonomy): domain Eukaryota; kingdom Viridiplantae; phylum Streptophyta; class Magnoliopsida; order Poales; family Poaceae; genus Zea; species Zea luxurians. The sequence goes on along the minus strand of JAOPSE010000008.1, from coordinate 92,361,827 downwards.
ACACTTTGAGGAGGTCGAAGAACTTCTGAACCTCTGGTGTTGGTGAATCATGATGATCTAGGGCCAATTCAGGCTGTAGATCCTAAAGCATATGGTCCATCCTATCAACATCTTTGTGACGGAACCTCCCAAGGTAGTAGGCCCACCTACATATTTCCTTGTCCTAAGGACCTCAGACAATCATATAGATGCACATAATCACTTGACAAGTTCGATCTTCTGTATCAACATCATACCGCCCAAGAGCGCTTCACCCATCACGCAGATTACATCATATCGGAGGAAAGAATAAGCGGTAGCATATTACAATACTTAATTTACATTCATAAAATATAGAGCGAGAGTATTATTACAATAATGGGTGTTAAGAGTGCATAAAGTATTATTACAAACCAGGGAGGCAAAGCACCCTCCCGCACCAAAGTTTAGTGTTTTCAAACTGGGAGGCAAACATCCTCCCGCCTATGCAATCACTGATTCAGCTCCTCTTTGGGTACCACCTTTGAACAGAAACAGCAGAACTCCGTTGTTTCCTCACCTACAACAACATGGGTTCGAAATCCCTGAGTACGGAATGTACATTCGCAAGTCTTACCCGACAGAGGAAAAGACTCTCAAGGATATGTTGGCTTGAGGGAGTCAAGGTAAGGCTATCCAAGCATCAAAGACTCTGTTTGCAGAAACTCTTACTAACAGTGGATCTTCAAAAATCCAGTTTTATTATCAGGTTAAGTCACTACCTACATCTAGAGTTCTTTCTACCCTAGTTCAAGCACTTGGCCTAAACTAGTCGTCTTTTATCACCCTTTTAGTTCATTGGATTGCTACGTGTAAGTCAGTGACCATGTCTTCATGTCCGAGAAGTAATGGTGATACGAATCGATTAATACTCAGCTGAGGATCTCCAATCACACGACATATGTAGCACTTAACCCTTGCATATGTCAACTTGCCACCGGGTTTCTCAAGACCAGACTGGGTTCACGCCAACCGAGAGCACCGATACACCACCGTCCAGCCTCTTGCCATGGAGGGTACACGCTACTCTCGCCATCTCTCCACTCCCATTGTGTGTTGGCCTTTCTGGTATTGGTTCGCCTGAGACAAAACTTACCCATGACGAGGCATGTGACCAGTTAAAGGGTCCTCGGATAGTAGGCCCACATCGACACGGTCCTTAAGCGACTCAGACGAAGACACTACACCGAGACTTCCTTCTCGTGCAAGTCCACCCGCTCGGTCTCATCTTTACCATTTACCATCCTAAAGTTTGGTACCTGACAGAGGTACAACTTTTCCAATGTTGAACCCATCACGGCCATGATGGATTCATCATCAAGTTTAATTTTTAAAAACATCCCATTCCATCTGCAGCATCATCTTTTGTTTAAAACAAAACATTTTGTTTTCTAAAGCAAGACTAAGCATCAGAAAACTTTTTAAATAAAACAAGTATCAAGGAATGGTAATCAATTTCAAGGTAGGAAATGCAGCAATTGTGCAGCACTCAACTCCTATCACCTAATGCATCATTTCAAGTGATAAAGAATTTAAAACAACAAGGAAGGGGTAAATGCACCGGGGCATGCCTTGTGTTGTCGGGGACTCAGGATCTGTTCCACAAAATGTCAAAGTAGAAACTGTCCCCGACAGGTGGAATTTCAGCTGGTGGTGCAACTTCCTCTACAACAACTACTTCTTCGTTTTCTAAACATAACAATATACATACATAAATTCCCATGTGATGCTATGAACATGCAGTTATGATAGAACACATTAAGTTATATCTTGAATATAACTTTCCTTCACGGTACTCTTAAGTCACTAGGGTTTCCTGGTTTAGTACCCTATCAGGGTTAAGCAAATTCTATTCTAGGAAGCTAGCGTTTTGGGTTTGGGATCAAACAATGTCCAAAACATGCCAAACTTTACTCAAGAGCTTTAATTATCATATTAATCTTACCCAAAAAGTTTTATGATTTTTGGTGTTACCAACCTAATTCTAAAATTCTAAAAGACTAGGCTTAGGCACCTTTAAATGCTAAATAATTCATAATTGAGACTAAAAATCTTGGAACTATTTTTATTAAATACTAGAGGAATTTAGAAGTTTAGTAAAATTGGTCTCATAAGTTTATCATTTTTCTAGAATTTCCTATAGATTCCCAAACTTAATCGGAAAAAGAAAAAGAGAAACTATCAACAGTGTTGGGCCAAAACCAGCCCAATCGGCCTAGGTCTACACAGAATTCGGGCGTGCCCACGACCGCGCTGTCAACTTTGCAAAAAGGCCCTCGGTCATTCAAATAACCGGTGAAGAACCCCTAGCCACTATTCACTGTCTCTCTGGCGTTTGCACAAAGACCCTCCGACTTCTGTTTCTTCTCCAAACCAAACCTTGGCAACGGCGCGCTCGTCGTCGGCCATCTCTTTGCTAAGACTGTCCATGAACGGCGTCGACTGACCAAACTAAGTGTCAGACTAGCGCCCCCGACCCCATACGAATCTAAGACCTGCCTTAATTGCACCAATCCAGCCCTAGGTTCTCCCACCCACGACGACAGCAAACTTCACGGACAAATCGAGGTGTACCAGACAATTGAGTATGGTCTGGCTTAATGGGTTGAACCGATGAGCATCACCAGTGAATAGAGGTGTGGAAACATGAACAAAGAGAACAAGAACAGACATAGAATTGGTGGTCCACGGCGCGACGACACACGGGGGCACGGAGAAGTGAATTGGGGGAAATGCAAAATTGGGTCACGGTGGTGCACGATAGGAGCTAGCTGGGGATGGGTTAGACACATAACTAAGAAGCGGAGCAGAGGGCATACTTAATTTATAGGTCCCAATCGAACTAAACAAGAATTTTGGGATTGAGATCACGGTTATCCGGCTAGGATATTTCACAACGGCATGCTCACCGTGGCGCACAAGAGGGAACTAGTCTGCGGACGATAACCGGCGGCTTGCCATGACCCTTACGACGCGGAGGAGGGTTATTACATGTCACGTCCGGAAAAACGATGAGCTCCGGTGATGCCAGCGCGATTAACCGCGGCGGGACACGACGACCGGTCTGGCCAGCTACTGGATTCACCCCTCACCAGATATTTTCACCCTGCCCCGATGTTGTCTACTCCTCCTGCGGCATGAATCTCCCAGGCGGGCACGAATTGTGGTGGTAGATCACCGGTGTTGAGCTCACGGCACCGGAGATCTTTTCTGGTCACTGTACCATGGTTATCTTTATCAGAAGTTCTGACAGCACGATTTGGAGAGCTTCATTCTCTAATTTGTATGTGACAACGTGTTAATCCATCCATAACAAAGTTGTTGCCCTATAATCCATATTTGATTTTGTTATAGCATTCACAATCAAATAATCACTGGATCCTACTCAAAATTGATCTCAAAGTTCTGCCAATGTCACTGGTGGTCATGATTCAGTCATCAGTGGTGACTGATAGTCCATATTTAGGCCAGTTTATCTCCAATTTTTATACAACATCAAGGCTCAGTCACTTAAGAAAAGTTGTACTCCTATCATAGTTCTACAATTTTCATGTATTGACCTAGGCCAAAATCCTCATGAATTTGGAGATATAGAGCTCCAAAGGTGGCCCAATTCTACTGAAATTCAGACTTAACCATATAGTGTTCATGGGACTTTTTGCAAATAAGTCCCATTTTCTCCATACTACTTGAAAATCCTCCGATCTGAAAGTTACTTAGTTTTTAATGTTCTATCACCTTGATATTGGCACTTTGGTCCAAAAGTGCATAGAATTTGCATTTCCCCCCCCCCCCCTAGGGTAAAAATTAGGGTTTCCTAGGGTTTATTCTAGGGTTTTGAGCACTCTAGAGTTTTTGTGTCACTTAAGTTCACAAAATTTGATGTCTTGTGAACATTTCCATTGACTTTTGAGATTTTACTCATTTTGGCTTACTACTACCCATATGCCCTAATCCTAGGGTTAAGCACCCTACCCTAGGGTTAAGCACACTTCATGATGAGGACATCAACACCAACACGAGCACATCTACACCAGCAGCACCTTCTCCAGCCCATGCACCATCTTCCCCAGTCCAGGCGCCACCCCTTCCACCTGGGCCAGTGACTCGGGCCCGTGCAAGAGAATTGAACTACATCATGCTGTTAAAGAACGAAGGCCCGGAAGAATAGACGACCAGCCCAACTGCGGCCCATAATGGACGACCTAGGGTTGGCCGCCCCTAGGGGCTGCGCCCCCTCTCTATTTATCCAGGAGCTGCGCCTCCTTTATTTCTTGAGTTTTGTTTTACGTTAGCTTTAGCAACTCTCGAACACGCGCAAATCCGCGCTGTCTTCGTGTATTCAGAACTCCACCCTCGAGTAATAGATTAGATTGCTCGCATCTTTTTCTTGTTCGTTCTTCGATTGCGCACAGGAAACGATCTTCATGATCAGGCCAATCTCGCATCAGCAAGGTCGGTAACCACAGGGAGTTGGTTCAGCGATTGCATTGGCGCCTCGGGCTTGCTCGTCGTAGTCGGATCGCAAGGGTCATCTTCCGCCAAATCGGAATTATCTCTACTCGCCGAAAGATCGGGCACCTCAGCTACATCAATTGGTATCAGATTTCCAGGTTGATCGGTGAGTTTATCGAGTGTTTTTTTTCTCCTACAGTCCACAAAACCACATAAAAATTCAGGTTAGACCTTATACCAGCACCCTTTTGAGCCTCGCACCTTCTTTCAATAATTTGCATTGTTGAATTTGTGTGCTTTCGCGTCATTTGTTGCTGGCCGCATTGTGTTTTTTTCTCACCATCCTTCTTCTTCCTTGTTTATCTCCTTCGGTTACATCAAACCCTAGCGCGCCACAACCATCTTCCTTGTTTCTCTCCTTCGGTTACAACAAACCGAGTCAACGCCACAAACCGAGTCAACGCCGCTTCCTTGTTTTTCTCCTTCGGTTACGTCAAAAAAAACAGAAAAAAAAAAAGAAAATAAAAAAAAGAAAAAGAAAGAGAAAGGATAGAACCAGAGAACAAACAAAAAAATAGGGAAAGGAAACAAAGCGGTTGTCTCATCTCGGTCGTTTTAACCATAACTTGAGGTACCTTCCTTAAACCGGGCATAACTTTTTACTCGGTTGTCCAAAAAATCTGAAATTTTTACAGGAGCTTGTTGACACCATTCTGAGGCCGTCAAACGGACCATAGGTCGGTTTGGCTTCGACAAAATTGTCAAAAAAATTCAGGAAAATAAAGAAAAAAATTCGTCAAAGTTTTCGCACGCTTTTTAGAGACCTTTCTGATTTTCTGTAGATCACATCTGAACTCTGTTTTAGGTGAAACTTTGTGTAGCTCCTATTTTGTTGCTCCTTGTGCTGAGAAAAATATCAAAAAATTCATACAAAAAAAACAAAATCACCTGTGATTCCTACTAGTGCCTTTTTGGCCTCGCTAGTACAATATTTACGGTACTGCCATTCTGCTAGTTCCATCCGTCCTTTGCACTTGTGGCCAGCAATATAGTTTCGTGTTTTGCACTATAATTCAACTTTGCATTATTGTTTGATCGTGCTAATCCTTGACTTGAGTGCAGCCTACCCAAAACTCCACATATTTCTACGACGAGAAGGTTTCTGTTTCTCCAGGCAATCGCTCATCCAATCTTTCACCGGTTCCACCTGTTGGTTGCAGTTCACCACTGTGGCTTGGTAAGAACGGATAAGAACTTGATAACAACACTAGTGTGAGCGCCTTGTGAGCAGTACACCCCTGTTTTTGTCGTTGTTTTTTTTTCTCTTCTTTTGGTGTTTTGGTGTTTGCGCTAACTATGGCAGGAGCACACGACACGGTGGATGCCCAGTTGCTGGAAGTAAGGGGACAAGTTGATGGACTTGCTAATGACATTAGGACGATGCATGAACGGCTTGATTCAACGGTCACTTTGACGACCGAGCGTTTGAACCAGCTTGACGTTGCTCAAACGGCGACTCGCACCACACTCGACACCATCCTGGCACGCCTTGATGCGTTGACCACAAAGATGGAGCAGGACTACGGCGGTGACACTGAGTGGGAAGATGGAGATCGCCGTGGTCGTGCACGCCGTGTGGTTCGTCATCCCCCTAATGACTTATTTTCTAAGATTAAATTTAAAATTCCACCTTTTAATGGCAAATATGATCCTGCTGCATATCTTGATTGGGAGTTAGAGGTTGAACAAAAATTTTCATGCCATGATATTGCTGCACATTCTCAGGTTAAAGCTGCTATTAGTGAATTTACTGATTTTGCTTTAATTTGGTGGCGTGAGTTTAAAATAAAACATCCCACTACCATTCCAACCACTTGGGATCAGTTGAAAGCTGCGATGCGACATCGATTTGTGCCTTCGTATTATGCTCGTGATTTGCTTAATAAAATGCAGCGTTTTCAGCAAGGTTCTCAATCTGTTGAGGACTATTTCCAGGAGTTACAAAAAGGTATGATTCGTTGTGGGATATTAGAGGACAACGACGCTGCTATGGCACGTTTTCGTGGTGGTTTAAACCACGAAATCCAAGATATACTTGATTATAAGGAATATTATGATATGACTACTTTATTTGAATATGCTTGCAAAGCTGAACGTGAAGTGCAGGGACGCCGCTCGAAGCCATATTCTAACCCTTTTGCAGGACGAAGCTCGACATCCACCTCAGCACCAGTTCCCCCTGCGCCATCCACGTCCACCACTACTCCACGCGAGAAGACGACCAAACCAGCCAGCACTGCCCCACCCACAGGTCGTACACGGGATATTCAGTGTCATCGCTGTAGAGGATTTGGCCATGTGATTCGGGACTGCCCAAACAAGCGCACTTTGCTCATTCGTGACGATGGTGAGTACTCTTCCGCTAGTGATTCTGAAGAAATTGAACATGCACTACTTGCCACTGACCATGCAGCTAAGGCGGAGGTACATGTCAACCCGGGCGACGCTGATAGGTATGAAAGTCTTGTTGTGCAGCGTGTTCTCAGTACACAGGTCGCTTTGCCCGAGAAGAATCAGCGACACACTCTGTTCCATACAAAGGGTGTTGTGCAGGAGCGGTCAATTCGCATCATTATCGACAGCGGCAGTTGCAACAATTTGGCGAGTACCATGCTGGTCGAAAAGTTATCGTTACCCACTCGTAAGCATCCAAACCCATATCACATTCAATGGCTTAATGATGGTGGTAAAATAAAAATCACACGTTCTGTGCGCGTTCCTTTCTCCATGGGTGCTTATTCTGATTTTGTTGATTGTGATGTTATTCCCATGGAAGCATGCTCTTTGTTACTTGGTCGACCTTGGCAATATGATACTGATAGCTTGCATCATTGTCGTTCGAATCATTATTCTTTCATTTTTAAGGGTCAGAAAATAATTATACATCCAATGACACCTGAACAAATTGTTAAAGATGATCTTGCCCGAGCTGCTATAACTGCTAAACAACTTGATCCATCGCCCTCTGTTCCTTCTGAAATCAAGTTGAAGGCTCCTGTTTTACTTGCTACACGTGCTGATTTTGATGATCTACACGGTGCTCATTTGCCATGCTATGCACTTATATGCTCTAGTGTCCTCATTTCACTTGATGATGCAACATCTTTGGCTATTCCCCCTATGGTTGCTAACCTTTTGCAGGAGTACGCTGATGTCTTTCCCAAAGACTTACCAACGGGTCTCCCACCACTTCGTGGCATTGAGCACCAGATCGACCTCATTCCCGGCGCACAGCTTCCGAACCGCGCACCGTACCGTACAAATCCGGATGAGACGAAGGAGATTCAGCGCCAGGTACAGGCGTTGCTTGACAAGGGATACATTCGTGAGTCTCTTAGCCCTTGCTCTGTTCCTGTGTTACTTGTTCCCAAGAAAGATGGGTCATGGCGTATGTGTGTAGACTGTCGTGCTATTAATAACATCACTATTCGTTATCGATATCCTATACCACGCCTTGATGATATGCTAGATGAGCTTAGTGGTGCCATTATTTTTACTAAGATTGATTTGCGTAGTGGTTACCACCAGATTAGAATGAAACTGGGTGATGAATGGAAAACGGCTTTTAAAACGAAATTTGGTTTATATGAATGGTTGGTTATGCCGTTTGGATTGACTAATGCTCCCAGCACTTTTATGCGAGTGATGAATGAAGTTCTAAGGCCCTTCATAGGATTGTTTGTGGTTGTTTATTTTGATGATATTCTTATTTACAGCAAATCTAAGAAAGAGCATTTGGAACATTTAAGTGTTGTTTTTGATGCATTGCGTGCTGCCCAGTTATTTGCTAACATGGAAAAATGCATCTTTTGTACACGACGTGTCTCGTTTCTTGGTTATGTTGTTACTCCACAGGGCATTGAGGTGGATAGCAGCAAGATTGCTGCCATTCGGGAGTGGCCTACACCGACGACGGTCACACAAATTCGGAGCTTTCTTGGACTTGCCGGTTTCTACCGCAGATTTGTTCGTGATTTTAGCTCCATTGCAGCGCCTCTACATGAGCTTACAAAGAAAGATGTGCCATTTGCTTGGAGTGATTCCCAGGAGAAAGCGTTCAGCACTTTGAAAGATAAGTTAACCCAAGCTCCCCTATTGCAATTGCCTGATTTTGATAAAGTGTTTGAGCTTGAATGCGATGCTAGCGGTATTGGGCTAGGTGCTGTTTTGTTACAAGAAGGAAAACCAGTTGCTTATTTTAGTGAAAAATTAAGCGGTGCTAGTCTGAAATATTCTACTTATGATAAGGAGCTTTATGCTTTAGTGCGCACTTTGCATACATGGCAGCACTATCTTTGGCATCGTGAGTTTATAATCCATTCTGATCATGAGGCTTTAAAACATATTCGTACCCAAACAAATCTGAACCGTCGTCATGCTAAATGGGTAGAATTCATTGAGTCCTTTCCTTACATTATTAAACACAAGAACGGGAAGGACAATGTTATTGCTGATGCTTTGTCTCGTCGCTATACCATGCTGTCACAGTTAGATTTTAAAATCTTTGGTTGGCACACTGTGAAAGATCAATATGTTGATGATGCTGATTTTAAAGATGCTTTCGGCCATTGTATTAATGGGAAACCATGGGGCAAATTTCACATAGGATGGGTTCCTGTTTCGCGCTAACAAGCTGTGTGTTCCATCTAGCTCGGTTCGTCTTTTGTTGTTACAGGAAGCACATGGAGGCGGTCTCATGGGGCACTTTGGTGTCTACAAAACACATGAGGTGTTGGTTGCCCACTTCTTTTGGCCTCGGATGCGCGCTGATGTTGAGCGCCTTGTTGCACGCTGCACTACTTGTCAGAAAGCTAAGTGACGGTTGACCAACCATGGTTTGTATATGCCTTTGCCTGTTCCTACTTCCCCTTGGATTGATATTTCGATGGATTTTGTTTTGGGATTGCCTAGAACTAAGAAGGGGAGGGATAGCATTTTTGTGGTTGTTGATCGATTCTCCAAAATGGCTCATTTCATACCTTGTCATAAGACTGATGATGCTAGCAATGTTGCTGAATTGTTTTTTAGAGAGATTATTCGTTTGCACGGTATTCCCAATACAATAGTCTCGGATCGTGATGCTAAGTTTCTGAGTCATTTTTGGAGATCTCTGTGGAATAAATTGGGAACTAAATTGCTGTTTAGCACCACTTGTCACCCTCAGACTGATGGTCAAACTGAGGTAGTTAATCGAACTTTGTCTACCATGCTTAGGGCTGTTTTAGACAAAAATTTGAAACATTGGGAGGATTGCTTGCCTCATGTTGAGTTTGCTTATAATCATGCAACCCATTCTTCTACAAAGATGTGCCCTTTTCAAATTGTTTATGGTTACATTCCTAGGGCGCCTATTGCTTTGTTTTCGCTTGATGCTGCGGACGCCCCACACATAGATGCTCTTGCACATGTTGAACAAATGATTAATCTCCATGAACAAACTCAACAAAACATTGCTGCTGCTAATGCTAAATATCAGATTACTGGTAGTAAAGGCCGAAAACTAGTTACTTTTGAACCTGGTGATATGGTTTGGTTGCATTTGAAAAAGGATCGTTTTCCTACTTTGCGCCGTTCTAAATTGATGCCTCGTGCTGCTGGTCCTTTTAAGATACTAACCAAGATTAATGATAATGCTTATACCCTTGACCTGCCTGCGGAGTTTGGTGTTTCCACTAGTTTTAATGTTGCAGATTTGAAACCGTATGCGGGAGAAGACGAGGAGTTGTCGTCGAGGACGACTTCAGTTCAAGAAGGGGAGGATGATGAGGACATCAACACCAACACGAGCACATCTACACCAGCAGCACCTTCTCCAGCCCAGGCACCATCTTCCCCAGTCCAGGCGCCACCCCTTCCACCTGGGCCAGTGACTCGGGCCCGTGCAAGAGAATTGAACTACATCATGCTGTTAAAGAACGAAGGCCCGGAAGAATAGACGACCAGCCCAACTGCGGCCCATAATGGACGACCTAGGGTTGGCCGCCCCTAGGGGCTGCGCCCCCTCTCTATTTATCCAGGAGCTGCGCCTCCTTTATTTCTTGAGTTTTGTTTTACGTTAGCTTTAGCTACTCTCGAACACGCGCAAATCCGCGCTGTCTTCGTGTATTCAGAACTCCACCCTCGAGTAATAGATTAGATTGCTCGCATCTTTTTCTTGTTCGTTCTTCGATTGCGCACAGGAAACGATCTTCGTGATCAGGCTGATCTCGCATCAGCAAGGTCGGTAACCACAGGGAGTTGGTTCAGCGATTGCATTGGCGCCTCGGGCTTGCTCGTCGTAGTCGGATCGCAAGGGTCATCTTCCGCCAAATCGGAATTATCTCTACTCGCCGAAAGATCGGGCACCTCAGCTACATCACTTCAAGTCACCACATCACACATGTTTTGAACTTTTACCTAGTGGATGCATTCTAGGTGTAACAAACAAAATGAAATGTCAATGCATATGATGTCATGCTCAAGTTTTAGTGCCAGTAACACTAGGGGTGTCACAATCTTCACCGTCATCAACTTCTACTTCTATTGTTCGTTCAACGCATGACTCCCCATGGAGATACCAGACCTTGTAGCCTGGCACAAAACCATGCGAGCACAGGTGTAGTGTAACCTGCCTCTTGGTGTGGCTCGTCATATTTCTACATTTATTGCATGGACACCTAATATTATCTATTTGTGACAAAGCATCTGCATGGTCTAGAAACATCTGAGTATTGGCAAACCATTCACTTGTGTGACACCCACCCTTCTTGAAACCTTCATACATCCAATCACGTTTATCACCCATTATTGAAGCTGTGTACGTACGAGTAAGAATGCGTGTGAGACATTCATGTTTCTACATGTCACACATGCCATGTATGGTATATATAGTTTCAACAATGAGGTAGTATAAACAATACGTACATACATGACATTCATCAATTAACAATATTAACAACAATTAATATTTGCAATAATTACTATTTGTATAACACATCACATTCACATCAAATTCATTAACTAATAACATCAAACCACACAGTTTATATTTGCAACATAAAATTAAAAATAGCAACTACAATGTATAAAGTCATATGAAGACTAATAACACAATCAATTAACAAATTTAAACTAACTCTAATCACATAAAAGTTAACTCCCGCGGCCACAAAAAAACGACAAAAATAAAACGTCTTAATATACTTATTTAGCACCTCTAATTAATCACATATTCATTTACATTGTATAGGTCTAGGATTATACCTCGATGACTCGAACACGGACCAGATGGCGAGGCACCAATGAGCCCCTCGGTGGCGGTGGCTGAGTGGCGCGTTGGGGCACCAGTAGACGGTGGAGTGGTGGGGACGGTGGACGACAGCGGGCTGGGGACGGCGGTGAGCTGGGGACGATGGACGACAGGCACGGTGGATGGCGGCAGGCTGGGCACGGTGGACGGCGGCGGCGGGCTGGGCACGGTCGACGGAGGCGGGCTGGGCACGGTGGCTGCAGGCGGCGGCGGTTGGGGGCGGCGGCGTCCTGGAGGCGGCAGCGTGATGGTGGAGAAGAAACAGAAATGAGCTCGCGCGTACGAGGATCGGCTGATAAATTATTAATCCCCATTGACCAGTGTACGGGGCCGATAGGAATAACGTAATTCCCGTCGGCCTGTGACACAGGCCGACAGGAATAAGGTAATCCCCGTCAGCCTTGACATAGGTCGACAGGAGCTAATATAATTCCCATCAGTCGTTAGGTAGCCGACGAGAATTATCTTATTCCCGTCGGCCTTTGCCCTGGCCGACGAGAGTTATTTTAGTCGACGGGAATCTTTAGAATTCCTGTTGTGTTGCCTCTCCCATTTTAGTTCTTTGGAGAGAAATATTTGAGTGAGTTTGAGAGCTGTGGTGTTTGTGCTTCATCCCTAAATCCCTCTTGCTCTTCTCCATTCAAGCTTTGGTACTACATCGAGTTCTATGTGGATTCATTACTTTTGGATCTTCTAGCTCCTAGACAACTAGGTGTCTCTTGTGAGTCTCCAAATCTTGTGGAAGACCACAAGAAAGATTGTATTACCCGCTCATTTGAGCAAAGATTAGTGTGTGGGCTTGACCTTTGTGGTCGACGAAGGGAGGATTAGGGTTGAAAGAGACTCGGCTCTTTGTGGGCGCCTCAATGAGGAAGTAGGGCACCTTTTGTGGTGTGACCGAACCTCGAGATAAATCTTGTGTCTCTTGTGTTCTTGTTCATAGTGTTTGTTCGTGTTCTTCGTTCTCTCACCATTCCGTGGAAGAATTGTTCATATCTTTGTGGTGTGCGTATTTTGAGAAGTGCCCTTCTCAGATCTACTACTTTGAACCCTGTGGATCATTTAGGGCATCCCATTTACATAGTTAATTGGGTGAATTTTGAGATCAATTCAGTTTTATATCTCATTCTTTAGTTGAACTCGTGCAAACCAGTTGAACCAGTTTTACCCAGTTCGTTTCTAGTTTTTGTTGAAAAAGTTTTCGCTTGCCTATTCACCCCCTCTAGGCAACTTTCAAGGAGGCCCTAAGATCTCACACCACCACATCGACTGAGAAATAAGCCCCACCGAGACCTAGAGCAGCCTCGATGGCGATCGCGGACAAACTCCGGTTGGCCCCAACATGAGATGCGGATGCACGTTCAGGCTCAGGGCCCCCAACACATCCGTGCGCCACATCGGACCGTTGTGGCAACGACCAGATGTGGTGCCGCATCAGCGCCCCCGACTCGGTCGTCTGTCACTGCAGCTCCGATGCGCCAGACTCCATTATCCACCTCCTCGACTTGGATCTATACTTAGATTAGTCGGATGAAGAAGGGGGCCGAGGGCTCCATCATCCTCAAGGGTACAGGAACGGGGCCGATCGCCGCCACAATTTCTTGGCCCATGGGTGTAGTTGCTAAGCCCATGGAGTTGAAACTCCACTCTACTACCCCGAAATCCTCTTCATCAATGGGTGCATAGAGGACAATCCCATCTCCGACGACGAGCCCATCGTGCAGGGGAGGAGCCTATGCAGCGTGAGGCACATCTCTGTTGGAATCGGCGATGCAATTTCCGATGTCATTAGGCTTTCAGGGAATAGGACCCAACCTAGCGTGTCTTCCAGGATGAGGCGTCCGAGGTCAACGAATCTCCCGACGAGCGTGGGTTCCGAATGCAAAGGAATGTCTGCCAACAGAACCGCTGCCTCACTAAGGAGCGCGAAAGCGAGATGGCTGAGCGCAACGCTAGGCTCTCACGTGATCATCTACCCATCCCACGCAATCTACAGCTGGATTTCGCTCGGCCATGCAGACTCCAAGACAGGTCGATGGTGTACAAGTCCGAATCACAGATGACTTACCACGCACGCTCGACACTAAGGGTTACTGATAGATCCTCTCTCAGGCGGCAAATCATCTCTTTTACTGGCCCATTCAGCGGGTGACATGCGTCACCACCTTAACAGCCACCACGACGCACGAAGCAACATCATGCCCGACAACACAAGGAGGAATTGAGATGCCGAGAGGGTTACACTCGGGACCATGACACCCCACTGCGGGGAGATGTGGGCTGGACGGACACAGTGGTTGCGTCGACGAACAGCCCGGAGCAATGTCAATTGGCTCAAGAGCGGCTGCAAGACCCTCGACATCAGTCGCTACCATGGGCCGACACCATGATCGCACCTAGGGTGAACACCCTAGAGGCCAGGGCGTGTTTAGGGTCTTAGCCTTCACCCCCAAATTGCATGTGGTTCAGTGGTTGCCAAACTTTAATCTCTAACGTTGACAAGTATGAGGCCAAAAAATACCCCGACGGCTAGCTAGTCATCTACTCCACAGCAACCTAGGCCACCGAGGTGACAGAGGACATCATGTCAGCATAACTCTTGATTGTGCTTGGGCAAGACGTGCTCTAGTGGCTTCGCCATTGTAATGGAACCTCCCAAGTCATTAGGTCCACCTACAGTTGTCCTTGTCCATCGGACCTCAGACAACCTTGTAGGTGCACCTGATCACTTGACAAGTTTGGTATCTGTACTCTTTACCTTGCCCAAGAGCGTTTCACCCGTCATGCAGATATTACAGCATATCGGAGGTACGAGTATGCGGAAGCAGTTACAACATCTTTATTTTAGATTAAAATATAGAAAGAGTAGTATTATTATAGACCAGAGCAAAATATAAGAGTGCTGGAGTAATAATATTACATAACTTGGGAGGCAAAAACCCCTCCCGACAAACAGTAAAAAGTTTTTCCTTAAAGGATGACACCTCCTCCTGTAGCTTTAGTCTTGATTTTCTTCCTTAGGCACCACCTTGGAACAAAAGCAACAAAAATTTGTTGCTTCCTCACCTAAAACAACATGGGACAAAGCCCAGAGTACGAAGTGTACTTTCGCAAGTCTTACCCGTCAAAATAAAAGACTCCCAAGGATATGCTGGCTTTTGGGAATCAAGGTATGGCTTGTCAAGAATCAAAGACTCTGTTTGCAGAAATGCTTACTAATAGTGGATCCTTAAAAATCCAGTTTTACTTGTTAGGTTAAGTAAAGTTACCTGTATCTAGAGTTCTTTCTACCCTAGTTCGTTCACTTGACCTATACTAGCCAATTTCTTATCAGCCGTTTATATTCACTGGAATGCTACGTGTAAGTCAGTGACCAAGTCTTCATGTCCGAAAAGTTACGGCGATCCAAATCGATTAATACTCAGCTGAGGATCTCCGATCACACGACATATGTAGCACTTAACCCTTGCATATGTCAACTTGCCACCAGCGTTCTTAAGACCAGATCAGGTTCACGCTAACCGAGAGCACAGATACACCACCGTCCAACCTCCTGCCACGGAGGGTACACGCTACTCTCGCCATCTCTCCACTTCCATTGTGTGTTATCTTATTCTGGTATTAGTCTGCCTGAGGCAAAGCTTACCCATGATGAGGCATGTGACCAGTTAAAGGGTCCTCGGTCAACAGGCCTACATCGAGATGGTCCTTAATTGACTCAGACAGAGACACTACATCGAGACTCTCTTCTCGTGCAAGTCACCCGCCCGGTCTCAGCTTTATCATTTTAAACCCAAAGTTTGGTACCATCAAGTTTTATTTTGAAAACATCCCACCCACTTGAAGCATCATCTGTTGTCAAAACAAAATATTTTGTTTTTTTAGAGCAAATCTAAGTATAAGAAAACCTTTTTGTAAAATAGGGAATTAAGGAAAAGTAATCAAATCCTCAAGGAAGGAAATGCAGCAACTGGTTTAGCACACAACTCCTATCACCTAATGCATCAAGCAAGTGAGAAGGTTTTTAAAATAGCAAGGAGGTGGCAAATGCACCGGGGCTTGCCTTGTGTTATAGGTGAGTCAGGCTCTGCTCCACAGATGTCAAAATAAAAAGCAGTTCCCGGTCTGGGGTTCTTCAGGTGGTGGTGTAGTCCTTGCTTCTTCATCTTCTATCTCTTCTTCGTTTTCTATATATAGCCATATATAATCATGAATGCTCATGAAAATGCAAAGATAATAAAAGTATATTATCTTAGGCCTTGAATATAATTTTCCTTAACGGGACTCCAAAAAACTAGGGTTTTTGAAGTTAATAGTGAAGTTCATAAGGCACGAGAGTAGGGTTTTGGGCTCTAGGTACCAGACATGGTCGAAATCATACCAAATTTCACCCAAGGCTTCTAAATAACATTCAAAGCTTATCTAAAAAGTTTGGTGATTTTTGAAATTATTAATTAATTTCTAAAATTCTAGGGGTATGAGTTTTGGCTATTTTAAATACTACATAATTCCCTATTTGGAATAAAAATCCGAAAACTTTTTTTATTAAATACTATAGAAAATCAGAAGCCTAGAAAAATTGGTTTGGTATTTTTAGCATTTTTCTACTATTTTCTAGGAATTCTCTAACTCTGGTAGAAAAGGAAAAAGAAAATGGTCCAACAGTACTGGGACGAAACTGGCCCAAACCGACCCAGCCTAGGCAGAACGCGCCCGTGCGCGCGCCCGCGCAGAGGTTTTGCACCGAAGTCCTTGGCGATTTGAAAATCTAGTAAGGAACTCGCGCACTATTTGTTTGTCTCACTGACCTTTGTGAAAAACCCCCTGCATTTCTATTCCTTCACACCCCAAGGTCCACGACGGAGAGCGGCGGAGAACAGAGCTCCGGCGAACTCATACCGGCCAAGATACTTAAGGACTGGTGCTCTAATTTGGCTAAGACATAGTTCAACACCTATCAAGCATTTCCCCTCAATCAATTTCACTAGTGGAGCTCTAAATCATCCGGTCCACGTAGACAGCGCAGACAAAGGAGGAAAAGAAGTGTTCCCGGTGATCTAGTGAGAGCACCTAGAGGGGGAGGGGTGAATAGGTGATCCTGTAAAATTCAACACTAATAGCCACAAAACATTAGTTATGAAAGTTAGAACGGCTAAGTAGCTTGAAACGAGGTCTTGTGAACACAGACAATCAAAGAGAAAGCACACAAGAGACACGCGATTTTATCCCGTGGTTCGGCCAAGTAACACTTGCCTACTTCCACGTTGTGGCGTCCCAATGGACGAGGGTTGCACTCAACCCCTTTCAAGTGATCTGATGATCAACTTGAATACCACGGTTTTTCTTTTCTTAGTCTTTCTCCCGTTTGCGAGGAATCTCCACAACTTGGAGCCTCTCGCCCTTACAATGATGATCACAAAAGAAGCACAGAAGTAAGGGAGGGAAGAGCAACACATACAAGACTCAAATTCACAGCACAATCACGCACACAAGTCACAACTAGAGCTCAAAACACAACGCACGGAATTCACAACTCAAATGGAGCTCAAGTCACTATCTCAAGGAATTGAATGCGTGAAGTTGGAGTCTTGGAATCTTAGAATGTTTCTAGTAAGCTTGGGTAGCTCCTCCATGTGCCTAGGGGTCCCTTTTATAGCCCCAAGTCAGCTAGGAGCCATTGAAGGCCAACAAGGAAGGCTATCCTTGCCTTCTGTCGAGTGGCGCACCGGACAGTCCGGTGCGTCCGGTGCGCCACCGGACAGTCACTGTAGACGGTGCGGTGCCGATCTCCTTCCTTTTCTGGCACAGACGACCATTGCAGCTCTAGGTTGGTTGGCGCACCGGAAACTGTCCGGTGCACACCGGATAGTCCGGTGCCCCCTGAAGACCGTTGGAGCGGGCCACGCGTCGCGCGCGGATTGCGCGGCCGACCGTTGCGTTGGCGACCGTTGGCTCACCAGACAGTCCGGTGAATTATAGCTGTACGCCGCCAAAGTTTTCCCGAGAGCTGCCTATTCACCGGAGAGCAGCCTGGCGCACCGGACACTGTCCGGTGTGCCAGACTGAGCTGAGTTTTGGCTGCACCGAGCCAAGTCTTTTTGGTTTCTTTTCTTCCTGTTTCTAGTACTTAGACAAAATATATTAGTACTCAAAACAATGTACTAAGTCTTGAAACGTACCTTGTAATATGATTTGCACTTCTTTCTTCATTTAGCACATAAGATCTCTAATTAAATGTGTTGTGCACTTAATCACCAAAACATAATAGAAATTGTCCAAGGGCACATTTCCCTTTCAATCTCCACCTTTTTGGTGATTTATGCCAACACATCCAAAGTAACCAGAAGAAGTGCAATATCAATGCAATTGAGAACAAAAATTGTCTTTGCACAAGTTTTGACATATTTGGATCAATCTTTGCCACCACTTGGTTTGTTTTTGCAAATCAAATTCATTTTCCCTATCTCTAATTCAAACTCACTTGTTTGGGCATAAAGAGAGATAATCCAAGAGTGAAAATGATCAAGAGCCAAAAACTCCCCCTTTTCCCATAATCATAAATTCTCCCCCACAAGAGACTAAATTTTATAATAAGAGTATTTTGGACAAATCAAAAGTTCTAACTCTAATGTTTTCAAAATTCACAAGTGGTAGCTGATCCATTTGCTTTGGCCTTAATTTCTCCCCCTTTGGCATTAAGCACCAAAACGGGATCATTCTTGGCCCTTTAACCCCATTGCCTTACCAAAATTGTCAATTAAGAGCAAAAAGGCAATAAGAGCATAGGTATGAACTTGGAAGTAAATACACCAATACCGGAGTGCAGTGGAAGTCTTTGCAACGTCCAAGTCCATTTTCCCTTTCAATGCACCTTTGAGACTACAACAAGAATACTCAAACACAAAGGTTAGTCCCAAAGGGTCAAGTTGTAGCATGTCTCCCCCTAAATAAGTGCATCACTTGCAAATGGACTTGTGAGGTCCGGGGATCATGTGTACAACTTGAGCACCACAAATAAATAGTAATGGATTGAAATGCATAAAGTAGCATAACCAAAGGCATAGGACACATGTATGCTATAGATCAATCCAAGTTACGTGAATCTAAGACACTTAGCTCACTACGCAACCTGCAAAACCTTTTCTCATCTAAAGGCTTGGTGAAGATATCGGCTAGCTAGTTCTCAGTGCTAACATGGTACACTTCGATATCTCCCTTTTGCTGGTGGTCCCTCAAAAAGTGATGCCGGATGTCTATGAGCTTAGTGCGGCTGTGTTCAACAGGATTATCCGCCATGCGGATTGCACTCTCATTGTCACATAGGAGTGGGACTTTGCTCAGATTGTAGCCAAAGTCCCTGAGGGTTTGCCTCATCCAAAGTAGTTGCACGCAACACTATCCTGTGGCAACATACTTGGCCTCAGCGGTGGATAGGGCAACGGATGTTTGTTTCTTTGAGCTCCACGACACCAGGGACCTTCCTAGAAATTGGCACGTCCCCGATGTGCTTTTCCTATCAACCTTGCACCCGGCATAATCGGAGTCTGAATATCCAATCAAGTCAAAGGTAGACCCCTTTGGATACCAGATCCCAAAGCAAGGTGTAGAAACTAAATATCTAAGAATTCGCTTAACGGCCACAAGGTGACATTCCTTGGGGTCGGATTGAAATCTAGCACACACGCATACACTAAGCATAATGTCCGGTCTACTAGCACATAAATAAAGCAAGGAACCTATCATAGACCGGTATGCCTTTTGATGAACGAACTTACCTCCTTTGTTGAGGTCGACATGCCCATCGATTCCCATCGGTGTCTTCGTGGGCTTTGCGTCCTTCATCCCAAACCTCTTGAGAAGGTCTTGAGTGTACTTCGTTTGGGAGAGGAAGGTGCCGTCCTTGAGTTGCTTCACTTGGAACCCAAGGAAGTAGGTCAACTCGCCCATCATCGACATCTCAAACTTTTGAGTCATCACCCTGCTAAACTCCTCACAAGACTTTTGATTAGTAGAACCAAATATTATGTCATCGACATAAATTTGGCACACAAAAAGATCATCGTCACAAGTCTTAGTGAAAAGAGTGGGATCAGCTTTCCCAACCTTGAAAGCATTAGCAATTAAGAAATCTCTAAGGCATTCATACCATGCTCTTGGGGCTTGCTTAAGTCCATAGAGCGCCTTAGAGAGCTTAAAAACGTGGCCGAGATACATGTCATCCTCAAAGCCAGGGGGTTGTTCCACGTACACCTCCTCCTTGATTGGCCCATTTAGAAAAGCACTCTTCACATCCATTTGAAACAACCTAAAAGAGTGGTGAGCGGCATAGGCTAATAATATTCGAATAGACTCTATCCTAGCCACAGGAGCAAAAGTCTCCTCGAAATCCAAACCTGCGACTTGGGCATAACCTTTTGCCACAAGTCGAGCCATGTTTCTTGTCACCACTCTATGCTCGTCTTGCTTGTTGCGGAACACCCACTTGGTTCCCACAACATTTTGCTTGGGACGTGGCACCAGGCTCCAAACTTCATTCCTCTTGAAGTTGTTGAGCTCTTCCTGCATGGCCAACACCCAGTCCGGATCTTGCAAGGCCTCTTCTACCCTAAAAGGCTCAATAGAAGAGACAAACGAGTAATGCTCACAAAAATTAGCTAAACGTGAGCGAGTTGTTGTGGCACCCCAGTGTCACCCAGAGTTTCTCTCAAAGTACTAACCCATGAACCATCATCTTATGTGAACCAAAGTTAAGTATGAACATCAAATTGACTTAAGAATAAAGGATCCCCAAGCCTATACTTAAAAGTATCATGTTCAAAACAAATGGGATTTTCAAAAGGGCAAAATGTGCAACCCCAACAAAAACCCTAATTGAGCCCTATGAGCAAGATTCAAAAGAATGGGGAAAAGGGTATGAAATATTTAAAATCATGGCTTGGGCCAATTATAAATATTAAAATACATTTAATAAGCAACAATAAAGATTGAGGAAGCTTGGCCAAAATAATTCAAATAAAACCCCAAGCAAGCTTCTCATGTGGGAGTTCATTAGGAAATTCTGAATTTCAGAATTCTGAAATTCAGACCTTGAGCCAAAGATCAGACATGTTCACCTTGATCCCTAACTCAAATCCCAATGGCCCCATTAACAAAAACGTGCCTAACTAACCCCTCTGTCGCATGCCAGAAGATGGCATTGGGACGCGTGCCTCGGACACATCAAACCAGAGATCTTCTCCCTGTGTGCGGCAGTGAGACAAACCAGATTTCTTCCCTCTCTATCTCCTAATCCAGTTAACCAAACCTGCTAGCCTCCACACATAAACGACAAAGGGACCTGAGAGGAAGAGATCTCTCAATGGGATTATGGCCAAAATCTCAAAGATTTGGAGCCAATCCGCGCTTGAACTCGACCTCTCTCTGCGCTGCCTCATGCTCGACACTGTGCTAGGCGCCAAAGCGCGCACTGGCGTTCGCCGCGCACGCCCCAAGTGCTTGTTAGAGCCCCGCCCTCGGCCGTGCTCGCCCGTGCCTATAAAGCCTTCCCAGGAGCGCCTCACTTCACCCCGCTCTCACCATCACCGGCCAGACGCCCTTCCTTAGCTCCGGTGAGCTCTTTTCCGCCCGCCTTTGCCGCCAGAGCTTCGGCCACCGTGGCCAGCCCACTCCAGTCGCCCCCAAGTCGCGCTAGTGCTTCGGTTAGCTCCGCCATAGGCCCGTGAAGCTCTCCAAACCCTCGGACCCGGCAGAACTTCACAGGAAGCCGGAGATCACCCTCACCGGACTTCGGTCTTCCGCCGCCGCGCGTGGACCAAGCTAACCAGTGAGTCTTCGTCCAATTCCTTGCACCCACATCTTCCCTGGCATCCCGTGAAGCTCTCTGACCCGTTCAATTGAACTATCGTGCCGTGAGTAGGCCGGACTCCTCACCGCCGACGAGCATCCCCGCCTGCGCACGCAGACCGACCGACTTCGACCATCCCTAACTGTGACCCGCACATCGCCGTGATCCCCGAAACCTCCTCTACGTCCTCGACCCCTTCACCGGAGCTATCTCGCCGCCGGTAAGCCCCTCCGCCGTTTCTTCCGCAGCGGGTACTGTGTAGGTGGAGAGAAGGACTTCGGGTTGGGATTAGAAGAACCTAGGGGGTTTTCTGTAATATCAGTGACCCATTTGAATAGTAGCCCAGGGACGAATCCGTGAGGAAAACTTGAAATACCCGCCAGGGACCCCTTTGCAAAGTAGTTTTCCATTTAATCAATTCTGTCAATCTTTTTAAAATAACCAGAGAACTTAGAAAATCCATAACTTGATGAATTCTTAATCAAAAGTTGTCAAACTAATTTTGCTAGATCCTAAATATTATGAACTATCATTTAAAAATAATGAACCCTATGCTTTCTGTTCTAGTTTTTAAAGTTTAAAATTAAAAACAGAAACTGATCAAACCTTGTTTAATTAAGGAAAATTAGTTTTGCTTCTGTGCTGAACCTTAGAAAATTTGTAGGTATTCAAACCTCATTTAAGCACTGTTTAAAAATAGTAGGAACCCCAGTATGGAAAAATATAGTGTAGACATCCATTTAAAGCTATTTTGCCCAAAACTTAGGAAAAATCAGAAATGCATTAGAAATTAATGAACAGTGAGTAAAATTATTTTTTCTAGTTTGCCTAAGTAACAGAAAACCTAGGAAAAATAAAGGGACCTTTAGTCCAGATCAGTTCTAAATTAAAATGTTTTATCTAGCATCATTCCAGCTAGAAATCAATTATTAGAATTATAAAACCAGACCCAAAATTGACAATAAAAATCCAGTGGACCTATGACCACCAGAACCCCACTACAAAAATAATGAACACCCCAACCCATCACTTTAAGTAGGGTAAATAAATATGATATGATATTGAGTCATTTTCCATGTAAATCATGAATAACCCATAATAATGCAACATTGGGCAACCAAAATTTTGCTAAGTCAATAATGAAATAAGCCACCAGAGAAAAATGCAAATCCATTAAAAGGATGCAAAATAATACATATTGCTAATATTTTATAAGAAAGGCCATTTAATCCAATTAATGCATACCACCCCTTCCCTTAAGCAAAAAGATGCCAAATTTCAGAATGATTGCTCTTGCACAAAATAGAAGCTAAGAAACATCAGAAATCTGTTATTTGATATTTTTCATATATAGTGGTAGTAGAAAGCACCTCTTTGGCTAGAAACTTGAGAAAACCCTAGTAAAATAACTACTAGGTATTAATGACTAGAAATTTGTGTCCAGTCATGTTATAGCACCTAAAAGCCAGCAAAAATAAGTTTTAGAGAATTACCTACTGTTAAATAATCGTTGTAGTTCAAAACACCCCTTCTGCCCTAAAACTTGGTAATTTTGTCCAGAGGAAACTATTCACTTTTTGAACCCCAAATTTTGAGACAGAGATTTATACACCAGTAGTAAGCCCCTATATTTTTTGCAGAATTTTTGGAATTTTATTAAAGCAACTTGTAGTTCAAACCCACTCCAAAAACTTAAAAAGAAATAAAGAAAAGGAAAGAAGAAACAAACCTCACTCCAATAAGCCCAACTTTAATTCTTGTCAAAATCTCACTAAGGCTTAAAAGAAATTCAGTGGAACCCCAAAAATAAACCTACCACTTACCTTAGCTAAGTTTGATCCAATTTACCAAGTATACCACTCAAGGTCTCACATGAGTCTAGTAGAGCATAAAGTTGAAAATACTAAAGCACATATCATATCATGCATATATCTTACGCATTGCATTAATTAGATTGTAATCTCGCCGACGGAGAGTACGTGCTCATCCTCGAGCAAGGATCTATCCAAGAGGAGGACCAGGAGCAAGCTTCCGAGGCTGCTATCGAGGATCTCCCTGCAGCCCCAGCTATTGAAGGCAAGCCCGGTTTTATGCATAACCGTTTATATATGCTACTTTACTACACTTAATGTTTGTAGGTTTGTAATGTGCACTTAAGTGTAGGAGTTGCTTGAAACCTGTAGATGCATGAACTTAGGATTCCTTTTTGAGATGAATACTAGTATGCTAGGTCGAGTAGCTGCTTGCTGATTAGGATCTCGGTAGAAGTCGAGTGATTTTTCTAGCACTCGCGCGAGGTCAGGAATTGATTGTATTCATCTTGACAACGGAATCTATGTTAGTCTATGGACTTGGATCCAGGGAGGATGCCTTGTCCATGAGACGGGAAAAAGGAATTAAGGATTAATGTGTGGATACCTGAGTCAAGCTTTTGAACGTACTAAGCACATGTCGGGAAATATGATAACCGATAAACCTAGTACCTGAGTGAAGCCGGGCGCGGACTTTATCCCTCATGCGACCTGAGACTGGATCTCCCATGCTAGCTATGGTGGGTACAAGTGCGGTCACTGCACGGCGGCAGCCGGGGTCAGTGGAGCATTGTATGCCAAGGCAGTGAGGCCTGGCCGCGAACGGGGAATCGATGGGGACGGTTGACATGTGTGGGGACGGAGTGCCCTTACATGTCGTGTGTTTAGGTTTACCTTGCAAGGTTAAAACTCGATTCGAATCGTCTGCTTCTCACAGCTAATGAGACTGCTTGACCCCTTGTACTGCATCAAGTAAGAAGTGAAATGAGGTTATATGAGATAATTTGTTGATTGAACTAAATGTTTGTTACCATGTATGCTTAGAAGGAGCAAACCTAGCTAAATTAATGATGATGGAAGTTGAAAAGTTAAAAATGGATTTTAGAAACAGCTAGTGCTTTTGGCAAACCAAACCCCTCAGCCAAACAGCTGCATAGTCTAGAGGTAGAGGAGTAGATTCCTCACACCGGGTAAGTCTAGCTGAGTATTAGTATACTCAGCCTTGCTTGTGGCGTAATTTTTGCAGGTATCATTCAAGAAATGGTTGATGGTGTGACTTGCCCTACCACCCTGCCACCGGATTGGACGGTCGAGTGGGATGCTGCTCCGGCAGGAGAGGAGCACGAGGAGTAGTGGGCTAGGCCTTGCCCAATTCCTCGATACTGACAACATCGATTATCCGCTGCATTTTATTTCATGAACTCTTATTTGCTACTCGAAAAACTCTGATCTATGTAATAACTCAGTACTTAATTCGAGGTTTCCTGTTTTATTGTAATTCTTCTGTGACTCGCCTTCGAGTGAGATTGTGGAATTTGATCCTGGTTAAGTGGCTCTATCAGACTAGATCTGAGGGACTGACGGGTTATTTCGATTGAAGTGTGTTACGGCCCCTGAGGCGTGACTTAGGCACTTGAGCCGGAATAATTCGGGTGGTTCCGCCACAGCTGGTATCGGAGCAAATTCCACCACAGAGAAGGACAATAAGCCATGAATACCATTTTCAAAAAATTAAAACTTGCCTAGAAACTGCTACGGATCGTCAGGACTAGACCGCTAGACCTAGGACGAAAGGCCTTAGGCATAGAGGGAGGGATAGGTGGCTAATTGATTAGGCCCCGTGGGCCGGTACTTAGACTTTTTGGATGCCCTAAGAGCACCCTATTGTCTAGAGAGGAAACGTTATTTTTAGCATGCATGCATTATAAACACAAAAGGGAATTAAAACTTGAGCTAGCCCACTTCCTTTAAAACCATTCGGGCCCTCTTTCTTTTTTTTCTTTTCCTTCCACCATAATCTTCACCTTTGATTCCCTTCCGCAGATGAATTCACCCACCCCCGCCAATGGAGGAGACACCCGTTTCAGTTCTGACTTCCTTTCTCGCGATGGCTTTCCTTCCATCTTGTGGGAAGTGCTTAACTCCGCCGGCTACCCTACGCCCCCTTTGTACACGGTGCAGTTGTATGAGGAGCATCGGGTACCTCGTTGTCAGGTCTGGCTGACTTTGGAGGCTCATCCCCTTTAGCCGGGTTGGCGTTCTCTTGATTCCGAGACAATTGGACTCAGGACGGACGACACCGTTGAAGCGGCAGCCATGAAGACTCTGATGACTTTCTGTGGCTACCATCCCCTGGAGATGGTGATGCACCCCTTGGGACTCTTCCCTGCTGAGAAGAAGGATGATCCCATGTGGTGTAACCGCGTGAGCCATGTGAAGGATGTGTGGGCAATGTATCCTGACTTGGTTGGGAGGGTCACCGTTCAGTGCATGAGTGCGCTGTACCGCCTTCAGGCCCTTCAGAGCGACGCTATGGCACACCTTGCTAACATCGCTCAAACCACCAAGCTCACTCTTGATAGTCGAGAAGATTTTGTGGTCGATCTATCCTCTGAGTTAGTAGAGAAGGATCTGTAGGTGGAAAGGCTGAGCCAGCGCATTACCACCTTGGAGCAGCAGGTGGAGATCCGAGACAACACCACCGATGTCTTGGAAAACCAGCTCCACGATGTGCAGAGGGAACTCGAAGAAGCAAATGACCACCTGGACATGCACCACTTGGAGATGGAGGCCAATGAAGCCGGAAGCGAGGGAGAAGAGGCTCCCAAGGAGCTAGGACCAGCCCCTAGTGCCAATGGGACTACCTCCATGATGCCTCCTTCACCCGTATCTAGTGTCGCTTCCACCGCTCAGGGTTAAGCAGTCACTTCAACGCTTTTAGGCGGATAGAAACCTATGCGAGCTTAGTTAATGTCAGATTTTGGACTAGGCTTACGGGTACCTTCCCCTGATTGATGTAACCATGTGAACTTTTGAAATCTGTGGGATGTTTGTCACCATGTTATCCTCTTTTCGAACCTAATATTATGATTATGGCATTTTTCCTTCCATATGAGATGATATCTTGTCGTTTGAAACTGTGAGTTGGGATAACAATGGCGGCAATCTCTGTTTTCAGATGGCAGCTAGGCAGCGTCGTGGGCATAACGAGCAGGTTCCCCCGCCACCTCCTCCAGCTCTCACAGTGCAGGAGCTGATGGCCTAGCAGAACGAGATTCTGCGTGTAACACCCACTTTGTAATTGCTAGATAAAACATCAAAAGAGAAACATTTTCTCTTTATGTGAGTTTGATCTTTATTCATCATCATATGAGAACACTATGTCTAAGAACAAATATTGAAAAGATATGCTACTAAATTGTTGCATCATGCTGGATATTTTATTTTTGTGTGCATTGTGTGACAAGAAAAAAGATTAAATATTCAAATGGGAAATTAAATCCTAAAAGAAATGCTAAAATTTGGAAGAAAGAAAGAAATAATAGAAAATATAAGACAAAAATTTATAAATATACAAACTCAACCCTACTGGTATGATTAAAATTTATCTATACTTTGAGTACAAATTCAAAGTCATATTTGGAATTCAAATTGGGAATTGAAAAATAAAATGAAAAAGGAAAACAGAAAATATAAAAAGAAAAAGATAAGAGGAGCTTACCTGGGCCTCAGTAGCGCTTTTCGGCCCACTGGCGCTCACCTCCGCGACGGCCCACTACTGGTCTCCACTGCGCGCGCGCGCCCGGCCAACTGACAGGTAGGGACCCGCTCGCCAGACGCTCACTCGCGCCCGCGTGCGCCGACAGATGGGGTCCACTCGTCTGCCTCTACCGCACGCGCGCTTGGATACCGTCTCACTGGCGTGTGGGACCTTCTTGTCAGCGTTTCCTTCTCCGTCGTAACAACCACGCGCGAGAATCTCGCCGCCGTCGCCGTGAATCGCGGGCGACCTCCTTCCAGCCGAGCCGAGTCCACAGAGGATAAGTAGGCGAACTCCTCTGCCCCTTCCTTCCCTCCTCGACCCACCTCACCTCGTCCCTGCCAGGGAAAACCCCCCGCCACCTCCCTGTTCTTCGCCGCCGCCGCGGTCATCCACCTACTGCTCGAATTGGCCCCCAATCGGGACACCGGGCGGTCGTGCGGGTCGGGGTGAAGCTGTTCGTGCGCTTGGTGAGGCGAATCCGGCAGCAGGGCGAGGTTAATTTCTCACCGGAGTGCGCAACCGGGCGGAACATTCTCCTCCTCGTGGTCGGCTCGCCTGCGCTAACGATACTCGGTAAGAACTACTCGCCCGGACCCGCTTTACTATCCGTAGCATGTATTCCGAGTGAATTTGAGTTTCATGGCCGGAATCTGGAGATTGGCCCCGCCGGCGTGAGGCTTGGCCGCGGTGGCGCCCCGGCGTGGCTCCGTCGGGAGGAAGGAGATGTGGGCGCGACCGTTGGATCGGGCGCGTACGGGAGCGATTAGATCCAGGGGTAGAGTGATCGAGACCGTCGGATCATGGATGGACGAACCCGATTAGATTGGGGATACCCCTTCGCTCGATCGCATAGAGACCGTAGATGCGAGATCCAGCGGTGCAGGGTAGATCTGTGATTCATTAAACCCTGGCCGTTGATCGCCGATCGTGCGGCTCTGGGCGCATACCGGTTCGGGTTATACTAAGTCTAATCCGAGCCGTCCGTGTGTGATCCAACGGCCAGAACGGCCCGATACCCTTTCGCTGTGGCGATTTTGTTAAAGAAACCCTGGAAAACCGAGGAATCAACCCGCCGTCCACAAATCCTGTGCGCTGTGTCTGTATAAATTTATACCGTGACCCCTGGGTTTCTCCAGATTTGAGGCCCAGTCCAGGACTTTATAAAACCAGAGAAAATGATTATTAAATTGATTTTTAATAGGAAAATAATTGCTAGAACTTTATAAATTCATAGAAAATTCATACTAACTCCAAATTAATTCATTCCAGTTCCTAAAATTTTGTAATTTTATCCTCTTTCACTTAGTGCCTCTGTTTTGGCATAAAAACAGTAAGGAAATTTATTTATCACTTAATCCTATTTAAAACACATAAACCCTTTGAAAATGCATAACTTAAAATCTATAACTCAGAAAATTATGATTTCTGTTCCTAGGATTTTATTTTAATATGTAGAATATCTCTGTGCATTTTGTTTATATGTTTGGTGTAATGTTAATTTCTCTATATGCACTGTGCTTGTTTGTATTGTGGCGAGTAGAAGAGCCCGTTGCTGAGGATCCTGGTGAGCAGCAGATTGAAGTAGCTGAGCAGGAGCTCATTGAAGGCAAGTTGTGCCCTTGACCACTTTTTACCCAATAATGCTCTTTAATATCATTCATCCATGCATAGGTTAATTTTGATGGGACCCAATAGGACTCCCTAGATTGTTTATCTCACTACCTTGTTTACCCCTGAATCACTTGGGTAGTTTGCTATTGCTTTATATGGTTTTGGGATAATCATTTATTACCTCTATGTTCCAATTCTTGTTGTTATTCTGTTTATGTTCATGTTGTTATCATTAATGTTAATTGGAACATAGAGCTTAACTTGAGAACCACGTGCCACCACAAGGGTGGAATGGGACGCCCTTGGCTGACTAATGAGGAAAGCTAGTGGAAGACTACCTTACCCGAAAGGGGCAAGGGCAGTAGGGGAGAGGTCAGTGCGGGGAGGTCCCTGGTTGATTTTGCTGCGATGGCTATCAGCCAGGAACCCTTTACTGGATCTTCCCATAAACTGTAGCGGGTTTTCGGAAGCTAGTGGAACTTTGTAAAGGCCTCGTAGTGTTGCCCTGCCGTGCTTCCTAGGTAGAGGTATATGGGATTCATGACCCCTTGGCAGATGGGTAACATGACTTGTGGGTAAAGGGTACAACCTCTGCAGAGTG
Source organism: Zea luxurians (assembly GCA_029449295.1). Taxonomy (NCBI): domain Eukaryota; kingdom Viridiplantae; phylum Streptophyta; class Magnoliopsida; order Poales; family Poaceae; genus Zea; species Zea luxurians. Next base: position 92,332,376 of record JAOPSE010000008.1, on the reverse strand, counting down.
TAAAACTGGTATACTAGCCGAGCTCGCGGTCATGAGCAGCTCAGGACTCTCTGATGTTTAAATTATGGAACTTAAATTCAATTTTGTCATTTGCATTGCATGGGTTTTGTTATTAATTTTGTTCTATTACTTTACTTATGGTTTGGTATTTACTTACACTTAGTAACTGCTAATAAAATTTTGACCAACTACTTAAAAGCAATGCTCAGCTTTAACCCCTGTCTTTGATTAAGCCTTACACATCACATGAACTCACACCTTTGTGAGTTTATGTCCACTGGTTCCCCACAACTTGTTGAGCTATGATCATGTGTGAGCTCACCCTTGCTGTCTCACACCCCCCCCCACAGGAGATGATCAGGTGGTTCAGGAGGAGCTGCCTAACACTGAGGAGTTCGATCTGATCTAGGTGGCGTTTCCCAGTCGACATCTGCGCCGTCGATCCTTAGTTTGTTTTATCTTTATTACTTTATTTTGTAATAAGTCTTCCGCTATGTAATAAATACTCTGATGTTAATGACATTTATCTCTATTCACTCTGTTATTATATATGTTGTCTTCTTGGCGCATGTATGAGATGCACCCGGCTTTGTTCTTTAAAACCGGGTGTTACAGAAGTGGTATCAGAGGAAATGTTGACTGTAGGACGAGACCTAGATAGAAATGGACAAACCCTTACCTACTCATCTCATTCTGATTCATTCTACACTCACCTTACTCTGATTCTTTCTACACTCATCTTGATCTTGTCTCACCTTCTACTGTTCTACTCTGATCATTCTCACCTTTTCTACTCTAAGACAAGATGGATTTCACACCTTGGAATCCTAAGACTATGATCTCTCTAAGAGATAGGGAACCTAAGACAAAATTTAAAACTATTTTCTCTATTTAAAAATGTTGTTTGATTGTGCTGATGCTACATGCCTGATTTGCTTCTTTGATTGATTGAATTATTATAGAAGGACATCTCAGCATGTACCAACATAAGGTATTGAATTAGCTATAGTAGGTGAAATATTAAACTGCTTAGCTAATAAATCCCCCAAAGTAACCTGATTTGTAAATACCTGCCTTGTCTACTGTTTTCTTACCATATGTATCTAACTCAGATGGTCAATACCAGGCGGGGTGGTGGAATTGACTTGCCTCCTAACCAACACACTCGAAGACAACCTCAGCCACAACCTGCGGGGATGAATCCTCCCAATCCTCCACCAGGCGGAGTTGATCCACTGGTTGCTGCTCAGATGGCGATGATGCAGCAAATGGCGGACACCATGGCTGATATGCGAGCCCAGATGCAACAAGAACGCCAGGAGATGCGTCAGGAAAGAGAGGATATACGACAGGAGTTGCGCCAGGAGCGAGATGAGATACGCCAGGAAAGGAGGGCGCAACAACAGCAGCTGCAACAGCAAATGCAACAACAACAGCAACAAGTACCACTGCCTCCACCTCCACCACCACCAGTTCCACCCCGAGACAAGCATAGAGAGTTCATGAGTCATAAGCCACCCACATTTGCAAGCTCACCTGATCCACTGGACGCGGATGATTGGCTGAAAGCAATTGAGAAGATGCTGAATATTGCACAATGCACTGACCGGGAGAAGGTTTTATATGCTTCTGGACGTCTGATTGGTCCTGCTGCTGACTGGTGGGATTCTTATACTGCTGCCCATGATGCTGCGGATACTATTACCTGGGCAGAGTTTAGCACACAATTCAGGAACTATCATATTCCAGCTGGTATGATAAAGATTAAGAAGAAGGAATTTCTGTCGCTGAAGCAAGGGAGTATGTCAGTCAGCGAGTACAGAGACAAGTTTATTCACTTATCCAGATATGCCCCTGAAGAAGTTGCTGAAGACGAGAGGAAGCAGGAGCATTTCATTGAAGGACTTAATGGACCATTGCAGTATGCTCTAGTGGCACACACATTTCCATCATTTCAGAGGCTGCTTGATAAGGCATTGGCTATTGAACACAAGCGTGTTCAACTGGGAGATTTGAAGAGAAAGGCCATATCTCAAGGACAAGGAAGCAGCAGTGTTCGTCCTCGCTACAGTTCACCACAGGGTACACCGACTCGACCCGGAGGACCACGCCCAGTTCCGCAATCACCACTGAGGACTCCACATCCTCGACAGGCTACCCCTACTGGCACACCGACGAAGTTTTCAGGACAGAGTCCGGGCACTCAATGTTACAAGTGTGGGAAGATTGGTCATTACGCAAATGTCTGCCCACAGAGGATTGCTACTACCCCTGTTCGGAATAGGCAGCAAACTCCAGGAACTGGCAAGGGATATTCTATTGCCAAGGTTAATCAAGTCAGCGTGGATGCTACTCCGGATGGAGGGGACCTCGTAATTGGTATGTTTTATGTTAATGCAATTCCTGCAACCATATTATTTGATTCTGGTGCTACACATTCATTCATGTCTGCTCGTTATGCCAACACAAATGAAATACCACTGCTAAATATGAGAAAACCCCTGATAGTAATTACACCTAAAGGGCATGTTGAGGCAAATCAAATGACACGTAGATTGACATTAACTATTATGGGTAGAGAATTTGGAGCTACTGCTATAATATTGGAGTCAAGCAGTATAGATTTAATCCTTGGTATGTCATGGCTAAGAAAGGCAAAGGCCGTTATAGCATGTGGTAGAGGTACCGTAGAACTCACTACTACTAAAGGAGAAAGGTTTCAAGTTAACATTGCAGTAACCTCCTCATCTATGCGTGCAATGTTCTTCATGCCTGAGGAGTTTGTTGGTAATAATATCCGGGTGGTTAGAGATTTTCCGGATGTCTTTCCAGAGGAGTTACCAGGGATGCCACCTGATAGAGAAGTTGAGTTTGTTATTGACCTCTTACCTGGAACCGCCCCTATTTCTAAACGGCCATATAGGATGTCCGTAGAGGAGTTGAAGGAACTTAAGAAGCAGTTAACTGAGTTACAAGAGGCTGGGTACATTCGTCCGAGTTCCTCACCTTGGGGAGCACCGGTCTTGTTTGTACAGAAGAAGGATGGATCGCAACGGATGTGTGTGGATTATAGATCTCTTAATGATGTTACAGTGAAGAACAAGTATCCGTTGCCCCGTATTGAAGATTTGTTTGATCAAATGAGAGGTGCTAGAGTATTTTCGAAGATTGATCTCCGATCCGGTTATCATCAGATGAGGATTAGACCATCGGATATTCCCAAGACGGCTTTCTCGACTAGATATGGATTATATGAGTTCACAGTTATGTCGTTTGGATTGACTAACGCACCAGCCTATTTTATGAACTTAATGAACAAGGTGTTTATGGAGTATTTGGACAGATTCGTCGTGGTATTCATCGACGATATTCTTATTTATTCTCAGAGTGAAAGTGATCATGAGGAACATCTGAGGATGGTGCTACAGAAGCTACGAGATAATCAACTCTATGCCAAGTTCAGCAAGTGCGAGTTTTGGATTGGCGAAGTGCCATTTCTTGGTCATATTATTTCTAATGGAGGAATAGCAGTGGATCCTGCTAAAGTTAAGGAGATAATGGAGTGGAGAGTACCCACTACAGTTACTGAGATTCGAAGTTTCTTAGGACTTGCTAGATATTATCGGAGGTTTATCGAAGGATTTTCTAAGATTGCTAAACCTATGACTTCACTTTTGGAGAAAGGAAAAGAATTTAAGTGGGACGAGAAGTGTCAAGACAGCTTTGATCTATTAAAGAAGAGGTTGATGTCGCCACCAGTATTGGTTATGCCGGACTTACAGAAGGGATTTGACATCTATTGCGATGCATGTGGCCAAGGCTTAGGATGTGTACTCATGCAGGAAGGACATGTGATTGCTTATGCTTCTCGTCAGTTGCGGAGACATGAATTGAACTACCCCACTCATGACTTGGAATTGGCAGCCGTTGTGCATGCACTTAAGATTTGGAGACATTATATCATGGGGACCAAGTGCCAAGTATATACGGATCATAAGAGTTTGAAGTATATATTCACTCAGAAGGATCTCAACCTTAGGCAACGCCGTTGGTTGGAGCTTATTAAGGATTATGATTTGGAGATTCACTATCACCCGGGCAAGGCAAACTTGGTTGCAGATGCCTTGAGTCGCAAGGAGCATGTTCATTCAGCTGTTGCTGCCCAGCTACCCGATGAGATTATTGAGGATTTCAGGAGACTTAACCTGGGGATAGTTGCTCATACTGAAGGAGTTACAATTGATGTGGAACCTACTTTGGAGCAAGAGATCCGCAAGGGACAAATTGGTGATGATAAGATAAAAGAGATTAAGGATCTGATTACTGAAGGTCGAGTTCCGGAATTCACGGAAGATGAGCAGGGCACTGTATGGTTCAAGGACAGGATATGTGTTCCTGATATTAAAAGCCTTCGAGAGACTATATTGAAGGAGGCCCATGACTCGGATTATTCTATTCATCCTGGAAGTACCAAGATGTATCAGGATTTGAAACAGAAATATTGGTGGTATGGATTGAAAAGAGATGTAGCCGCACATGTGGCAATGTGCGATGTATGTCAAAGAGTTAAGGCTGAACATCAGAGGCCAGCTGGACTATTGCATCCACTGAAGATACCCGAGTGGAAATGGGAAGAGATTGGTATGGATTTCATTACTGGATTGCCTCGCACCCAGAAAGGATATGATGCTATATGGGTGATTGTGGATAGATTGACTAAAGTGGCTCACTTTATTCCTGTGAAGACTACTTATAAAGGTTCTCAGCTAGCAGAGTTATACATGGCTCGGATTGTGTGTTTGCATGGAGTACCAAAGAAGATCGTGTCTGATCGAGGTTCGCAGTTTACCTCAAGATTTTGGAGAAGCTTTCATGAGAACATGAGCACAAAGTTGAATTTCAGTACAGCTTATCACCCTCAGACGGATGGACAGACTGAAAGGACAAACCAAGTTTTGGAAGATATGTTGAGAGCTTGTGCCCTTCAGCATGGAGGAAGTTGGGATAAGAGTCTGCCTTATGCTGAATTCTCATATAATAATAGTTATCAGGCCAGTCTGAAGATGTCACCTTTTGAAGCTTTATATGGGAGGAAGTGCAGGACTCCTCTATATTGGGATCAGACTGGAGAGAGACAGTTCTTTGGGCCTGAATTGATTCAAGAAGCAGAAGAACAAGTTCGTATAATTCGAGAGAATTTAAGGGTGGCTCAAACCAGGCAAAAGAGTTATGCTGATAATAGAAGGAGACCACTGGAATTTGAAGAAGGAGATTATGTGTATCTCAAGGTGTCACCACTGCGTGGAATGAGGAGATTTAAAGTTAAGGGCAAATTGTCCCCTCGCTATATTGGACCATTCTTGATCTTTAGAAGAGTTGGGGAGATGGCATACCAACTTGAGTTACCTGCTAGTCTATCAGATGTGCATAATGTGTTCCACGTGTCTCAACTTAAGAAGTGTCTCCGTGTTCCCGATGAACAGTTACCCATGGAAGAGCTCAGTGTTCAAGGTGATTTGACTTACACGGAGTACCCGATCAAGATTTTGGATACATTGACTCGAGTTACAAGAAATAAGGTGATAAAGATGTGTAAAGTACAATGGAGTCACCACAGTGAAGATGAAGCAACTTGGGAAAGAGAAGAAGAGCTTCGCATAGATTTTCCCCACCTTTTCTCTAGTTCTTCTTAAATCTCGAGGACGAGATTATTTTTAAGGGGGGTAGGATTTGTAACACCCACTTTGTAATTGCTAGATAAAACATCAAAAGAGAAACATTTTCTCTTTATGTGAGTTTGATCTTTATTCATCATCATATGAGAACACTATGTCTAAGAACAAATATTGAAAAGATATGCTACTAAATTGTTGCATCATGCTGGATATTTTATTTTTGTGTGCATTGTGTGACAAGAAAAAAGATTAAATATTCAAATGGGAAATTAAATCCTAAAAGAAATGCTAAAATTTGGAAGAAAGAAAGAAATAATAGAAAATATAAGACAAAAATTTATAAATATACAAACTCAACCCTACTGGTATGATTAAAATTTATCTATACTTTGAGTACAAATTCAAAGTCATATTTGGAATTCAAATTGGGAATTGAAAAATAAAATGAAAAAGGAAAACAGAAAATATAAAAAGAAAAAGATAAGAGGAGCTTACCTGGGCCTCAGTAGCGCTTTTCGGCCCACTGGCGCTCACCTCCGCGACGGCCCACTACTGGTCTCCACTGCGCGCGCGCCCGGCCAACTGACAGGTGGGACCCGCTCGCCAGACGCTCACTCGCGCCCGCGTGCGCCGACAGATGGGGTCCACTCGTCTGCCTCTACCGCACGCGCGCTTGGATACCGTCTCACTGGCGTGTGGGACCTTCTTGTCAGCGTTTCCTTCTCCGTCGTAACAACCACGCGCGAGAATCTCGCCGCCGTCGCCGTGAATCGCGGGCGACCTCCTTCCAGCCGAGCCGAGTCCACAGAGGATAAGTAGGCGAACTCCTCTGCCCCTTCCTTCCCTCCTCGACCCACCTCACCTCGTCCCTGCCAGGGAAAACCCCCCGCCACCTCCCTGTTCTTCGCCGCCGCCGCGGTCATCCACCTACTGCTCGAATTGGCCCCCAATCGGGACACCGGGCGGTCGTGCGGGTCGGGGTGAAGCTGTTCGTGCGCTTGGTGAGGCGAATCCGGCAGCAGGGCGAGGTTAATTTCTCACCGGAGTGCGCAACCGGGCGGAACATTCTCCTCCTCGTGGTCGGCTCGCCTGCGCTAACGATACTCGGTAAGAACTACTCGCCCGGACCCGCTTTACTATCCGTAGCATGTATTCCGAGTGAATTTGAGTTTCATGGCCGGAATCTGGAGATTGGCCCCGCCGGCGTGAGGCTTGGCCGCGGTGGCGCCCCGGCGTGGCTCCGTCGGGAGGAAGGAGATGTGGGCGCGACCGTTGGATCGGGCGCGTACGGGAGCGATTAGATCCAGGGGTAGAGTGATCGAGACCGTCGGATCATGGATGGACGAACCCGATTAGATTGGGGATACCCCTTCGCTCGATCGCATAGAGACCGTAGATGCGAGATCCAGCGGTGCAGGGTAGATCTGTGATTCATTAAACCCTGGCCGTTGATCGCCGATCGTGCGGCTCTGGGCGCATACCGGTTCGGGTTATACTAAGTCTAATCCGAGCCGTCCGTGTGTGATCCAACGGCCAGAACGGCCCGATACCCTTTCGCTGTGGCGATTTTGTTAAAGAAACCCTGGAAAACCGAGGAATCAACCCGCCGTCCACAAATCCTGTGCGCTGTGTCTGTATAAATTTATACCGTGACCCCTGGGTTTCTCCAGATTTGAGGCCCAGTCCAGGACTTTATAAAACCAGAGAAAATGATTATTAAATTGATTTTTAATAGGAAAATAATTGCTAGAACTTTATAAATTCATAGAAAATTCATACTAACTCCAAATTAATTCATTCCAGTTCCTAAAATTTTGTAATTTTATCCTCTTTCACTTAGTGCCTCTGTTTTGGCATAAAAACAGTAAGGAAATTTATTTATCACTTAATCCTATTTAAAACACATAAACCCTTTGAAAATGCATAACTTAAAATCTATAACTCAGAAAATTATGATTTCTGTTCCTAGGATTTTATTTTAATATGTAGAATATCTCTGTGCATTTTGTTTATATGTTTGGTGTAATGTTAATTTCTCTATATGCACTGTGCTTGTTTGTATTGTGGCGAGTAGAAGAGCCCGTTGCTGAGGATCCTGGTGAGCAGCAGATTGAAGTAGCTGAGCAGGAGCTCATTGAAGGCAAGTTGTGCCCTTGACCACTTTTTACCCAATAATGCTCTTTAATATCATTCATCCATGCATAGGTTAATTTTGATGGGACCCAATAGGACTCCCTAGATTGTTTATCTCACTACCTTGTTTACCCCTGAATCACTTGGGTAGTTTGCTATTGCTTTATATGGTTTTGGGATAATCATTTATTACCTCTATGTTCCAATTCTTGTTGTTATTCTGTTTATGTTCATGTTGTTATCATTAATGTTAATTGGAACATAGAGCTTAACTTGAGAACCACGTGCCACCACAAGGGTGGAATGGGACGCCCTTGACTGACTAATTAGGAAAGCTAGTGGAAGACTACCTTACCCGAAAGGGGCAAGGGCAGTAGGGGAGAGGTCAGTGCGGGGAGGTCCCTGGTTGATTTTGCTGCGATGGCTATCAGCCAGGAACCCTTTACTGGATCTTCCCATAAACTGTAGCGGGTTTTCGGAAGCTAGTGGAACTTTGTAAAGGCCTCGTAGTGTTGCCCTGCCGTGCTTCCTAGGTAGAGGTATATGGGATTCATGACCCCTTGGCAGATGGGTAACATGACTTGTGGGTAAAGGGTACAACCTCTGCAGAGTGTAAAACTGGTATACTAGCCGAGCTCGCGGTCATGAGCAGCTCAGGACTCTCTGATGTTTAAATTATGGAACTTAAATTCAATTTTGTCATTTGCATTGCATGGGTTTTGTTATTAATTTTGTTCTATTACTTTACTTATGGTTTGGTATTTACTTACACTTAGTAACTGCTAATAAAATTTTGACCAACTACTTAAAAGCAATGCTCAGCTTTAACCCCTGTCTTTGATTAAGCCTTACACATCACATGAACTCACACCTTTGTGAGTTTATGTCCACTGGTTCCCCACAACTTGTTGAGCTATGATCATGTGTGAGCTCACCCTTGCTGTCTCACACCCCCCCCCCACAGGAGATGATCAGGTGGTTCAGGAGGAGCTGCCTAACACTGAGGAGTTCGATCTGATCTAGGTGGCGTTTCCCAGTCGACATCTGCGCCGTCGATCCTTAGTTTGTTTTATCTTTATTACTTTATTTTGTAATAAGTCTTCCGCTATGTAATAAATACTCTGATGTTAATGACATTTATCTCTATTCACTCTGTTATTATATATGTTGTCTTCTTGGCGCATGTATGAGATGCACCCGGCTTTGTTCTTTAAAACCGGGTGTTACACTGCGATAGCTCTTGCAGCGCCAGCCCCACCCTCAGCAGCATGGTGGAGGCCAGCATCAGCGACCTTCGGCAGCGGCAACCTACCAGGAGTTTCTGAGTATGCAGCCGCCCTTGTTCACCAAGGCAGAGGATCCGTTGGACGCCGACGTGTGGCTCCGCGTCATTGAGTCCAAGTTTCCCCTCCTCACGGGAGACTGCCCTGATGCCACCTAGACTCGCTTCGCCGCACAGCAGCTTCGCGGCTCTGCTCAGACTTGGTGGGACCACTTCCGTGCTATGCTCCCCGCTGATCGTGAAGTGTCTTGGGAGGAATTCAAGACTGCTTTCAGAGGACACCACATCCCAGCTGGCATTCTTGATCGCAAGCTGAATGAGTTTCTGGCGCTTAATCAAGGAACCCGCACGGTACTGCAGTATGTGCAAGCCTTCAACGACCTGTGCCAGTATGCAGGGTACCATGCTGATTCTGATGAGAAGAAGAGAGACCGCTTCCGCAGGGGTCTTAACACCAAGCTGCGGGAACGACTCAACACTGTTCGAGCTGATAGCTTCAATGAGTTGGTCAACCTGGCCATCTCCCAGGAGGATTGCATTGTAGCTCACCGGGCAGAGAAGAAGAGAAAGGCACCGATGGCAGCACCATCCGCCCAGGCACAGAGGTTCCGGATTGTTTCTCACAATCAGAGCAGGGGTTTCCAGCAGTAGGCAGGCAGATGGTGATCAGGCCACCTCAGCAGCAGCAGCCGGCACCCAATCGCTTTCTAGCTCCCGCTCCAAGGAACAATCAGCCTCCGCAGCAGCAGCAGTTCCACCAGGGCAATGGAAACAAGTGTTTCACTTGTGGCAATGTGGGCCACTATGCCAAGAATTGTCCTAGGAACCAGCAGAGGCAGATGCCAGCACCAAATCAAGACAAGGGAAGAAAGCAGAAGGTACAAGTCAGGCAAGGGAAGCTCAACTTCACTACTCTGGAGGAAGTACCTGAGGGAGCTCCTATCATGACTGGTATCTTTTTAGTTTATAATCAACCTGTTTTAATTCTGTTTGATTCTGGTGCATCTCATAGTTTCATTAGCCAGAAGTTCAGTGCTAAATGTGAACTGCCATTCTCCCACTCAAGAAGGTCATTCATGATAGTCACACCTGGGGGTAAAATTTCAACTAATCAATTAAACCAAAGTGTGCCTATTCAACTAGGAAGCCACATTGTCAAAACCACTCTTCTTGTGTTGGGTTTGGAAAATGTGGACATTATTCTAGGAGCTAATTGGATGACCTTGCACCAAGTTGTGCTTGATGTAGCCAGTCGTACCGTGGAAATCAATTCTCCGTTCCGTGGGAACTTCACCTTAATTCTGCCCAGTCAAGGTTCTACTCAGTCATGTGCTTTCTCCATGACGGAGTTACCTCTGAAGAAGATCCCAGTGGTCTGTGAGTATGCAGATGTCTTTCCTGATGAATTGCCAGGAATGCCGCCTGACCGGGATATTGAATTTGCCATTGAGTTGCAACCGGCAACGGCCCCAATTTCCAAAAGGCCTTACCGAATGCCACCAGCTGAGTTGGCAGAATTGAAGAAGCAATTGCAGGAGTTGCTGGACAAGGGATTTATTCACCCAAGTACTTCGCCTTAGGGATGTCCAGCACTGTTTGTTAAGAAGACGGATGAAAGCTTGAGGCTGTGTATAGATTACCGCCCTCTTAATGCGGTAACTATCAAGAACAAGTATCCTTTGCCTCGTATTGATGTTCTTTTTGACCAGTTGGTCAGGGCCAAGGTGTTTTCCAAAATCGACCTTCGCTCTGGCTACCATCAGATCAAGATACGAGCAAGTGATATTCCGAAGACGGCATTCTCAACCAGATATGGGCTATATGAATTTATGGTGATGTCATTCGGGCTGACAAATGCGCCAGCATATTTCATGTATCTGATGAATTCTGTTTTCATGCCTGAATTGGATAAATTCGTAGTGGTGTTCATCGATGATATTTTGGTGTACTCGAAGAACGAAGAAGAACATGCCGGGCATTTGCATGTAGTGCTTCAACGTCTGCGAGAGCACCACCTTTATGCCAAGTTGTCCAAGTGTGATTTTTGGCTAAAGGAAATCAAGTTCTTGGGTCACACTATCTCTCAGGCAGGAATAGCTGTTGATCTTGATAAGGTGCAAGAGGTGATGAACTAGAAGCCACCAACGACTCTCCGTCAGATTCGGAGTTTTCTGGGATTGGCTGGTTATTACCGAAGATTTTTCCGGATTTCTCTCGAATTGCGAAGCCTATAACTGAGTTGCTGAAGAAAGAAGCCAAGTTTGTGTGGAGTCAGAAGTGCGAAGATGCCTTCCATGCATTAAGGCAGCATCTGACCACAGCACCAGTGTTAGCGCAACCCGACAACAGCAAGCCTTTTGATGTATATTGTGATGCCTCTGGCACTGGACTAGGTTGTGTCTTGATGCAAGACAACGGAGTCATTGCTTATGCCTCAAGAGCACTCAGGCCTCATGAGCAGAATTACCCCACTCATGACCTCGAGTTGGTAGCAGTGGTTCATGCATTAAAAACGTGGAGGCACTATTTGATGGGAACCCACTGCAACATCTTCACTGATCATAAGAGCCTTAAGTACATCTTTACTCAGGCTGATCTCAACATGAGGCAGAGAAGATGGCTAGAGCTGATCAAGGATTATGACCAGGAGGTACATTATCACCCAGGAAAAGCCAATGTGGTAGCAGATGCCTTGAGTCGGAAGTTGCAATGCAATTGTGTTCTGATGGATTCTCGCATTAACACCTTATGTGATGAGTTGAGCAAGATGCAAATTGAAGTGATTCCTTCTGGTGCTCTGTCTCACATCTCTGTCGAGCCAGCTTTGCAAGACCAGATCATCATGGCCCAGCTCAGTGACAAGGGAGTACAGATTATCGAGGAGAACCTCCATCAGAAGGTTGAGAAGTATAATTGTTTCCGCCGAGATGAAAAGGGTGTGTTGTGGTTTAGAAGTAGATTGGTGATTCCTAATAACCCGGACCTCAAGAGGAAAATCTTGGATGAGGCTCATCTCTCCAAATTCTCTATGCATCCGGGAAGCACCAAAATGTACCATGATCTGAAGCCTTTGTATTGGTGGACCAGAATGAAGAGGGAGATAGCCCAGTATGTATCGGAATGTGACAACTGTCAGAGGGTAAAGGCAAGCCACTTGAAATCAGTTGGAGCTTTGCAACACCTATCTATACCTTCATGGAAATGGGATGACATCAGTATGGATTTCATCGTGGGTCTGCCCAGTACCTCTCATCATCATGATTCGATTTGGGTAATTGTGGACCGACTGACGAAAGTGGCACATTTTCTTCCTGTGCACACCACTGATAAGGCTCAAAAGTATGCAGAGTTGTACATTGACCGGATCGTGTGTTTGCACAGATTACCTCGGACCATTGTTTCTGACCGTGGAGCCCAATTTGTTGCCAGATTTTGGGAACAACTGCAGGAGTCTTTGGGAACCAAGCTAATCAGAAGTTCAGCTTACCACCCACAGACTGATGGTCAGACGGAAAGGGTAAACCAAATCCTGGAGGATATGCTGAGAGCTTGTGCAATCGATTGTGGCAAGAACTGGGATAAGCACCTCTCCTTGGCAGAGTTTGCTTATAACAACAGTTATCAATCCAGCCTAAAGATGGCACCCTTCGAAGCTCTCTATGGAAGAAGGTGCAGGACACCACTCAATTGGTCTCAACCTGGAGAGAGAGGAGTTTTTGGACCTGACTTAGTGACTGAAGCCGAAAGGAAGGTCAAACTAATCAGGAAGAATCTAGAAGCTGCTCAGGCCAGGCAGAAGAGTTACCATGATAAAAGAAGAAAACCTCTCCAATTCATGGTGGGAGATTTTGTGTACCTCAAGGTATCACCCACCAAGGGAGTGCAGAGGTTTGGAATTAAAGGCAAGCTAGCCCCTCGTTACATTGGACCTTATGAGATCATCGAAGCATGCGGACCCGTGGCATATAAGCTGAAGTTGCCTTCAAAAATGTCTGCCATTCACAGTGTGTTCCATGTATCTCAGCTGAAGAAGTGTGTTCGATTGCCGACCGAGATCATAGCAGAACCAGAATTGGAGATAGAAGCAGATCTATCGTACCAGGAGTACCCTTCCAAGATTCTGGATTGCAAGGAAAGATCAACTCGGGCTAAATCGATCAAGATGTACAAGGTCCAGTGGAGTAATCACTCAGAGGAAGAAGCTACTTGGGAGACTGAGGAATTCTTGAGATCCAACTTCCCCAATTACCTACCTAAGAATGCTGGTACGTAATCACACCCAACCCCTCCTCCTGCCCTTCGAATCTAAAATTCAGAAATGTGTTCTTAATCAGAATGAAGTAACCATAAAACGAGATTGAAAAAAGGACTTCCTTCTAAAGTTGCAAAGAGGATGACATTCGAAGAGCAAATTGCCCTAATAATAAGAGCACCCACTTCCTATAAGTCTCACCCTTCGCTTCACCCCGGGAGGACTCTGACCCGAATCTCGGGACGAGATTCCTTTAAGGGGGGAAGGCTGTGACACCCCAGTGTCACCCAGAGTTTCTCTCAAAGTACTAACCCATGAACCATCATCTTATGTGAACCAAAGTTAAGTATGAACATCAAATTGACTTAAGAATAAAGGATCCCCAAGCCTATACATAAAAGTATCATGTTCAAAACAAATGGGTTTTTCAAAAGGGCAAAATGTGCAACCCCAACAAAAACCCTAATTGAGCCCTATGAGCAAGATTCAAAAGAATGGGGAAAAGGGTATGAAATATTTAAAATCATGGCTTGGGCCAATTATAAATATTGAAATACATTTAATAAGCAACAATAAAGATTGAGGAAGCTTGGCCAAAATAATTCAAATAAAACCCCAAGCAAGCTTCTCATGTGGGAGTTCATTAGGAAATTCTGAATTTCAAAATTCTGAAATTCAGACCTTGAGCCAAAGATCAGGCGTGTTCACCTTGATCCCTAACTCAAATCCCAATGGCCCCAATAACAAAAACGTGCCTAACTAACCCCTCTGTCGCATGCCAGAAGATGGCATTGGGACGCGTGCCTCGGACATGTCAAACCAGAGATCTTCTCCCTGTGTGCGGCAGTGAGACAAACCAGATTTCTTCCCTCTTTATCTCCTAATCCAGTCAACCAAACCTGCTAGCCTCCACACATAAACGATAAAGGGACCTGAGAGGAAGAGATCTCTCAACGGGATTATGGCCAAAATCTCAAAGATTTGGAGCCAATCCGCGCTTGAACTCGACCTCTCTCTGCGCTGCCTCGTGCTCGACGCTGTGCCAGGTGCCAGAGCGTGCACTGGCGTTCGCCGCGCACGCCCCGAGCGCTTGTCAGAGCCCCGCCCTCGACCGTGCTCGCCCGTGCCTATAAAGCCTTCCCAGGCGCGCCTCACTTCACCCCGCGCTCACCATCACCGGCCAGACGCCCTTCCTTAGCTCCGGTGAGCTCTTTTCCGCCCGCCTTTGCCGCCAGAGCTTCGGCCACCGTGGCCAGCCCACTCCAGTCGCCCCCAAGTCACGCCAGTGCTTCGGTTAGCTCCACCATAGGCCCGTGAAGCTCTCCAAACCCTCGGACCCGGTAGAACTTCACCGGAAGCCGGAGATCACCCTCACCGGACTTCGGTCTTCCGCCGCCGCACGTGGACCAAGCTAACCAGTGAGTCTTCGTCCAATTCCTTGCACCCACATCTTCCCTGGCATCCCGTGAAGCTCTCTGACCCGTTCAATTGAACTATCGCGTCGTGAGTAGGCCGGACTCCTCGCCGCCGACAAGCATCCCCGCCTGCGCACGCGGACCGGCCGACTTCGACCATCCCCGACGGCGACCTGCACATCGCCGTGATCCCCGAGACCTCCTCTACGTCCTCGACCCCTTCACTAGAGCTATCTCGCCGCCGGTAAGCCCCTCCGCCCTTTATTCCGCCGCGGGTACTGTTTAGGTGGAGAGAAGGACTTCGAGTTGGGATTAGAAGAACCCAGGGGGTTTTCTGTAATGTCAGTGACCCATTTGAATCGTAGCCCAGGGACGAATCCGTGAGGAAAACTTGAAATACCCGCCAGGGACCCCTTTGCAAGTAGTTTTCCATTTAATCAATTCTGTCAATCTTTTTAAAATAACTAGAGAACTTAGAAAATCCATAACTTGATGAATTCTTAATCAAAAGTTGTCAAACTAATTTTGCTAGATCCTAAATAGTATGAACTATCATTTAAAAATAATGAACCCTATGCTTTCTGTTCTAGTTTTTAAAGTTTAAAATTAAAAACAGAAACTGACCAAACCTTGTTTAATTAAGGAAAATTAGTTTTGCTTTTAGCCTGAACCTAAGAAAATTTGTAGGTATTCAAACCTCATTTAAGCACTGTATAAAAATAGTAGGAACCCCAGTATGGAAAATATAGTGTAGACATCCATTTAAAGCTATTTTGCCCAAAACTTAGGAAAAATCAGAAATGCATTAGAAATTAATGAACAGTGAGTAAAATTATTTTTCCAAGTTTGCCTAAGTAACAGAGAACCTAGGAAAAATAAAGGGACCTTTAGTCCAGATCAGTTCTAAATTAAAATGTTTTATCTAGCATCATTCCAGCTAGAAATCAATTATTAGAATTATAAAACCAAACCCAAAATTGACAATAAAAATCCAGTGGACCTATAACCACCAGAACCCCACTACAAAAATAACGAACACCCCAACCCATCACTTTAAGTAGGGTAAATAAATATGATATGATATTGAGTCATTTTCCAAGTAAATCATGAATAACCCATAATAATGCAACATTGGGCAACCAAAATTTTGCTAAATCGATAATGAAATAAGCCACCAGAGAAAAATGCAAATCCATTAAAAGGATGCAAAATAATACATATTGCTAATATTTTATAAGAAAGGCCATTTAATCCAATTAATGCATACCACCCCTTCCCTTAAGCAAAAAGATGCCAAATTTCAGAATGATTGCTCTTGCACAAAATAGAAGCTAAGAAAAATCAGAAATCTGTTGTTTGATATTTTTCAAATATAGTGGTAGTCGAAAGCACCCCTTTGGCTAGAAACTTGAGAAAACCCTAGTAAAATAACTACTAGGTATTAATGACTAGAAATTTGTGTCCAGTCATGTTATAGCATCTAAAAGCCAACAAAAATAAGTTTTAGAGAATTACCTACTGTTAAATAATAGTTGTAGTTCAAAACACCCCTTCTGCCCTAAAACTTGGTAATTTTGTCCAGAGGAAACTATTCACTTTTTGAATCCCAAATTTTGAGACAGAGATTTATACACCAGTAGTAAGCCCCTGTAATTTTTGCAGAATTTTTGGAATTTTATTAAAGCAACTTGTAGTTCAAACCCACTCCAAAAACTTAAAAAGAAATAAAGAAAAGGAAAGAAGAAACAAACCTCACTCCAATAAGCCCAACTTGAATTCTTGTCAAAATCTCACTAAGGCTTAAAAGGAATTCAGTGGAACCCTAAAAATAAACCTACCACTTACCTTAGCTAAGTTTGATCCAATTTACCAAGTATACCACTCAAGGTCTCACATGAGTCTAGTAGAGCATAAAGTTGAAAATACTAAAGCACATATCATATCATGCATATATCTTACGCATTACATTAATTAGATTGTAATCTCGCCGATGGAGAGTACGTGCTCATCCCCGAGCAAGGATCTGTCCAAGAGGAGGACCAGGAGCAAGCTTCCGAGGCTACTATCGAGGATCTCCCTGCAGCCCCAGCTATTGAAGGCAAGCCCCGGTTTTATGCATAACCGTTTATATATGCTACTTTACTACACTTAATGTTTGTAGGTTTGTAATGTGCTCTTAAGTGTAGGAGTTGCTTGAAACCTCTAGATGCATGAACTTAGGATTCCTTTTTGAGATGAATACTAGTATGCTAGGTCGAGTAGCTGCTTGCTGATTAGGATCTCGGTAGAAGTCGAGTGATTTTTCTAGCACTCGCGCGAGGTCAAGAATTGATTGTATTTATCTTGACAACGGGATCTATGTTAGTCTATGGACTTGGATCCAGGGAGGATGCCTTGTCCATGAGATGGGAAAAAGGAATTAAAGATTAATGTGTGGATACCTGAGTCAAGCTTTTGAACGTACTAAGCACATGTCGGGAAATATGGTAACCGATAAACCTAGTACCTGAGTGAAGCTGGGCGCGGACTTTATCCCTCATGCGACCTAAGACTGGATCTCCCATGCTAGCTATGGTGGGTACAAGTGCGGTCACTGCACGGCGGCAGCCGGGGTTAGTGGAGCATTGTATGCTAAGGCGGTGAGGCCTGGCCGCAAACGGGGGATCGATGGGGACGGTTGACATGTGTGGGGACGAAGTGCCCTTACATGTCGTGTGTTTAGGTTTACCTTGCAAGGTTAAAACTCGATTCGAATCGTCTGCTTCTCGCAGCTAATGAGACTGCTTGACCCCTTGTACTTCATCGAGTAAGAAGTGAAATGAGGTTATATGAGATAATTTGTTGATTGAACTATATGTTTGTTACCATGTATGCTTAGAAGGAGCAAACCTAGCTAAATTAATGATGATGGAAGTTGAAAAGTTAAAAATGGATTTTAGAAACATCTAGTGCTTTTGGCAAACCAAACCCCTCAGCCAAACAGCTGCATAGTCTAGAGGTAGAGGAGTAGATTCCTCACACCGGGTAAGTCTAGCTGAGTATTAGTATACTCAACCTTGCTTGTGGCATAATTTTTGCAGGTACCATTTAGGAAATGGTTGATGGTGTGACTTGGCCTACCACCCTGCCACCGGGTTGGACGGTCGAGTGGGATGCTGCTCCGGCAGGAGAGGAGCACGAGGAGTAGTGGGCTAGGCCTTGCCCAATTCCTCGATACCGACAACATCGATTATCCGCTGCATTTTATTTCATGAACTCTTATTTGCTACTCGAAAAACTCCGATCTATGTAATAACTTAGTACTTAATTCGAGGTTTCCTGTTTTATTGTAATTCTTCTATGACTCGCCTTCGAGTGAGATTGTTGAATTTGATCCTGGTTAAGTGGCTCTATCAGACTAGATCTGAGGGACTGACGGGTTATTCCGATTGAAGTGTGTTACGGCCCCTGAGGCGTGACTTAGGCACTTGAGCCAGAATAATTCGGGTGGTTCCGCCACAGTTGTTACTCCCTTGCTTATGTCACCCAGAATCTGATCGACGGGGTGATTTCTTTAGATCATCGCTCGGACTTGAGTTGGAGGGGCCAGTGGTGCTTCTTCCTCCATAACTTGTTCTTCTTGTGCTCCCCTTGATCATGCGCTTCTTCTTGAGGAACCTGTCCATCATCTTGAGTTGGGGGATGCACCATTGTTGAGGAAGATGGCTGATCTTGCTCTTGTTGTTCCTGTGGTCGCACATCACCTATCGCCATCGTGCGTATGCGGCCGTTGGAACATCATCTTCATCTACATCATCAAGATCAACTTGCTCTCTTAGAGAGCCATTAGTCTCATCAAATACAACATCGCTAGAGACTTCAACCAAACCCGATGATTTGTTGAAGACTCTATACGCCCTTGTATTTGAGTCATACCCTAGTAAAAACCCTTCTACTGCCTTGGGAGCAAATTTAGAATTTCTACCTTTCTTCACTAGAATGTAACATTTGCTCCCAAATACACGAAAGTATGAGACGTTGGGTTTGTTACCGGTAAGAAGTTCGTAGGAGGCCTTCTTGAGGAGGTGATGTAGGTAGAGCCGGTTTATGGCGTGGCAAGCTGTGTTCACAGCTTCCGACCAAAACTGCTCGGGCGTCTTGAATTCTCCAAGCATTGTTCTCGCCATGTTGATAAGCGTCCTGTTCTTCCTCTCTACCACACCATTTTGCTGTGGTGTGTAGGGAGTGGAGAACTCATGCTTGACGCCTTCTTCCTCAAGGTACTCCTCCACTTGCAGATTCTTGAACTCGGACCCGTTGTCACTTCTTATCTTTTTCACCTTGAGCTCAAATTCATTTTGAGCCCGCCTTAGAAAACGCTTGAGGGTCCCTTGGGTTTCTGATTTATCCTGCAAAAAGAATACCCAAGTGAAGCGGGAAAAATCATCAACAATAACAAGACCATACTTACTTCCCCCGATGCTAAGGTAGGCGACGGGTCCGAAGAGGTCCATGTGAAGAAGCTCTAGTGGTCTTGATGTTGTCATCACATTCTTGTTGTGATGAGTGCTTCCCACCTGTTTCCCTGCCTAACAAGCTGCACAAGGTCTATCTTTTTCGAAACATACATTGGTTAGTCCTAACACATGTTCTCCCTTTAGAAGTTTATGAAGGTTCTTCATCCCAACATGTGATAGACGGCGATGCCACAGCTAGCCCATACTAGTCTTAGCTATTAAGCATGCATCTAGATTGGCCTCCTCTTTCGAAAAATCAACTAAATAGAGTTTGCCGTCTAATACACCCTTAAATGCTAATGAACCATCACTCCTTCTAAAAACAGAAACATCAACATTTGTAAATAGACAATTATAACCCATGTTACATAATTGACTCACAGACAATAAGTGGTACCCGAGCGATTCAACCAAGAACACATTGAATATAGAATGCTCGGATGAAATGGCTATCTTTCCCAATCCTTTAACCTTGCCTTGGTTCCCATCTCCAAAGATGATCGAATCCTGGGAATCCTTGTTCTTGACGTAGGAGGTGAACATCTTCTTCTCCCCCATCATGTGGTTTGTGTATCCGCTGTCGATAATCCATCTTGAGCCCCCGGATGCATAAACCTGCAAGGCAATTTACACTTGGGTTTTAGGTACCCAACTCTTGTTGGGTCCTACAAGGTTAGTCACAATAACTTTTGGAACCCAAATGCAAGTTTTGTCTCCCTTGCATTTGGATCCCAACTTTCTAGCAACTACTTTTTCATTCTTACATAACAGAGCAAATGAAGTATTGCAAGCATGGTAAATGGTAGAAGGTTCATTGCATATTCTCCTAGGCACATGTGGTACAACATTACTTCTCCTAATCCTACTTCTACCATGCATAAAAGTAGAGCTAGAGGCAAACATAGCATGTGAATCAAAAGCATTATGATCATAACTCCTATGAGCATTCCTAGAGTATTTTCTATCATAAATGTAGGCATGACACTTTTGAGAACTACTAGCCATAGGAGCCTTCCCTTTCTCCTTGTTGAGAATGGGAACCTTTTGGCTTGTTAAGTTCTTGGTTTCCTTTTGAAAACCAAGTCCATCCTTAATAGAGGGGTGTCTACCAATTGTGTAGGCATCCCTAGCAAATTTTAACTTATCAAAATCATTTTTGCAAGTCTTAAGTTGAGCATTAAGACTTGCCGCTTCATCATTCAATTTTGTAATAGCAATAAGATGTTCATTACAAGCATTAACATCAAAGTCCTTACATCAATTACAAATACTAACATTCTCT
Source organism: Zea luxurians (assembly GCA_029449295.1). Classification (NCBI taxonomy): domain Eukaryota; kingdom Viridiplantae; phylum Streptophyta; class Magnoliopsida; order Poales; family Poaceae; genus Zea; species Zea luxurians. The sequence goes on along the minus strand of JAOPSE010000008.1, from coordinate 92,311,841 downwards.
ACACATGAACTAGATTTATTAGCTTCCTCTAGCTTAGCATTTAAATCATCATTCAAAATCTTTAAACTAGAGATAGATTCATGACAAACAGACAATTCAGAGGATAACATTTCATTTCTCTTAATTTCTAGAGCAAGGGATTTTTGAACACTAACAAATTTATCATGCTCTTCATACAAAATATCCTCTTGCTTTTCTAAAAGTCTATCCTTTTCATTTAAAGGATCAATTAATTCATTAATCTTTTATACTTTAGCTCTATCTAATCCTTTAAATAGACTAGAGTAATCTACTTCATCATCAAAGGAATCCTCATCACTAGAAGTAGAGTACTTAGGGGAATCTCGAACACTCACCTTCTTCTCCTTGGCCATGAGACAAGTGTGGCGTTCGTTGGGGAAGAGCGAAGACTTGTTGAAGGCCGAGGCTACCAGTCCTTCATCTTCGGAGTCGGATGAAGAGCAGTCCGAATCCCATTCTTTGCCAAGGTGCGCCTCGCCCTTCGCCTTCTTGTAAACCTTCTTCTTCTCCCTCTTCCCATGCTTTTCTTGTTCTTGGTCACTACCATTATCGGGGCATTGTGCTATAAAATGACCAGTCTTACCGCATTTGAAACAGGAGCGCTTCCCCTTTGCTTTGTTCTTGTTGGGGTACTCCTTGCGTCCTTTTAGTGCGGCCTTGAAGCGTTTGATGATTAGGGCCATCTCATCTTCGTTTAGCCCAGCAACCTCAACTTGTGCCACCTTGCTTGGTAGCGCCTCCTTGCTGCTTGTTGCTTTGAGAGCAACGGGTTGAGGCTCGTAGACAAGTAGAGGGCCATTAAGAGCATCATCCACATATCGCGCTTCCTTTACCATCATACGCCCGCTCACGAATTTTCCGAGTATCTCCTCGGGCGTCATTTTGGTGTACCTGGGATTTTCACGAATAAGGTTTACAAGATGGGGGTCAATTACCGTGAATGACCTTAGCATAAGTCGGACGACATCATGGTCCGTCCATCTTGTGCTTCCATAGCTTCTAATTTTGTTGACCAGGGTCTTGAGCCTGTTGTAGGTTTGCGTTGGCTCCTCTCCCTTGATCATCACAAATCTCCCTAGCTCGCCTTCCACCAACTCCATTTTGGTGAACATGGTGGTGTCGTTTCCCTCATGTGATATCTTGAGGGTATCCCAAATTTGCTTGGCGTTGTCCAAGCCACTCACCTTGTTGTATTCATCCCTGCACAAAGATGCTAGCAAAATAGTGGTAGCTTGTGCATTCTTATGAATTTGCTGATTTATGAAAACGGGATTGTCAGTATTATCAAAATGCATTCCGTTTTCAACAATCTCCCAAATACTAGGATGGAGAGAAAATAGGTGACTACGAATTTTGTGACTCCAAAATGAGTAGTCTTCTCCATCAAAGTGTGGAGGTTTCCCCAGTGGAATTGATAGTAAATGAGCATTAGAATTGAATGGAATACGGGAATAATCAAATGAATAATTTTGATTAACCGTTTTCTTTTTCGATGATGAGTTGTCGTCATCGTCGTCTCTTGGTGAAGATGAAGAGGCATCGCTGTTGTAGCAGACGATTTTCTTGATGCGCCTATTCTTCTTCCCATCCCTCTTCTTGTGACTTGAGCCTGAGTCGGTAGGCTTGTCGTCTCTAGGCTCATTGAGGAAGGACTCCTTCTCTTTGTCGTTGACCACCATCCCCTTTCCCTTAGGATCCATCTCTTTGGACGATTAGTCCCTTACATGAAGAGAACGGCTTCGATACCAATTGAGAGCACCTAGAGGGGGGGTGAATAGGTGATCCTGTAAAATTCAACACTAATAGCCACAAAACTTTAGTTATAAAAGTTAGAACGGCTAAGTAGCTTGAAACGAGGTCTTGTGAACACAGACAATCAAAGAGAAAGCACACAACAGACACACGATTTTATCCTGTGGTTCGGCCAAGTAACACTTGCCTACTTCCATGTTGTGGCGTCCCAATGGACGAGGGTTGCACTCAACCCCTTTCAAGTGATCCGATGATCAACTTGAATACCACGGTTTTTCTTTTCTTAGTCTTTCTCCTGTTTGCGAGGAATCTCCACAACTTGGAGCCTCTCGCCCTTACAATGATGATCACAAAAGAAGCACAGAAGTAAGGGAGGGAAGAGCAACACACACAAGACTCAAATTCATAGCACAATCACGCACACAAGTCACAACTCGAGCCTAAAACACAACGCACGGAGTTCACAACTCAAATGGAGCTCAAGTCACTATCTCAAGGAATGGAATGCGTGAAGTTGGAGTCTTGGAATCTTAGAATGTTTCTAGTAAGCTTGGGTCGCTCCTCCATGCGCCTAGGGGTCCCTTTTATAGCCCCAAGGCAGCTAGGAGCCGTTGAAGGCCAACAAGGAAGGCTATCCTTGCCTTCTGTCGAGTGGCGCACCGGACAGTCCGGTGCGCCACCGGAAAGTTACTATAGACGGTACGATGCTGATCTCCTTCCTTTTCTGGCGCAGACGACCATTTTAGCTCCAGGCTGGTTGGCGCACCGGACAGTCCGGTGCACCCTGCCGACCGTTGGAGCAGGCTACGTGTCGCGCGTGGATTGCGCGGCCGATCGTTGTGCTGGCGACCGTTGGCTCACCGGACAGTCCGGTGAATTATAGCTGTACGCCGCCAAACTTTTCCCGAGAGGGGCCTATTCACCGGAGAGCAGCCTGGCGCACCGGACACTGTCCGGTGTGCCAGACTGAGCTGAGTTTTGGCTGCACCGAGCCAAGTCTTTTTGGTTTGTTTTCTTCCTGTTTCTAGTACTTAGACAAAATATGTTAGTACTCAAAACAATGTACTAAGTCTTGAAACGTACCTTGTAATATGATTTGCACTTCTTTCTTCATTTAGCACATAAGATCTCTAATTAAATGTGTTGTGCACTTAATCACCAAAACATAACAAAAATTGCCCAAGGGCACATTTCCCTTTCATCTAGGGCAACCTAGCTCAATCGAACGGTTCAAGGAGCATCAGGAGAACCTAAGGATGCTGAAACGGAAGAGCAGAGAGTATGATCAGACCTAGAACAAGCTAGCCACGGTGAGGGCTCTTTCACGATGGCGGAGAACAGATTTGGGGAGAACGAGAAATTAGAGAGCTATGATGGCTAATCGAAGGTGGAAATGGTTGCTCTGGCTTCGTCATAACTTGGGGCAGCAGACCGGGCCATCAAATTATAGGGGCGCTAAGCGGTAGCTAGTGAATTTGGTCTCGCACGGTGGTGGCCGGAGAAGGAAGAGGTCACTGGCGCAAGAGCTGCGTGTCTTTCACCGTGGCAGGCTCACCGGCGACGAGTTAGTGATATAGAGCGGTTTGCAGCGACGTGGTGAAGCTTCAGGGCACGTGGCATCCGATCGACGGGTGGCCAATGCCGGTGAACTTACCTGAGCCAGCCGCAAAGCAACAGGGGTACGGCGGCCTGCCACCGGTGTTATCCTGAGGCGAAGATCTTTTACCCAAAAGTGTTATCCGGTCATCGGTGAGGACGTATCACAACGGAGGCGTGAATCCGGGCGCACGGCTAACCGGCGGTGAGGTGCACTGCACCTGATCTCCTTTAGTGCTCTGTACCATTAGAGGCTTCATCAGTTTGTCTGATAGAGCTAATTGCAGATCCCAGATCTCAAATTTCCATGTGATAACATGCTAATCCACCTTTAGCAAGGTTGTTCTCCTACAATCTGGCTTTAATTTCCCTATAGTCACCATGCTTCAATTCTCATTAGATCATGCTCAAAATAGCTCTCAAACCGGGTCCTAGGTTACTGTCAGTCTAGTTTTAGGGTTGTGCTCGACTGACAGACCATCTTCAGGTCTGTTTTTCTCCCATTTCCATGTAGCTCTAAGGCTTACTTACTTAATAGAATTTGTTCTCCTTATATAGCTCTATAAGTTTGATGTGTTGACATAGGGAAAACTCCTTATGAATTTGAAGGTACAGAGCTTCAAAATTGACCCCATTCACTGAAATTCAGACTTAACTCAATAGGGTTTAAGTGGTGCTTTTTGCAAATAAGTCCAATTCACATCTTTTGACTTATAAATCTTCAAACATGTGAACCATATGACTTGAGGTACCCTAACACCTTGGTTTTTGCACTTAGGTCAAAAAGTGTGCAAAATTTACATATACCCCCCTAGGGTTTCAGTCCCGGGTTTTCGAGGGGTCTATTTAGGGTTTTTGATACTTTTAGGGTTTGGATGCCACTTAAGTCCATTAATGGTGACATTTTATGATCATTACTAATAAGTTTTGAAGTTTTCTCTTATTTAGGTTTTGTTTACTCTTTTAAGCCTAGTTTAGGGTTAAGTACCCTACTCTAGGGTTTTATCCATGACCAGTCACATCAATACAACTTGTTTGAAATTTTTGCCTAGTGAATGCATTGTAAGTGTGACAATCACATGATATGCTGATGCTCATGATGTTATGCTCAAGTTTTAGTGATAGTAACACCAGGGGTGTTACATCCCTCCCCCCATAAAAGAATCTCGTCCCGAGATTAAAAAGTCCTAGGGCAAGTAATGGAAAAGGAAATAATTCACATTTTTATTTCCTTATTTCTTGTACAAGGCAGGGGTGGTAGGGGGTTTATTCCTCTTTACAACAATTGCACATATTTCATAATTTACATGAAGCTAAAAGGTCTGGGAAATTCTTTTCTAGAAAATCTTGAGTTTCCCATGTAGCCTCATATTCCGTGTGTTGGTTCCACTGTATCTTATAGAATTGGAGAGTTCTCCTTTGGGTAATCCTGTGTTTTTGATCCAAGACTTGAATAGGGTGTTCTGAATATGTCAAGTCTGGTTCTAAGGCAACATCCGTCACTTCAACGGTTCGATCTGGAACCCGAAGACACTTCTTCAACTGAGACACATGGAACACATTATGTATGGCAGACAATGTTTCGGGTAGTTGGAGTCGGTATGCCACTGGTCCATATCTTTCAATAATAGGAAATGGGCCAATGTACCAAGGTGCAAGCTTCCCTTTAACTCCGAAACGTGATACACCCTTCATTGGTGAGAGTTTCAGGTAGACATAATCTTCAACTTGAAAGTACAAGGGTTTCCATCGTTTGTCTGCATAATTCTTCTGTCGAGCTTGTGCTTCTTTCAAATTATGTACAATCCTTTGAACTTTTTCTTCCATTTCTTTTACCATGTCTGGCCTGAAAAACCATCTTTCTCCTGGTTTAGACCAATTTAATGGAGTACGACACAGTCGTCCATATGAAGCTTCAAAGGGTGCCATCTTGATACTTTCTTGGTAGCTGTTGTTATATGAGAATTCTGCCAGTGGTAAGAATTCATCCCATTTTAGTGGGAACTCTAGAACACACGCTCGCAACATATCTTCAAGTATTTGATTTACTCTCTCAGTCTGCCCACTGGTTTGGGGATGGTAGGCTGAACTGTGAAGCAATTTGGTACCCAGGGATTTATGCAGTGCTTCCCAAAACTTGGCTACAAATTGCGGCCCACGATCCGACACTATGGTCTTTGGAATTCCATGGTAGACTAAGAATACGAGCAACATATATTTGAGCATATACAACAACTGGGTGATCTGCCTTGACGGGCAGAAAATGGGCTATCTTGGTAAGTCGATCAACTATAACCCAGATGGAATCATACCCTTTTGATGTCTTGGGCAATCCCACAATAAAGTCCATGCTGATATCCTCCCATTTCTAGGTTGGGATAGGTAAAGATTGCAATGGACCAGCAGTTTTCATGTGTATGGCTTTGACACGTCTACAAGTGTCGCACTTTGCCACATAGCGTGCAATTTCAATCTTCATCTTCGTCCACCAATAATACTGCTTTAGATCATGATACATCTTAGTGCTTCCGGGATGAATAGAATAGCAACTAAGATGAGATTCATCCAAAATTTGCTGGCGGATTTCATCATTCTTGGGCACAACTATGCGGTTGTTAAACCATACAACGCCTTGATCATCTTCTCTAAAACAGTTTGCCTTACCAGCCTTTCTTTTCTCATGAATGTGTTTCATACCCTCATCACTTCTTTATGCATCAATTATCTTTTGCAGAAGGACTGACTCAAGCTTCAGTTGATTTAAGGTTCCATGTTGAATCATTCCTAGGTTCAATTTCTCCATTTCTTGGTATAACGTAATGTCAGGAGTCTTCATTGTAAGACAATGGCAGGAAGCCTTGCGACTTAGTGCATCTGCCACTACATTAGCCTTGCCCGGGTGATAGTGAATTTCCAATTCATAATCTTTAATCAGCTCAAGCCATCTTCTCCGCCTCATATTCAGCTCTGACTGGGTAAAGATGTACTTCAAGCTTTTATGATCTGTATAAATATGACAGATATTCCCCAGCAGATAATGACGCCATATTTTCAGGGCAGAACCACAACAGCTAATTCCAGGTCATGAGTTGGATAATGTTCCTCATGCCGGCGCAACTGTCTTGAGGCGTAGGCTATCACTCGGCCCTCTTGCATTAAAACACAGCCCACACCACTGCCTGATGCGTCACAATACACATCAAAGGGCTTTTCAATGTCCGGTTGAGCTAATACCAGAGCAGTGGTCAATAATACTTTCAACTGCTCAAAGGTTTCATTGCATTTTGAGGACCAGTTAAACTTCGTATCGTTCTTCAATAAACTTGTGATTGGTTTCACAAGCTTGGAAAATTTTGGAATAAATCGATGGTAGTAACCAGCCAGTCCAAGGAAACTTCGGACTTGATGTACAGTGGTTGGGGGTTTCCACTCCAAAATATCCTTGACTTTGCTGGGATCCACCGCAATCCCCTTGGCAGACAATATGTGCCCCAAAAATTGAATTTCCTCCAGCCAGAATGCGCATTTACTGAACTTAGCATATAATTGATGCTCCCTAATACGATCCGCAAATGTCGGGCATGCTCCTCTTCATTCTTGGAATATATCAAAATATCATCAATGAAGACTACCACGAATTTATCCAACTCGGGCATGAATACCGAGTGCATAAGATATGTGAAGTGGGCAGGAGCATTTGTTAATCCAAAAGACATAACCAGATATTCAAATAATTCGTACCGCGTAGTGAATGCGGTCTTTGGTATATCTTCGGGTCGGATACAGATCTGATGATAGCCTGACCTGAGGTTAATCTTAGAGAAGACCCTTGCTCTAGTCAGTTGATCAAACAAAATATCAATTCGGGGAAGAGGGTACTTATTCTTGATTGTGACCTCATTAAGGTGTCTATAATCCACGCACATCCGAAGCGTTTGATCCTTCTTCTTGACAAAGATTGTGGGACAACCCCAAGGTGATGAGCTAGGCTGGATGAATCTTTTTTCTAGTAAATCTTGTAATTGTGTCTTGAGTTCTGCCAACTCATTGGGAGGCATTCGGTACGATCTTCTAGAAATAGGAGCCGTACCGGGCTTCAATTCAATCACAAATTCTACATCTCTCTTTGGAGGTAATCTTGGCAGATCTTCAGGAAAGACGTCTGGAAACTCACATACTACCGGAATATCTTGGATCTCCGATATGATAGCTTCATAAACTTTGCCAAATGGTTTAGCTAGAATATCTACAGGAATGGACAAGAGAACCTCTTCCTGGCCATAGCTCAACCTGATGGTTCTCCGATCAGTGTTGAGGATAACTTTATGCTAGGCTAACCAATTCATGCCCAGAATTACATCTATATCTTGGCCTTTTAGAACAATCATGTTTGTGGGAAAGTCCCGTTCAGCCAATGTTATGGGCACATGGAAAGCCATTTCTTTAGTGAATATTTGTCCCCCAGGCGAATGAATAATGAACCCTTCCCTTGATTCAATGCATGGAATGCAATATTTCTCCACAAACTTCTTGCTTATGAATGTATGTGAAGCACCAGAATCAAAGAGAATGACTGCAGGGTGATTGGCCACGAGAAACGTACCCATCATGACCGGCTCTCCCTCCGGTGTCATGGCCACTTGTGTATAATATATCCGCCCGGTCTTCTTCACATTCTTACCCGCTGCATTATTTGCCGTGTTTCCCTTGCCTTGGGTCGAACTCCCTGAACTCTGCTGATTATTTGATCTGTTCTGCCTTGGATATGGGCAGTCCTTGATAAAATATCTGGACTTCCTACAATTAAAATAGCCAGTTGATGAACTCGGGAGTGCGGGGAAACGAGTACCAGGGGCACTCGGCTGATTTGTTGTAGTGGGGGCAGTGGCGGGGCGAATAAAGATAGGTTGTTTGAAGGGGTAGGAGGGTGGACGAGATGAAGAACGGTTTGGATTAAAAGGTCGGATCACCAACCTTTGTCGTTTTTCAGGCCCCTGGTTGGACCTGTCACCTCCATAGCCCTTTGACTTGCTTGGGCCTGCATACTTGGCTTCAACTGCAAGCGCCGTGCTGACAGCCCTCTTGTAGGAGAGGTCAAGGTAGGTGGCCATCTTCTGTTGTAGCCGGTCATTAAGGCCCCCTCATAAAATAGTTCTTCTTTTTCAGGTCAGTGTTGACCTGGTCAATGGCGTACTGGGACAAATGATTGAACTTGTTGAGATACTGTGTAACAGTATCTCCACCTTGCTTAAGCTTCAAGAATTCCTCTTGCTTCATATGGAGCACTCCTTCTAGAATGTAGTGCTCTCGAAATGCCAACTTAAATTCGTCCCAGGTGACTTGGTGGCCGGCAGGTTGGATGGCCACATAATTTCCCCACCAGGTGCTGGCAGGGCCTCTTAACTGCTGAGCCGCAAACAAGGGCTTCAGAGTCTCTGTGCATCGAAGGAGTCCAAACTTCTGCTCAATGACCCGAATCCATTCGTCAGCTTCAAGGGGATGTTCAGCCTTGACGAATAGTGGGGGACGCGTTTTCGAGAAATCCAAATATGAAGTTTTGCGGGGTCCTTGCGGATAAGCTCTCCCGCCTTGCTGCTGAAATTGTTGTACCGCCATTTCGCGAAGGAAGCGGGTGTTGTCAGCGGTCGCGGTGACCAAGGCAGTAATAGCCTCGGCCAGTGTGGGTGGAACCGGCGGTGGATTTGGTGCATCTTCTTGGCCACGGGATGTTCTCGTACCATCATGTGCACGAGTTCGAGATGGCATCTGAAGCAAAGAAATATTTGGAAAACATCACATGCTGATACATACCATCATTTTACATTACTTAAGAGGTAATGTTACAAACTCAAGGTACAACATGACTACATTACCTATTCTACATTAACACTATTTCTACACTATACTACTGCTAGCATTTATTATCCTTAGCAGCTTCGTTGTCGGGTGTAGGAGTCCATTCATCAGCCAGGTTCATTGAAGGAGGGGGCTTGAAAAGATCCAGTTCCCCGCCAAATGCTTCACCTGCTGTTTCAGAAGGTCCAGCTCCCATTCCGACAGGGTCTACAGGTACATCAGGGTGCAGTTGCGAATACAATTCATGAACTTCCTCATCCAATGTATTGCAGTACACCTGCAAGTTATCCACGGCTGTGCTAAGCTCCTCCACACGGGCTCTAGCTTTAGCCTCTCGGTCCCAGGCAATGGAACGCGAGTTGACGGCCCAATCGAGTGCCAAATCTCGTTCGGCAAGCTCGTCTTGCAGATGCCGGATGTCAGTTCTTAACTCATTTATGCGCTGACCATCCTCGACCCACACATTGTTCCTATGACGGAGCTCCGTTCGAAGCTACTCTACCTAAGCTTCTAGATCTCCAATGGGATCATTGCTGCCACTGCTACTATCCTCATACCTTGGAGCTAGCTGATGGCGAGGCATGCCAATCGGTCCTATGGACTTGCGTGCAGTTTTCCTTGTGCGCAGCGGCATATCTCCATAAGGGGGAAAATCTTATTAGTATAGTTTTTAACATGATGCATGCATAATTACAGAATCAACCTTAGTTGATTCACAACCTTCTATACATTGCACTCTACTATCTGGTCTTATTATAAGTATTTCTGAAGGTAGTTAGATAAGAAGGATAGAAATTTTCTTAGATAAGTCTTTGAAAATTCTTTTTGAAAATGCCTCATAACATCTGCAGAGATGGGCTTCGCTCCGATACCTGTTGTGACAGAACCTCCCAAGTCATTAGGCCCACCTACAGTTGTCCTTGTCCATCGGACCTCAAACAACCCTGTAGGTGCACCTGATCACTTGACAAGTTCGGTATCTGTACTCTTTACCTTGCCCAAGAGCGTTTCACCCGTCATGCAGATATTACAACACATCGGAGGTACGAGTATGCGGAAGCAGTTACAACATCTTTATTTTAGATTAAAATATAGAAAGAGTAGTATTATTACAGACCAGAGCAAAATATAAGAGTGCTGGAGTAATATTATTACATAACTTGGGAGGCAAAAACCCCACCCGATAAACTGTAAAAAGTTTTTCCTTAAAGGAGGACACCTCCTGTCGCGGCTTCAGTCTTGATTTTCTTCCTTAGGCACCACCTTGGAACAAAAGCAACAAAAATTTGCTGCTTCCTCACCTAAAACAACATGGAACAAAGCCCTAAGTACGAAGTGTACTTTCGCAAGTCTTACCCGTCAAAATAAAAGACTCTCAAGGATATGATGGCTTTTGGGAATCAAGGTATGGCTTGTCAAGAATCAAAGACTCTGTTTGCAGAAATGCTTACTAATAGTGGATCCTTAAAAATTCAGTTTTACTTGTCAAGTTAAGTAAAGTTACCTGTATCTAGATTTCTTTCTACCCTAGTTCATTCACTTGACCTATACTAGCCAATTTCTTATCAACCCTTTATATTCACTGGAATGCTACGTGTAAGTCAGTGACCAAGTCTTCATGTCCAAGAAGTAACGGTGATCCGAATCGATTAATACTCAGCTGAGGATCTCCAATCACACGACATATGTAGCACTTAACCCTTGCATATGTCAACTTGCCACCGAGGTTCTTAAGACTAGATCAGGTTCACGTCAACCGAGAGCACAGATACACCACCGTCCAGCCTCTTGTCATGGAGGGTACACGCTACTCTCGCCATCTCTCCACTCCCATTGCGTGTTATCTTATTCTGGTATTAGTCTACCCGAGGCAAAGCTTACCCATGATGAGGCATGTGACCAGTTAAAGGGTCCTCGGTCAGCAGGCCTACATCGAGAAGGTCCTTAATCGACTCAGACGGAGACACTACACCGAGACTCTCTTCTCGTGCAAGTCACCCGCCCGTTCTCAGCTTTATCATTTTAAACTCAAAGTTTGGTACCTGGCATAGGTACATCTTTTTCGATGTTGAACCCATCACGACCATGATGGATCCACCATTAAGTTTTATTTTGAAAACATCCCACCCACATGAAGCATCATCTGTTGTCAAAACAAAACATTTTGTTTTTTTCTAGAGCAAATCTAAGCATAAGAAAACCTTTTTGTAAAATAGGGAATTAAGGAAAAGTAATCAAATCCTCAAGTAAGGAAATGCAGCAACTGGTTTAGCACACAACTCCTATCACCTAATGCATCAAGCAAGTGAGAAGGTTTTTAAAATAGCAAGGAGGTGACAAATGCACTGGGGCTTGCCTTCTGTTATAGGTGAGTCAGGCTCTGCTCCACAGATGTCAAAATAAAAGCAGTTCTCGGTCTGGGGTTCTTCAGGTGGTGGTGTAGTCCTTGCTTCTTCAATTTCTATCTCTTCTTCGTTTTCTATATATAGCCGTATATAATCATGAATGCTCATGTAATGCTCATGAAAATGCAAAGATAATAAAAGTATATTATCTTAGGTCTTGAATATAATTTTCCTTCACGAGACTCCAGAAAACTAGGGGTTTTGAAGTTAATAGTGAAGTTCATAAGGCAGGAGACTAGGGTTTTGGGTTCTAGGTACCAGACATGGTCCAAATCATACCAAATTTTACCCAAGGCTTCTAAATAACATTCAAAGCTTATCTAAAAAGTTTGGTGATTTTTGAAATTATTAATTAATTTCTAAAATTCTAGGGGTATGAGTTTTGGTTATTTTAAATACTCCATAATTCCCTATTTGGAATAAAAATCCTAAAACTATTTTTATTAAATACTATAGAAAATCAGGAGCCTAGCAAAATTGGTCTGGTATTTTTATCATTTTTCTACTATTTTCTAGGAATTCTCTAACTCTGGTAGAAAAGGAAAAAGAAAAAGGGCCAACAGTACTGGGCCGAAACTGGCCCAAGCTGGCCCAGCCTAGGCAGAACGCGCCCGTGCGCGCGCGCCCGTGCGCGCGTGCCCGCGTGGCGGTTTTGCACCGAAGTCCTCGGGGATTTGAAAATCTAGTAAGGAACCCGCGCACTATTTGTTTCTCTCACTGACCTTTGCAAAAAAAACCCCTGCGCTTCTATTCCTTCACACCCCGAGGTCCACGATAGAGAGCAGCGGAGAACAGAGCTCCGGCGAACTCATACCAGCCAAGATACTTAAGGACTAGTGCTCTAATTTGGCTAAGACGTAGTTCAACACCTATCAAGCGTTTCCCCTCAATAAATTTCACTAGTGGAGCTCTAAATCGTCCGGTCCACGTAGACAGCGCAGACAAAGGAGGAACAGAAGTGTTCTCGGTGATCTAGGGCAACCTAGCTCAATCGAACGGTTCAAGGAGCATCAGGAGAACCTAAGGATGCTGAAACAGAAGAGCAGAGAGTATGATCAGACCTGGAACAAGCTAGCCACGGCGAGGGCTCTTTCACGGTGGCGGAGAACAGATTTGGGGAGAACGAGAAATTAGAGAGCTATGGTGGCTAATCGAAGGCGGAAATGGTTGCTCTGGCTTCGTGATAACATGGGGCAGCAGACCGGGCCATCAATTTATAGGGGAGCTAAGCGGTAGCCAGTGAATTTGGTCTCGCACAGTGGCGACCGAAGAAGGAAGAGGTCACTGGCGCAAGAGCTACGTGTCTTTCACCGTGGCAGGCTCACCGGCGATGAGTTAGTGATATAGAGCGGTTTGCAGCGACGTGGTGAAGCTTCAGGGTACGTGGCATCTGATCGATGGGCGGCCAACACCGGTGAACTTATCTGAGCCGGTCGCAAAGCAACAGGGGTACGGCGGCCAGCCACCGGTGTTATCCTGAGGCGAAGATCTTTAGTGTTATCCGGTCATCGGTGAGCACGTATCACAACGGTAGCGTGAATCCAGGCGCATGACTAACCGGCGGCGAGGTGCACTGCACCTGATCTTCTTCAGTGCACTATACCATCAGAGGCTTCATCAGTTTGTCTGACAGAGCTATTTGCAGAGCCCAGATCTCAAATTTCCATGTGATAACTTGCTAATCCACCTTTAGCAAGGTTGTTCTCCTACAATCTGGCTTTATATTCCCTATAGTCACCATGCTTCAATTCTCATTAGATCATGCTCAAAATAGCTCTCAAACCGGGTCCTAGGTTACTGTCAGTATAGTTTCAGGGTTGTGCTCGACTGACAGACCATCTTCAGGTCTGTTTTTCTCCCATTTCCATGTAGCTCTAAGGCTTACTTACTTAATAGAATTTGTTCTCCTTATATAGCTCTATAAGTTTTATGTGTTAACCTAGGGCAAACTCCTTATGAATTTGAAGGTGCAGGGCTTCAAAGTTGACCCCATTCACTGAAATTCAGACTTAACTCAATAGGGTTTAAGTGGTGCTTTTTGCAAATAAGTCCAATTCACATCTTTTGACTTGTAAATCTTCAAACATGTGAACCATATGACTTGAGGTACCCTAACACCTTGGTTTTTGCACTTAGATCCAAAAGTGTGCAAAATTTACATATACCCCCCTAGGGTTTCAGTCCAGTGTTTTCCAGGGGTCTATTTAGGGTTTTTGATACTTCTAGGGTTTGGATGCCACTTAAGTCCATTAATGGTGACATTTTATGATCATTACTAATAAGTTTTAAAGTTTTCTCTTATTTAGGCTTTGTTTACTCTTTTAAGCCCAGTTTATGGTTAAGTACCCTACTCTAGGGTTTTACCCATGACCAGTCACATCAATACAACTTGTTTGAAATTTTTGCCTAGTGAATGCATTCTAAGTGTGACAATCACATGATATGCTGATGCTCATGATGTTATGCTCAAGTTTTAGTGATAGTAACACCAGGGGTGTTACAGCCATCTCCCTCGCCACTATGTCGACAACTGGCTGACTTATGCAACCGGTTCATCGCTAACTTCTAATCATGAGATCTCAAATCCATCAGGCATGAGAATGATGAGTCCCTCCACTCATTCCTCAAGTGTTTCTAATTAATGAGGAACTGCATCCCCGACAGTAGCGAAGCAACTAATCTTGAATACTTCTATTGGGGCTCCCATGATAGGCCTTTTGTACGAGCCATCCTCTAGAAGGTTCTGACGACCACCAAATATCTCTTCTATGACGTCGACACCTACATCACTGCTGATGAGTGGGCCCACGATCTCGTCGACCAGCCAAGACCTAGGCCCTCCAAGAAGGAAGGGAGCCCACAACAAGACAAGCACTAGGATAAGAGGATAAGAGACAAAGTCCATGCCACGGGGCCGCCATCGACTCGGGCTTGAGGTGCCCCTCATGGAAACAACGTGCAAATGCTAGATGAGATTCTCGAGAGCCCATGTCCTTATCACAAGGAGATGTGCCATACTCTACGTAACTGTAGAGACTTCAAGAACTCGATTGGCCATGGCTAACCAATCCAGGTGCTCCCTTCGCCTCCTCCTTGATGGGACCAAGGTCCACAACCTCAGCAACAAGGAGGAAATGGTGGGGTGTTCCCTGCATTGACAGGGAGGTCAACATCATCTTCGGAGTCCATGGCTTTCAAGAAAATAGGAGGCAGTAGAAGTTGTATGACCGACAAGTCTTAGTGACAACGAACAGCTCGTTGGTGCTATACAGGTGGTCAAAAACCCTGACCACCTTCAGTCAAGCAGACCAATGGTTCAACTTCGACCATTCAGGCAAGTACCCCCATTCATTGACCCCATGATCCAAGAGAGCCGAGTCAAGAAATTCTTGATAAACGGTGGCAACAGCATCAATGTCACCTTCCCCAGGACCCTTCAGGCACTGGGATCTCGACAACCGACCACCATGAGTTAGGCATCCCCTTCTTTGGTATCATCCCGACCGAAGTAGAGTACCCTCTGAGTCATGTCGAAATGCTAGTAACCTTCGGCACACCCAACAACTACCGCACCGAGTTCCTTCTCTTTGAGGTGACTCGTTTCAACTGCTCCTACAACGCCATTATTAGGAGACTAGGGCTGGCCAAAATCATGGTCATCCCACATTACTCCTACATGATTCTCAATATGCATGGACTCTAGGGCATCATCACCGTGAAGGCCAACTTCTATCGAGGTGCTATTCAGACAACTCTCATGGCGGGCACCTCGGTGGCACCACAATGGCCCATGACGGACATACACACACCCATGAAGAATGACCTCCTGATCCCGACCTCAGAGGCAGTCCTACCTTTGGCTATTTGATTGACTGAAGAGACCAAGAAGGCCAACCTTGGCCTCCCTGATGCACACAAGATGGTGACTATCAGCTCTAGCCTCGACCCCAAATAGGAAGACATGCTCGTCTGGATGCTTTTAGGATAATTGGGACGTGTTTGCATGACAACCTGCAAACTTGCCTAGGGTTCCAAGGGAGCTAGCCAAGCACAAGCTGGAGGATTATCCTCAAGCAAATTCGGTCTGACAGGTGTTATGTCTCTTCACTCTAAACAAGAGGGAAGCCATCTGAGCAGAGTTGGCTCGTCTACTAACATCAGGTTTCACTAGAGTAGTGACGTATCTCGAATGGCATGTGAATTCTTTCTTGTACTCAAAAATAATAAAGTGAATTGACGCATGTGCGTCGACTATACTATTCTCAACAAAGATTGCCCGAAGGATTCCTTTGGGCTCCCTAGGATAGATCATGTGGTAGACTCTACTGTAGGATATTCCATGCTCTCCTTTCTAGATTATTACTCATGGTACCATTAAATTAGTCTAGGAGAGGAAGGCCAGGAGAATACTACATTCATCATGTCTGTCAGGGCATTCTGCTACATCTCCATGCCCTTCGACTTGAAGAATCCTAGAGTGACTTACCAGTAGGCCATCCAGATGTGCTGAGTAGACCACTAAGGCAAGCGCATAGAAGTTTACATCAATGACATCGTGATCAAGACGAACGACCCAAAGGACTTCATCAACAACCTACAACAAGTCTTCAACAGCTTGAGGCGCTATCGCTGGAAGCTTAACCTAAACAAATGTATGTTTGGTGGTACCGACGGTGAAGCTGCTCGGCTTCATTGTCAGTCACCATGGAATTGAGGCAAACCTCAAGAAGATTGACACTATTTTGTGGGTGGAACCTCCTAGACCATAGAACAAGATCTAGAAGCTGACAGGATGCATGGTAGCCCTGAGCCCTTTCATCTCATGGCTTGATGGAAGGGGCATGTCGTTCTATAAGCTGCTCAAGAAGGTGGACATATTTCAGTGGACTCCAGAGGCAAATCAAGCATTTAAAGCACTCAAGAAGTTTCTGACGACTCCTCTAGTCCTCAAGCTGCCCAACAGAGCCACTGCAAACTAGCCGGCTGAAGAACTATTGTTGTACATTTCATGTATGACTCACGTGGTTGACACCACATTATTAATTGAGAGAAAGGAAGAAGAGCATGTGCATAAGATTTAGGAACCGATGTATTTCATCAGTGAGGTCCTCAGACCGTCCATGATAAGATACCCCCAACTTCAGAAGCTAATGTATGTTGTCCTCTTAAATGCACGAAAGCCGTGCCACTACTTTGTCGATCACAAAGTCAAAGTTGTTACTAGTTTCCCTATCGACGACATGCTGCAGAATAGGGAGACAGTAGGAAGAATGTCCAAATGGGCGTGCGAGCTAGGTGTTCATGATATAGAGTTTTGACCTTGCACAACTATCAAGACCCAGGCTTTGGTCAATTTCATCTTGAAGTGGACAAAGCATCAGGTTCCTAAAACCCTGAGCCAACGAAAGTCTAGAAAATATACTTTGATGGATCACTAAAGCTACTAGGGGCCGGAGTAAAAGATTCTCTTCATCGCCCTAAAAGGGGAGCAACTCAAGTATGTGATTCAACTCCTATTGCTGGTCTCAAATAATGTTACAGAGTATGAGGCCATGATTCATGTACTACACATTGTTGTTTCACTTGGTGTAAAGCGTCTAATGGCATATGAGTACTCTCTGGTAGTAATAAGCCAAATCAACAAAGGTTGAGACTGTTCCACAGATACCATGAACAAGTACAGCGCCATAGTCCACCAAATTGAAGACAAGTTTGAAGGCCCGAAGTTCCATCACATGGAAAGGGATCACAACGTAGTAGCTGATACACTGTCAAAAATTGGTTTGAGTCGAGCCCAGGCTCTCCCAGAGGTATTTGTCTAGGAAATACACCATCCTAGCATTCCACAAGACTTAGGGGAAGAGTGCAAGAAAATACAACATGAAACACTCCTTGTTGAAGAAGACTCGATTGGTTGGAGAACACCTATGATCAAGTACATCAAAAATGATGAAGAGCCATACGACAGGGCCACTACCGAGCGCCTTGCTAGGCAGTGCACCAATTACACTCTAATCGTTAATGACTTGTATCGACGGCGGACAGCTGGAGTCCTCATGAGACACATTGATATATCTAGTGTCAGACATCTATTGAGAGAGATCCACGTAGGACAGTGTGGCATCCATGCAACCTCAATGATGTTGGTAGGAAAAGCATTCAAAGTAGGGTTCTACTGGCCAATAGCCAAGAAGGACATAGCCGACTTATTTTAGAAACATGAGGCCTGTTAATTCTTAGCCAAGTAGTAGCACTTGCGAGCATAGTAGCTATAGACTATCCCGGTCTCCTGGCCCTTTGCATACTAGGGCTGGATATGATCATACCATTCAAAAAGGCTCAAGGAGGGTACACACACGTACTAATGGCCATCGACAAGTTCACAAAGTGGATCGAGTACAAGACGATTGCATCTCAGATTGCAGTCAAGGCAATAGAGTTCATCTAGGAAATCATATTCAGGATTGGAATGTCGAACATCATCATCATAGACCTAGGATCACACCTTATAGGGGCCGAGTTCTTTGATTTCTGCGAGCAAAAGTGCATTCTCTTTAAGTATGCTTCTGTAGCCCACTCGAGGGCCAATGGTCAGGCGGAATGAGCAAATGGAATGATCCCACAGGTGTTTAGAAAGAAAAATTCTTCAACAAGAACGAGAAGCTTGCTGGGAAGTGGATCAGAGAGCTCCTGTATGTGGTCTAGAGTCTTAGAACTTAACCAAGCCTAGCACTACAATGCAACACCCCATTCTTCTTGGTATATGGGTCGAAAGTAGTTCTACATGCATATTTGGCATTTGGGGCGTCGAATTTGATGTTTAAAGATATAGCAGAAGCAGAAGCAACTCGGCTTGAAGAGATTGATAAGCTAGAAGAAGAATGGCTAAACACAGTAATTCAGTCAACTCGGTATCAATAGACTCTACAACGCTACCATGACAGCGTGGTTCGTTTTAGAGCCTTTCAGTCGGAGATCTGGTGCTTCACCAGATATTATCAAGAGAAGGACAACACAAGCTATCACCGCCCTGGGAGAGGCCGTACATCGTCATAGAAGTCACCCGGCCAGAATTCTATAAGATGTCTCAAATGGATGGGACTCCAATCGGTAACTCATGGAATATCGAACATTTATGCAAGTTTTATCCCTAGTAGTGTCATGACCTCAAAATGATAGACTGCATTTGTATTATGAAAATCACATTCCATAGAGACTGCTTTTCCTACATAATTTTCAGTCACATTCCTAGTATTGCTCTACTCTGTCTACAATCACTGACAAAGGAGCAATCTACATGCTCACACATATAACAAGAGTGTGTTTTCTAAACCCTAACAATGGAGGAATCGACACGAGTCATAATCTGACTCATAACGGTGTCACATACTCACGCATATAGGAAAAGGGTGCTTTCTAAACGCTATCAACAGAGCAATCGACATAAGTCCCGCATCAACTTATATCTTTGCTAAATGCTCACGCAGACAGCGAGAGGGTACTCTCTAAACTCTACCAACAGCAATCGGCATGAGTCATCGTCCGATTCGTACTGGTGCTACATGCTCACACATACAAAAAATGGGGTACCCTCCAAGCCCCACTAACTAATGAGACGTGTCATTAACAGGAAGATTTCAAATGTTCTCTTTATAGAAAACCACAAGCACACGATAACATGAGAAAGTATTTCAAACTGCTCATTGTACAACACAACCAAATGTTTTCAGTTTAACATCTACAGATATAGGGCTAGTCCTTATTACCCTGCACAACAAAAAAAGACCTTGGTTTGATCCACGAAAGAATCCCATCACTAGATGTCGGTCTAGGAGTGACAGTGTTGGATCCTTCTGCTAACAACTGAGCCGCATGTTTCAGTTTGTCCATGGCTTTATCGTAGGAAATATGCAACACTTCTCAATCATTTTTAAGAACCTCTCAATTATGCATCAAGACCTCCAATTCCTAGGATTGTGCCTTTGTTGAGGCATGTAGATCCTTGAGAGTCGACTCTATGGAGGACAATGACTTTTCGAGCTTCACTAAAGCAACATGGGATTTATCTAGATCAACTTCCTTTTTCTCGAGTTCTTCCATTATCAGCTTGTGACTATTCTGAAGGGTGGTGAGGGAGTCAACAACACCCTTATACATCCCATCCAGATCGTCGCATGAAACCGTTAGGGTTCAGATTTGTTCCTTTTGATGATTCACCTCATCCGATAGGCTCTAAATCATACTTCTTCGTACCAGCTGCAAGGCATCACATAGAACAAGCATGGTGAACGTGTGACAAAAGTCATGTGTACAACAACAGCTATCTTACC
Source organism: Zea luxurians (assembly GCA_029449295.1). NCBI lineage: Eukaryota > Viridiplantae > Streptophyta > Magnoliopsida > Poales > Poaceae > Zea > Zea luxurians. The sequence continues at coordinate 92,291,881 of JAOPSE010000008.1, read as the reverse complement.
AGCATCCTGCATGGCATTAGCAGCCTCTAAGTCGTTCTACCGCCTCTGGAGTACAACATCAGATTGAAGCAAAAGAGAAAGTGTTTCATGGAATTGGGATGAGTATTCTTTCAACTCATCTCCAACACGAAGCAAGGAAACAACAACCCAATCCAACACATCATGCATAGGAAATCAGTAAGTTAGACATTAATTGGAAAACTACAAGGAAAAGTAGGTGTTGGGGGCCTTTTTCTCCGTCAAAGGTCCTCTAAGCAAAAACACCTTCGGCAAGATGACATGCAAGCAGGCGAGACATGAAGATGTATGCCGAAGCTACAACCGAAAGAGCTTCGGCATGATGACACGCTTGAGACGAAGGGTGGCACTGACTTAAAGAGGAAAAGACTTCATAGTCCTTGATAGTTTATATCATAGTCATGATTAGCTATCAAGGGCATGAATGTAATTTTGTCCGGGCTGTGTTCTGTGCCTATAAATAGATGAACAGTACCCCATACTGTTCATGCTGACTTGTAATCGCTCGCACGTCACTCTCGGACTTTTACCTTCTGTCAAGCCGAAGGTACAAATATAATTTAATATCATTAATGTTTGTTCAAGATCACATAATGTCAATATGAATAATCTGATGGTTTAATATAGTTATTCATGCTCATTCTATGTTTCATTTGTCCTTGTTTATATTTTTACATATTAAAATGATGATGAAGGCATGTCCTTCACGACCTTCGTCTTAATATCATTATATCCTAAGGGAGATAATGCTTCGAAGGATGAAGGTCTTTAACCATTAACATTTGTGTTGCCTTGTTCTTAACTCATAACATTTGAGAACAAGTGACCAACATTGGCACCCACCTTCAGTGAACTCACTTCCACTGTTGTGACAGTGGCTTCGCACAACAACCAAGTTGTAGCACCTTCGGTTATGAAGCTGGTGCTCCCAATCACAGGCAGTTCAAGCTCAGAGCCAGCTAACAAGAAGCAGAAGAAGGAAGCACAGAGAAGAGTGCAGCATGTTGGGGTGCAAGGACCCTTCATTAGATCCAAGTGGTCTCACATCCCAATCACCTTCTCCCAGGAGGACCATCAGCTTAAAGACTACCCTCACAATGATGCCATGGTTATATCTTGTGTCATCAAGGGATTTCTAGTCCACAATGTTCTGGTTGACACAGGCAGTGCAGCGGATATCATCTTTGCAAAGGCTTTCAGATAGATGCAAGAACCAGAAGACAAGATTCATGATGCAACACACCCTCTTTGTGGCTTCGGAGGAAGACAGATTGTGTCACTTGGCAAAATAACAATGTCAGTTACCTTCGGTTACATTCACAACACAAGAACTGAGCAAGTTGTCTTTGACATTGTTGACATGGAGTACCCATACAACGCAATCATCAGTCGAGGGACGCTTAATGCCTTCAAAGCAATACTTCATCTAGCATACTTATGTATGAAGATACCTTCGGAACAAGGGCCCAATGTTGTTCATGGGAGTCAAGAAGCTGCCAGGAGGACTGAAGGGAGTTGGACGGATTCAAAGGCGATCCATAACATAGATGGAGCCAAAGCTTGTTAACAATATAGGCACAAAAGAGAGAAGGCTGTTTTGGCAGATCAGCCAAAGCCTATGCTTCTGTGTGAAGATATAGCAGACCAAAGAGTAATGCTGGGATCTCAGTTATCTAGGGAACAAGAAAAGACTCTGCTAAGATTTTTGTTCAACAATAAAGATGTCTTCGCTTGGACAGCTAATGATCTCTATGGCATTAACAGAGATGTCATTGAGCATTCACTCAATGTGGATCCATCTTTCAGGCCAAGAAAGCAAAGACTTTGGAAAATGTCTGAGGATAAAGCCGAAGGTGCTCGGAATGAAGTAAATAGACTTCTCAGTGCTGGTGTCATCAGAGAAGTAACATATCCAGAATGGCTAGCTAACACTATCATGGTGAAGAAGGCTAATGGGAAATGGAGAATGTGTATTGATTTCACAGATCTCAACAAGGCATGTTCGAAAGATGAGTTCCCTTTACCAAGAATAGACTCCCTTGTAGATGCAGCAACTTCTTCGTACTCATGAGCTTATTGGACTGCTACTCGGGCTATCACCAAATTTGGATGAAGAAAGAGGATGAGCCAAAGACAGGCTTCATAACTCCTAGTGGTATTTATTGTTATCTTCGGATGCCTGAGGGGCTCAAGAATGCTAGAGGAAGCTTCAACAGAATGGCAGCCAAGGTCCTTCACTCTCAAATAGGTAGGAATGTGCTAACTTATGTTGATGACATTATAGTAAAAAAGCACAAAACAAGAAAATCACATTGCCGATTTGCAAGAAACGTTTGCCAATTTCAGGCAAGCTGGTCTCAAGTTAAATCTAGAAAAGTGTGTTTTCGGAGTAAAGAAGGGCAAGTTTCTTGGCTGTTTGGTATCAACAAAAGGTATCGAAGCTAACCCAAGTAAGATTGAAGCTATCCTTCGAATGGAGCCGCCAAACTCAAAGAAAGGGGCTCAACGATTGGCAGGAAGGTTGGCATCGCTGAACAGATTTATATCAAGATTAGCAGAGAGAAATCTACCATTCTTTGAAATACTAAAGTCGGTCGAAGTTTTTCAATGTGGTTCGGCTCAACAGAAGGCTTTCAAAGAGTTAAAGCAATACTTGATAGACTTGAAAACTCTAACTCCACCTTCATCAAGAACTCCGTTACTCCTGTATGTGGCTGCCTTCCATTTTGCAGTCAGTGCGGCACTAGTACAGGAGAAGCAAGACAGCCAAGTAAAAAGACAAGCACCAGTATACTTCGTCTCCGAAGTACTCAGTTTATCAAAGAAAAATTACACAGAATTGGAGAAGGTGTTGTATGATGTGTTAATGGCCTCTAGAAAGCTTCGGCATTACTTTCAAGCCTATCATATAATAGTCCCTTCATCACAACCTCTAAAGGACATAATGAGAAACAGAGTAGCTACAGGAAAAATTGGAAAATGGGCTACAGAACTCAATGAATTCACCATTGATTATTATTGCAGATCCTCAATTCAATCCCAGGCGCTAGCGGATTTCATTGCTGATTGGACGCCAGGGGCTCAAGGAGAAGAAACAACAAAAGATGTCGAAGTCTGGACGGTATTTTGTGATGGTTCTTGGGGAAACTTCGGCGCTGGAGCGGCTGTTATTCTAGTAGCGCCCTCTAAAGTCAGGACATGCTATGCAGTAAAGCTAGACTTTAGTTGTACAAATAATATTGCTGAATATGAAGCTCTTCTGTTAGGGCTTCAGAAGTTAAAGGCAATGGGAATAAAAAGGACAATCCTTAAAACTGATTCCCAAGTTATTTCTGGCCATGTAGACAAAAGTAGCAAGGCAAGGGATCTGAAGCTTGAAAAATATTAGGATGCAGTCCAAAGATTGGAGGCTTCTTTCGAAGGATTTTCTATAAAAATTATTCTAAGAGGGGAAAATGAGCATGCAGATTTGCTAGCTAAATCAGCGACACAGGGGCTCCCTCTGCCTTCGGAAGTATTCTTTGAGACAATAAAAGCACCTTCGATCGAACTTATGGAGAGAGCAGTGCTTGCAATTTCACTTGTACATAGTGAAGATTGGAGGACTGAAATTATATCTTTCCTCCAAGGTAACTGTATTTCGGATGACGAAGTTTATAATAAAAGAATGGAAGCAAGAACAAGACCATATATGATCATAGAAGGGGAGTTATACAAACATGGAGTATGTTCTCCATTACTCAAGTGTTTATCCAGAACTGAAGGTCAAGAGCTGATGAAGGAAATACATGCAGGTTTATGTGGATCTCATATTGGGTCTAGCCCTTTGCTAGGAAAGGTTTGCAGACAGGGATTTTATTGGCCGAAGGCAGCTTCGGATGCAGCAGATCTGGTTCAAAAATGTGAAAATTGCCAAAGATGTGCAAAAGACCAGAAACAACCTTCGTCTCTAACCCAGTTAATACAGCCAACTTGGACACTGCAAAGGTGGGGTCTAGATTTGTTAGGCCCACTTCCACCAGCACAAGGAAATTTGAAATATGTCGTTGTAGCAGTGGAATATTTTTCCAAGTGGATCAAAGCAAAGCCTTTAGCCACAATAACTTCGGCCATAGTACAGAAATTCTTTCGGCAAAACATTGTTTGTCGCTTCGGCGTGCCGAAGGCAATAACTGTGGACAATGGAACTCAATTTGATGCTAAAACGTTCAAAGATTTATGTGACTGAATTGGTACAAAAATTCATTTTGCATCAATAAGGCATCCAGAATCAAATGGGTTAGTAGAAAAAGCAAATGGAATTATAATGACAGGAATAATGAAGTTAATCTTCAACCAACCCAGAGGAAAGTGGCCAGATGAGTTGATTAAAGTGGTGTGGAGCCACAACACAACTGTGTCAAGGTCAACAGGTTTTACACTTTTCAAGCTCCTATTCGGTGACGAAGCAATAACACCTGAAGAAGCAAAGACAGGATCAATAAGAACAACAGCTTCAGCGGAGGACGAAGCTGATCATCAAACAACAAAAGACACTATAGAAGGGACCAGACTTCAGACCATAGAACACATCAATAAGTATCAGGCCGAAACAATAAGATGGCGTGATAGGAAAGTTCGATTGAAAAACATCAAGCTAGGACATTTGGTGCTTTAGAGAGTGGCCAACCCAGATACAGTGGGCAAGTTACAACTGAAGTGGGAAGGTCCTTTTCTGGTAGTATCTTCGTCAAGACCCGGTTCTTACAGATTGAAGGATATGGACGGCAACAACATACCTAGATCTTGGAATGCGGATGAGCTTCGACGATACTATGTGTAATTGATGTAATCTTTTCATTTTTTTTCTATGGCACCCTTTTCCTTTCAGGAGGGGAGAAAGGTTTTTAATGGGGCCATAACTTGTAATTTTCATTCTTATTTAGCCCTACGCAATACAAGGGCCAAAATCCCCCAAAAATGTAATATGTAAAATTAGAGCTTGCACCATGAGTGCAAAAAGAAAATAGGGAGAAGCTCAAAAGACGTCCCTAAGGGGATGCAGAACATGACGAAGCTACAAAAAATCGTTCCTAAGGGAGCGCAGCGTAAGTTTCGAAGCTGCAAAAAGTCGTTCCTAAGGGAGCGCAGCGTAAGTTCCGAAGCTTAGAAGTCATTCCTAAGGGAATGCAGAGCCAAATACCACCGAAATATAAGGTGAAGCTCCAAAGTCATTCCTAAGGGAATGCAGAGCTTAAATGCCACCGAAATAGAAGGTGAAGAAGCTCCAAAGTCGTTCCTAAGGGGATGCAGAGCTTAAAGACTGCAAAGTCATTCCTAAGGGGATGCAGAGTCTGGGTGTGGCTTTGTGTGTGTTTGGGACATTCATTTGCACATTACATTACATCATTCATTGCATTCATACAGACATTCATTTAGGCATTCGTAGGATCATCATCATCATAACATGAAGCACGAACAGAAATACTCCATCTTCGACGATAGTGCTTCGATGAACACGAAGAAGCTTCGTTTAAACGTATACATTTTATGAAACGACATGCTTCGTTGTGTACGAAAAGAAGGGATGGTGTTTTTCGCCTTCGGCTCAAAAGATACAAGTTTCGTCCACAGCAAAGCAATTTGTACATGGATGAAAAGGTAAAAATATATTACAAGGTATGGACAGATATACACAGTATTGTTTAATCCTCGATTATAGTTTTTTACAAAGATAATACAAATGTTCCTAAGCTCTATACAGGCAGGCCTAAAGAGAAGCTTCAGCAGCCTTCGGAATATGCTTCGGATTATCAACCTTCAGCACTACCATCCTGCAGACAAACAAACGGTATAGGGTAAAAAGTAATTACAAGAAACAAGGCAAGCAACAGGTATAAGTTCCATACCGGTTTAAGCAAGTTTCGGGCTTCGTCACCAGCCAACTCCCCACCCTTAGCCCAAATCTGAGTTATGAATCTGTTTCCGATGCTTCGGGCTTCACTGGGAATATCAACCAAATCTGTTGGAGACAGACTGAAGGTTGGTCTATTTACCGTCTTTGCGTGCATGCAACTAGCCTTCAAAAAGGTTGCAGTTGTGCCGCGAGAAGCTAGCAAGGCACTGAAGTCACCATGCCCGGCTATTACTTTATCAAGAGCATCAACTTCATTTTCAATATGTTCGAAGGTATTTGGTATGTCTACAGCCGAAGGGGTAATATCTTCAGAGTTGGCCCTGACCGAACTGAAGACCTCTTTCAATCGTTGCACGCAGCGGCTGCCAAAATTCAAGCACGTATCCTGAAAGTCTTTCAAAGATTTCTGCAACTTCGTATTTTTGTCAGCTTTAGCTTCATATCTAGCTTGCAAATCTTTCCTCTCTTGTTCGAAGTCCTTTGATTTTTCTTTCAAGGCTGCTTGACTTTGGAGAAGCTCCTCGCTTAATCTAGCATTTTCAGCTTAGATTTCCGCAAATGCTTGAAGTAGGAAGTATTTCTTCTCCAAAGAAGCTTCATAATATTTGATCTTGTTTTCCAAGCCATCAATTATGATTTCATTTTTCTTGTCTTCGAGGTCTTATTGCATTCTCAGTGCCTTACTTAGCAGCATACTCTGTAGAGATAAGTCGACATCAGAAAATTTTGCTTCATCACAAAAATAAAAGTGAGAGCACCTAGAGGGGGGTGAATAGGTGATCCTATAAAAACTTAAAACTTATAGCCACAAAACTTGGTTAAGTGTTAGAGAGATAATACCAAGTGACTATAAAGCGAGCTCTTGCGAATCACAACAATCACACAAAAAGCAATCACCAGAGACACACGAGTTATCCCGTGGTTCGACAAGTACAACACTTGTCTACCTCCACGTTGTGGCGTCCCAATGGACGAGGGTTGCACTCAACCCCTTTCAAGTGATCCAATGATCAACTTGAATACCACGGTGTTTTTCTTTCTTTCACTATATCCCATTTGCGAGGAATCTCCACAACTTGGAGCCTCTCGCCCTTACAATTGATGATCACAAAGAAGCACGGATGTAAGGGAGGAAAAGCAACACACACAAGACTCAAAGCAAGAGACAAACACGCACACTAGTCACAACTTGTGCTCTAAGTTCACACACGGAGTTCTCAACTCAAGATGAGCTCAAATTGCTATCACAACGAATCAAATGCGCTAGAATGAAGTCTTGGTGCTTAGAGATGATCAAAGAATGCTTGGTGTTCTCCTCCATGCGCCTATGGGTCCCTTTTATAGCCCCAAGGCAGCTAGGAGCCGTTGGAAGCAATCCAGGAAGGCAATTCTTGTCTTCTGTCGGGTGGCGCACCGGACAGTCCGGTGCACCACCGGACATCCACTGTTCACTGTCCGGTGCGGATTGCTTTCCTAAATTGGCGTAGCCGACCGTTGAAGATTTGGAGCCATTGGCGCACCAGACACTGTCCGGTGCACACCGAACAGTTCGGTGCCCCCATCAGACCGTTGGCTCGGCCACGCATCACGCGCGGTTGGCGCGGCCGACCATTGGCGCGGCCGACCGTTGGCTCACCGGACAGTCCGGTGCACCACCGGATAGTCCAGTGAATTTTAGCCGTATGCCGCCGACGAATTCCCGAGAGCGGCCAGTTGACCAGACACCAGTCTGGCACACCGGACACTGTCCAGTGCACCACCGGACAGTCCGGTGCACCCAGACTTCGCAGAGTATTGGCTGCTCCAGCCAAGTCTTTTTTCCTTTTGTATTTTCTCTGATTCTAGCACTTAGACAAATATGTTAGTGCACAAAAACCAATGTACTAAGTCTAGAATCATACCTTTGTGTTGATTTGCACTTCATCCACCATATGGCACTTATTAAAACTTAAGGCAATTGTGTTGGACACTTAGTCACCAAAATACTTTAGAAATGGCCCAAGGGCACATTTCCCTTCCAATCTCCCCCTTTTTGGTGATTTATGCCAACACATCAAAAAGCAACAAATAGAAGTGCAACACCAATGCAATTAAGAATTTTTTATTCAAATTTGGCATATTTGGATCATTCTTTGCCACCACTTGGTTTGATTTCAAAATCAAACTCAATTTCCTATCTCTAAGTCAAACACACTTGTTTAGGCATAAAGAGAGGTACTTCATGAGAAAATTTGATCAAGAGCCAAAAACTCCCCCTTTTCCCATAATCCTATATTCTCCCCACAAGAGGCCAAATTTTGCACATAAGAGTATTTTGCCAAAACAAAAGTTCTAACTCTACTATTTTCAAAATTCTCAAGTGGTAGCTGATCCATTTGCTTTGGCCTTAATTTCTCCCCCTTTGGCATTAAGCACCAAAACGGAATCATTATTGGCCCTTAAACCCCATTGCCTCACCAAAATCTTCAATTAAGAGTAGAAAGGCAATAAGAGCACGGAGATGAACTTGGAGTAAATTACCCTCTCATCGGAGTGCAGTGGAAGTCTTGCATGGTCCAAGTTCACCTTTTCCATTTCAATCCTCCTTTGAGACTAAATTAAGAACACTCAAGCACATGGTTAGTCTCAAAGGATCAAGTTGTAGCATTTCTCCCCCTAAATATGTGCATCATTCGCACATGGACTTGTGAGGTCCGGGGATCCCTTGCACAACTTGAGCACCGTAAATAAGCAATAAAATGCATAAAGGAACATGATCAAAGGCATAAAACACATGTATGCTATAGATCAATCCAAGTTCCGCGAATCTAAGACATTTAGCTCACTACGCAGCCTGCAAAAGGTCTTCTCATCTAAAGGCTTGGTAAAGATATCGGCTAGCTAGTTCTCGGTGCTAACATAAAACACTTCGATATCTCCCTTTTGCTGGTGGTCTCTCAAAAAGTGATGCCGGATGTCAATGTGCTTTGTGCGGCTGTGTTCAACAGGATTGTCCGCCATGCGGATAGCACTCTCATTGTCACATAGGAGTGGGACTTTGCTCAGATTGTAGCCAAAGTCCCAGAGGGTTTGCCTCATCCAAAGTAGTTACGCGCAACACTGTCCTGCGGCAACATACTCGGCCTCAGCGGTGGATAGGGCAACGAAAGTTTGTTTCTTAGAACTCCAAGACACCAGGGACCTTCCTAGGAATTGGCATGTCCCTGATGTACTCTTCCTATCGACCTTACATCTAGCATAATCAAAGTCTAAATATCCAATTAAGTCTAAGGTAGACCCCTTTGGATACCAGATCCCGAAGCAAGGCGTAGCAACTAAATATCTAAGAATTCGCTTAACAGCCACAAGGTGACACTCCCTTGGGTCGGATTGAAATCTAGCACACATGCATACGCTGAGCATAATATCCGGTCTACTAGCACATAAATAAAGTAAAGACCCTATCATAGACCGGTATGTCTTTTGATCAACGGACTTACCTCCTTTGTTGAGGTCGTCATGTCCGTCGGTTCCCATTGGACTCTTTGCGGGCTTAGCGTCCTTCATCCCAGAACGCTTGAGCAAGTCTTGTGTGTACTTTGTTTGAGAGATGAAGGTGCCATCCTTGAGTTGCTTCACTTGGAACCCAAGGAAGTAGTTCAACTCACCCATCATCGACATCTCGAATTTCTGAATCATCACCCTACTAAACTCTTCACAAGACTTTTGGTTAGTAGAACCAAATATTATGTCATCGACATAAATTTGGCACACAAATAGATCGCCATCACAAGTCTTAGTGAAAAGAGTTGGATCGGCTTTCCCAACCTTGAAAGCATTAGCAATTAGAAAGTCTCTAAGGCATTCATACCATGCTCTTGGGGCTTGCTTAAGTCCATAGAGCGCCTTAGAGAGCTTACACACGTGGTCGGGGTACCGTTCATCCTCAAAGCCAGGGGGTTGCTCTACGTACAGCTCCTCCTTGATTGGCCCGTTGAGGAAAGCGCTCTTCACGTCCATTTGGAACAACTTGAAAGAATGGTGAGCGACATAGCCTAACAAAATGTGAATCGACTCTAGCCTAGCCACAGGAGCAAAAGTCTCCTCAAAGTCCAAACCTGCGACTTGGGCATAACCTTTTGCCACAAGTCGAGCCTTGTTCCTTGTCACCACCCCGTTCTCGTCCTGTTTGTTGCGGAACACCCACTTGGTTCCCACAATGTTTTGCTTGGGACGTGGCACCAGTGTCCAAACTTCATTCCACTTGAAGTTTCTTGAACTCGGACCCGTTGTCGCTTCTAATCTTTTTCACCTTGAGCTCAAATTCGTCTTGAGCTCACCTTAGAAAGCCCTTGAGGGTCCCTTGGGTTTCTGATTTATTTTGCAAAAAGAATACCCAAGTGAAGCGGAAAAAATCATCATCAACAACAACAAGACCATACTTACTTCCCCCGATGCTAAGGTAGGTGACGGGTCCGAAGAGGTCCATATGCAGTAGCTCTAGAGGTCTTGATGTAGTCATCACATTCTTGTTGTGATGAGCGCTTCCCACCTGTTTACCTGCTTGACAAGCCGCACAAGGTCTATCTTTTTCGAAAAACACATTTGTTAGACCTAACACATGTTCTCCCTTCAGAAGTTTGTGAAGGTTCTTCATCCCAACATGTGCTAGACGGTGATGCCACAGCCAGCCCATGCTAGTCTTAGTAATTAAACATGCATCTAGACAGGCCTCCTCCTTCGAAAAATCAACTAAATAGAGTTTGTCGTCTAGTACACCCTTAAAAGCTAATGAACCATCACTCCTTCTAAAGACAGACACATCTACATTGGTAAATAAGCAATTGTAACCCATATTACATAATTGACTAACGGACAACAAGTTATACCCGAGCAATTCAACTAAAAACACATTAGATATGGAATGCTCGGATGAAATAGCTATCTTTCCTAGTCCTTTAACCTTGCCTTGATTCTCGTCATCGAATATGATTGAGTCTTGGGAATCTTTGTTCTTGTCGTAGGAGGTGAACATCTTCTCCCCCGTCATGTGGTTTGTGCATCCGCTGTCGATAATCCAGCTTGAGCCACCGGATGCATAAACCTGCAAGGCAAATTAGGCTTGGGTTTTAGGTACCCAACTCTTGTTGGGTCCTACAAGGTTAGTAACAATAGCCTTAGGGACCCAAATGCAAGTTTTATCTCCCTTGCATTTTGCCCCCAATTTCCTAGCAACCACTTTCTTATTTTTACGTGAAAGTACAAAATCAGTGTTGCAGGCATGAAAAACAGTAGCAGATTTATTTTGCATTTTTCTTAGGTACATGATGAACAACATTGTTCCTAGGCATATTTCTACTATGCACAAAGGAAGAACTTGAACCAATCATGGCATGTGAATCATAAGCATTAAAAATCCTATTATGATGAGCATTCCTAGAAAATTTTCTATCATAAATAAATGCATGATTCTTTTGACTACTACTAGCCATAGGAGCCTTCCCTTTTTCCTTGTTGAAAATGGGAGCCCTTTGGCTTGTTAAGTTCTTGGCTTCCCTCTTAAAGCCAAGCCCATCCTTAATTGAGGGGTGTCTACCAATAGTGTAGGCATCCCTAGCAAATTTTAGTTTATCAAAATCACTTTTGCAAGTCTTAAGTTGAGCATTAAGACTTGCTACTTCATCATTTAATTTAGAAATAGAAATTAAATGTTCATCACAAGCATCAACATTAAAATCCTTGCATCTATTGCAAATTACAACATGCTCTACACCAGGACTGGATTTATTAACTAACTCTAGCTTAGTATTTAAATCATCATTCAAAATCTTCAAGCTAGAAATATATTCATTGCAAATAGATAATTCAGAAGATAGTAATTCATTCCTTTTAATTTCTAAGGCAAGAGACTTTTGAACACTGGCAAATTTATCATGTTCCTCATACAAGATGTCCTCTTGCCTCTCTAGCAGTCTATCTTTTTCATTCAGTACATCAATCAGCTCATTAATCTTTTCTACTTTTGCTCTATCTAATCCTTTGAACAGGCTAGTGTAATCAATTTCATCATCACTAGAGTCCTCATCACTAGAAGTAGAGTACTTAGGAGTTTCTCTAGTGTTTACCTTCTTTTCCTTTGCCATTAGACAAGTATGGCACTCGTTGGGGAAGAACGACAACTTGTTGAAGGCCGAGGCGGCGAGTCCTTAGTCATCGGAGTCGGACGACGAACAATCCGAGTCCCATTCTTTGCTGAGGTGTGCCTCGCCCTTTGCCTTCTTGTAGGCCTTCTTCTTTTCCCTCTTCCCGCTTTTCTCTTGTTCCTGGTCATTAGTATTGTCGGGACAGTTGGCTATAAAATGACCATACTTACCACATTTAAAGCAGGAGCGTTTTCCCTTTGCTTTGCTCTTGTTTGGATGCTCCTTTCTTCCTTTAAGTGCCATCTTGAAACGCTTGATAATGAGGGCCATTTCATCCTCATTTAGCCCAGCCGCCTCAACTTGCGCCACCTTGCTAGGTAGTGCCTCCCTGCTACTTGTTGCTTTGAGAGCAACCGTTTGAGGCTCGTGGATCGACATTGGGCCATTTAACGCCTCATCAACATATCTTGCCTCCTTGATCATCATTCGCCCGCTTACAAACATTTCGAGAATTTCCTCGGGCGTCATCTTGGTGTACCTAGGATTTTCACGAATAGAGTTTACAAGATGAGGATCAAGGACAGTGAAGGACCTTAGCATAAGCCGGACGACATCATGGTCCGTCCATCTCGTGCTTCCATAGCTCCTGATTTTGTTGACCAGGGTCTTGAGCCTGTTGTACGTTTGGGTTGGCTCCTCCCCCTGATCATTGCGAACCTTCCCAGTTCGCCCTCCACCAACTCCATCTTGGTGATCATAGTGACGTCGTTCCCCTCATGTGAGATCTTGAGGGTGTCCCAAATCTGCTTGGCGTTATCCAAGCCGCTCACCTTATGGTATTCTGCCCTGCACAAGGATGCTAATAGAATAGTGGTAGCTTGTGCATTTTTGTGAATTTGTTCATTGATAAACATGGGATTATCCGTACTATCAAATTGCATTCCATTTTCTACTATCTCTCATATACTTGGATGAAGAGAGAACAAATGGCTACGCATTTTGTGACTCCAAAATCCGTAGTCCTCTCCATCAAAGTGCGGAGGTTTCCCAAGTGGAATTGAAAGTAAATGAGCATTGGAGTTAGACGGAATACGAGAATAATCAAAAGAAAAGTTTGAGTTAACCGTTTTCTTTTTCTCGTCGTCGTCGTCTTTTTGGGAAGAGGAAGACTCGTCGCTGTCGTAGTAGACTATCTTCTTGATGTGCCTCTTCTTCTTCCTGTCCTTTTTCTTGTGACTCGAGCCAGAGTCAATGGGCTTATTGTCTCTTGGCTCGTTGAAGACGGATTCCTTCTCCTTATCGTTGACCACCATCCCCTTTCCCTTAGGATCCATCTCTTCGGGCGATTAGTCCCTTTTGTGAAGAGAACGGCTCTGACACCAATTGAGAGCACCTAGAGGGGGGTGAATAGGTGATCCTATAAAAACTTAAAACTTATAGCCACAAAACTTGGTTAAGTGTTAGAGAGATAATACCAAGTGACTATAAAGCGAGCTCTTGCGAATCACAACAATCACACAAAAAGCAATCACAAGAGACACGCGAGTTATCCCGTGGTTCGACAAGTACAACACTTGTCTACCTCCACGTTGTGGCGTCCCAATGGACGAGGGTTGCACTCAACCCCTTTCAAGTGATCCAATGATCAACTTGAATACCACGATGTTTTTCTTTCTTTCACTATATCTCGTTTGTGAGGAATCTCCACAACTTGGAGTCTCTCGCCCTTACAATTTATGATCACAAAGAAGCACGGATGTAAGGGAGGGAAAAGCAACATACATAAGACTCAAACAAGAGACAAACACGCACACTAGTCACAACTTGAGCTCTAAGTTCACACACAGAGTTCTCAACTCAAGATGAGCTCAAATTGCTATCACAACGAATCAAATGCGCTAGAATGAAGTCTTGGTGCTTAGAGATGATCAAAGAATGCTTGGTGTTCTCCTCCATGCGTCTAGGGGTCCCTTTTATAGCCCAAGGCAGCTAGGAGCTGTTGGAAGCAATCCGGGAAGGCAATTCTTGCCTTCTGTCGGGTGGCGCACCGGACAGTCCGGTGCAGATTGCTTTCCTAAATTGGCGCAGCCGACCGTTGAAGATTTGGAGCCGTTGGCGCACCGGACACTGTCCGGTGCACACCGGACAGTCCGGTGCCCCCATCAGACCGTTGGCTCGGCCATGCGTCACGCGCGGATTACGCGGTCGACCGTTGGCGTGGCCTACCGTTGGCTCACCGGACAGTCCGGTGCACCACCGGACAGTCCGGTGAATTTTAGCCGTACGCCGCCGACGAATTCCCGAGAGCGGCCAGTTGACTAGACACCAGTCTGGCACACCGGACACTGTCCGGTGCACCACCGGACAGTCCGGTGCACCCAGACTTCGCAGAGTCTTGGCTGCTCCAGCCAAGTCTTTTTCCTTTTGTATTTTCTCTGATTCTAGCACTTAGACAAATATGTTAGTGCACAAAAACCAATGTACTAAGTCTAGAATCATACCTTTGTGTTGATTTGCACTTCATCCACCATATGGCACTTATTAAAACTTAAGGCAATTGTGTTGGACACTTAGTCACCAAAATACTTTAGAAATGGCCCAAGGGCACATTTCCCTTTCAAAAAGAAACCTAGCAAAAGGAAATTTACCTTGAAATTAGAATAAAACAGACTGCCGACGATATGTTGTTGTCGGTAGCCGCTAATATCAGCTTCAAGTTTCGGGAAACCGACACTCTTCGATAGAGTGCCGATTATCTTTGCCCCGGCATGATCGCGAATGCATCCTAAGGCTCCTTCGTCAATTCTGTCGGGGACCATAATTAGGGGTACCCTCAAGACGCCTAATTCTCAGCTGGTAACCCCCATCAGCATAAAGCTGCAGAGGCTTGATGGGTTTGATTAAGTCAGGGATCAGTCCATACGAGCGACTCGATCACGCCACGCCCGAGCCTAGCCTCGGGCAAGGGCAGCCGACCCTGAGATGTTTCCGTCTCGCCCGAGGCCTCCTCTTTCATGGCAGACGCATCTCCGGCTCGCCCGAGGCCTTGCCTTCGATAAGAAGTAACCCTGACTAAATCACCGCGCCGACCGACCAAGTCACTGGGGCCTTTAACGCAAAGAGTAAGACTGACGGGCAGCCAGGCTTGGCCAAAAGCGCCAGAGGAAGCTCCGCCCGACCCAGGGCTCGGACTCGGGCTAAGGCCCCGGAAGACGGCGAACTCCGCTCCGCCCGACCCAGGGCTCGGACTCGGGCTAAGGCCCCGGAAGACGGCGAACTCCGCTCCGCCCGACCCAGGGCTCGGACTCGGGCTAAGGCCCCGGAAGACGGCGAACTCCGCTCCGCCCAACTCAGGGCTCGGACTCGGGCTAAGGCCCCGGAAGACGGCGAACTCCGCTCCGCCCGACCCAGGGCTCGGACTCGGGCTAAGGCCCCGGAAGACGGCGAACTCCGCTCCGCCCGACCCAGGGCTCGGACTCCACCCCGACCTCTGCCGAACGACCTCCGCCTCGCCCGACCCGGGCGCTCAGGTTCGGCCTCGGCCATGCAGGACAGACTCGACCTCGGCCTCGGAGGAGACTCCACGTCGCCCGACCTAGGGCACAAGTCCGCCACGTCGACAGGAAGCGCCATCATCACCCTACCCCAAGACGACTCGGGCCGCAGAGAACAGGACCGACGTCCCATCTGGCTAGCATAGGCAATGATGGCGCCCCGTTGGACCATGACGACGGCGGCTCCCAGCTCCCTTACGAAAGCAAGGGGACGTCAGCAAGGGCCCAACCACCCCGACAGCTGTCCCTCCGTCCGGCTCCATCGCTTCTCCGACAGCCACGACGCCACACTAGCTGGGTGCCAAGATCTCTCTGGCTGCCACCTTGGCATGTACTTAGGGTACTAGCTCTCCCCCGCTAGACACGTAGCACCTTGCTACACCCCCATTTGTACACCTGGATCCTCTCCTTACGCCTATAAAAGGAAGGACCAGGGCCTTCTTAGAGAAGGTTGGCCTCGCGGGAACGAAGGGCAGGGGCAGGCGCTCTCTCGGGGCCGCTCGCTCCCCTCACCCGCGCGGACGCTTGTAACCCCCTACTGCAAGCGCACCCGACCTGGGCGCGGGACGAACACGAAGGCCGCGGGAATCTCCGACTCCCTCACGACCCGGCTCCGGCCACCTCGCTCTCGCTCTCTCTCCCCCCTTCGCGCTCGCCCACGCGCTCGACCCATCTGGGCTGGGGCACGCGGCACACTCACTCGTCGGCTCGGGGACCCCCCGGTCTCGGAACGCCGACAGTTGGCGCGCCAGGTAGGGGACTGCTGCGTGTTGACGAGTAGTTTCCCGTCAAGCTCCAGATGGGCAGTCTCCAACGACCTCTTCAACCCGGGACGGTGCTCCGTTTCGGGAGTCTCGAGTTCGTGTCTTTCGACGGCAACTACGACATGATACTCCTTCCACCGCCGCGCGACAGCGACAACGGTGGCGGACAGCCCGCCCGCCGGCGGCGGAATCGACGACGTCTTTCCCGCGTAGGGGAAGGACAACTTTCGAGCTCACCCCATCCTCTCCCTCGCCATCGGAGGAGGAGGCGGGGCAACCAAGGCCGAGCAGGAGGCTGCGCTCAGTCGACTGTCGAGCAAATCGACATCCCCAGCGCCCCAACGGAGGACGCGTCGGGCATCACCCACGCGTTTGAGGCGAAGGCGAGCGCCGTCCCCCCGCGACACGCCGATCTCGAGCAAGTGGACGACGCCAGCACGCTCACGGAGGGCCTGCAGGACGTCGCCCTCGCACCCAGGACGACAGCACGATCAGCCCCCGATGCGACTTCGTCGATCCTCGTCGACCAAAAGGTACGGGCTGATTCCCATCCTTCGTCATTTCGACTCGGCCTCAACCCGCCTGGCAGCCTCGCTTTGGCGGGCGCTCACGTTGAGGCGAGTGCAACCTCTCTGGGGTTTCGTGTGCGGTCGCCTTGGGACCGATTGACGGGTGTCTCGACCTACGGACCCTCTGGGTCTGTAACGCCCCGAATTTTGCAGTTGAATTTTTTTTCTTTTCTTTACTCGCCAAAATTCGGGCGTTACCTTTTCCTTTTCTTTTTCCCTCGCTAAACCTTGACCTTTTCCAAAGTTTTAGCGGGATTCGGTTTGGATTTCCCGTGTAAGAAAAACTCTAAAAATACTTTGTGTTGTTTGACGCACCATGCCGAACCTTGCATTTTTTTTGATTGTTTGAAAGTGCAAACGCATTCATCTAGAAAGATCGGATTTCGGAAAAACAGGGAAATAATCTTTTCTTTTTTCTTTTTCTCTCTTTCTCTCTCCTCTTTTTCTCTCTCTCCCGCGCCGTGGGCCGACCCCGGCCGGCCCAAGCCCCTGCGCGCCCCCCCCTCTTGGGCCCAAAGAGGCCCAGCCGCCCCCCCCCCCCCATCCTCCCCTTTTTCCCCTAACCCTCTCCCTCTCATTTTCCCTCTCTCTCTCTCCCTAGCGCCGCCCCTACCCGCCCCTGCCCTAAGCCGCCGCCGCCCCCTGCCGCCGGCCGCCCCTCGCCGTCGTTCCCCCCGCCGGTGAGCCCCCTCCCCCTCCTCCCTCCTCCCTCCTTCCCCCTCCCCTCCTCTTTCCCCCGCCCGGCCGCTCGGCAGCCCCTGGCCGCGCCGGCCCTGGCCGCGCCGCCCGGCCAGCCCCAGCCCCAGCCGGCCACGGCCGCCCCCGGCCGCGCCCAGCCGCGCCCCGGCCCGCCCCCTGCTCGGCCCCAGCCGGCCGCTGGCCGCCCCAGCCGCGCCTTCGGCCGCCCGCTCGGCCGCCCAGCCCGACCCCCCCCCGCGCCCGCCTGGCCGGCCGGTTCAACCGGACCAGCTCGGCCGCCCCGGCCCCCAGCTCGGCCGCCCTCCCCCGCGCGCCCGCCCAGCTCGGCCGCCCAGCCCAGGGCCGGTTCAACCGCCCTAGGGCCGGTTCAACCGCCCCCCCCCCCCTGTTTTTTTTAAATTTTTTTTATTTTATTTTATTTACTTTCTGTGATCATGATTACCTTATGTTAGGTAGACTAATCATTGTTTATGCTATGGAAAATAGGAAGTTTAATTTAAAATTCCGTTATGCTATTGATTCACGTAGTTAATTGTTTATCCCGTGCAATGTTGATCAACTAAAAATGACTGGGTTTCCATTAGTGTATATAACAGAATTCTTTTGTTAAGAACCAATTGTAACTGATTATTAGTGCATAAGCTTTAACCCCCCCCCCCCTGCGAGACCCTTTCCCCGTTTCTTTCTAACCATAACAAATGCGATATCGAATGTCATACTTGATGCATATTCACTTTATTTGTTCCCTTGTATGGTGTACTGTTCTTTTGTATTAAATATGTGGATGTATGTATGTTTGCGCTCGCATAGAGAACGATCCGGTCGAAGAGCCCGAGGAATTCGCAGGAGAAGCCCCTGAGCAGCAGTCGGTTGGTGGAGGCAAGTGTCCTTTGACCTATCTTTGTCCTATTCATTCTTTAATTCACCTCCCGCATTACACATTTATACCTAAGGATTGACTAGCTTTTGTTATCCATGTCCTTGTTTACCTATTTGGGTCGGATTATTACTGCTTAGTCTGATGCTATTGCTCAACTCTAATCAATGAACATGATGTGATTATCTATGATACGTTGTTTTCCCTTCTTATTTATGATCATACTTGTGGCATTTAAGGGGACTCGAGCGGTTTCTCGAGTGCCTCTCCGTAAGGACCTGTTCAATGGATGACCGCCCGGGAAAACAGTGCAACCATGAGGGTGGAATGGGACGCCCTTAGCTGAATAATTAGAGGAACCGGGGTGTAGTTCGCTTAGCCGTTGTGCCGTCAATGGGGCTCGGTGTATGCGGCTCGCTCTGCCAAGGTTGATTTGTCCCTTGGGGAGGAGTGCGGTACATTTAGGAAACCTAACGGGTGGCTACAGCCCCGGGGAATCTTTGTAAAGGCTTCGTAGTGAATCCCTAGCCATTCACCTTGGGAGTGAATAAGGGTCTTGCAAGCCCGGGCTAGAAAGGGAATCACGGCTTGTGGGTAAAGTGCGCAACCTCTGCAGAGTGTTATGAAACTGATATATCAGCCGTGCTCGCGGTTATGAGCGGCCAAGGGAGCTCCAGAGATTAGTGATACTTGATCAGAGACATTTTGGTACAGGTGGCAATGAGATTGATGGTTCTGATTATGATTATGGTAATGGTAAGTGGTATTCTTTCCGTTTGGAAAGGATACATTGGGCTAATAACTTGGGTTAATGTTAAAACCTGGCTCTCTACTAGTAAGTAATAACCTGACCAACTAAAAGCAACTGCTTGACTTATCCCCACATAAAGCTAGTCCACTACAGCCAAACAGGATACTTGCTGAGTATGTTGATGTGTACTCACCCTTGCTCTACACACCAATCCCCCCCCCCCAGGTTGTCAGCATTGCAACCACTGCTCAGGAGAAGATGAAGCTGTGGAAGGAGACTTCCAGGAGTTCCAAGACTACGACGAGTTCTAGGTGTGGGTTAGCGGCAACCCCCAGTCGGCTGCCTGTGAAGGCCGCGTTATCTACGTTTCTTTTCCGCACTTTGATTTATTGTAAGAACTATATGGACGTCTCAGACGTATGATGTAAATCGACTATTATTTCCCCTTTTAATACTATTTGAGCACTGTGTGATGATGTCCATGTTATGTAACTGTTGTGTACGTGAATAACTGATCCTGGCACGTACATGGTTCGCATTCGGTTTACCTTCTAAAAACCGGGTGTGACATAAGTGGTATCAAAGCCGTGCTGACTGTAGGACCGCTAACCTAGAGTAGAATGGTCGTTCTAAGGACTATAGACCCCTGTCCCTGCCTTGACTTTGGTATCCCTTCAAAAGTTGGTCCTACTGACCACAAACCTATGTTCTACTATATATTATACCTTGCTGAAAATTATGTTTTATTCTAATCCTTCATTTATTTATGATTCATTATTTGTTGGTCATATTAATTCTGTTCTCACCCTTTTGCTTGCGATGTCTTTTGTAGATGGCTCGACTTAGACACACTGCACGAAAGTCCGTCATCCCCTTCTTACCCTCCCGCCTTGCTGAGCGTCCGCTTCGCCGTCCCGTGGCCGGACAGTCCAGCCACATGGAGAGACTGCACCACCGCTTGCATGAGGAGCAGGAACGTCGACGACAGGAGCAGCAGGGCTCTTCCTTCTCGCTCCAACAGGAGATAGAGTCTGTGAGGAGCTGCTCCCCTGTGCTTCCCCTGGAGGCGCCCCCTGCACCACCACTGGGCGTCCCAGCTTCTGGAGTAGCTGATGGAGGAGACCCAGACGACGGAGGTGGCGACGACAGCTCGAGCCACGACCTCGACCTCTCTAGCCATGAGCCGGAAGGATGGGTTGCTCGACCCATCACTCGCGACGCTGCTCGCGGGTGTCACTTCCACGACGCGCTCGACACCCTGCAACGTCGGGCACTTGACCGGCGTACTTGGTCCATCGAGTATCGCTGTGTGGTCTA
This sequence comes from Zea luxurians, assembly GCA_029449295.1. Taxonomy (NCBI): domain Eukaryota; kingdom Viridiplantae; phylum Streptophyta; class Magnoliopsida; order Poales; family Poaceae; genus Zea; species Zea luxurians. The sequence goes on along the minus strand of JAOPSE010000008.1, from coordinate 92,271,314 downwards.
CCAGCATAGTCGCGGGGTCTACCCGGACCGCTGGGAGGCGACCTGCTTGGTGCGCCGTCCGGAGAACAGTCTCCAGGGCGCGGAGGCTTGCTCAGAGCACTATTCTATCTCTGAGCGGGACTCAGCTGAGGCAGCCATGCAGGATGCTGCACGGCGTGCGCTTTCGCACTACTGCTCGGTTCTCGGTGGGGTAGCTGACGGTCTCGACCTGAAGTATTACCCCCACCGTCCATCTGGCAGCACAGGAGGCGTGATTGTTTCACCTGCTGGTGAGGACAATCCTAGGTTGAGCAGCACAGTCAACCTAGCCGCCGTGATAAACACGGAGCTGGACCATGCACTAGACGAGCTGAGTAGGGCTCGTGCTGAGATCGTCCTGCTGCGGGCTGAGCGCGCGGAACGTCGTCACTTGGATGATGGTTCCCCCGCTCCCGTTGGGACTCAGCACCCGTACCGCTCACCTCGGCGTGGACTCCAGTCTTATGGCAATCCCGACTGCAAGACCAAGATAAATCTAGAACCATAGCTCGTTAGAGTTGGATCTTGTAATTAATACGAAATATATATACATAGAAGCTTCAGTCTTAGCGTTAGTCTTGGTTTTAGTTAGTCTTAGTTAGACAGGGTAGTTTGCTATATCCTGTGCATTTATGTTTGTCATGATGAACTATGTTTGGTTTGGATCTTTGTAATGACTGTCACCAGAGTGTGGGTATCCCCTGCATTTCGGTTTACCTATGATGTTAATGGAGTTAGTTATATAGTTGGGAAACCCTTTATTCTACTTTCCTCTTTATCTGAGAAGCTGTGTGGTCTGTGTTGGAGATCAGTGAAGATGCTCATCTGTTCAGTGCTGTTGGAGAATTCTATACCCTTTTCTTATGCTGCAAGATTTGCCAGATCAGTTCTGATGTGTGGTTGCGTTCTGCAGATGTCAGAGAACAGGCGCAGAGGAGGAAGGCGTGCTCAGCAGGAGCAAGCCGCCCCGCAGGATGAGGTGCCCCAGCAGCAGCACCTGCCGCCCCCGCCCCCGATGTCGATCGAGCAGATGTTTCTGATGCAGACTCAGGCAGTTCAGGCCATTGGTCAGACTCTGGCCGCTATTCAGCAGCAGCAGCAGCAGCAGCAGGCTCCACCCCAGCCTCAGATGCCTCAGATGCCCAGAGACAAGCGTGCTGAATTCATGAGAGGTCATCCACCAACGTTCGCTCACTCTTCTGACCCCATGGATGCTGAAGATTGGCTGCGCACTGTGGAGCGGGAGTTGCATACCGCTCAGTGTGATGACAGGGAGAAAGTCTTGTATGGTCCCCGTCTGTTGAGAGGAGCAGCCCAATCATGGTGGGAGTCTTACCTCGCCACCCATGCCAACCCCGATGCCATCACTTGGGAAGAGTTCAGAGGTAGCTTTCGTCAGTACCATGTGCCTGCCGGTCTGATGACAGTGAAGAAGGAGGAGTTCCTGGCCCTTAAGCAAGGGTCATCATCTGTCAGTGAGTATCGAGACAGGTTTCTGCAGCTGTCTCGCTATGCTCCTGAAGATGTCAATACCGACGCCAAGCGACAGTACCGTTTCTTGAGAGGCTTGGTTGACCCTCTGCAGTATCAGCTGATGAACCATACCTTCCCGACATTTCAGCACCTGATTGACAGAGCAATCATGACAGAAAGGAAGCGTAAGGAGATGGAAGATTGTAAGCGCAAGATCAGTGGACCCCAGCCTGGAAGCAGCAGTCGTCCTCGTTTTTTAGGCAATCAACCTCAGCAGTTCAGGCAGAACCAGCGTCCACCTCAGCAGCGTCAGCAGTATCAGCAGTTCCAAAGGCAGTACCCTCAGCATCAGTACCAGAACCATCAGAGCAATCAGTCAGGAGGAGGCCAGTTTCAGAGGCAGAATCAGCAGACACCTCGTCTTCCTGCCCCCGCAACTCAGCAGAACAATCAGGCAGCACCAGCTCAGGTTGGAAACAGAGCATGTTTCCACTGTGGAGAGCAAGGCCATTGGGTGATGCAATGTCCGAAGAAGGCAGCCCAACAGCAGTCAGGCCCCAATGCCCCAGCGAAGCAGAATGCGTCTCAGTCTGGAGCAGGCAACCGCCCTCAGCAGCGCTATAATCATGGAAGATTGAATCACTTGGAGGCTAAAGCAGTTCAGGAGACTCCCGGCATGACAGTAGGTATGTTCCCAGTCGACTCCCATATTGCAGAAGTGTTATTTGATACTGGAGCAACGCATTCTTTCATTACTGCATCATGGGTAGAAGCACATAATCTTCCAATTACTGCCATGTCAACCCCCATTCAAATTGACTCAGCTGGTGGTAGAATTCGAGCTGATAGTATATGTTTGAATATAAGTGTGGAAATAAGGGGGATAGTGTTTCCCGCTAACCTCATAGTAATGGGTACTCAGGGAATAGATGTCATCCTAGGGATGAATTGGCTAGATAAGTATCGGGCAGTTATCAGTTGTGATAAAAGGACAATCAAGTTGGTGTCCCCACTAGGAGAGGAAGTGGTGACCGAGTTAGTCCCGCCTGAGCCGAAGAAAAGAAGTTGTTATCAGATGGCTGTCAATAGCAGTGAAGCAGACCCGATTGAGAGTATCAAGGTTGTGTCTGAATTCCCAGATGTGTTTCCAAAGGACTTACCGGGTATGCCACCAGAGCGGAAAGTTGAGTTTGCCATAGAGCTTCTTCCTGGAACCGCCCCTATCTTCAAGAGAGCTTACAGAATATCTGGACCAGAGTTGGTTGAGCTTAAGAAGCAGATTGATGAGCTGTCAGAGAAAGGTTACATCCGGCCAAGCACCTCGCCTTGGGCCGCCCCTGTCTTGTTTGTGGAGAAGAAAGATGGCACCAAAAGGATGTGTATCGATTATCGAGCTTTGAATGAAGTCACGATCAAGAACAAGTATCCCTTGCCCAGAATAGAAGATCTGTTCGACCAGTTGAGAGGAGCCAGTGTGTTCTCCAAGATTGATCTGAGGTCAGGTTATCATCAGCTCAGGATCCGACCTTCGGACATTCCGAAGACGGCATTCATTACCAAGTATGGTTTGTATGAGTTCACAGTGATGTCTTTTGGTTTGACCAATGCACCAGCGTTCTTTATGAATCTGATGAACAGTGTATTCATGGATTATCTCGATAAGTTTGTGGTGGTATTCATTGATGACATTCTGATTTATTCTCAAAGTGAAGAAGAACATGCAGATCATTTGAGGATGGTATTGCAGAGATTGCGAGAGCACCAGTTGTATGCAAAGTTGAGCAAGTGTGAGTTCTGGATCAGTGAAGTCCTGTTCTTGGGTCACATAATCAACAAAGAAGGATTGGCTGTGGATCCGAAGAAAGTGGCAGACATTCTGAACTGGAAAGCGCCAACAGATGCTCGAGGAATCAAGAGCTTCATTGGAATGGCCGGATATTATCGGCGATTCATTGAAGGGTTTTCGAAGATTGCGAAACCAATGACAGCGTTGCTAGGCAACAAGGTTGAGTTCAAGTGGACCCAGAAATGTCAAGAGGCCTTCGAAGCGCTGAAAGAGAAGTTGACAACAGCGCCTGTCCTAGTCTTGCCCGATGTGCACAAGCCCTTCTCTGTGTACTGTGATGCTTGTTACACAGGTTTGGGATGCGTGTTGATGCAAGAGGGAAGAGTTGTGGCTTACTCGTCCCGACAGCTGAAGGTTCATGAGAAGAATTACCCAATCCATGACCTAGAGTTGGCAGCAGTGGTTCACGCACTGAAGACATGGAGGCACTATCTGTATGGACAGAAATGCAATGTTTACACAGACCACAAGAGTCTGAAGTACATATTCACTCAGTCGGAGTTGAATATGAGGCAGCGAAGATGGTTAGAGTTGATCAAAGACTATGAGTTGGAGATCCATTACCATCCAGGCAAAGCCAACGTAGTGGCAGATGCTTTGAGCAGAAAGAGTCAAGTCAATCTGATGGTCGCTCGTCCGATGCCTTATGAGTTGGCCAAGGAGTTTGACAGGTTGAGTCTCGGATTTCTGAACAATTCGCGAGGAGTCACAGTTGAATTGGAACCTACCTTGGAGCGAGAAATCAAAGAAGCGCAGAAGAATGATGAGAAGATCAGTGAGATTCGGCGACTGATTCTAGATGGCAGAGGCAAAGATTTTCGAGAAGATGCAGAAGGCGTGATATGGTTCAAAGACCGCTTGTGTGTTCCCAATGTCCAGTCTATTCGGGAGTTGATTCTCAAGGAAGCTCATGAGACAGCTTATTCGATTCACCCTGGCAGTGAGAAGATGTATCAGGACCTGAAGAAGAAATTCTGGTGGTATGGAATGAAGAGGGAAATCGCAGAGCATGTGGCTAAGTGCGATAGTTGCCGAAGAATTAAGGCAGAACACCAGAGACCAGCTGGATTGTTGCAACCATTGCAGATTCCTCAGTGGAAATGGGATGAAATCGGTATGGATTTCATAGTCGGATTGCCTCGCACTCGAGCCGGCTACGATTCCATTTGGGTAGTAGTGGACCGCTTGACCAAGTCAGCCCACTTCATACCTGTCAAGACCAGCTACAACAGTGCAGTATTGGCAGAGTTGTACATGTCTCGGATCGTTTGTCTTCATGGTGTGCCAAAGAAGATAGTGTCAGACAGAGGAACGCAGTTCACCTCTCATTTCTGGCAACAGTTGCATGAAGCCTTGGGCACACATCTGAATTTCAGTTTAGCTTATCACCCGCAGACAGATGGCCAGACCGAAAGAACCAACCAAATTCTTGAAGACATGTTGAGAGCATGTGCGTTGCAAGATCAGTCCGGATGGGACAAGCGATTGCCTTATGCAGAGTTTTCCTATAACAACAGTTACCAGGCCAGTTTGAAGATGTCACCATTTCAAGCGCTCTATGGAAGGAGTTGTAGAACTCCGTTGCAATGGGATCAGCCTGGAGAAAAGCAAGTGTTTGGGCCAGATATTTTGCTTGAAGCCGAAAAGAACATCAAGATGGTCCGAGAGAATCTGAAGATAGCGCAATCGAGGCAGCGAAGCTATGCAGACACAAGAAGAAGAGAGCTGAGTTTTGAAGTCGGAGACTTTGTCTATCTGAAAGTGTCACCGATCAGAGGAGTTAGGAGATTCGGAGTGAAAGGCAAGCTAGCACCCCGCTACATTGGTCCGTACCAGATCCTCTCAAAGCGTGGAGAAGTGGCTTATCAGCTCAGTCTGCCAGAGAATTTGTCAGCTATGCATGATGTCTTTCATGTGTCTCAGTTGAAGAAGTGCTTGCGTGTGCCAGAAGAGCAGTTGCCAGTGGAAGGTCTGGAAGTCCAGGAGGACTTGACCTATGTTGAGAAGCCAGCTCAGATCCTTGAGGTTGCAGATAGAGTCACCCGAAGGAAGACCATCAAAATGTGCAAAGTCAGATGGAATCACCACTCTGAGGAAGAAGCAACCTGGGAGCGTGAAGATGATTTGATGGCCAAGTACCCAGAACTCTTTGCTAGCCAACCCTGAATCTCGAGGGCGAGATTCTTTTAAGGGGGATAGGTTTGTAACGCCCCGAATTTTGCAGTTGAATTTTTTTCTTTTCTTCACTCGCCAAAATTCGGGCGTTACCTTTTCCTTTTCTTTTTCCCTCGCTAAACCTTGACCTTTTCCAAAGTTTTAGCGGGATTCGGTTTGGATTTCCCGTGTAAGAAAAACTCTAAAAATACTTTGTGTTGTTTGACGCACCATGCCGAACCTTGCATTTTTTTTGATTGTTTGAAAGTGCAAACGCATTCATCTAGAAAGATCGGATTTCGGAAAAACAGGGAAATAATCTTTTCTTTTTTCTTTCTCTCTCTTTCTCTCTCCTCTTTTTCTCTCTCTCCCGCGCCGTGGGCCGACCCCGGCCGGCCCAAGCCCCTGCGCCCCCCCCCCCCTCTTGGGCCCAAAGAGGCCCAGCCGCCCCCCCCCCCATCCTCCCCTTTTTCCCCTAACCCTCTCCCTCTCATTTTCCCTCTCTCTCTCTCCCTAGCGCCGCCCCTACCCGCCCCTGCCCTAAGCCGCCGCCGCCCCCTGCCGCCGGCCGCCCCTCGCCGTCGTTCCCCCCGCCGGTGAGCCCCCTCCCCCTCCTCCCTCCTCCCTCCTTCCCCCTCCCCTCCTCTTTCCCCCGCCCGGCCGCTCGGCAGCCCCTGGCCGCGCCGGCCCTGGCCGCGCCGCCCGGCCAGCCCCAGCCCCAGCCGGCCACGGCCGCCCCCGGCCGCGCCCAGCCGCGCCCCGGCCCGCCCCCTGCTCGGCCCCAGCCGGCCGCTGGCCGCCCCAGCCGCGCCTTCGGCCGCCCGCTCGGCCGCCCAGCCCGACCCCCCCCCCCCCCCCCCCGCGCCCGCCTGGCCGGCCGGTTCAACCGGACCAGCTCGGCCGCCCCGGCCCCCAGCTCAGCCGCCCTCCCCCGCGCGCCCGCCCAGCTCGGCCGCCCAGCCCAGGGCCGGTTCAACCGCCCTAGGGCCGGTTCAACCGCCCCCCCCTGTTTTTTTTTTAATTTTTTTTATTTTATTTTATTTACTTTCTGTGATCATGATTACCTTATGTTAGGTAGACTAATCATTGTTTATGCTATGGAAAATAGGAAGTTTAATTTAAAATTCTGTTATGCTATTGATTCACGTAGTTAATTGTTTATCCCGTGCAATGTTGATCAACTAAAAATGACTGGGTTTCCATTAGTGTATATAACAGAATTCTTTTGTTAAGAACCAATTGTAACTGATTATTAGTGCATAAGCTTTAACCCCCCCCCCTGCGAGACCCTTTCCCCGTTTCTTTCTAACCATAACAAATGCGATATCGAATGTCATACTTGATGCATATTCACTTTATTTGTTCCCTTGTATGGTGTACTGTTCTTTTGTATTAAATATGTGGATGTATGTATGTTTGCGCTCGCATAGAGAACGATCCGGTCGAAGAGCCCGAGGAATTCGCAGGAGAAGCCCCTGAGCAGCAGTCGGTTGGTGGAGGCAAGTGTCCTTTGACCTATCTTTGTCCTATTCATTCTTTAATTCACCTCCCGCATTACACATTTATACCTAAGGATTGACTAGCTTTTGTTATCCATGTCCTTGTTTACCTATTTGGGTCGGATTATTACTGCTTAGTCTGATGCTATTGCTCAACTCTAATCAATGAACATGATGTGATTATCTATGATACGCTGTTTTCCCTTCTTATTTATGATCATACTTGTGGCATTTAAGGGGACTCGAGCGGTTTCTCGAGTGCCTCTCCGTAAGGACCTGTTCAATGGATGACCGCCCGGGAAAACAGTGCAACCATGAGGGTGGAATGGGACGCCCTTAGCTGAATAATTAGAGGAACCGGGGTGTAGTTCGCTTAGCCGTTGTGCCGTCAATGGGGCTCGGTGTATGCGGCTCGCTCTGCCAAGGTTGATTTGTCCCTTGGGGAGGAGTGCGGTACATTTAGGAAACCTAACGGGCGGCTACAGCCCCGGGGAATCTTTGTAAAGGCTTCGTAGTGAATCCCTAGCCATTCACCTTGGGAGTGAATAAGGGTCTTGCAAGCCCGGGCTAGAAAGGGAATCACGGCTTGTGGGTAAAGTGCGCAACCTCTGCAGAGTGTTATGAAACTGATATATCAGCCGTGCTCGCGGTTATGAGCGGCCAAGGGAGCTCCAGAGATTAGTGATACTTGATCAGAGACATTTTGGTACAGGTGGCAATGAGATTGATGGTTCTGATTATGATTATGGTAATGGTAAGTGGTATTCTTTCCGTTTGGAAAGGATACATTGGGCTAATAACTTGGGTTAATGTTAAAACCTGGCTCTCTACTAGTAAGTAATAACCTGACCAACTAAAAGCAACTGCTTGACTTATCCCCACATAAAGCTAGTCCACTACAGCCAAACAGGATACTTGCTGAGTATGTTGATGTGTACTCACCCTTGCTCTACACACCAATCCCCCCCCAGGTTGTCAGCATTGCAACCACTGCTCAGGAGAAGATGAAGCTGTGGAAGGAGACTTCCAGGAGTTCCAAGACTACGACGAGTTCTAGGTGTGGGTTAGCGGCAACCCCCAGTCGGCTGCCTGTGAAGGCCGCGTTATCTACGTTTCTTTTCCGCACTTTGATTTATTGTAAGAACTATATGGACGTCTCAGACGTATGATGTAAATCGACTATTATTTCCCCTTTTAATACTATTTGAGCACTGTGTGATGATGTCCATGTTATGTAACTGCTGTGTACGTGAATAACTGATCCTGGCACGTACATGGTTCGCATTCGGTTTACCTTCTAAAAACCGGGTGTGACAGGGTCCGAGGAAGATGACGACCCCAGCATCTGCTGGGATTTCTCTGGATCTGGCAACCCCAGTGCCATGCAGGACTTCATGACTGCATGCAACTACTGCCTCTCCGACTGTTCCGACAGCAGCCGCAGCCTTGATGACAAGGACTGCGGCCCGAGCCGCGAATGTTTCCACGTCGAGCTAGGGGATCCCTCCGGAGGCAGCTGTCTCGGCATGCCGGAGGATGGTGATCCCCCTAGGCCAGCGCCTCGCGCCGACATCCCGCGGGAGCTAGCTGTGGTCCCCGTTCCGGCGGGGGGTCACGACCCACAGCTCGAGCAAGTCCGCGGGGCGCAGGCCGGGCTCGATGAGGGAGCAGGAGCGCTCGAGGCAATCCGCCGGAACGTCGGGCAGGTATGGGCGAGCCAGCCCCCGGCCGGAGGAATACGTCACCTGCCCCAAGGTCTCCAGCACCGCATCGCCAACGATGCCAGGGACAGACCGCCACCCGCATCCGGCGGAACCGGACAGGACCTGGCAGCCGCAGCGATGCTCCTCCGCGCGATGCCGGAGTCATCAACCACCGAGGGTCGGCGAATCCAGGGAGAGCTCAAGCATCTCCTGGAAGGCGCTGCGGCCCGGCGGGCCGAGAGCTCTGCCTCCCGAAGGTAGGGGTACCCCTCGGAACCTCGTGCCGCGACTTCCCGACTCACGCAGGAAGCCTCGGTCTTCACCGGGCGCACGCGCAGCACCGCGCCTGCGGCCCCGGGCCACCTCGGCGACGAGCACCCTCATCGCGACCGTCGGGCCCGCCTCGACGAAAGGGTGCGCCGAGGTCATCACCCCAGGCGTGGGGGACGCTATGACAGCGGGGAGGATCGGAGTCCCTCGCCCGAACCACCCGGTCCGCAGGTCTTCAGCCGGGCCATTCGGCGGGCGCCGTTTCCGCCCCGATTCCGACCCCCGACTACTATCACAAAGTACTCGGGGGAAACGAGACCGGAATTGTGGCTGGCGGACTACCGCCTGGCCTGTCAACTGGGTGGGACGGACGACGACAACCTCATCATCCGCAACCTCCCCCTGTTCCTCTCCGACACCGCTCGCGCTTGGTTGGAGCACCTGCCTCCGGGGCAGATTTCCAACTGGGAGGATCTGGTCCAGGCTTTCGCCGGCAACTTCCAGGGCACGTATGTGCGCCCCGGGAATTCCTGGGACCTCCGAAGCTGCCGGCAACAGCCGGGAGAGTCCCTTCGGGACTACATCCGGCGATTCTCGAAGCAGCGCACCGAGCTGCCCAACATCACCAACTCCGATGTCATCGGCACGTTCCTTGCTGGCACCACCTGCCGTGACCTGGTGAGCAAGTTGGGTCGCAAGACCCCCACCAGGGCGAGCGAGCTGATGGACATCGCCACCAAGTTCGCCTCTGGTCAGGAGGCGGTCGAAGCTATCTTCCGAAAAGACAAGCAGCCCCAGGGCCGCCCGTCGGAAGATGCTCCCGAGGCGTCTACTCCGCTCGGCGCCAAGAAGAAAGGCAGGAGGAAGTCGCAACCGAAACGCGATGCCGCCAGCACGGACCTTGTCGCCGCCGCCGAGTACAAGAACCCTCGGAAGCCCCCTGGAGGCGCCAACCTCTTCGACAAGGCACTCAAGGAGACGTGCCCCTACCATCAGGGGCCCGTCAAGCACACCCTCGAGGAGTGTGTCATGCTTCGGCGCCACTTCCACCGGGCCGGGCCACCCGCAGAGGGTGACAGGGCCCGCGACGACGGCAAAAAGGAAGATCACCAAGCAGGAGAGTTCCCCGAGGTCCGCGACTGCTTCATGATCTACGGAGGGCATGCGGCGAATGCCTCGGCTCGGCATCGTAAGCAGGAGCATCGGGAGGTCTGCTCGGTGAAGGTGGCGGCGCCAGTCTACCTAGACTGGTCCGACAAGCCCATCACCTTCGACCAGGATGACCACCCCGACCATGTGCCAAGCCCAGGGAAGTACCCGCTCGTCGTCGATCCCGTCATCGGCGACGTCAGGCTCACCAAGGTCCTGATGGATGGAGGCAGCTGCCTCAACATCATCTACGCTGAGACCCTCAGGCTCCTGCGCGTCGATCTGTCATCCGTCCGAGCAGGCGCTGCGCCCTTCCACGGAATCATCCCCGGGAAGCGCGTCCAGCCCCTCGGACAGATCGACCTTCCTGTCTGCTTCGGAACACCCTCCAACTTCCGAAGGGAGACTTTGACGTTCGAGGTGGTCGGGTTCCGAGGGACCTACCACGCAGTGTTGGGAAGGCCATGCTACGCGAAGTTCATGGCCATCCCCAACTACACCTACCTGAAGCTCAAGATGCCGGGCCCCAACGGGGTCATCACCGTTGGCCCCACGTACAAACACGCATTCGAATGCGATGTGGAGTGCGTGGAGTACGCCGAGGCCCTCGCCGAGTCCGAGGCCCTCATTGCCGACCTGGAAAGCCTCTCCCGAGAGGTGCCGGACGTGAAGCGACATGCCGGCAACTTCGAGCCAGCGGAGACGGTTAAGGCCGTCCCTCTCGACCCCAGTGGCGACACCTCCAAGCAGATTCGGATCGGATCCGGGCTCGACCCCAAATAGGAAGCAGTGCTCGTCGACTTTCTCCGCGCAAACGCCGATGTTTTTGCGTGGAGTCCCTCGGACATGTCCGGCATACCGAGGGATGTCGCCGAGCACTCGCTGGATATTCGGGCCGGAGCCCGACCGGTCAGACAGCCTCTGCGCCGATTCGACGAGGAAAGGCGCAGGGTGATAGGCGAGGAGATCCACAAGCTGATGGCAGCAGGGTTCATCAAAGAGGTATTCCACCCTGAATGGCTTGCCAACCCTGTACTTGTGAGGAAGAAAGGGGGGAAATGGCGGATGTGTGTAGACTACACTGGTCTCAACAAAGCATGTCCGAAAGTCCCCTACCCTCTACCTCGCATCGATCAAATCGTGGACTCCACTGCAGGGTGCGAAACCCTGTCTTTCCTCGATGCCTACTCAGGGTATCATCAAATCAAGATGAAAGAGTCCGACCAGCTCGCGACTTCTTTCATCACGCCCTTCGGCATGTACTGTTATGTCACCATGCCGTTCGGTTTGAGGAACGCGGGTGCAACGTACCAGCGGTGCATGAACCATGTGTTCGGCGAACACATCGGTCGCACGGTCGAGGCCTACGTCGATGACATCGTAGTCAAGACGAAGAAAGCCTCCGACCTTCTCTCTGACCTCGAACTGACATTCCGGTGTCTCAAGGCGAAGGGCGTCAAGCTCAATCCCGAGAAGTGCGTCTTCGGGGTGCCCCGAGGCATGCTTTTGGGATTCATCGTCTCCGAGCGGGGCATCGAAGCCAACCCGGAGAAGATCGCAGCCATCACAAACATGGGGCCCATCAAGGACTTAAAAGGCGTACAGAGGGTCATGGGATGCCTCGCGGCCTTGAGCCGTTTCATCTCGCGCCTCGGCGAAAGAGGCCTACCCCTGTACCGTCTCTTAAGGAAGGCCGAGTGCTTCACTTGGACTCCTGAGGCCGAGGAAGCTCTCGGGAACCTGAAGGCGCTCCTCACCTAGGCGCCTGTCTTGGTACCCCCCGCTGATGGAGAAACCCTCCTAGTCTACGTCGCCGCTACCACTCAAGTGGTCAGCGCCGCGATCGTGGTCGAAAGGCGGGAAGAGGGGCATGCCTTGCCCATTCAGAGGCCAGTTTACTTCGTCAGCGAGGTGCTGTCCGAGACCAAGATCCGCTACCCACAAGTCCAGAAGCTGCTGTATGCAGTGATCCTGACGAGGCGAAAGCTGCGACATTACTTCGAGTCTCATCCGGTGACTGTAGTGTCATCCTTCCCCCTGGGGGAGATCATCCAGTGCCGAGAAGCCTCGGGACGGATCGCAAAGTGGGCGGTGGAAATCATGGGCGAGACAATCTCGTTTGCCCCTCGGAAGGCCATCAAGTCCTAGGTACTGGCGGACTTCGTAGCCGAATGGGTCGACACCCAGTTGCCAACGGCTCCGATCCAACCGGAGCTCTGGACCATGTTTTTCGACGGGTCGCTGATGAAGACGGGAGCCGGCGCGGGCCTGCTCTTCGTCTCGCCCCTCGAGAAACACCTGCGCTACGTGCTCCGCCTCCATTTCCCGGCGTCCAACAATGTGGCTGAGTACGAGGCTCTGATCAACGGATTGCGAATCGCCATCGAGCTAGGGGTGCGACGCCTCGATGCACGCGGCGACTCGCAACTCGTCATCGACCAAGTCATGAAGAACTCCCACTGCCGCGACCCGAAGATGGAGGCCTACTGTGATGAGGTTCGACGCCTGGAAGACAAGTTCTACGGGCTCGAGCTTAACCACATCGCCCGGCGCTACAACGAGACTGCGGACGAGCTGGCGAAGATAGCCTCGGGGCGAACGACGGTTCCCCCGGACGTCTTCTCCCGGGATCTGCACCAACCCTCCGTCAAGATAGGCGACACGCCCGAGCCCGAGGTGCCCTCGGCCCCGTCCGAGGCGACCTCGGCCCAGCCCGAGCCATCCTCAGTTCAACCCGAGGAGCCCTCGGCCCCCGAGGGCGAAGCACTGCACATCGAGGAGGAGCAGAGCGGGGTCATGCCAGATCAAGATTGGCAGACCCCGTACCTGCAGTATCTCCGCCAAGGAGAGCCGCCCCTCGGCCGAGCCGAGGCTCGGCGGGTAGCGCGACGCGCCAAGTCGTTCGTCTTGCTGGGCGATGAGAAGGAGCTCTACCACCGTAGCCCCTCGGGCATCCTCCAGCGATGCATCTCCATCGCCGAGGGTTAGGAACTCCTGCAGGAAATACACTCGGGGGCTTGCGGCCATCATGCAGCACCTCGAACCCTCGCCGGGAACGCCTTCCGCCAAGGCTTCTACTGGCCGACGGCGGTGGCTGATGCCACTAGAATTGTCCGCGCCTGCGAAGGGTGCCAATTCTATGCGAAGCAGACCCACCTGCCCGCTCAGGCTCTGCAGACGATACCCATCACCTGGCCCTTCGCTGTGTGGGGTCTGGACCTCGTTGGCCCTCTGCAGAAGGCACCCGGGGGCTACACGCACCTGCTGGTCGCCGTCGACAAATTCTCCAAGTGGATCGAGGTCCGACCCCTAAACAGCATCAGATCCGAGCAGGCGGTGGCGTTCTTCACCAACATCATCCATCGCTTCGGGGTCCCGAACTCCATCATCACCGACAATGGCACCCAGTTCACCGGCAAAAAATTCTTGGATTTTTGCGAGGATCACAACATCCGGGTAGACTGGGCCGCCGTAGCTCATCCCATGTCGAATGGGCAAGTGGAACGTGCCAACGGCATGATTCTACAAGGGCTCAAGCCCCGGATTTACAATGATCTCAACAAGTTCGGCAAGCGATGGATGAAGGAACTCCCCTCGGTGGTCTGGAGCCTGAGGACGACGCCAAGCCGAACCACAGGTTTCACGCCGTTCTTCCTGGTCTACGGGGCCGAGGCCGTCCTGCCCACTGACCTGGAATACGGCTCCCCGAGGACGAGGGCCTACAACGAAGAAAGCAACCAAGCTAGCCGAGAAGACTCGCTGGACCAGCTGGATGAGGCTCGGGATAGGGCCTTACTACACTCGGCGCGGTATCAGCAGTCCCTGCGACGCTACCACGCCCGAGGGGTCCGACCCCGAGACCTCCAGGTGGGCGATCTGGTGCTTCGGCTGCGGCAAGACACCCGAGGGAGGCACAAGCTCACGCCCCCCTGGGAGGGGCCGTTCGTCATCGCCAAAGTTCTGAAGCCTGGAACGTACAAGCTGGCGAACAATCAAGGCGAGGTCTACGGCAACGCTTGGAACATCCAACAGCTACGTCGCTTCTACCCTTGAGATGTTTCCAAATTGTTCATATACCTCGCACCCACGCAAAGTTTAGTCAACAAGGAAGGGTCGGCCTCGCCTCGGCAAAGCCCGACCCTCCCTCGGGGGCTAAAAGGGGGGAAACCCCCTCTGCGTCAAAATTTTCCTCGAACAAAAAAATCTCTTTATCAGAATATCTTTCGTGCTTTTTGACTACGTCGAAAAGTGGGTCATGGAAACGACGGGGTACACGTAAGCAGTCAAGGCTGACCGAGCCGAGGGACTCCTACGCCTCCGGGATACGGATACCTCACTCATCACCTTCTGCGATAAGTAACTCGCGTTCGGATAAGGTGACTCCGCGGATTGAACAAGTCTCTACGTTCGGAAGCTCTTCTGTCGAAGCGATTCTTCGAGTTTTCTCGACTAAGTCGGTGATAGGGCCTCATGGACGAGTAAAAGTGCGCGTAAGCGGCAAGGCCGACCGAGCCGAGGGACTCCCACGCCTCCGGGATACGGATACCTCACTCCTCACCTTCCGCGAGAAGCAACTTTCGCTCGCACAAACATCCCTATTACCGACAAAAGGTCCAGATGCTTGGAACAAGAGGAAAAGGGATGCAGCTTTACAACACAGCAAGGGTGTGTGTTCTGGCCTCGACGGTCGCGCAAAGCACACGCTACAAGACAAGCTGATCCTGCAGGCTCAGGTCTTGGCGCTGGAAGGGGGCGGGCAACCATGCGGGCGGCATGCAACCGCGCCAAGTGGACGCGCCTCTCCGACTCCTGACAGGCCAGCGCGGAGGCTCAAGCCCACGCGTCGCGCAACCGGCGCGCCGGATGCTGCATGTAAGCCACTATGCCACTTGCGCCACCACCGCACCTCCTCGGTTGCGGAACCAATACCACGACCCGAGGCGGCCCAGCGCGCGCCCAGCTACACCAGCCTGACGCAGCGGTCAAACGCGGTCAAAAGTGGGCCGGCAGTAATGACAGTGGCAGGCGCGCAAGAGCAGCAATCACGCCATCAGCCAGGCTCACGTCCCATCCGGAGGCAGCAAGAGAACCCCCTCTCTCACGGTGTGAAGACGACACGCCCATGACCCGTTCCTCGAACGGCTCGCGCACGCGCAACGGCAGCCTCGCCAACTACTCGCCCCGGCGCATTAACTCCGCGGCTCGACGGGCAGCGCCACTGGCGGGAGCAGCTGGCGACGTTTCGCCTTCGCCAAAGCGGCCACACCAAATAGGTACGCCACGACGTTCAATTTCGAATCCTTTTTCCCTTTTCCTTCTTTCTCTATCTCTTGCAACAGGGACCGGGAAAGGGGATACCCCCAAAGGGATCCTTCCCCGTGAAGGAACTAGGCTCCGAGCCTCCTTACTGATCAGGGGTTCGAAGGCTGGCCCCCCGAAGGGTTCAACAGCCGCCCCAGATCGCGTGGGCCCGACACCCACTACTGGTCAGGGGTTCGAAGGTCGGCCCCCGAAAGGTCCCACGACCGCCTCAGGCTACTCGGGCTCCGTGCCCCCTACTGATCAGGGGTTCGAAGGCTGGCCCCCCGAAGGGTTCACAGTCGCCTCAGACACCGAGCGAGGGATGACTAGGGGTACGTTCGATACATAACCAAGGCTCGGGCTGCGCTCCCGAGGTACCCTAGGACATTTCCGAGACCAGCGGGAACGACTCTGTAACGGAATCCCATCGGAGGGAGGCAACGAGCCCTCGGACCCCATCGCCAGGGGACCGGGTCCGGCAGATCACCCGCAGGTACTTTTGGGCGTGCCTCCGGGCCCCTAGCCGACCCCCAACGAACGGGGCACGGACGTCCACTCGGATTACCCGATCGCAGCTCACCGGAGACACCATGTTCGGTGCCCATCGAGGGTAACATGGCGCTCTCCCCCCCTCCTCCTTGCGGAAAGGCGACGTAGGGGCGTATGTAAAAAAGCCGAGTCTGTCCCTGATCGTCCTCTCGCTCCGTGCGGAGGCTCGGGGGCTGCTCTTGCAAACCCGGCTCCGGCCGAACCGTTGACAGCGTCAACATACCAGCCCGAGAACTTGGGCCCCGACAGTGCACCTGGGCTACGGCCTGTTCGCATGAGGGAACCGCCAGACCAGCCGAAGCATTACGCAAGGCATTAAGACCTCGAAGGAGTGAAACCACTCCTCCGAGGCCTCGGGGGCTACACCCGGCGGGTGCGCTCGCGCGCACCCACCGGAACAAAGTACAACCGAGAAAGGCTGGTCCCCTTGCAAAAAAGTGCGACAAAAGCCTCCAAGCGAGTGTTAACACTCCCTTCGAGGCTCGGGGGCTACTGTCGGGGACCATAATTAGGGGTACCCTCAAGACGCCTAATTCTCAGCTGGTAACCCCCATCAGCATAAAGCTGCAGAGGCCTGATGGGTTTGATTAAGTCGGGGATCAGTCCATACGAGCGACTCGATCACGCCACGCCCGAGCCTAGCCTCGGGCAAGGGCAGCCGACCCTGAGATGTTTCCGTCTCGCCCGAGGCCTCCTCTTTCATGGCAGACGCATCTCCGGCTCGCCCGAGGCCTTGCCTTCGATAAGAAGTAACCCTGACTAAATCACCGCGCCGACCGACCAAGTCACTGGGGCCTTTAACGCAAAGAGTAAGACTGACGGGAAGCCAGGCTTGGCCAAAAGCGCCAGAGGAAGCTCCGCCCGACCCAGGGCTCGGACTCGGGCTAAGGCCCCGGAAGACGGCGAACTCCGCTCCGCCCGACCCAGGGCTCGGACTCGGGCTAAGGCCCCGGAAGACGGCGAACTCCGCTCTGCCCGACCCAGGGCTCGGACTCGGGCTAAGGCCCCGGAAGACGGCGAACTCCGCTCCGCCCGACCCAGGGCTCGGACTCGGGCTAAGGCCCCGGAAGACGGCAAACTCCGCTCCGCCCGACCCAGGGCTCGGACTCGGGCTAAGGCCCCGGAAGACGGCGAACTCCGCTCCGCCCGACCCAGGGCTCGGACTCGGGCTAAGGCCCCGGAAGACGGCGAACTCCGCTCCGCCCGACCCAGGGCTCGGACTCCACCCCGACCTCTGCCGAACGACCTCCGCCTCGCCCGACCCGGGTGCTCAGGTTCGGCCTCGGCCATGCAGGACAGACTCGACCTCGGCCTCGGAGGAGACTCCACGTCGCCCGACCTAGGGCACAAGTCCGCCACGTCGACAGGAAGCGCCATCATCACCCTACCCCGAGACGACTCGGGCCGCAGAGAACAGGACCGACGTCCCATCTGGCTAGCATAGGCAATGATGGCGCCCCGTTGGACCATGACGACGGCGGCTCCCAGCTCCCTTACGAAAGCAAGGGGACGTCAGCAAGGGCCCAACCACCCCGACAGCTGTCCCTCCGTCCGGCTCCATCGCTTCTCCGACAGCCACGACGCCACACTAGCTGGGTGCCAAGATCTCTCCGGCTGCCACCTTGGCATGTACTTAGGGTACTAGCTCTCCCCCGCTAGACACGTAGCACCTTGCTACACCCCCATTTGTACACCTGGATCCTCTCCTTATGCCTATAAAAGGAAGGACCAGGGCCTTCTTAGAGAAGGTTGGCCTCGCGGGAACGAAGGGCAGGGGCAGGCGCTCTCTCGGGGCCGCTCGCTCCCCTCACCCGCGCGGACGCTTGTAACCCCCTACTGCAAGCGCACCCGACCTGGGCGCGGGACGAACACGAAGGCCGCGGGAATCTCCGACTCCCTCACGACCCGGCTCCGGCCACCTCGCTCTCGCTCTCTCTCCCCCCTTCGCGCTCGCCCACGCGCTCGACCCATCTGGGCTGGGGCACGCGGCACACTCACTCGTCGGCTCGGGGACCCCCCGGTCTCGGAACGCCGACAAATTCCATTAAAGAGCATAGCTCCTTCTTTTTGGCCTCAGATAATTCTTGACCTACCAGGTTCCGAAGGTCAAAGTCCTTTCTTCTGAAGCGGTATCAGCAATCTTTTTCCCTTTGTCACGCACTATGGCCTCGACCTTATCTGCAGCCGCAGCTATCTCTTCCGTAGCCATAACCAAAAGAATTTTATCAATCCCTTACAGTGTACTCTCAAGGTTGGCAGCTTCGGCAACAGCTATAGCTTCGGCAACAGCTATAGCTTTGGGAGAGGTATCAGCTTCAGCAATGGCCTCGACGCTTGCAATAGGTGTTATTTTGGATGCCGAGGTTAGCGGTGGTGTTCGCTCGATGCCTTGCATGACATTAATAATTCTTCGTTTTTTATGACCCTCAGGCTTATCCTTTACAGCTGAGGGTTGATCCTTCTTCTGTAAAAGTCGTGTTAGTTCCGGTCTGAGAGGACTTAGCAGCTTGATGGGTAAAGATTCAGTCATTACCTTTAAAATCTCTGCTATTTTAGCAGCAGGAGGTGTCGAAGGAGTCTCCTATGTTGCCTCAGTTATCTTCGACTCCGGAGTTTCAGCCTTCCTCTTCTTCGAAACCGCCACCTTCAGCTCAGGAGTGGATTTTCTCTTCTTTGAAGCCTTCTCATCCTCCTTTACCATTCTGGCAGCTTGTCTACTCAAAATACTGACAATTCTTTTTCTTTTTACACCTTTGGCACCTTTATCAAGCCTTTCATAATCAGGATATTCAAATTTTAAGGCATCCATCACTCGGTTCAACCTTCGTTTTGGCCGGGTGCCGAAGGCTGCGGTCATCAGTTGGTCTTCCTTTTTGGTAAAATTTCCAAGTATTTCATTGCACATTGTCTCGATCATGTCCAGCCACTCTTTGCATGATTTTTTGACTTGTTTTTCAAATTTAAAGCGGTAAGCAAGTCGAACGAGTTCATGCTTCTTCCTCGCTTCCTTCTTCTTCGGCATTCCCCAGCCCTTGACGTAGGATATGTTCTGTTAGCCAAATATTCTTGCACTAAGTCTCTGGTACTGATATGCTCAGCTACCACTATAAATTCCACTTCACCCAGCTGACAGGGTGACCCCAATTGCATGTTGCATAACGGCTGCGTCATTCCGAAGCTCAGGCTCAGAGGACTCATGACCATGGTCATCAGCTTCTCCCTGTTTTTCTCATTAGCCTTCATATAAAACCATTCATTTTTCCAGCCGGTTAGCCACTTTGTGCGATAGCTGAGGACTAGTGCCTTCGTATCCTTTTGATACGCAAAATTATAACAACCAAAATTTTCGTGAAGACCATCTGCCCTGGCCTTTGTCTGATAGTGCAACTCTTGCACGCGGTAGAAAGCTTCGGCATCTGGGCTCATCCCTTGGCTTTGAAGGGCCCAGATAAAGATGTTGAGCCTAACAGTAGCGTTAGGAGTCAGCTGATGAAGATATATTTCAAAGTTCTTTAGGACTTCCCTAATCATCTCATTCAGGGGAAATCACAGCCCCGCTCTGAAGAAGCACTTGAAAACCACAACTTCATCTGTCTTCAGCACTGGGGTAGTATCTCCTCCGGCAAATCGAACAAGTTTGCTTTCAGCTTCTCCAAAATAGCCCAGTTTCATCATCACAGGCATGCCATCTTCAGACACAGTAGATTTTTCAAAATCTAGATGACTAGGCTTCATTGGGATCAAAATATTGTAGTCTTCTTCGCTCTCAGCATCTTCACCCTCAATCACAGTTTGCTCAGCTTCGACATTAGAAGTACCTTCGTCAGCTACAACAAGACCTGATCATTTCATTACTTCTGAAATTGGTGCTGTTTCAGTAGCCTCGGTTTCTTCTCCCTCATGAGACACCTTTGCAGTTGATCGCAATCTGGCCATTCTAATGGATTTTTACAGTCTGACGAAGCTAACCTATTTGACAAAGTTAACCTTAAATGATGAAGTGTTCTCTTGAAAGTGCAGTGCAGAAAGCTTCGGCTATGGTTAAATTTTTTAACAGCACAACAGTGCAATGGCAATGAATGCTATGGTAACTCTTCACTAACCCATCTGTTTATATAGTGCTACAGGTGGGAAGGTGAACCGCCAGATCACCTGCACTCGCTGAACGGTGACCACTCGACGCTTGGAATATTATAATCGTTTCTCGGCAACGAGCTCAGGGAAGGTGTTTTTCGGACCTTCGGCATTCTAAAGCCTTCGAGTTTTTTGCGGATCGAGCTCGTTACAAAAAATGATCTAGCACAGCGAAGGGGCTATTGTTGGGGGCCTTCTTCTCTACCGAAGGTCCTCTAAGCAAAAACACCTTTGGCAAGATGACATGCAAGCATGTGAGACATGAAGATGTATGCCAAAGCTGCAACCGAAAGAGCTTCGGCATGATGACACGCTTGAGACGAAGGGTGGCACCGACATAAAGAGGAAAAGACTGCATAGTCCTTGATAGTTTATATCATATTCATGATTAGTTATCAAGGGCATGAATGTAATTTTGTCTGGGTTGTGTCCTGTGCCTATAAATAGATGAACAGTACCCCGTACTGTTCATGCTAATTTGTAATCGCTCGCACGTCACTCTCGGAATTTTACCTTCTGTCAAGCCGAAGGTACAAATGTAATTTAATATCATTAATGTTTGTTCATGATCACATAATGTCAATATGAATAATCTGATGGTTTAATATAGTTATTCATGCTCATTATATGTTTCATTTGTCCTTGTTTATATTTTTATATATTAAAATGATGATGAAGGCATGTCCTTCACGACCTTCGTCTTAAGATCATTATATCCTAAGGGAGATAATGCTTCAAAGGACGAAGGTCTTTAACCATTAACATTTGTGTTGCCTTGTTCTTAACTCATAGCATTTGAGAACAAGTGACCAACAGTAGGCAAACAATGAAGTTACCTTGGAGCTGGCGAAGAAGCTGGAGTTAGGCAAAGTTGAAGATGATTGAATCTCCCTTGTAGCAACAGCACTTCCAGAAGCTCTTGGACAAGCAAGCGCAAGGAAAGACAAGCACAAAAGGCCATGTTGCAATGCATCGCTCAATGAAACACTAACATCAAGTAGTGCTTCAGCAGCAGGATCATCAGGAACAAATTTGGTCATGTCTACAACCTTGGGTGATGGTGCAATGTCAACAACAAGTCTGTCTGCTATAGAATCTTCAATCATACTCAGGACATTGACTTCTAAAACCTTGAGATACCTTGTTGTGGTTCATCAAATGATTCAGTAAATACTACAAGCCTATCAACCTTGGGGACTGGAGTTGACTCAGGCAGCGCCACTATCATCACAGTAGTCAATGCCCCAACCCCTTCACTCTCAGGAGCTGGAGTTGAGTCGGCTGGGAGCTCAATCGTTGCCTCATTCAGTATGTTATCTTCATTGGCCTCATGAATGGACGTCGGGCTTACCTCTAGCCTATAAATCAATCCAGCAATGGGGATCACTATGTATCTAGAATATAGGTTTCCTTCACCCTCCGTCTGTGGATCACGGGGAGGGGCTACTAACTTAGGGGCTTGTGGAGGGCTCACCTGAGCAGCCAACACTTACATCCACAACATGGGTCTCAAGCAACTCGCTCAGCATACTCTCAGGGATAACTTCTTCTAGAAAAATGTCAAGGGCCGACAGTTCCAAACCTTTAAGCTTGATCAGACCCTCAAGAGGAGCAATGTTAGTAGGGTCATTCTAAATTTTTTAGTGTTTCTCACGATACACAAGAGACATTTGTTCTTCTTCTTCGTAATCACCCCCATCATGCAATCCGGCCTAGTCCACCCGAGCAATTAGGTCTTTAGCAGCAACCTAGCTAGCTAAGCCTTCTTCTGCCACCTTACTTACACACTCTCCAGGTATGGCTAGCCCAGTCTGAACAGACATAGGTTTCATGCTGAATAGTTGTCCTAGCCTCCTCTTCCTTTTATCTTTGGGGACATAAACATGTACCACATGTTTGCTAGAATATCACCACTTTGGGTTCATTCAGCTTCCTATTTTTCCCCAGCAATGCTTGGTTGCTCGAGGGCTTCACAACCCATAGCAACAACTTCAATCTTGGGGGATTCCCCCATGAGTAGATTCAGAATAGCTTCTACCTCAACTTCTAGCAGGATATCATATCAAAGTGTGGGTCACTTTCTCTCCATCAGTCAAGCACTAGTTGGTAGCAACTACCGCCTCAACCTTTTCATCAGTCGGCTAGGAATTTCTCTTGAGAATTCTGTTTTTTGAGGTGGATCAGACAAAAACTTGAAATGTTGCTCTACACCAATGGAATGGCATCATCAGTACAAACATTAGCATAAGTCGGCAACCAATGATTCAGGGCTGAGGAAGATGAACTTACTATCAGAGGAGGATTCCACACAGAATAGGCCTAGAAGGCACATCACCCCTCAACATCATCCCGACTCAAAGCAGAACATCTTCTGTAAGTTCCTTGTCAGTTAAACATGTAGAATCCTTGACTCCAATATACAAGTATGCAGGATACACTCGATCTTTCAGAGGCTAAATATTGAGATACACGAATTCGATCACTATAACTTGAGCTATTAGACCCCTCCCCTTCAGATTGGCAGTCTCGGTCACAACGTAGTAACCTCAATGGACTCGAAGTCAGGTGGTTCCTCTACCCAATTAGCGAACCACACATTGGGCTGTTTCACTAAACGAGCTAGGAGGGAATTGTTGTAATTCTCCAAAGTAAACCACTCAAAATACCACCACTTATTACTGTCCTTCAAAGGAATATCTAGATAATTAGCTTTTTGACCTCAACAAAATTCAAAACTCGCTCCTCCAACCACCTGATATCTTTTGTCCCTCATTCCATGCTTGTAATGGTATATGTACTTCCATAGATCAAAATGAGGAGCAATCCCATGGAAAGCCTCATAGAGATGAATGAAAATGGTGTTTTGAAGTACAGAGTTGAGATTCAGGTGGGTCAGGTCGATGGAATCGAAGTCAAGAATGCCTCAAGAAAAAGAGCAAATAGTAACTCTAATCTGTAGACAAAAAAGATGTGAAGGCAATAAATTCATGTCTATCTTCTATGGGCACGGAATACCCTTCACAAGTTCTCCACAAACTCAACTCTTTGGGTGGAAGTACACTCATATCTACAAGGCGCATAAGATCAGATTTGGTGATAGAAGAAGCAAAAAAAGTAAGAAACAAAATCTGACTATTAGGATCAAATAGATTAATGTAATTTACCAAGTTCTCATATTTGTTGGTCGTCTTCTTCCTCTTTGAAGCCATCAGGAGCTATCGCAATCGAAAAAATGGCAATGAGAGATTGGGAATTGGAGGTTGGATCAATATCAGGGCAAGGCTAGGGTTTCTGGCAGAAATAGATAACTATGGCAGATATCCCCCAAATCTGGATGACGTCAACACTTGTGAAACTACCACTTGGTCGAACGAGTTGGTTACAAGGAGTTCAGTCGGAAAAGAAACACAATTGTCCTTGGTTCTAGCATATAGATAACAGAACACAATCAAAACTTGTAACACTTAGAAGAGATTCACTGGAGACAAATACAATACATAGAAGACCAGTTCATTATGAACTGTTTTTCACAAAAGAGTTCTACTAATACTGTTATACTACATACTACTGCTATAATACTACTACTATTACCATACTACTTCTACTACTACACTATATTGTTTAGGTCGATGGTGCCTTGCCACCGGTGTTGCGACCATCGCAGTCGCCCTTGCCGCTGATGCCGCCCTTGCGGCCACCGCTGCCCTCACCGCTACCGCCACCCTTGCCATCGCTACCACCACCTCCCTTGTCGTCTCCATTACCTCCTCGTCCTCCTCCTCCTCCGACTTCTAAGAACCCTCCTTGTTCCTACCCGACTCATTCGAGCTAGCAAGGCCAGGGCGCTCCACGACCTTGATAAAGCCCACTCGCCCGGGGTGATTCCCATGGAGTTGCGAAGTCGATCGACGGCGAGCGCGCAGGGAGAGGTGGAGTGCTCTCTCTGTCGGAGTCAGAGAACACTTCGGAGTACTCCAAATCTCCGAATGATTCGTAGGGAGGCGTCGGCTCTCGCTTACACTTGCTTGGGCTGACCATGGCGTCTAGCGAGTAGGGTTTTCTTTCGGTAGAAGGAGGAGGACAAGAAAGTAAGAACTGAGCAAGTGATTAAGGCAACAGAAGAGACTCCCTTATTTATTGAAGAGAACGGGCATCCCCTCGTCTCCAGCCTATATGAAGCATTGCCATTTTTGTCAAAATAATCAAAGAGCGGTTTCGGTTTCCAAGAATGGCACATTTCTGGCAAACAAAGCATCAGAGGTCAGTTACTCGCATCATGACACCATGTCCACTCAGGGCACTGTTTTCTGGAAAAGACGGCAAGCACACCCATTGGGTGTTCGTCGACAATTTTTTGGAATTTTTTTGCAAATAAATGCAAGTGATTTCTTCCAATTAGACCTCAATCGAACAATTGCAGTCGGTTATACCTCGGTTAGTTGGATCTCAGTCGAGAAAACTCATCAGACCTTAGTTAGATAAATTGCAGTCAATCAGACCTCAGTCGGTCGGATCTCAGTCGGGGGAATTCATCAGACCTCAGTTGGACAGATTGCAGTCGGTCGGACTTCAGTCAGATGAACTCACCATACTTTCACCAGAACGACTTCAATCAATTGATTTCTAGTCGATCGGTCTGAGGTTAGGAGTTTTATCTATGAGAAGGCAAGACAAGCAGAAAGATTTACTTGAGGAAGATTTTTTGGGGACCGTCAAGTTGGTTGCTGCTCAAGTCAGCTCAAATGTCGGGGGCTACACCCATTGAGTGCACCGAGATCAGGGCATTGGAAAGAAATGGTATCCAAGAAAGGCAACCAATCAACTCAATAAGATACATTGCCAAGACCAGAACTCATCCTTAGAGTCTCGAACCAAATATCCTAAAAATTGGCTTGAGTCTTGGGGGCTTGTAGCAGATAGGCAGCCCCTAGGTCACCACGACAAGAATATGCTCTATGGGCGGCCTGAAAGGCCCCCAATGGGCTAGGGGCGTGGCCTTCAGGGGGCTTCAGTCGGGCGTAACTAGAAGCAGGCGAGGAAGGTGGTTGTGTGGGTGTGAAGACTCCTAGTCCGTGTTCCGCGCATGTAGAGGACATGTGAATTCCCTGAAGACTCACTAACCTCCAGACAAGTCAACACCATTCTCGTGGATGAGGGTGGACTGAGAACATGTAACGCGTTGTGTGTGTAACTCGTCTTCTGTCAGGAATAAGGCAGAGGAGGAGCCCCAACGAAAACAAAGGACATCACTCAACAGGCATAGCCATCCTCAACCTCTAGAAATATCTGTAATAGAGAACACATCACAATACCACTCCACCAACTCATAGGACATAGGGTATTACCTGTTTGAGTGGCCTGAACATGTATAATCCTCTATGTTTTGTCGTGTCCTGCACGAACCATCGAGCTGCAATCGACTTCGCCACCCTCCTAAAAGCACTATGTGTGATACCTCATGGTGCGCCGTCAGAACCAAACAGCGACATATACCAAACACGTAGTCATTCGAATAAGTTTATATGCTATATAGGTTGTACACTTCTCTCACATGAGAGGCATATAGTCTCAAACCCTAGAGATCCAAACGAAGGCAACTAAAATTCAGCTAAACTTTGCTTGGAGGACAAAATGTATAAAATCTTTTTAGTTGTTCCAATCCAGCTAAACCAATCTAAAGTGAATAAATACGAAATTGGTCCATTGTTTTTCTATATTTTTCTGTGTCCATACCGGAGTCAACGAATGTAAGGAGGGTATAGTAAATAAACACCAATTAATTAAAGGATCAAAACAACCTCAGGTAAACTTTAGCTGGCCAAATTAGCTGGCTTACGTTGTAAAGAGAGGTTTGGTAAAACTTGACTTGAGCTTAGTTTTGACACTGCAATATCGTGTTTGCCAAAAAGGGTAAGATGAGAGATTTTTACATTCTTGACTTAAAACAAACACAACCAGGCTCTCCACGTGCTTTTATCAGGCACATGATCGTGATTAGTTGCTTGTATATGAGGATACTGACTTGCATGTGTGTGTGTAAGCTAGGTTTTTATTCCACCAATCGCCTGCACACACTGAGAAGAGATGGAAAATCTTCACTGGCGAGGCCGACGCGTGGGAGGCACTCAACCAATCACGCCAAATGTGAATCAATTCTGAAGAGACAAATAATGAAGAAGGAAAGTACTATGAAAATCAAGGACGTGCGGTTTTTTTCAAATATGCAGCTGGGTGCGTGGAGAAGAGCATGTAAGGGCATTTTCCGTAAAAGAAGTCAACCGAAGGATGTTGGACGAAAGGTACATATTGATTTTATGCATATATGCACGACATAGGTCTTGTGCACAAGATATGTTCCCAAATAGTAAATAAGGAGCATATTAGATACACATGGGTCTTTGGTGCACATGGTGCATATGTTGAATTATAGCCATCCATCTCAGATCTAACATTCTCCTATTAATCTTCTCCTTTCTTGCACAGATAAAGGTGTGTGTATGAAGGATATTTTTTTCAAAATATATAAGAAGAAAAGGGAGGTGTGTGAGTAAATTGACCTAAGGTTGATGGTTATGATTTAATATGTGTACCATGTGCATCAATGGTTCACACTTGATATGGTTCATAGTAAATAAATACCAATTAGCTAGAGGATCAAAAAAACCTAGCTAAATTATACTACCTCGGTTCTCGAATATTTGTCGTCTGCTAGTTCAATTTTGAACTAAATAGCGACAAATAGAAAAGAACCGAGGGAGTATCAAACTAAATTTTAGCTGGCCAAATTAGGTGGCCTATATGCCTTATCGTATAGAGAGATTTGGTAAAACTTGAGCTTAGTTTTAACACTGCAATATCTCGTTTGCCCAAAAAAAAAGGCATGTGGTGGAGCTCGGATACATGCAAGATGAGAGATTTTACATTCCTGTGTCAAAAAAGAAACACCACGTGAATCAATGTCTAAAGAGACAAATAATGAAGAAAACAGCAGAAGAAGGAAAGTACTATGAAACATCAAGGACGTACAAGTTTGTTTAGTATGTTACTTTCGACGAGCAGCAACTAGCAGCCCAATGCAAATATAGGAAATGCGCGTGCGTAGGTGGTGCTAGTTCATTACCCATGGATGGAAATTAATCAGCAACGGATGGATGGGGTAAACTAATTAAAGAGATGAGCCGATTGAGGTTTAGAGGCATGCGAGCTCCTTGAGGCAGCCCTTTGGCGCTGCCCTTGGCGTTTTTGCATATGGCCATGGTCTTATTGTTGGTGCCACTATACTCAATGTTGACGTCATCCATGGTGATGCCGGTGCAGGGAATCTTGTCGGTGCAGAGCAGATTGACGGCCTCAGGGTTAGAGGAGGTGCCGGTGATGTTCTTGAAGGTGACGTCCTTGACGGTCACCTTGGAGGCACCGCTAGCAGTACACATCTTGTTGGGGCAGTATTTCATGTCGATGATAATGGGGTTGGCCGAGTCCTCCATCTTGATATTCTCGTAGTGGATCTTGGAGGCAGCGAGCACCGAGGCAGCATCCTCATAAGCCTTGATCCGGACACCATTGCTCGTATTCTTGAGCGTGCAGTCCTTAACATTGATGTCCGTGACATCCTTCCCGTCCTTGTACCGCCCAAGGCTGCCGATGCTAATGCCGTGGCCGGGGCCACAGGTCACGCCGGTGATGTTCACCTTGGAGGTCCCAGGGCCGATGGAGATGCAGTCATCGCCAACGCCGATGACGGTGTTGACGATGGAGACCCCAGACGAGTCACCCATGTGCCATGTGGATGCCATCCGTGTTGGGGCTATCCCCCGGTGCCGTGACTTTCACGTCCTTGATTAGCATGTCCTTGCATTGGAAGATGTTCATGTGGAAGAACTTGGCGTTGAGCAGCGTGATCCCGGACACCCTCACCATTGTTCACGAAGTCCAGTACTAGCGAGTTGGGAAGGATCTTGCAGTCATACTTCTTGGCGCAGGAATTCTTGCTCCACACGGCGGGACCCTGGCCATCGAGCTTTCCCTTGCCGGTGATCACCAGGTTGTCCACACGTAGGATTTCTATCCAATTAGTACCTTTGTACTGGCTTAGGTCCATGGTCGCCAGCAGATTGCCGTCCACTTGGATGGTCACATCTCCCTTGCATGGGCCTGTGAAGTTGAGTGGGCCGACGAGAAAATCGCCCTTGGGGATGAGGATCGTCTGCTTTCCGGTACCGCCGCACGTCGACGTCCATGCCTCCTGCACAGCCTTTGTGCTATTCGTCTTGCCATTGCCAGAGCCGCCTAGCTTAGTGATTTATGGCCCGTTTGGCAAAGCTCTAGCTCCTGCTTCTTTAGCTCTAGATCCTGATCCTCCTGAGGAGCTGATCCTCCTGATTCTCCTAGAGAATCAGAATCATTTTTAAAACCGTTTGGCAAGTAAACTGATTCTTATCTGTTGAGAGTTGGTGGTCTGTGGCGATTGTCTATTTTACCCTTTGCAGTTCAACTTTGTTACAAACCAATAAGTAGGATGCATATATGGAAAAAAATTATGAAACAATAACATATAAAATATTTCCATCATATTAGTGCATAAAATGGTCTCAAGTCTCAAATGTTTAATCCATAAATTGCATAAAACTAGCGCGACACAATATCCAAAATATGACACGAACCACCTTTTCTAATCACCTTGACTCCCAAAGTACCTTCGATACATCATCGCGGAACCTATTCATGTTCCTACTACTCGACCCTGTGGTGGATGTATCTGATGCATTCTGAGGGACATGTCGCCTATAACGGGATGGAATAGTAGGGATATAATCTGGGTCTCGATCACATCTCTAAAAATCCTCATCCAATGCATTATTCTCACGGATGAAATTATGAAGACACATTGTATGTCACACCCGGTTTTAGAAGGCAAACCGAATGCGAACCATATACATGCCAAGATCAGCAACTCATGTACACAGCAGTTACATAACTGGACATCATCACACAGTGCTCAAGTAATAACATAAAAGAAGGTATAATAGTCGATTACATCATGATGTCCGAGACATCCACATAGTCTTTAACAATTATCAAAGTGCGGAAAAGAAACGTAGATACACTCGGCCTACATAGGCAGCCGACTGGGGGTTTGCCGCTAACCCACACCTAGAACTCGTCGTACTCTTGGAACTCCTCCTCCACGACTTCATCTTCACCTGAGCAGGGGTTGCAACACGGACAACCTAGGGGGGTTTGGTGTGTAAAGCAAGGGTGAGTACACATCAACATACTCAGCAATATGTCCCGTTTGGCTGTAGTGGACTAGCTTTATATGGAGTTTAGTCAAGCGGTTGCTTTTAGTTGGCCAGGTTATTATTACTAGTAGAAAGCCAGGTTTTAGCATTAACCCAAGTTATTAACCCAATGTATCCTTTTCAAACGGAAAGAATACCAATTACCATTACCATAGTCATAACCAAACCATCATCCTCATCACCACCTGTAAACCAAACATCTCTGATCAAGTATCTCTAATCAATGGAGCTCCATTGGCCGCTCATAACCGCGAGCACGGCTGATATATCAATTTCATAACACTCTGCAGAGGTTGCGCACTTTACCCACAAGCCGTGATTCCCTCTTACCTTGGGCCGATCAAACCCTTAAACACTACCAAGGTGAATAAGGAGGGTTTCACTATGTAGCCTTTACAAAGATTTCCTAAGGCTGTAGCCGCCCGTTAGGTTTCCTAAATGTACCGCACTCCTTCCCAAGGGGCAAACCACCCTTCACTTGTTCGACAAACAATTCACACACTAGAGCAGTGTTATCTTCGTTCCAATCGGCACTATCACCCATATTGCTGTAAAAAAATAAAATCTAAAACAAATATATGCAGCTATCAAAAAGGAATGTTGCCTATAATATCTCTGTTCATTGCGATTCTGTTGGAGGGTACTCCTGCGATTGGAATGCTATCAAAAATATATGCAGCGCGCTGGAGGGTACGCCTTCAAAAAGGAATGCTATCAAAAATCAAAATCTAAAACGCCCAAAGGTGTTTCAGCATTTTCTATCAACCAAAATGCAATACCATAGGCTCTACATAATCTTTTGACTACGACATACTACCTTCGTTCTCTAATATTTGTCATCTGTTAGTTCATTTTTGAACTAAAACGCGATAAATAAAAAAGAATGGAGGGAGTACAAGTTTTTTTTGTTGGTAAACAAAACACAATGTGCACTTTTCTGTTTTTGCAATATCGGATGTGTAAACTCTGGTCATCCAGAACATGTTCTTTTTCTCGCAAAACTTACTTCAGAATCAGAGTCCTCTCTAGTTCTATGTTTTATGTTTTTTATTCAGACACGTGCTTTGCTAGCTAGCTAGTTACGTCCTGTGCGGTGGCAAGGTGATGGACAGCGCGCTGCTCCTCTACTACGGTGGCAAGGTGCGGCTCCAGCAGGCCTGCTCCGTCAGTTCGCTTTGCAGCACACTGTGGTCGAGCGAGTGAGCGAGCGAATAGCAGAGCACAGGCAACCGCAGATAGGGAAAGCAGAGCAGTTCATACCTCGGCAACCGTGGATAGCATAGCACAGGCCGCTGCCACAGTGCCCCGGATAGCAGACGACG
Source organism: Zea luxurians (assembly GCA_029449295.1). Taxonomy (NCBI): domain Eukaryota; kingdom Viridiplantae; phylum Streptophyta; class Magnoliopsida; order Poales; family Poaceae; genus Zea; species Zea luxurians. Next base: position 92,240,594 of record JAOPSE010000008.1, on the reverse strand, counting down.
GGCGCCACGGATAGCAGAGGATGGGTGCCGGCCGCCACAGTACTGCGAATATATGCACCGCGAAACCCTAGCCGCCGCTCTCTGTCCTTCAGCGACACGACAGAGGACGGGCGCCGTGGAGGGTGTGGGAGGGCTCGTTATGTTTTTGTCCAATGGCAATTGCGGGTAATTTCGATCTAACTTTAAGGGGAGGTCCATATTTGGTTGGTTGAGGAGCTGTTTTAAAGGAGGGTAGAGAAGGTTTTTTTAGATGCCCTATTTCTTCACAAAAACGACTCTCAATCTTTCGGCTCCACGCGAGAATCAGTTTAAAAAAATACCTGTTTGGTATGGCTCCTCCAGATACTCGCTTAGAATCAGGAGCTGAAGCTGTACCAAACGAGCCCTGATGTGAACGACCCACCAGGTCCGGATGCTTTCTCGTCGCTGTCCTTGGCTGGAGTGGAGGAGCTTTCCTTGGACTTCTCACTTTTCCAAGCGTGCACAGCGCAGACGAGCGCCAGGAGGAACAAGGCTCTCATCGCATTGTTTGCACACTCCATTTTGTGGTGATGCTGCATTTGTGTCACTCGTTGTGTGGGCCTTTGGAGCTATCTGGACATCAGTGCTGCTAAAGGTATTGGTCTTCTATGTTTATGGCATGGCCACCTTGCCTCGGCTATTTTTTAAAAAAAAACTCGGCCGGGAGGAAAAGACCGCTCTCCCGGTATTATATTAAGAAGAGACCAAAACAATGGTCCCGACCGAGAAAATCCTCGAACCTTGGTCCCCCATCATTAACGGGCCGATGTCAACTGTCCACTATGCAACGGCCCAACCGGAGGGTGACGCACAGGACATCGTAACCCGAGAGCGGATGAGACACTGCGAGGGGATTTTTTTAACCAAGCCTGAAACTTCGCTCCCGAGGGGAATCAAATCCAGGACTTGGAGGTGCTACTCGAAAGTCCTTAACCAATAGGCTAGAGACCCTTTCGCTTGCCTCAGCTATTTTTAGAGCAGGCTTTTCGTCCTCACGCTCTTCATGCACTATTTTCCTCCACTAAAGGGCCCACTATCTCCTTATTTAATATGATTACCTATGATGTTTTGTTTTACTTACTATTTATTCATACCTTGTATATGGTAGAATAAATTGTCTTAAAAAAACTAGAGTTAATTTTAATGCCTTTCTAATTCCAACACCTATAAAGATTTTCATCATTGATTGCTAGATCTGCCAAAACAAAGTTCTAGCAGTTGTCTTAATCAAATTGCATGGACGTCGAATATCTAGAAGCATAGTGTTTTGGTTTACTTAACAAGCTATTAAACTCACTACCAATATCTAGCTCTTTATCGAGTGCCTAGCTATTTGTCGAGACCAATTTATCGGACACTCGGCAAAATATACTTTATCGAGTGCCACACTCGACATAGAAAGGCATTCGGCGAAGAGAGTCTTTGGCGATAGCCCAATTCTCGGCATAAAAAGGCTCTCGACAACGAATTCTTTGCCAATAGCCTTGCGCTCGGCAAAAATGGGCTCTCGGTAAAGTGACGTCAGATACCGACGGTAGCTGACGTTCGTTAAATTTGCCGAGTGTCCCAAAAAGACACTCGGCAAAGTTTACTTGCTTTTTTCTTTTTCCCCCAAATTTTTTCTACTGTGTTTCTATAGTATATATATCTACATGTACAATTTTGGCACAATTATTAAAGTGTTTACTATAACTATTAAATTTAGTTTATTTAATTGAATTTCTTTAGATAATTTAGATTTGAACTACCAGTCCCTCGAAAAATAGAAAACAATGAATGCAAAAATGATATTCATGTTATTTAGAACATGCTATAGCCTATTTTAGGAATAGAACATAATTTTCAAATGTCATGCTCACGAGACAAGACTGTGAACTTGCGATCTAGTGGTTTTAAAATTGTATAAAACTCAAACAAAAATAGAAAATCATGAAACTTGTCGAGATATTATGATATCATTTGTAGAGACTCTGATAAAATTTGACACTGTTGCGTGAAAGTTGTTGCACGCTATGTGTAGAAACCTAGCCAGCCTTCACATGAAATCATAAAACTTCTATTGAGACCTTACACATATGATGACTCAGAGTACAAAAATCAATATTGCATTTTTATGACAAAATAGGAGTTTCTCACAAAATAGCTAAAATAAACATAACAGCAAAACTGAAAACTCCCATCGGCCAAAATAATTCCCGTCGGTTTTTAGGGTTGCCGACGGGAGTTAATTAACTACCGTCGGCCATAACGAAGCCGACGGGAGATAAATAACTCCCGTCGGTTAGTCCGGAGGCCGACGGGAGCTAAATTATCTCCCGTCGGCTTCGTTATGGCCGACGGGGTTTAGGGCAGGCCAGGCTAAACGCGCGCGTCGGCCCACTCTCTCGACCTCTCCCTTTCTCGAGTCTGTTCGTCTCTCGTACACGACGCCTGCGCAGCCGCCGCTGACCGCCGCCGCCGCCGACCGCCGACCCCGCCGCGCCCGTCCCGTCCCCCGCCGCGGCTTGCCGATGCCGCTGCCCCCGCCCGCCCGTCCACGGCGCGCGGCCCCTGCGCAGCGCCCCCGCCGCCCGCCGTCGGCCGCCTGCCCGGCCATCGGCCGGCGCCGCGCCCTCCCCGGCCTGCCCCGCGCCGAACACAGCCACCGGCACCGTCTGACCGGCCACCGGCGCGCCCGTCCCGTCCCCCGCCGCGGTTTGCTGACGCCGCTGCCCCCGGCAAAGTGAGTATATGGGCGCACGCGGTATATTTATATCGAAAATATGCTTATTCCCATCGGTTGGTTGGTTGCATTGATTAAGCCGACGGGAGTTAACTACGTTGTGGTAGTTTGATTAGTATGATACACTGTTTATTTGTTTATGCACTTTACTTTATTTTTACCATTATTTTCCTAGAGTTTTAGGGTTAAGTGCGCAGACCAGTAGTTAACCCTAGGCGTCACCCGTTCCGGAAGCACGCACATCACATTTATTCATATGTTTGGACCTAATGCACCTGGACAATCTATGGATGCATAGATTGTATAGTTTCATTCGGTCCAAACACAGGATTACTTGTGATGTGTGTGGTTCCGGGATTGTCCATGTATTTGGACAGCCAGAGAATGGGTGTGGCCGCATGTGATTCGTGCACGTGTCCGATGGTCCGAACGAGATTTCGGCAGCATAACCCAGTTGTTCTCCGTCGCACCATGATAGGCATGCGTTCGGAGAACAGCGGGGTTATGCTGCCGAAATTTTGTTCGGACCATCGGGCACGTCACGAGTCGCATGCGGCCGCCTCCATTCGCGGGTGGGTTTATGGCCTTTCCTATAGTAGGGTTATCACCTAAGCCACGTGCATCGCTCTAATATGCTGAATTTTTGGTTGGTGGTTTACACAACAGCAAAACTGAGCCATCCTGGTCCACAAACATGGAAGATGACCGTGAGTGGATGTATGCTGGTTGGAAGAAGGGCGGATGTCACACAAAGGAATGGTTTCAGAAGACAGAAAAGTTTTTAGAGAACACTCGTGGAGAGTCAACCCACGCTGTGATTAGGTGCCCATGCACCAAATGTGGGAACATCCAGTCACATGACAAGAGAACTGTGGCACTACACTTTTGCAGTCATGGGTATGTTCAAGGTTATAAGGTTTGGGATAAGCACGGTGAGTCACGGAGTATAGTATCAGCACAGATGGAGGTGGATGACGGTGAAAACGTTGATCGGTTGGATCATATGTTAGAAGATATGCAGGCAGAGTTTGTCAACAATCCTGAAGATCCGCCTACAAAAGAGGTTGAAGAGTTGTTCAAACTCCTCCAAGACTTAGAAATGCCTCTGCACGGACACACAACGGTTACCATCCTGCAGTTCGTGACCCGTCTAATGAGCATAAAGTCAAAGTTTGGTTGCTCAGCCAAATGTTATAAGGCGATTTTGGACTTGTTTAGTGATGTCCTTCCTACCGATCATAAGGTGCCTAAAGACATTTACCGGTCAAAGAAGCTGCTAAAGGCTTTGGGAATGCCATATGAGAATATCGATATATGCCCATCCAACTGCATGATATATTGGCGCGATCGTGTGAAACTAGAGAAATGCTTGAAATGTGGCCTGTCGAGGTACATAGAGGTGGTAAACGAAGAAGGGGAGAAGGTGACAACAAAGAGGGCACATAAGCAGCTTCGCTGGATGCGTCTCACTCCAAGACTGAAACGTTTGTTCTTGGCTAGTAGAATTGCGAGCCGCATGAGGAGTCGCAAGAATCGTAAGCCCCCGAAGGATGGGGTAATGCAGCATCCGTGTGATAGCGACGCATGGAAGGCCCTGGACAGCTTCGATCCAGAATTTGCTAGTGAAGAGAGGAATGTTCGTATTGGGCTGGCGACAGATGGTTTCACGCCTTTCAGTATGACCGCAGCGTCTTACTCATGTTGGCCCGTCTTTGCCATACCGTACAACCTTCCACCTGAAAATTGCATGAAAGATGAGTTTATGTTCTTAACTCTCATCATACCTGGGAAGAATCATCCCGGCGTAAACCTCAATGTTATGCTTGAGCCATTGATTGAGGAGTTGAAAGAGCTTTGGGAAGGAGTGGAGGCGTATGACAGCTTCATGAAGCAAAAATTCAAACTTTGGGCAGCATATTTGTGGTCCATACATGATTATCTAGCGTATGGGATCTTTGCTGGGTGGAGAGTCAGTGGAAGGCTAGGCTGTCCTATTTGTGGAAAAGAAACAGATTGTTTCTGGCTCGATAAGGGTGGGAAGTTCAGTTACTTCGATTGTCATAGGTGTTTTCTTCCTTTGAACCACCCCTTCAGGCTCCAGGCACACGAGTTCAGGAAGGACACCATTGTCACGAAGGAACCCCCGAAGCGTCGCACCGAGTGGGAAATCACTGAGGAGCTGAGTAATCTAGTGAGAAATGAGGATGGGGATGGGTTTGCAGGTTTTGGGAAGACCCATAACTGGACTCACAAATGTGGCCTTTGGGAGCTCCCTTACATGAGGGCATTGCAGCTCCCGCACAACATCGATGTAATGCACCAAGAGCGTAACATGTGTGAAGCACTATTTAACACCGTCATGGATTTCCCAGATAAAACAAAAGACAATTTCAAGGCCCGAGTGGACTTAGGTAACATATGTAACCACCCAACTCTCATGCTCAGAGAAAATGGAGGCAAGCCTCGTGCTGAATTTGCCTTGAGACCCAATGAACGAAAAGAAGTGATGAAGTGGATGAAAGATTTAAAATTTCCTGATGGTTATGGTGCGGGGTTCAGAAGATCTGTGAACTTGAAAACAATGAAGATCAATGGGTTGAAGAGTCATGATTACCATATAATGATGGAAAGGCTGATCCCAGTAATGTTGCGTGGTTACATTAACGAGGAAGTGTGGAAAGCGATAGCTGAACTTAGCTATTTCTACAAGCAGCTTTGTGCTAAAGAAATTTTAAAGGAGATGATGCAGAAACTAGAGGAATCGGCACCGGTGCTTCTTTGCAAGCTGGAGAAAATATTCCCGTCTGCGTTCTTCAATCCTATGCAGCATCTTCTTATCCATCTCCCATATGAAGCAAAGGTAGGTGGGCTAGTGTGTTATAGGTGGATGTATCCCATAGAAAGAATGTTGAAAAAACTGAAATCAATGGTGGGTAACAAGGCAAAGGTTGAAGGTTGTATAACAGAGGAGTTCAAATTTAAGGAGATAGCTTTCCTCACAAGTGGTTACTTGACTGAAGACCACAATGTATTTGCCCATACGAAGAGGTACCATGAAGATGAAACGGTGCATCCGTGCAGTCACATAAGCATATTTTAATGGAACGGCAAGGCTGTTGGTCCACCAGTGGCATATGAATTCAGCGAGAACGAACGGAAATCTGCTTTGCTCTACATGTGGTCAAATATAGAAGAGGCTGAGAAATTCTTCAGGCAATACTTTACTAGGCTTAAAGGAATTGTATATTCAATGTTTAGGAAACACAATGTTTTCTTACTCTCGTTCTTTTTTAGTGAGTTCGATAAAGAAAACTGGAGGTCTTCTCGTAACTGTCAACCAACGGTGAAACAGCTAGACAACTTGCGTCTAAATGGATTGCACGGGGGACCTAATTTTATCTCCTGGATCCGAGACCATGTAAGCCTTGTATACTTCGTCCTCATACATCGTGTATAGGTATGACAATTGTAACACTTTTTCCTTTATTGACTGTTAGTTCGAGAATGTACCGGATGACTCACAAAAGTGTCCTGTGGGATCTCCTTCACATGAGGGCATTGATTCTCCCACACGTCGGCGTAGTGTCCATTTGGACCTGCGTCAGCTTTCTATTGGTAGTGTGATAGTGAAGAGTTATGGTCGTTACGACGTAAACGGGTTTCGCTTCCGTACAACCAAATTTGAAGCTTCCCGTCCTTTAGCAGCTACGAAAAATAACGGAGTCGTAATCCGGGCTGAAGATATGGAAAGGCACGAATCTGAGTATTACGGAATCATAAACAATATACTCGAGTGCCAATTTGTAGGGAACAAGGATCTGAGGGTGGTGTTGTTTGACTGTACATGGTTTGACCCGAAGCATTATAGAACCGAATTTGGAATGGCGCAGGTTAAACACAAGCAAATACTTCAAGGGGCCGATAGATATGTCCTTGCTCATCAGGTGGAGCAGGTATATTACTCGTCATATCCATGCCCTAAGTTGAGCGCTTGGTGGGTCGTATACAAAACCTACCCCCGTGATCGGTTGTCCACTCCTGTTCCCGATGATTACAATCGTGAGGCTCAACAAGTTGACGAGGTATTCCAAGAAGCTGAGTTGCCATCCTCATTTGATATAGACCCTGCTCCTACATTGGATTGTTTAGTTGGAGACCTCAATGATATATCATTGCCACAGAAAAGGAAACGAAACGATAAGTAACAAGTTAAGTTTATTTCCATATGAATGTTTATTTGTTTAATGTTGGTTTATTTTGCACCGTTTGTTTATTTATTTATATTACTCAGTACTAATAAAAACTTTCAATTGCTGCAGGATGCCTAAAAAGTTTAAGCAGGTGGTGAAGGGGTTCAGGGACTCCCTTTTCCGAGGGAGTTCCTTGAGCGCTAGTAAGAAGGAGCAGCTCTACAGAAGCCTACACCTAGAGTTACAGGGCCAGCCCTTGGGGTTTCAGAGAGGCGATGTAAGAATCATTGTATTATTGCTTTTAATTCGTGTAAGACTTTAACGCGTGAATGTGACACTTGAGTTACTTATTTGTAGTATGAGGATGAGGATGAGGATGAGGATGAGGTTGAGGGTGGAGGTGAGGAGGCTGAGGCAGGAGGTGAGCAGGGAGAGGGTGGAGGTGGAGATGAGACTGAGGCTGAGGCAGGAGGTGCGGCTGAGGCAGGAGGTGCGGCTGAGGGTGGAGATGAGGCTGAGGCAGCTCCAGCAAGGCGTCCACGTAAGTTTAGAAGGCCCCATGTCGTACAACCTCCACCTGTTCCGAGCTCTGAGGCGGGGAAGACGGTGATCTGCCCCATCGGAGATAGGTAAGTGCTGTATCTTTTTGATTTGAATCAGCTGTATTCATCAAATGTAAGCATGTTTGATGCTTGCCCGGCTTTTTTGCAGGGAGTGGTTGGACTACTCTTTCACCGGCCAGGGTCGTCAAAAGCAGGTGAACTCTGTGTTGAGTTCGCTCCTGAAGTTTCACTACCCTGGTCTGGTGAAGACGTCCGACGATGTAGACGCCGCGCCGGTCCTCGTCTCATGTTGGGACGATTACAAGCTGAAGGTCGATGTCACTTATGGCGATGCCCAGGGGCTTGTTCGCGCTGACTTCTGGGTATGTAATCTTGTGTGTGTTATATGGAAGCAATCATTAAAAAGTTAGATAACATTGCATTCTTTTTGTAGGCACGTTTTCGATTGGCCGACGGGGATTAGGCGAACCACGCCGAGAAGGTGTTTCAAGTAAATGCCTATCGGTTGGTGAAGGAGGCCCTGTACGAGGCAAGGATTCAGGCCACGTGCATGTATTATCAACAAATTTTAGGGCAAAAGATGAACAAGAAGACAGGGGCCTCGAGTATATACCTTCGCGAGGAAGAGTATCGTAAGGTTATATTTCAATCCTTTCCTTTGTGTTTGTTTCATTTGAATAGGTACTGATATATGTTTGTTTTTATGAAGGTGGTGGTTCTGTGGATGTCTAACCGGCCAGAGGCCTATGCAGCTTGGTGTGGGGTATGGGCTTTTGAAGCCTTCCAACAGAAGTCAAAAAGTCATAGGGACAATCGAGGCACCATGCCGAACCACACCTTCGGTGGCGACAACTTGACGCGAAAGGTGAAACGCCTGGTAAGAAAACTAACAAATATGTTGAGATGTCATATATTCATTTATTGTACTAACTCTGTGTTGTAGGAAGCTCAATTAGGTCACGAGCCGACTCCCATCGAGGTGTGGGAAGCTGGCCATAGGGGAAGCGACCCTTCCAACCCTTTGTGCAGCCAGACACAAAGGGAGCGTCTGGTGAGCTGTTGTCCTCAATATTCGGTTAATGCTCGCAATGTATGAACTAAGGTTATATAATCGATACAGGCGGCATATGCGGAAGAGATAAAGGACCGTCACGGAGAAGACTACGATTGGAGGACCATGCCGATCGATGCTCAAGCCGTGCATAAATCCGGTGGAGGAAAGGCACATGGACGGTGAGATGTTACATTATATGCCATTTATATAGTGACATGAGCATATGAGCATATGCCTTAATTAATCTTTCTTTGACAACAATTGTAGATTCTCTCTCTTTGATGGAATGATCAACACGACGGATTTTAGAGCGTCTCGGCGGTCGGCATCTGGGTCCGGGAGCTCCGGTCGTAGCTCTCGTCGGCTCACTGAGCAAGAGCTTGAGATCGTGAGGCTGCATGAGGAGAACCGTCAGCGCGATGAGCAGTTGAGGGCTCAAAGTGAGTACTATGCCTCAGTCCACGCGCAGCAACAGCAGATGCTTCAAGTAAGCCCATTGCATTATTATTGTTTATTCATTGCTTTACACATCCAATGCGTACTACTAATATGCTTGGTCAATAGTTACTAGCTCAGCAGCAGGGCATTCCGTACGTGGCCCCTCCGCCTCCGCCGTAATGGACGTTCGTCCCTATGGGCCCTCCTCCACCTCCGGTAAGAAATTCTATGTCCATTCTCTAGTTACATAGTAAAAACGACGACTTGTGCCGCACTGCACTCACATGAATATGTATTATTCTTGTATTCAATAGGGACTTGTGCCGCAGCAGCTTCAGTTTAGCACACCGCCGGCACAGCTACCTGCCCCTGGAGCATAGGTTTGTATTCTAACTCTATAGCTATCGCCGACAGTTCAGCAGTTAATATGTACGATTTCTGACAAATTGCATTCTCGCTCCGTAGGACAATCAGGAAGGAAGTGGAACGATGGATGGCTTCGTCAACTCGCTATTCGCGTACCCAACTCCGGACGGAGGCAGCGGCCAAAGCTCCAACAACCCTAGCCGCGGCGGTTCGTGAATGTGCTTCGATCTCTACCTTTTCAGTAATGAACACTTCGATCTCTACCTTTTCAGTAATGAACACTTCTTATGTGGATGAACACTTCTTATGTGGATGAATGTGGATGAATGTTCTTATATATATGTGTGTCGATGGATGTGATTGAGGCCTTGTATGGATGTGATTGATGTGTGAATGTGCATGATGATATTGTGTATATTTTCTGTGCCATTGATCATAAATATGGGCTTTTGGGGGGGGACAGTTTAACTCCCGTCGGCTTTGCAAAGCCGACGGGAGTTAAACTGGTACTGTCCAGGATAACTCCCGTCGGCTTAGCCAAGCCGACGGTAGTTGTCGCTCCCCCTTCCCGGCACCTAGGGCTGACGTGGCGGACCCATAACTCCCGTCGGCCCGTGCCCTGGCCGACGGGAGTTAAGCGCCCGCCACGTCAGCCCTGGGCCGGGGCGCGATAACTCCCGTCGGCTACCTAGGGCCGACGAGAGTTAATTATCTCCCGTCGGGGCCGACGGGAGTTAATGCAATCCCCGTCGGGTAGCTCCTGTCGGCCGGGTACCGACGGGATTTACTCTAAAACCGACGGGAATAGCTAAATCTCGTCGGTTTTAGAGTAAATCCTGTCGGTACCCGGCCGACGGGAATAGCCTGGATTGCTGTTGTGAAATAAATCATATGACAATGATCCTCCGCAATCAGAAAATCATGCTCATCATATTGTGTTACATGTTCTTTTACCTGATATGATTATAGCACGTGTGAGCTCAAATACGATCATCGCTTAACAAGTGTGAGAAAAAGTGTATTTTATCTCACTTATAGTGGGGGCTCAAGTGTAAGGCTTACTAAGGAGAATGGTTAAAGCTGATCATTGCTTTTAAATAGTTGGTCAAAATTTTGTTAGCAATTACTAAATATAAGTATATATCATCCCAATTAAATAACTGATCTATAATGAATAATGAATCCAACAATGCAATGCATGACACGTTAAATTTAATTCCATAAATTAATCATGTGAGGGTCCAAGTCGCTCATGACCGTGAGCATGGCTGATATACCAGTTTTACACTCTGCAAAGGTTGCACATCTTTACCCACAAGATGTGTTTCCCGTGTAGCCTGGGTTAGCTAGACCTTTAGACACTTCCAAGGTGAATGGCTAGGGATCCACTGCGAGGCCTTTAGAAAGTTCCACTAGTTCGAGAAAACCTGCTATAGTTTCAAGCAAAAAGGAGCATAGGCCTTCTTTCACGGTCTATAACCCCATCGTAGTAACTACAGCCAGCACTATGCTCTACAATGATTCACTCCCCGCTTGCCCCTTTAGGTTAAGTTAATCTCTCCCTAACTTTTCTAATTAATTGGCTAAGGGCGTCCAATCCCACCCTTGTGGTAGCACTGTTTTCTGGGATGGTCGCTCCACGTTCCAATTAAAGAAAGTTCTTATCATGTATGAGAGTAAGCTAGAAACAATAAATCATTTTGGAACATGATCATAAATCATATATATATCATTAATCCTAAAACCAGGTAGAGCAATAGCAAGACAAACAAATAATTCATTAGTTTGCAAGGTGTAGAGTAAACAAACTAGGTAACCTCAGTGTTCTTAAGGCGCCTAGACGAGCAAGTGGACCAGACAAGCGCCTTAGCGCCTAGGCAGCGCCTAAGCGACGCCTAGGCGGGAATGGCGAGCAAGGCGACCAGTTTTGCTCGGGCGCCTGGATGCCTAGGCGACGCCTTAAGAACACTGGGTAACCTATTAAGTGCTATCAGCTTAACCTAACAGTGCCACATGATTATTAGAAACATGAATATTATTAGGTTGGAGAATGTGATCAAAGGTACAACTTGCTTTATACTTGCGATGACCATGTTTTATAGATGTTGCCCTAAAAGCTGGGCTTCAGATTCTTTGTGACCTCGCTTCTACTCGTAGCGATACATACAAATAAGCAAATAACAGATACAGTAACATTACATCAAAGATGAAAACAAACCACACATTAGTATTCTACACATCGCTATGAGATCGTAGGTTCGAGAATCACTAAAATCTGAGTTTTAGTTGAAAAGATAAGGTTCTTGGAAGACCTATATAATGAAACAATTAAAACTAGTTCTTATGTTGATTTTATAAATCATGTGAGAAAGATAATCTAAAGAAATATTTAATTCAACTTTAATCTAAATTATAACTTGATTAGAGATCATATTTTTGTCAAATTATAATTATGAACAGATTAACCTTGATTAGAAGAGTTAGTCTAATAAACAAAGGGGGTGTTTGGGAGGGCTCCAGGTTCTAGATCTAGTATGGAGTTGTAGTTTACAATATTAATTTAAATATTTTTAAAAGTGATTTTAATCGAAATAATAAACAAAATGATTTATCTAAATGTCTTCTTAAGGTTTACAGCTCTAGGTCCACGATTTTCTAGAGCACCTAATGACCTGCTTCACTAAATTTGCTCGAGTTGGAGCTGTCCCAGACACGACCGTTGGTTAAGTAAATATCTAATTATAAAAGTACATGATATGTTACAAATAATGTTTTTACTGTTTAGACAATTTAATTACGAAGCTAACGCAACTTGAACGTACTAAAACGGACCTAAAACACAAAAGATATGGATTATCTAAGTTTCTGGGCTATTTTTATTACTAAAACCAAATTACAGGGATTCATTTGTAAATTTCAGGGACCTATCTGTGATTGTAAAAGTTGATTTTGAGGTTCTTGGTGTAAACTCTACTTCTATGGATGATGGTCCAATTTTCCTACAGCTAAGGGTCTCTTTTGTAATTTGTGCCCGACTGAAAGGTTATGGTGTATTCTGAGCCCTTGGATCTGAGTCTTCGGCCACGATTAGACCGGTCCAGTGATAATACTTGAGCCACGCATCCTAAGATCGATGGCCAGGATCAAAAAATCTTACGTGAGCCGTCCGATCGATGATGCACGCTCCGGATTTAAAAACTTGAAACAATACCCTCCCTCTAATCGGAGTCGTTCGTTAGGAGATCAACGACATCTGCCCTTCCTCCCCAAACGTTGTCGGAGCACGGCGGCGCCCGCGCCCACACAGCGGAAGCTCGTCGGAGTTGTGCAATCTGACGAACCTATGGCCTAAGTAGAAAACCGAACATCGCTATACGCAATAGAGATCATGGCAAAGCAATTGAAGGTTGTCTTACCGTGATTGGAGCGGCACGAAGCCCTGGCGACCACGCATAGCGGCTTCCAGGCAGGCCACGAGCTCCGACGAGTAATTGGGCTAACCCCGAGCGCCTACGCGGCCTCCAACTCGGGCATCCAGGTTCTATGCCTCGAGGCAAACCTCCACGGCCGGTCTTCATGACCTGGACAATGGCAACTCGCGATCCACAGTGTGGCGGTGCTCTTCCCCCGATTTGGCCATATATGGTGCTCAGTGCTCCTGGTCCTGGCAAGGTGTTCGGTGGCCCGATGGATGTCAAAGAGGTGTGCCAGCGTTGGTTATAGATCTGGGAGTAGGTGAGCAATGGAGAAACTGCCAACAACTGCCTGAGAACACATCGGCGAACTTGCGGAGTTTGTTACGGTTGTGGTTACGATACTGTGAAGAAGCTTCTGGCAGATAGGGCGCATGCGTCAGTGACTAGGCGTGAGCGTGGGGCACAACTACGAGCTGGCCCCACCTATCTGCGATACAAGCAACAACATGCGTGCGGGGGTGAGCGGTTGGTGACTGGACCCCACCCTCCAGCGACAGTGTGCGCGTGCGTGCTGCTTAGTTGGGCCACAGGTTGAGAGGGAATTGGGGCCACAACATGAGGCTCGGCCTAGGTAACGTCTTTCCTTTTGTTTTCTGGTTTCTTTTATATTTCCTGTTTTTTCTTATTTAGTTTGCAAATTTTTTTGAATCCAAATTTGTCACTGGTTCTGATTTTAAATTATAGGTAAAATGCGCAATCAAAAATCCAGAATGATGCAAGATGTCTATTTAGATTAATTTCTTTACTCACTTATTCTTACAAATGCAAAACACACACATCATTTATTTTAGGATTTGTGATGAAAGTTAAAAATGAATATTAATTAAATATTTACTTTATGAAAAGTAATGTTCAATATTTATAACGAATTACTTTAACTCTTATTTTATGGATTTTTAGTATTCATGTGATTTATGGGGAGAATAATATATTCTAATAGATAATTTGAAAGCCTTTCTATTTATTTTCAGGAGACAATAATTTCGACAAGAAAGGAAATCCTTATTAAAAGTCCTTTTTGGAGAAGTTTTCATAAATCCTAGAATAGAGTTTTGAGGTGTTAGACGGGCCCGACCTATTCCTTCGACCACTATGTCATCGTCCCTCGATGTAGTAGATCGGGACGGTAGGGAATTCAACAACAAGGCAGAACGGGTGAAGCAAGAGTTGTGGGTAAGTCTTCCTCGCACTATATTATTTAATATGTTGCATTTGTTGCACATTCTTAAAAAAATGTATGGATACATCATCTTTGTATGCATGATTTCTTCATATGCAAGCCTGGATACGAGGCAGGGCAGATGTGGTGGCTACCGCGAGCTGTAAGAAGCTCGTCGTGGACACGCACTACGAGGCGTGCATCCAGGCCATCATAACTTACTATGGCTCCGTCCTTGGAGATAAGGTTAGTAAGAAGGACGTTAGAACCATGTCGTTGACTCGAGAGTAGTACTTGTAGGTAAATAAAGAACTTTAATATTGGTATTAAATATGCTTAATTTTATCTTCTGATATGTCGTGTACTTGATTTTTTGTAAATGATTCCTTATTGGTGCGCCGCGCATCCTGACTATTGGGAGCAGATGGTGTAAAGGTGGTGCTCGAATGAGTGCGACGAGGCGCACAATGTTAGTCAGGAATGGTGTTTGATGATGCGAGGTCCTTGCCACCACCAATGCAGTCGCAGCCTCGACAAATATGCAGAAGCATGGAAACACGCTCTCTTTTATTTAGTCCAACTTTTGATTAGGCATGATTTCTAACCATCTCATTGGTTTTCTCACAATCCGCGTCACATGGTAGTCAACCTTGCTGCATCTTCTCGGTGTATGCTATGGCCCACAAGGTCAAGGCGATGTCCGACATCACTCATAACCCTGAGGATGGACCCGAGGCGTACAACAACCCCACCATCCACAACCGCCTCACTGAGTACACCTCCATGGCAAAGGAGGTCCAAGGGCCAGATTATGATCCAAGGACCAAGGACATCGATGGAGATGTCCTCATGAGGGTTGGAGGAGGCAAGAGGCATGGGTGGTACTACATTGGCGACGGAGCAATCGACTCGTCCTCCACTCTCACTCTGTCTCAAGTGCGAGCAAGGAGCAAGAGCACGAGCCTAGCCATACGACCGCGGCAGGACAACACACAACATCGCATCCAGGAACTCCAGGTTAGTGCTTCTGTGTCTCGTCATTCATTGAGTTATATACCTTCTCTTTGCATTATTATAACATTAGGTTGAAATATTATTGGCCTAGCTAGAAGAATAGAGGAGGGAACATATGGAGATGGAGGCGATGATGAAGGCAGAGAGGGAGGAGGAGTGGGCAGCTCGCTTGGCGGATCAGTAGAGGATAGCAGAGACGTTTCAATACATGCAAAGCCTTAGCGCCACACAAGGTCTTGCTCCACCACCTCCGTTGTTCCCTCCCTCCAACTGACTTGCTCAGTTCCATACTCCTCTGAGTATCAAAATTTTAGTCCTGCATGATATATATTTATCTGGTCTCACACATGCAACCTCTTATCTGTGCAGGGACAATCGACGGCATCAAACAACCCTCATGTTTGTGTGGGTCCGGTAATACTTATGTTTGTGAAACATGGTCTGAACATGTGAGATTTGTGGTCTTTGTGATACTTATGTTTGTGAAAAACTTGTGAGATTTGTGGTTTTTGTGAAATATGTGTGTCTATTATGTATGTGATTATTCTATGGACTTTGTGATGTATATGTGATGAATATGTGATATATGATTCGTTTGTTTGGATGGAATAATAAAAACAAATAAAGGGGGGTTTGGTCACTTTGCCGAGTGTTACACTCAGCAAAGAGTTCCTTTGCCGAGTGCAGTGGTCAAAGCACTCGGCAAAGAAGGCACACCTAGGACCGGTAAAGCTTATTTGCCGAGTATTTTGGTCCTGTCACTTGACGTAGAGACTGGAAAATGGGCCCACTGGTGCTCCCTTTGCCGAGTGCCAGACTAGCACGCTCTCGGCAAAGAAGCTTTCTTTGCCGAGTGCCATCTTGCAGCTCTCGGCGCAGAGGCTGTCAAGGGGGTTCACTAGAGCTTTCTTTGCCGAGTGCCAGTTCGGTAGGCACTTGGCAAAGGCTCCTTTTTGTCGATGAAAGGGAAATAGGGTCAAACCTTTTTCCGATATGAATTTTGATAGTTGAATTGCCCAACACAAATTATTGGACTAACTAGTTTGCTCTAGAAAATACGTTCTACAGGTGCCAAAAGTTCACAACAAACCAATACAAAGATAAAAGAAAGGGTTCAAAACAAAGGAGCAAAGTATACCGAAGGTAGCTCTGGTCTAGCGCACCGGACTGTCTAGTGTGCCACCGGACAGTGTCCGGTGCACCAGAGAGATCGACTCTAAACTTGCCAGCTTCAGGAATTTGGAAGGCCGCTCCGCTATAATTCACCGGACTGTCCGGTGTAACACCGGACTGTCCGGTGTGCCAGTGGAGCAACGGCTACTTCGCGGCAACGGTCGTCTGCAGAGAATAATAAATGTGCTACAGTGCGCGCCTGCGCGCAGAAGTCAGAGCAGGCGCCAGAAGGCGCACCGGACAGTCTACAGGACCTGTCCGGTGCACCACCGGACTGTCCGGTGGCCCAGTTGTCAGAAGCTCCAACGATCGAACCCTAACGGTTGGGTGACGTGGCTGGCGTACCGGACTGTCCGGTGCGCCATACGACAGAAGCCATCCCCAACGGCCATTTTGGTGGTTGGGGCTATAAATACCCCAACCACCCCACTCTTTATGGCATCCAAGCATTCACTACATCTCATTCAATACAAGAGCAATACACAACACTCCAAGACACAAATGAAAGCCTCCGATCGAATCAAAGTCCCCAATTCAACTCTAGTTTTTAGGACTTGTGAGGAGATCAACTTGTGTTCTTTTGTTGCTCTTGTTTCTTGGTTTGCTTTCTTCTTTCTCTCATTCTTACTCTCAAAACCTTGTAAGTGAAGCAAGAGACACCAATTGTGTGGTGGTCCTTGCGGGGTCTAAGTGACCCGGGAAATCAAGGAAGGAAGCTCACTCGGTCTAAGTGACCGTTTGGGACAGGGAAAGGGTTGAAAGAGACCCGATCTTTATGACCACCTCAACGGGGAGTAAGTTTGCAAGAACCGAACCTCGGTAAAACAAATCACCGCGTCTCACTCCTTATTTGCTTGTGATTTGTTTTCGCCCTCTCTTTCAGACTCGATTATATTTCTAACACTAACCCCTGGCTTGTAGTTGTGCTTAAGTTTATAATTATTAGATTCCACCTATTCACCCCCCTCTAGGCGACTTTCAATTGGTATCAGAACCCGGTGCTTCATTAGTGTGACGGAACCTCCCAAGTCATTAGGCCCACCTAGAGTTGTCCTTGTCCAACAAACCTCAGAAAACCCTGCAGGTGTTCCTGAATCGCTTGACAAGTTCGGTATCTGCTTTTCTTACCTTTCCCAAGATCGTTTTACCCGTCATGCAGACATTACAAATCATCGGAGGTACGAAAATGCGGAAGCGGTTACATAAACTTACCTTTATTTAAAAGTAGGACAGAGTTATATTATTATAGACCAGGATATAACATACGAGTGCAGAGTAATATTATTACAAGCCAAGGGAGGTAAAAACCCCTCCCGATAAGTGTCAAACAAAAAGTTTTTATGGAGGACCCTTTCTCCCGCAGCTTTACTCTTGGTTTTCTTCTTTTGAGACCACCTTAGAATAGAAACAACAAAAGTTTGTCGCTTCTTCACCTAAAAATAATAGGGAATAAAACCCTGAGTATGGAATTACTCAGCAAGACTTACCCAACTAAAGAAAAGACTCTCAAGGGTATGCTGGTTATAAGGGAGTCAAGGTAAGGTCTCTCAACAATCAAAGACTCTGTTTGCAGAAATGCTTACTAAAAGTGGATCCTTAAAAATCCAGTTTTATTGTCAAGTTAAGTAGGATTACCTGTAACTAGAGTTCTTTCTACCCTAGTTCAATCACTTGACATATACTAGCCAATTTCTTAACAATCCTTCATCTTTACTGGAGTTCTACGTATAGGGCAGTGACCAAGTCTTCATAACCGCGAAGGTACGGCGATCCAAATCGATTATACTCAGCTGAGGATCTACAATCACACGACATATGTAGCACTTAACCCTTGCATATGTCAACTCGCCAACCGGGTTCTTAAGACTAGAACTGGTTCACGCCAACCGAGAGCACAGATATACCATTGTCCAGCCTCTTGCCATGGAGGGTACACGCTAGTCTCGCCATCTTTCCACTCCCATTGTGTGGTATCTTATTCTGGCCTTAGTCTGCCCGAGGCAAAGCTTACCCATGACGAGGCATGTGACCAGTTAAAGGGTCCTCGATCATCAAGCCTACATCGACACAGTCCTTAATCGACTCAGATGGAGACACTACACCGAGACTCTCTCTTCTCGTGCAAGTCACCCGCTTGGTCTCAGCTTAATCATTTCAACCCAAAGTTTGGTACCTGACAGAGGTACATCTTTTCCGATGTTGAACCCATCATGGCCATGATGGATTCACCATCAAGTTTTATTTTCCAAAAACATCCTTCCCATTTTGCCACATCATCTTTTATAAAAACAAAACCTTTTTCATTGCTAGAGCAAGACTAAGCATAGTAAAAACCTTTTATAAAACATGGATTCAAAGGAAGGTAATCAAATTCAAGGAAGGTAATGCAGGAATTGTTTTAGCATTTAACTCCTATCACCTAATGCAACAAGCAAGTGAGAAAGCTTTTAAAAGAATCAAGGAGGTGGCAAATGCACCGGGGCTTGCCTTGGTTTACAGGTGATTTAGGCTCAGTTCCACAGATGTCAAAATAAAAATAGTTGTCTGCCTGATGTTCCTGAGGTGCTGGTGGTGAAGTCTTCTCTCCTTCTACTTCAACTTCTTCGTTTTCTAAAGATAACCATACATAATAATGAATGCCCATGTAATGCGCATGAGAGTGCAAAGATAATAAGAGTTTATTATCTAAAGTTTTGAATACAATTTTCCTTCACGGTTCTCTGAGAAACTAGGGTTTCCGGAGTTAGTAAAGGAATTCACAGGGCAGGGGGTAGGGTTTTGGGCTCTAAGTATCAAACAAGGTCCAAATCATACCAAATTCTACCCAAAGCTTCTAAATAATGTTTAGAGTTCATATAAAAAGTTTGGGGATTTTTGGAATTATTATTGATTTTCTAAAAATCCAGAACAATGTTTTAGGCTATTTTAAATACCCCAAAATTCCCTATTTGATCTAAAAATCATGAAAATATTTTTATTAAATTCTATGGAAAATTAGGAATCTAGGAAAATTAGTATGACATTTTTGGAATTTTTCTACAATTTTCTACAGATTTCCAAAGTTTCACTGAAAAAGAAAAAGGGAAAAGCTTGAACAGTGTTGGGTCGGAAGCAGCCCAAGCCAGCCCACGCCCAAAGGAAGCTGTCCGCGCGCGCGCCCGCGCGGCAGACTTGCAGAAAGGCCCTTGGCTTATTGAATAACTGAAAGTGGGGTCACGACACTATTTGACTAAGTCGCTGACAGATGCAGAAAAGCCCCTGGATTTCTATTCCTTTACCGTGTCAAGACCACGACAGTGAGCGACACGGTAGAGCTCCGGCAAGCTCGCGTACCGGCCGATTCATGCAAGGACCAGCGCCCTTCTTTGGCCTAAACCAAATTCAGGACCTAGTGAATGTTTCCCCTAAATCAATTTCATGAATGGCTACCCAAATGTCTCTGGCCACGATGACAGTGTGGATACTCCAAAGAACGATGCGTTCCCGGTGATTGGTGGCGGTCTAGTTCAATCGGGTGGGTCGACGAGCATCACGGGTTCATGAGAGCACTCAAACGAGAGAGCAGAGAGGATGAGCTGACTTGTATTGCGTTGGCCACGACGAGGTCGGTTTTGCGGTGTTCTTGACTGTGTTTGGGGGAAATTCAAAATTGGAGCTCACTGGTGATCGACTGGGGGCAATACTGGGTGGCTCGGTGCACGATGATCTTACGGAGCTCATGGTGGCTTCAATTTATAGAGATTGACCACGAGCACAACGAATTTGAGCAGCGGGTTGTGATTGGTATGAACTGGGTGAGTCACTGGTGGCCGCGCAACGTGGCCTTTACCGTGGCGGCTCCTCCGGCGATCACCGGATATGCATAGCACGGTTAGCCGCGACGTGGTAAAGCGTTTGGACACGCGGCGGACGACAGTAACGGCTCAACGGCGGTGAGAATCTATTCGAGTAATTGGTGAGCAAGGGGGGGGGGGGGGTACGACGGCTAGCCGGAATAGTTTACTGGCCGGGCTCATCCACAGCGGCGAGACTCCGAGCGTCATTTGATCAACCCGAGCACGAATCAAGACGGCGATGGCACGAATCACGGCGGAGATCGTCGACGGCGAGCTGAGCTAGTGACCTGATCTATTTCAGAGCACTATACCATGGCGAATTCCTTTCAGTGCACCTGACAGTCAAAGTTTGAGCTCAAATCTCTCTCAAATTTCTGTGGCAACCAGTGGATCGGCCAGTAACAAAGTTGTTGTCTTATGATCCAACAACAATCTTGCTATAGCAACCATGGCCAAATTCTCATTAGATCAAGGTTGATTTCCAGTTCAAAGTTGACTCACTATCACTATTAGTCTGAATTTCAGACTGCAAACAGCCTGACAGCCTGACTTTAAGCTGAATTATCTCCAAATTCTTCATAACAACAATGTTTAACCCCTTAAACAAAGTTGTTCACCTTTGATAGATCTACAAAATTGATGTGGTGACCTAGGGCAAAAACCTTAGATTTTGAAAGTTACAAGGCTCCAAAGTTGAGCCCATATCACTGAATTTTAGACTTAGGGTGAGATCTCAAATAAGGTCTTTTTGCAAATAAGTCCAAAATTTAGGGTTTAGCTTGTAAATCTTCATAATTGTGAACCATATGACTTTATTTGCTTTAACATCATAGTTTTTACACTTTAGTCCAAAAGTGCCCTAATTTTGCACTTAGCCCCCAAGGGTTTAAGTTTAGGGTTTTCCTAGGGTTCCAATTAGGGTTCTTGGTATTTTAGGGGTGTGAATGTACTGTAGGTCCATTCTTAGTAACATTTTATGACTATTTCACTTAAGCTTTAGGGTTTTCTCTATTTGGGTTTTGTTTTACCCTTCTAATCCTCATTTAGGGTTAAGTACCGTACTCCAGGGTTTTATTTGCAAAACACCATATCAATACAACTTGTTTGAAACTTTTACTTAGTGAATGCATTCTAGGTGTGTCAATCACATGAAATGCTGATGCTTATGATGTTATGCTCAAGTTTTAGTGACAATAACACTGGGGTGTTACATCCCTCCCCCCCATAAAAGAATCTCGTCCCGAGATTAAAAGGTCCTAGGGTAAGTAATGGAAAAGGAAATGCTTCACTCTTTTATTTCCTTACTCTTGGTACAAGGCTGGGGTGGTTTGGGGCTCACTCCTTTATTACAACAATTATATACAAATCAAAATTTACATGAGGCTAGAAAGCCTGGGAAATTCATCTCTAAAAAGTCTTGAGTCTCCCATGTAGCCTCATCTTCAGAATGTTGGTTCCACAGTATCTTGTAAAACTTGAGAGTTTTTCTTCGGGTAACCCTGTCCTTTTGAACCAAGACTTGAATAGGGTGTTCTGAATATGTCAAGTCTAGCTCTAGGACAACATCTGTTACTTCGATAGTTCGATCTGGAACCCGAAGACATTTCTTCAGTTGAGACACGTGGAACACATTATGTACAGCAGACAAGGTTTCGGGTAGTTGAAGTCGGTATGCCACTGGCCCACATTGTTCAAGGACAAGGAAAGGACCAATGTATCGAGGTGCAAGCTTTCCTTTTATCCCGAAACGTGTTACACCCTTCATTGGGGAGACCTTCAGATAGACATAATCTCCCACCAGAAAATATAAGGGTTGTCGTCGCTTGTCTGCATAACTCTTTTGACGAGTTTGAGCTTTCTTCATATTATGAATTATTCTCTGAACTTTTTCTTCAGTTTCTTTCACCATATCAGGCCTGAAGAAGTACCTTTCACCAGGTTCAGACCAATTTAACGGAGTATGACATCGTCGTCCATACAAAGCTTCAAATGGTGCCATCTTAATGCTTTCTTGATAGCTGTTATTATATGAGAACTCCGCTAATGGTAAACAACCATCCCATTTCTGTGGGAACTCCAGAACACATGCTCGTAACATATCTTCAAGTATCTGATTGACCCTCTCAGTCTGTCCACTGGTCTGAGGATGATAGGCCGAACTGTGAAGCAATTTGGTACCCAGGGATTTATGAAGTTCTTCCCAGAATTTGGATACGAATTGAGGTCCACGATCCGACACTATAGTCTTCAGAACACCGTGCAAACTGAGAATTCGAGCAATATACAGTTCCACATATGCGATGACTGGATATTTTACTTTGACTGGAATAAAATGGGCAACCTTGGTAAGTCGATCAATGATAACCCAAATGGAGTCAAAGCCTTTTGCTGTTCTGGGCAATCCCACAATAAAGTCCATACTAATATCTTCCCATTTCCATGTTGGTATTGGTAGAGATTGTAATGGACCGGCAGCTTTCATGTGTATGGCCTTGATAGTTTACAAGTGTCACATCGAGCCACATAGCGTGCGATTTCAATCTTCATCTTCGTCCACCAATAATGCTCTTTCAGATCTTGATACATCTCAGTGCTTCCGGGATGAATAGGATAGCGACTAAGATGTGCTTCATCTAAAATTTGTTGGTGGACCCCTTCATTCTTCGGCACAACTATGCGGTTTTGAACCATACAACACCTTGATCGTCTTCTTTGAAGCAGTTGGCTTTTCCAGCCTTTATCTTCTCATGGATATGTTTCATACCTTCATCATTCTTTTGTGCGTCAATTATCCTTTGTAAGATGACTGACTTAAGCTTCAAGTGATTTGAAGTTCCATGCTGAATCATTCCCAGGTTCAGATTCTCCATCTCCTGGCATAACGTAATGTCAGAAGTCCTCATTGTTAAACAATGGCAGGAGGCCTTGCGACTGAGTGCATCTGCCACTACATTAGCTTTGCCTGGGTGATAATGGATCTCCAGTTCATAATCCTTAATAAGCTCGAGCCATCTCCTTAGTCTCATATTGAGCTTGGACTGGGTAAAGATATACTTCAAACTTTTGTGGTCTGTATAAATGTGACAGACTTTCCCCAGTAGATAATGATGCCATATCTTCAGGCGTGAACAACTGCAACTAGTTCCAGATCATGAGTTGGATAATGCTCCTCATGCCGGCGCAACTGCCTTGAAGCATAAGCTATTACTCAGCCTTCTTGCATTAATACACAGCCGAGACCAGTGCCTGATGCGTCACAATACACATCAAAGGGCTTATTAATATCCGATTGAGCCAATATCGGAGCAGTGGTTAATAATACCTTCAGTTTTTCAAAGGCTTCATTACACTTTGAAGACCAATTAAATTTAGTATCATTCTTCAACAGACTTGTGATTGGCTTTACAAGCTTAGAAAAATCCGGAATGAATCGGCGGTAATAACCAGCCAGTCCAAGGAAACTTTGGACTTGATGTGCAGTGGTTAGGGGTTTCCACTCCAAAATATCCTTGACCTTGCTGGGGTCCACCACAATCCCCTTGGTAGATAACACATGTCCCAGAAATTGGATTTCCTCCAGCCAAAATGCATACTTACTGAACTTAGCATATAATTGGTGTTCCCTTAAGCGTGTCAATATGATCCGTAAGTGTTGAGCATGTTCCTCTTCATTCTTGGAATATATTAAGATATCATCTATGAAGACCACCACAAATTTGTCCAACTCGGTGTTGGAACTTGCTCTCCTGGGCAAGTTAATCCAACGGGGGAGCAAAAGCAGTGTAAGCAAGGTTTCAACTCGAGATGGCAATAGCTCTGTTGAATTCAGCCTCTCAAGGGCACTGTACGGGGGTATTTATAGGTGCCTGAGTGCCCAGCATCTTGGGTTAAGGACACATGTGCCCTCAGGCGCCTAGGTTATCCCCGGAATATTCCCATAAAGCAGGGTTACAGACTGTAATTACAGGAAAGCCTTTATAAATTAGGCCCGTAATGCGCAGCGGCCACGCAGGGCCTGCTATAATGGGCCGGATCACACGTGGGCCTCCATATAGGACGAGGTTGCAGGATGGGACGACTTCGCCGTAGGCCTTCGTCTTCCGGCGCGTGGGACAAAGGGTAGAGTCTGCCAGCCTTGTCTCCATTGCTGCAGTGAGTCCGGCGAAGGCATCGAGCGAAGGGTGGCGTCTTCGCCTTCGCTCTAACATTTGCCCTCCGAGGGACCAGTTCGACTAAGTCATCTAGTGCCGAAGGCGTCGCTAGATGATGGAGACGCTGCCCTCGCTCGAAGTGGTTCCGCGGGGGTTTCTGACATGACCATTGATTGACACCGCACTGTTGGATTGCGGGTTTCCCGAAGCGTCGCGCCCTGTGTATAAAAGGGGGTGGGACGGCGTGGATTGAAATTTACCTTTCTGCGCGCCGCTAAAACTCTAACCTCCCTTTTTCAAACTGCTCACCTGCTCGTCTGCCCTCCTTGCTCTTGTTCGCCAGAGAACTAGCCCGCGTGAAGCAGACCGCGCGCCGCCGTCGACGGTACGTAGCCATGCTGTCTTCCTCCTCGTCTGTTGCGACCACGCCGACGACCGGGGCGCCTTCCGAGGATCTCTCGGGCGGTGTGGCAGAATTGCAACCGGGTGATACGGTTGAATTCGGTGTTTCGCGGATATCGTTGGGCCGCGTGCAAGATATGCAACGGTTGGGGTATTTTGGTGGCGGGGTCGGGCGTGTGCCGGGGGCAGAGGAGATTCTCGAGCCCGAGGGTGAATTGGTTGTGTTTGAGGCATTTTTCATTGCCGGCCTTCGTCTGCCTGCGCATCATTTCGTGTCGGAGGTTCTGCAGAAGTTCGGGGTCCAGGTTCATCAGCTGACACCGAACGCCGTGGTGGCATTAGCGAAGTATGTCTGGGCAACAACGTCGTATGGCGGTCAGCCCTCGGTGGAGGTCTTCGCCAAGCACTACTGTCTGCACTAGCAGAAGAGGAGAATTGGACATAATATTGCACAATTCGGATCGTGCACTTTCACGCCGATGTCTGGGAAGACTTCGATGGAGGTTGTGGAGCTGGTCCCCTGTGCCCAAAATAAGTGGGGCAACTGGTGGGACTACTGGTTCTATGTTTCGGAGGCTGAAGTTGAGGATCACCCTGGGCTCCCTGCTGCCATCATGTGTTCTCATTATTATGAGGTGTACCCGCCATTTGAAGTGGCGGAGGGTGATGAGAGTGAAAAGGCCCTTCGGATCGCTGCCCGTAGGAGTAGCGGGCATGATCTGGTTGAGGAATTCATAGGGTATGGGGTGTGGCCCCTGGCGCATGGATGGACGCTGGGCGAAGTATGCCCTCGCGAGATGCCCTCCCTGAGTGGGCGGAAAGTGCGAAGTCCGCTTTTTGCTTTGGATGTGCGAGGGCGGGATCCTGCCGCGATTGTGCGTGAGGCGGAGGATGGGGCGGTGCGAATTGTTGGTTGCTACGTGCCGAGGACGGAGGCCCAGCGGAGCTAGGGCATACGTGGTTCCAACGACTGCCTGAACAGGGTTTTTGAGTTGAATGGTTTGCCATATGGCGGTTATCCTGAAGTAGACGTTGCCGACCGCCGGGGGAAAAACCAGCGGCAGTGATCGAAGACGACCCCGCGCCGGAGGCTGCTCCATCCACTAAGAAGAGGAAGCTAGGTACTGCGATGGGAAAACTGGGGGTCTCCGATAGCTTTTCTATGGAGTTGATGGAGACATGCGCGGCCCCCGGGGGAAGGATGTCTTCGCCCGAGCTCCGGGAGTCTTCGGCGCGGATGCTGGAGGTTACCGGGGGTCGATGGCCCAAGAACATTCCTATCCCCCGCGCGGCTGGCGAAGACTTTTTAACATCTCACATGGCCCATGACTTGAGAGTGTTTCCTTATGGACGGAATATTGCTGCTGTTGTGTCGGCAGTGATAAACAAGGATCGGCAGGATGCTGCGCAGAAGCGCCGAGTGGTCGTCAGGCTCCCTGAGGCCAGGCCAAAGAGGGCGCAGGGGAGTACGAAGGCTGCCGTCCCCGGCGGTAGCCAACCCTCGCTGGCTGCGAAGGCGGCCGCGCCTAGACCTGGCAAGTTGTCGGAGAGCGCGAAGGCGGTTGGCGCTGGCGGGACCAAGTCCGCCCCGGAGGGAGCTGCGAAGGTCCGGAAGCAGCCTTCATCGGGGAAGCGTGTTGCCGACTTCGTTACAGATATTAGCATGGATGACTATCTCGTTGGTAAGTTTTTTTTGACCGGTGATACGTTGCAGGGTCGGGCGAAGGGCAACTTGTTGCCGTCTCGCCTGCGGTGGCAACCACGGCGTCTGCCGCAGTTTTTGGGGTGAAGGGTGGCGCTTTCAGCGCTGGCGGCGAGGTTTCGGCGGCCACTACCGTCAAGGACGAAGCGGGCACTGTGTCCCGCCGGCTGCGGGAGGCGTCGCTGCAGCTGACGCAGCAGCTGAATCAAGTAAGTTGAAGTAGGCTTCATTGTGTGCCGCTTTCATTGTGATTGTGGACTCATGCGTGTCTGTTAGGCGGCCGACTTCGCTGACCGTGTGGCGTCGGGCGCCCTTACGGCGAACGTGGCTGCCGAAGTCGAGAAACTTCGGACGCAACACGCGGACGCCGTCCAGGAAAAATCGGCTGCGGAGAGCAAAAACCGCAGGCTGGCGGACAAGGTGGCCGCCCTGGAGAGCGAGAGGATGGACCTCCGGCGCCAGCTGGTGGAGGAAAGGAGGGAGGCCAATCAGGCCATCACCAAGGCGCAGACGGCGCAAGCGGAGGCCAATTGGCGAGGGCGGAGGAGAGCCTCGCCAGCCAGCGCGCCGAGGAATGGGAGACGCGGTTCAACGCTCTGCAGGCCCGCATGGAGAGGGCCGAGGCCTCTACTCGCGCGGAAGTTGAGTGGACGCGCAAACAGCTCGTGGACTCATACCGCGAGCTGGGTGCGCGGACTGCTGACTTTGAGGTGCCCGACCGAGAGGCGGGCCTTCGGTTCCTCGAGTGGCTGCAAGAGGAGTTGCTAGTGCTCCTGACCATCGTGGCGGGCTTCATGTCGTTTGCCTCCCTCGTCACCTGCGAGGGGGCTGTGAATGCGCTGTCCCGCGAGGGGTGCAGTCACTATGAGGGCTTCGACCGATCCGATGAAGATTTTGGGCGCGAGATTTTTAAGGTCGAAGACCCTGTGGTGAAGGACGCCGTGGGGTCCCTCTTCGACCGGATGTGGGGCCCCAACGGTCGGGAGGCGGTTAGGGACCGGGCTGACCGGGCGAGGGATCAGGTAAAGTTTGTGTTTTGTTTTGTGTTGTGGAATGTGGGCGTACGCGGGTGTGCTGAATCGGTGTGCTGCATTGCAGATGGCACGTGCTGAGGAGGTGGAGGACTTCGGGCGTCTGAACAGCGCGCTGCCTGAAGCGGGGGCCAACCCGGTGATGGCTAAGGCTGAGGTCGACCCAGCGCCGCTCCCGGAAACCGGTGAAGGTTCCCATGCTGCACCTACGTCTACTGTGTCTGGTGGAGGCTCACCGGCAGCCACTGTGCCGATGGCGGAGGATCCCCCGAAGTCGACGATGGAGCCAGCAGCGGAAGATCCCGTGGCGGCTGCTGGGTCTTCGCAGGTGGCTTAGTGTGTATGGGGTAGTTAGGGAATTTTGTCTGTGTTACTGAACCTTGGTTGCTGCGCAGGTTCAGGATTTTGGGCCTGCGCACACAACCGCTACTGCTAATTTTGTGGCGGCTTCGATCGTGGTCGCTGGAAATGAATCGGATGAGTCTACGTCTATGTTTTCTGAGTTTGACGACTGTGGGAGTTCGGTTTTGTGGACGGAAGAGTCTTCGGATGAGGGCTTAGATTACTTTGCGGCCTTGGATGTGGCTGAGGCGGAGGCTTCTCCGCGTGTTACGGATGCTGAAGTTTTGCCTGGTCCGAGTGTTGGGCGTAGGCGGCGAAGGGCAGTGGCGAAGCGTAGAGTGAGCGGGTTTGATGGTGGTCGGCTTCGTGTGGGCAGGGCTGGCAGGCAGGAATTATTGTCCTCGCCGGTTGGGACGAGTATGGGTGAGGGGGAGTTGCGAAGGCTTTTTGAGGGTGAGGAGCTGAGGATAATGCTATTTAACTATAGGGAGATGGGAATCATTCCGAAGGTTGAACCAATGTAAGGTGTGATGCCCTCGCTGTACGCGTGTAACTGTAGTTTGTATGATAAGGTTGACTGCCTTCGCACATCTGGCTATGTTCATAAGGCGTTGCGCACCTGGTCTAGCACGTTTATTGTGTCGGTCCGGCTGCGCCTGTAGACTTTTGGACTGATGTAATGCGCCTTCGATTTTTTGCACTCGTTATGCTAGTCCGGCTGCACCCTTAGGTGACTTTTGCACGGATAGTCTTTTGGAGAAGACTTCAAATTTACGCACTTGTTGTGCTAGTCCAGCTGCACCCTTAGGCGACTTTTACGTGGATTGTCTTTTTTAGAAGACTTCGATTTTACGCACTTGTTGTGCTAGTCCGGCTGCACCCTTAGGCGACTTTTGCGCGGATAGTCTTTTTGAGAAGACTTCGATTTTACGCACTTGTTGTGCTAGTCCGGCTGCACCCTTAGGCGACTTTTGCGCGGACTATCGCACGCGAGGATTGCCATCGCTGCCCCTCGCGGTGACTTTTGTGTCGGTCGAATGCCGAAGACCGTTGATGCGGTCTTTCTCGACGTAGTTTTTGCGGGGGATTTTTCGGGTGTATATTTGTCGGCGTTTTGAGACCGGGGGTCCCTAATGCCGACGAGTGAATGTCGCCGCATGCCCCAGCCTAGATGGGTCGAGCGCGAGAGCGAGCGCGAAGGGGGGAGAGCGAGGCGGCCGGAGATGACAAGAGAGAGTGGTGGAAGTCCCGCGGCCTTCGTGTTCGTCCCGCGCCCGGGTCGGGTGCGCTTGCAGTAGGGGGTTACAAGCGTCCACGCGGGAGAGGGAGCGAGCGGCCTCACGCGAGCGCCTTCGTCTCGTCCTCGTCCCCGCGCGACCAACCTTCTCTATGAGGGCCCTGGTCCTTCCTTTTATAGGCATAAGGAGAGGAGCCAGGTGTACAATGGGGGTGTAGCAGAGTGCTACGTGTCTAGCGGGGGAGAGCTAGCGCCCTAAGTACATGCCATTGTGGCAGCCGGAGAGATCTTGGCACCCTGTTGGTGTGATGTCGTGGCTGTTGGAGGAGCGCTGGAGCCTGGTGGAGGGACAGCTGTCGGAGCCGTCGAGTCCTTGCTGACGTCCTCTTGCTTCCGTAAGGGGGCTGCGAGCTACCTCCGTCACTAAGTACGTGAGGGCGCCACCATTGCCTATCTGGCGGAGTGAGCCAGATGGGACGCCGGTCTTGTCCCCCGAGGTTCGAGTCAGCTCGGGGTAGGGTGATGATGGCGCCTCCTGTTGACGTGGCCGATCTAAGCCCTAGGATGGGCGATGTGGAAGCTCCTCCGAAGCCGAAGTCGAGTCCGTCTTCTGCGGTCGAGGTCGAGTCCGAACCCCTGGGTCGGGCGAGGCGGAGACCGTCGGCTGAAGCCCGGGTGGAGTCCGAGCCCTGGGGTCAGGTGAGGCGGAGTTCGTCGTCTTCTGAGGTCGTAGCCTAGTCCGAGCCCTGGGTCGGGCGGAGTTCACCGTCTTCCGAGGCCGTAGCCTAGTCCGAGCCCTGGGTCTGGCGGAGTTCGCCGTCTTCCGAGGCCGTAGCCTAGTCCGAGCCCTGGGTCGGGCGGAGTTCGCCGTCTTCCGAGGCCGTAGCCTAGTCCGAGCCCTGGGTCGGGCGGAGTTCGCCATCTTCCGAGGCCGTAGCCTAGTCTGAGCCCTGGGTCGGGCGGAGTTCATCGTCTTCCGAGGCCGTAGCCTAGTCCGAGCCCTGGGTCGGGTGGAGTTCGTCGTCTTCCGAGGCCGTAGCCTAGTCCGAGCCTTGGGTCGGGCGGAGTTCGCCGTCTTCCGAGGCCGTAGCCTAGTCCAAGCCCTGGGTCGGGCGGAGTTCGCCGTCTTCCGAGGCCGTAGCCTAGTCCGAGCCCTGGGTCGGGCGGAGTTCGCCGTCTTCCGAGGCCGTAGCCTAGTCCGAGCCCTGGGTCGGGCGGAGTTCGCCGTCTTCCGAGGCCGTAGCCTAGTCCGAGCCCTGGGTCGGGCGGAGTTCGTCGTCTTCCGAGGCCGTAGCCTAGTCCGAGCCCTGGGTCAGGCGGAGTTCGCCGTCTTCCGAGGCCGTAGCCTAGTCCGAGCCCTGGGTCGGGCGGAGTTCGCCGTCTTCCGAGGCCGTAGCCTGGTCTGAGCCCTGGGTCGAGCGGAGTTTCCTATGGTGTCTGCAGCCGGGTCTGACTGCCTGTCAGCCTCGCTCTGTCAAGTGGTGCCGCAGTCGGAGCGACGCTGTTGGTGCCTGCGCCCTCAAACGTAAGAACCTTCTGACATACGCCTGAAGGTATTCTTCATGATCCTGAGTGCACTGGAACAAAGCTTGAGCAGTAACCAGCTTCGTCTGAAACCCTTGAAAGCTGGTTAACAACATGTCCTTCAGCTTTTGCCATGAAGTAGTTGTTCCTGGTCGAAGGGAGGAATACCAGGTCTGAGCAACATTCTTGACAGCCATAACAAAAGACTTTGCCATGACTGCAGCATTGCCACCATACGAAGACACTGTTGCTTCGTAGCTCATCAAAAATTGCTTCGGGTCTGAATGGCCATCGAACATGGGAAGCTGGGGTGGCTTGTAGGACGGAGGCCAAGGTGTAGCCTGCAGCTCAGCGGACAGGGGAGAAGCATCATCGAAAACAAAATTTCCATGATGGAAATTGTCATACCAGTCATCTTCGTTGAAGAAGCCCTCCTGATGAAGGTCTTTTTGTTGAGGCCTTCTGTTCTGCTCATCGTGAGTAAGATGGCGAACTTCTTCAGAAGCTTCGTCTATCTGCCTTTGCAGCTCAGCTAGCCTGGCCATCTTCTCCTTCTTCCTCTGCACCTGTTGATGAAGCATCTCCATATCCCTGATCTCTTGGTCTAGTTCATCCTCCTGAAGCGTCGGGCAGGCCAGTCAGTGGAGCGGCGAAGTGACGGCGGTCACTTCGGCTCTGTCGACTGTAGGGGCGTGCGTCAGGATAAGGTGTCAGGCCACCTTTGCATTAAATGCCCCTGCGATTTGGTCGGTCGGCGCGGCGATTTGGTCAGGGTAGCTTCTTGGCGAAGACAGGGCCTTGGGCGAGCCGAAAATATGTTAGCTGCTGAGGGGGCCTCGGGCGAGGCGGAGATCCTCCGGGGTCGGCTGCCCTTGTCCGAGGTTAGGTTCGGGCGAGACGCGATCGCGTCCTTCGAATGGACCGATCCCTGACTTAGTCGTACCTATCAGGCCTTTGCAGCTTTATGCTGATGGGGGTTACCAGCTGAGATTTAGGAACCTCGGGGGTACCCCTAATTATGGTCCCCGACAGTAGCCCCCGATCCTCTAAGGGAGTGTCAACACTCGCTTGGAGGCTTTTGTCGCACTTTTTTGCAAGGGGGCCAGCCTTTCTCGGTTGCTGTTTGTTCCGACGGGGGCGCGCGAGCGCACCCGCCGGGTGTAGCCCCCGAGGCCTCGGAGGAGTGGTTAGACTCCTTCGAGGTCTTAATGCCTCGCAATGGCTCGGCTGGTCTGGTCGTTCCCTCATGCGAGCTGGCCGTAGCCCGAGTGCACCGTCGAGTCCCAAGCTCTCGGGCTGGTATGTTGACGCCGTCAACGGTTTGGCCGGAGCCGAGTTTGCGAGAGCAGCCCCCGAGCCTCTGCACAGAGCGAGAGGACGATCAAGGACAGACTCGACTTTTTTACATACGCCCCTACGTCGCCTTTCCGCAAGGAGGAGGGGGGAAAGCGCCATGTTGCCCTCGATGGGCGACGAACATGGTGTCTCCAGTGAGCTGCGAACGGGTGATCCGAGTGGACGCCCGTGCCCCATTCGTTAGGGGTCGGCTGTGGCCCGGAGGCGTGCCCAAAAGTACCTGCGGGTGATCTGCCAGACCCGGTCCCCTGGCGACGGGGTCCGAGGGCTCGATGCCTCCCTCCGATGGGATTTTGTTACAAGATCGCTCCTGCTGGTCTCGGAAATGTCCTAGGGTACCTCGGGAGCGTAGCCCGAGCCTTGGTTATGTATCGAACGTACCCCTGGTCAACCCTCGCTCTGTGTCTGAGGCGACTGTGAACCCTTCGGGGGCCAGCCTTCGGACCCCTGATTAGTAGTGGGCGCGGAGCCCGAGTAGCCTGAGGCGGTCGTTGAACCCTTTCGCGGGGCCTACCTTCGAACCCCTGACCAGTAGTGGGTGTAGAGCCCACGCGATCTGAGGCGGCTGTTGAACCCTTCCGAGGGGCCAGCCTTCGAACCTCTGACTAGTAGGGAGGCTCGGAGCCTGCTTCCTTCACGGAGAAGGATCCTTTCCGGGGTTTCCCCCTTTCCCGGTCCCTGTTGCAAGAGAGAGAAAGAGGAAAAAGGGAAAAGGACGCGAAATTGAACGACGTGGCGTACCTTTTTCGATGTGGTTATTGCGACGAAGGTGAAGCGTCGCTCACTTCTTCTGCCAGAGGCGCCGCGTGCCCTGCCGCAGAGTTGATGCGATGGGACGAGTGATTCGCGGGGTAACCGTTGCGCGTGCGCAAGCCATTCGAGGTACGGATCACGGGCGCGTCGTCTTCACGCCGTGGGAGAGGGTTCTCTCGCTGTCCCTGGAGAGGACATGAGCTTGCAGACGACTTGACTGGCGACGCGACCGCTGCCCCTGCCCGCCTGCCACCGCCATTACTGCCGGCCCATTTTTGACCGCTTTTGACCGTCGTGCTTGGCTGGCATTGCGGGGTCGCCTCGAGCCACGGTATCGGCTCCGCAGTCGAGGAGGCGCGGTAGTGGCGTGGGTGGCGGTGCAGTTTCCTGCACGTGGCAACCGATGCGCCGGTTGCATGACGCGTGGGCTTGGACCTCCATGCTGGGCTCGTTGGAGTCGAAGGGGCACGTCCACTTGGCACGGTTGCATGCCGCCTGCATGGCTGTCCGCCCTTTCTCCCGCTGGTCTGGGCAAGAGCGGTGGAGCGCCCGTAACCGCTGGGCAGTTACGCGCACCTCGCGCGGCGGTTTGGCTTCTTCCGTCTTGGGGCAGCTTGCATGACATGTGGGACCCAGCCCCCGCGCCGTAGGGGGAAGGACCTTGGAGTGTGTTGGAGAAGACTCGGCCCGCGACGGCTGGGGACGCAAGTGGGGAGAGTCGCCTTTAAAAGGAGGGTGACCCCCTTCGAAAGCGACCATGTCTTCGTGCTCCCCTTATGCATCGTGTCTCTCCCCCTTCCAAGCCCCCGGATGGGGGACGCTTGCAGTTTTCCCGCTTTGTCGTTGGAGGAACGCAACTCCGTGGGAGTTGGTACCTTTCAGCCATCGTTCGGCTTCAAGGATTTTCGTCAGGCAGCCCGGCTGCATCCCCTCACCAATGGTTGGTCTGGTGGGGGGAAGCAGACCAGGCTGCGATCTTGGTCCCGCCCTCAGCTTCAAGGATCTTCGTCATCCTTGCTGGGCCGGAGGGCGGGCTGAGCCGGAGCTCCACCTCCCACGCAGGTTCGTGGGTCATCCTCTCCCTCGTCGTTCAGGGGAGAGGGAGCTCACCAGCTTGGCGGAAGGGGCAGCGTATGGGCGGTTGCCACGCCGTGCACGCGGGAGGACCGCCCGAGACGTCGCGCGCCGCTAGGGCGGCGTTCGTGTTCCGGGGCGGTCCTGCCTTTGGACCGGTACAGTGCTCCCGCGTGGAGGTCGGTACTCCGCTCGCCTGGGAGGATCCGAGTGGGGATCTGCCAGCGGGCAGGTGGCTGCCGCCGTCGGTGCTGAGGTGGTGACGGTTGGAGAAGTCCCCGTTGCCGACGGGATTGCCGCCACCATCGGCGCTCCAGGCCTCCGGCTCTTTGGCTTTGATCGCTTGTCCTCGCCCCTCGAGTGGGGACACGGGCGAGGAGCCCGCAGCAGCAGCATTTGCCCTGAGGCCATCACTGCTGTTGTCTGGCTGCCGGAGCGGAGGTCATTGTCGCTGCTGTCGGGGTGGGCGCCGGTGAGCCATCCGTCGGCCTTCTGTTGCTCCGCAGGCCCCCTCCCAGTCGTGCGGGGTTGTTCGTAC
The DNA here is from genome assembly GCA_029449295.1 of Zea luxurians. Taxonomy (NCBI): domain Eukaryota; kingdom Viridiplantae; phylum Streptophyta; class Magnoliopsida; order Poales; family Poaceae; genus Zea; species Zea luxurians. The sequence continues at coordinate 92,206,472 of JAOPSE010000008.1, read as the reverse complement.
CTGCGGAGGCAGAACCGGAGTTCCGCTTGTAACGGCACCTTGTGTGCCGGCGTCTGTTCATTGTGGCTTTCGGGGCCTGAACATGTATGTAGCTTCGGCACGGAGCTGTGTTTCTTCCTCATTTTCGAGCACTAGGACTCGCCTGTTGATTGCTTGAACCGCTTCACCAAGCGTGAGTCGCCCCATGTAAAGGTGACGAGTGAGGTATCCGTATCCCGGAGGCGTAGGAGTCCCTCGGCTCGGTCAGCCTTGTTGCCCAAGGCTTCCCTTGCTTGGTTAAAGGAACCCCTCGGCCGCTCTTCGATGAGCCGAGGCCAGGGATAGTGGTGTCAGCACGAACAGAGGCAGAGTTAGCTCGAGAAGGAGGTGTGATTTGCCAGAGCCAGGCCGGGTTATCCACTAGCGGAACCGGCGCCAGAGTTGGGTTGCCGAGGCCTCGGGTCGGGCTGATGTCCTCGGAGGACAGCGGGCCGAGGCCTCGGGGTAGCCAGCCGAGCCGCCTGCTCGGGACGGATTCTTGAAGAAGACCCTGGCGGCGATGGCCTGGGTGTGGTGCTGATGCCGTCCTTCGGAGTGGGGACCCTCCAACCGCGTTGCCGCCCGAGGCTAGGTCAGACCCCACCGAAGGTGCAGTCGATGTCGAGGGTGCTGCTGCCTCCTTCGGCTGTCGTCGTCCGAGCCTGCAGGATCAGGTTGTCTTGCAGTGTGTGTATGTTTTCTGCGATCGCCGAGGCCAAAACACACCGTCGTCGTGTCGTAAAACTGTGTTCCTTTTCCTCTTATTTCGAGTATCTGGACTTATTTGTCGGTAACAGAATTGTTTGTGCGGGCGAGAGTTGCTTTTCTCAGAAGGCGATGAGTGAGGTATCCGTATCCCGGAGGCGTAGGAGTCCCTCGGCTCAGTCGGCCTTGCCGCTTACGCGCGCTCTTACCCGTCCATAGGGTTCTGTTACCGACGCAGTCGGGAAGGCCCGAAAAATCACTTCGGCAGAGGAGCTCTCGAGCATGAAGACTTGTTCGGTCCGTGGAGTCACTTATCCGAGCGGAGCTACTTGTCGCAGAAGGTGATGAGTGAGGTATCCGTATCCCGGAGGCGTAGGAGTCCCTCGGCTCGGTCAGCCTTGGCTGCTTACGTGTACTCCACCGTTTTCAGGATCCACTTTCGAAGTAGTCAAAAAGCACGAAAGGCATTCTGGCAGAAAGGATCTTTTTTCGAGAAAAAATTCGACGCAGAGGGGGGTTCCCCCCTTTTAGCCTCCGAGGGAGGGTCAGACTTTGCCGAGGCAAGGTTGACCCTTCCTTGATGACTAAACTTTGCGTAGGAGCGAGGTATATGAACGACTTGAAAACATCTTAAGGGTAGAAGCGACGTAGCTGTTGGATGTTCCAAGCGTTGCCGTAGATCTCGCCTTGACTGTTGGCCAGCTTGTACGTTCCGGGCTTCAGAACTTTGGCAATGACGAACGGCCCCTCCCAGGGGGGCGTGAGCTTGTGCCGCCCTCGGGCGTCTTGTCGTACCCGAAGCACCAGATCGCCCGCCTGGAGGTCTCGGGACCGGACCCCTCGGGCGTGGTAGCGTCGCATGGACTGCTGGTACCGTGCCGAGTGCAGTAAGGCCCTGTCCCGAGCCTCTTCCAGCTGGTCTAGTGAGTCTTCCTGGCTAGCTTGGTTGCTTTGGTCGGCGTAGGCCCTCGTCCTCGGGGAACCGTATTCTAAGTCTGTGGGCAAGATGGCCTCGGCCCCATAGACTAGAAAGAACGGCGTGAAGCCCGTGGCTCGGCTCGGTGTTGTCCTCAGGCTCCAGACCACCGAGGGGAGCTCCTTTATCCATCGCTTGCCGAACTTGTTGAGGTCGTTGTAGATCCGAGGCTTGAGTCCTTGTAGAATCATGCCGTTGGCACGCTCTACTTGCCCATTCGTCATGGGGTGAGCTACGGCGGCCCAGTCCACCCGGATGTGGTGATCCTTGCAGAAGTCCAGGAACTTTCTACCGGTGAACTGGGTGCCGTTGTCGGTGATGATAGAGTTCGGGACCCCGAAACGATGGATAATGTTGGTGAAGAACGCCACCGCCTGCTTGGACCTGATGCTGTTCAGGGGTCGGACCTCGATCCACTTGGAGAATTTGTCGATGGCGACCAATAGGTGCGTGTAGCCCCCGGGTGCCTTCTGCAAGGGGCCGACGAGGTCCAGACCCCATACGGCAAAAGGCCAGGTGATGGGTATCGTCTGTAGAGCCTGAGCAGGCAGGTGGGTCTGCCTTGCGTAGAACTGACACCCTTCGCAAGTGCGGACGATTCTAGTGGCGTCGGCCACCGCCGTCGGCCAGTAGAAACCTTGTCGGAAAGCATTTCCGACAAGTGCTCGAGGTGCTGCGTGATGGCCGCAAGCCCCCGAGTGTATCTCTCGAAGGAGTTCCTGACCTTCGGTGATGGAGATGCACCGCTGGAGGATGCCTGAGGGGCTGCGGTGGTAGAGCTCCTTGCCGTCCCCCAGTAGGACGAACGACTTGGCACGCCTTGCCAATCGCCGAGCTTCGGCCTGGTCGGGGGGTAGTTCCCCTTGGTGGAGATATTGCAGGTACGGGGTCTGCCAGTTTCGATTAGGCGCGACCCCGCCCCATTCCTCCTCGACGCGCAGTGCCTCACCCTCGAGGGCCGAGGGTGCCTCGGGCTGGGCTGAGGCCTTCTCGGGCTCGGGCGAGTCATCAGTCTTGACTGAGGGTTGATGTAGGTCTCAGGAGAAGACGTCCGGGGGTCTCAGGAGAAGACGGCGAACTCCGCTCCGCCCGACCCAGGGCTCGGACTCGGGCTAAGGCCCCGGAAGACGGCGAACTCCGCTTCGCCCGACCCAGGGCTCGGACTCGGGCTAAGGCCCCGGAAGACGGCGAACTCCGCTCCGCCCGACCCAGGGCTCGGACTCGGGCTAAGGCCCTGGAAGACGGCGAACTCCGCTCCGCCCGACCCAGGGCTCGGACTCAGGCTAAGGCCTCGGAAGACGGCGAACTCCGCTCCGCCCGACCCAGGGCTCGGACTCAGGCTAAGGCCTCGGAAGACGGCGAACTCCGCTCCGCCCGACCCAGGGCTCGGACTCGGGCTAAGGCCCCGGAAGACGGCGACCTCCGCCTCGCCCGACCCAGGGCTCGGACTCCGCTTCGGCCTCTGCCGAATAACCTCCGCCTCGCCCGACCCCGGGCTCGGACTCTGTCTCTGTCTTGCAGGACGGACTCAGCCTCAACCTCGGAGGAGCCTCCACGACGCCCGACCTAGGACACGAGACCGCCACGTCAACAGAAAGCGTCATCATCACCCTGCCCTGAGCCGACTTGGGTCGCAGAGAACAAGACCGGCGTCCCATCTGGCCAGCTATGCCAGATAGGCCATGATAGCGCCCCGCTAGATCATGACGACGGCGGCTCCCAGCTCCCTTACGAAAGCAGGAGAACATCAGCAAGGACCCAGCCACCTCGACAGCTGTCCCCCCGTCCGGCTCCGTTACTCCTCCAACAGCCACGACGCCACACCAACAGGGTGCCACGATCTCTCCGGCTGCCACCTGGGCATGTACATAGGGCGCTAGCTCTCCCTCGCTAGACACGTAGCACCTTGCTACACCCCCATCTTGTACACCTGGACCCTCTCCTTACGACTATAAAAGGAAGGGCCAGGGCCTTCTTAGAGAAGGTTGGCCTCGTGAGGACGAAAGGCAGAGGCAGGCGCTCTCTCGGGGCCGCCCTCTCCCTTCACCTCGTGCGGACGCTTGTAACCCCCTACTGCAAGCGCACCCGACCTGGGCGCGGGACGAACACGAAGGCCGCGGGAATTTCTCCGACTCCCTCACGACCCGGCTCCGGCCACCGACTCTCTCTCTCTCTCTGTTCCCCCCTTCGCGCTCGCTCCACGCGCTCGACCCATCTGGGCTGGGGCACGCGGCACTCTCACTCGTCGGCTCGGGGACCCCCCGGTCTCGGAACGCCGACAGTTGGCGCGCCAGGTAGGGGCACGCTGCGTGTTGACGTTCGATTTCCCGTCAAGCTCCAGATGGGCAGTCCCCAACAACCTCTTCAACCCGGGACGGTGCTCCGTTTCGGGAACCTCGAGTTCATGTCTCTCGACGGCGACTACGACATGATACTCCTTCCACCGCCGCGCGACGGCGACCTCGCTGGCGGACAGCCCGCCCGCCGGCGGCGGAATCGACGACGTCTTTCCCGCGTTGGGGAAGGACAACGTTCGAGCTCGCCCCATCCTCTCCCTCGCCATCGGAGGAGGAGGAGGCGGGGCAACCGGGGCCGAGCGGGAGGCCGCGCTCCGACGGCTGTCGAGCAAATCGACATCCCCGGCGCCCCAGCGGAGGACACGCCAAGCGTCGCCCTCGCGTTCGAGGCAAATGCGAGCGCCATCCCCCCGCAACACGTCGACCTCGAGCAAGTGGACGACGCCAGCGCGCTCATGGAGGGCATGCAGGACGTCGCCCTCGTACCCAAGACGACGGCGCGGTCAGCCCCCGACACGACTTCATCGCTCCTCGTCGGCAAAAAGGTAACGACTGCTCCCCATCTTTCGTTATTTCGACTCGGCCTCAGCCCGCCTGGCGACTTCGCTTTGGCGGGCGCTCACATTGAGGCGAGTGCAACCTCTCTGGGGTTTCCTGTGCGGTCGCCTTGGGACCGATTGACGGGTGTCTCGACCTACGGACCCTCTGGGTCCGAGGAAGACGACGACCCCAGCATCTGCTGGGATTTCTCCGGATCTGGCAACCCTAGTGCCATGCGGAACTTCATGACCGCATGTGACTACTGCCTCTCCGACTGTTCCGACGGCAACCGCAGCCTTGGCGATAAGGATTGCGGCCCGAGTCGCGAATGTTTCCACATCGAGCTAGGGGATCCCTCCGGAGGCGGCTGTCTCGGCATGCCGGAGGATGGTGATCCCCCTAGGCCAGCGCCTCGCGCCGACATCCCGCGGGAGCTAGCTGTGGTCCCCGTTCCGGCGGGGGGTCGCGACCCACAGCTCGAGCAAGTCCGCGGGGCGCAGGCCGGGTTCGATGAAGGAGCAGGAGCGCTCGAGGCAATCCGCCAGAACATCGGGCAGGTATGGGCGAGCCAACCCCCGGCCGGAGGAATACGTCACCTGCCCCAAGGTCTCCAGCACCGCATCGCCAACGATGCCAGGGACAAACCGCCACCCGCATCTGGCGGGACTGGCCAGGACCTGGTCGCTGCAGCAATGCTCCTCCGTGCGATGCCGGAGTCATCAACCACCGAGGGACGACGAATCCAGGGAGAACTCAAGCATCTCCTGGAAGGCGCTGCGGCCCGGCGGGCCGAGAGCTCTGCCTCCCGCAGGCAGGGATACCCCTCGGAACCTCGTGCCGCGACTTCCCGACTCACGCGGGAAGCCTCGGCCTTCACCGGGCGCACGCGCAACACCGCGCCTGCGGCCCCGGGCCACCTCGGCGTCGAGCACCCTCATCGCGACCGTCGGGCACGCCTCGACGAAAGGGTGCGCCGAGGCTACCACCCCAGGCGTGGGGGACGTTACGACAGCGGGGAGGATCGAAGTCCCTCGCCCGAACCACCCGGTCCGCAGGTCTTTAGCCGAGCTATTCGGCGGGCGCCGTTTCCGCCCCGATTCCGACCCCCGACTACTATCACGAAGTACTCGGGGGAAACGAGACCGGAATTGTGGCTTGCGGATTATCGCCTGGCCTGTCAGCTGGGTGGGACGGACGATGACAACCTCATCATCCGGAACCTCCCCCTGTTTCTCTCCGACACCGCTCGTGCCTGGTTGGAGCACCTGCCCCCGGGGCAGATTTCCAACTGGGAGGATTTGGTCCAGGCTTTCGCCGGGAACTTCCAGGGCACGTACGTGCGCCCCGGGAATTCCTGGGACCTCCGAAGCTGCCGGCAACTGCCGGGAGAGTCCCTTCGGGACTACATCCGGCGGTTCTCGAAGCAACGCACCGAGCTGCCCAACATCATCCATCGCTTCGGGGTCCCGAACTCCATCATCACCGACAATGGCACCCAGTTCACCGGCAAAAAATTCTTGGATTTTTGCGAGGATCACAACATCCGGGTGGACTGGGCCGCCGTAGCTCACCCCATGTCGAACGGGCAAGTAGAACGTGCCAATGGCATGATTCTACAAGGGCTCAAGCCTCGGATCTACAACGACCTCAACAAATTCGGCAAGCGATGGATGAGGGAACTCCCCTCGGTGGTTTGGAGCCTGAGGACGACTCCAAGCCGAGCCACGGGTTTCACGCCGTTCTTCCTGGTCTACGGGGCCGAGGCAATCCTGCCCACGGACCTGGAATACGGTTCCCCGAGGACGAGGGCTTACAACGAAGAAAGCAACCAAGCCAGCCGAGAAGACTCGCTGGACCAGCTGGACGAGGCTCGGGACAGGGCCTTACTACACTCGGCACGGTATCAGCAGTCCCTGCGACGCTACCACGCCCGAGGGGTCCGACCCCGAGATCTCCAGGTGGGCGATCTGGTGCTTCGGCTGCGGCAAGACGCCCGAGGGAGGCATAAGCTAACGCCCCTCTGGGAGGGGCCGTTCATCATCGCCAAAGTTCTGAAGCCCGGAACGTACAAGCTGGCCAACAGTCAAGGCGAGGTCTACGACAACGCTTGGAACATCCAACAGCTACGTCGCTTCTACCCTTAAGATGTTTCCAAGTTGTTCATATACCTCGCACCCGCGCAAAGTTTAGTCAACAAGGAAGGGTCGACCTCGCCTCGGCAGAGCCCGACCCTCCCTCGGGGGCTAAAAGGGGGTTAACCCCCTCTGCGTCAAAATTTTCCTCGAACAAAAAACCTCTTTCACCAGAACATCTTTCGTGCTTTTTGACTACTTCGGAAAGTGGGTCCTGGAAACGACGGGGTACACGTAAGCAGTCAAGGCTGACCGAGCCGAGGGACTCCTACGCCTCCGGGATACGGATACCTCACTCATCACCTTCTGCGATAAGTAACTCGCGCTCGGATGAAGTGACTCCGCGGATCGAATGAGTCTTTACGTACGGAAGCTCTTCTGTTGAAGCAGGTTCTTCGAGCCTTCTCGACCGAGTCGGTGACAGGGCCTCATGGATGGGTAAAAGTACGCGTAAGCGGCGAGGCCGACCGAGCCGAGGGACTCCCACGCCTCCGGGATACGGATACCTCACTCATCACCTCCCGCGAGAAGCAACTCTTGCTCGCACTAACATCCCTGCTACCGACAAAAAGTCCAGATACTCGAAACAAGAGGAAAAGAGACACAGCTTTATAACGCGACAAGGGTGTGTGTTCTGGCCTCAACGGCCGCACAAGGCCCACGCTACAAGACGATCTGACCCTGCAGGCGCGGATCTTGACACTGGAAGAGGGCGACGACACCCTCGGCATCAGCAGCACCTTCGGCAAGGCCCGACCTAGCCTCGGGCGGCGACGCGGCCCGAGGGCCTCCGCTCCGAAGGACGATGTCGTCACCGCGCTCGAGCATTCTCTGCCAGAGGTTTCCCCGAGAATCCGGCCCGAGCGGACGGCTCGGCCGGCCACCTCCGGGGCCTCGGCCGACCACCTTCCGAGGGCGCCAGCTCGGTCCGAGGCCTCGGCTAATCAGCTCCGACGTCGGTCCTGCCGACAGACAACTCGGCTAAGCTCCGGCCAACCAGGTTTCATTTCCGAGCTAACAACGCCTCTGCTTGTGCTGATATCGCTACCCCTGGCCTCGGCTCGTCGAAGAGCGGCCGAGGGGTCTCTTTAACTAAGCTAGAGGAGCCTCGGACAACAGGTCCGACCGAGCCGAGGGATTCCTACGCCTCCGGGATATGGATACCTCACTCGTCACCTGGACACGGGGCGACTCATGCTTGGTGAGGCGATTCAGACAATCGACAGGCAAGTCTTATTGCTCAGAAATGAGGAAAAAACACGGCCCTGCGCCGGAGCTACATACATGTTCAGGCCCCGAAAGCCGAAAATGAACAAAAAACCCGGCACCCGAAGTGCCACTACGAACGGAACTCCGGTTCCCCCCCCCCGCAGGTACGAACAACCCCACTCGATAGGGGCGGGCCTGCGGGGCAGCGGAAAGACTCTCACCCCCCGAGGACGAGAGCCAGCCATTCAGGCCGGGAGACGGAGACCCAGGGCTACTGACGGAGTTGGCAATCTCATCAGTAGAGAAGCCAGTTCCGTCCGCCGACGCCTCGGGACCCCCCACTTCCGGCATGGCTAGAGGAAGTCTCCGTGATGCTGGAGGATGCCGCTCTCACCCCAGGAACACGGGGAAGGAGAGGGCAACCGACCCACACGGAGACAGCTCCCTGGCTCGCCTCGTCCTCCCTCTTGGCCTGGTGATGAAAATCCTTGAGGCCGAGGGAGGGGCAGAGACCGCAGCCCGGCTCGCTTTCCCCCACCATCAAGCCGGAGGTCGCCCTCTTGGGTGACCGCCGGTAGAGGGGTGCAGCCGGGCTGCATGATGAAAATCCTTGAAGCCGAACGATGGCTGAAAGGTACCAACTCCCACAGAGTTGCGTCCCTCCGGCGGTGGAGCAAAAAGACGGCGGTCTCCCCCATCCGGGGGCTCGGAAGATGGAAAGACACAATGCATAAGGGAGATAGGAGACATGGTCACCTCACGAAGAGGGTCGCCCTCCTTTTAAAGGCAACTCCCCCTGCTTGCGCCCTCAACCGTCACGGGCGGAGTCCTCTCCAACACGCCTCCAAAGTCCTCCCCCACGACACGGGGGCTGGGGCCCGCCTGTCATGCAAACCGGCTCCAAGCAGAGAAAGCCGAACCGCCGCGCACGACGCACGCAACCGCCCAGCGGTTACAAGTAACCCTCCACTTTTGCCCAGACCAACGGGCAAAAGGGGCGAGCGGCCATGCAGGCGGCATGCAACCGCGCCAAGTGGACGCGCCTCTCCGACTCCTGACAGGCCAGCGCGACGGCTCAAGACCACGCATCGTTCAACTGGCGCGCCGGGCGCTGCATGCGAACCGCTGCGCCTCTCGCTCCACCACCGCACCTCCTCGATTGCGGAACCGATACCGCGACTCGAGGCCGCCCAGCCTGCGATCCAGCGGCGCCAGCCTGGCGCAGCGGTCAAACACGGTCAAAAATGGGCCGGCAGTAATGACGGTGGCAGGCGCGCGAGGGCAGCAGTCACGCCATCGGCCAGGCTCACGTCTCATCCGGAGGCAGCAAGAGAACCCCTTCTTACGGCGTGAAGACGACGCGCCCGTGACCCGTACCTCGAACGGCTCGCGCACGCGCAACGGCAACCTCGCCAACTACTCACCCCGGCGCATTAACTCCGCGGCGAAATAGGTGACGTTTCTGGCAGGGGCAGCTGGCGACGCTTCGCCTCCGCCAAAACGGCCACGCCGAAAAAGGTACGCCACGAAGTTCAATTTCGAATCCTTTTTCCCTTTTCCTTCTTTCTCTATCTCTTGCAACAGGGAACGAGAAGGGGGATAACCCCAAAGGGATCCTTCCCCGTGAAGGAACTAGGCTCCGAGCCTCCCTACTGATCAGGGGTTCGAAGGCTGGCCCCCCGAAGGGTTCAACAGCCGCCTCAGATCGCGTGGGCCCGACACCCACTACTGGTCAGGGGTTCGAAGGTCGGCCCCCGAAAGGTTCCACGACCGCCTCAGGCTACTCGGGCTCCGTGCCCCCTACTGATCAGGGGTTCGAAGGCTGGCCCGTCGAAGGGTTCACAGTCGCCTCAGACGCCGAGCGAGGGATGACTAGGGGTACGTTCGATACATAACCAAGGCTCGGGCTGCGCTCCCGAGGTACCCTAGGACATTTCCGAGACCAGCGGGAACGACTCTGTAACGGAATCCCATCGGAGGGAGGCAACGAGCCCTCGGACCCCGTCGCTAGGGGACCGGGTCCGGCAGATCACCCGCAGGTACTTTTGGGCGTGCCTCCGGGCCCCTAGCCGACCCCTAACGAACGGGGCACGGACGTCCACTCGGATTACCCGATCGCAGCTCACCGGAGACACCATGTTCGGTGCCCATCGAGGGCAACATGGCGCACTCCCCCCCTCCTCCTTGCGGAAAGGCGACGTAGGGGCGTATATAAAAAGTCGAGTCTGTCCCTGATCGTCCTCTCGCTCCGTGCGAGGGCTCGGGGGCTGCTCTCGCAAACCCGGCTCCGGCCGAACCGTTGACAGCGTCAACATACCATCCCGAGAGCTTGGGCCCCGACCGTACACCTGGGTTACGCCCTGCTCGCATGAGGGAACCGCCAGACCAGCCGAGGCATTGCGCGAGGCATTAAGACCTCGAAGGAGTGAAACCACTCCTCCGAGGCCTCGGGGGCTACACCCGGCGGGTGCGCTCGCGCGCACCCACCGGAACAAAGTACCTCCGAGAAAGGCTGGTCCCCTTGCAAAAAAGTGCGATGCAAGCCTCCAAGCGAGTGTTAACACTCTCTTCGAGGCTCGGGGGCTACTGTCAGGGACCATAATTAGGGGTACCCTCAAGACGCCTAATTCTCAGCTGGTAACCCCCATCAGCATAAAGCTGCAAAGGCCTGATGGGTTTGATTAAGTCAGGGATCAGTCCATACGAGTGACTTGACCTCGCCACGCCCGAGCCTAGCCTCGGGCGAGGGCAGCCGACCCTAAGATGACTCCGTCTCGCCTGAGGTCTCCTCTTTCACGGCAGACGCATCTCCGGCTCGCCCTAGGCCCCGCCTCCGATAAGGAGAAACCCTGACTAAATCACCGCACCAACCGACCGAGTCACCGGGGCGTTTAACGCAAAAGGTAAGACCGACGGGCGACCAGACTCCGCCAGTGGTGCCATAGGAGACTTCGCCCGACCCAGGGCTCGGATTCGGGCCAAGGCCCCGGAAGACGGCGAACTCCGCTCCGCCCGACCCAGGGCTCGGACTCGGGCTAAGGCCCCGGAAGACGGCGAACTCCGCTCCGCCCGACCCAGGGCTCGGACTCGGGCTAAGGCCCCGGAAGATGGCGAACTCCGCTTCGCCCGACCCAGGGCTCGGACTCGGGCTAAGGCCCCGGAAGACGACGAACTCCGCTCCGCCAGACCCAGGGCTCGGACTCGGGCTAAGGCCCCGGAAGACGGCGAACTCCGCTCCGCCCGACCCAGGGCTCGGACTCAGGCTAAGGCCTCGGAAGACGGCGAACTCCGCTCCGCCCGACCCAGGGCTCGGACTCAGGCTAAGGCCTCGGAAGACGGCGAACTCCGCTCCGCCCGACCCAGGGCTCGGACTCGGGCTAAGGCCCCGGAAGACGGCGACCTCCGCCTCGCCCGACCCAGGGCTCGGACTCCGCTTCGGCCTCTGCCGAATAACCTCCGCCTCGCCCGACCCCGGGCTCGGACTCTGTCTCTGTCTTGCAGGACGGACTCAGCCTCAACCTCGGAGGAGCCTCCACGACGCCCGACCTAGGACACGAGACCGCCACGTCAACAGAAAGCGTCATCATCACCCTGCCCTGAGCCGACTTGGGTCGCAGAGAACAAGACCGGCGTCCCATCTGGCCAGCTATGCCAGATAGGCCATGATAGCGCCCCGCTAGATCATGACGACGGCGGCTCCCAGCTCCCTTACGAAAGCAGGAGAACGTCAGCAAGGACCCAGCCACCTCGACAGCTGTCCCCCCGTCCGGCTCCGTTACTCCTCCAACAGCCACGACGCCACACCAACAGGGTGCCACGATCTCTCCGGCTGCCACCTGGGCATGTACATAGGGCGCTAGCTCTCCCTCGCTAGACACGTAGCACCTTGCTACACCCCCATCTTGTACACCTGGACCCTCTCCTTACGACTATAAAAGGAAGGGCCAGGGCCTTCTTAGAGAAGGTTGGCCTCGCGAGGACGAAAGGCAGAGGCAGGCGCTCTCTCGGGGCCGCCCTCTCCCTTCACCTCGTGCGGACGCTTGTAACCCCCTACTGCAAGCGCACCCGACCTGGGCGCGGGACGAACACGAAGGCCGCGGGAATTTCTCCGACTCCCTCACGACCCGGCTCTGGCCACCGACTCTCTCTCTCTCTCTCTCTGTTCCCCCCTTCGCGCTCGCTCCACGCGCTCGACCCATCTGGGCTGGGGCACGCGGCACTCTCACTCGTCGGCTCGGGGACCCCCCGGTCTCGGAACGCCGACAGGTAGGTTCCTCGGAACCCGACCACCTCAAACGTCAGGGTCTCCCTTCGGAAGTTGGAGGGTGTTCCGAAGCAGACGAGAAGGTCGAGTTGTCCGAGGGGCTGGACACGTTTCCCGGGAATGATCCCGTGGAAGGGCGCAGTGCCTGCCCGGACGGAGGACAGATCGACACGCAGGAGCCCGAGGGTCTCGGCGTAGATGATGTTGAGGCTGCTGCCTCCGTCCATGAGGACCTTGGTGAGTCTGACGTTGCCGATGACGGGGTCGACGACGAGCGGGTATCTCCCCGGGCTCGGCACATGGTCGGGGTGGTCGGCTCGGTCGAAGGTGATGGGCTTGTCGGACCAGTCTAAGTAGACTGGTGCCGCCACCTTCACTGAGCAGACCTCCCGGCGCTCTTGCTTGCGGTGCCGAGCCGAGGAATTCGCCGCTTGCCCACTGTAGATCATGAAGTAGTCGCAGACCTCGGGGAACTCTCCTGCTTGGTGATCTTCCTTCCTGTCGTCGTCGTGGGCCCTGCCACCCTCCGCGGGTGGCCCGGCCTTGTGGAAATGGCGCCGAAGCATGATGCATTCCTCAAGGGTGTGCTTGACGGGCCCCTGGTGATAGGGGCACGGCTCCTTGAGCATCTTGTCGAAGAGGTTGGCACCTCCTGGGGGTTTCCGAGGGTTCTTGTACTCGGCGGCGGCGACAAGGTCCGCGTCGGCGGTGCCGCGTTTCGCTTGCAACTTCTTCTTGCCCTTCTTCTTGGCGCCGCGCTGAGTTGATGCCTCGGGGGCATCTTCCAATGGGCAGCCCTGGGGCTGCTTGTCCTTCCGGAAGATAGCCTCGACCGCCTCCTGGCCGGAGGCAAACTTGGTGGCGATGTCCATCAGCTCGCTCGCCCTGGTGGGGGTCTTGCGACCCAGCTTGCTCACCAGGTCGCGGCAGGTGGTGCCAGCGAGGAACGCGCCGATGACATCCGAGTCGGTGACGTTGGGCAGCTCGGTGCGCTGCTTCGAGAATCGCCGGATGTAGTCTCGGAGAGACTCTCCCGGCTGTTGTCGGCAGCTTCGGAGGTCCCAGGAGTTCCCGGGGCGCACGTACGTGCCCTGGAAGTTGCCGGCGAAAGCTTGGACTAGATCGTCCCAGTTGGAGATCTGCCCCGGAGGCAGGTGCTCCAACCAGGCGCGAGCGGTATCGGAGAGGAACATGGGGAGGTTGCGGATGATGAGATTGTCATCGTTTGTTCCACCCAGTTGGCAGGCCAGACGGTAGTCCGCGAGCCACAGTTCCGGCCTCGTCTCCCCCGAGTACTTTGCGATAGTAGCCGGGGGTCAGAACCGGGTCGGGAATTGCGCCCGTCGTATGGCCCGGCTGAAGGCCTGTGGACTAGGTGGTTCGGGCGAAGGACTCCGATCCTCCCCACTGTCGTAGCGTCCCCCACGCCTGGGGTGGTAGCCTCGGCGCACCCTTTCGTCGAGGCGGGCTCGACGGTCGCGACGAGGTTGCTCGTTGCCGAGGTGATCCGGGGCTGCAGGCGCTGTGTGGCGCGTGCGCCCGGTGTAGACCGAGGCTTCCCGCATAAATCGGGAAGTCACGGCGTGAGGTTCCGAGGGGTAGCCCTGCCTTCGGGAGGCAGAGCTCTCGGCCCGTCGGACTGCGGCACCTTCCAGGAGATCCTTGAGCTCCCCCTGGATGTGTCGCCCCTCGGTGGTTGAAGGCTCCGGCATCGCGCGGAGGAGCATTACTGCTGCAGCCAGGTTCTGGCCAACCCCGCTGGATGTGGGTGGCGGCCTGACCCTGACATCGTCGGTGACGCGGTGCTGGAAGCCCTGGGGTAGATCACGTATTTCTTCGGCTGGAGGTTGGACCACCCATGACTGCCCGACGTCTCGGCGGATCGGCTCAAGCGCTCCTGCTCCCTCGTCGAGCCTAGCTTGCGCCCCGCGGATTTGCTCGAGCTGTGTGTCCTGACCCCCCGCAGGGACTGGGACCACAGCTAGCTCCCGAAGGATGTCAACGCGAGGCGCCGGCCTAGGGGGATCACCGTCCGCCGGCATACCAAGATGGTTGCCTTCGGCGGGACCCCCTAGGTCGACGTGGAAACATTCACGACTCGGGCCGCGGTCCTCGTCGCCGAAGCCGCGGCTACCGTCGGAACAGTCGGAAAGGCAGTAGTCGCATGCGATCATAAAGTCCCACATGGCACAGGGATTGACAAGTCTAGAGAAATCCCAACAGAAGCTGGGTTCGTCGTCTTCCTCGGACCCAGAGGGACCGTAGGTCGAGACGTCCGTCAGCCGGTCCCAAGGTGACCGCATACGAAACCCCAAAGGGTCCGGACTTGCCTCTACGAGAGCGCCCGCCAAAGCGGGGCCGCTTGGCGGGTCGAGGTTGAATCCGAAAGGTGCGAGATGGGAGTTAGTCGGTACCTCCTGGTTGATGGGCGGTGATGCAGTCGCGTCGGGGGCAGACCGCGCCGTCGTCTCAGGTGCGAGGGTGACGCCCAGCAAGCCTTCCGCGAGCGTGCTGGCGTCGTCCGTCTGCTTGGAGTAGGCATGTCGCGGGGAAACGGCGCTCGTCTTCGTCTCAAACGTGAGGTCGATGCCCGGCGCGCCCCTTGGCGGAGCGTTGGGGCCGTCGACTCGCTCGACAGTCGACGAGGCGCTGCCTCCCGCTTGTCCTTGGTTGCCCCGCTTCCTCCTCCGCCGGCGGGGGAGGCGACGGGGCGAGCTCAAAGGTAGCTCTTCTGCCATGTGGGGAAGACGTCGTCGATTCCGCCGCCGACGTGCGGGTTGTTGGCCGCCATTGTCATCGTCGCGTGGCGGAAGAAGGAGTATCATGTCGTAGCCGCCGTCGAGGGACATGAACTCAAGGCTTCCGAAATGGAGCACCGTCCTGGGCCGAAGAGGTCGATGGAGACTGCCCATCTGGAGCTTGACGGGTAGTTGTTCGTCAACACGCAGCAGGCCCCTACCTGGCGCGCCAACTATCGGCGTTTCGAGATCGGGGGTCCCTAATGCCGACGAGTGAATGTCGCCGCGTGCCCCAGCCCAGATGGGTCGAGCGCGAGAGCGAGCGCGAAGGGGGGAGAGCGAGGCAGCCGGAGACGGCAAGAGAGAGTGGTGGAAGTCCCGCGGCCTTCGTGTTCGTCCCGCGCCCGGGTCGGGTGCACATGCAGTAGGGGGTTACAAGCGTCCACGCGGGAGAGGGAGCGAGCGGCCTCACACGAGCGCCTTCGTCTCGTCCTCGTCCCCGCGCGGCCAACCTTCTCTATGAGGGCCCTGGTCCTTCCTTTTATAGGCGTAAGGAGAGGAGCCAGGTGTACAATGGGGGTGTAGCAGAGTGCTACGTGTCTAGCGGGGGAGAGCTAGCGCCCTAAGTACATGCCATTGTGGCAGCCGGAGAGATCTTGGCACCCTGTTGGTGTGATGTCGTGGCTGTTGGAGGAGCGCTGGAGCCTAGTGGAGGGACAGCTGTCGGAGCCGTCGAGTCCTTGCTGACGTCCTCTTGCTTCCGTAAGGGGGCTGCGAGCTGCCTCCGTCACTAAGTACACGAGGGCGCCACCATTGCCTATCTGGCGGAGTGAGCCAGATGGGACGCTGTCGGTGTTTTGGGTCCGACCGCACACCTGGGGTTGCCCCTCAAGGTGTTTTAGGAGTAGGAAGGTGTCGACAACTGTAGCAAAATGGTTCGTGCCGATCGCACGAGAGACGGTAGACAAGGTTTACAGGTTTGGGCCGCTTAGTAATGCGTAACACCCTACGTCCTGATGAGTATGCTTGGAGGGTATGATTACAAGAGAGCTCTCTGGATTAAGAATACAGAGAGTTGATGTGGGTGGCTAAGCAATGGGTCGATCGTTCTGAAGGGGTGCCCCCTAGGCCTTATATACTCGACCGTGGGGCAGTACACATGGATAAGATAACAACGAGTGGCTAAAAGATAGTGAACCTCTTGAGATTATCCTTTACGTAATCCTCGCCGACTTATCCTCTCGTGGCTTTGTTGCATGGAAGTTCCTGCGCAGGAAAAGTCGGATCCCTGTTGCGGTCACTCGCTCGACGCGGTGGGCCGTCCGGGTTTGCACCAATCCGGCCTTATGCCGTTCTGCGTTGCTGGTTGTTTCTCCCCAGGCCCACGAAAGAATAACCTTACAATTTTATTGGGCCCTTGGGCCTTTCGTGAGGTCCATTACTCTTTTAGTGGACCCGGGGGATATCTATCCCCCACAAGCCCCCGATCTTTGGGTTAATTTAGAGGTAATCAACCCGAAGATCCCAGGTCCAGCTTGCAGGTGATTTGAAGAAATATGGCTTCCTGTTGTTCTCTCCTGCTCCGATCACTTGTTGACCAAAACCTAGTTTCGTGCCTGTGCCTTAGAGGTCGGCATTCCAATTCGTAGGATTCTGAACTTCATTGGGTGCTCCGGAGGTGCACCCAATGGGTGTAGCCCCCGAGCTTCGAGTAGATTTTAGAAAATAATCTACTCGAAGGTCTTCAATAGAGATTATTCCCATTTGTGTTCCTTCATTTCGGTTGAGGATTGGCTTTTTAATCTCGTCCTATGCTCTTAGAAATTGGCACTGTCTCGGCTTAGAATGATAATCCATGGGGTGCACCGAAGGTGCACCCAATGGGTGTAGCCCCCGACCTTCAAGTGGATTTTTTGAAGATAATTCGCTTGAAGGTCTTCTTTTTATGTCCTTTTGCTGAAGACTACTCTTTCTGCTTATAAAAAAGTTGGCATGATGTCATCCGTGCTATGTCATCAATATTATGCTTCAGAGGTCAGCATGTATTTTGTCTTTTGCAGCCGAGTTTGCAATCCCTCCGTAACTTGCTAGGTAGCGTAATTTATTTGCTCTGTGACTGATTGGACATTTGATGGACGTTCTCTGTCTAGTCTTCAAGTCGTGTCTGTCGACCATATTTTGCACTCTGCTGGCTATACTTGGCTTCCTTCTAACTCTTGTTGATATCTCATTTTTGTCTTGAGGCATTCACTGCATGCTCTGCACAGATGTGACCATTTTGAAAAATATACTGGCAATTCCTGGGCGTCCCCCCCCCAATGGGTGTGGGCAAGGGACGGCTTGGTACACTGAGTGTTTTAGCCGGCTGCTTCTGAGTTGTAATGTGATGGGACGGCGAGTGTAATCATACCCTTTGCGCTGTTGACTGGAGTCCCAATGGGTGTAGTGCTGCATGAAACGGCGCCAGCCGCCTGACGTGTCTTCGGACGGGTGGGAGTGCATATTGAATGCTTTGCGACTGTTTAGTGACCGCGGTTGGAGGTGAGCGGTTGCCTTTCTCTTCTATAAATAACGCTGTTGCCCCTCTGGTTTCTTCACATCGCTTCGCTATTCCTTACTGCTTCCTTCTCTTCTTTCCCGCTTGCTTCCACCATGGGCAAAAACAACAAGCGCAAGCGCGAGCCGACTCCTCCATCGGAGGATTTCGGTGACTCGGAATACTCGGAGGAGGAGTTCTCCTCCGAGTCCGAGGGGTCTCCGGCTCCCGTCTCTCCTCCGGCGTCGTCCGATGACTCGGACGACTCCCAGGGGATAGCCGCGGAGGTCTGGACGTACATCCGGGCCGTCGAGCGCTCCGGGCTCGAGGGCTCGGATGAGTCGGAGTACTCCTCGGATGAGGAGGACTCGGACGATGGCGGCGAGGACGAGGACGACGACGACGACGACGACGACGACGGCGGCGACGGCGACGGCAGCGGCAGTGGCAGGGGCGGCGGCAACGGCAGCAGCAAGGGCAGCACCAGGGACGGCAGCAGCAGGGGCAGCACCAAGGGCGGCAGCAGCAGGGGCAGCACCAAGGGCGGCGGCGGCGGCAAGGGCAGGGCCAGTGGCTAGATGCCACTGGTCTTTTTAGATATTAGTATAGATTAGAAATAGTATAGTGAAATAATGCAGTAGAATTAGTAATGTAGAGTAGTATAGTGTAGCGTAGTAGTAGTAGTAGCAGTAGGGGAGTATCAACTCATAATGAGTTGATTTGTAAGTATTGCCACTTCCCTTAATGAAGAATGACTTTGGTTTCCTCTTGATGACTCGTTTTGTTTGATTATAAATCTGATTCTTTTGAGATTATAGACGAACAACTTGATCATCATACTGACGCTTCCAGAAGTAGCCGCTGAGCAATATTGCAGTCTGTATCGACGTTTTTAGAAGTAATGCCGAGCGACTGAGCGCTATGCCAGCGTCTTAGAGGCAATGCCAAGCGATTGAAGGTCAACGTCGGCATTTTAGAAGTAATGCCGAGCGATTGAAGGTCAACGTCGGCATTTTAGAAGTAATGCCGAGCGATTGAAGGTCGACGTCGGCATTTTAGAAGCGATGCCGAGCGGTTGAACTCGAGATCAGCGTTTTAGAGGCAACACCGAGTGATTAAAGGTCTCCGTCGGCGTTTTAGAAGTAATGCCGAGCGATTGAGCTTGAGATCAGCGTTTTAGAGGCAACGCCGAGTGATTAAAGGTCGCCGTCGGCATTTTAGAAGTAATGCCGAGCGATTTAATACAAGATCAGCGTTTTAGAGGCAACGCCGAGTGATTGAAGGCCGACGTCGGAATTTTAGTAGTAATGCCGAGCGACTGAACCCGAGATCAGCGTTTTAGAGGCAACGCCGAGTGATTAAAGGTCGCCTTCAGCATTTTAGAAGTAATGCCGAGCGATTGAGCTCGAGATCGGCGTTTTAGAGGCAACGCCGAGTGACTAGGCGGTGACGTCGGCACTTTTAGAGGCAATGCCGAGTTATTTTGAGGATAACACCCGAGTGATGAGATGGCCCACCAGTTTTTGGAAATAACTGCCGAATGACCACGTGGCATGCTGGGATTTTGGAAATAACTGCCGGGTGATGACTGGGCACTTTTTGAAACGGTATCTGGTCCGAGAATATCCCATAAGAGCTGCACTTTTAGCCGCCTTTGCTTTCCGCGCCCTAGTTCTTGCACTCCCACTTCCGAATCCTCTCTGCGCTCGCCTCCAATCTGCTCACTTAGTAGAATCGAAATGGCTCCTAAGAGGAAAATCGCAAGCTCGTCCGCTGTGGTGATTCCTCCAATCGATCCCAACAGCCAGTTACCTTTTGCAGGTAACCACATGTCTATCATCTCTGAAGCCGAACTCCTCCACCTCGTGTCTATCGGTGTTCTTCCTCCACGGGAACTCTGTTCTTGGCGGATTTGCCATGGGACTACGGTCCCGACAGAGGATACTCACGAGTCCGTGGTTTACGCTCCTTTCCTTCTTCGCGGCCTTGGCCTCCCTATTTCTCCCTTTTTCCGTGGTCTCCTTGATTTCTACCACATCAACCTAACCCATCTGAACCCTAATTCAATTCTGCAAATTTCCATCTTCGTCCACTTATGCGAAGCCTTTCTTGGCGTGCTGCCGCATTTTGGCTTGTGGAAACATCTGTATCATTGTCGTCCTGGGATGGCCGGGGGACAACATCAGTTGGTCGGGGGTGCCAGTTTGGAGATGCGCCGGGGACGGAAGACTGAATATCTTGAGATTCCTCTTAAAGACAGCATTAAGGGATGGTGTCTAGAGTGGTTTATCGTTGATAACTATGGAAATTCTCTCCCCCCCGGTCGGGAAGACAGCCAGACGTTCGCACCCCGAGCTGGACCGAATCTCCCACAGACGAGGAGGTAGCCGAAGCCAGTGTGCTGCTAGCTGAAGTTGGACTATTGAAAGAGAGAGGTTTAACTGCTGAAGCTGTGGTTGCTGACTTCGTTTTCAAGAACATTCAGCCGCTGAAAGATAGAGTCCACCCGGCTTATCTGTATCAAGGGCTAGCCGACTCAACTCGAGTTATCAACAAGAGAATCCCTTCTGCAGATTTGGTGAGCCGACTGGAGATGATTCTCAGGGGCAAAGTATCCAATGTTGGTGCTCCGGTGGCGTACTCAGCCTGGAATCTGCCTCCTGCCAAAGCCTTCACTCTCTTCGTGTCAAATCCACCTGCGACTGATGGCAATTTGGGCCTTAGAACACGGCCCTCTGATGAAGAAGTCAATCCTTTGGTTGCCTCACTTGGGAAAATTCCTGATGATGAACGACAAGTCCATTTCGAGGTGCCTCTGGATCCTAATGATGCAGAAATGAATGCCATGCTTGATATGTTGGCTGAGGATTCCTCTGACGCTACTCCTGCTGAGACATTGGCAGTGGCGCCTCTCCCAGAGATTGGTATAATCTTGGATGTTCAGAGACCTGTCCGTGTTCGCTCGAGGCGTCCTTGCCGAGC
This sequence comes from Zea luxurians, assembly GCA_029449295.1. Classification (NCBI taxonomy): domain Eukaryota; kingdom Viridiplantae; phylum Streptophyta; class Magnoliopsida; order Poales; family Poaceae; genus Zea; species Zea luxurians. Next base: position 92,186,075 of record JAOPSE010000008.1, on the reverse strand, counting down.
TAATCAAGCTGATCTTCCTGCTGACGAGCAGAAAAAGAAAAGGAGACGCGTTCGGCGAGTATCTAGTTTGGATCAGGATGCTGGTCCCTCGGTTCCTGCTGCTGAGGAGGTTCCTGTGCCTGAATTTACCGATGCTGATCCCAATGGGTGTGGTATGTCTGTCGTTGATCCCAATGGGGGTGTTGCCTGTGTTGCTGATGAAGACGACAGAGAGGAAGAGAATGAGGTCCCTCTGACTCGGAAGAACAGTCGGCAATTCCTCGCCAGTGGGGAAAGTAGTGGAGTTCCTTCTCCTGCTTTATCTGCCCTCGTTGGTCTGCAAGAAATATCCCTGGCCGACTTTGATCAAACTCTTGAGGATATGGTTCCAGAGGACTTGTTATCAGGGCCAGTGGATGATGATGCGACGGAAGCTTGCGGTGCCGTGCCTGATGCTGGGTTGAGGTCATCCCGTGCCTCGTCGACCTTAGAGCGCGATCTCGAGGGTCGGGATGCTAACTTGGACTGTCCTGATTCCATGGAAGTAGCCGAAGGCCCGTCAACCTTAGAGGTGGTTACTGCGGAGAGTTTGGACCTCAAGAATGGTGCTGACACATGCCCAGCCCCCGAGGGTGTCGTCGGGGATGACTTAGCTCGGGCGAAGAGTGCAAGCTACTGCCCAGCCCCCGAGGGTGTTGCCGGGGATAATCCAGCTCAAGTAGGCAGTGCCAACTATGACCCAGTCCTCGAGGGTGCCCAAACAGGGTCTCCTTCCGGCACTTCCATGGACGTTCACGCAGGGTCACCTCCACACTCTGGCTGCATGGTGGTGGCCCGAACTTTGGACCAGGGCGTCGCTTTAGAGGGCAGCGTCCCCGCTGATCGAGTGTCCGGCTCTGTTGAAGGCGCTGAACTGATTCCCACCACTCCGTTGCAAACTGCTTCGGGTGGTGACCTTGCGCCTGGTTATCAGCTGATTTCTCCTGATCTGGGGATCCCTTCATTCTTTTCCAACCTCCAGGTACTATGCTATTTTTTGGCTTGATTTTTACATTGCATGAACTTTTGCCATTATGCTCATCTGTTCTTCTCATCAGGTTTTGGTGGATGGGATGGCCAGCCAGCTGAGATTGCAGGGTGCTCCTGTCCCAGAAGTGGCTTCGTCTCTTTCGTGTTGGAATCCAGTGTCACTTCATCGTCGTGTATCCGAGTTGGAGGCAACTAACGCCGGTTAGTGCCCTTTTTCTTTTCTTCGCGTTTGTTGTGGACTGTTTTACCTTCTGACCTCGTTTTGTTTGGTTACCTCTTGGTAGGAATGACTCGACAGATTGCAGTTCTTGAGGAAAAACATTCTCAAGATCAGGCTGAATTGGCTCAGCGATGCACTGATTTTGAGGAGAAGTATTCTCAAAGTCAGATTGAGCTGAGTCAGGTCTCTGCTGCCTTAGATGATGCCAATGCGCTGAGTTCTTCTCTGCATGCCCAGCTCGACTCTGAAAAGGTGATATACGAAACTGCGCTTTTGCCTTGCTGTGCTCCTATTACTTGCCTGGTTTTCTGAAGGAACTGACTTGTGTTTGTAGGAAGAAAAACGTATCCTTGCTGCTTCTCGTGATAATCTTGACAGGTTGTATCGAGATTCTAGCAATTCGCTGACCATCTTGGAAAGAAGTCATCGCTTCACCATGGAAGAATTAGACCTTCATCGTCGTAAGCTGCAAGAATCCATGGAGGAGGTAACCCGGCTTAAGCAGTTGATATCAGCGAAGGATACTACTATCAAAGGGCTCCGGGCTTCCAAAAAATCCATTGCCCAGGAGTTAGAGAGTGCTCGACTGGCTGTTAAAACTGCTGAAGAAACTTCTGTTACTCTCAAGGCCCAACGCGACAAAGCCCTGGACAAGGCTATTCGGGCGGGACGAATCTTGATGAGGAGACCCGGCGTGGTTGTTCCCGAAGATATAAGGGCTGACGTGATCGCCGCTCCTGATTCTTTGAGTCGCCCTTCTTCATCGGTCGCTCCTGAGAAAGACATTGCAAAATAGAAAAACATTCTGCATGCTCCAAGCGCGCAGCTTGCATGATTGAATATTTGTTAGAGGATACCAGTTTATTCAAATGACATAGTTACTCTCTCATTGTATCAGAATTTTTTAGTTAATGAATTTGGTAGTAATGACGCATGATGACTACGAATTTTGTTTGTGGGATATGGAAATCATCCCCCGAATTATATAGGTGCGAGCATGTTGCACTGGCCTTAAGTTGCCGCCGACTTAAGTTGATTGCTCCGTTAGTAGGGCATAGTGGTCTCCCCAAGTTAAGTAAGCGTGAGCATGTTGCACCGCCTTAAGTCGTTGCCGACTTAAGCCGATTGCTCCGTTAGCAGGGCATAGTGGTCACCCCGAGTTAAGTAAGCGTGAGCATGTTGCACCGGTTTAAGTCGTTGCCGACTTAAGCCGATTGCTCCGTTAGCAGGGCATAGTGGTCACCCCGAGTTAAGTAAGCGTGAGCATGTTGCACCGGTTTAAGTCGTTGCCGACTTAAGCCGATTGCTCCGTTAGCAGGGCATAGTGGTCGCCCCGAGTTAAGTAAGCGTGAGCATGTTGCACCGCCTTAAGTCGTTGCCGACTTAAGCCGATTGCTCCGTTAGCAGGGCATAGTGGTCACCCCGAGTTAAGTAAGCGTGAGCATGTTGCACCGGTTTAAGTCGTTGCCGACTTAAGCCGATTGCTCCGTTAGCAGGGCATAGTGGTCACCCCGAGTTAAGTAAGCGTGAGCATGTTGCACCGGTTTAAGTCATTGCCGACTTAAGCCGATTGCTCCGTTAGCAGGGCATAGTGGTCGCCCCGAGTTAAGTAAGCGTGAGCATGTTGCACCGCCTTAAGTCGTTGCCGACTTAAGCCGATTGCTCCGTTAGCAGGGCATAGTGGTCACCCCGAGTTAAGTAAGCGTGAGCATGTTGCACCGGTTTAAGTCGTTGCCGACTTAAGCCGATTGCTCCGTTAGCAGGGCATAGTGGTCACCCTGAGTTAAGTAAGCGTGAGCATGTTGCACCGGTTTAAGTCGTTGCCGACTTAAGCCGATTGCTCCGTTAGCAGGGCATAATGGTCACCCTGAGTTAAGTAAGAAAGCAAATCAATCGTAAATAAATTGAGTATCCTTGAGACCTTTTCTTTATTGATGACGTATTTCCACTTTACAGAGTACATCATCGCTATCCCAGCAGTTTTGAGGTACAGCTAGGGATAAAATTTTCTCAGGTGTTCTATGTTCCAGGAGTTCCCAACTTCTTTGCCGTCCATCTGGATGAGGCGATATGATCCGGGCCGAGTGACTTCTGCTACTACGAAGGGTCCTTCCCATAAGGGTGATAACTTGTGTCGTCCTTCTCCCGTTAGAATTCGGCGAAGGACGAGCTCCCCTACTGAGAAAAATCGTTGCCGTACAGCCTTGTCGTGATAGCGCCTTAGAGTCTGCTGGTATCTTGCTGATTGGATTACTGCGTTTAACCGTTCTTCCTCGAGCACGTCTATGTCCTCCAGCCTGGTGGTCTCAGCTTCTGCTATGTTTTCAAAGATCAGCCTTGGCGCCCCAAACTTGAGATCAGCAGGCAGCACTGCCTCCGACCCATAGACCATGAAGAAAGGAGTGTTTCCATGCAAAGCTCGGCTAGGTTGGGTTCTTAGGCTCCAAACAACATAGGGTAATTCCCTTATCCACTTTCCTGCGAATTTTTCATTCTTATCGAAAATCTTTTTCCTCAGTGCATCCAATATCATCCCGTTGGCTCGCTCAACTTGCCCGTTGGCTCTTGGATGGGCTACAGATGCGTATTTGATCTGAATGCTCTTTTGCTCGCAGAAGTCAAAGAATTCTGAACTCGTGAAGTTGGATCCTAAATCAGTTATGATGCTGTTTGGTATCCCGAATCTGAATATTATGTCTTGTATGAATTCCACGGCCTTAGCAGAGGTTAAGGAGGCAATGGGCTTGAATTCTATCCATTTAGTGAACTTGTCAATTGCTACCAATACATGAGTGTATCCCCCTTGAGCTTTCTTGAAAGGTCCAATCATATCCAGTCCCCAGCATGCGAAAGGCCAAGTTACTGGTATGGTCTGCAGTTGCTGTGCTGGCATGTGTTGTTGCTTTGACAAGTACTGGCAGGCCTCGCACCTTTGAACTAACTCGGCTGCATCGTTCTTTGCTGTTGGCCAATAGAATCCTGACCTGAAGACCTTCCCGACCAGTGTTCTGGAGGCTGCATGTATTCCACATTGTCCAGCGTGGATCTCTTCCAGGAGTTGCCTTCCAGTAGATGGGAGGATGCATTTCATGAAGACACCCGATGCACCCCTTCTGTATAATGTCTCTCCAATAAGTGTATAGTGAGCCGACTGTCTTGCAATGCGCTCTGCCGAATTCTTGTCGTCTGGTTCTTCTTCATTCTTTATGTATTTAATGATTGGCCTTCTCCAGTCATCAGGATCTGACTCGGGTTGATCTATGATGTTGCACTCTTCTATTTGATCCATTGAGATACTCGGCTGCAGAATTTCTTGCACGAAAACCCCGGGTGGGACCTGAGTTCGACTGGACCCCAGCTTGGATAGTACATCGGCTGCCGTGTTCCGATCTCTTTCCACATGATGAAATTCTAGACCCTCGAATTTATCCTCTAGCTTTCGGACGGCAGTGCAGTATCTTCCCATCGAATCGTTTGAGCAATCCCACTCCTTATTTATCTGGCTGATGACTACCAGAGAATCCCCGTATACCATTAATCTTTTGACGCCCAATGATATGGCAATGTTCAATCCATGGATCAAAGCTTCATACTCGGCTGCATTGTTGGAGGCCGGGAATAGCAACTGGAGGGCGTACTTGAGGTGTTCGCCTCCAGGTGCAGTGAAGAGAATCCCCGCTCCTGCTCCCTGCAGCTTTAGTGAGCCATCAAAATACATTCGCCATACTTCTGCAGTCTCCGGGTTGTCTGGTACTTGTTGTTCAGTCCACTCTGATACGAAATCAACCAGTGCCTGGGTTTTGATGGCAGTGCGAGGCCGGAACTCGATGTCATGAGATCCCAGCTCACAGGCCCACTTGGCTATTCGACCGATTGCTTCCTTGTTGTGAAGAATATCCCCTATTGGAAAACTTGTGACTACTATGACTTTGTGATCGTCAAAGTAGTGACGCAGCTTGCGGGCAGTTAGAAGTACTGCATACAATAGCTTCTGAACTTGAGGGTATTTTTTCTTTGAGGGGCCTAGGACTTCACTAATGAAGTAAACAGGATGTTGTATCGGATAGGCATGTCCTTCTTCTACTCGCTCGACTACCAACGCGGTGCTTACCACGTGAGTCGTGCAAGAGATATATAGCAGCAAATCTTCAGCTGGTTGAGTTGACGTGGCTCGTCGAGGTGGTTTCAGTACTGGTGGTGTTGTCAAGAATTTTTTCAGAGCATCTAGAGCTTCTTGCGCTTCTGAAGTCCACTGGAATTTATCCACCTTTTTGAGTAACTTGTAAAATGGCAGACCTTTTTCTCCCAGCCTGGATATGAATCTGCTTAGAGCCGCCATGCATCCAGTAAGCCGTTGAACCTTCTTTTGCGATCGAGGTGCTTCCATCTTCATGATAGCTTCAATCTTGTCTGGATTAGCTTCAATTCCCTGGTGACTGACAATAAACCCGAGCAACTTTCCGGCTGGTACTCCGAAAACACATTTCTCGGGATTAAGCTTCCATCTATACCGCCTCAGGCTGTTGAAAACCAGTTGCAAATCTTCGATGAAGTCTTTTGAGTCCTGTGTTTTGATCACCACATCATCCACATAAGCCTCCACACGCTTGCCCCAGTGATCGGCTAAGCATGTTTGAATAGCTCTCTGGTAAGTCGCTCCAGCGTTTTTGAGGCCAAACGGCATGGAGGTATAACAGAAAGCGCCGAACGGAGTAATGAATGCCGTTTTTTCTTCATCTTCCTTTGCCAGACTAATCTGATGATATCCAGAATAACAATCCAGGAAAGACAGCATAGAACATCCAGCGGTGGAGTCCACCACCTGATCTATCCTCGGGAGCCCAAAAGGATCCTTCGGACAGTGTTTGTTGAGATCAGTATAATCAACACACATGCGCCAGTCCACTTTATTCTTTTTGAGTACAAGAACAGGATTGGCTAACCACTCGGGATGTAATACTTCTCTAATGAATCCAGCCGCGACCAAGCGAGCTAACTCGGCGCGAATGGCTTCTCTCTTATCAGGCGTGAAACAACGTAATTTTTGTCGAATCGGCCTCGCCTGGGGAAAAACCTTCAGTTTGTGCTCGACCAGTTCTCTTGGGACTCCCGGCATATCCGCAGGTTGCCATGCGAATACGTCTCGGTTATCTTGCAGAAACCGGACGAGCGCGCTTTCCTATTTGTCATCCAAACTGGAGCTGATGATGGCCGTCTTGCGCTCATCAGCGAACCCCAGGTTGATTCTCTTGGTTTCTTCAGTCGGCCGCATAGAGGTCGCGGTCTGAGCTTCATTCGCCGGTATTGCGAGGTCCTCCTCTGTCACACCCGGTTTTGGAAGGCAAACCGAATGCGAACTATGTACGTGCCAGGATCAGAACTCACGTACACAGTGATTACATAAATGAACATCATCGCACAATGCTCGAATAATAACATAAAAGAGTAATAACTTGTTACATCACAGAGTCTTAGACATCCACATAGTCATCAACTTAACAGTTAAATCAAAGTGCTAGCGAAACGCAGTAAAGATAATGCCTCCACAGGCAGCTGACTGGGGGTTGCCGCCAACCCACACCTAGAATTCGTCGTAGTCTTGGAACTCCTGGAAGTCTCCTCCCACGACTTCGTCTTCTCCTGAGCAATGGTTACAGTGCGGACAACCTGGTGTTTTGTGGTAAAGCAAGGATGAGTACACATCAACGTACTCAGCAAATGTCCCGTTTGGCTGAGGTGGACTAGCTTTATGTGGGGTTAAGCTCAAGCTGTTGCTTTTAGTTGGTCAGGTATTTATCATCAGTAGAAGCCAGATTTTAGCATTAACCAACCCATGAACCATTTCCTCATCGAGGAACAACATCATCATATTCGAACCAAAACCATAACATAATCCTTGTATCTCGAACCATCTGTATCTCTAATCAAAGAGGATCCCAAGGCTGCTCTTAACCGTGAGCACGGCTGATATATCAGTTTCACTACCCTCTGCAGAGGTCGCACACTTTACCCATGAGCCGTGATTCCCTCTCTAGCCCGGGCTTGCAAGACCCTTATTCACTCCCAAGGTGAATGGCCAGGGATTCACTACGAAGCCTTTACAAAGATTCCCTAGAAGTCATAGCTGCCCGTTAGGTTTCTCCAGTTTGATAAACACAGTACCTCTCCCCGCAGGAAGGCGACTAAAAAGCAAAACGAAAGAACCTCGGCACCCAGCCTCGGCAGAGCAAGCACTGTGCCTGGACCCCATTGACGGCACGACGGCGAAGCAACTACACTTCTAGTTCCTCCAATTAATTAGCTAAGGGCGTCCCATTCCACCCTCATGGTTGCACTGTTATCCCGGGTGGTCTCTCAACGAACAGGTCCTTACGGAGAGGTACTCAGGAAACAGCCTGAGCCCCCTAGAGTATCACAAGATCATCAACATCAGCAGGATAACAGTATCATAAATAGTTTCATCATGTTCATTGATTAAGTTAAAGCAATAGCAGAATGCTAACCATAACATCCCATAAGGTCATCAAGGATAAAGTAAAGTGTAAAGCTAGTCAATCCTTAGGTTTCAAGTAAGTAATGCGGGGTAGTAAATTATAAGTGAATAGGACATAATGGGTCAGAGGACACTTGCCTTCACCAAGCTGCTGCTGCTCAGGGTCTTCTCCTGCAATTCCCTCAGACTCCACGAACGGCCCGATATCTACGCGAGTGCAAACATACATCCAACATTCTTGAAATGGTAGAAAACAGTACACCATACAACAGTATAGATCAAATAAATATGCACGCGACAAAGAATTCGCATCTACGACTACGCGAGAATGGAACCGAGACGACTGATACTACGTCGAGAGATATCACATGTATACTAAGCGAAAGTGAATTATAATATTTAATTCGGCTTAATCATATTAACAGACAATAATCACATGCCGAGTAAAATTACTACTTAGTCCTGATTAGAGTGTTGTTCGAACAACCGTTGCTTAAATATATATTTAATTAGCGCGAGTTATTCTAGGTGAGATGAGTCATTAGTGTGCGCAAAACGCACGACGACACGTGTGAGCAGCACGCACGACGCGCGCGGACAGCACGCGACGATTTATTACGCGACGCGCGGGCGATGGCGAACGACACGAACGCGCACGGGGTTAGACGGGAGGGGTAGACGGGGGTAGACGAAAGTCGTCTAGGGGTAGACGAAGGGTAGGCGAACGTAGACGGAGTCCCGTCGACGCACTGCGCGCAAGCAAACGCGAGCGCGCGCACTAGTTGCGCGACGCACAACGCATTAAATAATTAGCAAACCGCGGCTAATTATTTACGTGACGACGAACAACCTATATTACGTTTAAACGCGACAATTATATTTCTAATTTCAATTTAGTTGACGCAACTACTTGCGTGGGATATTTTAGATAACAAAAAGAATTATCAATTAATCGGTGACTAATACGGGAACTAATTGGCTAATGCATACGGACGATTATAATGGAGTAAATAATTATTGCGCGCAAACTGCGCGCGCGACACGCGCGAAATAGCGCGAGGGCACTACAAACAACGACGACGGCGCGCGCGATACCCGTGATCACGTGCTAAACTGCGCACGCGAGACTGACGAGTACGCGATGCGCTAGGCGACTGCAGCGAGGCACGACGACGGTAGACTAACGACCGGGGCGAGCTGGGCAGCGGCGAGCACGCAGCAACACAGCTGCGATACGCAGGGGCGAGGTTCGACGGCGAACGGCTGCTACGGCGCTAAATATAAACACGGCTGGGCGTGCTGGGCGTGCTGGGCGTGCAGCGAGCGCGGCGAGCTTGGACTGCGCAACATGGGGACGAGGCGAGGGCGCGCGGGGTCTGCACGTCGAGGGATCGGGGCTTGCTGCGCAGGGGGACGACGACAACAGCAGGCACGAGCTGCTCGCCGCCGACGCTGCGCCACGAATTGCAGCAGGGCGCGGCTGCACGGGACCATGGTGCGTCGAGCGCCACAGACGGCGAGAGGAAGGGGGTAGACGAGAAGCTGTCTAATCTCACCTCGGGATAGCGCACGGCGAGGACAGAGCTCAGCGACACTACGGCGAGGACTCCGGGCGTGGCGAGACACGGCACGGCTCCCTGCTCGATGGCGAGAAGGCGAAGGTGCCGGCGATGGCGAGTGCACGGGCACATCACGCGTCGAGGCCGGGGCTGCGCTCGACGAGGCGAGTGACGGGGCGCGACGAGGTTCTGGGCACGGCGGGGGAAGAGAGAGAACGTGGAAGGAGAGAGAGGGTGGGGCGAGCTTACCTCGACAGCGAGAAACAGGCACCCGGCACGGCGACGGCGGCGCTCCGGTCGGCGGTTCGGCGAGGCGGAGGGCGCAGCCGAGGCGAAGCAGTGGTGGGCGAGAACTGCGCAGGGATCGCGAGCGGTTCGTTTTTGGGAGCGTCGTGGGCGTCTGTTTCTCTGAAAATTCGCACGGTCGGTTTGGGAAGAAACACAGTGTGCGGCTCCCTGACGCGCGGGCCCCACTGGGCGGCGGCGGCGGGCGCGCTGGGCGTCCACGCGCGGACGCACGCGCGGTCGTGCGCGCAGGAGGCGCTGCAGCCTGGGCGAGCTGGGGGCCGGCTCGCGCGGCCAGCTGGGCATGCGGCCTGGGCGCTGCATGGGCCGCGACCTGGGCTGCGGGGGAGGCGCGGCGCCGACTGGGCCGCAAGGCGCGCGCGGGCGGGGCCCACAAGGAGAGCTGGCGCGGTGGGCTGGCGGGGAAAAAAAATTCGCGAGCTGGGCCAGATTGGCGCGGTGGGCCGAGGGGGGAAAGAAAGAGAGGGGAAGGGGGGCGCGGGTGGGCTGGCCGAAATGGGCCAGGGAGGGAGGCTGGGCTGAATTCTGTTTTTTCTTTTTTTTTCTTTTTCCTTTCTCTTCTCTATTTATTTCAGTTTAACTCTATGCACAAACAAATGATTAATTTGAAAGATCAAGCAAACCATTCATCACACGACAAACAAACAAAATAAATGTTTTCCAACATGATGCAACAACCATTGTTTCCCTTAAGGTTTAACCTATTAAATTATACTTGCATTTGCACTTGAAAATAACCACTCTTCTTCTATAGATAGGGAAAACAAGAGATTGGAGGAGATGAGATGAGAGGAATAACACCTGAATTTGCGGATATGAGCAAAGAAATTTTATACCCCAAATTCCGGGTGTTACAAACCTATCCCCCTTAAAAGAATCTCGCCCCGAGATTCAAGGTTGGTCAGCAAAGAGTTCGGGGTATTTGGCTTTCAGATCATCTTCTCGTTCCCAGGTTGCTTCTTCCTCAGAGTGGTGGCCCCATCTGACTTTGCACATTCTGATGGTGTTCCTCCGGGTGACTCTGTCTGCAAACTCCAGAATCCGCGTTGGCTTCTCTATGTAGGTCAAATCCTCTTGGACTTCCAAGCCTTCCACTGGCAACTGTTCTTCTGGTACTCGCAGACACTTCTTCAATTGCGACACGTGGAACACATTGTGCACTGCCGACAAACTTTCTGGTAAGTTGAGCTGGTAGGCCACTTCTCCACGCTTTGCTTGAATCTGATATGGTCCAACGTACCGGGGTGCTAACTTGCCTTTAACTCCGAACCTTCTGACTCCTCTGATAGGTGACACCTTCAGATAGACGTAATCTCCCACCTCAAAACTCAGTTCTCTTCTCCTTCTGTCAGCATAGCTTCGCTGCCTTGATTGTGCTATCTTCAAGTTTTCCCGAACCATTTTGATATTCTCTTCGGCTTCAAGCAAAATGTCGGGGCCAAACACCTGTCTCTCTCCAGGCTGGTCCCAATGCAGCGGAGTCCTACAACTCCGTCCATAGAGTGCCTGAAATGGTGACATCTTCAAGCTGGCCTGGTAACTATTGTTGTAAGAAAATTCCGCGTAAGGTAACCTTTTGTCCCATCCTGACTTGTCTTGCAACGCACAGGCTCTCAACATATCTTCTAGGATCTGATTAGTTCTTTCAGTCTGACCGTCTGTCTGCGGGTGATAGGCCGAGCTGAAGTTCAAATGTGTACCCAAAGCTTCTTGTAGCTGCTGCCAGAAATGAGAGGTAAATTGTGTTCCTCGATCTGACACTATCTTCTTCGGCACACCGTGAAGGCAGACTATTCGGGACATGTATAACTCAGCTAACACTGCTCCGGTGTACGTTGTCTTCACAGGTATAAAATGGGCTACCTTTGTTAAGCGGTCCACAACCACCCAGATGGAATCATAACCGGCCCGGGTACGAGGTAGGCCAACTATGAAATCCATCCCGATCTCATCCCACTTCCACTGAGGGATCTGCAATGGCTGCAACAGTCCGGCGGGTCTTTGATGCTCTGCTTTGGTTCTTTGACAGCTATCACAGATGGCGACATATTCTGCGATTTCTCTTTTCATGCCATACCACCAAAATCTTCTTTTTAAATCCTGATACATCTTTTCACTTCCAGGGTGTATGGAGTAGGCTGTCTCATGAGCTTCCTTTAGGATCAGCTCCCGAACAGGTTTGATGTCAGGAACACACAATCGATCCTTGAACCATATTACTCCATCTTCATCCTCTCGAAAGTCTTTGCCTCTTCCTTCTAAGATCAGCTGCCGGATATTGTTGATGTTTTCATCATCCTTCTGCCCTTCTTTGATCTCCCGCTCTAGGGTGGGCTCTAATTCCACTGTTACCCCTTGCGTGCTGTTCAGGAAACCGAGACTCAGTCTGTCGAATTCCTTGGCTAACTCATACGGCATCGGGTACGTAGCCATCATATTGACTTGACTCTTCCTGCTCAGAGCATCTGCAACAACATTGGCTTTGCCTGGATGGTAATGTATCTCCAACTCGTAGTCTTTGATCAATTCCAACCATCTTCGTTGCCTCATGTTTAACTCTGACTGAGTGAATATGTATTTCAGACTCTTGTGATCTGTGTAGATGTCGCACTTCTGTCCATACAGGTAATGTCTCCACGTTTTTAACGCATGAACCACTGCTGCCAACTCCAGGTCGTGTGTGGGGTAATTCTTCTCATGGATCTTCAGCTGTCGAGATGAGTATGCTACAACTCTTCCTTCTTGCATTAGCACACATCCCAATCCGGTGTAAGAAGCATCACAGTACACCGAGAATGGCTTGTGAACATCAGGCAAGACTAACACAGGTGCTGTGGTCAATCTATTCTTCAGTTCCTCAAATGCTTCTTGACACTTTTGGGTCCACTTAAACTCAACTTTCTTCGCTAGCAACGCTGTCATTGGTCTAGCAATCTTTGAAAAGCCTTCAATGAAATGCCTATAGTATCCGGCCATTCCAATGAAGCTCTTGATCCCACGAACATCCTTCGGTGCCTTCCAATTCAGGATATCTGCTACTTTCTTTGGATCCACAGCTAACCCATCTTGGTTTATGATGTGACCTAGAAACAAGACTTCATGAATCTAGAACTCGCATTTACTCAGCTTGGCATACAACTGATGATCTCGTAGCCTTTGCAATACCATCTTCAAATGCTCCGCATGTTCCTCCTCACTTTTGGAATATATGAGAATATCGTCGATGAACACTACCACAAACTTGTCTAGGTAGTCCATGAACACACTGTTCATCAGGTACATAAAGAAAGCTGGTGCATTTGTCAAACCAAAGGACATAACTGTATACTCATATAACCCATACTTGGTGATGAATGCTGTCTTCGGTATGTCCGAGGGTCGGATTCTGAGTTGATGGTATCCCGATCTCAGATCTATCTTCGAAAATATGCTGGCACCTCTGAGCTGGTCAAACAGATCTTCTATTCTTGGCAGAGGGTACTTGTTTTTAATAGTGACTTCATTCAGGGCTCTGTAATCTATGCACATCCTTTTGGTACCATCCTTCTTCTCTACAAACAATACTGGAGCGGCCCAAGGCGAGGTGCTTGGTCTGATGTAACCCTTTTCTAACAGCTCATCAATCTGCTTCTTGAGTTCCACCAATTCTGGTCCAGACACTCGATAGGCTCTTTTGGAAATGGGGGCGGTACCAGGGATAAGCTCTATGGCAAATTCAACCTTTCTCTCGGGTGGCATACCCGTTAGCTCCTCGGGAAACACATCCGGAAAGTCTGACACAACCTTGATAGCCTCAAGCGGTTTGGCCTCCTTACTATCAACTGAAATCTGGTGACAATCTCCCTCCGCTGATTTGGGCATCCTTAGCTCAGCCACTACTTCCTCTCCAGATGGGGACTTCAATGTCACGGTCCTCTTGTCACAGCTAACATTCGCTTCATATTTCATTAACCAATTCATCCCTAGGATGACATCTACCCCAAGGGTGTCTATTACTATTAGATCACTGGGGAACCCTATCCCCCTTATTTCCACCCTTATATTTGAGCACATTCTATTTGCTTGCACCTTACCACCAACCGAATTAATCCTCATGGGCGGCATCATTGCCTCTACTGAGATGTTATGCATTTCTACCCATATGGCAGTGACAAATGAATGAGTTGCACCAGTATCAAATAACACTTTTGCGGGATGAGATTCGACGGAGAACATACCTACTGCCACATCTGGTGCATCCTGGATCGCTTTGGCCTCCAAGTGGTTCACCTTCCCACGGTTGTACGCTTGGCCACGATTACCTGCTGCCTGTTGAGGTACACCTTGCCTTGCTGGAGCATTGGGGTTGGTCTGCTGCTGCGCCATCTTCTTTGGGCAATGCATCGCCCAGTGGCCTTGTTCCCCACAGTGGAAACATCCTCTGCCTCCTCCTTATGCTGGGGCTGCTTGGTTGCTCTGATTTGCTGCTGGGGCAGGAAGGCGAGGTGCCTGGTTGTTCTGCCTTTGATACTGGTTACCTCCTTGCTGGCTGTTCTGACGATACTGCTGCTGCTGTGGGTACTGCCTCTGAAACTGCTGCTGATGCGGACGCTGATTCTGATTCTGATATCCTTGTGGGTGACCAGACCTGCCTTGCTGAGATGAACTGCCTGAGAAGCGGGGACGGCTGATGCTCCCGGACTGGGGTCCACTCATCTTGCGCTTCCGATCTTCCATATCCTTGCGCTTTCTCTCGGTCATGATCGCCCTATCGATCAGGTGCTGGAAGGTGGGGAAGGTGTGGTTCATCAGCTGGTAATGCAGGGGATCCACCAAACCCCTCATGAACCTGTACTGCCTTTTAGCATCAGTGCTGACGTCTTCAGGTGCATAACGAGATAGCTGCAGAAACTTGTCCCTGTATTCACTAACAGACAGGGGTCCCTGCCTCAGAGCCAAGAACTCCTCCTTCTTCATGATCATCAATCCCTCTGGAACATGGTACCGACGGAAACTCTCGCTGAATTCCTCCCAAGTGATAGCTTCAGGGTCAGCATGGGTAGCAAGATAGGACTCCCACCAGGACTGGGCTACTCCCCTTAGCTGGCGGGGACCATACAGGACTTTCTCCCTGTCGTCACATTGGGCGGTGCGCAGTTCCCTTTCCACTGCACGCAGCCAGTCTTCTGCGTCCATGGGGTCAGCAGAATGGGCGAAGGTAGGAGGGTGCCCTCTCATGAACTCACCACGCTTATCCCGTGGCATCTGGGGCATCTGCACTTGCAACTGGGGTTGGGGTTGCTGTTGAGCCTGCTGCATGGCTGCCAGAGTCTGCCCAATAGCCTGCACTGCCTGAGTCTGCATCAAGAACATCTGCTCCACTGTCATCGGGGGTGGCGGGGGAGGCTGCCTCTGATGTTCCTCCTGCTGGTCACGCTGCTCTTGCTGAGCACGCCTGTTGCATCGACGCCTGTTGTCAGCCATCTGTGGAAGACATTCGTACATCAGCATTGATCTTACAATCCTTCAGCATAAGAAAAGGGAATACAGAATTCTTCATGACATTGAGTAAATAAAGAGCTTCACTGATCCTCATTATGATTCAACACAGCTTCTCAGATAAAAAGGAAAGTAGAAGTAAATGGTTTCCCAACTAAACAACTGACTTCACTAACATTACTAGCTAAGCCAAACTGCAGGGGAACCCCACAGGTTGGCAACAGTCATTACAAAGATTCAAATCCAGCACAAGTTCATCATAACAAGCATGTAAGCAACTGATAAGCAAACTAAACTAAATGGAAGCAACTGATAAGCAAACTAAACTGACTACCTAAGACTGAGACATCTGACTTAAGGATTATTACAAACTTCGACGCTAACGATCTAAGGATCTAGGTCTATCCTGGTCTTACAGGCGGGGGAACCATAAGTGTGGTGACCACGTGGCGGCGAGCGGTATGGGTGCTGAGTCCCAACAGGAGCGGGAGAACCACCCTCCTGGTGGCGGCGCTCTGCTAGCTCAGCACGCAACTCAGCAATCTCCGTTCGAGCCCTGCTCAGCTCGTCCAGAGAGTGATCCAGCTCAGTGTTAAGCACCGCGACTAGGTTGACTGTGCTGCTCAACCTAGGGTTATCCTCACCAACAGGTGAGACAACCACACTCTCGGTGCTGCCAGTAGGGCGGCGGGGGTAGTACTGAAGGTTAAGACCGTCGGCCACGCCACCGAACAAAGAACAGTACTGGGAGAGTGCACGTCGTGCTGCATCCTGCATAGCCGCCTCTGCAGTGTCCCTCTCGGAGATGGAATAGTGCTCCGAAACGGCCTCTGCACCCCGGAGGTCATCCTCCGGACGGCGAACTAGGCAGGTAGCCTCCCAGCGGTCCGGGTACCTCCCGCGACTGTGCTGGTAGACTACACAACGATACTCGATCGACCAGGTGTGCCGGTCGAAAGCCTGGCGCAGCAAGGTGTCGAGTGCGTCGTGGAAGTGACAACCGCGAGCGGCGTCACGGGTGATGGGTCGGGCGACCCATCCTTCCGCCTCCTGCGGCTCAGAAGACTCCGTGCTGTGGTCTGAGTCGTCGTCGTCGGGGTCTCCTCCAGGACCTCCTCCAGTAGCTCCTCCAACAGTCGGGACGTCCCGCGGTGGTGCAGGGGGCGCCTCCAGCTGGAGAACAGAGGAGTGGCGCCTCACGGACTCCACCTCCTGCTCAGGTGGGGAGGAAGAGCCCTGCTGCTCCCTGTGCTGACGCTGGCGCTCCTGCTCCTCACGCAGGCGGTGGTGCAGCCTCTCCAGGTGACTCGACTGACCGGACACAGTGCGGCGCAGGGGACGCTCCGCAAGGCGAGACGGCAGGAAAGGAATCACCGACTTACGAGCAGTGTGTCTAAGTCGAGCCATCTACAAAAGACACCGTAAGCATAAGAGTAAGAGCAGAACTAATATGACAAGTGAATAAACCATAGACAGAACAAAATAAAATTTTAACGAGATAAAATATAGTATATATATGTAGTCAAACATAGGGTTGGTCGAGATGACCGACTTTTGAAGTAACATCAGAGGTCAAGGTGAGAGGGAAGGTCAATAGTCCTTAGTACGACCAGTGCTACTCTAGGTCAGCGGTCCTACAGTCAGCACGGCTCTGATACCACTTATGTCACACCCGGTTTTGGAAGGCAAACCGAATGCGAACTATGTACGTGCCTGGATCAGAACTCACGTACACAGTGATTACATAAATGAACATCATCGCACAATGCTCGAATAATAACATAAAAGAGTAATAACTTGTTACATCACAGAGTCTTAGACATCCACATAGTCATCAACTTAACAGTTAAATCAAAGTGCTAGCGAAACGCAGTAAAGATAATGCCTCCACAGGCAGCTGACTGGGGGTTGCCGCCAACCCACACCTAGAATTCGTCGTAGTCTTGGAACTCCTGGAAGTCTCCTCCCACGACTTCGTCTTCTCCTGAGCAATGGTTACAGTGCGGACAACCTGGTGTTTTGTGGTAAAGCAAGGATGAGTACACATCAACGTACTCAGCAAATGTCCCGTTTGGCTGAGGTGGACTAGCTTTATGTGGGGTTAAGCTCAAGCTGTTGCTTTTAGTTGGTCAGGTATTTATCATCAGTAGAAGCCAGATTTTAGCATTAACCAACCCATGAACCATTTCCTCATCGAGGAACAACATCATCATATTCGAACCAAAACCATAACATAATCCTTGTATCTCGAACCATCTGTATCTCTAATCAAAGAGGATCCCAAGGCTGCTCTTAACCGTGAGCACGGCTGATATATCAGTTTCACTACCCTCTGCAGAGGTCGCACACTTTACCCATGAGTCGTGATTCCCTCTCTAGCCCGGGCTTGCAAGACCCTTATTCACTCCCAAGGTGAATGGCCAGGGATTCACTACGAAGCCTTTACAAAGATTCCCTAGAAGTCATAGCTGCCCGTTAGGTTTCTCCAGTTTGATAAACACAGTACCTCTCCCCGCAGGAAGGCGACTAAAAAGCAAAACGAAAGAACCTCGGCACCCAGCCTCGGCAGAGCAAGCACTGTGCCTGGACCCCATTGACGGCACGACGGCGAAGCAACTACACTTCTAGTTCCTCCAATTAATTAGCTAAGGGCGTCCCATTCCACCCTCATGGTTGCACTGTTATCCCGGGTGGTCTCTCAACGAACAGGTCCTTACGGAGAGGTACTCAGGAAACAGCCTGAGCCCCCTAGAGTATCACAAGATCATCAACATCAGCAGGATAACAGTATCATAAATAGTTTCATCATGTTCATTGATTAAGTTAAAGCAATAGCAGAATGCTAACCATAACAGCCCATAAGGTCATCAAGGATAAAGTAAAGTGTAAAGCTAGTCAATCCTTAGGTTTTAAGTAAGTAATGCGGGGTAGTAAATTATAAGTGAATAGGACATAATGGGTCAGAGGACACTTGCCTTCACCAAGCTGCTGCTGCTCAGGGTCTTCTCCTGCAATTCCCTCAGACTCCACGAACGGCCCGATATCTACGCGAGTGCAAACATACATCCAACATTCTTGAAATGGTAGAAAACAGTACACCATACAACAGTATAGATCAAATAAATATGCACGCGACAAAGAATTCGCATCTACGACTACGCGAGAATGGAACCGAGACGACTGATACTACGTCGAGAGATATCACATGTATACTAAGCGAAAGTGAATTATAATATTTAATTCGGCTTAATCATATTAACAGACAATAATCACATGCCGAGTAAAATTACTACTTAGTCCTGATTAGAGTGTTGTTCGAACAACCGTTGCTTAAATATATATTTAATTAGCGCGAGTTATTCTAGGTGAGATGAGTCATTAGTGTGCGCAAAACGCACGACGACACGTGTGAGCAGCACGCACGACGCGCGCGGACAGCACGCGACGATTTATTACGCGACGCGCGGGCGATGGCGAACGACACGAACGCGCACGGGGTTAGACGGGAGGGGTAGACGGGGGTAGACGAAAGTCGTCTAGGGGTAGACGAAGGGTAGGCGAACGTAGACGGAGTCCCGTCGACGCACTGCGCGCAAGCAAACGCGAGCGCGCGCACTAGTTGCGCGACGCACAACGCATTAAATAATTAGCAAACCGCGGCTAATTATTTACGTGACGACGAACAACCTATATTACGTTTAAACGCGACAATTATATTTCTAATTTCAATTTAGTTGACGCAACTACTTGCGTGGGATATTTTAGATAACAAAAAGAATTATCAATTAATCGGTGACTAATACGGGAACTAATTGGCTAATGCATACGGACGATTATAATGGAGTAAATAATTATTGCGCGCAAACTGCGCGCGCGACACGCGCGAAATAGCGCGAGGGCACTACAAACAACGACGACGGCGCGCGCGATACCCGTGATCACGTGCTAAACTGCGCACGCGAGACTGACGAGTACGCGATACGCTAGGCGACTGCAGCGAGGCACGACGACGGTAGACTAACGACCGGGGCGAGCTGGGCAGCGGCGAGCACGCAGCAACACAGCTGCGATACGCAGGGGCGAGGTTCGACGGCGAACGGCTGCTACGGCGCTAAATATAAACACGGCTGGGCGTGCTGGGCGTGCTGGGCGTGCTGGGCGTGCAGCGAGCGCGGCGAGCTTGGACTGCGCAACATGGGGACGAGGCGAGGGCGCGCGGGGTCTGCACGTCGAGGGATCGGGGCTTGCTGCGCAGGGGGACGACGACAACAGCAGGCACGAGCTGCTCGCCGCCGACGCTGCGCCACGAATTGCAGCAGGGCGCGGCTGCACGGGACCATGGTGCGTCGAGCGCCACAGACGGCGAGAGGAAGGGGGTAGACGAGAAGCTGTCTAATCTCACCTCGGGATAGCGCACGGCGAGGACAGAGCTCAGCGACACTACGGCGAGGACTCCGGGCGTGGCGAGACACGGCACGGCTCCCTGCTCGATGGCGAGAAGGCGAAGGTGCCGGCGATGGCGAGTGCACGGGCACATCACGCGTCGAGGCCGGGGCTGCGCTCGACGAGGCGAGTGACGGGGCGCGACGAGGTTCTGGGCACGGCGGGGGAAGAGAGAGAACGTGGAAGGAGAGAGAGGGTGGGGCGAGCTTACCTCGACAGCGAGAAACAGGCACCCGGCACGGCGACGGCGGCGCTCCGGTCGGCGGTTCGGCGAGGCGGAGGGCGCAGCCGAGGCGAAGCAGTGGTGGGCGAGAACTGCGCAGGGATCGCGAGCGGTTCGTTTTTGGGAGCGTCGTGGGCGTCTGTTTCTCTGAAAATTCGCACGGTCGGTTTGGGAAGAAACACAGTGTGCGGCTCCCTGACGCGCGGGCCCCACTGGGCGGCGGCGGCGGGCGCGCTGGGCGTCCACGCGCGGACGCACGCGCGGTCGTGCGCGCAGGAGGCGCTGCAGCCTGGGCGAGCTGGGGGCCGGCTCGCGCGGCCAGCTGGGCATGCGGCCTGGGCGCTGCATGGGCCGCGACCTGGGCTGCGGGGGGAGGCGCGGCGCCGACTGGGCCGCAAGGCGCGCGCGGGCGGGGCCCACAAGGAGAGCTGGCGCGGTGGGCTGGCGGGGAAAAAAAATTCGCGAGCTGGGCCAGATTGGCGCGGTGGGCCGAGGGGGGAAAGAAAGAGAGGGGAAGGGGGGCGCGGGTGGGCTGGCCGAAATGGGCCAGGGAGGGAGGCTGGGCTGAATTCTGTTTTTTCTTTTTTTTTCTTTTTCCTTTCTCTTCTCTATTTATTTCAGTTTAACTCTATGCACAAACAAATGATTAATTTGAAAGATCAAGCAAACCATTCATCACACGACAAACAAACAAAATAAATGTTTTCCAACATGATGCAACAACCATTGTTTCCCTTAAGGTTTAACCTATTAAATTATACTTGCATTTGCACTTGAAAATAACCACTCTTCTTCTATAGATAGGGAAAACAAGAGATTGGAGGAGATGAGATGAGAGGAATAACACCTGAATTTGCGGATATGAGCAAAGAAATTTTATACCCCAAATTCCGGGTGTTACATCCTCAGGCTTAGAGTTCGCCAAAGTAGAGGGAGCCATCGATGGTTTGGCGGTGAGGGCTGCTTGAATAGCTACCCGGAAACACTCTGCGGCGCCTTGGAAGTCGGCGCGCACAGTTATGATCCCTTGCGGTCCCGGCATCTTCAGTATCATGTAGGTGTAATGCGGAATGGCCATGAACTTGGCCAATCCTGGCCTCCCAATGATGGCGTTGTACCCGCAGTCGAAGTTCGCCACTTCAAACCTCAGGAACTCGGTTCTGTAGTTCTCCGGAGTTCCAAAGGTGACTGGCATGTAGATGTGGCCCAGCGGGTATTCCCCTTCCGTCGGTACGATGCCGAAGAAAGGAGTGTCCGACTCGTGGAGCTCTTTGAGGTGAACTCCCAAGCCTTGGAGTGCCCGGGGGAAGGTGACGTTGATGCTGCTCCCCCCCGTCCACTAACACCTTCTTTACCCGGCTTTCTCGGATCACCGGATCGACGAGAAGCGGGTATTTTCCCGGGTGGTCGAAGTTAAGCCATTGATCTGCCCGAGTGAAGGTGATCGGGTGCTCCGACCACCGGTATGGGGCGGGAGGGCCGATGGTCGCCACCAGTATCTGGCGATCGTTGAGCTTTTGCTGTCTTCTGCTCTCCTACGATCCGTGTCCGCCAAAGATGACGTTGACCTCCCTATCAACGCGTGGAAAAGCTCCTCCTCCTCCTCCCTCCTCCTGCCGATGGGGTTGTCGTGGTTCATCTGGTCCTCCCCTCGGCGGAGGAGGAGGTAGAGGTTGGAAGGGTCGGCCATGTCCGACGGAGTGCTTGAAGTCTCGGCAGTTGCGAAGAGTGTGGCGCATGTCCTTGTGGTACGGGCACTGGGCGTCGAGGATGTCGTCCAGCGTACGTTCGCCTCCACGAGGTCCTCCTCGAGCGCGAGAGGCAGGTGGTCCGGCAGCGTGCACTTCTTCGCGTGGCCTCTTCTCCCACCGCTTGTCAGGTTGCTGGTTCGTGTCGCGTCGTGGTGCTACCGGTGCGGGCTTTGCTCCTCCGATGAGGTCCTGGGCTCGCTCGTCGGCGGTGATGTAGAGGTCGGCTTCCCGGAACAGCTCCTCGGAGGTAGTCGGCGCCTTCTGTAGTATGGCTCGGACGAAAGCCGAATCATTGGATCCTCGGTAGAAGTCCTCGATCACGGCCGCCTCCGTGACATCGGGGATACGATTCCTCATGGTTTGAAACCTCTTGAGGTACGACCGGAGAGTCTCGTCCCCCCGGCGCTTGATGGATTTGAGGTCCCACGGTTGCGCCGGCTTGTCGGAGAGGGACTGGAAGTTGGCGGTGAAGCGTCGACTGAAGTCTCCCCAGACGTCGATACAGTGTCGGGGTAGATGTCGCAGCCATTGCAGCGCGTCTTGCCCGAGGACAATGGGTAAGTACGCGGTCATCACGTCTTCGGACGCCCCGGTAGCTCGAGCAGCGGTGGTGTAGACGGCTAGCCAACCCCATGGATCCTGCTTAGGTTCATATTTGTCAACATTGGATACCTTGAAGTTGGGAGGCCATTGGATGGCCCTAAGGCGCGGAGTAAGGGCGGACACTCCGCATGTGTCCTCCTGTCGTCGGGGTCGATGTCTGTCCCGGGGAGGGGAGTTGTGATTGTGATTCCTCGACCGTCCCCGGGTGGTTCCGCCAGTTGAAGCCGTTGCCGACTCAGTCCTGGTAGCTTGGCTCTGAGTCGGGGTGCCATGATCCCTGTCATACTCCTCTCGACGACGAATCTCGTTCTCATGCCGCCGTTCTCGCGAAGCATTGATGGAGCTCCGCGCGTCTCGGCGACTGTTGATGGCGTGTCGTAGATCGTTCGGCGGGTGAGCAAGCGGTAGAAGATGGTTGGCCGCCTGGGTGAGTAGTCGCCGGTAGCCATCGGCGTCAGGAGTCCGAGGTAGTCCTTCAGCTATCCGAGCTAGTACCCCTCCGACCTCGCTCGGCGTGTTCATGGCTCGGGCGAAGTCGGGGTTCAGGTTGCGCCCGAAGAATGGATTCTCTCGGCGTTGCCTTGCATCCTGCTCAGCCTGTTCCTAAGCTCGTCGGCGATCACGTCGTCGGGAGTTCCTTCGCTCTCTGAAGACGCGTTCTTCCGGGGTTTCTCCTACCTCCGAGACCTCGTCTCGCGAGACAGGTTGTTCTGGATTCCGCTCTCCGGCTGCGTGATGTCGTCGAACGTTCCTGCGTCGGTTCCTCCGTCGACGGGACTCTCGCTGAGGTGGTTCCTCCCCGGGTACAGTCGGCTCGTCGTCGGAAATGACGGGCGATTCCGCTCTTCCGATGAAGAGGACGTCGGGGTAGAACGGTGCTGCCGTCGTAGTGATCTTCTTTCGGAGAACCGGAGGTTGCGCTTCTCCGGTATTTTCGGAGTTTGTTGGGGAAGATTCCTTTTCCGGTGGATCCGCGATACGGTGCAGAATTCCTTCTTCGTCCGCTACGAATGAGATTGTTCCGAAGCAGAACATAGATCCGGGGCGTAGGGTGATCTTGCTGTAGAAGGAGATGGCCATTGAGCTAGCTTGGATTGTCGACACACCCCCTACCTGGCGCGCCAGCTGTCGGTGTTTTGGGTCCGACCGCACACCTGGGGTTGCCCCTCAAGGTGTTTTAGGAGTAGGAAGGTGTCGACAACTGTAGCAAAATGGTTCGTGCCGATCGCACGAGAGACGGTAGACAAGGTTTACAAGTTCGGGCCGCTTAGTAATGCGTAACACCCTACGTCCTGATGAGTATGCTTGGAGGGTATGATTACAAGAGAGCTCTCTGGATTAAGAATACAGAGAGTTGATGTGGGTGGCTAAGCAATGGGTCAATCGTTCTGAAGGGGTGCCCCCTAGGCCTTATATACTCGACCGTGGGGCAGTACACATGGATAAGATAACAACGAGTGGCTAAAAGATAGTGAACCTCTTGAGATTATCCTTTACGTAATCCTCGCCGACTTATCCTCTCGTGGCTTTGTTGCATGGAAGTTCCTGCGCAGGAAAAGTCGGATCCCTGTTGCGGTCACTCGCTCGACGCGGTGGGCCGTCCGGGTTTGCACCAATCCGGCCTTATGCCGTTCTGCGTTGCTGGTTGTTTCTCCCCAGGCCCACGAAAGAATAACCTTACGATTTTATTGGGCCCTTGGGCCTTTCGTGAGGTCCATTACTCTTTTAGTGGACCCAGGGGATATCTATCCCCCACAGACGCCGGTCTTGTCCCCCGGGGTTCGAGTCAGCTCGGGGTAGGGTGATGATGGCGCCTCCTATTGACGTGGCCGATCTACGCCCTAGGATGGGCGATGTGGAAGCTCCTCCGAAGCCGAAGTCGAGTCCGTCTTCTGCGGTTGAGGTCGAGTCCGAACCCCTAGGTCGGGCGAGGCGGAGACCGTCGGCTGAAGCCTGGGTGGAGTCCGAGACCTGGGGTCGGGCGAGGTGGAGTTCGTCGTCTTCTGAGGTCGTAGCCTAGTCCGAGCCCTGGGCCAGGCGGAGTTCGCCGTCTTCCGAGGCCGTAGCCTAGTCCGAGACCTGGGTCGGGAGGAGTTCGCCGTCTTCCGAGGCTATAGCCTAGTCCGAGCCCTGGGTCGGGCGGAGTTCGCCATCTTCCGAGGCTGTAGCCTAGTCCGAGCCCTGGGTCGGGCGGAGTTCGCCGTCTTCCGAGGTCGTAGCCTAGTCCGAGCCCTGGGTCGGGCGGAGTTCGCCGTCTTCCGAGGCCGTAGCCTAGTCCGAGCCCTGGGTCGGGCGGAGTTCGCCGTCTTCCGAGGCCGTAGCCTAGTTAGAGCCCTGGGTCGGGCGGAGTTCGCCGTCTTCTGAGGCCGTAGCCTGGTCCGAGCCCTGGGTCGGGTGGAGTTTCCTATGGTGTCTGCAGCCGGGTCTGACTGCCTGTCAATCTCACTCTGTCGAGTGGCGCCGCAGTCGGAGCGGCGCAGGCGGCGCTGTCTGTCTGGCAGGCCAGTCAGTGGAGCGGCGAAGTGACGACGGTCACTTCGGCTCTGTCGACTGTAGGGGCGTGCGTCAGGATAAGGTGTCAGGCCACCTTTGCATTAAATGCCCCTGCGATTTGGTCGGTCGGCGCGGCGATTTGGTCAGGGTAGCTTCTTGGCGAAGACAGGGCCTTGGGCGAGCCGAAAATATGTTAGCTGCTGAGGGGGCCTCGGGCGAGGCGAAGATCCTCCGGGGTCGGCTGCCCTTGTCCGAGGTTAGGTTCGGGCGAGGCGCGATCGCGTCCTTCGAATGGACCGATCCCTGACTTAGTCGTACCCATCAGGCCTTTGCAGCTTTATGCTGATGGGGGTTACCAGCTGAGATTTAGGAACCTCGGGGGTACCCCTAATTATGGTCCCCGACAATATTACATGGCTCCGCCTCATTAAAAACCTCACCCCAGGGAGGAAAAGAGTGCGGGCCGGCTTAGAACTGTGCTGCGGATTACAAGGGCGAAGTGGCCCTGAGGAGTTAAACAAAAAATTTGCGAAGATTATCAATGTTCCAAGAATGTTCTAAGTCTTTGCCGGATGGCGTTGCGAGCCTGTACGCGCTGGGGGACGCCTTCGTCTTGACGATGAAAGGGCCCTCCCATTTTGGCTCCAACTTGCCCCAGGACTCTGTCCGAGCTGTCCGGACGAGTACGAGGTCTCCTTCGTTGAATTCCCTCGGGATGACTGTGTGGTCGAGCCATGCTTTTGTCTGAGCTTGGTATTTGTTTAGAGCCTGTAGGGCGAAGACGCGGTCTCCGTCGATGAGGTCCTTCGAAGTAGGCTCGTCTACGTCGGGGACGACCGACGCAACTGTTCGTGGTGGCCTATGTTTTATTTCTTGTGGAGTCATAGCCTCCGATCTGTATAGAAGGCGAAAAGGGGTGAACCCAGTCGCCCTGCACTCAGTCGTGTTCAGCGCCCAGACCACTTCGGGTAACAGGTCGGGCCACTTGCCTTTTTTGTCGTCGAGAAGCATTTTCTTGACGGCTGTGAAAATTTTACCGTTGGCGCGTTCCACGACTCTGTTGGATTGGGGGTGGTACACTGAGGCAAAGGCAAGCTTGGTGCCGATGGAGAAGCAGAAATCCTTGAAGTCTTGGCTGTCAAATTGCTTGTCGTTGTCGACTGTGAGTTCGGACGGGACTCCGAAGCGGCAAACAATATTTTGCCAGAAGAATTTCTGGGCTGTCTTCGATGTTACCATGGATATAGCCCTCGCCTCAATCCAGTTGGTGAAATACTCAATGGCGACGAAGGTGAACTTGAGGTTCCCCTGAGCCGTGGGCAGGGGCCCGACAATGTCCAGGCCCCAACGCTGAAGAGGCCACGTGTGGGCGATTAGCTTCGTGAATTGCGAAGGGCTTCCCGAGCGTGGAGAAAAATTCTGACAGGCTTCGCAGGACCTTGCGACCTAATTTGCGGCGCAAATCATGGCGGGCTAGTAGAAACCTTGACGAATCACCTTTGCCGCTAGGGCCCTAGGCCCTGCGTGGGAGCCGCAAGTCCCGTTGTGGACTTCACGCAGAATTTGGACGCCTTCGGTCTCAGTAACACACTTAAGCATCGGTTGACTGACCCCCTTCTTGTATAGTTGGCCTTTGATTAGTGCGAAGTCCCGGCTTCGGTGTTTGAGGTGCTTGGCTTCATTGATGTCGGTTGGATGATAGTACCCCTGCAGGAACAGGGTTATTGGTGCCCGCCAGTCTTCGGTCATGATGAGGTTGACTATGCGGTGACCCTCACTGTCATTGGTGATTTGGAGCCCCTCTGGGCTGCGGACGACTAGCGTGCCGATGACGTGGTAGAACATGTCGGAGGGCAGGGCCTCGCCCCTGGCGGCTGCCTTGGCCAATGCATCGGCCTCCTCATTCTTGGCTCGGTCCACGTGTTGTAACGTAAAACCCTTGAATTGTCTTTCGAGGCTGCGGATGGCGGCGAGGTACTGCATGAGTGCGGGGTCCTTCGCTGCATAGTCTTTCTTGACCTGGCCGACGACTACCTTGGAGTCTGTTCTCATGATGCAGGTGGTGACACCGAGCGCCCTTAGCTTGCGAAGGCCGAGGATGACAGCCTCGTATTCTGCTATGTTGTTGGTGCACCTATCAGGCTCCAAAGCAAAGCTGAGACGTGCTGCGTATCTGTGCTTGATCCCGGTGGGCGAAGTGATGACCGCCGTGGCGCCTGCCCCCGCATGGCACCATGCGCCGTCGCAATGGATTGTCCATACTTTCTCTGCGGACGGGTCCGGCTGCGTTATTGGCCCAGTCCAGTCGACAACGAAGTCTGCCAGGACTTGCGACTTGATGGTTGTCCTGGGTTCAAATGTGATGTGGTAGCCGGAGAGTTTGGCTGCCCACTTGGCAATCCGTACTGATGCCTCCGGGTTTCTGAACAGTTCGCCGAGTCCTCTATCTGAGGTGACCCGGACCTTGAATGCCTCGAAATAATGGCGCAATTTGCGCGAGGCCATCACGACTGCATAGGCGATCTTTTCCAGTTCCGTCATATTACATTTTGATGTTGTGAGTACTTCAGAGACGTAATAAACTGGACATTGCCTGGTCGTGCCCTCTCTGGTCTGCTCTTGAACCAGTGCTGCGCTGACCGCATGTGGTGAAGCCGCGACATAGAGCAATAGGGGTAGCGAGGGGTCGAGGCTTGTAAGAATCGCCAATTCCAACAGGTACTGTTTTAATGAAGCGAAGGCCGCCGCCTGCTCTGGTCCCCATGCGAAGTCTTTTGCGCTGCAGAGTGTTTTGAGGAAAGGGAGGCTCCGCTCCGCGGACTTGGAGATGAATCTGTTGTGGGCGGCCAACCTGCCTGTCAGTCATTATACTTCTCTGGCTGACTGCGGGGGCGTCATATTGATGATAGCCTGGATTTTGGTTGGATTGGCCTCAATTCCGCGGTGTGATACCAGGTAGCCCAAGATTTTCCCCTGGCGAACTCCGAAGATGCACTTTTCGGGGTTGAGGCGAAGTCGTGCGTCCCGCATGTTCGCGAATGTTTCGGCGAGGTCAGCCAGGTGGTCTTCCTTGCTTCTGCTGGCGACGACGATGTCGTCCACATATGTGAATATATTTCTGCTGACCTGGCTCTCGAGCACCATTTTGGTGAGTCGGGAGAAAGTGGACCCGGCGTTCTTAAGTCCCTCCGGCATTCTGATGAAGCAATATGTGCCGAAGGGTGTTATGAAGATGGTGCTTGCCTTGTCTTCCTCCTTCATATATATTTGGTGGTAGCCGAAGAAGCAATCAAGGAGTGACATGACCTCGCACCCGGCCGCACTATCGACGATTTTGTCGATCCGAGGCAGCGGGAAGTTGTCCTTGGGGCAGGCCTTGTTAAGACTAGTGAAGTCTATGCACATCCGCCATTTGCCGCTCTTCTTCTGCACCATCACTACATTGGCGAGCCATGTGGGGTAGGCGATTGGCTCGATGAATTTAGCTTCAAGTAGGCGATGCACCTCGGCCTTGGCGGCTTCCGTCTTCTCGTCAGACATCTTGCGCAGCTGCTGTTTCTTCGGCCTCATTGAAGGGTCGATTCCTAAGCCGTGCTCGATGATGGAGCGACTGACTCCGACCAGGTCAAGGGCGGACCAGGCAAAGATGTCTTTATTCTTGGACAGATAGCAGAGGAGCCTCTCCTCGTCATGCGAAGTGAGGTCTTCGCTGATGGTAACCGTCTACTTGGGCGTTGCCTGGTCGAGAGGGACAGTCTTGGTCCCGTCATTGCTCTGCAGCTGTGCTTTTTCATGCTCTTTGGCGGTTGGATTGGCAGACCTGGGGACTTTGCGTTGGGCCGTGAGGCAGTGTACGTTTCTTTGTCCGGGGACGAAGTCTCTTTCTATGTTACGCGCAACCTGCTGGTTGCCATAAACTGTGATGGCGCCTTGCGGACCTGGGATCTTCATGCACAGGTAAAGTCCGTGGATAGCTGCCTCAAACTTGTTGATGGAGCCCCGACCCATTATGGCGTTGTACGGGTACACCATGTCGACGATGTCGAACGTGACTTGCTCACTTCGGGCATTGGGTGCTACACCGAAGGAGAGGGGCAACTCTATTTTGCCGACAGGAAAGGTGCCCTTGCCGCCGAAGCCGTACAAGGGGGTTGTCCGAGGGCTTGAGTAGACTATGGCTTATGCCCATGCGATCGAAAGCATGGAGGAAAATGATATCCACCTGGTTGCCATTGTCGACTAAGACTTTGTGCAAGTCCCAGCCTGCCACGTTGCAGTTGATGACCATGGCATCGATGTGGGGGGCGCTGCGCAGATCGACGTCTCGGGCGTTGAAGGTCAATGGCACGTGGGACCATTTTGTCTGCACGACTGGGACGGTGACGACGACGTGGTTGATGCTGCGGTAATGGTCCCTCTTCTACCGCTTTGTGTCAAAGTCGGCGCTGGACCCCCCAGTAATCATATGAATGACTCCACGATACAGTTGATCGGCGAAGTCCTTTTGCTTTGGGGCTTGGGGGTGGTTGGGGTGGTGGATGTTTTGCTGTTGATCGTGTGGGGTGGGGGTGGGGGAGGTACGATTTGCACCTCCTGGTGGTGTTGGTATGCGTGATGCGGTGGGAGCGAAACGGGGCCGTGGTTGTATGGCTGAGGGGGTTGCTGATATGTGTGCGCGACAACTCTAGGGTTGTCGGCTGGTTGCGCCCGTGCCATCCTATCTCTGGTGGCCTTCGTCTCTGGGCAGTCTCTTGTGGGATACGCGCAGTCTTCGCCGTGGAACAGGCAGTAAAATCTGCGTGGCTGCTGCGCACGCCCCCGGCCCCGACCGCGAGTTCCGTTTCCTCGACCCTGGGGGGATACTCCTGGCGGCGAGGGGCCTCACCAATGGGGGGCTGGTTGGCGATGTTGTTCACCTGCTGCTGATTGCGGCCGTCCCGGCCGGAGTCTACCTGCGAGGGCCTTGTCCATGTGCGGCTGGACTGCGGAGGGTCTTTGGGCTTCCTCTGAGACTCGACTTTGCACTGGTGGAGCTCTTTGGATCTGGCATATTTCTCAAACAGCTGATACAGCTCCTGGAGGTTCCTGGGCGGATCCCTGATGCAGTGGCTGTAAAGGACGCCGGCCCGAAGGCCACTGATGGTGTAGTGGATGGCGATCTGGTCATCGACCGACGGCAGTTGTGACTTGAGGGTCAAGAACTTGCGGTAATACTCCCGCAGAGTCTCTCGTTCCAGCTGCTTGCATAGTGAGAGTTCAGCCAAGGCGTCGGTGTCTGGGCGGTACCCTTGGAAGCTGAGCAAGAATTTGTCCCGGAGACTTCTCCAGGAGTCGATGGACAATGGGGGCAACCTAGTGTACCAGGTGAGGGCTGGTCCTTCGAGGGCAATGATGAATGACTTGGCCATTGTGGCGTCGTCCCCTCCAACTGATGCAACGGCGACTTGATAGCTCATGATGTACTGTGCAGGGTCAGTGCTACCGTTGTACTTGGGATAGGTACCTGCCCTGAAGTTGGCGGGCCATGGTGTCACTTGCAGATGCGGTGCCAGGGGACTTCGCTCATCAAGGTAGTTGATGCCTTGGAACGCCATGGCGTGAGGGGTGGCGTGCCCGCGCTGAGGGATGAACAGGTCTTCGATATGTGCGCGCTGCTGGAGGGGTGGGTCGTGTTGCCGGCCGAATTGGCCTTCGCCCTGCATGAGGGCGATTTCTTGCTCAAGCTCCTGAGCCTTTTGCTCTTCGTCACGTATCATCTGTCGCACCTTGGCTTGTGCAGACACGCGTTGGCGCTTGGCCTCGAGGATGTCTTTTTGCTTCTGGAGGTTGCGGTTCTTGAGGCACAAGGCGCGCAGCTGTAGCTGCTCTTCGGCTGAAACGCCGATGACTTCACCGTCCTCGGTGGCGTCCGCGCCCTCTAGTGGAGCGAAGCCTGGGGGAAGTTGCGGTTCTCCAGAGCTGTAGGTGCGGAGGCTGCCTTCGGTAGTGGGTTGTTCGTTGCGCTGCCTCTTGCTGTTTGCGTCGTCTTCGCAGGGCTCTTGGTGGGTGGTGTCGACAAGGGCCTTGCCCTTTTTCTCGGCCAGCAGTGCTGCCTTCGCAGCCTCGTCAGCCTTCGAGGTGGTTCTCTTGGGTGCCATCGCGGATGGTGTTTTTGTAGCACGAACGGTGGGCGCCAAATGTTGGAACTTGCTCTCCTGGGCAAGTTAATCCAACGGGGGAGCAAAAGCAGTGTAAGCAAGGTTTCAACTCGAGATGGCAATAGCTCTGTTGAATTCAGCCTCTCAAGGGCACTGTACGTGGGTATTTATAGGTGCCTGAGTGCCCAGCGTCTTGGGTTAAGGACACATGTGCCCTCAGGCGCCCAGGTTATCCCCGGAATATTCCCATAAAGCAGGGTTACAGACTGTAATTACAGGAAAGCCTTTACAAATTAGGCCCGTAATGCGCAGCGGCCACACAGGGCCTGCTATAATGGGTCGAATCACACGTGGGCCTCCATGTAGGACGAGGTTGCGGGATAGGATGACTTCGCCGTAGGCCTTCATCTTCCGGCACGTGGGACGAAGGGTACAGTCTGCCAGTCTTGTCTCCATTGTTGCAGTGAGTCCAGCGAAGGCATCGAGCGAATGGTGGCGTCTTCGCCTTCGCTCTAACACTCGGGCATAAATACTGAGTTCATCAGATAAGTGAAGTGGGCAGGAGCATTCGTCAGTCCGAAAGACATTACCAGGTATTCAAATAAACCATACCGCGTAGTGAATGCGGTCTTTGGTATATCCTCGAGCCGAATACGGATCTGCTGATAGCCCAACCTGAGATCAATCTTGGAGAATACCCTCTCTCCGGTCAGTTGATCAAATAAAATGTCAATCCGCGGAAGAGGGTACTTATTCTTGATAGTGACCTCATTAAGGGGTCTATAATCTACACACATTCGAAGTGTTTGATCCTTCTTCTTGACGAAGATGGCTGGACAACCCTATGGTGACGAGCTTGGCCGGATGAATCCCTTTTCAAGTAGATCTTGCAATTGGGTCTTGAGTTCTGCCAGCTCATTTGGAGGCATTCGGTACGATCTTCTAGAAATGGGAGTCGTATCGGGCTTCAACTCAATTATAAATTCTACATCTCTTTCGGGTGGCAATCCAGGCAAATCTTCTGGAAAGACATCTGGGAACTCACATACTACCGGAATATCTTTGATCTCCAGTACAGTGGCTTCATAGATTCTGCCAATTGGTTTAGCTGGAATAGCTATGGGGATAGACAAAAGAATTTCTTCTTGGCCATAACTCAACCTGATTGTTCTCAAATCAGTGTTGAGGACTGCTTTATGCTGGACCAACCAATTCATGCCCAGAATCACATCTATGTCTTGGCCTTTTAGAACAATCATACTAGTAGGAAAGTGTAACACCCGGATTTTAGGGGTCCAAAACCCGGGGTTAAAACACCAGGTATGCTGGGACCAAGTCTCAAACATATGATGTAAAGTGGCACAGGATCGAATGTCACAACTTTATATATAACAGGAGTTCTATACAAAATAAATAATTACATTATAGGGAGACAACGGTCCAGCAATCCAAAGTTGACTGGGAGACGACGACCTAGACCTCTCACGAACTCATCACAGCATCCTCCATGAGCATCATCCTGTAGTACCTGGTCTTGACCTGTGGTGTATGTGAGACAGCAAGAGTGAGCTCACATACGTTCATCGCTCAACAAGTTGTGGGGAATAATGTGCATGAACTCGCCAAAGGTGGGAGCTCACGTGAAGTGTAAGGCTTACCAAAGAAGATGGTTAGAGCTGAGCATTGCTTTTAAAGTTGGTCAAAATTTTATTAGCAGTTACTAAGTATAATTAAATACCAAACCCAATTAAGTAGTAGAACAAAAGTAACAACTTCACCCGCGATGCAATGCATATGACAAATTGAATTTAGTTCCATCATTTAATCATGTGAGTGTCCGAGCTGCTCATGACCGTGAGCACGGCTAGTATACCAGTTTTACACTCTGCAGAGGTTGCGCATCTTTACCCACAAGCCGTGTTACCCATCTGCCAAGGGGTCATGAATCCCATACACCTCTACCAAGGAAGTGAGGCAGGGTAGCACTACGAGGCCTTTACAAAGTTCCACTAGCTTCCGAAAACCCGCTACAGTTTATAGGAAGATCCAGTACAGGAATCCCTTGCAGGACCGCCATCGCAGCAAAATCCTCCCGAGGGCACTTCCCGCACTGACCTCTCCCCTACTGCCCTTGCCCCTTTCGGGTAAGGTAGTCTTCCACTAGCTTTCCTAATTAATCAGCCAAGGGCATCCCATACTACCCTTGTGGTAGCACTGTTTTCCCGGGTGGTTCTCCATGTTCCAATTAACATAATGATCTCAACATGAATCATAAATAACAACTGATAACAAAAGTATAATCATGAATGGTGTATCTCCATACCCAAAACCACATATAGCACTAGCAAGTACTACCCAGAAAGTTCAGTGGTAAACAAGGTATAAAGATAGACAAACTAGGGTAACCTATTGGGTCCCATCAAAATTAACCTATGCAGATCATTATGATTAATTAGAACATGAGTAGGTGAAAAGAAGTGATCAAGGGCACAACTTGCCTGGGCCTTGAGATCCAGGTACCAGGATGATCTCCAGGTGACTCGTGACCTCACTGCTAGTCGTAGTAATACAAGCAAACAGTGTAGGCAAAATTTAACATCACACCAAACAAGTAAACAAAATACATAATAATAATCTACATATTAAAATAAGATCACAGGAAAAAGAATTATTAATTTTGGAGTTGTAGAATTCAAGTTATGATTTTCCTAAGGTTTAAGGTGATTATAATATGATTAAATGATAAATAAATTTTCTGACAGAGTTTATGTCAAAACAGTGATTCTAAATGGTAGAGAATATTATTACAAAATTTTAGGAATTGGAATGACTCAATTTGGAGCTAGTATAAATTTTCTATGAATTATTGAAGTTCTAGCAATTATTTTTGTATTAAAAATACATTTTCTAATTCATTTACTTATTTTAAAACAGCAGTGGACTGGGCCTCAAATTCATAAAAGGCCAGGGGTTATCTTATAAATGTTCCCGAGACTCAGGATTTCCCCGCACAGGACGGCGGGTTGATATCTAAATACTTCGGGGGCTCTTTAATAAAAGCGCCAGCGCGAAAGGGTATCGGATGGCCTGAGCCGTTCAGATTACAACCGACGGCCGAGATTTTATAACCAGCTACACACTCCACCAACGCTCGGATCACGATCCTGTGATCCACAGAGCGCCACGCCCCCCCCTAGCTCAGATCCGTCCGATGCCAAATCTACGCGCCCGATTTAATTACCGCGAAGGGGTAAGGGGCGATCTAATCCTAGCCGTCCAGAACAGATCGGACGGCCGATACCTATCTCCCCTAACCTGGCCCAACTCCGGTAGCCACGCGAGGTCACCGCGGCGGCGCGCCATGGCCGGAGTTTCCCAACTTCTTGCCCAGATGCTAAGTGCTCAATTCCTTGGTGTTACACGTAGAGGGGGTTAAGGGAAATCCGATGGTGGGCTTTTTACCTTGGTTTGATGCGGCGTCGACTCTGCCCACGGAAGAAGGCGGACGCGCGGCGGTGCCCCTGCTCCGACGAGCGATTCACGGAGCCCCAGCGCACCAACTTGCTCGGGACGGCCACCAACACGCGCGGTGAACGCAGGCGATCCCCCACGACCACAAGATGAATCCCCGGGCGTCGTCAAGGAGGGGATCACCGGTGGCGGCGGACTCCTCACTTTTTACACGGCGATGACTTCGTGATTTCACGCCTTGGTGCCCGGTTTGGAGGATTGAAGGGGGCAGGGGAAACATGTAGGTCTTTTATCCCCCCAGAGTCCGAGCGAGGAGGAGGCGGTGACCGATGGGGTCGGCCCGAGATCGACGCGGCGAAGATTCCGGCGCGAGTTCGTTCGTGTGAGGAAGAGGAATCCGACAGTGGGTCCCGCGCGTCGGAGACACAGGGCGGAATCGAGCGTGAGCGCAGGGGCGACTGGCCAGGCGGGCCCGCGTGGCAGTGTCATCCGCACGGTGTAAACGGCGTAAATGAGAGGCTGAGCAGTGGGCCCGGGCTGTCGGCGCCGGATGAAGCGCGAGAGGATGAGAGGCTGACGTGAGGGCCCCGCATGTCAGCGAAACAGACGAGAGGGTGTGCGCGGGAGTGAAGTTGGGCCGCGCGGGTTGGATTGTGATAGCGGGCCGAATTCGTGGCCGCCGGCCCATGAAGGTATAGTATCCTTTTTCTTTTTCTTTTCTATTTTCTTTTCCCCATTTTCAAATCCAATTCAAATCCAATTTGAATTCAAGTTTGGGTTCAAACTTTTGTGAATAACTTGTCCTCAGTTTGAATAGTATACTTTAATAATATAAGTATGAAGAATTTTTATTCTGATTTTATTTTGTTTTATATAGTATTTTCCCTACTCCTTTTATTTTCTATTTTCTATTTTTCCTTTCCATTTGAATTTCAAATTAACACAAGTTTAAAGTTCAAACACTTAATTTGGATACACATATAGAACTCCAGCATAATGTGCAAAAACCTATTTTATGTATTTCTTTATTTATTTTAGTTCCTTTAGACAAGCTTTTAAATGATCCCTACCTCATTAATTCTAGGGAAATCAAATTTAGACTTATATATGTTAAGAAATAGTTTAACCATAATTCTTTTTTTATATATCCTAACCCAAAGGCAATTTAGATTATCTAAGTATCTTTAATTATGTATTTTTAACATTTTCATGAGTGGAAGCTTCTAAATTATGATTATTTTTAAGGAAAGGTGTTTTGTTTTATAATCTTTGAGAATTTTTCCTTGTCTTCACAAGATTGAACTTTAGGGTGTTACAAATCCTACCCCCCTTAAAAATAATCTCGTCCTCGAGATTTGTAAGAAGAAGATGTGTGTGCATATGGTTTCAGCACACATGCATAAACAAAAATCTCGGCATGATGCATTTCTTATTAGCAAAACACAGGGTCAAATGGACCTTATTATTATTACTAAAATAGTAAAATACTACTACTGACTAAACTAATATTTAGGTCTTACAAATAGTAAAATATATATATATATATGTATGTGTCTATATCTATGTTTATCTCTTTATTCTTGTTGCTCGTTGACTTCTTCACCGACTACTTCATCTCCAACTGGCTCTTCTTCTTGAATTTGAATTTCAAGTTCACCGGGTTCAACTTCTACTTCTGTATGATGGGCATATCCTCGGTTGATGGATAGGGGCTGACTCTTCCCTGCTGAGGCTTGTCCTTGCTTCATCGGTGCCGGTGTAGTGTAGGCAGCTCTGTTGGGGCAGTAGTTGGCGTAGTGTCCCGGTTGTCCACACTTGAAGCATGTTCTGATGGCGGTTGTGTTGGGAGCAACGGTTCCTACTGGAGTGCTTGCCTTTGGAGGAGCAGTTGGTGTCTGTTGGGTTTGTTGTCCAGAACTGCCACCAGCTGGTGTATTGGGAGTGGTAGTATAGCGAGGACGGGAACTGCTTCCAGCCTGCCCTTGATTGACAGCCTTTCTTTTCTCTCCAAATATACTCCTCTTGTTTTCTACAGCAATAGCTTTATCCAATAGCCTTTGGAAGGATGGGAAGGTGTGCGATACCAGCTGATATTGCAGGGGTCCAATCAAACCATCCAGAAAGAGCTCCTGCTTTTGCTCATCATCTTCAACATCTCTGGGAGCATAACGAGATAACTGAATGAATTTGTCCCTATATTCACTCACGGACATACTTCCTTGCTTGAGGGATAGGAACTCCTTCCTCTTAATCTTCATGAGTCCAGCAGGAATATGGTAATTCCTGAATTGTGTGGAGAATTCTTCCCAGGTAATTGTATCGGCGGCAGCATGAGCTGCACAGTACGCATCCCACCAATCTGCAGCGGGACCAGCAAGACGACCTGATGCATAGAGTACCTTCTCCCGGTCCGAGCACTGGGCTATGTTGAGCATCTTCTCTATGGACTTTAACCAGTCATCTGCTTGCAGTGGATCTGCGGAGTTGGAGAAGGTTGGTGGTTTGTGACTCATGAATTCCCGGTGCTTGTCCCGGGGTGGAACTGGTGGTGGAGGTGGAGGCAATGGCATTTGTTGTTGTTGCTGCTGTTGTTGAAGTTGTTGCTGCAGCTGCTGTTGCTGTACTCTTCTCTCTTGTCGTATCTCTTCCCGCTCTTGGCGCATTTCCCGACGTGCATCCTCCCTTTCCTGGTGCATTTCTTGGCGTTCTTGCCGCATTTGGGTGCGCATATCTGCCATAGTGTCCGCCATTTGCTGCATCATTCTCATCTGAGCTGCAACTAGTGGATCAACTCCGCCTTGTGGAGGATTAGGAGGATTCATTGCTGCTGACTGTGGTTGAGGTTGGCGATTAGCAGGTAAATTAATTCCACCACCCCGCCTGGTATTGACCATCTAAGTTAGAAGCATATGGTAAGACAGCTTTGCAAGGGAATCATTTAGTAGACAGAATGAATAAGCTAATAGTTGGTTGTGCACTGGAATTTCTTTGGCAGGGCTGGGCCAGATATTTTATGTTAAGACTAGGGTAATTAGTTGTACGAGGTGAATGTCCAAAGGTAAGATAGAATATGTTAAGATGAGACAGATACGGAATACTAGTTACCTCTTTAATGGGGTTATTCTAGATTGTCTAGTTATTTTATAAATACTATCTTTTATGCCTAGATGTATATGCAGATGTAATTGTGGACATTACTCCACAACCCATCACACTCAAACAAAGATCCAAATCAGACAAGTATCATAAGAACAAACATTCAAGTGCATAGACAAAAATAGTTTTGTTTTTGTTCCTAAGATTAGGTTTCCTATTCCTAAAAGTCACTTTAGGTATAGGATTTCAAAGTGTGAAATCCAAGTTTGTCTTTAGAAAGATAAAAGTAAGAATAATCAGAGTAAAGCGGAAATAGATGAGAAGAGATTAAGATAAGTTTAGAATTGAATCAGAGTAAGGTAAGTAGATAAGGGTTATCCAGTTCTATCTAGGTCTCGTCCTACAGTCAACATTCCTCTGATACCACTTCTGTAACACCCGGATTTTAGGGGTCCAAAACCCGGGGTTAAAACACCAGGTATGCTGGGACCAAGTCTCAAACATATGATGTAAAGTGGCACAGGATCGAATGTCACAACTTTATATATAACAGGAGTTCTATACAAAATAAATAATTACATTATAGGGAGACAACGGTCCAGCAATCCAAAGTTGACTGGGAGACGACGACCTAGACCTCTCACGAACTCATCACAGCATCCTCCATGAGCATCATCCTGTAGTACCTGGTCTTGACCTGTGGTGTATGTGAGACAGCAAGAGTGAGCTCACATACGTTCATCGCTCAACAAGTTGTGGGGAATAATGTGCATGAACTCGCCAAAGGTGGGAGCTCACGTGAAGTGTAAGGCTTACCAAAGAAGATGGTTAGAGCTGAGCATTGCTTTTAAAGTTGGTCAAAATTTTATTAGCAGTTACTAAGTATAATTAAATACCAAACCCAATTAAGTAGTAGAACAAAAGTAACAACTTCACCCGCGATGCAATGCATATGACAAATTGAATTTAGTTCCATCATTTAATCATGTGAGTGTCCGAGCTGCTCATGACCGTGAGCACGGCTAGTATACCAGTTTTACACTCTGCAGAGGTTGCGCATCTTTACCCACAAGCCGTGTTACCCATCTGCCAAGGGGTCATGAATCCCATACACCTCTACCAAGGAAGTGAGGCAGGGTAGCACTACGAGGCCTTTACAAAGTTCCACTAGCTTCCGAAAACCCGCTACAGTTTATAGGAAGATCCAGTACAGGAATCCCTTGCAGGACCGCCATCGCAGCAAAATCCTCCCGAGGGCACTTCCCGCACTGACCTCTCCCCTACTGCCCTTGCCCCTTTCGGGTAAGGTAGTCTTCCACTAGCTTTCCTAATTAATCAGCCAAGGGCATCCCATACTACCCTTGTGGTAGCACTGTTTTCCCGGGTGGTTCTCCATGTTCCAATTAACATAATGATCTCAACATGAATCATAAATAACAACTGATAACAAAAGTATAATCATGAATGGTGTATCTCCATACCCAAAACCACATATAGCACTAGCAAGTACTACCCAGAAAGTTCAGTGGTAAACAAGGTATAAAGATAGACAAACTAGGGTAACCTATTGGGTCCCATCAAAATTAACCTATGCAGATCATTATGATTAATTAGAACATGAGTAGGTGAAAAGAAGTGATCAAGGGCACAACTTGCCTGGGCCTTGAGATCCAGGTACCAGGATGATCTCCAGGTGACTCGTGACCTCACTGCTAGTCGTAGTAATACAAGCAAACAGTGTAGGCAAAATTTAACATCACACCAAACAAGTAAACAAAATACATAATAATAATCTACATATTAAAATAAGATCACAGGAAAAAGAATTATTAATTTTGGAGTTGTAGAATTCAAGTTATGATTTTCCTAAGGTTTAAGGTGATTATAATATGATTAAATGATAAATAAATTTTCTGACAGAGTTTATGTCAAAACAGTGATTCTAAATGGTAGAGAATATTATTACAAAATTTTAGGAATTGGAATGACTCAATTTGGAGCTAGTATAAATTTTCTATGAATTATTGAAGTTCTAGCAATTATTTTTGTATTAAAAATACATTTTCTAATTCATTTACTTATTTTAAAACAGCAGTGGACTGGGCCTCAAATTCATAAAAGGCCAGGGGTTATCTTATAAATGTTCCCGAGACTCAGGATTTCCCCGCACAGGACGGCGGGTTGATATCTAAATACTTCGGGGGCTCTTTAATAAAAGCGCCAGCGCGAAAGGGTATCGGATGGCCTGAGCCGTTCAGATTACAACCGACGGCCGAGATTTTATAACCAGCTACACACTCCACCAACGCTCGGATCACGATCCTGTGATCCACAGAGCGCCACGCCCCCCCCCTAGCTCAGATCCGTCCGATGCCAAATCTACGCGCCCGATTTAATTACCGCGAAGGGGTAAGGGGCGATCTAATCCTAGCCGTCCAGAACAGATCGGACGGCCGATACCTATCTCCCCTAACCTGGCCCAACTCCGGTAGCCACGCGAGGTCACCGCGGCGGCGCGCCATGGCCGGAGTTTCCCAACTTCTTGCCCAGATGCTAAGTGCTCAATTCCTTGGTGTTACACGTAGAGGGGGTTAAGGGAAATCCGATGGTGGGCTTTTTACCTTGGTTTGATGCGGCGTCGACTCTGCCCACGGAAGAAGGCGGACGCGCGGCGGTGCCCCTGCTCCGACGAGCGATTCACGGAGCCCCAGCGCACCAACTTGCTCGGGACGGCCACCAACACGCGCGGTGAACGCAGGCGATCCCCCACGACCACAAGATGAATCCCCGGGCGTCGTCAAGGAGGGGATCACCGGTGGCGGCGGACTCCTCACTTTTTACACGGCGATGACTTCGTGATTTCACGCCTTGGTGCCCGGTTTGGAGGATTGAAGGGGGCAGGGGAAACATGTAGGTCTTTTATCCCCCCAGAGTCCGAGCGAGGAGGAGGCGGTGACCGATGGGGTCGGCCCGAGATCGACGCGGCGAAGATTCCGGCGCGAGTTCGTTCGTGTGAGGAAGAGGAATCCGACAGTGGGTCCCGCGCGTCGGAGACACAGGGCGGAATCGAGCGTGAGCGCAGGGGCGACTGGCCAGGCGGGCCCGCGTGGCAGTGTCATCCGCACGGTGTAAACGGCGTAAATGAGAGGCTGAGCAGTGGGCCCGGGCTGTCGGCGCCGGATGAAGCGCGAGAGGATGAGAGGCTGACGTGAGGGCCCCGCATGTCAGCGAAACAGACGAGAGGGTGTGCGCGGGAGTGAAGTTGGGCCGCGCGGGTTGGATTGTGATAGCGGGCCGAATTCGTGGCCGCCGGCCCATGAAGGTATAGTATCCTTTTTCTTTTTCTTTTCTATTTTCTTTTCCCCATTTTCAAATCCAATTCAAATCCAATTTGAATTCAAGTTTGGGTTCAAACTTTTGTGAATAACTTGTCCTCAGTTTGAATAGTATACTTTAATAATATAAGTATGAAGAATTTTTATTCTGATTTTATTTTGTTTTATATAGTATTTTCCCTACTCCTTTTATTTTCTATTTTCTATTTTTCCTTTCCATTTGAATTTCAAATTAACACAAGTTTAAAGTTCAAACACTTAATTTGGATACACATATAGAACTCCAGCATAATGTGCAAAAACCTATTTTATGTATTTCTTTATTTATTTTAGTTCCTTTAGACAAGCTTTTAAATGATCCCTACCTCATTAATTCTAGGGAAATCAAATTTAGACTTATATATGTTAAGAAATAGTTTAACCATAATTCTTTTTTTATATATCCTAACCCAAAGGCAATTTAGATTATCTAAGTATCTTTAATTATGTATTTTTAACATTTTCATGAGTGGAAGCTTCTAAATTATGATTATTTTTAAGGAAAGGTGTTTTGTTTTATAATCTTTGAGAATTTTTCCTTGTCTTCACAAGATTGAACTTTAGGGTGTTACAGAAAGTCCCGTCCAGCCAATGTTACAAGCACTTGGTAAGCCACTTCTTTGGTAAGCATTTGTCCCCCAGGCGAATGTATTTTAAACCCTTCCCTTGATTCAGTATATGGAATGCGATGTTTCTCCACGAACTTTTTGCTTATGAAAGTATGTGAAGCACCAGAATCAAAGAGAATAAGTGCAGGGTGGTTGGCTACAAGGAACGTACCCATCATCACCGGTTCACCTTCCGGTGTTGTAGCCACTTGAGTGTAATAAACCCGTCCAAATTTCCTTGTATTCTTGCCCGCAGTATTGGTTGCCACATTTCCCTTAGAACCTCCGGAGCTTTGCTGATTATTTGCTTGATTCTGCCTCAAATATGGATAGTCCTTAATGAAATTCC
The DNA here is from genome assembly GCA_029449295.1 of Zea luxurians. Classification (NCBI taxonomy): domain Eukaryota; kingdom Viridiplantae; phylum Streptophyta; class Magnoliopsida; order Poales; family Poaceae; genus Zea; species Zea luxurians. The sequence goes on along the minus strand of JAOPSE010000008.1, from coordinate 92,144,463 downwards.
CGGACTTTCCACAGTTGAAGCAGCCGGTTGATGAGCTTGGAAGAGAAGGGAAACGAGTGCCAGGGGCACCTGGCTGATTTGTAGCAATGGGGGCAGGGGTAGGACGGATAAACACTGGTTGCTTGAATGGGAAGGATGGTGGGCGCGATGAAGAACGTTTCTGATTGAAAGGTCGGATAACCAACCTTTGTATTTTCTCGGGGCCCTGATTGGGCCTGTTGCCTCCATACCCCTTAGATTTTCCGGAACTTGCATATTTAGCCTCGACTACCAGTGCTATGCTGATAGCCCTTCCATAAGTAAGGTCGATGCAAGTGGCCATCTTTCTTTGCATCCGATCATTCAAGCCTCTCATGAAACAATTCCTTTTCTTCACAGCTGTGTTGACTTGGTCGATTGCATACTAAGATAAGTGATTAAATTTATCGAGATACTGGGTGACAGTATCTCCGCCTTGCTTCAATTTCATGAACTCTTCTTGCTTCATGTGAAGAACTCCCTCAGGTATATAATGCTCTCTGAAGGCCAACTTGAATTCATCCCATGTGATCTCATGACCGGCCGGCTGAACGGCCACAAAGTTTCCCCACCACGTACTGGCAGGGCCTCGCAGTTGTTGGGCTGCAAACAGGGGCTTTTGAGTTTCTGAACACCGAAGAAGCCCGAATTTTTGTTCAATGACGTGGATCCATTCATCCGCCTCTAAAGGATCTTCTGCTTTAACGAACAATGGAGGGCGCGTCTTTAGGGCTGGAAAAATAGCTCATGGCTCGCGAGCCAACTCGAGCTCGTCACGGCTCGTAGTGGCTCGCGAGCTCAGACCGAGCCGAGCCGAGCCTGTTTTGTAGGCTCGCTGTACCATCGAGCCGAGCCGAGCTAGCTCGCCGGGCTCACGAGCGGCTCGCGAGCTAAGGCAGGGGCAGATTCACGTAGTCACCATGGGCCTGACTGTGAGTCGGTGACCAAGGCCAACAGGCAACAGAACAGCTCACCACAGACAGTCGGCACTCGCCCATCGCCCTAACCCGACGACAGCACCGCAGCAGGCTAGGCCGCTAGGGTTTGGAGCCGCCGCACCGGCGCACGGCGCACCGCAGTCCGCATCCGCCGGAAGCCCGCCGTGCCGCACTCCCTCCCATCTTGCGGCCAGTCGCCCTCGCCCCTCGGGCCTCGGCCGTCGGCCCCTCACCCGCTCGCCGAGTCGTCGTCCGTCGTAGCCAAGTGCCCGAGTCGCTGTCGTCGCCGAGATCCAGCGCCCTAGCTCCAGCCATCGGCGCCCGGCCGCCCGCCCTCCTCCGTTGAGACGCTGACTCCGAGTCTCCGACTGCCAAGCACCGTACCCCAGCGCCCAGCAGCCAGCACACTAGCAGGTATGGCGTATGCGCTTGCGCTCTTTGTTGATGCGTCCTGGACTCCTGGTATTGTTTGCACTTTGCAGCCAGCACGCTAGCAGCCAGCAGTGACGAGCCTGTGGAACACTTGAAATAAAAAGCAAACTGCATCACGATTCTTATGTTTGACAGTTTCTCATATTTAAATTAGTAGAGCCCAGCACGCTCTGTGTTGAACACTTGAACCAAACTCTATCACGATCTGTTATTCACTTTCTTGTATTGTTTGCAGATTGCTAAGTGATGGAATCCTTAACAGTCCATTCAACTGCGCAAGGGAAAGGGAGGAGTGAAAGAGATGAGACTGATTCAGAGAGTAACTCCTTCGACAAGAATGATGAAATGTCTGAGGATGAGATGACGGTGCTAGGTGGGAAAGATGCCGATGTTGTTAGAGTTGATGAATCTGATGGTAGTGGAGATGTGAATAGAGTCAAGAAAAGGCATAAAGGGGTGAATAAACCAGTTAAGGTTGAGGGGGGCAGCAAAGGCAAATCCAAGGTTTGGGAGGTTTTTGATAAGGTGAATATGCCAAACCCGGCCGATAAGGAGAATCCATTACTAAAGGCAAAGTGCAAATATTGTAAAAAGCTTTATAGTTATGCACAAGGGTCAACAACAACGACATTGTCGAGGCATATGAAGAACTGTGACAAGTATCAAAAGCATATCGAACAGAAGCTTGATCAGTCTCTATTGAACTTTGCTCCTTCAATGATAGGTGAATCTGGATCTGGTCCCCTACTATCTCATCACCTAAAGATTATAATCATGAGCAAGTAAAAAAACTGATTGCCAAAATGATCATAGTTCATGAGTACCCATTTAGAATGGTTGAGCACACATGGTTTAATATTCTCATGAAGTATATGAATCCGTTGTATGAATTTGTTGGTAGGAAGACCATAAGAGCTGAATGTTTAAAGATTTATGAGTCTGAAAAGGAATCATTAGCAAAGGTCCTTAAAGGTGTGGATTTGATTTCCTTAACCACTGATTTGTGGACATCTAATCAAACCTTGTCCTATATGTGTTTGGTTGCACATTACATTGATAAAGATTGGAAAATGCAATATCGTGTGCTGAATTTTTTTGAGTTAGACCCTCCACACAAAGGATATGTGATAGGACATGCTGCTTATGAATGTGTTACTGCATGGAAAATAGAAGATATGATTGTTTCCTTCACTCTAGATAATGCTGCAAACAATGATAGTGCTATACGGGGTTTGAGGGCTAGATTTGCAGCTAGACAGGGGAATGCTTTCATTGCAAAATACTTTCATGTCCGTTGTTGTGCACACATAATCAATTTGGTTGTCAATGATGGAATAACTGCATTAGCTTCTTTGATAGAAAACTTAAGGTTAACAGTCAAGTACCTTAAGAAGTCTCTATCTCGCATGCATAAGTTTGTAGAGATATGTAGATCTTTTGCATTGCAAATTGGAGAAGGGATGAGACTTGATGTGTCAACTAGGTGGGGTTCAACATACAAGATGTTGCGCACAAGTATAGCTTACAAAGAAGCTATTAAGACATATGCTGATTCAGATTTGAACTATAAGTGGGAACCTACAACTGAAGAATGGGATTTGTTTGTTGCAATTGAGCCAATTCTAGCCTCTCTAGCTAAAGTGACCACTGCATTGTCAGCTTCTTCTTACCCCACTGCAAACCTATTCTATCCCCACATTGTGGATGTCAAAATTGCATTGAGATCAGCAATGGGTTCTACTAATTTAAATATGATAAAAATGGGTAATGCAATGATGGAGAAATTCAATAAGTATTGGGAAGAAAAGAACAATGTTATGGTCATTGCTACTATCCTAGATCCAAGGTATAAGATGAGATATATTGAGTGGTGCTTTCGTAAGATTTTTGACACATACCAAGTTGGTATTGAGATAGAAGAAGTTAGAGGTGAATTAGAAAAGTTGTTTGAAGACTATGAGATGCAACATAGAGAGAGAAAAGATGCTCAAAGCAAGCCTAGTGCATCTTCATCCTTGACCACAGATAGATCATGCAGTTTGCCTTCTGCTTCATGTGAGTTTCAGTCATACTTATCATCTACTGAAGCGAACCCATCAAAGAGTGAGTTGCTCATCTATTTGTATGAAACAAATGTGAGTTTAGCTGACAAGGAGTTTGATTTGCTTAACTGGTGGAAGGTTAACTCACATAGATTTCCAGTGGTGTCGAGGATGGCAAAGAAGTTCTTAACTGTTCCAGCTACATCTGTTTCTTCTGAGTCTACTTTTAGCGCTAGTGGTCGAACTCTAGATGACTATCGTAGCTCTCTAAGCCCTTCTACGGTGGAGGCATTGGTATGCTCCTCTAGTTGGATTCGAGGTGCACATGATGGGAGTTTTACATATGTGGTATGTATTGGTACTATGCTATTCTTGTATTGTTTTATTATAGTATGTTTCTTTAAACCACTCAATCAAATTACTCTATTTATTTTTAGGAGCAAGAGGACGATGTTGAAAACATTTCATTTCCAAAAAGTTTGGTGGAGAGCAACGAGATTATCCTTTTGTAAGTTTGTATTATGCTTAGCTAGTTGAGTGGTTTTTTCTTTAAAAGTGTCCATTCAATACTTATTTTAAGTTTACTTTGCATTTGGATCTAACTTGTTATATTTTTTTTCTATTGTGATATCTATATGGCTGAACCTGAACCTGAAGTCCTGAATGGCCTGGACCTGCACGCCTAGACAACATGGAATCATGGATGAACATGAACTATTATTTGTATTTATTTATGTTCTATTTCTGGTGGACAGCATGGATGAACTGTTCTGTAATCTACTTTTTAGTTTTTGGATGAAGAAATACAACTATGCAAGTATCTGTTCTGTTTAGACTTTAGACAATATATGCTATCATGTTGGCATGCTGCTATGACCTATGAATCATATTCATGGAGATGGAGACTTGAGAGTTTGAGACTTCTTATTCTGTATTGTTGGATGCATCATACATATATATTTCATTAGTTGGATGAATAACTGCAAGTATCAAGTGCAACTGCTGAATTATTAATGTTATATTTCCTATAAATAGTATTATGGACTACATTACTATTCTGGCTCGCGAGCCGCTCGAGCTGGCTCGCGAGCCTATAACGAGCCGAGCCGAGCCTCTGTTCCCAGCTCGTTTGATGAACGAGCCGAGCTCGGTCTCTCACCGAGCCACACCGAGCCGAGCCGAGCTCGGCTCGGCTCGTTTCTAGCCCTACACGTCTTAGAGAAGTCCAGATAAGATGTCTCCCGGGGGCCTTGCGGATATGCCCGCCTGCCTTGTTTTTGGAGTTGTTGACCTGCCATCTCCCGCAGGAAGCGAGTATTGTCTGCTGTAGCGTTTACCAAGGCAGCGATGGCCTCGACAAGTGTCGGGGGTACAGGAGGTGGATTTGGGGTCGCTTCCCTCCCACGGGGGGGGGGGTACCAGCCCCATCCTGAGCACGAGTCCTGAAAGGCATCTGAGGCAAAGAACATTTGGAGCAATATGATATGCCATACAAACCATCCATTTCACATTACTTAAAAAGGTAATGTTACAGACTCGTACTTCACAATAGGATTACACCCCCTATTACACAATAGTACTACTTCTATACTATACTATTCCTTCTTTTTGTCAATCTGGGTAGCCTCCCTGTCAGGCGTCAGAGACCATTCGTCGACTAGCTTCATAGAGGGAAGGGGCCTAAAAAGGTCCAGCTCACCGCCAAGTGCTTCTCCCGCTACTCGAGAAGGTCCGGCTTCCGTCCTGACAGGATCCGAAGGGACGTTCCGGTGCAGTTGCGAGTACAGTACATGAACCTCTTCATGTAGTGTGTTGCAATAAACCTGCAAGCTATCCACAGTTGAGCTAAGCTCTTACACTCGGGCTCGAGCTCTAGCTTCCTTTGCCCAAGCTAGTGAACGAGAGTTCACCGCCCAGCCGAGCGCTAGATCCCGATCTGCTAGCTGGTCTTGCAGTTAGCGGATGTCTCTTCTTAATTCATTGATTCTTTCACCATCCGTGACCCATATTTCGTTCCTGCGTCGGAGTTTTGTTCGAAGCTGATTAACTTGAGCTTCTAAGTCCCCGATTGGATCGTTACTACCGCTGCTGCTGTGGTCATGTCTCGGGGCAAGTTGGTGATGAGGTACACCGATCGGCCCGGTTGACTTGCGTGCAGTCTTTCTTGTACGTGGCGACATTTTTCTAAGGGGGAAATTTTATTAGCATAATTTTTTTAGCATGATGCATGTGTAATTACAGAATCAACCTTAGTTGATTCAACCTTCTATACATTGCACTCTTCCTATCTGGTCTTTAAAATAAACTCTTCAGAGATACTTAGGTAAGAAGGGAAGAATTTTTCTAGATGAGTCTTATAAAATTCTTTTTGAAGATGCCTCATAATATCTGCAGAGATGGGCTTCACTCCGATACCAGCTGTGATGGAACCTCCCAAGTCCTTAGGCCCACCTACAGCTGTCCTTGTCCAACAGACCTCAGACAACCCTGCAGGTGTTCCTGAATCACTTGACAAGTTCGGTATCTGCTTTTCTTACCTTTACCAAGAGCGTTTTACCCATCACGCAGACATTACAAATCATCGGAGGTACGAAAATGCGGAAGCGGTTACATAAACTTACCTTTATTTAAAAGTAGGACAGAGTTATATTATTATAGACTAGGATATAACATACGAGTGCAGAGTAATATTATTACAAGCCAAGGGAGGCAAAAACCCCTCCTGATAAGTATCAAACAAAAAGTTTTTATGGAGGAACCCTTCCTCCCGTAGCTTTACTCTTGGTTTTCTTCTTTTGAGACCACCTTGGAACAGAAACAACAAAAGTTTGTCACTTCTTCACCTAAAAACAATAGGGAATAAAACCCTGAGTATGGAATTACTCAGCAAGACTTATCCGACTAAAGAAAAGACTCTCAAGGGTATGCTAGTTATAAGGGAGTCAAGGTAAGGTCTCTCAACAATCAAAGACTCTGTTTGCAGAAATGCTTACTAAAAGTGGATCCTTAAAAATCTAGTTTTATTGTCAAGTTAAGTAGGATTACCTGTAACTAGAGTTCTTTCTACCCTAGTTCAATCACTTGACCTATACTAGCCAATTTCTTAACAATCCTTCATCTTTACTGGAGTTCTACGTATAGGGCAGTGACCAAGTCTTCATAACCGCGAAGGTACGGCGATCCAAATCGATTATACTCAGCTGAGGATCTCCAATCACATGACATATGTAGCACTTAACCCTTGCATATGTCAACTCGCCACCGGGGTTCTTAAGACCAGATCAGGTTCACGCCAACCGAGAGCACAGATACACCACCATCCAGCCTCTTGCCATGGAGGGTACACGCTACTCTCGCCATCTCTCCACTCCCATTGCGTGGTATCTTATTCTGGCCTTAGTCTGCCCGAGGCAAAGCTTACCCATGACGAGGCATGTGACCAGTTAAAGGGTCCTCGGTCATCAAGCCTACATCGACACGGTCCTTAATCGACTCAGATGGAGACACTACACCGAGACTCTCTCTTCTCGTGCAAGTAACCCGCCCGGTCTCAGCTTAATCATTTTAACCCAAAGTTTGGTACCTGACAGAGGTACATCTTTTCCGATGTTGAACCCATCATGGCCATGACGGATCCACCATCAAGTTTTATTTTCCAAAAACATCCTTCCCATTTTGCCACATCATCTTTTGTAAAAACAAAACCTTTTTCATTGCTAGAGCAAGACTAAGCATAGTAAAAACCTTTTATAAAACAGGGATTCAAAGGAAGGTAATCAAATTCAAGGAAGGTAATGCAGGAATTGTTTTAGCATTTAACTCCTATCACCTAATGCAACAAGCAAGTGAGAAAGCTTTTAAAAGAATCGAGGAGGTGGCAAATGCACTGGGGCTTGCCTTGGTTTACAGGTGATTCAGGCTCAGTTCCACAGATGTCAAAATAAAAACAGTTGTCTGCCTGATGTTCCTGAGGTGGTGGTGGTGAAGTCTTCTCTCCTACTTCAACTTCTTATTCGTTTTCTAAAGATAACCATACATAATAATGAATGCCCATGTAATGCGCATGAGAGTGCAAAGATAATAAGAGTTTATTATCTAAAGTTTTGAATACAATTTTCCTTCACGGTTCTCCGAGAAACTAGGGTTTCCGGAGTTAGTAAAGGAATTCAAAGGGCAGGGGTAGGGTTTTGGGCTCTAAGTATCAAACAAGGTCCAAATCATACCAAATTCTACCCAAAGCTTCTAAATAATGTTTAGAGTTCATATAAAAGTTTGGGAATTTTTGGAATTATTATTGATTTTCTAAAAATCCAGAATAATGTTTTAGCCTATTTTAAATACCCCAAAATTTCCTATTTGATCTAAAAATCATGAAATTATTTTTATTAAATTCTATGAAAAATTAGGAATCTAGGAAAATTGGTTTGGCATTTTTGGAATTTTTCTACAATTTTCTACAGATTTCCAAAGTTTCACTGAAAAAGAAAAAGGGAAAAGCTTGAACAGTGCTGGGCCGGAAGTAGCCCAAGCCAGCCCACGCCCGAAGGAAGCTGTCCGCGCGCGCGCCCGCGCGGCAGACTTGTAGAAAGGCCCTTGGCTTATTGAATAACTGAAAGCGGGGTCACAGATGCAGAAAAGCCCGTGGATTTCTATTCCTTTACCGTGTCAAGACCACGACGGTGAGCGGCACAGCAGAGCTCCGACGAGCTCGCGTACCGGCCAATTCACGCAAGGACCGGCGCCCTTCTTTGGCCTAAACCAAATTCGGGACCTAGTGAATGTTTCCCCTAAATCAATTTCATGAATGGCTACCCAAATGTCTCTGGCCACGATGACAGTGCGGATACTCCAAAGAACGATGCGTTCTCGGTGATTGGTGGCGGTCTAGTTCAATCGGGTGGGTCGACGAGCATCACGGGTTCATGAGAGCACTCAAACGAGAGAGCAGAGAGGATGAGCTGACCTGTATTGCGCTGGCCACGACGAGGTTGATTCTGCGGTGTTCTTGAGTGTGTTTGGGGGAAATTCAAAATTGGAGCTCACTGGTGATCGACTGGGGGTAATACTGGGTGGCTGGGTGTGCGATGATCTTACGGAGCTCATGGTGGCTTCAATTTATAGAGATTGATCGCGAGCACAACAAATTTGAGCGGCGGGTTGTGATTGTTATGAACTGGGTGAGTCACTGGTGGCCGCGCAACGTGGCCTTTACCGTGGCGGCTCCTCCGGCGATCACCGGATATGCATAGCACGGTTAGCCGTGACGTGGTAAAGCGTTTGGACACACGACGGACGACAGTAACGGCTCAACAGCGGTGAGAATCTATCCGAGTAATCGGTGAGCAAGGGGGGGGTACGGCGGCTAGCCGGAATAGTTTACTGGCCGAGCTTATCCACGGCGGCGTGACTCCGAGCGTCATTTGATCAACCCGAGCATGAATCGAGACGGCGACGGCACGAATCGCGGCGGAGATCGTCGACGGCGAGCTGAGCTGGTGACCTGATCTATTTCAGAGCACTGTACCATGGCGAATTCCTTTCAGTGCACCTGACAGTCAAAGTTTGAGCTCAAATCTCTCTCAAATTTCTGTGGCAACCAGTGGATCGGCCAGTAACAAAGTTGTTGTCTGATGATCCAACAACAATCTTGCTATAGCAACCATGGCCAAATTCTTATTAGATCAAGGTTGATTTCCAGTTCAAAGTTGACTCAGTATCACTGTTAGTCTGAATTTCAGACTGCAAATAGCCTGACAGCCTGACTTTGAGCTGAATTATCTCCAAATTCTTCATAACAACAATGTTTAACCCCTTAAACAAAGTTGTTCACCTTTGATAGATCTACAAAATTGATGTGGTTACCTAGGGCAAAAACCTTAGAATTTGAAAGTTATAAGGCTCCAAAGTTGAGCCCATATCACTGAATTTCAGACTTAGGGTGAGATCTCAAATAAGGTCTTTTTGCAAATAAGTCCAAAATTCAGGGTTTAGCTTGTAAATCTTCATGATTGTGAGCCATATGACTTTATATGCTTTAACATCATAGTTTTTACACTTTAGTCCAAAAGTGCCCTAATTTTGCACTTAGCCCCCAAGGGTTTAAGTTTAGGGTTTTCCTAGGGTTCCAATTAGGGTTCTTCGTATTTCAGGGGTGTGAATGTACTGTAGGTCCATTCTTAGTAACATTTTATGACTATTTCACTTAAGCTTTAGGGTTTTCTCGATTTGGGTTTTGTTTTACTCTTCTAATCCTCATTTAGGGTTAAGTACCCTACTCCAGGGTTTTATTTGCAAAACACCATATCAATACAACTTGTTTGAAACTTTTACCTAGTGAATGCATTCTAGGTGTGTCAATCACATGAAATGTTGATGCTTATGATGTTATGCTCAAGTTTTAGTGACAATAACACCAGGGGTGTTACAATTAGAGCCTAACCGCTCGAAGTGATGTCGGGAGAACACGCCAAGAAGGAGATGGTGACCGGCAAGAAGCCCGCCACAAGCCACGGGGAGGCTCCATCGGGAGAGTCCCGCAACAAGAAGAAGGAGGAATCACCTCCTCACAAGTCGCATCGGAGTGGTGAGAAGAAAAAGAAGATCGACTCTTCATCGCCATCCACCTTCGGCTCCGACGCGCCGTCCGTAACTTCTAAGCGCCATGAGCGCAAGAAGTTCAGTAAGATTCCCCTACGCTACCCTTGTATTTCAAAACATACTCCATTACTCTCCGTTCCATTAGGCAAACCACCAGTTTTTGACGGTGAAGATTATAACATGTGGAGTGATAAAATGCGGCATCACCTAACCTCACTCCACACTAGTATTTGGGACGTTGTTGAGTTTGGTGTACAGGTACCATCTGTGGGGGATGAGGACTATGGTTCGGACGAAGTTGCCCAAATCCGGCACTTCAACTCACAAGCCACCACTATACTCCTTGCCTCTCTAAGTCAAGAGGAGTATAACAAGGTGCAAGGATTGAAGAGCGCCAAGGAGATTTGGGACGTGCTCAAAACGGCGCACGAAGGAGATGAAGATCACCAAGAGGGAAACGATCAAGGGGGAGCTCGTTCACTTCATGCTCAACCAAGGAGAAGACCCGCAAGCCATGTACAACCGGCTAAAAACCTTGGTGAACCAAGTGCGCAACCTCAGGAGCACTAAGTGGGATGACCATGAAATGGTCAAGGTTATTCTTAGATCACTCGTATTTCTTAACCCCACTCAAGTTCAATTAATTCGTGGTGATCCAAGATATAAACTAATATCTCCCAAGGAAGTGATAGGCAAATTTGTGAGCTTTGAATTGATGATCAAAGGCTCCAAGAAGATTGTAACACCCTGAATTTGGGGGTATAAAATTTCTTTGCTCATATTCACAAATTCAGGTGTTACTTCCCTTTTCTCATCCTTCCCCAATCTTCTCTTTCTCATTTCTATAGGAGAAAAGTGGTTATTTTATTTGTAACTATAGTCTATTAGCTCAAACTCCAAGGGAGTATGAATTGTTGCATCATGTTGAACCCTAGATTTCACTTTTGTTTGGTGCATAATTCTTAGAAAGTCTAATTTGAATTTGTGGCTTATTTGAATTTGAATCAAATAGAGAAAATAAAAAGAAAAGGGGAAAACAATTGCTGGAATAAAAGAAAAAGGGAAAAAGGCCCACACCCCCGCCCCCCTCGGCCTTTCGGCCCAGCCGGCCCAACCCCGCACGCGCGCCTCTCCCCCCCGCTCTCTCTGCCCTGGCGGGCCCGCCCGTCAGCGCGGCCGCCGTCTCCGCGCCCGCCTCCCTCTCTCTCTGCTCGCGGGCCCGGCTTGTCAGCCCCGTCTTCCCCGCGTAACCGCCGCCCGAGCTGCGCGTTGCCGTGGTCTCCGCGCCCACGTCGCGCGTGGAGCTCGCAACCGCCCCGCCCCCGGCCACTTGAGCCCAGAACCCCACTCGCCCTCTCCCCCTCCCTCATTTGCGCACCTGCAGGCCTCTCTCTCACCTCCCCCTCGCTGCGCGCACGCCAGAGCGCCGTCGCCGCGAACCGCCGCCGTCCCGAGCTCGTTTCCCCGTCGCCGTTGGAGCTCCGCCGTGCCCTCAGCCACGGTGAGCTCCGCCCCGACGTCCGCAACCCGGGACGCGCTCCAATTTCCCCTTCCCCTCCCTATTTCCCTCTGCCCGCGCTCACCCGCCGTCCTCCGTGCAGCCGCGGAGGTCCGCCACCGCCGACCCGGGCCGTCGTCGCGCCATTGCCGCCACCGAGGAGTCCCCGGAGTTCGCCTTGAGGTAAGGAACCTCCCATGCCCCCTCCCTTCCCCTCTATTGCACTCTATCGCGTTTAATTGCTCGCTGGAGTCCCATAGCGCCGCCGCCGAGCCGCTTCGCCGTGGACCGCCCCCCTCCGGTGCCCCTGCCCCGACCTAGCCCCCACCAAAAGGTTCCCCGCGCCCTCCCCAACCTCCCCGGCCATTCAGGTCGCCCCAAGGACCCGCAGAGCCCCCGCGCCCCTCGTCTCCGGTGAGTTCTCCGCCGCGGGAGCGGGCGCCGCCGCCTCAGCCGGCTGGGGAAGGAGACAGAAGCCAGCCGCCCCATCCCCGCCGTCCATCTCAGATCGGATGGCCCTATTTTAAATAGGCCGAGTCCAATCCTAGCCGTCCGCCTAAGATCCAACGGCCCAGAGCCGTTTCCCCCGCGCCCCGCTCTGCCGCCTGGCCCCGCCTGTCAGCCCGCCCGCGCCCCGCTCTGCCACCCGGCCCCGCCTGTCAGTCCCGCGCCCGCGCTGCCCGCCTGGCCCCGCCTGTCAGCCGCTCAGGCCGCCGCGCGCTCGCGCGCCCGCCCGCGGATCTAATCTCGGGCGTTGATCTGAGATCCAACGGCTATAAAAGCCCGATACCCCTTCGCCCGCGCGTTTTCTTAAAGAGACCCCCGGCTTCCTGAAAATTAACCCGCCGTCCCTGGATTCTCGCAGTTAGGTCCTCGGACCTTTTATTTAATTCGAAATAAGTATTTAGGGTATATTTTTAATCCCTAAACTTGTAAAATTCATAACTTTGTCATATGAACTCCAAATTAGGTGCTTCAAATTGCAAAATGCTCATAGTATTTTTGTCTACCTATTTAACCAATGTTTCCCTGCTGTTTTTATGTCCCAATTAATAGTTGATCATTAAGATAAGATTAAGGTTATTGGAACCCCTATTTGAGATAAATAAAAGATAGAAGACTTTAATAAAAGTGGGAGCACCTAGGTTTATGGACTTAAAACCATGTAATGATTTAACCCCACCACTAACTTAGACCTGATTAGTGGATAATGGATCATTTTGTATAGTCCTCTACCCTAGACCTAGGGAATACCAGAGTGCCTACCCCTTTTCTATTATGAACTTGTGATCCCTCTGCTGCATATGTTTGGTATATGGCTTTTGTTTGTTATTTCCCAAGTGCATAGTGTGAATGATTACTTTACATAGACAACGAGCAGTCTGTGTTTCCCGAGGAAGTTGCAGAGGAAGTTCCTGATCAACAGTTTGGTGAAGGCAAGTGTCCTCTGACCTATTATGTCCTATTCACTTATAACTTACTATCCCGCATTACTTACTTGAAACCTAAGGATTGACTAGCTTTACACTTTACTTTATCCTTGATTACCTTTTGGGTTATATGGTTAGCATTCTGCTATTGCCTTAACTTAATCAATGAACATGATGTGAACATTTATGATACGATGCTGCTATCCTGATTATGTTGATGATCTTGTGATACTCTAGGGGGCTCAGGCTGTTTCCTGAGTACCTCTCCGTAAGGACCTGTTCGTTGAGAGACCACCCGGGATAACAGTGCAACCATGAGGGTGAAATGGGGTGCCCTTAGCTAATTAATTAGAGGAACTAGAGGTGTAGTTGCTTCGCCGTCGTGCCATCAATGGGGTCCAGGCACAGTGCTTGCTCTGCCGAGGCTGAGTGCCGAGGTTCTTTCGTTTTGCTTTTGTTAGTCACTCTCCTGCGGGGAGGAGTACTGTGTTTATCAAACTAGAGAAACCTAACGGGCAGCTATGATCTCTAGGGAATCTTTGTAAAAGCTACGTAGTGATACCCTGCCGGACCACCTAGGTAGTGGTCAATGGGGATTAGCTCTCCCCGGGCAGAAAGGGAATCATGACTCATGGGTAAAGTGTGCGACCTCTACAGAGGGTAGTGAAACTGATATATCAGCCGTGCTCACGGTTAAGAGCAGCCTTGGGATCCTCTTTGATTAGAGATACAGATGGTTCGAGATACAAGGATTATGTTATGGTTTTGGTTCGAATATGATGATGTTGTTCCTCGATGAGGAAATGGTTCATGGGTTGGTTAATGCTAAAATCTGGCTTCTACTAATGATAAATACCTGACCAACTAAAAGCAACTGCTTGAGCCTAACCCCACATAAAGCTAGTCCACTTCAGCCAAACGGGGCATTTGCTGAGTACGTTGATGTGTACTCATCCTTGCTTTACCACAAAACACCAGGTTGTCCGCATTGTAACCACTGCTCAGGAGAAGGCGAAGCCGTGGAAGGAGACTTCCAGGAGTTCCAAGACTACGACGAATTCTAGGTGTGGGTTGGCGGCAACCCCCAGTCAGCTGCCTGTGAAGGCCTTATCTTTACTGCGTTTCGCTAGCACTTTGATTTAACTGTTAAGTTGATGACTATGTGGATGACTATGACTCTGTGATGTAATAAGTTAATACTCTTTTAAGTTATTATTCGAGCAATGTGCATTGATGTTCATTTATGTAATCGCTGTGTACGTGAGTTCTGATCCTGGCACGTACATAGTTCGCACTTGGTTTGCCTTCCAAAACCGGGTGTGACATAAGTGGTATCAAAGTCGTGCTGGCTGTAGGACCGCTGACCTAGAGTAGCACTGGTCGTACTAAGGACTATTGACCTTCCCCCCTCACCTTGACCTCTGATGTTACTTCAAAAGTCAGTCACCTCGACCAACCCTATGTTTTACTACATATATATATACTATATTATACCTTGTTAAAATTTTTATCTTATTCTGTCCATGGTTTATTCACTTGTCATATTAGTTCTGCTCTTACTCTTATGCTTACGGTGTCTTTTGTAGATGGCTCGTCTTAGACACACTGCACGTAAGTCGGTGATTCCTTTCCTGTCGTCTCGACTTGCGGAGCGTCCTCTCCACCGCACCGTGTCCGGTCAGTCGAGTCACCTGGAGAGACTGCACCACCGCCTGCGTGAGGAGCAGGAACGCCGGCGCCAGCACAGAGAGCAGCAGGGCTCTTCCTCCCCACCCCAGCAAGAGGTGGAGTCCGTGAGGCCCCGTTCCTCTGTTGCCCAGCTGGAGGCGCCCCCTGCACCACCGCGAGACGCCTCGGCTGTTGGAGGAGCTACCGGAGGAAGTCCTGGAGGAGACCCCGACGACGACGACTCAGACCACAGCACGGAGTCCTCTGAGCCGCCGGAGGCAGAAGGATGGGTCGCCCGACCCATCACCCGTGACGCCGCCCGCGGTTGTCACTTCCACGACGCACTCGACACCTTGCTGCGCCAGGCTTTTGACCGGCATACCTGGTCGATCGAGTATCGTTGTGTAGTCTACCAGCACAGTCGCGGGAGGTACCCGAACCGCTGGGAGGCTACCTGCCTAGTTCGCCGTCCGGAGGATGACCTCCGGGGTGCGGAGGCCGTTTCGGAGCACTATTCCATCTCCGAGAGGGACACTGCAGAGGCGGCTATGCAGGATGCAGCACGACGTGCACTCTCCCAGTACTGTTCTTTGTTCGGTGGGGTGGCCGACGGTCTTAACCTTCGGTACTACCCCCGCCGCCCTACTGGCAGCACAGAGAGTGTGGTTGTCTCACCTGTTGGTGAGGCTAACCCTAGGTTGAGCAGCACAGTCAACCTAGTCGCAGTGCTTAACACTGAGCTGGATCACTCTCTGGACGAGCTGAGCAGGGCTCGAACGGAGATTGCGGAGTTGCGTGCTGAGCTGGCAGAGCGCCATCACCAGGAGGGTGGTTCTCCCGCTCTTGTTGGGACTCAGCACCCTTACCGCTCGCCGCCACGTGCTCACCACACTTATGGTTCCCCTGCCTGTAAGACCAGGATAGATCTGGATCCTTAGATCGTTAGCGTCGAAGTTTGTAATAATTCTTAAGTCAGATGTCTCAGTCTTAAATAGTTAGTTTAGTTTGCTTATCAGTTGCTTCCAATTAACTTAGTTTGCTTATCAGTTGCTTGCATGCTTGTTATGATGAACTTGTGCTGGATTTGAATCTTTGTAATGACTGTTGCCAACCTGTGGGTTTCTCCTGCAGTTTGGCCTAGCTATAATGTTAATAAAGTCAGTTATTTAGTTGGGAAGCCATTTACTTCTACTTTCCTTCTTATCTGAGAAGCTGTGTTGAATCGTAATGAGGATCAGTGAAGCTCTTTGTTCACTCAGTGTCATGAAGAATTCTGTATTTCCTTTTCTTATGCTGAAGGGTTGTAAGATCAACGCTGATGTATGAATGTCTTCCACAGATGTCTGACAACAGGCGCCGATGCAACAAGCGTGCTCAGCAAGAGCAGCATGACCAGCAGGAGGAACAACAGAGGCAGCCTCCCCCACCACCCCCGATGTCAGTGGAGCAGATGTTCTTGATGCAGACTCAAGCAGTGCAGGCCATTGGGCAGACTCTGGCAGCCATGCAGCAGGCTCAACAGCAACCCCAACCCCAGTTGCAAGTGCAGATGCCCCAGATGCCACGAGATAAGCGTGGTGAGTTCATGAGAGGGCACCCTCCTACCTTCGCCCATTCTGCCGACCCCATGGATGCAGAAGACTGGCTGCGCGCAGTGGAAAGAGAACTGCGCACCGCCCAATGTGACGACAGGGAGAAGGTTCTGTATGGTCCCCGTCAGCTAAGGGGAGCAGCCCAGTCCTGGTGGGAGTCCTACCTCGCCACACATGCTGACCCCGAAGCCATCACCTGGGAAGAATTCAGCGAGAGTTTCCGCAGGTACCATGTGCCAGAGGGACTGATGATCGTGAAGAAGGAGGAGTTTCTGGCTCTAAAGCAGGGACCCCTGTCTGTTAGTGAATACAGAGACAAGTTTCTGCAGCTATCTCGGTATGCACCTGAAGATGTCAACACTGATGCTAAAAGGCAGTACAGGTTCATGAGGGGTTTGGTGGATCCCCTGCATTACCAGCTGATGAATCACACCTTCCCCACCTTCCAGCACCTAATCGATAGGGCAGTTATGACTGAGAAGAAGCGTAAGGATATGGAAGATCGGAAGCGTAAGATGAGTGGACCCCAGTCCGGAGGCATCAGCCGTCCACGTTTCTCAGGCAGTTCATCTCAGCAAGGCAGGCCTGGTCACCCACAAGGATATCAGAATCAGAACCAGCGTCCGCATCAGCAGCAGTTTCAGAGGCAGTACCCACAGCAGCAGCAGCAGTATCGTCAGCACAGCCAGCAGGGAGGTAATCAGTATCAGAAGCAGAACAACCAGGCACCTCGCCTTCCTGCCCCAGCAGCAAACCAGAGCAACCAAGCAGCCCTAGCACAAGGAGGAGGCAGAGGATGTTTCCACTGTGGAGAACAAGGCCACTGGGCGATGCAGTGCCCAAAGAAGATGGCGCAGCAGCAGACCAACCCCAATGCTCCAACAAGGCAAGGTGTACTGCAGCCGACAGCAGGCAATCGTAACCAAGCGTACAACCGTGGAAAGGTGAACCACTTGGAGGCCGAAGCGATCCAGGACGCACCAGATGTGGCAGTAGGTATGTTCTCAGTCGAATCTCATCCCACGAAAGTGCTATTTGATACTGGTGCAACTCATTCATTTGTCACTGCAACCTGGGTAAAATTGCATAACATCTCAGTAGAGGCAATGATGCCGCCCATGAGGATTAATTCGGTTGGTGGCAAGGTGCAAACAGATAAAATATGCTCAAATATAATGGTGGAAATAAGGGGGATAGGATTCCCCAGTGACTTAATAGTAATAGACACCCCTAGGATAGATGTTATTCTAGGGATGAATTGGTTAATGAAGTATGAAGCAAATGTTAGTTGTGACAAGAGGACCGTAACATTGAAGTCCCCGTCAGGAGAAGAGGTAGTGGCCGAGCTAAGGATGCCTAAATCAGCGGAGGGTGTCTGTCACCAGATTTCAGCTGGTAGTAAGGAGCCCAACCCGCTCGAGGCTATCAAGGTTGTGTCGGACTTTCCGGACGTATTTCCCGAGGAACTAACGGGCATGCCACCCGAGAGAAAAGTCGAATTTGCCATAGAGCTTATCCCTGGTACCGCCCCCATTTCCAAAAGAGCCTACCGAGTGTCTGGACCAGAATTGGTGGAACTCAAGAAGCAGATAGATGAGATGTTAGAGAAGGGTTACATCAGACCAAGTACCTCGCCTTGGGCCGCTCCGGTGTTGTTTGTAGAGAAGAAAGATGGTACCAAAAGGATGTGCATAGATTACAGAGCCTTGAATGAAGTTACTGTCAAAAACAAGTACCCCCTGCCAAGGATAGAAGATTTATTCGACCAGCTCAGAGGTGCCAGCGTATTCTCGAAGATAGATCTGAGATCAGGTTACCATCAACTCAGAATCCGACCCTCGGACATACCGAAGACAGCATTCATCACCAAGTACGTGTTATATGAATTCACAGTTACGTCCTTTGGTTTGACAAATGCGCCAGCCTTCTTTATGTACCTGATGAACAGTGTGTTCATGGATTATCTGGACAAGTTTGTGGTAGTGTTTATCGATGATATTCTTATATACTCTCAAAGTGAGGAAGATCATGTAGAGCATTTGAAGATGGTATTGCAAAGACTTCGAGAGCATCAGTTGTATGCCAAGCTGGGCAAATGCGAGTTCTGGATTCATGAAGCCTTGTTTCTGGGTCACATCATAAATCAAGATGGGTTGGCAGTGGATCCAAAGAAAGTGGCAGATATCCTGAACTGGAAAGCACCAAAGGATGTTCGTGGAATCAAGAGCTTCATTGGAATGGCTAGGTATTACAGGCGTTTCATCGAAGGCTTCTCAAAGATTGCTAGACCAATGACAGCGTTACTAGCGAAGAAAGTTGAGTTCAAGTGGACCCAAAAGTGTCAGGAAGCATTTGAAGAACTGAAAAATAGATTGACTACAGCTCCGGTGTTAGTCCTGCCTGATGTTCACAAGCCATTCTCAGTGTATTGCGATGCTTCTTACACCGGATTGGGATGTGTGCTAATGCAAGAAGGAAGAGTTGTAGCATATTCATCTCGACAGCTGAAGATCCATGAGAAAAATTATCCCACACATGACCTGGAGTTGGCAGCAGTAGTTCATGCTTTGAAGACTTGGAGACATTACCTGTATGGGCAGAAGTGCGACATCTACACAGATCATAAAAGTCTGAAGTACATATTCACCCAGTCAGAGTTAAACATGAGACAGCGAAGATGGTTGGAATTGATCAAGGACTATGAGTTGGAGATACATTACCATCCGGGCAAAGCCAATGTTGTTGCAGATGCTCTGAGCAGGAAGAGTCAAGTCAATATGTTGGCCACGTACCCAATGCCATATGAGTTAGCCAAGGAGTTCGACAGACTGAGTCTTGGTTTCCTGAACAGTACGCAAGGAGTGACAGTGGAATTAGAGCCCACCCTAGAGCGGGAGATCAAAGAAGGGCAGAAGGATGATGAAAGCATCAACAAAATCCGGCAGCTAATCTTAGAAGGAAGAGGCAAAGACTTTCGAGAGGATGAAGAGGGGGTAATATGGTTCAAGGACCGATTGTGTGTCCCCGACCTCAAACCTATTCGGGAGCTGATCCTAAAGGAAGCTCATGAGACAGCCTACTCCATACACCCGGGAAGTGAAAAGATGTACCAGGATTTAAAGAGGAGGTTTTGGTGGTATGGCATGAAAAGAGAAATTGCAGAATATGTCGCCATCTGTGATAGCTGTCAAAGGACCAAAGCAGAGCATCAAAGGCCCGCCGGATTGTTGCAGCCATTGCGGATTCCTCAGTGGAAGTGGGATGAGATCGGGATGGATTTTATAGTTGGCCTACCTCGTACCCGGGCCGGCTATGATTCCATCTGGGTGGTTGTGGACCGCTTAACAAAGGTGGCCCATTTCATACCTGTGAAGACCACATACACCGGAGCAACGTTAGCTGAGTTATACATGTCACGGATAGTCTGCCTTCATGGTGTGCCGAAGAAGATAGTGTCAGATCGAGGAACGCAGTTCACCTCTCATTTTTGGCAGCAGCTACAAGAAGCTTTGGGCACACATTTGAACTTCAGTTCGGCTTATCATCCGCAGACAGACGGTCAGACTGAAAGAACTAACCAGATCCTAGAAGATATGCTGAGAGCCTGTGCGTTGCAAGACAAGTCAGGATGGGACAAAAGGTTACCTTATGCAGAATTCTCCTACAACAATAGCTACCAGGCCAGCTTAAAGATGTCACCGTTTCAGGCACTCTATGGACGGAGTTGTAGGACTCCGCTGCATTGGGACCAGCCTGGAGAGAGACAGGTGTTTGGCCCCGACATTTTGCTTGAAGCCGAAGAGAATATCAAAATGGTTCGGGAGAATCTGAAGATAGCACAATCAAGGCAACGAAGCTATGCGGACCGAAGGAGAAGAGAACTGAGTTTCGAAGTGGGGGATTTCGTCTATCTGAAGGTGTCACCTATCAGGGGAGTCAGAAGGTTCGGAGTTAAAGGCAAGTTAGCACCCCGGTACGTTGGACCATATCAGATTCAAGCAAAGCGTGGAGAAGTGGCTTACCAACTCAACCTACCAGAAAGTTTGTCGGCAGTGCACAATGTGTTCCACGTGTCACAATTGAAGAAGTGTCTGCGAGTACCAGAAGAACAGTTGCCAGTGGAGGGTTTGGAAGTCCAGGAGGATCTGACATACATAGAGAAGCCAACGCAGATTCTGGAGTTTGCAGACAGAGTCACCCGGAGGAACACCATCAGAATGTGCAAAGTCAGATGGGGTCACCACTCCGAGGAAGAAGCAACCTGGGAACGAGAAGATGATCTGAAGGCCAAATACCCTGAACTCTTTGCTGACCAACCCTGAATCTCGGGGCGAGATTCTTTTAAGGGGGATAGGTTTGTAACACCCTGAATTTGGGGGTATAAAATTTCTTTGCTCATATTCACAAATTCAGGTGTTACTTCCCTTTTCTCATCCTTCCCCAATCTTCTCTTTCTCATTTCTATAGGAGAAAAGTGGTTATTTTATTTGTAACTATAGTCTATTAGCTCAAACTCCAAGGGAGTATGAATTGTTGCATCATGTTGAACCCTAGATTTCACTTTTGTTTGGTGCATAATTCTTAGAAAGTCTAATTTGAATTTGTGGCTTATTTGAATTTGAATCAAATAGAGAAAATAAAAAGAAAAGGGGAAAACAATTGCTGGAATAAAAGAAAAAGGGAAAAAGGCCCACACCCCCGCCCCCCTCGGCCTTTCGGCCCAGCCGGCCCAACCCCGCGCGCGCGCCTCTCCCCCCCGCTCTCTCTGCCCTGGCGGGCCCGCCCGTCAGCGCGGCCGCCGTCTCCGCGCCCGCCTCCCTCTCTCTCTGCTCGCGGGCCCGGCTTGTCAGCCCCGTCTTCCCCGCGTAACCGCCGCCCGAGCTGCGCGTTGCCGCGGTCTCCGCGCCCACGTCGCGCGTGGAGCTCGCAACCGCCCCGCCCCCGGCCACTTGAGCCCAGAACCCCACTCGCCCTCTCCCCCTCCCTCATTTGCGCACCTGCAGGCCTCTCTCTCACCTCCCCCTCGCTGCGCGCACGCCAGAGCGCCGTCGCCGCGAACCGCCGCCGTCCCGAGCTCGTTTCCCCGTCGCCGTTGGAGCTCCGCCGTGCCCTCAGCCACGGTGAGCTCCGCCCCGACGTCCGCAACCCGAGACGCGCTCCAATTTCCCCTTCCCCTCCCTATTTCCCTCTGCCCGCGCTCACCCGCCGTCCTCCGTGCAGCCGCGGAGGTCCGCCACCGCCGACCCGGGCCGTCGTCGCGCCATTGCCGCCACCGAGGAGTCCCCGGAGTTCGCCTTGAGAAAAGGAACCTCCCATGCCCCCTCCCTTCCCCTCTATTGCACTCTATCGCGTTTAATTGCTCGCTGGAGTCCCATAGCGCCGCCGCCGAGCCGCTTCGCCGTGGACCGCCCCCCTCCGGTGCCCCTGCCCCGACCTAGCCCCCACCAAACGGTTCCCCGCGCCCTCCCCAACCACCCCGGCCATTCAGGTCGCCCCAAGGACCCGCAGAGCCCCCGCGCCCCTCGTCTCCGGTGAGTTCTCCGCCGCGGGAGTGGGCGCCGCCGCCTCAGCCGGCTGGGGAAGGAGACAGAAGCCAGCCGCCCCATCCCCGCCGTCCATCTCAGATCGGATGGCCCTATTTTAAATAGGCCGAGTCCAATCCTAGCCGTCCGCCTAAGATCCAACGGCCTAGAGCCGTTTCCCCCGCGCCCCGCTCTGCCGCCTGGCCTCGCCTGTCAGCCCGCCCGCGCCCCGCTCTGCCACCCGGCCCCGCCTGTCAGTCCAGCGCCCGCGCTGCCCGCCTGGCCCCGCCTGTCAGCAGCTCAGGCCGCCGCGCGCTCGCGCGCCCACCCGCGGATCTAATCTCGGGCGTTGATCTGAGATCCAACGGCTATAAAAGCCCGATACCCCTTCGCCCGCGCGTTTTCTTAAAGAGACCCCCGGCTTCCTGAAAATTAACCCGCCGTCCCTGGATTCTCGCAGTTAGGTCCTCGGACCTTTTATTTAATTCGAAATAAGTATTTAGGGTATATTTTTAATCCCTAAACTTGTAAAATTCATAACTTTGTCATATGAACTCCAAATTAGGTGCTTCAAATTGCAAAATGCTCATAGTATTTTTGTCTACCTATTTAACCAATGTTTCCCTGCTGTTTTTATGTCCCAATTAATAGTTGATCATTAAGATAAGATTAAGGTTATTGGAACCCCTATTTGAGATAAATAAAAGATAGAAGACTTTAATAAAAGTGGGAGCACCTAGGTTTATGGACTTAAAACCATGTAATGATTTAACCCCACCACTAACTTAGACCTGATTAGTGGATAATGGATCATTTTGTATAGTCCTCTACCCTAGACCTAGGGAATACCAGAGTGCCTACCCCTTTTCTATTATGAACTTGTGAACCCTCTGCTGCATATGTTTGGTATATGGCTTTTGTTTGTTATTTCCCAAGTGCATAGTTTGAATGATTACTTTACGTAGACAACGAGCAGTCTGTGTTTCCCGAGGAAGTTGCAGAGGAAGTTCCTGATCAACAGTTTGGTGAAGGCAAGTGTCCTCTGACCTATTATGTCCTATTCACTTATAACTTACTATCCCGCATTACTTACTTGAAACCTAAGGATTGACTAGCTTTACACTTTACTTTATCCTTGATTACCTTTTGGGTTATATGGTTAGCATTCTGCTATTGCCTTAACTTAATCAATGAACATGATGTGAACATTTATGATACGATGCTGCTATCCTGATTATGTTGATGATCTTGTGATACTCTAGGGGGCTCAGGCTGTTTCCTGAGTACCTCTCCGTAAGGACCTGTTCGTTGAGAGACCACCCGGGATAACAGTGCAACCATGAGGGTGAAATGGGGTGCCCTTAGCTAATTAATTAGAGGAACTAGAGGTGTAGTTGCTTCGCCGTCGTGCCGTCAATGGGGTCCAGGCACAGTGCTTGCTCTGCCGAGGCTGAGTGCCGAGGTTCTTTCGTTTTGCTTTTGTTAGTCACTCTCCTGCGGGGAGGAGTACTGTGTTTATCAAACTGGAGAAACCTAACGGGCAGCTATGATCTCTAGGGAATCTTTGTAAAAGCTACGTAGTGATACCCTGCCGGACCACCTAGGTAGTGGTCAATGGGGATTAGCTCTCCCCGGGCAGAAAGGGAATCATGACTCATGGGTAAAGTGTGCGACCTCTGCAGAGGGTAGTGAAACTGATATATCAGCCGTGCTCACGGTTAAGAGCAGCCTTGGGATCCTCTTTGATTAGAGATACAGATGGTTCGAGATACAAGGATTATGTTATGGTTTTGGTTCGAATATGATGATGTTGTTCCTCGATGAGGAAATGGTTCATGGGTTGGTTAATGCTAAAATCTGGCTTCTACTAATGATAAATACCTGACCAACTAAAAGCAACTGCTTGAGCCTAACCCCACATAAAGCTAGTCCACTTCAGCCAAACGGGGCATTTGCTGAGTACGTTGATGTGTACTCATCCTTGCTTTACCACAAAACACCAGGTTGTCCGCATTGTAACCACTGCTCAGGAGAAGGCGAAGCCGTGGAAGGAGACTTCCAGGAGTTCCAAGACTACGACGAATTCTAGGTGTGGGTTGGCGGCAACCCCCAGTCAGCTGCCTGTGAAGGCCTTATCTTTACTGCGTTTCGCTAGCACTTTGATTTAACTGTTAAGTTGATGACTATGTGGATGACTATGACTCTGTGATGTAATAAGTTAATACTCTTTTAAGTTATTATTCGAGCAATGTGCATTGATGTTCATTTATGTAATCGCTGTGTACGTGAGTTCTGATCCTGGCACGTACATAGTTTGCACTTGGTTTGCCTTCCAAAACCGGGTGTGACAAAGATCATCGAGCAAGGGGCCTCCTCCTCCGTACCCGAAGCACAACTCGTTGCATTCAAGGCAACGGAGGAGAAGAAAGAAGACTCTACACCGAGTAGGGTCCCCATCGACGCCTCCAAGCTCGATAATAAGGAGATGGCGCTCATCATCAAGAGCTTCTGCCAAATCCTCAAGCAAAGGAGGGGGAAGGACTACTAGCCCCGCTCCAAGAAAGTGTGCAACAAATGTGGTAAGCCCAGTCATTTTATCGCTAAGTGTCCATTGTCTAGTGATAGTGACAGGGATAACAACAAGAGAGGGAAGAAGAAGGAGAAGAAGAGATATTACAAGAAGGGCGGCGATGCACATGTTTGTCGGGAGTGGGACTCCGACGAGAGCTCCACCGACTCCTCCGACGACGAGGACGCCGCCAACATCGCCATCAACAAGGGACTTCTCTTCCCCAACGTCGGCCACAAGTGTCTTATGGCAAAGGACGGCAAGAAGAAGAAGGTAAAATCAAGATCCTCCACTAAGTATGCCACTTCTAGTGATGAGGAAAATTCTAGTGATGATGAGGACAATTTGCTTACTCTTTTTGCCAACCTTAACATGCAACAAAAAGAGAAATTAAATGAATTGATTAGTGCCATTCATGAGAAGGATGAACTCTTGGATAGCCAAGAGGACTTCCTTATCAAAGAAAATAAAAAGCATGTTAAGACTAAAAATGCTTATGCTCAGGAGATAGAGAAAAATGAAAATTTAACTAGTGAGCTAAGTAGTTGCCATGACACTATTTCCAACCTTAGAATTGAGAATGATAATTTGATTGCTAAGGTTGAGAAGTCAAACATTTGTGATGATTCAATTGTCAATCTTAGAAATGATAACGCTAGTTTAATTGCTATGATTGATAAATTGAATGCCTCTCTTGCTAGCCTTAGGAATGAGAATGAAAAATTAATTGCTAAGGCTAAAGACTTAGATGTTTGCAATGTTTCCATTTCCAATCTTAGAGATGAGAATGCTATTTTACATGCTAAGATTGTTGAATTAAATGATTGCAAACCCTCTACATCTACCGTTGAGCATGTTTCTATTTGCACCAGATGAAGAGATTTTAATGTAGATGCTATTCATGATCACCTTGCTTTAATTAAACAACAAAATGATCATATAGCTACATTGACTGCTAAAATCAATGAGCATGACTTGGAAAATGAGAAATTTAAATTTGCTAGAAGTATGCTCTATAGTGGAAGACGCCCTGGCATTAAGGATGGCATTGGCTTCCAACAGGGAGACAATGTCAAGCTTAATGCCCCTCCTAAAAGATTGTCTAATTTTATTAAGGGCAAGGCTCCCATGCCTCAGGATAATGAGGGTTACATTTTATACCCTGCTGGTTATCCTGAGGATAAGATTAGGAAAATTCTTTCTAGGAAGTCTCACTCTGGCTCTCATCATGCTTTTATGTATAAGAGTGAGGCATCTAGTTCTAGGCAATCAACCCATGCTAAATTGCCTAAGAAGAAAACTCCTAGAGCATCAAATAATCATAATGTTTCATTCAAAACTTTTGATGCTTCTTATGTGCTAACTAACAAATCAGGCAAGGTAGTTGCCAAATATGTTGGGGGCAAACACAAGGGGTCAAATACTTGTGTTTGGGTACCCAAAGTTCTTGTATCTAATGTCAAAGGACCCAAAACTGTTTGGGTACCTAAAATCAAGAACTAAATTTGTTTTGTAGGTTTATGCATCTAGGGGCTCAAGTTGGATCATCTACAGCGGGTGCACAAACCACATAACAGGGGAGAAAAGGATGTTCTCCTCCTATGATAAAAACGAAGATCCCCAACGAGCTATTACATTCGGGGATAGAAATGAAGGTTTGGTCAAAGGATTGGGTAAAATTGCTATATCACCTGACCATTCTATTTCCAATGTTTTTCTTGTAGATTCTTTAGATTACAACTTGCTTTCTGTTTCTCAATTATGCAAAATGGGTTACAACTGTCTTTTTACAGATACATGTGTTACTGTCTTTAGAAGAAGTGATGATTCAGTAGCTTTTAAGGGAGTATTAGAGGGTCAGCTATACTTAGTTGATTTCAATAGAGCTGAACTCGATACTTGCTTAATTGCTAAGACTAACATGGGTTGGCTCTAGCACCGCCGACTAGCCCATGTTGGGATGAAGAATCTTCACAAGCTTCTAAAGGGAGAGCACATTTTGGGACTAACAAATGTTCATTTTGAGAAAGACAGGATTTGTAGCGCATGTCAAGCAGGGAAGCAAGTTGGTGTTCATCATCCACACAAGAACATCATGACGACTGACAGGCCACTTGAGCTCCTCCACATGGACCTATTGGGCCTAATAGCTTACATAAGCATCGGCGGGAGTAAGTACAGTCTAGTTATTGTGGATGATTATTCTCGCTTCACTTGGGTATTCTTTTTGCAGGAAAAATCTCAAACTGAAAGTTCCCTTTGCTCGGGAACAGGATCTAGATGTCGCCTAGAGGGGGGGTGAATAGGCGGATAAAAATTATCACTTGAAAACTGAAATTCTTACTCTACTCGAAGACTGGATCGCAGTGGAATGAAAGACCCTTCGAGTAGGTTGCAGCGAAATAGAAGATCCTGTCTCAGAATGCCCTGCACTTCAAATATAACTTGTACCATAGATAAGTATTGAAGTGCAGATATAAAGAGTAGATAAGACAGAGAGACAGCACACAATACAGAGCGAAGCACGCAGACACAGGGATTTATCCCGAGGTTCGGCCAAGCCTGAAATGCTTGCCTAGTCCTCGTTGGAGTTAGCCACACCTGGGCTTGGAGTCTAATTCAACTCCTTCCTCCGTTTGCTTAGATCTGTCAGTATGACAGATAGGGCCTTCCACTATGTCGAGTTGGGTTACAACAAAGCCGCGACTACTTACAATCTTCTTGACAGCACTCCAGCAGAGTAACGATATGCTCAAGACTATGCTCTAGCTCTTTGCAGCACTTCTCCTCTCTCTAAAGGCTTATAGCTTTGCCTTCTACACAAACTAGAGAGATTCATACAAGAGGGAGAGTGAGAATTGATCCGAGTGATGTATACTATTATTCGTTGCGCTTGTACATCTGTGGGAGGCGCCTAGGAGTCCCTTTTATAGACCCAAGGGGCCTAGGAGCCGTTGGAATCCCATTTGGAAGGCAATACTTGCTTTTCATCGGGTGGCGCACCGGACAGTCCGGTGCACCACCGGACAGGTCCTGTAGCTTGTCCGGTGCGCGATCTCCTTCCAAATCGGGCTTAGCTGACCGTTGGAGCAACAGTCGTCTTGGCTCACCGGACACAGTCCGGTGCACACCAGACAGTCCGGTGCGTCAACTATCCATTGGCCCAAGCCACGCGTCGCCCGCTGATCGCGCTGCCGACCATTGGCGCAGTCGACCGTTGGCTCACCGGACAGTCCGGTGCACCACCGGACAGTCCGGTGAATTATAGCCGTACGTCGCCAAACTTCTCCCGAGAGCGGCCTGTTCACCAGAGTTCAGTCTGGCGCACCGGACACTGTCCGGTGCACCACCAGACAGTCCGGTGTGCCAGACTGAGCTGAGTCTTGGCTATACACAGCCAAACCTTTTGCTTCTCTTTTCTTTTCTTCTTTTCTCTGTTTCTAATACTTAGACAAATATATTAGTACACAAAAACCAATGTAGTAAGTCTAGAAACATACCTTCTCTTTGATTTTCACTTCTTTAGCATTTGGCATGCTTGAGATTGATGTTCGACTCATAAATCCTCAAGTCAGCTTGACTTGATCTGGATTGACATTTCTGAGCTCCAACATCCGGCAATGGTCACATAGAATATCTCCAAACATAGGAACAACCCAAACTAAAGGTCAAGGTGCACTTAGCTCTTTTGGGCTGCTTCCAGTTCTGGTTTCGACATTGGTTCTCCTTCCAGTGACCTTGTTCACTTCTTGAGCTTGATCTTGAGCCTTATGACTTACACCACAGAATTGTAGATGTTACCTCATTGGTTGTAAGTCATGTCCTTATGTAGTGTTCCTTGATGCACCATAACTCTTCTTAACTCGATCAACCTTGATTCCGCAAGTCTCCTTCTTCACCCCTGGCTTTGGGTTCCTGGTCTCCTTGACTTTCTCTCGTGCACTCGGTACCTCGAAGCTCTTCTTGCTTCCAACCTTGGTTTGATCGGTTGTCTCCAAGTTATGCACATCAAGTCTTACTTAAGCAATGTCCATCTTCCTTGTGATGTCCATTATATCTATAGATAACTCTGTCTTTGGACCATCACACATGTTTACTTGTGTTGAACCCTTATTAGCTTTGCATTCAGCACCTGTTCAACACTTAGCACACTTGTTAGTCCTTTAATTGAGTTGTCATCCAAACACCAAAACCCACAAGAGAGCTTTCACAAACCCAAGAGACCTTGAAAGGATTCTTGAGACGGGCTCAAAATGAGTTCGGCTTGAGGATCAAGAAAATAAGAAGCGACAACGGAACGGAGTTCAAGAACTCACAAATAGAAGGCTTCCTTGAGGAGGAGGGAATCAAGCATGAGTTCTCTTCTCCCTACACTCCACAACAAAATGGTGTAGTGGAGAGGAAGAATAGAACTCTATTGGACATGGCAAGGACCATGCTTATTGAGTACAAGACTTCGGATCAGTTTTGTGTCGAGGCGGTCAACACCGCTTGCTACGCCATCAACCGGTTATATCTACACCGAATCCTCAAGAAGACATCTTATGAACTCCTCACTAGTAAAAAGCCCAATGTTTCATATTTTAGAGTCTTTGGTAGCAAATGCTTTATTCTTGTTAAAAGAGGTAGAAAATTTAAATTTGCTCCTAAGGCTATAGAAGGCTTTTTACTAGGATATGATTCAAACACAAGGGCATATAGAGTCTTTAACAAGTCCACTGGACTAGTTGAAGTTTCTTGTGACATTGTGTTTGATGAGACTAACGGCTCTCAAGTAGAGCAAGTTGATCTTGATGAATTAGATGATGAAGAGGATTCGTGCGTCGCGCTAAGGAACATGTCCATTGGGGATGTGTGTCCTAAGGAATCCGAAGAGCCTCCACAAGCACAAGATCAACCATCTTCCTCCATGCAAGCATCTCCACCAACTCAAGATGAGGATGAGGCTCAAGATGATGAAGGAGAAGATCAAGAGGATGAGCCACCTCAAGAGGATGGCAATAATCAAGGGGGAGATGCCAATGATCAAGACAAGGAAGATGAACAAGATCCAAGACCGCCACACCCAAGAGTCCACCAAGCAATCCAACGAGATCACCTCGTGAACACCATCCTAGGAGATATTCATAAGGGGGTAACTACTCGATCTCAGGTTGCTCATTTTTGTGAACATTACTCTTTTGTTTCCTCTATTGAGCCACACAGGGTAGAGGAAGCACTTCAAGATTCGGATTGGGTGTTGGTGATGCAAGAGGAGCTCAACAATTTCACAAGGAATGAGGTATGGCATTTAGTTCCACGTCCTAACCAAAATGTTGTAGGAACCAAGTGGGTCTTCCGCAACAAACAAGATGAGCATGGTGTGGTGACAAGGAACAAGGCACGACTTGTGGCCAAAGGGTATTCACAAGTCGAAGGTTTGGATTTTGGTGAAACCTATGCACCCGTAGCTAGGCTTGAATCAATTCGTATATTACTTGCCTATGCTACTTACCATGGCTTTAAGCTTTACCAAATGGACGTGAAGAGTGCCTTCCTCAATGGACCAATCAAGGAAGAGGTCTATGTTGAGCAACCTCCTGGCTTTGAAGATAGTGAGTATCCTAACCATGTCTACAAACTCTCTAAGGCGCTTTATGGGCTCAAGCAAGCCCCAAGAGCATAGTATGAATGCCTAAGAGATTTTCTTATCACTAATGGATTCAAAGTCGGCAAGGCCGATCCTACTCTCTTTACTAAGACAATTGAGAATGTTTTGTTTGTATGCCAAATTTATGTTGATGATATCATATTTGGGTCTACTAACAAATCTATTTGTGAAGAGTTTAGTAGGATCATGATTCAAAAATTCGAGATGTCTATGATGGGGGAGTTGAAGTATTTTCTAGGATTTCAAGTAAAGCAACTCCAAGAGGGCACCTTTATTAGCCAAACAAAGTACATTCAAGATATACTTACCAAGTTTGGAATGAAGAATGCCAAGCCCACCAAGACACCCATGGGAACCAATGGGCATCTCGACCTCGACATGGGAGGTAAATCCGTAGATCAAAAGGTATACCGGTCGATGATAGGATCTTTACTCTATTTATGTGCATCTCGACCGGACATTATGCTTTCCGTATGCATGTGTGCAAGGTTCCAAGCCGACCCTAAGGAAGTTCACCTTAGGGCCGTGAAGCGAATCTTCAGATATTTAGTTCAAACACCAAAGTTTGACCTTTGGTACCCCAAGGGATCCGCATTTGATTTATTAGGATATTCCGATGCTGATTGGGCAGGGTGTAAGATTGATAGGAAGAGCACATCAGGGACTTCTCAGTTTCTGGGGAGATCCCTGGTGTCTTGGGCTTCAAAAAAACAAAACTCAGTAGCTCTTTCTATCGCCGAAGCCGAGTACATTGCCGCAGGCCATTGTTGCGCGCAATTGCTTTGGATGTGGCAAACCCTTAGGGACTATGGCTACAAATTTAGCAAAGTCTCTCTCCTATGTGATAATGAGTGCAATCCGCATGGCAGATAATCCCGTTGAACACAGCCGCACTAAGCACATAGCCATTTGGTATCACTTTTTGAGAGATCACCAACAAAAGGGGGATATCGAGATAGCCTATATAAACACCAAAGATCAACTGGCCGATATCTTTACCAAGCCACTAGATGAGAAAACCTTTACCAAACTTAGGAATGAGCTAAATATTCTTGATTCTCGGAATTTTGATTGATACTTTGCACACATAGCTCATTTATATACCTTTGATCATATCTCTTTTATGTCTATGACTAATGTGTTTTCAAGTGTATTATTATGCTTAGTCATAGATATTGAAAGGGAAATGGAGTATTCGGCAAAGACGGCGCTTCCACTTGTAACACCCGGCTTTAAAGGACAAAGCCGGGTGCATCTCATACATGCGCCAAGAAGACAACATATATAATAACAGAGTGTATAGAGATAAATGTCATACAACATCAGAGTAATTATTACATAGCGGAAGACTTATTACAAAATAAAAGTATAACCAATAAACGAACTAAGGATCGTCGGCGCCAATGTCGACTGAGAAACGCCACCTAGATCAGATCAAACTCCTCGATACTTGACTCCACTTGAAACCACCTGTTCTTCTCCTGTGGGGGGGTGTGAGACAGCAAGAGTGAGCTCACATACGATCATAGCTCAACAAGTCGTGGGGAATAATGTGGCATGAACTCACCAAAGGTGGGAGTGCATGTAGTGTAAGGCTGATCAATGAAATAAAGGCTAAGGCTGAGCATTGCTTTTATAAGTTGGTCAAAATTTTATTAGCAATTACTAAGTGTAAGTAAATACCAAACCATAGTAATAATAAGTAAAAGTAATAATAAAATAATCCCAAATGCAATGAAATGACAGGTTAAGTTTAAGTTCCATAATTTAATCATGTGAGGGTCCGAGCCGCTCTTGACCGTGAGCACGGCTAGTATACTAGTTTTACACTCTGCAGAGGTTGCGCATCTTTACCCACAAGTCATGTTACCCATCTGCCAAGAGATGGCCAATCCCATACACCTCTACCGAGGAGGCGAGGCAGGGTAACACTACGAGGCCTTTACAAAGTTCCACTAGCTTCAGACTACCCGCTACAGTTTATGGGAAGATCCAGTACAGGGTTCCTGACTGACCGCCATCGCAGCAAAATCAACCAGGGACCTCCCCGCACTGACCTCTCCCCTACTGCCCTTGCCCCTTTCGGGTAAGGTAGCCCTCCCCTAGCTTTCCTAGTTAATCAGCCAAGGGCGTCCCATTCCACCCTTGTGGTAGCACTGTTTTCCCGGGTGGTCGCTCCATGTTCCCATTACCATAATGATCTTAACATGAACAAGGAATAATAAAACAGATAACAATAAATAGTATAACAATGAGTGATGAATATCTCTATACCCAAATCCACATAAAGCAATAGCATGTACTACCCAAAACTTTAGTAGTAAAACCAGTGGTGAAGCAAGGTATAAAGATAGTCAAAATCTAGGGCATCCTATTGGGTCCCAGCAAAATTATCCTATGCAGATCATTATGAATAATAAGAACATGAATGGGTAAAAGAGGTGATCAAGGGCACAACTTGCCTGGCACTTGAGAATCCAGGTACCAACTTGCTTTTCAGATGACACGTGTCCTCACGCTAGTCGTAGCAATACAAACAAACATGGTATATACAAAATTAACATCACACCAAACATAAGAATATACTGCATAATAATGATCTAAACGTTGCTACGAGACTAACGCAACTTGAACGGATCAAATCGGAGTTAAAACGGAGGAGTTATGAATTTCCTAAGGTTTAATGTGATTAAAATAGGATTAGATGACAAATTAATTTTCTAACTGAGTTCATGTCAAAACAGTGATACTAAATGATAAAGAATATTATTATAAAATTTTAGAAACTGGAATGGTTCAATTTGGACCAAAAATGGAATTTCTATGAATTTTACAAGTTTCTAGATTTGTTTTTGTATTAAAAATGAATTTCTAATATTATTTTTTTTGTTTTTAAACGTCTCTGGACTGGGCCTCAATAACAGAAAACCACAGGGGCTACGGTGAAAATGTTTCTAAGACTCAGACTGACACTGCTGCGGACTGCGGGTTTAATCATCACTAACCCAGGGTCTCTTTAGATATTATGCCACGTGAAGGGGTACGGTACAATATGGGTCGTTGGATTAGAACCCAAGCGCTAGGATTAGATCTCCCATAAAACGAATCGGTATGCAACTAGGGCCATCGGATCTAATTTCAACAGTCTAGATTCTATTTGACCGAGATCTGCACGAATCCATCCGATCTCACGTCAACGGCTGGGATTCAAAACATGAAGGGGGGGTAGCTACCACTTAATCAGAGCCATCCGCTTACGATCCTATGGCCAACAATCCTTTCCCATCATTTCCCCCTCCCAGCTTGGCCAGACGGCGGCGCCGCCCAGTGGCCTCCGCAGGGAGCACGCCGGCGCGACTCCATCCGATGCCAAAGTGCCCCAAAATCCGATCCGCGAGGTGATTTATAACGAGGGCACGAAGGAGAATCGAAGGGGGAAAACTCACCTAGCATGAGCGGTGCAGAGGGCTACGCCCACGTCGCAGGGCGGTATTGCGGCGACGACTGAGCACGGCGAGAAATTCCAAGGCCCACAGTGGATGTCTTCGCACGGCGAGCACACCCATTCCCACGGCAAGCCTTTGTGTGGCCGGCACCCCACTGGACTCGCACGTGGGTCCAATCACCGGTGAGGATGGACCAGAGCCACGACTGAAGCCGCGAGGCGGTGCCCCGTCGAGATGACAATGGCGAGCTCGAGCGCCACGGTCCCGGCGAGTTTGTTGGGATGGAGGAGATGGACCCGCCGCGGGGAGGTGTCTGGGTTCAGATTAGAGGGTTCAAGGGAGGGAGGTTGCCATCCCTATTTATACCCCGACCGATCCACGGCCGCATCCACGCGGGAGACTAGCAGACGTGGTCGAGGCTGTCGAGCGGCGCCGTACTTCAAGGGGCAGCGCACGTGGGGAAGGAGACTTGGCCGCGCGACTGGGATTCGGTTGGAGATACGCGGCGGGGTTCTTGCGCGGCGTTTGCCAAGTCCGCGCAGCTAGTGACGCGAAGAAGACGGATCCGAGCGCCGGGGTCCACCAGCCAGGCACGGGTCTTCCGCGGGGAGAAGGGAGCGCGGCACGCGGACTGAGGGGCTGGCTAGATGGGTCCCACACGTAAGCGAACGGCGCGAGAGAGGAGTTGACCCGGGAAGTGGGCCCAGTCAAACAGCGACACATCCAACGCTGGAGGCAGGAGGCGCGCGTGGTGGGCTTTCGGCTGGTGCAGTGTGGGCCGCGCGGTGGCAAAAGGAAAGGTGGGCCGATTAGGGTGGCCGCGGCCCATGTGATGTCTCCTCCTTTTTTTCTTTTGCTTTTGTATTATTATTTTTTTATTCATAATTATTTGAATCCAAATTCGAATTTTGACTATGAATTTCACCTTTGAATTAAATGTATAAATTAAAATCTGTGTATGAATAATATATATATATATTTATATTTATATTTATACTTATTTTTATTCCACCTAATATTTGTTTGCTTCTCTTTTCTAAATTATAGGATCTCCTTTTATTTTCCAAATTCTATTTTGTGAATTTAATATATTTCTTCTTCAAATTATTTTATGTTGTCGAAAAATGCACACAAAAAAAATCCAGCATGATGCCATGGTTTAGTGATATATATTTTTATTAATTATTTTTAAAGGTGGTGTTCACATGTGATGACAAATGGATGCGATACACACATATAAATAAAGGAAAACACTTTTCTTCTTTTGATATGATCTCTTACAAATTAGGTGTTACAAATCCTACCCCCCTTAAAAATAATCTCGTCCTCGAGATTTAGGAAGAACTAGGGAAAAGATGGGGAAAATTTATTCGAAGCTCTTCTTCTCTTTCCCAAGTTGCTTCATCTTCACCGTGGTGACTCCATTGAACTTTGCACATCTTTATAACCTTATTTCTCGTAGCTCGAGTCAAAGTATCCAAAATCTTGATCGGGTACTCCGTGTAAGTCAAATCACACTGAACATTGAGCCCTTCCATTGGTAACTGCTCCTCAGGGACACAGAGACACTTCTTAAGTTGAGACATGTGGAAAACATTATGCACTTCAGATAGATTATCAGGTAGCTCGAGTTGATAGGCCATCTCTCCAACTTGCCTAAAAACTCAGAGTGGTCCAATATAGCGAGGGGACAATTTGCCCATAACCTTGAATCTCTTCATTCCACGAAGTGGTGACACCTTGAGGTACACATAATCTCCTTCCTCAAATTCCAGTGGTCTTCTTCGGTTATCAGCATAGCTCTTTTGCCTGGTCTGAGCTCAAATTATACAAACTTGTTCTTCTGCCTCTTGAATAAGTTCAGGTCCATAGAACTGTCTTCCTCTAGTCTGGTCCAAAAATAGAGGAGTCCTGCATTTCCTGTCATACAAAGTCTCAAACGGCGACATCTTCAGACTGGCCTGGTAACTATTATATGAGAACTCAGCATAAGGTAGACTCTTATCCCAACTTCTACCATGCTGAAGGTCACAAGCTCTCAACATCTCTTCCAATACTTGATTAGTCCTTTCAGTCTGTCCATCAGTATGAGGTAGGTCGAACTATGATTCAACTTCGTATCCGTATTCTGATGAAAACTTTTCCAAAATCTAGGGGTAAACTGTGATCCTCTATCAAAAATGATCTTCCTTGGTACACCATGTAAACACACAATCCGAGTCATGGGCTTCCTTTAAAATAGTCTCATGAAGGCTTTCAATCTCCGGAACACATCTCTTGTATCTTAGTATCACCAATTTGTCCTTTGCGGATTTCTTGCTCCAAGGTAGGTTCCGCATCAATAATAACTCCTTCAGTATGATCAACTATTCCCAGGTTAAGTCTCCTGAAATCCTCATCATTCTCATCGAGTAGCTGGGCAACAACAGCTAAATGAACATGCTCCTTTCGACTCAAGGCATCTGTAACCAAATTTGCCTTGCCCGGGTGATAGTGAATCTCCAAATCATAATCCGTAATAAGCTCCAACCAACGGCGTTGCCTAAGGTTGAGATCCTTCTGAGTGAATATATACTTCAAACTCTTATGACCCGTATATACTTGGCACTTCTCGTCCCACTTGAATTCTCTTTCCTTCACCAAAAGCGAGGTCATAAGCTTAGCAATCTTAGAAAATCCTTCAATAAATCTCCATTAATATCCTGCAAGTCCCAAGAAACTTCGGTCCTCCGTAACTGTAGTGGGTATGCTCCACACCACTATCTCCTTGACTTCAGCAGGATTCACTGATATTCCTTCATGAGAAATGATATGTCCAAGAAATGGCACCTCGCCAATCCAAAACTCGCATTTACCGTACTTGGCGTAGAGTTGATTATCTCGTAACTTCTGTAGCACCAACCTTAGATGTTCTTCATGGTCACTCTCATTCTTAGAATAGATAAGAATATCGTCGATGAACACCACGACGAATCTGTCCAAATACTCCAAAAACATCTTATTCATCAAATCCATAAAATAAGCTGGTGCATTAGTTATTCCAAACGACATAACGATGAACTCATATAATCCATATCGAGTCGAGAAATCCGTCTTGGGAATATCTGATGGTCCAATCTTCATCTGATGGTAACCGGATCGGAGGTAAATCTTCGAGAATACCCTGGCTCCTCTCATCCGATTAAATAAATCCTTAATGCGGGGTAACAGATACTTGTTCTTCATAGTAACATCATTAAGGGTCCTATAATCCACACTTATCCCTTGCGATCCATCTTTCTTCTGTATAAATAGAACTAGTGCTCCACCAGGTGAAGAATTCAGACGAATGTATCCATCCTCTTGTAATTCCGTTAATTGCTTCTTAAGTTCCTTTAGCTCTTCTATGGACATCATGTATGGCCGTTTAGAAATAGGGGCAGTCTTAGGTAAGAGATTAATGACCAACTCAACTTCCCTATCTACTAAGAATGTTGCTAGTCTGAAGGTGGTAGTTACTGCAACTTCAACTTCAAATCTTTGTCCTTTGGAACTAGTGAGTTCTACGGTTCCCTTAGCACAGTGTATATACTGCCTTTGTCTTTCTTAACCATGACATACCAAGGATCAAATCTATACTGCCCTCTTCTAACAGTATAGGGGTAGCCATCTGGGTTAGAAACACAGGGTAAGGAAGAAAGAATTGTAGACAAGGAGAGTAATTACAAGGAATGTTACCGCGGGGGATTTATTAGCTAAGTAGATTAATGTGTTATCCACTAAAGCTAATACATTACCTTATGGTGGTACATGCTAAGATGCCCAACTATAATGTTTCAATCAATCAAAGAAGCAAATCAAGCATTTATCATCAGAACAATCAACCAACATTTTTAAATAAAGAAAATAGTTTTAATTTCGTCTTAGGTTACCTATCTCTTAAGAAGATCATAGTCATAGGATTCCAAGGTGTGAAATCCATCTTGTCTTAGATTAGAAAAGGTAAGAATGATCAGAGTAGAACAGTAGAAGGTGAGACAGGATCAAGATAAGTATAGAAAGAATCAGAGTAAGGTAAGTGTAGAATGATTCAGAATGAGATAAGTAGGTAAGGGTTTGTCCATTTCTATCTAGGTTTCGTCCTACAGTCAACATTTCCTCTGATACCACTTCTGTAACACCCGGCTTTAAAGGACAAAGCCGGGTGCATCTCATACATGCGCCAAGAAGACAACATATATAATAACAGAGTGTATAGAGATAAATGTCATACAACATCAGAGTAATTATTACATAGCGGAAGACTTATTACAAAATAAAAGTATAACCAATAAACGAACTAAGGATCGTCGGCGCCAATGTCGACTGAGAAACGCCACCTAGATCAGATCAAACTCCTCGATACTTGACTCCACTTGAAACCACCTGTTCTTCTCCTGTGGGGGGGTGTGAGACAGCAAGAGTGAGCTCACATACGATCATAGCTCAACAAGTCGTGGGGAATAATGTGGCATGAACTCACCAAAGGTGGGAGTGCATGTAGTGTAAGGCTGATCAATGAAATAAAGGCTAAGGCTGAGCATTGCTTTTATAAGTTGGTCAAAATTTTATTAGCAATTACTAAGTGTAAGTAAATACCAAACCATAGTAATAATAAGTAAAAGTAATAATAAAATAATCCCAAATGCAATGAAATGACAGGTTAAGTTTAAGTTCCATAATTTAATCATGTGAGGGTCCGAGCCGCTCTTGACCGTGAGCACGGCTAGTATACTAGTTTTACACTCTGCAGAGGTTGCGCATCTTTACCCACAAGTCATGTTACCCATCTGCCAAGAGATGGCCAATCCCATACACCTCTACCGAGGAGGCGAGGCAGGGTAACACTACGAGGCCTTTACAAAGTTCCACTAGCTTCAGACTACCCGCTACAGTTTATGGGAAGATCCAGTACAGGGTTCCTGACTGACCGCCATCGCAGCAAAATCAACCAGGGACCTCCCCGCACTGACCTCTCCCCTACTGCCCTTGCCCCTTTCGGGTAAGGTAGCCCTCCCCTAGCTTTCCTAGTTAATCAGCCAAGGGCGTCCCATTCCACCCTTGTGGTAGCACTGTTTTCCCGGGTGGTCGCTCCATGTTCCCATTACCATAATGATCTTAACATGAACAAGGAATAATAAAACAGATAACAATAAATAGTATAACAATGAGTGATGAATATCTCTATACCCAAATCCACATAAAGCAATAGCATGTACTACCCAAAACTTTAGTAGTAAAACCAGTGGTGAAGCAAGGTATAAAGATAGTCAAAATCTAGGGCATCCTATTGGGTCCCAGCAAAATTATCCTATGCAGATCATTATGAA
Source organism: Zea luxurians (assembly GCA_029449295.1). Classification (NCBI taxonomy): domain Eukaryota; kingdom Viridiplantae; phylum Streptophyta; class Magnoliopsida; order Poales; family Poaceae; genus Zea; species Zea luxurians. The sequence goes on along the minus strand of JAOPSE010000008.1, from coordinate 92,105,713 downwards.
TAATAAGAACATGAATGGGTAAAAGAGGTGATCAAGGGCACAACTTGCCTGGCACTTGAGAATCCAGGTACCAACTTGCTTTTCAGATGACACGTGTCCTCACGCTAGTCGTAGCAATACAAACAAACATGGTATATACAAAATTAACATCACACCAAACATAAGAATATACTGCATAATAATGATCTAAACGTTGCTACGAGACTAACGCAACTTGAACGGATCAAATCGGAGTTAAAACGGAGGAGTTATGAATTTCCTAAGGTTTAATGTGATTAAAATAGGATTAGATGACAAATTAATTTTCTAACTGAGTTCATGTCAAAACAGTGATACTAAATGATAAAGAATATTATTATAAAATTTTAGAAACTGGAATGGTTCAATTTGGACCAAAAATGGAATTTCTATGAATTTTACAAGTTTCTAGATTTGTTTTTGTATTAAAAATGAATTTCTAATATTATTTTTTTTGTTTTTAAACGTCTCTGGACTGGGCCTCAATAACAGAAAACCACAGGGGCTACGGTGAAAATGTTTCTAAGACTCAGACTGACACTGCTGCGGACTGCGGGTTTAATCATCACTAACCCAGGGTCTCTTTAGATATTATGCCACGTGAAGGGGTACGGTACAATATGGGTCGTTGGATTAGAACCCAAGCGCTAGGATTAGATCTCCCATAAAACGAATCGGTATGCAACTAGGGCCATCGGATCTAATTTCAACAGTCTAGATTCTATTTGACCGAGATCTGCACGAATCCATCCGATCTCACGTCAACGGCTGGGATTCAAAACATGAAGGGGGGGGTAGCTACCACTTAATCAGAGCCATCCGCTTACGATCCTATGGCCAACAATCCTTTCCCATCATTTCCCCCTCCCAGCTTGGCCAGACGGCGGCGCCGCCCAGTGGCCTCCGCAGGGAGCACGCCGGCGCGACTCCATCCGATGCCAAAGTGCCCCAAAATCCGATCCGCGAGGTGATTTATAACGAGGGCACGAAGGAGAATCGAAGGGGGAAAACTCACCTAGCATGAGCGGTGCAGAGGGCTACGCCCACGTCGCAGGGCGGTATTGCGGCGACGACTGAGCACGGCGAGAAATTCCAAGGCCCACAGTGGATGTCTTCGCACGGCGAGCACACCCATTCCCACGGCAAGCCTTTGTGTGGCCGGCACCCCACTGGACTCGCACGTGGGTCGAATCACCGGTGAGGATGGACCAGAGCCACGACTGAAGCCGCGAGGCGGTGCCCCGTCGAGATGACAACGGCGAGCTCGAGCGCCACGGTCCCGGCGAGTTTGTTGGGATGGAGGAGATGGACCCGCCGCGGGGAGGTGTCTGGGTTCAGATTAGAGGGTTCAAGGGAGGGAGGTTGCCATCCCTATTTATACCCCGACCGATCCACGGCCGCATCCATGCGGGAGACTAGCAGACGTGGTCGAGGCTGTCGAGCGGCGCCGTACTTCAAGGGGCAGCGCACGTGGGGAAGGAGACTTGGCCGCGCGACTGGGATTCGGTTGGAGATACGCGGCGGGGTTCTTGCGCGGCGTTTGCCAAGTCCGCGCAGCTAGTGACGCGAAGAAGACGGATCCGAGCGCCGGGGTCCACCAGCCAGGCACGGGTCTTCCGCGGGGAGAAGGGAGCGCGGCACGCGGACTGAGGGGCTGGCTAGATGGGTCCCACACGTAAGCGAACGGCGCGAGAGAGGAGTTGACCCGGGAAGTGGGCCCAGTCAAACAGCGACACATCCAACGCTGGAGGCAGGAGGCGCGCGTGGTGGGCTTTCGGCTGGTGCAGTGTGGGCCGCGCGGTGGCAAAAGGAAAGGTGGGCCGATTAGGGTGGCCGCGGCCCATGTGATGTCTCCTCCTTTTTTTCTTTTGCTTTTGTATTATTATTTTTTTTATTCATAATTATTTGAATCCAAATTCGAATTTTGACTATGAATTTCACCTTTGAATTAAATGTATAAATTAAAATCTGTGTATGAATAATATATATATATATTTATATTTATATTTATACTTATTTTTATTCCACCTAATATTTGTTTGCTTCTCTTTTCTAAATTATAGGATCTCCTTTTATTTTCCAAATTCTATTTTGTGAATTTAATATATTTCTTCTTCAAATTATTTTATGTTGTCGAAAAATGCACACAAAAAAAATCCAGCATGATGCCATGGTTTAGTGATATATATTTTTATTAATTATTTTTAAAGGTGGTGTTCACATGTGATGACAAATGGATGCGATACACACATATAAATAAAGGAAAACACTTTTCTCCTTTTGATATGATCTCTTACAAATTAGGTGTTACACCACTCAACTCCATTGATATTTGCCGGTATTCCACATTATTCTCCACTTTGGTATAATCTTCACTCATATTTATTTGCTTGCCATTAGGAAGAAAGTAAAAGGGCTTATATTTCACTCACAAGTATCCGTTTTTGGCGATTCATGCCAAAGTGGGAGAAAGTATGAGCCCAAAGCAAAAGGACCGCACCACCACCAAATTTTTAAAAAATTAAGTTTTTCAAATTGATATCCTATTGTGTTCAAAAGGGGGAGAAAGTAGTATCTTAAAAACTTACAAAACCTTGCAAAACCCTCTTGAACACTAAGAGGAGAATTTTATTTAGGGGGAGTTTTGTTTTAAGTCAAAAGGTTCAAATCTTGATAATGCTTCTTTCAATCTTATTCATGTACCTTTGACTATTTGCAAAAGGTTTTTGAAAAGAATTTTACAAAGGATTTGCAAAAACAAAACCCGTGGTGCAAATGAGGTCCAAAATTCTAAATAAAAAGAAAACCATCCATGCACATCTATTGAAATAAGCTTATTGGTTTCAATTCCAAGCAACCTTTGCACTTACCTTATGCAAACTAGTTCAATTCTGCAACTTTATATTTGCTTTGGTTTGTGTTGGCATCAATCACCAAAAAGGGGGAGATTGAAAGGGAAATAGGGTCAAACCTTTTTCCGATATGAATTTTGGTAGTTGAATTGCCCAACACAAATTATTGGACTAACTAGTTTGCTCTAGAAAATATGTTCTACAGGTGCCAAAACTTCACAACAAACCAATACAAAGATAAAAGAAAGGGTTCAAAACAAAGGAGCAAAGTATACTGAAGACAGCTTTGGTCTGGCGCACCGAACTGTCCGGTGTGCCACCGGACAGTGTCCGGTGCACCAGGGAGATCGACTGAACTTGCCAGCTTCGGGAATTAGGAAGGTCGCTCCACTATAATTCACCGGACTGTCCGGTGTAACACCGGACTGTCCGGTGTGCCAGCGGAGCAACGACTACTTCGCGGCAACGGTCGTCTGCAGAGAACAATAAATGCGCTATAGTGGGTGCCTGTGCACGCAGAAGTCAGAGCAGACGCCAGAAGGCGCACCGAACAGTCTACAGGACCTGTCCGGTGCACCACCGAACTGTCCGGTGGCCCAGTTGTCAGAAGCTCCAACGATCGAACCCTAACGGTTGGGTGACGTGGCTGGCGCACCGGACAATGTCCGGTGGCGCACCGGACTGTCCGGTGCGCCATACGACAGAAGCCATCCCCAACGACCATTTTGGTGGTTGGGGCTATAAATACCCCAACCACCCCACTCTTCATGGCATCCAAGCATTCACTACATCTCATTCAATACAAGAGCAATACACAACACTCCAAGACACAAATCAAAGCCTCCGATCGAATCAAAGTCCCCAATTCAACTCTAGTTTTTAGGACTTGTGAGGAGATCGACTTGTGTTCTTTTGTTGCTCTTGTTGCTTGGTTCGCTTTCTTCTTTCTCTCATTCTTACTCTCAAAACCTTGTAAGCGAAGCAAGAGACACCAATTGTGTGGTGGTCCTTGCGGGGTCTAAGTGACCCGGGAAATCAAGGAAGGAAGCTCACTTGGTCTAAGTGACCGTTTGAGACAGGGAAAGGGTTGAAAGAGACCCGGTCTTTGTGACCACCTCAACGGGGAGTAGGTTTGCAAGAATCGAACCTCGGTAAAACAAATCACCACGTCTCACTCCTTATTTGCTTGTGATTTGTTTTCGCCCTCTCTTTCGGACTCGATTATATTTCTAACGCTAACCCCCGGCTTGTAGTTGTGCTTAAGTTTATAATTTTTAGATTCTGCCTATTCACCCCCCCCTCTAGGCGACTTTCAGCCGAGTGTCATTGAGTACACTCAGCAAAGCCTCCGCCACCATCACTTGTTGCCGTCACGGCGATTTTTATTTGCCGAGTGCCCGATATAAAGCACTCGGCAAAGATACCACTGCCGATGTACAGTTCACCAAGACCTCTTTCACTACAAGAGCTACAGTGATTTTTGGCGGCCAGGAACCACCGAAAATAAGCTATTTTCGGTGGCCTTAGGCTTATTTTTGGCGGTTCCTGGCCGCCAGAAAAAAATTAGCCGAAAATAAGGCTATATTTTCGGCGGCCAGGGTCTAGCCGCCGAAAATAACCTATTTTCGGCGGCCATCAGACAGCCGTCGAAAGTAAACTGTAACACCCTCATGCTAGGGTCATTGAGGAAGTTAAAAATCTTCTATCAAGCAACTTCGAAATGAAAGATTTGGGAAAGCTGATGTCATTCTAAACATCAAACTTGTTAGAGAAGGTGATGGTGGGGTAACTTTGTTGCAATCTCATTATGTGGAAAAGGTATTGATTCACTTTGTTTTTAGTGACTGTGATCCTGCTCTAACACCTTATGACCCTAGCATGCTATTGAGAAAGAATCGGATAATAGCAAGGGATCAATTTACATACTCCCAGATCGTTGGCTCGCTCATGTACCTTGCAAGTGCAACAAGGTCGGACATCTCATATGTTGTGAGTAAGCTGAGTCAGTTTGTGTCAAAACCAGGAGATGATCACTGGCATGCTCTTAAGAGAGTGTTGCAGTATTTGAAAGGTACTATGACATACGGTATTCATTATACTGGAAACCCAAAAGTGCTGGAAGGCTATTGTGATGCTAACTGGATTTTTGATGCTAATGAGCTTTATGCCACAAGAGGATATGTGTTTCTGTTTAGAGGTGGCGCTATTTCCTGGAAGTCTTGCAAGCAGACTATCTTAACGAAGTCTACCATGGAAGCAGAACTCATAGCATTAGACACTGTTGGGGCTGAGGCCGAGTTGCTCCGTGATTTCCTATTGGATTTACCGGTAGTTGAAAAACCGATACCGACTATTTCCATGAACTGTGACAACCAAATGGTGATTACAAAGGTTAACAGTTCTAGAAATAACATGAAGTCTACAAGGCATGTTAAGAGGAGATTAAAATCTGTCAGAAAGCTGAAAAACTCCGGAGTTATAACGGTGGATTATGTCCACACATCGAATAATCTGGCGGATCAATTCACTAAGGGTCTGTCACGCAATGTGATAGAAAGTGCATCGAGAGAAATGGGTATGAGACCCATGTGAAATCTACTATAGTGGTAACCTGCTCTATGTGATTGGAGATCCCGTGAAGTAGAGTGGAGAAACAAGCTAAGAGTAGGTTCTGAGAAAAGATCCTTTCTTTAACTCATTTCTGATGCACATCTTTCCTATCTATAAGGCAGGATGGTATTTACCTTGATGTATTCTAAGAGTCTTATAAAGGTGAGATGTTGTCCTACTGAACATCTTCCCAGGAGTACACCTATATGAGTCAGACTGCTGGTCACAGTCTATGGGACTTGGGTAATCCCTAAATACTCATGAAAGGCACTGAAGTGTGACTTATATGCTTCTAACCAGCGGGGATGCCTTTTTGCAGCCTAGTATCAGCAAAGGATTTGAGCAAATCTCATCTCGCACAAAACTGTCAATTCAAGGCTTAGTCCATTGTTCAGTTGTGAATGGGTGAAACACTTATTCTAGATGGATGTTCAACTTAATAGTCTCCATCGAAACACTGGTATATCAAAGGATTGTGATTCTGATACTTCATCATTACAAACCCTAGAGTTTGGTGGGGATTGTTGGATCTTTTATGGGCTTGGCCCATTTAATCAATAAACTCTATGGTGTGTAATTGTGGATAATACCAATAGTACCATATTGGAATTCCAAGAGTCGTTGGCTTGACTTATATGGTGGGAATTATTCCACTTAATTTGAGAAGTTAAGAAACGAACAAGGGCGTGCCACACGCGCGCGCGCCGCCGCTGCCGCCGGCCGGGCCGGGCAAGGCACGGGTTCGGGGCGGTAAGGGCGTGGCAAGGCAGGCAGGCGGCGAGCGGGCGAGGCGTGGTATGGTTGTGTTAATTTTTAGCACTCATTAATCGCGGGTGTTTCAACTCCGGGTTAAACCTTTCAGATGCTCGTCTCTTGATCTACTGCATGCGATACCCTTCTCCTTCAGCTTCCCTTCCTTGATGAGGTTAAAAGGGGAGAACTCCTGTAGCTTGGAACGAGAGCAGAACTATTTCAGAATCACTGTCCAGCCGCAAGTGTGGGTATTTCTATCTCGTAACTCTGCGCGCACAGAGGAGCGAGAGGGCAGGTGCCTCCGAATCCCTTGCCGTTCAAGACCTTGCATGAGGGATCGTGAAAGGGAATTGGGCTTAGACCTAGTTCCTAAATAATTTTGGTGGTTGAATTGCCCAACACAAATATTGGACTAACTAGTTTGCTCTAGTGCACAAGTTATACAGGTGCAAAAGGTTCACATTTAGCCAATAAAAAGACCAAGTGTTGGATTCAACAAAGGAGCAGCAAGGCAACCGAGGGCTCCTCTGGCCGGAGGCACCGGACTGTCCGGTGTGCACCGGACTGTCCGGTGCGGCCAGAGGACTTCGACTTCAAACCCTTCGCCCTCGGGATTTCTCGGAAGCCGGCGCGCTATAATTCACCGGACTGTCCGGTGTGCACCGGACATGTCCGGTGCTCCAAGGAAACGTCGTCCCCGGAACTCGCCAGCCTCGGGTTCGCTCGGCAGCCGCTCCGCTAAAATTCACCGGACTGTCCGGTGTGCACCGGACTGTCCGGTGTACCAGCGGAGCAACGGCTCCCTGCGGCGCCAACGGCTCCCTGCGGTGCATTAAATGCGCGCGCAGCGCGCGCAGACGTCAGGCTCGCCCATGCCGGTGCACCGGACATCAAACAGTACTTGTCCGGTGTGCACCGGACACCCAGGAGGGCCCACAAGTCAGAAGCTCCAACGGTCAGAATCCAACGGCAACCGTGACGTGGCAGGGGCACCGGACTGTCCGGTGTGCACCGGACTGTCCGGTGCGCCATCGAACAGAGGACTCCAGCCAACGGTCACTTGTGGTGGTTGGGGCTATAAATACCCCAACCACCCCACATTCATTGCCATCCAAGTTTTCCAACTCTCAACCACTTACAAGAGCTAGGCATTCAATTCTAGACACATACAAAGAGATCAAATCCTCTCCAATTCCACTCAAACCCTTAGTGACTAGCGAGAGAGATTTGCCGTGTTCTTTTGAGCTCTTGCGCTTGGATTGCTTTCTTTCTTTCTCATTTGTTCTTGAGATCATCACTCAATTGTAACCAAGGCAAGAGGCACCAAATTGTGTGGTGGCCCTTGCGGGGAAGTTTTGTTCCCGGTTGATTGAGAAGAAGAGAAAGCTCACTCGATCCGTGGGATCGTTTGAGAGAGGGAAGGGTTGAAAGAGACCCGGCCTTTGTGGCCTCCTCAACGGGGAGTAGGTTTGCGAGAACCGAACCTCGGTAAAACAAATCCTTGTGTCACACTCTTAATTGCTTGCGATTTGTTTTGCGCCCTCTCTCGCGGACTCGTTTCTTTATTACTAACGCTAACCCGGCTTGTAGTTGTGATTATTTTTGTAAATTTCAGTTTCGCCCTATTCACCCCCCCTCTAGGCGACTATCAATTGGTATCAGAGCCCGGTACTTCATTAGAGCCTAACCGCTCGAAGTGATGTCGGGAGATCCCGCCAAGAAGGAGATGGAGACCGGCGATGACAAGCCCACTACAAGCCAAGGGAGCACCTCATCTTCATCGGAAGAGTCCCGCACCAAGAGAAGGGAGAAGAAGAAGAGATCCTCCAAGCGAAAGGAGAAAAGATCTTCCTCTTCTCACCACAAGGAGAAGAAGGAAAAATCTTCTTCTCACAAGCCGCATCGGAGTGGGGACAAGCACAAAAGGATGAGGAAGGTGGTCTTCTACGAGACCGACACTTCATCGACCTCCACCTCCGGCTCCGACGCGGCGTCCGTCACTTCTAAACGCCAAGAGCGTAAGAAGTATAGTAAGATTCCCCTACGCTACCCTCGCATTCCTAAACATACACCTTTACTTTCCGTCCCATTAGGCAAACCACCAACTTTTAATGGTGAAGATTATGCTATGTGGAGTAATTTGATGCGATTTCATCTAACCTCTCTCCACAAAAGATTATGGGATGTTGTTGAGTTTGGTGTACAGGTACCATCCGTAGGGGATGAAGACTACGACACGGACGAAGTAGCCCAAATCGAGCACTTCAACTCCCAGGCCACAACCATTCTCCTTGCCTCACTAAGCAAGGAGGAATACAACAAAGTACAAGGGTTGAAGAACGCCAAGGAGATTTGGGACCTACTCAAGACGGCGCACGAGGGTGATGAACTCACCAAGATCACCAAGCGGGAAACGATCGAGGGGGAGCTCGGTCGCTTCCGTCTTCGCCAAGGGGAGGAGCCACAAGACATGTACAACCGGCTCAAGACCTTGGTGAACCAAGTGCGCAACCTCGGGAGCGCAAAATGGGATGACCACGAAGTGGTTAAGGTTATTCTAAGAGCCCTTATTTTCCTTAACCCCACACAAGTTCAATTAATTCGTGGCAATCCTAGATATACTCAAATGACCCCCGAGGAAGTTATCGGGAATTTTGTTAGTTTTGAATGCATGATTAAGGGCTCCAAGAAGATCAACGAGCTTGACGAGCCTTCCACATCCGAGGCGCAACCGGTGGCCTTCAAGGCAACGGAGGAGAAGAAGGAGGAGTCTACACCAAGTAGACAACCGATTGACGCCTCCAAGCTCGACAACGAGGAGATGGCCCTAATCATCAAGAGCTTCCGGCAAATCCTCAAGCAGCGGAAAGGGAAAGATTACAAATCCCGTTCCAAGAAGGTTTGCTACAAGTGTGGTAAGCCCGGTCATTTTATTGCAAAATGTCCTATGTCTAGTGATAGTGACAGGGGCGACGACAAGAAGGGCAAGAGGAAGGAGAAGAAGAAATACTACAAGAAGAAGGGCGGCGATGCCCATGTTTGTCGGGAGTGGGACTCCGACGAAAGCTCAAGCGACTCCTCCGACGACGAGGACGCCGCCAACATCGCCGTCACCAAGGGCCTCCTCTTCCCCAACGTCGGCCACAAGTGCCTCATGGCCAAGGACGGCAAAAAGAAGGTAAAATCTAAGTCCTCCACTAAATATGAAACATCTAGTGAGGAGGAGGATGATAAAAATGAAGAGGATAATTTGCGTACTCTTTTTGCCAACCTTAACATGGAACAAAAAGAAAAATTAAACGAATTGATTAGTGCCATCCATGAAAAGGATGATCTCTTGGACTCCCAAGAGGACTTCCTAATCAAGGAAAACAAGAAACATGTTAAGGTTAAAAATGCTTATGCTCTAGAAAGAGAAAAATGTGAAAAATTGTCTAGTGAGCTAAGTATTTGCCATGAGACTTTAGACAACCTTAGAAATGAAAATGCCAATTTAATTGCTAAGGTTGATTCTCATGTTTGCATTGATCCTAGAAATGATAATGTTGATTTGCTTGCTAGGATTGATAAATTGAATGCTTCCATTACTAGCCTTAGAAATGAGAATGAGAAATTAATTGCTAAGGCTAAGGATTTTGATGTTTGCAATGCTACTATTTCCGACCTTAGAACTAAAAATGATATGTTGCATGCTAAGGTTGTTGAACTTAAAACTTGCAAACCCTCTACATCGAATGTTGAGCATGTTTCCATTTGTACTAGATGTAGAGATATTAATGTTGATGCTATCCATGATCACCTAGCTTTAATTAAGAAACAAAATGATCACATAGCACAACTTAATGCTAAGATTAGAGAGCATGACTTAGAAAATGAAAAATTTAAACTTGCTAGAAGCATGCTCTATAATGGGAGACGCCCGGGCATTAAGGATGGCATTGGCTTCCAAAGGGGAGACAATGTCAAAATTAATGCCCCTCCTAAGAACTTGTCTAACTTTGTTAAGGGCAAGGCTCCCATGCCTCAGGATAACGAGGGTTACATTTTGTACCCTGCCGGGTATCCTGAGAGTAAAATTAAGAAAATTCATTCTAGGAAGTCTCACTCTGGTCCTAATTATGCTTTTATGTATAAGGGTGAGACATCTAGATCTAGGCAACCAACCCATGCCAAGTTGCCTAGAAAGAAAACTACTAATGCATCAAATGATCATGCCATTTCATTTAAAACTTTTGATGCATCTTATGTTTTGACTAGCAAATCTGGCAAGGTAGTTGCCAAAATTGTTGGGGGCAAACACAAGGGCTCCAAGACTTGTGTTTGGGTACCCAAAGTTCTTGTATCTAATGCCAAAGGACCCAAAACCGTTTGGGTACCTAAAACAAAGAACTAAACTTGTTTTGTAGGTTTATGCATCCGGGGGCTCAAGTTGGATACTCGACAGCGGGTGCACAAACCACATGACAGGGGAGAAAAGGATGTTCTCCTCATATGAGAAAAACCAAGATCCCCAACGAGCTATCACATTCGGGGATGGAAATCAAGGTTTGGTCAAAGGTTTGGGTAAAATTGCTATATCTCCTGACCATTCCATTTCTAATGTTTTTCTTGTAGATTCCTTAGATTACAATTTGCTTTCCGTATCCCAATTATGTCAAATGGGCTACAACTGTCTTTTTACTGATATAGGTGTTACTGTCTTTAGAAGGAGTGATGATTCAATAGCATTTAAGGGTGTGTTAGAGGGTCAGCTATACTTGGTAGATTTTGAAAGAGCTGAACTCGACACATGCTTAATTGCTAAGACTAACTTGGGTTGGCTCTGGCACCGCCGACTAGCCCATGTTGGAATGAAGAATCTTCACAAGCTTCTAAAGGGAGAACACATTTTGGGACTAACCGATGTACATTTTGAGAAAGACAGGATTTGTAGTGCATGCCAAGCCGGGAAGCAAGTTGGAGTCCATCATCCACACAAAAACATCATGACTACCGACAGGCCACTGGAGCTCCTTCACATGGATTTGTTCGGCCCGATCGCTTACATAAGCATCGGCGGTAGTAAGTATTGTCTTGTAATTGTGGATGACTATTCTCGCTTCACTTGGGTATTCTTTTTGCAGGAAAAATCACAAACCCAAGAGACCTTAAAGGGATTCTTGAGACGAGCTCAAAATGAGTTCGGCTTAAGGATCAAGAAAATTAGAAGCGACAATGGAACGGAGTTCAAAAACGCTCAAATTGAAGGCTTTCTTGAGGATGAGGGCATCAAGCATGAGTTCTCTTCTCCCTACACCCCACAACAAAATGGTGTAGTGGAGAGGAAGAATCGAACTCTATTGGACATGGCAAGGACCATGCTTGATGAGTACAAAACACCGGATCGGTTTTGGGCCGAGGCGGTCAACACCGCCTGCTACGCCATCAACCGGTTATATCTTCACCGAATCCTCAAGAAGACATCTTATGAACTCCTAACCGGTAAAAAGCCCAATATTTCATATTTTAGAGTTTTTGGTAGCAAATGTTTTATTCTTGTCAAAAGAGGTAGAAAATCTAAATTTGCTCCTAAAACTGTAGAAGGCTTTTTACTAGGATATGACTCAAACACAAGGGCATATAGAGTCTTTAACAAGTCCTCAGGACTCGTTGAAGTTTCTTGTGACGTTGTGTTTGATGAGACTAACGGCTCTCAAGTAGAGCAAGTTGATCTTGATGATATAGGTGAAGAACAGGCTCCATGCGTAGCGCTAAGGAACATGTCCATTGGGGATGTGTGTCCTAAGGAATCCGAAGAGCCTCCAAATGCACAAGATCAACCATCCTCCTCCACACAAGTATCTCCACCAACTCAAGTTGAGGATGAGGCTCAAGATGTTGAACAAGAAGATCAAGAAGATGAGCCACCTCAAAATGACGGCAACGATCAAGGGGGAGATTCAAATGATGAAGACAAGGAGGATGAACAACCAAGGCTGCCACACCCAAGAGTCCACCAAGCAATCCAACGAGATCACCCCGTCGACACCATCCTCGGCGATATTCATAAGGGGGTAACTACTCGATCTCGTGTTGCTCATTTCTGTGAACATTACTCGTTTGTCTCCTCTATTGAGCCAACCAGGGTAGAGGAAGCACTACAAGATCCGGATTGGGTGATGGCGATGCAAGAGGAGCTCAACAATTTCACGAGGAATGAGGTATGGCACTTAGTTCCACGTCCTAACCAAAATGTTGTAGGAACCAAGTGGGTCTTCCGCAACAAGCAAGATGAGCATGGTGTGGTGACAAGGAACAAAGCTCGACTCGTGGCCAAAGGATATTCACAAGTCGAAGGTTTGGATTTTGGTGAAACCTATGCACCCGTAGCTAGGCTCGAGTCAATTCGTATATTATTAGCCTATGCTACTTACCATGGCTTCAAGCTCTACCATATGGACGTGAAGAGTGCATTCCTCAATGGACCAATCAAGGAGGAGGTCTATGTTGAGCAACCTCCCGGCTTTGAAGACAGTGAGTATCCTAACCATGTTTATAGACTCTCTAAGGCGCTTTATGGGCTCAAGCAAGCCCCAAGAGCATGGTATGAATGTCTTAGAGATTTCCTTATTGCTAATGGCTTCAAAGTCGGCAAGGCCGATCCTACTTTATTCACTAAGACTCTTGATAATGATTTGTTTGTATGCCAAATTTATGTTGATGATATCATATTTGGGTCTACTAACAAATCTACATGTGAAGAATTTAGTAGGATCATGACACAAAAATTCGAGATGTCGATGATGGGGGAGTTGAAGTATTTTCTAGGATTTCAAGTCAAGCAACTCCAAGAAGGCACCTTCATTAGCCAAACGAAGTATACTCAAGACATTCTAAGCAAGTTTGGAATGAAGGATGCCAAGCCCATCAAGACACCCATGGGAACAAATGGGCATCTCGACCTCAACACGGGAGGTAAGTCCGTGGATCAAAAGGTATACCGGTCGATGATTGGTTCATTGCTTTATTTATGTGCATCTCGACCGGATATTATGCTTTCCGTTTGCATGTGTGCAAGATTCCAAGTCGACCCTAAGGAATCACACCTTACGGCCGTGAAACGAATCTTGAGATATTTGGCGTTTACTCCTAAGTTTGGGCTTTGGTACCCTCAGGGATCCACATTTGATTTGATTGGTTATTCGGATGCCGATTGGGCGGGGTGTAGAATCAACAGGAAGAGCACATCGGGGACTTGCCAGTTCTTGGGAAGATCCTTGGTGTCATGGGCTTCAAAGAAGCAAAATTCGGTCGCTCTTTCTACCGCCGAAGCCGAGTATATTGCCGCAGGGCATTGTTGCGCGCAATTGCTTTGGATGAGGCAAACCCTGCGGGACTACGGTTACAAATTAACCAAAGTCCCTTTGCTATGTGACAATGAGAGTGCAATCAAAATGGCCGACAATCCCGTCGAGCACAGCCGCACTAAGCACATAGCCATTCGGTATCATTTTCTTCGGGATCACCAACAAAAGGGGGATATCGAGATTTCTTATATTAATACTAAAGATCAATTAGCCGATATCTTTACCAAACCACTTGATGAACAATCTTTTACCCGACTTAGGCATGAGCTTAATATTCTTGATTCTAGGAATTTCTTTTGCTAGTCTTGCACGCATAGCACATGAATATACCTTTGATCATGTCTCTTTTATATATGCTATGACTAATGTGTTTTCAAGTGTATTTCAACCAAGTCATAGGTATATTGAAAGGGAATAGGAGTCTTCGGCGAAGACAAAGGCTTCCACTCCGCTCCACTACTCATCCTTCGCCGTCGCTCCGCATCTTCTCTCCAACGTTGGTATAACCTTCACTCATTTATTTCATGACCAAAGGGGGAGAATGTACTTCATTGGGCTCTAATGATTCCGTTTTTGGCGATTCATGCCAAAGGGGGAGAAAATATGAGCCCAAAGCAAAAGGACCGCACCACCACCCCTAATTTTAAATTTGATGATTTTCAATGATAAATTTCAAAATTGGTATCTCTTTGTGTTCTAAAAGGGGGAGCAAGTAGTGTTTTCAAAATTAATGGAAAACCCTCTTGAACACTAAGAGGAGACCTCATTTGAAGGGGAGTTTTGCTTAGTCAAAGGAAAAGCATTGGAAATAGGGGGAGAAAATTCCATATCTTGAAAATGCTTTGCAAAATCTTTTTCATTTACCTTTGACTATCTTGCAAAAGTACTTTGAAAAGAATTCACAAAAGAATTTGCAAAAACAAAACTCGTGGTGCAAATGTGGTCCAATATGTGAAAAATAAAGAAAACCATCCATGCGCATCATATAAATTTATATTGGCTCAATTCCAAGCAATCTTTGCACTTACATTATGAAAACTAGTTCAATTATGCACTTCTATATTTGCTTTGGTTTGTGTTGGCATCAATCACCAAAAAGGGGGAGATTGAAAGGGAATTGGGCTTAGACCTAGTTCCTAAATAATTTTGGTGGTTGAATTGCCCAACACAAATATTGGACTAACTAGTTTGCTCTAGTGCACAAGTTATACAGGTGCAAAAGGTTCACATTTAGCCAATAAAAAGACCAAGTGTTGGATTCAACAAAGGAGCAGCAAGGCAACCGAGGGCTCCTCTGGCCGGAGGCACCGGACTGTCCGGTGTGCACCGGACTGTCCGGTGCGGCCAGAGGACTTCGACTTCAAACCCTTCGCCCTCGGGATTTCTCGGAAGCCGGCGCGCTATAATTCACCGGACTGTCCGGTGTGCACCGGACATGTCCGGTGCTCCAAGGAAACGTCGTCCCCGGAACTCGCCAGCCTCGGGTTCGCTCGGCAGCCGCTCCGCTAAAATTCACCGGACTGTCCGGTGTGCACCGGACTGTCCGGTGTACCAGCGGAGCAACGGCTCCCTGCGGCGCCAACGGCTCCCTGCGGTGCATTAAATGCGCGCGCAGCGCGCGCAGACGTCAGGCTCGCCCATGCCGGTGCACCGGACATCAAACAGTACTTGTCCGGTGTGCACCGGACACCCAGGAGGGCCCACAAGTCAGAAGCTCCAACGGTCAGAATCCAACGGCAACCGTGACGTGGCAGGGGCACCGGACTGTCCGGTGTGCACCGGACTGTCCGGTGCGCCATCGAACAGAGGACTCCAGCCAACGGTCACTTGTGGTGGTTGGGGCTATAAATACCCCAACCACCCCACATTCATTGCCATCCAAGTTTTCCAACTCTCAACCACTTACAAGAGCTAGGCATTCAATTCTAGACACATACAAAGAGATCAAATCCTCTCCAATTCCACTCAAACCCTTAGTGACTAGCGAGAGAGATTTGCCGTGTTCTTTTGAGCTCTTGCGCTTGGATTGCTTTCTTTCTTTCTCATTTGTTCTTGAGATCATCACTCAATTGTAACCAAGGCAAGAGGCACCAAATTGTGTGGTGGCCCTTGCGGGGAAGTTTTGTTCCCGGTTGATTGAGAAGAAGAGAAAGCTCACTCGATCCGTGGGATCGTTTGAGAGAGGGAAGGGTTGAAAGAGACCCGGCCTTTGTGGCCTCCTCAACGGGGAGTAGGTTTGCGAGAACCGAACCTCGGTAAAACAAATCCTTGTGTCACACTCTTAATTGCTTGCGATTTGTTTTGCGCCCTCTCTCGCGGACTCGTTTCTTTATTACTAACGCTAACCCGGCTTGTAGTTGTGATTATTTTTGTAAATTTCAGTTTCGCCCTATTCACCCCCCCTCTAGGCGACTATCAGATCGGCAATTAGGTTTTTGGGGAGCGTCTACGCGACTGCCCGAACATCCGTCGTTGTCTTCATCACTGGCAAACATCTTCTTCTTCCTGGCGTAATGACAAGAGAAGTTGGACAAGGATCTGGATCCTCAAAACGCATGGGAGGGTATGATCGTTTCATCTCCTTACTCTTTACGTTCTCCAAATTATGTATGTTTCATATGTTCATGTCTACTGTTTCGTATGTAACCTTGAATTTATCTCATCTGTTTTGTCATATTATATCATGACATATCTTATGTCTGTTCATGATAGTAATATGTTATATCTGTTTTGTTTTAATTTTATAGTCATGCTGTTTATGTTGCTATCTATTTATTTTCAATTGTTCTGTTAGTTTATATACTTATTATATTTATATGATTTATATGATTCATATGTTTTATGTTCTAATGATCCATATTATTATGGATATATTTGATATCATGATTTCTATAATTAATCATCTTTTATATGTCATCATCATAACATTAATTTATATAATTAAAATGATATGAAAAATACCTATATTTTTAACAATAGCCTGCTGACCTACTGTGTCATCCGCATGTTGGCTCTTCCAACAAAGCAACTATCCGAAATAGTTTCAACGGCGCCAGTCATCGTGCCCGCCCAACGCTCTCGAGCCCATGGCTGACACTCTCGAGCTCTTTCTCTACCAACTTCTTGATGTTCTATCTCTGCCTTAATGCATCGGCCTTACCTCTGAAACAGATTTTTCTTTAGGCGCCACTGCTCGCGGGGAAAGGCAACCTTGCCGCTGGGCGTTACCGCGGTTCTGCCCTTCACCATGGCATTGCCGCGGTTCTGCCCTTTGCTCGCACGCCATTTCTTGACTATTAGGAGTCGTAGCCTCACCGAGACGCCGACAGCATGCCACAAATACCATTACGGCCACTCGTGCGTGGGCACCAGTGCCCGTCGCCGCCGTGGTTTGGCCTGCGCGCTACCGTCACTCGTTGGCGTTACCTCCGCCGCTGGTGAGACCCTGGCCAGCTAAATCAGCCTCCTCCCGGGCCAGCCAGTGCGCCGCCCTGCTTCGAACCAAATAAGGGCGTTTGAGGAGTTAAACAAAATACGAGAGCGTTTGAGGAGTTAAACGAATATATTATCACTTCTATGAATAGAGTTGAATAGTACTTATCGAGGACATATCCTGTGCAATCACTTATTTTGATGTAAGCGTGCAATCAAAATATCCAGAACATCCAATCTAGATCCAACGGTTTCATATGTAAGTGGTTAAATGTAAAATAGACAATAGGTTTCAGTTGGAAGGGGTTAAATGTAAAATAACAGTTACCATTAGATCTAGATCGGATGCACCAGATCGTTTGATTGCATGCTTGCACCAGGATAAGTGATTGTATAGGATATTTTCCCGTACTTATCGTCCACAAGTTCACTTTATCGAAATCTTAGAAGCTTAAATGCAAAGTAGGTGCAACGCCGCGTGGGCCGGCCTGGTCAGCCACGTGGGCTGGCCTGCCCACGCCAGTTAGCCTGAATGGGCCAGATTGTGCCCAAGACTCGTTTTTCTTTTCATGCGAAAAATAAAAAATATAATTTTAGAGACACACGTGACCATATATACTTTGAAAAATAGAATCATATAGCTTAGGATAAGATATTTACTGTAATTGTTGATCTAGGGTTTACTCTAATTAATAGAGGCTATTGCAGTTGTCCAGATGGAGTGAAATTTTTATGGTAGGCTTATACTGCTGTGAATGTCTCGCCATTAAAAAAAATCATATCCATTTCTATGCTATATTAAAGCTCCGTTGAAATCGTATAACCTCTCACATTAACTTGTTGCACGACCATATGCTCCGCGCAACCAACCTCCACGTCCCAAAACACACCTCCGCATATAGATGGCCAAACGGCGGACCGACGACCGCGGGCCATAGCTCTAGCCCAGGCACGGCATTGCCGGCCTGCTAATTGTGTCGAGCCGGCCCATTAGCCCATCGGGCCATTTGGTTAAATCAGCGTAAAATGTTAAAAAAGCGATACAAGAGGTGGGATTCGAACTCACGCCCTGATAGAAAAAGAGTGGGAGACACTAGGTGAAGCTGTCTAACCAATAGATCATCATACTCATGTGATTTAAATATTGAATATAAATTGTACATATATTATGTTTTTTTATAAAATAAAAAATATAATCGTGTTGGGCCGGGCCAGCACTAGTGACCAAGGCTACAACCCAAGCACAACACTTTTAGATGGGTAGTGCCTCGGGCCAGCCCGTCAGATACGGCCCATTTGGCCATCTCTCTGCACGATAATGATGGTCCTCGCCTGTGAGAGCCTGTTTGGTTTTGGTAATTGATTGACAAATCATATGGACTAATAAGTGTTTATGTGGAGATACACAAGTGATTAGTCCACAGGTACACTAGTGTGAGTTATTTAAGCCATGGTGGTGATGTGGCTTGGTGATATTAAGATGCTCAACTAGTGTGATAAAGAAGCTCATTGCATATGAAGACATGACATGGTGTCATGTGGCTATATGGAGAAGATCAAGAGATATGGCTTGGCTTTAATGAACCGAGTGGCTAGTGTGAAGGGCAAGCCAAAGGCTCATGTGTGAGGGACCGTGTGGCGGTGAAGCAAGGGCAAGGACTTAGCACCGATGGACATAAAGCAATGGTGAAGAGCAAGCTATGTTGAGATTGATAAACCAAGAAGGGCATGTGATAACATGGAGTGGATCATATCATTATAGAATTATCAAGTCATGTGTTGATCTGGGCTATTGATCAAGTGGCTTGATGATGGTGGTGGAGGAACTTCATGCTATGGACAAATGGTAAAAGGTATCATGGTTGGCTACACTTATGGATGCCCATTGTTCATCATTTGAGGATATGGAATTGAATGCTCAAGGCAAAGGTATAATAATAGGTTTTTGTTTTACTGGTCCAAAGGTGCTTAGAGGTTGATAATTGACCGGGTTAGTAGGCTAGATAGATGTACTATCAAGAGGGTCAATTATCTTACTTTACATGTCTTTAGTGCCTCATTGCTCATATAGTTGGTGCATTTGCATGAGGGCTAACAACGCTTTGGTTCGTGAAAGAAAAAACTTATTCAAAAGTGATTTCTTGAATGTGGGGTTAATTGAGGTGTCGCGGACCGTCTAGGCCAACATGGTGGACCGTCTGTAGGTCTAACTTGAGGTGATGGGCAGAAACACGGAGTTTCTGTGTTTCGTGAAGTTTTTGTACTGTGGACCGTCTGGTCCCAAGTGGCGGACCGTCTGTAGTTGAAGGACTGATTTTTGGACAGAACTCGAGAAGTTCTGTATTGGTTTTATTTTTTGAACTGTGGACCGTCCAGGGCCTGAGTGTGGACCGTCCTCAGTACAAATATTTTGTAGTGCGAACCGTCTGTGTAACACCCCTGGTGTTACTGTCATTAAAACCTGAGCATAACATCATGAGCATTAACATATCATGTGTTTGTTACACTTAGAATGCATTCACTAGGCAGAAGTTCAAACAAGTTGTATTGATGTGACTTGGTATGTGTGTAACCCTAGGGTAGGGTACTTAACCCTAAACTAGGCTTAGGAGTGACAATGAAGCCCAAACATGGGAAAACTTCAAAACTCATTAGAAATGGTCATAATATATCACTCTTAATGGACTTGAGTGGCATTCAAATCCTAAAGGTGCCAAAATCCTGAAAAGACCCCTGGAAAACCCTGAGTTGAAACCCTAGGGGGTTATGTGTAAATTTTGCACACTTTTGGAACCTAGTGCAAAAACCAAGGTATTAGGGCACCTCAAATCATATGGTTCACACTTTTGAGGATTTGCAAATCAAACCATGAGATTTGGGCTTATTTGCAAAAAAAGCCATTATATACCTCTCATATGCCTAAGTCCAAAACCAGTGAACAGGGCTAACTTTGGAGCTCTGTATTTCTAAAAATATAAGGAATTTGCCTAGGGTCAACACATCAAACTTGTAGAGCTACTGTAGGAGTACAACTTTGCTTAAGTGATTAAGCATCGTTGACATACAAAAAGTGGAGATAATTAGCCCTAAAGTCTGGCTGTCAGACCACCCTGAGACTGAACACTAACTGACAGTGAGTTCTAAGGAACTTCGGGCTCGATTCTTGTGCAAGGTGATAAGCAAATGGGCAAGATCCCTATAGCAAAATTGTAGCTAGTATATAGAGCTACAAGTTTGTTACAGATGAATTAGCTAGTTCTCACACGAAAATCCAAGATCTGGGCACTGTAATTCGGTCTGTCAGGCGCTCTGAACAAGGTTCCCATGGTACAGTGCTATGCAAATATCCCAGGTTCAGAGAACCTCGTCGCTGGTGAGCTGTGCGCCCAGATTCGCGCCAGCCACGGTGATTCGTGCCCAATGCATATGGATAACGGAGAGGGGTAAAAATCTTGGCACTCGGATTAGCTCGGGCTCGCTCACCGTCGTGCCCACCGTACCCACTTGGACAATGGCTGGCCGGGATCATCCTCACCGGAGTTAGCCACCTATCGGCCATACGCCACATGCCTTGGTGTCTTACCACGTCGCAGTAGCTCGTATTACACATGTCCAGTGATCGCCGATTAGCTTGTCATGGTGAAAGCCACCAATCTCTTGCAACAGTACTCTCCTCTCTCTCCGACCGCCACCGCGCCATCTCAAATTCATGGGCCACCACTCGAGGATCCTATAAATTGAGCCTGCCATCGGTTCCACAAGGTAGTCAAGCAACCACTACCCCAACTCGTGCCTCAAATCGTCCACCAGAGCTCGCCAATTCGAGATTTCCCCCAAATCGGTCCAGAGCATCGCGCGGTGTAACCTCGTCGTGGTCAATGCACTTCAGGTCCGATCATGTCCTTTGCTCTCTTGTTTCAGTACCCTTATGTGCCCCTGATGCTTCTCGACCTGGCCGATTAGGCTAGAACCCATTAGATCACCGGGAACGCTCCATGCTGTCCAGTGATCGCGCTGTCACTATGGGCAGTGTGATTTAGAGCTCTAATCTTGCAATTAAGTGAGGGAAAATAGTTGTTTAGGGTTGAATTTGGTGTCCAGTAAAGGGGAGGGCTAGCCGTTGCTTATTCTGGCCAGTACAAGCTCGCCGGAGCTTGGCCCATCGCCGTTCACCGTCGGGGATCGTGCGATGTGAAAAATTAGAAAGTGGAGGGCCTATCTGCATTTGTCAGTGACTCAAATAAATAGTGCATAGGGTTCTTCGCTAGTTATTCAAACCACTGAGGGCCTCGGTGCAAAACCGACACGCGGGCGCGCGCACGCGGGCGCGTTCTACCTATGCTGGGCTGGCTTGGGTCAGATTCAGCCCAACACTGTTCATAGTTTCTCTTTTTCTTTTTCTGCCAGGATTAAAGAATTCATAAAAAATTCCACGAAAATGCTAAAAATATGAGACCAATTTTGTTAGACTCCTAAATTTCTATAGTATTTAATAAAAATAGTTTTAAGATTTTTGGTCCAATGGAATTATCCGGCATTTAAAAAGGCTTAAACCTATACTCCTGGAATTTTAGAAATTATTTAGTAACTCCAAAAATCACCAAACTTTTTGGATAAGCTTAAAATGATATTTAGAAACCTTGGGTAAAGTTTGACTTGCTTTGGACACTATTTGATATCTAAACCCCAAAACCCTAATCTTCCAAGTAATACGTGCCCTATGAAATAAGATATTGACTCCAAAAACCCTAGTTTTCGAAAGGACCGTGAAGGAGAATTGTATTCAAGAACTATTATGATGTACTTTTATTATTGCATTTTCATAAGCATTACATGAGCATTCATGGTTATATATGATATATAGAGAACGAAGAAGAAATAGTAGTTGAAGAAGAAGGAGTTGCACCACCACCACCTGAAGACCCACCTGCCGGGAACTGCTTTTACTTCGATATTTGCAGAGCAGAGCCCGACTCTCCTATAACACAAGGCAAGCCCCCGTGCATTTGCCACCTCCTTGCTTTTTAAAAATATTTCTCACTTGCTTGATGCATTAGGTGATAGGAGTTGTATGCTAAACAAATTGATGCATTTTCTTCCTTGAAAGTTTGATTACCTTTCCTTGATCACCTATTTTATAAAAAGGTTTTTCTTACGCTTAGTCTTGCTCTAGAAAAAAAAATGTTTTTTTTGACAAAAGATGATGCTTCAAGTGGGATGGGATGTTTTCAAAAATAAAACTGGATGGTGGATCCATCATGGCCATGATGGGTTCAACATCGGAAAAAGATGTACCTCTATTAGGTACCAAACTTTGGGTTAAAATGATAAAGCTGAGACCGGGCGGGTGACTTGCACGAGAAGAGAGTCTCGGTGTAGTGTCTCCGTCTGAGTCGATTAAGGACCGTCTCGATGTAGGCTTGATGATCGAGGACCTTTTAACTGGTCACATGCCTCATCATGGGTAAGCTTTGCCTCGGGCAGACTAATACCAGAATAAGACAACACGCAATGGGAGTGGAGAGATGGGCGAGAGTAGTGTGTACCCTCCATGGCAAGAGGCTGGACGGTGGTGTATTTGTGCTCTCGGTTGGCGTGAACTTGATTTGGTCTTAAGAACCCCGGTGGCGAGTTGACATATGCAAGGGTTAAGTACTATATATGTCGTGTGATTGGAGATCCCCAGCTGGGTATTAATCTATTCGGATCGTTGTTACTTCTCGGACATGAAGACTTGGTCACTGCCCTACACGTAGCATTCCAATGAACAAGAAGGGTTGATAAAAGGGTGGCTAGTATAGGCCAAGTGCTTGAACTAGGGTAGAAAGAACTCTAGAATCAGGTAATAACTTAACTTGCTAATAAAACTAGATTTTTAAGGATCCACTATTATTAAGCATTTTTGCAAACAGAGTCTTGATTCTTGATTCAGCCTTACCTTGAGCCCCCTTAAGCCAGCATATCCTTGAGAGTCTTTTATTTTGATGGGTAAGACTTGCGAAAGTACACTTCGTACTCAGGGTTTTCGAACCCATGTTGTTGTAGGTGAGGAAGCAGCAAACTTTTGTTGCTTTTGCTCTAAGGTGGTGCCGAAGGAAGAAGCTCAAGAGTGAAGCCTCGGGAGGATGTTGTCCTCCCTTTAAAAACACTTTACTGTTAAGCGGGAGGGGTTTTTGCCTCCCGGGTTTGTAATAATAATACTTCTGCACTCCTATATTACTGGTCTGTAATAACAATACTCTTCCTATATTTTAACGTAAATTAAGTTACTGTAATTGCTTCCGCTTATTCATTCCTCTGATGTGTTGTAATATCTGTGTGACGGGTGAAACGCTCTTGGGAAAAGTAAAGAATTTAGATACCAAACTTGTCAAGTGATCAGGTGCATCTACAGGGTTATCCGAGGTCCGTTGGATGAGGACAACTATAGGTGGGCCTAATAACTTGGGAGGTTCCATCACAGTCTGGTGTCCAGGTGCGGACCGTCCACAGTACAAATTTCAGCAAATGTGCAGAGTCAGCAAAACTTTGTTTTGGCTCAGTTTTATGTATCACGGACCGTTCGACCTTGAGGGGCAGACCGTCCACAAGTCATTTTTAATGCTCTGACATTTTTATAACCGTTTATAGCCGTTGGGATTCTTGTGCGGACGGTCCGGGCTTGTATTGCAGACCGTCCACGTGTGCGCACAAAAGGGGCAATTGGCCCGTAATGGCTAGTTTTGGAGAGGGGTCTATATATACTTGTGTTGCCCAAGTTGAAATGGAGAAAGAGGCCATTTGGAACACTTGTGAGCATATTGGAGCCTTTCCTCTCCCTCTCTCTCACTCATATTGATTGGGACTGCATTCTAGTGAGATTGAGAGCCATCTAGTGCAGTGCATCAAGTTGTTGATCTTTGAGGCACTAGGGAGATCATCAAGTGAGGTCGTTGGCTTGTTACTCTTTGAGGTTGCCACCTCGTAGATGGCTTGGTGGTGGTTCCTCGTGAGCTCTTCAAAGAAGATTGTGAAGAGGTCGCGATGGTGATTGTGAGAGACGTTGTGCTTGCCTCACCGGAGCAGTGAAAAGCAACTCTAGTGGAATCGAGGTTTGAGGATTCATTGACCAATCCAGCTCAAGAGATCAAGTGAAGACTTGATAGAGGAGTGGTTGGGTGCATTGAATCTACCTGAAAGGGAAATAGGGTCAAACCTTTTCCTATAAATAATTTTGGTGGTTGAATGCCCAACACAAATATTGGACTAACTAGTTTGCTCTAGATTATGTATTCTACAGGTGCATAAAGGTTCAACACAAACCAATAAAAAGATCAAGTTAGGGTTCAAAAGAAAGGAGCAAAAGAAACCGAACAGAACCCTGGTCTGGCGCACTGGACTGTCCGGTGACAGTGTCTGGTGCACCAGGGGCCATACAGTCTGAACTCTTCACCTTCGGGTTTCTCAGGCGCCGCTCCACTATAATTCACCAGACTGTCTGGTGCACCAAGTGGATCAATGGCTAACAGCGCAACGGTCGTCTGCAAAAGCGTGAACAGTGCGTGCAGAAGTCAGAGCAGGCGTCAGAGGCGCACCGAACAGTGAACGGTACTTGTCCGGTGCGATATGAAGTTAGTGCTCCAACGGTCAGAATCTTCAAAACCCTAAAGGTTGGGTGACGTGGCTGGCGCACCGGACTGTCCGGTGCGCCCATCGACAGACAGCCTCCCCAACGGCTATGTGATGGTTGAGGGCTATAAATACCCCCCAACCACCACCACTCCAAGCATCCAAGTTTTTCAGACATCTCATTTAATATAAGAGCTAGTGCAATCAATACAAGACACAATTCAAAAGAATCAAAGCCTCTCCAAGTCCCATATTCACTCCAAACACCTGGTGACTAGAGAGAGTGTTTTGCTCGTGTTCTTTGAGCTCTTGTTCTTGGATCGCTTTCTTCTTCCTCATTCTTGTTCTTCAAGCAACTTGTAATCAAAGCAAGAGACACCAATTGTGTGGTGGTCCTTGTGGGTTCTAAGTGACCCATTTGATTAAGGAGAAAGCTCACTCGGTCTAGGTGACCGTTTGAGAGAGGGAAAGGGTTCGGTCTTTGTGACCACCTCAACGGGGAGTAGGTTTTCAAGAACCGAACCTCGGTAAAACAAATCACCATGTCATCCGCTTCATTTGCTTTTGATTTGTTTTTCACCCTCTCTTTCGGACTTGGTTTTAATTCTAACGCTAACCCCGGCTTGTAGTCTGTCTTTTAAGTTATAAATTTCAGATTCCGCCTATTCACCCCCCCCCTCTAGGCGACTTTCAATTGGTATCGGAGCCAAGTACTTCATTAGAGTCTAACCACTCGAAGTGATGTCGGGAGATCACGCCAAGAGGGAGATCGTGACCGGCGAGAAGTCCACAAGCCACGGGAAGGCTCCATCAAGGGAGTCCGGCAACAAGCTCAAGGAGGGATCACGTCCTCACAAGTTGCATCGGAGTGGCGACAAGAAAAAGAAGATGAAGAAGGTGGTCTACTACGAGACCGATTCTTCGTCGCCATCTACATCTGGCTCCGACGCGTCGTCCGTCACTTCTAAGCGCCATGAGCGTAAGAAGTATAGTAAGATGCCACTTCGTTATCCTCGTATTTCTAGACGCCCTCCTTTACTTTCCGTCCCACTAGGCAAACCACCGGTTTTTGATGGTGAAGATTATTGTATGTGGAGTGATAAAATGAGCCATCACCTAACCTCACTCCACGCTAGCATATGGGACATTGTTGAGTTTGGAGCGTAGGTACCATCGCCAGAGGACGAAGGCTATGATTCGGACGAGGTCACCCAAATCAAGCACTTTGATTCCCAAGCAACTACTATACTCCTCGTCTCTCTATGTCGAGAGGAGTATAATAAGGTGCAAGGGTTGAAAAGTGCTAAGGAGATTTGGGATGTACTAAAGACCGCGCACGAAGGAGATGAGGTGACCAAAATCACCAAGCGGGAGACGATCGAGGGGGAGCTCGGTCGGTTCGTCCTCAACCAAGGAGAGGAGCCACAAGCAATGTACAACCGGCTCAAGACCTTGGTCAACCAAGTGCCTAACCTCGGGAGCACCAAGTGGGATGACCATGAAATGGTCAAGGTTATTCTTAGATCACTTGTTTTTCGTAATCCCACTAAAGTTTAATTAATTCGTGGTGATTCTCGATATAAGTTAATGTCTCCCGAGGAATGGATAGGGAAGTTTGTGAACTTTGAACTGATGATCAAAGGCTCCAAACAAATCATCAACTTAGAGCAAGGCAGCACCTCCACACCCGAGGTGCAACCTGTCGCATTCAAAGCGACGGATAAGAAGAAAGAAGAGTCTACACCAAGTAGGCTTCCCATCGATGCCTCCAAGCTTGACAACGAGGAAATGGCGCACATCATCAAGAGCTTTCGCCAAATCCTCAAGCAAAGGAGGGGGAAGGACTACAAACCCCGCTCCAAGAGGGTGTGCTATAAATGTGGCAAGCCCGGTCATTTTATTGCGAAATGTCCTATGTCTAGTGATAGTGACAGGGGTGATGATAAGAAGGGAAAGATGAAGGAGAAGAAGAGGTACTACAAGAAGGGCGGCGATGCCCACGTGTGTCGGGAATGGGACTCCGATGAGAGCTCCACCGACCCTCCTCCGACAAGGATGCCGCCAACATCGCCGTCAACAAGGGTCTCCTCTTCCCCAACGTCGGCCACAAATGCTTTAAGGCAAAGGACGATAAAAAGAAGGTAAAATCTAGAGCCTCCACAAAATATACAACATCTAGTGATGGGGCTAGCTCTAGTGATGATGAAGATAACTTGCTTACTCTTTTTGCCAACATTAACATGCAACAAAAAGAAAAATTAAATGCATTGATAGGAGCCATTCATGAGAAGGATGAACTCTTGGATAGCCAAAAGGAATTCCTTATTAAGGAAAATAAAAAGCATGTTAAGGTAAAGAATGCTTATGCTCAGGTAATAGAAAAATATGAAAAATTGACTAATGAGCTTAGCATATGCCATGACACTATTTCCAACCTTAGAACCGAGAATGCTAATTTTATTGCTAAGGTTGAAAAATTAAATGCTTGCAATGATTCAATTGTCAGTCTTAGAAATGAAAATGATAGTTTAATTACTAAGATTAATAAATGGAATGCATCACTTTCTAGCCTTAAAATTGAGAATGATAAATTAATTTCTAAGGCTAAGGATTTAAATGTTTGCAATGATTCTATTTCCAGTCTTAGAAATGAGAATGCCATTTTACATGCTAAGGTTGATAAATTAAATGCTTGCAAACCCTCTACATCTACTGTTGATCATGTCACTATTTATACTAGATGTAGAGATATTAATGTTGATGCTATTCATGATCACCTAGCTTTAATTAAACAATAAAATGATCACATAGCTCAACTTACTGCAAAAATTAATGAGCATGAAATAAAAAATGAAAATTTTAAATTTGCTAGGAGCATGCTCTATAGTGGGAGACACCCTGGTATTAAGGATGGCATTGGTTTCCAACAGGGAAGCAATGTCAAAATTAATTCCTCTAAGAAATCGTCTAATTTTGTTAAGGGCAAGGCTCCCATGGCTCAGGATAATGAGGGTTACATTTTATATCCTGTTGGTTATCCTGAGCATAAAATTAGGAGAATTCATTCTAGGAAGTCACATTCTGTTTCTCATCATGCTTTTATGTACAAGAATGAGACATCTAGTTCTAGGCAATCAACCCATATTAAATTGCCTAAAATGAAATCTCCTATTGCATCAAATGAGCCTATTATTTCATTTAAGACTTTTGATGCATCATATGTTTTAACTAACAAATCAGGCAAAATAGTTGCCAAATATGTTGGGGGCAAACACAAAGGCTCCAAGACTTGTGTTTGGGTACCCAAGGTGCTTGTTTCTAACGTGAAAGGACCCAAGACTGTTTGGGTACCTAAGAACAAGGCCTAAATTGTTTTGCAGGTTTATACATCTGAGGGCTCAAGTTGGATTATTGATAGCGGATGCATAAACCACATGACAGGGGAGAAAAGAATGTTCTCCTCCTACGAGAAAAATGAAGATCCTCAACGAGCTATTACATTCGGGGATGGAAATCAAGGTTTGGTCAAAGGACTTGGTAAAATTGCTATATCACGTGACCATTCTATTTCCAATGTTTTTCTTGTAGATTCTTTAGATTACAACTTGCTTTCTATTTCTCAATTATGCAATATGGGCTACAACTGTCTTTTTACAGATGTAGGTGTTACTGTCTTTAGAAGAAGTGATGATTCAATAGCATTTAAGGGAGTTTTAGAGGGTCAGCTATACTTCGTTGATTTCAATAGAGTTGAACTCGACACTTGCTTAATTTCTAAGACTAATATGGGTTGGCTCTGGCATCGCCGACTAGCCCATGTTGGAATGAAGAATCTCCACAAACTTCTAAAGGGAGAACACATTTTGGGACTAACAAATGTTCATTTTGAGAAAGACAGGGTTTGTAGCGCATGTCAAGCAGAGAAGCAAGTTAGCGCACATCATCCACACAAAAACATAATGACAACGGACAGGCCACTGGAGCTACTCCACAGGGATTTATTTGGCTTGATCGCTTACATAAGCATCAGTGGGAGTAAGTACTGTCTAGTAATTGTGGATGACTATTCTCGCTTCACTTGGGTATTCTTTTTACAGGATAAATCACAAACCCAAGAGACTTTAAAGGGATTCTTGAGACGGGCTCAAAATAAGTTTGGCTTGAGGATCAAAAAGATTAGAAGCGACAATGGGACAGAGTTCAAGAACTCTCAAATTGAAGGCTTCCTTGAGGAGGAGGGCATCAAGCATGAGTTCTCTTCTCCCTACACACCTCAACAAAATGGTGTAGTGGAGAGGAAGAATAGAACTCTACTGGACATGGCAAGAATCATGCTTCATGAATACAAGACATCGGACCTGTTTTGGGCGGAAGCAATCAACACTGTTTGCTACTCCATCAACCGGCTCTACCTTCACCAAATCCTCAAGAAGACATCTTATGAACTCCTCACTGGTAAAAAGCCTAATGTTTCATATTTTAGAGTCTTTGGTAGCAAATGTTTTATTTTTGTTAAAAAAGGTAGAAAATCTAAATTTGCTCCTAAGGCTGTAGAAGGCTTTTTACTTGGTTATGACTCAAACACAAGGGCATATAGAGTCTTCAACAAATCCACTAGATTAGTTGAGGTTTCTTGTGACATTATGTTTGATGAAACTAATGGCTCCCAAGTGGAGCAAGTTGATCTTGATGAATTAGATGATGAAGAGGCTCCGTGCGTCGCGCTAAGGAACATGTCCATTAGGGATGTGTGTCCTAAGGAATCCGAAGAGCCTTCATAAGCACAAGATCAACCATCATCTTCTATACAAGCATCTCCACCAACCCAAGATGAGGAACAGACTCAAGATAATGAAGAAGAAGATCAAGAAGATGAGCCACCTCAAGATGAGGTCAATAATCAAGGGGGAGATGATGAAGATAATCAAGATAAGGAAGATAACCAAGAAATTCAGGGTCAAAGACCGCCACACCCAAGAGTCCACTAGGCGATTCAAAGAGATCATCCCGTGAACTCCATTCTTGGTGATATCCATAAGGGGGTAACTACTCGATCTCGAGTCGCTCATTTTTGTGAACATTACTCTTTTGTCTCCTCTATTGAGCCATACAGGGTGGAGGATGCCTTAAGAGATTCGGATTGGGTGCTGGCAATGCAAGAGGAGCTCAACAACTTCACGAGGAATGAGGTATGGCATTTGGTTCCACGTCCTAATCAAAACGTTGTAGGTACCAAATGGGTATTCCGCAACAAGCAAGATGAGCATGGTGTGGTCATAAGGAACAAAGCCTAACATGTGGCCAAGGGTTATTCACAAGTCGAAGGTTTGGATTTTGATGAAACTTATGCACTCGTAGCTAGGCTTGAGTCAATTCGCATATTACTTGCCTATGCTACTTACCATGGCTTCAAGCTTTATCAAATGAATGTGAAGAGTGCCTTCCTCAATGGACCAATCAAGGAAGAGGTCTATGTTGAGCAACCTCCCGGCTTTGAAGATACTGAGTACCCTGACTATGTATATAAGCTCTCAAAGGCGCTTTATGGGCTTAAACAAGCCCCAAGAGCATGGTATGAATGCCTGCGAGAATTTCTAATCACTAATGGCTTCAAAGTCGGTAAAGCCGACCCTACTCTCTTTACTAAAACTATTGAAAATGATTTGTTTGTATGCCAAATTTATGTTGATGATATCATATTTGGGTCTACTAACAAATCTACTTGTGAAGAGTTTAGTAGGATCATGGTACAAAAATTCGAGATGTCGATGATGGGGGAGTTGAGATATTTCTTAGGATTCCAAATCAAGCAACTTCAAGAAGGCACCGTCATCAGCCAAACGAAGTATATTCAAGACATTCTTAAGAAGTTTGGAATGAAGGATGCCAAGCCCATCAAGACACCCATGGGAACCAATGGGCATCTCGACCTCGACACGGGAGGTAAATCCGTAGATCAAAAGGTATACCGGTCGATGATAGGATCTTTACTCTATTTATGTGCATCTCGATTAGATATTATGCTTTCCGTATACATGTGTGCAAGGTTCTAAGCTGATCCTAAGGAAGTTCACCTTAGGGCCGTGAAAAGAATCATGAGATATTTAGTTTACACTCCTAAGTTTGGGCTTTGGTATCCTAGGGGATGAACCTTTGATTTGATAGGATATTCCGATGCCGATTGGGAAGGGTGTAAAATTGATAGGAAGAGCACTTCAGGGACTTGTCAGTTTCTGGGAAGATCCTTGGTGTCTTGGGCTTCAAAGAAACAAAATTCAGTAGCCCTATCAACCGCTGAAGCCGAGTATATTGTCACAGGCCATTGTTGTGCGCAATTGCTTTGGATGAGGCAAACCCTTAGGGACTATGGCTACAAATTGAGCAAAGTCCCTCTCCTATGTGACAATGAGAGTGCTATCCGCATGACGGAGAATCCCATTGAACACAGCCACACTAAGCACATAGACATTCGGTATCACTTTTTTGAGGGATCACCAACAAAAGGGGGATATCGAGATAGCCTATATTAACACCAAAGACCAATTAGCCGATATCTTCACCAAGCCTTTAGATGAGAAAACCTTTAGCAAATTTAGGAATGAGCTAAATATACTTGATTCTCGGAATTTTGATTGAAACATTGCACACATAGCTCATTTATGTACCTTTGATCTTATCTCTTTCATTTGCTATGACTAATGTTGTCGGGGACCATAATTAGGGGTACCCCCGAGGTTCCTAATTCTCAGCTGGTAACCCCCATCAGCGTAAAGCTGCAGAGGCCTGATGGGTGCGATTAGGTCAGGGATCGGTCCATTCGAAGGACGCAATCACGCCTCGCCCGAGCCTAGCCTCGGACAAGGGCAGCCGACCCAGGAGGATCTCCGCCTCGCCCGAGGCCCCCCTTCAGCGGCTAACGCACTTCCAACTAGCCCGAGGCCCTGTCTTCGCCAAGAAGCAACCCTGACCAAATCGCTGCATCGACCGACCAAATCGCAGAAGCATTTAATGCAAAGGCAGCCTGACGCCCTTATCCTGACGCGCGCCCTGCAGTCGACAGAGCGGAAGTGACCGCCGTCACTTCGCCGCTCCACTGACCGGCTTGACAGAAAGACAGCGCCGCCTGCGCCACTCCGACTGCGGTGCCACTTGACAGAGTGAGGCTGACAGGCGGTCAGGCCCGGCCGCGGGCGTCATATGAAGCTTCGCCCGACCCTAGGGCTTGGACTCGGGCTAAGTCCCGGAAGACGGCGAACTCCGCTCCGCCCGACCCAAGGGCTCGGACTAGGCTATGGCCTCGAAAGACGGCGAACTCCGCTCCACCCGACCCGAGGGCTCGGACTAGGCTACGGCCTCGGAAGACGGCGAACTCCGCTCCGCCTGACCCTAGGGCTCGGACTAGGCTACGGCCTCGGAAGATGGCGAACTCCGCCCGACCCAGGGCTCGGACTAGGCTACAGCCTCAGAAGACGGCGAACTCCGCTCCGCCCGACCCCAGGGCTCGGACTAGGCTACGGCCTCGGAAGACGGCGAACTTCGCCCGACCCAGGGCTCGGACTAGGCTATGGCCTCGGAAGACGGCGAACTCCGCCCGACCTAGGGCTCGAACTAGGCTACGGCCTCGGAAGACGGTGAACTCCGCCCGACCCAAGGCTCGGACTAGGCTACGGCCTCAGAAGACGACGAACTCCGCTTCGCCCGACCCCGGGGCTCGGACTCCGCTCTGGCCTCGGCCGACGATCTCCGTCTCGCCCGACCCAGGGGATCGGACTCGACCTCGACCACAGAAGACAGACTCGACCTCGGCTTCGGAGGAGCTTCCACATCGCCCAACCTAGGGCGCGGACCGGCCACGTCAACAGGAGGCGCCATCATCACCCTACCCCGAGCAGACTCGAGCCACAGGGAACAAGACCGGCGTCCCATCTGGCACACTCCACTAGACAGGCAATGATGGCGCCCCGCATACGTAGTGACGATGGCGGCTCTCAGCCTCCTTACGGAAGCAAGAAGACGTCAGCAAGGACTCCACGGCTCCGACAGCTGTCCCTCCGCCAGGCTCCAGCGCTCCTCCGACGGCCACGACATCACGCCAACAGGGTGCCAAAGTCTCTCCGGCTGCCACAACGGCATGTACTCAGGGCGCTAGCTCTCCTCCGCTAGACACGTAGCACTCTGCTACACCCCCCCATTGTACACCTGGATCCTCTCCTTACGCATATAAAAGGAAGGACCAGGGCCTTCTTAGAGAAGGTGGGCCGCGCGGGGACGAGGACGAGACAAGGCGCTCGCGTGAGGCCGCTCGCTCCCTCTCCCGCGTGGACGCTTGTAACCCCCTACTGCAAGCGCACCCGACCTGGGCGCGGGATGAACACGAAGGCCGCGGGATTCCCACTCCTCTCTCACGCTTGCTTCCGGCCACCTCTCTTCCCCCCTTCGCGCTCGGCCTCGCGTCGACCCATCTGGACTGGGGCACGCGGCGACATTCACTCGTCGGCATTAGGGACCCCCTGGTCTCGAAACGCCGACAGTTGGCGTGCCAGGTAGGGGCCTGCTGCGTGCTGACGAACAACTTCCCATCAAGCTCCAGATGGGCAGTCTCCAGCAACTTCTCCGACCCGGGACGGTGCTCCGTTTCGGGAACCTCGAGTTCATGTCCCTCGACGGCGGTTACGACATGATACTCATTCCACCGCCGGGCAACAGCGGCAATGGCGGCCGACAACTCGTCCGCCGGCGGCGGAATCGACGACGTCTTCCCCACGTGGCGGAAGAGCTACATTCGAGCTTGTCCCGTCGCCTCCCCCGCCGACGAAGGAGGGGACGGGGCAACCAAGGCCAAGCAGGAGGCGGCACCTCGTCGGCTGTCGAGCGAGTCGACGACGCCGGCGCCCCAACGGGGGACACGTCGAGCGTCGCCCTCACGTCTGAGACGAAGACGAGCGCCGTTTCCCCGCGACACGCCTACTCCAAGCAGACGGATGACGCCAGCACGCTCGCGGAAGGCTTGCTGGGCGTCACCCTCGTACCTGGGACGACGGTGCAGTCAGCCCCCGACATGACTTCATCACTGCCCGTCGACCAAGAGGTACAGACCGATTCCCGTCTCGCGTCTTTCGCATTCAGCCTTGATCCGCCAAGCGGCCTCGCTTTGGCGAACGCTCTCGTAGAGGCGAGTCCCAACCCTTTGGGGATTCGTATGCGGTCACCTTGGGACTGGCTGATGGACGTCTCGACCTACGGGCCCTCTGGGTCCGAGGAAGATGACGAGCCCAGCTCCTGTTGGGATTTCTCTGGACTTGGCAACCCCAGTGCCATGCGGGACTTTATGACCGCATGCGACTACTGCCTCTCCGACTGTTCCAACGGCAGCCGTAGCCTCGGCGACGAGGACTGCGGCCCGAGCCGCGAATGTTTCCACGTCGATCTAGGGGGCCCCTCCGAAGGCAACCATCTCGGCATGCCAGAGGACGGTGATCTCCCTAGGCCGGTGCCTCGCGTTGACATCCTTCGGGAGCTAGCTGTGGTCCCAGTCCTTGCGGGGGGTCAGGACACACAGCTCGAGCAAATCCGCGAGGTGCAGGCCAGGCTCGACGAGGGAGCAGGAGCGCTTGAGCCAATCTGCCGGGACGTGGGGCAGGCGGGGGTGGCTCAACCTCC
The DNA here is from genome assembly GCA_029449295.1 of Zea luxurians. Lineage (NCBI taxonomy): Eukaryota > Viridiplantae > Streptophyta > Magnoliopsida > Poales > Poaceae > Zea > Zea luxurians. The sequence goes on along the minus strand of JAOPSE010000008.1, from coordinate 92,071,434 downwards.
AGCCGGAGAGATACGTCATCTACCCCAAGGCTTCCAGCACCGCATCGCCGACGATGTCAGGGTCAGGCCGCCACCCACATCCAGTGGGGTTGGCTAGGACCTGGCTGCAGCAGCAATGCTCCTCCGCGCGATGCTGGAGCCATCAACCACCGAGGGGCGGCGAATCCAGGGAGAGCTCAAGAATCTCCTGGAAGGCGCCGCGGTCCGACGGGCCGAGAGCTCCGCCTCCCGAAGGCAGGGGTACCCCTCGGAACATCATGCCGCGACTTCCCGATTCACGCGGGAAGCCTCGGTCTACACCGGGCGCACGCGCCACACAGCGCCTGCGGCCCCGGGTCGCCACAGCAACGAGCACCCTCACCACGACCGTCGGGCCCGCCTCGACGAAAGGGTGCGCCGAGGCTACCACCCTAGGCGTGGGGGACGCTACGACAACGGGGAGGATCGGAGTCCTTCGCCCGAACCACCCGATTCGCAGGTTTTCAGCCGGGCCATACGACGGGCGCCGTTCCCGACCCGGTTCCGACCCCCGATTACTATCACAAAGTACTCTGGGGAAACGAGGTCGGAACTGTGGCTCGCGGACTATCATCTGGCCTGCCAACTAGGTGGAACGAACGATGACAACCTCATCATCCGCAACCTCCCCCTGTTCCTCTCCGACACCGCTCACGCCTGGTTGGAGCACCTGCCTCCGGGGCAGATCTCCAACTGGGACGACCTAGTCCAAGCCTTCGCCGGCAATTTCCAGGGCACATACGTGCGCCCCGGGAATTCTTGGGACCTCCGAAGCTGCCGACAGCAGCCGGGAGAGTCTCTCCGGGACTACATCCGGCGATTCTCGAAGCAGCGTACCGAGCTACCCAACGTCACCGACTCGGATGTCATCGGCGCGTTCCTCGCCGGCACCACCTGCCGCGACCTGGTAAGCAAGCTGGGTCGCAAGACCCCCACCAGGGCGAGCGAGCTGATGGACGTCGCCACCAAGTTCGCCTCCGACCAGGAGGCGGTTGAGGCTATCTTCCGGAAGGACGAGCAGCCCCAGGGCCGCCCATCGGAAGAAGCCCCCGAGGCGTCAACTCAGCGCGGCGCCAAGAAGAAGGGCAAGAAGAAGTCGCAAGAGAAACGCGACGCTGCTGACGCGAACCTTGTCGCCGCCACCGAGTACAAGAACCCTCGGAAACCCCCAGGAGGTGCCAACCTCTTCGACAAAATGCTCAAGGAGCCGTGCCCCTGTCACCAGGGGCCCGTCAAGCATACCCTTGAGGAATGCGTCATGCTTCGGCGCCACTTCCACAGGGCTGGGCCACCCCCGGAGGGTGGTAGGGCCCACGACGATGATAAGAAGGAAGATCGCTAAGTAGGAGAGTTCCCTGAGGTCCGCGACTGCTTCATGATCTACGATGGGCAAGCGGCGAATGCCTCGGCTCGGCACCGCAAGCAAGAGCGCCGGGAGGTCTGTTCGGTGAAGGTGGCGGCGCCAGTCTACCTAGACTGGTCCGACAAGCCCATCACCTTCGACCAAGCCGACCATCTCGACCATGTGCCGAGCCCGGGGAAATACCCGCTCGTCGTCGACCCCGTCATCGGCGACGTCAGACTCACCAAGGTCCTCATGGACGGAGGCAGCAGCCTCAACATCATCTACGCCGAGACCCTCGGGCTCTTGTGTGTCGATCCGTCCTCTGTCCGGGCAGGCGCTGCGCCCTTCCACGGGATCATTCCCGGGAAGCGCGTTCAGCCCCTCGGACAACTCGACCTTCCTGTCTGCTTCGGAACACCCTCCAACTTTCGAAGGGAGACCCTGACGTTCGAGGTGGTCGGGTTCTGAGGAACCTACCACGCGGTACTGGGAAGACCATGCTACGCGAAGTTCATGGCCGTCCCCAACTACACCTACCTGAAGCTCAAGATGTCGGGCCCCAATGGGGTCATCACCGTCGGCCCCACGTACAAACACGCGTTCGAATGCGACGTGGAGTGCGTGGAGTACGCTGAGGCCCTCGCCGAGTCCGAGGCCCTCATCGCCGACCTGGAGAGCCTCCCCAAGGAGGTGCCAGACACGAAGCGCCATGTTGGCAACTTCGAGCCACCGGAGACGGTCAAGTCCGTCCCCCTCGACCCCATCAACGATGTCTCCAAGCAGGTCCGGATCGGCTCCGGGCTCGATCCCAAATAGGAAGCAGTGCTCGTCGACTTTCTCCGCGCGAACGCCGACGTCTTCGCGTGGAGTCCCTCGGACATGCTCGGCATACCGAGGGATGTCGTCGAGCACTCGCTGGACATCCGAGTCAGGGCCCGACCCGTCAAGCAACCTCTGCACCGATTCGACGAGGAGAAGCGCAGAGCCATAGGCGAGGAGATCCACAAGCTAATGGCGGCAGGGTTCATCAAAGAGGTATTCCATCCCGAATGGCTTGCCAACCCTGTGCTTGTGAGAAAAAAAGGTGGGAAATGGCGGATGTGTGTGGACTACACTGGTCTGAACAAAGCATGTCCGAAGGTTCCCTACCCTCTGCCTCGCATCGATCAAATCGTGGATTCTACCGCTGGGTGCGAAACCCTGTCTTTCCTCGATGCCTACTCAGGGTATCACCAAATCAGGATGAAAGAGTCCGACCAGCTCGCGACTTCTTTCATCACACCCTTCGGCATGTACTGCTATGTCACCATGCCGTTCGGCTTGAGGAATGCGGGCGCGACGTACCAGCGGTGCATGAACTATGTGTTCGGCGAACACATTGGCCGCACGGTCGAGGCCTACGTCGATGACATCGTAGTCAAGACAAGGAAAGCCTTCGACCTCCTTTCCGACCTTGAAGTGACGTTCCGATGTCTCAAGGAGAAAGGCGTCAAGCTCAATCCCGAAAAGTGTGTCTTCGGGGTGCCCCGAGGCATGCTCTTGGGGTTCATCGTCTCCGAGCGGGGCATCGAAGCCAACCCGGAGAAGATCGTAGCCATCACCGGCATGGGGCCCATCAAGGACTTGAAAGGCGTACAGAGGTCATGGGATGTCTCGCGGCTCTGAGCCGCTTCATCTCGCGCCTCGGCGAAAGAGGTCTACCTCTATACCGCCTCTTAAGGAAGGCCGAGTGCTTCACTTGGACCCCTGAGGCCGAGGAGGCCCTCAGGAACCTGAAGGCGCTCCTCACGAAGGCGCCTATCTTGGTGCCCCCAACCGCCGGGGAAGCCCTCTTGGTCTACGTCGCCGCTACCACTCAGGTGGTTAGCGCTGCGATTGTGGTCGAAAGGCAAGAGGAGGGGCATGCATTGCCCGTTCAGAGGCCAGTCTACTTCGTCAGCGAGGTACTGTCCGAAACCAAGATCCGCTACCCACAAGTTCAGAAGCTATTGTATGCGGTGATCCTGACACGACGGAAGTTGCGACACTACTTCGAGTCTCATCCGGTAACGGTGGTGTCATCCTTCCCCCTGGGGGAGATCATCCAGTGCCGGGAGGCCTCGGGAAGGATTGCAAAGTGGGCGGTGGAAATCATGGGCGAGACAATCTCGTTCGCCCCTCGGAAGGCCATCAAGTCCCAGGTTTTGGCGGACTTCGTCGCTGAATGGGTCGACACCCAGCTCCCAGCAGCCCCGATCCAGTCGGAGCTCTGGACCATGTTCTTTGACGGGTCGCTGATGAAAACAGGGGCGGGCGCGAGCCTGCTTTTCATCTCGCCCCTCGGGAAGCACATACGCTATGTGCTACGCCTCCATTTCCCGGCGTCCAACAATGTGGCCGAATATGAGGCTCTGGTCAACGGGTTGCGGATCGCCATCGAGCTAGGGGTCCGACGCCTCGACGCTCGCGGTGACTCACAGCTCGTCATCGACCAAGTCATGAAGAACTCCCACTGCCGCGACCCGAAGATGGAGGCCTATTGCGATGAAGTTCGGCGCCTGGAAGACAAGTTCTATGGGCTCGAGCTCAACCACGTCGCCCGACGCTACAACGAGACTGCGGACGAGCTGGCTAAGATAGCCTCGGGGCAAACAACGGTTCCCCCGGACGTCTTCTCCCGAGACCTACATCAACCCTCAGTCAAGACTGACGACTCGCCCGAGCCCGAGAAGGCCTCAGTCCAGCCCGAGGCACCCTCGGCAAAGCCAGAGAGCCCTCGGCTCTGCCCGAGCCACCCTCGGCCCTCAAGGGTGAGGCACTGCGCGTCGAGGAGGGGCGGAGCGGGGTCGCGCCTGATCGAAACTGGCAGACCTCGTACCTGCAGTATCTCCTCCAAGGAGAACTACCCCCCGACCAAGCCGAAGCTCGGCGGTTGGCGCGGCGCGCCAAGTCGTTCATCTTGCTGGGAGACGGGAAGGAGTTCTACCACCGCAGCCCCTCAGGCATCCTCCAGCGATGCATCTCCATCACCGAAGGTCAGGAGTTACTACAAGAAATACACTCGGGGGCTTGCGGTCATCACGCAGCGCCTCGAGCCCTTGTTGGAAAAGCTTTCTGACAAGGTTTCTACTAGCCAACGGCGGTGGCCGACGCTACTAGGATTGTCCGCACCTGCCAAGGGTGCCAATTCTACACAAGGCAGACCCACCTGCCCGCTCAGGCTCTGCAGATGATTCCCATCACCTGGCCTTTTGCTGTGTGGGGTCTGGACCTCGTCAGCCCCTTGCAGAAGGCACCCGAGGGCTACACGCACCTGTTGGTCGCCATCGACAAATTCTCCAAGTGGATCGAGGTCCGACCCCTAAACAGCATCAGGTCCGAGCAGGCGGTAGCGTTCTTCACCAACATCATCCATCATTTCGAGGTCCCGAACTCCATCATCACTGACAACGGCACCCAGTTCACCGGCAGAAAGTTCCTGGACTTCTGCGAGGATCACCACATCCGGGTGGACTGGGCCGCTGTGGCTCATCCCATGACGAATGGGCAAGTAGAGTGTGCCAACGGCATGATTCTACAAGGACTCAAGCCTCGGATCTACAACGACCTCAACAAGTTCGGCAAGCGATGGATAAAGGAACTCCCCTCGGTGGTCTGGAGCCTGAGGACAACACCGAGCCGAGCCACGGGCTTCACGCCGTTCTTTCTAGTCTATGGGGCCGAGGCCATCTTGCCCATGGACCTGGAATACGGTTCCCCGAGGGCGAAGGCCTATGCCGACCAAAGCAACCAAGCTAGTCGAGAAGACTCGCTAGACCAGCTGGAAGAGGCTCGGGCCAGGGCCTTACTACACTCGGCACGGTATCAGTAGTCCATGCGACGCTACCACGCCCGAGGGGTCCGGTCCCGAGACCTCCAGGTGGGCGACCTGGTGCTTCGGCTGCGACAAGACGCCTGAGGGCGACACAATCTCATGCCTCCCTGGGAGGGGCCTTTCGTCATCGCCAAGGTTCTGAAGCCCGGAACATACAAGCTGGCCAACAGTCAAGGCGAGGTCTACGGCAACGCTTGGAACATCCAACAGCTACGTCGCTTTTACCCTTAAGATGTTTTTCAAGTTGATATACCTCGCTCCTACACAAAGTTTAGTCATCAAGGAAGGGTCAACCTTGCCTCGGCAAAGTCCGACCCTCCCTCGGGGGCTAAAAGGGGGGAACCCCCTCTGCGTCGAATTTTTTCCTCGAAAAAAGATCCTTTCTGCCAGATTGTCTTTCGTGCTTTTTGACTACTTCGAAAGTGGATCCTGAAAACGATGGAGTACACGTAAGCAGCCAAGGCCGACCGAGCCGAGGAACTCCTACGCCTCCGGGATACGGATACCTCACTCGTCACCTTCTGCGATAAGTAACTCACGCTCGGATAAGTGACTCCGCAGACCGAACAAGTCTTCACGTTCAGAAGCTCTTCTGCCGAAGCGATTCTTCGAGCCTTCTCGACTACGTCGGTGACAGAACCCCATGGACGGGTAAGAGTGCGCGTAAGCAGTAAGGCCGACCGAGCCGAGGGACTCCTACGCCTTCGGGATATGGATACCTCACTCGCCACCTTCTGTGAGAAGCAACTCTCGCTCATGCCAGCAATTCTGTTACCGACAAAAAAGTCCAGATACTCGAAACAAAAGGAAAGGAGACGCAGCTTTATAACACAGCGACGGTGTGTTTAGGCCTCGGCGGCCGCAGAAAACATACACACACTACAAGACAACCTGATCCTGCAGGCTCTGATGTCGACAGCCGAAGGGGGCGGCAGCACCCTCGGCATCAGCTACACCTTCGGCGGGGTCTGACCTAGCCTCGAACGGCGACGCGGTCGGAGGGCCCCCACTCGGAAGGACGACATCAGCACCACACCCGGGCCATCGCCGCCAGGGTGTTCTTCGAGAATCCAGCCACCCCGAGGCCTCGGCCAGCTGACCCCCAAAGACATCAGCTCGGCTTGTGGCCTCGGCAGCTCGACTCCGGCGTCGGTTCCGCCAGTGGACGACCCGGCCAGGCTCTGGCCAACCACACCTCCTTTTCGGAGCCAACTCTGCCTCCGTCTGTGCTGACACCGCTACCTCCGGCTTCGGCTCATCGAAGGGCGGCCGAGGGGTTCCTTTAACCAAGCAAGAGGGGCCTCGGACAGCAAGGCCGACCGAGCCGAGGGACTCCTACTCCTCCGGGATACGGATACCTCACTCGTCACATTTGCACGAGGCAACTCGCGCTCGGTAAAGCAGTTCAGATAATCGACAGGCGAGTCTTAGTGCTCGAAAAGAAGAAAAAACATGGCCCCGCGCCGAAGTTACATACATGTTCAGGCCTCGAAAGCCACAGTGAACAGACACCAGCACTCGAAGTGCTATCACAAACGGAACTCCGGTTCCACCTCCGCAGGTATGAACAACCCCACTCGATGGAGGGGAGGGCCTGCGGAGCAACAGAAGACCGACGAACTCCAAGCGGCTCACCGCCGCCCGCTCCGACAGCTGTAGCAACGGCGTCCGGGCAAGCGCTGCGGTGGAAGAGTTCTCACCCACCGAGGACGAGAACCAGCCATTCAGGCCAGGGGGAGGCGACGCCCCCCTGTCCACCGACACCGCGCCAGCAGTCGCTGGGTACCCCAAAGTGCACTGGCAGGTCCTCGCTTTCGCCCTCTCCGAGGCCGCCCCAGAACATGAGCACCGCCCTCGCGGTGTCCGACGTGCTGGGCAACCCTCTGGTGTGGCTGTCGGTGCGAGGAAGACCTAGACGTGGCCGGCCCACACGCGGCACGACCATCGCCCGGACAGAGGGCAGAATGCTGCACCCTGGCTGGGCAGCAGCAGTTCACCTTCCCCGGCTTGGCTGGAGGAAGCCTCCGCGGGGCTGGAGGGTGCTTTTCTCCCCTAAATGCCGGAGGAAGAAAAGGGTTCCCGACCCCCGTGAAGGCGACCCCCCGCTCGGTGCGCTTCTCCGCCTCAGCCCGGATGACGAAAATCCTTGAGGCTGAGGGCGAGGTAGAGGCCGCAGCCCTGTTCGCTTCTCCCCACCAGACTGACCATTGGTGAGGGGATGCGGCCAGGCTGCGTGACGAAAATCCTTGAAGCCGAACGATGGCTGAAAGGTGCCAACTCCCACGGAGGTGTGTTCCTCCGACAGCAAGACGAAGACAACGCGGGCGCTCCCCGCCCGGGGGCTTGGAAGGTGGAAAGACACGACGCATGAGGGAAGCACGAAGGCGTGGTTGCCTTTCGAAGGGGTCACCTTCCTTTTAAAGGCAACTCTCCCCACTTGCGTCCTCAGCCGTCGCAGGCAGAGTCTTCTCCAGTACGCACCAAGGTCCTTACCCCACGACGCGGGGGCTGGGTCCCACATGACATGCAAGCTGGTCCAGGGGAAAAGAAGCCAAACTGCCACGTGTGCGCGGTGTATGCGACCACCCGACGGTTACAAGCACTCCTCCACTTTCGCCCGGACCAGCGGGTGGAAGGGCGGACAGCCATGCAGGCGGCATGCAACCGTGCCAGGTGGGCGCGCCCCTTCGACTCCAACGAGCCCAGCATGGAGGTCCAGGCCCACGCATCATGCAACCGGCGCGTCGGTTGCTACGTGCAGGAAACTGCACCGCCACTCACGCCACTACCGCGCCTCCTCGACTGCGGAGCCGGTACCGCGACTCGAGGCAACCCTGCAGTGCCAGCCCGGCGCGACGGTCAAAAGCGGTAAAAAATGGGCCGGCAGTAATGGCGGTGACAGTCGGGCAGCAGCAGCGGTCACGTCGCCAACCGAGCTCACGTCCCATCCAGGGGCAGCGAGGGAGCCCTCCCTCACGGCGTAAAGACAACACGCCCGTGTTCCGTTCCTCGAACGGCACGCGCACGCGAAACGGCTACCCCGCGAACCACTTGTCCCGTCGCATTAACTCTGTGGCAGGGCAGGTGGCGCTTCTGGCAGGAGAAGCGAGCGACGCTTCGCCTTCGCCACAACGACCGCGTCAAAAAAGGTACGCTACGTCGTTCAATTTCGTATCCTTTTCCTTTTTTTCCTCTTTCTCTCTCTTGCAACAGGGACCGGGAAAGGGGGATACCCCGAAAAGGATCCTTCTCCGTGAAGGAACCATGCCCTGAGCCTCCCTACTGATCAGAGGTTCGAGGGCTGGCCCCTCGGAAGGGTTCGACAGCCGCCTCATATCGCGTGGGCTCTACACCCACTACTGGTCAGAGGTTCGAAGGCCGGCCCCTCGAAGGGTTCAACGACCGCCTCAGGCTACTCGGGCTCCGCACCCACTACTGATCAGGGGTTCGAAGGCTGGCCCCCGAAGGGTTCACAGCCGCCTCAGACACAAAGCGAGGGATGACCATGGGTACGTTCGATACATAACCAAGGCTCGGGCTGCGCTCCCGAGCTACCCTAGGACATTTCCGAGACCAGCGGGAACGATCTTGTAACGGAATCCCATCAGAGGGAGGCATCGAGCCCTCGGACCCCGTCGCCAGGGGACCGGGTCCGGCAAATCACCCGCAGGTACCATTGGGCACGCCTCCGGGCCACAGCCGACCCCTAACGAATGGGGCACGGGCGTCCACTCGGATCACCCGTTCGCAGCTCGCTAGAGACACCATGTTTGACGCCCATCGAGGGCAACATGGCGCTTTCCCCCTCCTCCTTGCGGAAAGGCGACGCAGGGGCGTATGTAAAAAAGTCGAGTCTGTCCTTGATCGTCCTCTCGCCCTGTGCAGAGGCTCGGGGGCTGCTCTCGCAAAATCAGCTCCGACCAAACCGTTGGCAGCGTCAACATACCAGCCCGAGAACTTGGGACTCGACGGTGCACCCGGGCTACGGCCAGTTCGCATGAGGGGACAACCAGACCGGCCAAAGCATAACGAAACGCACTAAGACCTCGAAGGACTCTAACCACTCCTCCGAGGCCTCGGGGGCTACACCCGGCGGGTGCGCTCGCGCGCCCCCGCCAGAACAAACAGCAACCGGGAAAGGCTGGTCCCCTTGCAAAAAAGTGCGACAAAAGCCTCCAAGCGAGTATTAACACTCCCTTGGAGGCTCGGGGGCTACTGTCGGGGACCATAATTAGGGGTACCCCCGAGGTTCCTAATTCTTAGCTGGTAACCCCCATCAGCGTAACGCTGCAGAGGCCTGATGGGTGCGATTAAGTCAGGGATCGGTCCATTCGAAGGACGCAATCACGCCTCGCCCGAGCCTAGCCTCGAACAAGGGCGACCGACCCAGGAGGATCTCCGCCTCGCCCGAGGCCCCCTTCAGCGGCTAACGCACTTCTGGCTCGCCCGAGGCCCTGTCTTCGCCAAGAAGCAACCCTGACCAAATCACTGCGTCGACCGACCAAATCGCAAAAGCATTTAATGCAAAGGCAGCCTGACGCCCTTATCCTGACGCGCGCCCTGCAGTCGACAGAGCCGAAGTGACCGCCGTCACTTCGCCGCTCCACTGACCGGCTTGACAGAAAGACAGCGCCGCCTGCGCCACTCCGACTGCAGTACCACTTGACAGAGTGAGGCTGACAGGTGGTCAGGCCCGGCCGCGGGCGCCATAGGAAGCTCCGCCCGACCCTAGGGCTCGGACTCGGGCTAAGTCCCGAAAGACAGCGAACTCCGCTCCGCCCGACCACAGGGCTCGGACTAGGCTACGGCCTCGGAAGACGGCGAACTCCGCTTCGCCCGACCCCAGGGCTCGGACTAGGCTATGACCTCGGAAGACGGTGAACTCCGCTCCACCCGACCCCAGGGCTCGGACTAGGCTACGGTCTCGGAAGACGGCGAACTCCGCCCGACCCAGGGCTCGGACTAGGCTACGGCCTCGGAAGACGGCGAACTCCGCTCCGCCCGACCCTAGGGCTCGGACTAGGCTACGGCCTCGGAAGACGATGAACTCCGCCCGACCCAGGGCTCGGACTAGGCTACGGCCTCGGAAGACGGTGAACTCCACCCGACCCAGGGCTCGGACTAGGCTACAGCCTCGGAAGACGGCGAACTCCGCCCGACCCAGGGCTCGGACTAGGCTACGGCCTCAGAAGACGACGAACTCCGCTTCGCCCGAACCCGGGGCTCGGACTCCGCTCTGGCCTCGGCCGACGATCTCCATCTCGCCCGACCCAGGGGATCAGACTCGACCTCGACCACAGAAGACAGACTCGACCTCGGCTTCGGAGGAGCTTCCACATCGCCCAACCTAGGGCACGGACCGGCCACGTCAACAGGAGGCGCCATCATCACCCTACCTCGAGCAGACTCGAGCCATAGGGAACAAGACCGGCGTCCCATCTGGCACACTCCACCAGACAGGCAATGATGGCGCCCCGCATACGCAGTGACGATGGCGGCTCTCAGCCTCCTTACGGAAGCAAGAAGACGTCAGCAAGGACTCCACGGCTCCGACAGTTGTCCCTCCGCCAGGCTCTAGCGCTCCTCCGACGGCCACGACATCACGCCAACAGGGTGCCAAAGTCTCTCCGGCTGCCACAACGGCATGTACTCAGGGCGCTAGCTCTCCTCCGCTAGACACGTAGCACTCTGCTACACCCCCCCATTGTACACCTGGACCCTCTCCTTACGCATATAAAAGGAAGGACCAGGGCCTTCTTAGAGAAGGTGGGCCGCGCGGGGACGAGGACGAGACAAGGCGCTCGCGTGAGGCCGCTCGCTCCCTCTCCCGCGTGGACGCTTGTAACCCCCTACTGCAAGCGCACCCGACCTGGGCGCGGGACGAACACGAAGGCCGCGGGATTCCCACTCCTCTCTCACGCTCGCTTCCGGCCACCTCTCTTCCCCCCTTCGCGCTCGGCCTCGCATCGACCCATCTGGGCTGGGGCACGCGGCGACATTCACTCGTCGGCATTAGGGACCCCCCGGTCTCGAAACGCCGACAAATGTGTTTCCAAGTGTGTTTATATGCTAAGTCGTAGATTGAAAGGGAAATGGAGTACTCGACGAAGACAAGGCTTCCACTCCACTCTACCGGTATCATTTACACTTCGTCGTCACTCCACATCACACCACTTTGGTATAATCTTTCACTCATATATTGTTTACCAAAGGGGGAGAAAGTAAAGGGCTCTCCAATGTGTCCGTTTTTGGCGATTAATGCCAAAGGGGGAGAGAGTATTAGCCCAAAGCAAAAGGACCGCACCACCACTAAATTTTAAAAGAAATTTTCAAATTAGTATCTTAATGTGTTTTCAAAAGGGGATAAAGTTATTAGTGTTTTCAAAAACTTGAAAACCCCTCTTGAACACTAAGAGGAGAATTTCATTCAGGGGGAGTTTTGTTGTAGTCAAAGGAAATCATTTTTGAAACAGGGGGAGAAATTTCAAAATCTTGAAAATGCTTCTTACAATCTTACTCATATGCCTTTGACTATTTGCAAATGACTTTGAAAAGAATTTCCAAAAGAATTTGCAAAAACAAAACAAGTGGTGCAAGCGTGGTCCAAAATTTTAAATAAAAGGAAGCAATCCATGCATATCTATTGAATTTATAAATTGGTTTAATTCTAAGCAACCTATGCACTTACATTATGCAAACTAGTTCAATTCTGCACTTATATATCTGCTTTTGTTTGTGTTGGCATCAATCACCAAAAAGGGGGAGATTGAAAGGGAAATAGGGTCAAACCTTTTCCTATAAATAATTTTGGTGGTTGAATGCCCAACACAAATATTGGACTAACTAGTTTGCTCTAGATTATGTATTCTACAGGTGCATAAAGGTTCAACACAAACCAATAAAAAGATCAAGTTAGAGTTCAAAAGAAACCGAAGAGAACCCTGGTCTGGTGCACTGGACTGTCCGGTGTACCACCAGACAGTGTATGGTGCACCAGGGGCCGTACAGTCTGAACTCTTCACCTTCGGGTTTCTCAGGTGCCGCTCTGCTATAATTCACCGGACTGTCCAGTGTGTCACCAGATTGTTCGGTGCACCAAGCGGAGCAACAGATAACAGTGCAATGGTCGTCTGCAAAAGCATGAACAGTGCATGAACAGTGCGCGCAGATGTCAGAGCAGGCGTCAGAGGCGCACCGGACAGTGAACAGTACCTGTCTGGTGCAGCATCGAACTGTCTGGTGCGACATGAAGTCAGCGCTCCAACGGTCAGAATCTTTAGAATCCTAACGGTTGGGTGACGTGGTTGGCGCACCGGACTGTCCGGTGCACCCATCGACAGATAGCCTCCCGAACGGCTATATGGTGGTTGAGGGCTATAAATACCCCTCAACCACCACCACTCCAAGCATCCAAGTTTTTCAGACATTTCATTCAGTACAAGAGCTAGTGCAATCAATACAAGACACAATTCAAAAGAATCAAAGCCTCTCCAAGTCCCAAATTCACTCCAAACACCTAGTGACTAGAGAGAGTGTTTTGCTCGTATTCTTTGAGCTCTTGTTCTTGGATCGCTTTCTTCTTCCTCATTCTTGTTCTTCAAGCAACTTGTAATCAAAGCAAGAGGCACCAATTGTGTGGTGGTCCTTGTGGGGTCTAAGTGACCCATTTGATTAAGGAGAAAGCTCACTCGGTCTAGGTGACCGTTTGAGAGAGAGAACGGGTTGAAAGAGACCCGGTCTTTGTGACCACCTCAACGGGGAGTAAGTTTTCAAGAACTGAACCTCGGTAAAACAAATCACCGTGTCATCCGCTTCATTTGCTTTTGATTTGTTTTTCGCCCTCTCTTTCGGACTCGGTTTTAATTCTAACGCTAACCCCGGCTTGTAGTTTGTCTTTTAAGTTATAAATTTCAGATTCTGCCTATTCACCCCCTCTCTAGGCGACTTTCACTACCTCAACATGGATTAGGGGTGACCGGCAAGTCATCGACACCACGGAAAAAAACATCGTGTCAAGTGTCATCATATCCCCGTTGGTTTGCAACTTTCCTCACTAGCTTATATTTACTTGTTCATATACATATGCTAATGAGTATTTGATTCTCTTGTATGCTCTTGTATATCTAGTCATACTTGTTGTAAAATAGTTACTCATTTGTTGGCTTGTGTAGCTAATCCATTTTGCTTAGCTTGTGTGGCTAAGTAGTTGTTTCTCTCTCATTGTGCTTGTGTAGTGCAATTAGTGAGTTTTGCTAGTAGTGCTTAAAGCTTTGTGCACTTTGCTTACTAAAATGTTTAGGAGCTCTTGGTGTGCTTAGAAATATAGTTGCATAAGTTTGTATGACCTTGCTAACTAGATTTGTGTGGGAGAGCTCTTTCACTAACTTGGCACCTTAGTTGCTTCAATTAGAATCTTTTGTCTGGTGTTTGTTATAGTTAGAGGAATGTAGTCTTGGCTAAACCAAAATAGTATTAATTTCGTATTTTATTTGTGTTAGCCAACGTAATTAGTTTTAGAAAGGACTATTCACCCCCTCTCTAGTCCGCCATCTCGTCACTACATTGCCTTAGTTGTCGCCACCTCATTCGCCATCCTGCTTCTTTTCTCTCTCCCCTCATGCCTCCGCCTCTGCGCAACCCCATTCTCGGTAGAGGGCGTGGGAGCAGGCGCCTCCTCCCCGTATTCGTCCAACACCAGCCCCGACATCAACCCGTGCAGTGGCTATTGCACGTCCACGAGGACGTTTCACAATATGCGTGCACCATTGTTTTCGCTGTCGTCAGACGTCCCGTTTGTCTTCCGGCCTTCGCCCTGTTCTTCCTCCCCAACCTACTGCCCCCGCGCATGGTCGCAGCCGCAAGCCGACCGATGCTCTTCGACGTGGGTACGGGGCGAGTTGGTCTTGCTCCTGGCCTTTCTTCGTGCCCACTGCACTTAGGTTATCTTGGTGATGAGAAGTACAGGTCTGAGATATTGGACTACTAAGGCCCATAGCACGGCAGTAGTCGACATATGCTACGGAGTTGGTGGTGGTGGTGTATCGCCTCGGCGGGTCCAAGGTTGCATTCTCTCGCCCTTCTTGGACCGACGCCTGGTGCGGGTGCCTCTTGTTTTGGAGTTGCTCCAGCTGGGCTTCTTTCTACGCTTGCGTGCTCTCTCCCTATATGTATCTAGCGGTATGTCGTCTTCAAATGCCCAGGTCTCCGTCGTGTCCTTCTCCGGCAACGAACATGTATGCTTGCCTCTTCCCTTCCCTTCCTGCTCTACAAAACCTTGGAAGTGGGGAGGCGAGGGATGTGGGTCACTGATTTGCTTCCTATGGTACCCGTTCGATGGCTTGGCATTGCCTGTCTACATGGTCTTTTCCTTACCACGGTGTCGACTCGATATGCTTCTACCGCTTCTATATACCTGTCACCCATCCTTCTGTGTTGTTCCTCTGTTGTTTTGGGTGTTAGTTTTTTGTTGTGCTAAGGACTGAACATAATTTGGGTGTCTTAATACTTTATTTATTGTCTACACATGGTAGGTGTTCTTCTAATTATGGCTCATGGATCCTGCAAAATATGTGTTAGGATTTGGAGATCCATGCGGGCACTACCACAGGGTGCTCGTCCCTTGTGTTCTTGGCTCTTGCAAGCATTAGGTCGTTTCTGAGACCACATTTGCGCAATGGACTCCATGGTGTTTAAGGTTGCTGAATTGGATGAAGCAACAATGATTTATCACACTAACAGTAAAAGGAAAGGTTATTTGTTGGTTTTAAACGTTAGCAATTGCTATGAAGTACCATAATTTGTATGGAGCGCATCCAGTTTTTATTGATGCCTGACTTTAGCAACCACTTCATATTTTGATCTATCTTTTTATAAGTTTGAGTTCATGTGACTTATTTTAGAAACTTGAGCTCACAAACTTCCTCTTATTTGGTCTCTGTATGGTGGAATTATGTCATTCTATAATCTCTGTTCGTTCAGTCAGTCGTTATGAACTCTCTTCCAATCGCTCCTTTCATTAGCCATGTTGTACCAAGACATATTGGATGGAGTAAACAACATCATTAGTTAGTCAAATCAAAAAAATATTATGCGAAGAATGGATACAATCAATAAAATCTTGAGGTCTTTTTAGTGGATAGTTTACATGGGTATTGTTGTGAGTCGTCGTAACGCACGAGCAACCAACTAGTGATACCAAATGTCTGAGTTGCAGTTTATCTTGTGAAATGCATTTTTAATACTATATATGTAATTAATTATAGGTAAAAATGGAAAACATGTGATTTAAATGTAAAGTTACTATTTTTGAATCCTAATAGAACATTATATGGATATGGTAATACAAAAGGTATTGAGATATAGAATTATCATGAGCACATGCATTTATTATTGTTAAATCTTAACTAAATTATAAGAAGGATATGGTAATACAAAAGGTATTGAGATATAGAATTATCATGAGCACATGCATTTATTATTGTTAAATCTTAACTAAATTATTTCTCCACAAATTTTAATCTTCATGCAATGACTATATTTGGTTAAGCTATCCACGCATAAAATTAGTAGCTCCAGAATAGATGTTTCGTATGGTACCTTTTATTAGTTGTCTCCAACGGAGCATGCATATGGACGTGCAAAACATAATTTTTGTATTATATAATGTACTGTTTACATAGTGGGGCTTGAAATAAAGAGTGATATAGGGGGTGGGATAGGGAGGCTGCTGGACATAGTATTAGGTACTTATGTCACTTAAAACATTAAAGGTAATGGAAGTTCAATAATAAGTTAAGCTATGTTTCTAAGTAGCTTAGTTACTAATAAATTGGTGCACGACATCCATTTACTATGTGACAATATGACTGATAAGAACATGATTAGTCTCACCAATATGTTTCATATATACATATGGATATATTTTGGACATACATCTTTTTTCATTATGTAGACATATATTCATATTGTGCCTTTATTGAAGTTGAATATATACTAAGTTAGTAACATGTTCAGTAGAGTTCTTTGAGTTAGTTTTATTATACCATTCATCTAAGAATTTTTTACCTAGGATTTATGTTTTCTATGTAACATATTAAATGTGTATGTGTGATTCCCATGTATGCACTACATGAAAAATCCTAACTTCCAATGGCCAAAGCGCCAACTTCTGATAGTAAACAAGTGTCAAAAAAGATGGATAGAAGGTACCTAACTTTCGACGGCTTCTCAGTGCCGTCAAAAGTTAACATGGTCAAAAACTTAACTTTTGACAACCCTCTAGCCATCAGAAGTTACTAGCACTAGCATGAACATCAAACCACACAAACGCACACGTAGAGTTTAACAACCTAACATGCCCCAAACCCATATATATGCACACTAGAACAATTTTAGCTTCAGTAAACCTAGCTAGTTCCAAGTCGAGATCGAAAGCACATGAGTATGAAATGGAAATAATCCACAAGCAGATTAATGCAAGTATGAAAATGAAGACACCAGACGACTCATCATATCTCTTGTTCCATTAGCTCTTGTTTTCAACTAATCTACCATGTTGCTCGATCATGCACCTAGGCCATGCAACTTCCTATCTTGCATTCTATCCATTCAAAGGAGTGAACGAAACAAGAGATATGACGAGTCGTCTGGTGTCTTTGATTGTGTATTTGGATTATTGTGCATGCCAATTACTTACATTTCATATCTATATGTTTTTCGATCTTGACTCGAAACTAGCTAGGTTTAGTGTTGAATCTCAAGTTGTCATGTTATGTGTATATTATATATGGGTTCGAGCCATGTTAGGTTGTTAATATACATGTGTGTGTTTGTGTGGTCTAATGTTAAGGCTAGAGTACTAGCGTCATTAGTGTTAGAGTATCGGTGTCTGATGTCGACTTGAAACCTCCTTCTTTCTTTGGCACAAACCAATTATGAATAAGTAATAAAAGATAATTACTAAATTATAATCATTGACCTTGTATTGGTTATTGTAAACTTCTTATGAGTATACAAGATTATAAACTAAAGTCATCAACCTTGTTATGCAATTCATATGAGTAATTACAAAATTTGTTCGACCAATTCTCACAAAATCTTAAACTACATTCATCAACCTTATTACAAGTACACACAAGATTATAAACTACACTCAAGTACAAGATTATAAGCTATGTTTGAGTAACACAAAATTCGTTTGAGTACACATAAGATTATAAACTAAGTTTATCGACCTTGTTACAAGTACACATAAAATTTGGTTTGATTAATTCACAAAAAAATAATTGTTATTGTAAACTTCTCATGAGTACACACAAAATTGGTTCTGTCAATTCAGAAAACACCTATTGCACATTAAATGTTAAAGACCCTAGAGAGAAATTTATTAACGAGAAAGAACTACCTCAAAGATGTAAAAGCCAAAGATGTTGCACGAGGGAAGCAGGAGAAGCTATGTGGGGAGGCCGGTGACACTATTCATCAGGTACATAAAGTAAGCTGGAGCGTTGGTCAGGCCAAAGTACATGATGGTATGTTCAAAAACCCATATTTAGAGATAAAGGTTGTTTTGTATATTTGAGGGTCGGATTCTGAGTTGATAGTATCCTGACGTTAGATCTAGCTTGGAGAACATAGTAGCTCCCCTAAGTTGATCAAACAAATCCTGTGTTCTAGGCAATGGATACTTGTTCTTAATCATGGCATCATTCAAGGCTCGGTAATCTATCCACATCCTCTTAGTGTGGTTCTTCTTATCCACAAACTGAACTGTGGCGGCCTAAGGTGAAGTGCTTGACTTGATGTAACCTTTTTCTAGCAACTCATCAATCTGCTTCTTGAGTTCTACCAACTCTAGTCCCGATACTCTATAGGCCCTCTTAGAGATGGGTGGTACTAGGGACAAGTTCGATGGTGAACTCCACTTTGCGCTCGAGGGCCATGCCTGATAACTCATAAGGGAACACATCTAGAAACTTGGATACGACTCAAATAGTCTCCGGCGAGGTGGCCTCCATACTGTCAGTAGCCAACTAGTAGTAGTTCCCTATAATTGACTTAGTCATGCTCATTTCTACCTTTATATTTTCTACAGATGGAGACACTAAATGTATGACCATCTTGTTGTAGTGGATTACCCCTTGGTACTTTTGAAACCAATTCATCCCTGGAATGATATCTACACTTTGGGCACCCATGACTATTAGGTTGTGGGCAACTCTATCCCCTTATTTCCACACTTATATCTAAATACATCCTATTTGCTTTAATTTTTCCACTAGGTGAACTGGTTATCATCGGTTGTACACTTATTTTATTGGAAGGTTATGCATTGCTACCTAGTGATACTGATAAATGAATGTGATGCACCAGTATCAAACAACATGATTGCTAGTTGAGAGTTGACCAGAAACATACCTAATGCCACATATAGTTCCTCCTATGTCATCTTAGACGCCAAGTGATTCACCCTACCATGATTGTGATTTGGTTGACGTAGGTTGCATGTGGACTATTGTAGAACATTGTGTCTAGGTGCCCCACTAGTGTTATGTTGTTGCCCTGTCTTTTATGGACATTGCCTAGACTAGTAGCCATAATGTCCATAAATGAAGCTTTTGTATCCTCCTTGTGTTGAATTCAGTTGTTCAGCTTGATTGCCTGTTGGGGTGGGGAGTCAGGGCACTTGGTTGACCTAGCATTGATTCTAATTATTCCCCTACTAGGTGTTGTTTTAGCAGTTGAACTGATATTGGTACCATTGTTGATGCTAGTGGTGGTGCGGGTGTCCTTGTGAACTGCCCTACTGGTACTGTTGGTTATGGTTTCCTAACAAGCGGGAATGATTGCTGCTACCTAATTGTGGCCCCCACTTAGCTTTCATTTTCTGCCCTCCATCACCTGACACCTCCTCTATCTCATTATGGCTCAGTCTATGAGGTGCTAGAAGGTGGGAAAGGTATAATTCATAAGCTATTAGTGAAGAGGATCAACTAATCCTCTCATGAACTGGTATTGCTTCTTTGCATCCATGTTAACTTCTTTGGGGGCATAGCAGGATAGGTGCATGAATCTATCCTCGCTGACAGACATTGCACCTTGTTTGAGTGCTATGATTTCCTCCTTCATGATCATTAATCCTTCTGGAACAAGGTCATCTTCCGCCGAAGCTGTTGTTCTTATTGACCCTATCTTTTCTTCTTCTAGTGTTATTGCTTCGTCACCAAACAGGAGCTTGGAGGGTGTAAATCCTGTTGACCATGACATAGTTGTGTTGTGGCTCCACGCCACTTTGATCAACTCATCTGGCCACTTTCCTCTAGGCTGGTTGAAGATTAACTTCATTATTCCTGTCATTATAATGCCATTTGCTCTTTCTACCAGCCCATTTGATTCTGGATGTCTTACTGATGCAAAATGAATTTTTGTACCAATTCGATCACAGAAATCTTTGAATGTTTTGGCATCAAATTGTGTTCCATTGTCTATAGTTATTGCCTTTGGCACGCTGAAGCGACAAATAATGTTTTGCCAAAAGAATTTCTGTACTGTGGCCGAAGTTATTGTGACTAAAGGTTTTGCTTCGATCCACTTAGAAAAATATTCCACTGCTACAACGACATATTTCAAATTTCCTTGTGCATGTGGAAGTGGACCTAACAAATCCAAACCCCACCTTTGCAGTGGCCAAGTTGGCTGAATTAATTGGGTTAGAGATGAAGGTTGTTTCTGGTCTCCTGCACATCTTTGACAATTTTCACACTTTTGAACCAGATCTGCTGCATCTGAAGCTGCCTTCGGCCAATAAAATCCTTGTCTGAAAACCTTCCCAGCAAAGGCCTAGACCCAATATGAGATCCACATAAGCCTGCATGTATTTCCTTCATCAGCTCTTGACCTTCGGTTCTGGATAAACACTTGAGTAGTGGAGAGCAGATCCTTGTTTGTATAACTCCCCTTCTATTATCACATATGGTCTTGTCCTTGCTTCTATTCTTTTATTATAAACTTCATCATCCAAAAGGCAGTTACCTTGGAGGAAAGATATATTTCAGTCCTCCAATCTTCGCTATGTACAGGTGAGATTGCAAGCACTACTCTCTCCATAAGTTCAACCGAAGGTGCTTTTATTGTCTCAAAGAATACTTCTGAAGGTAGAGGGAGCCCCTGTGCCGCTGACTTAGCTAGCAGATCTGCGTGCTCATTTTCCCCTCTTGGAATATTTTTTACAGAAAATCCTTCGAAAGAAGCCTCCAATCTTCGGACTGTATCCAAATATTTCTCAAGCTTCGGATCCCTTGCCTTGCTACTTTTGTCTATATGACTAGAAATAACTTGGGAGTCAGTTTTAAGGATTGCCCTTCTTATTCCCATTGCCTTTAGCTTGCGAAGCCCTAATAGAAGAGCTTCGTATTTAGCAATATTATTCGTACAACTAAAGTCCAGCCTTGCTGCATAGCATGTCCTAACTTTAGAGGGCGCTACAAGAACAGCAGCCGCTCCTGCGCCAAAGGTTCCCCAAGAACCGTCACAGAATACTGTCCAGGCTTCGGCGTCTTTTGTTGTTTCTTCTCCCTGAGCCCCTAGCATCCAATCAGCAATAAAATCTGTCAGTGCCTGAGATTGAATTGAAGATCTATGCACATAATCAATAGTGAATTCATTGAGCTCCGCAGCCCATTTTCTGATCCTTCCAGTAGCTTCTCTATTCCTCATTATGTCCTTCAGAGGTTGTGATGAAAGAACAATTATATGATATGCTTGAAAATAATGCCGAAGCTTCCTGGAGGCCATCAACACATCATACAATACCTTCAATTCTATATAATTTTTCTTTGATAAACTAAGTACTTCGGAGACAAAGTATATTGGTGCTTGTATTTTTATTTGACTATCTTGCTTCTCCTGTACAAGTGCCGCACTGACTGCAGAGTGAGAGGCCGCCACATACAGGAGTAATGGAGCCTGTTGGGGACCTTCGGCTTCCGAAGGTCCTCAAAAACATAATTTAACAAAGTTTCTGGAGTATAATGCATAAACAGGTATTTTCGGACTTGGGTTAAAACCACGGTGTGAAGAAGCACAAAAGGAATACGAAGGATGTCGTGGAGCCGAAGCTGTACGCAGGAGGGCTTCGGCAAGATAGCGGAAAAGGAAACCGACTTAAGGATGAAAAGGCTATTCAGACCCCAATGGGTTACTACAAAGTTATTAGCAAATGTAAAGGGCATGGATGTAATTATACATGGGCTGCGTCCCGTGCCTATAAATAGATGAACAGTATTCCCGTACTGTTCACGCTGACTTGGCATTGGCTTTTGCGTCATACTTGTACTTTTGCCTTCCTTCGAGCCGAAGGTACATTTGTAACCTACAATCATTTCTATTTTTCCATGTTAATAAAATAGAAATGATCTAATACTAATGTTCGTATTAAGCTTTATACCCTATATAAATTCTTCATCATTATCTCTTGTGCTTATGAAGGTATGTCCTTCATAACATTCGTCCGAAACTCATTATATCTCGAAGGGAAATAATGTTTCAAAGGACGAAGGACTTTAACATTTAACACTTTTTATGTTGCCTTGTTCTTAACTCTTAGCATTTGAGAACAAGTCACCAACATTGGCGCCCACCTCCGGTGGACTCACTTTCACTTTTTGAGTTTCGAACACCTTCGGCGAGCATAGACCTTCGTCATTGAGGCCATGATTAAGGGACTTCGGCCGGGACCTTCAGCTCAATACTTCGCCAGGAAGCCTCCTCAAACTTTGGAGAAGCTGCTCCAGAAGATGGACGAGTATATCCGAGCTGACAATGACTTCCGCCAAAGAAGGGAAGAAGCATACAGGTTCTCTGAGATGACCAGGGGCTTCGGAGGAAGACTTCATCCGAGGCACGTCAGGTCAATTCACAACTCTACTCAGACTGATGATAGAGGGAGTCAACAGCAAAGGCCACAGTACTCTTCGCAGGCTTCGGGACAACAGCAGCAGGCTTCGGGGCAACAGCAAAGCTCTTTCCGGCCGCTAGCTCCAAGGGGCAGAGGCGCCAGGGGCTTTGGAGGAAGATTCGGGGACCAGCCAAGAAAAAATTATTGTCTGTTCTGTGGTGAGGACAAGGGCCATACCACCAGGATGTGCCATGTTACCATCCAGAAGCAAAAGGAGATAGCAGAAGCTGCAGCACAACAGAGTCAACCGAAGCAAGTCATGCACACTGTTTCGTATCATTCGCCTTACATCCCAGAATATGTAGGCAACCACCCTGCAGCTTCTGTTGCTTCGGCAAGTCAACCCCAGGCATCCTGGAACAGCTTCCGCCCCCACCACCGTTGCAACGAGGCCAGCAGCCAGAAGGGAGTCAGCATACTCAACACCAAAGGGACTTCAGAGAAGAGTCCGAAGCTCGCACAGTCAATAGCACTGTGCCAGAGTCGAAGCACATTTATTAACAAATATCCTACCTTGATAGCAGTCTTTTGCATTCAGTATTATTTTCTTTTTAACAAGGAACATTTATGGGAGACTAGAGTGCTTTTTGTCGTTTTCAATCTCTTGTAATAGTTCCCCTTTTTACTACAAGGAAAATATGTTTTCTCCACAGGCTTAAGTCGTCGAAGCACAAAAATTTGCGGTAGCAAGGAGGACCTTTGAATTATCAAAAATTTATTTAAAAGACACGCAGTGTGAATTTTTTCAAAGCTATAAAAAGTCGTTCTAAGGAACGTAGTGTAAGTTTGCCAAAACTACAAAAGTCATTCCTAAGAGAGCGCAGCGTAAGTTTCCTGCTCAAAAGTCGTTCCTAAGGGAATGCAGAGCATACAGCGAAAAATAAACGCTGATACCGCCTAAGTAAAGGGCGAAGCGCGAAAAGTCAACGCGAATACCGCTGAAAGTAAAAGGCGAAGAAGCTCCTAAGGGAGGCTTACAGTGAAAAATAAACGCTGATTCTGCTGAAGTAAAAGGCGAAGAAGCTCCTAAGGGAGGCTTACAGCGAAAAGTCAGCGCTGATACAAAAAGATTGTGTGTTCTACTGCGGGGATGTGTGTGTATCTTCGGCACAAATATCATTATGCATAACATGACATCATCACATCATTTCGCATAACATAAGCATCATACATCATATTGCATATGGCACAAGAAGGGGATACAATATTGATCTTCGGAGAATGCTCTGAAAAAGTGAAAAAGGGTAGCTTCATCGGAAAGGTAACATAAGACTTTTTTAGCTTCGGAGAATAACTTTACGAAGCTCGGATATTCTTCATCAAAGCAATGCGGAAATTGTTGAGATATATAAACCTTTTTCTTCACGAAGCATGAAAAGAAGGGAAGGTGTTTTTTCGCCGAAGGCTTAAAAACGGTATGTATGTAAAATTTCATGCATCGTAAAGAATTGAACCATAAAAAGCTCGTATATTACATGCAAAATTATAAAATATTACACACATTATATTCCAAATGTTTTTACAATACCATCTAGTCTTCTCTAAGTACTACTTCTGCAGCTTCATTTAGTAGTTGTTCAACAACTTTATCCATGATGGCTTCGGCCATTTGTCTAATTTCGTCATCCCCCTTCGTGTGGGGGCCCGCAGATGATTCAGCAGGTTCTGAGGGAAGAGTAGATACAGACTTATTACTATTACAAACCGTCATCAAGTTTGAAATCAAAAAATTACAACAAAGAGACAAAAACCACTAGTTAATACCTATTTGCCCTTCAGGCCCTGCGCTTTTCTCGGCAGCCTCTGCTACTTTTCTAGCATCATGGATGCCTTTTTCGCTTTTTTGAATAATCTCTTGGGCCATTTCCCGGCCACCATTATCCCAGATGTCGGTGAAAAATTTTCCACCAACCATGCTAGCTTCAGCCGAGGGGTCTTTTATATCTTTGGAGGATAAGGCAGTTTCGGATTATGCTAAAACTTTCACATGCTCGCATCCTTTCCTCTCCAAAATAGTAGCAATCCCCCTGGCACCCGAAAAAGCACATATGTCTCCATGGCTATTCAAAATTTCCTCAAAGGCCTCAGCTTCGTGATTAATCCATTCGATCGGGCCTTCGGGGTTACCCCTTGTGAAGTTTTCCTCGCTCGAGAACGCGCCAACGCTGGCGAAGCTAGCTTTTATTTTCTTAACGCATTCTATAGATTTATCATAGCATCTTTTCTTGGATGAGCGAAGCTCTTCAATGGTTCCTTCTAAATGATTTGCCCATTGATCACTAAGTTCTCGCTTCGTCTCTTCAAGTATGCGTTCTTCTTTAGTTCGGGCTAATTGTTTCCGAAGATCTTCAATTTCGTGCTTCTGAGCTTCGGCCTGAGCTTTAGAAGTAGCTTCGTCTTCCTTTATCTTATCCACCAATGTAAGTAGCATTTTGTCCTTTTCCAAGGCTTCGTTTTTCAGCTTGATAAGCTCTGTCCGAAGGTTATTGAGAGTAATAGTGCAGCTCTCATCTTCAGCATTCTTTTGTGCCCTTAAGGCATTGCTGAGTATTAAGCCCTATTCAAAAGAATGAATGGATTTACATAAGAACAAAAGACTAATTCAAAATTCATAAGCTTCAAAATTCACAATTTTTGTACCTTCAAACTATTGTATGCAAGGCTATCCGCAAGATCGTCCTTCGTCATCGCGCAGAGGCCAGCCTCAAGCTTCGGGAACCCCATGCTTCTAGCCATCTCCCGGCAAACGGGTAATTCCTTGTTATCTGGGAGACAGTATAAGAAGTCGTCTTCGTCTGTACCATTGAATACTAAGGCCCCTTTTGGATACCTCAGTTCTTGGGCATAGTGATTAGCTTCAAAAATCTCTTCTTCAAATAATCTTTTTCCCGAAACATGTCGAACAATATAATCGAGGGCTTTGGAGGATGCTTCGGGGACAGCAGTGCCAGTTTCTTCAATAAAAATCGGCTCTGTCATTTTTGCTTTTTCGGCTTCCAAGGATTTTACCTTGGTGGGCTCTGAAGGCTCCGCTTCAATCTCAGATTGTTGCTTTGGAGCTTCGGCAACAAAGACTTCAGTTTGCACTTCGGAAATTTCAACAGTTTTCTTCGGAGTTGTGCTTGAAGACTTAATTGTCTCCAAAACATCTAGCACATTAACCATTCTTTTTCTTTTCGGGGTCACCGCTGGGCCCTTTTGGTTTTTTGCTGTCTCAATTTTTGCTGAAGGACTTAAAATTTCTAATGTTTTTGTTTCTTCAGTCCTCGGTTCTTCTGTTTTCTCTGTTGCTGGTACTTCGGCCATTTCTTCGATTTTCGGCACTGGAGTTGGTTCTCTAGCTTCGGTGGCCGAAGAGGCCTCACCAATAAACTCAGGCACTGTGGCCGGTTCAATATAACGTGGCCGGTGTGTGAGCACCTTTACCTTTTTCCTCTTTGGCGCTGGCTCCCCAGGAGCAACTGAAGCAATTTCCTTTACAGGAGAAGTATTTTTCCTTTTTTGTCCTCGCACTGGGTAATGGTAGTCGGGGTAGACAAACCCAATTGCATCAAATACTCGGTTAAGCCTCTTCTTCTTTCGGCCTCCGAAGGCCGCTGATAATGCAGTATCTTCGGCCTTCGAGTATACCCCAAGCAATTCGTCACTTACGGCCTCAATACTTTTTAACCAGTCGTCATCTGGTTCAACAAACTTATCTCTGTATTTGAATGTGTATTTTAGCCTAACTAGCCCGCCTTCGTCAGGTTCCTTAACGGTCTCCTTCGGCATTTCCCACTTTTCTGCAAGTGGCCAAACTCTGAAGGCAATATGCTCTTGGACTAAATCCCTTGTCCCAATAAAAGAGCAAACCGCGCCGAAGGCTCTCTGGCATTCTTCGGCTGATTCATCCATTTCCACCTTCGGCTTTCGGAGGCCACAGCGTTGCCAGATAGGGTGCATAATGATACCTTTAATATCTTCCCGCGTTATCAAGTCATTCTTCACATAGAACCATTCTGTCATCCAGTCACCAGGCCACCTCTTCCGAAAGGTTGGCACGGAGCAGCTTGACCCGGAGCGGGCACCGAAGCTATAACAACCAAAGTTGTTGTGATATTGTTCTTTCCCCCAGGGTTTCGTCTCATACACTAGCTCATGAATATTACAAAAGCTTTTAGCATTTGGTTCCAAACCTTGGCTCCTCACAGCCCAGACAAAGATTCCCATTCTTATAATAGCTTCGGGAGTAATCTGGTGGAGATAGATTTGGAATGTCTTCAGAACTTCAACAACAAAGCTGCTCAGGGGGAACCGAAGCCCAGCCTTGAAGAAGCTTCGGAAGAACACGACCTCATTTTCCTCGGGAGTAGGAGAAGTTTTCTCTCCGTCATCAGCCCTCACAGTAGACACATCTCGAAAATATCTCCCCCTCATATTGTCAAGATGACTCTGCTTAATAGTTGACTTTCCGAAAACCATGTGGCTTAGTCGCCATGGTCGGTCTTCGGACTCTTCCCCGCCACTTTCTACATCATAACTGTCGCTATCACCAGTATCTTCAGATAAACCTTCTAAAATCTCTTTGGTAATCTTCTCTGTATTGGTCTTCGCCATTGATTCAAGAAAGTCGAGGTGCATTTCCTCAGAAAGGCTTAGCTTCGGATCAGC
Source organism: Zea luxurians (assembly GCA_029449295.1). Classification (NCBI taxonomy): domain Eukaryota; kingdom Viridiplantae; phylum Streptophyta; class Magnoliopsida; order Poales; family Poaceae; genus Zea; species Zea luxurians. Next base: position 92,044,614 of record JAOPSE010000008.1, on the reverse strand, counting down.
AGCAACTTTCTTGTCTGCAGACATCTTCGTAAGCGCTGGGGAAGTGCTCTCAAAACCGAAGCTTAAAAATTTAAGCAAGTTTTGTTGCGCAGGCTAGAGGTCGAGTGAGCAAGAGCAGATGGTAAAAAAGGCGTACCAAATAAACTCGTGGTGCGCTCTTATTTATACACCTAGTGCGTTAAAGATTGGAAGGCCCCGTTTGTCAGTGACTGTTGCTATTCTAGCAAAGGGAAGGTGTTTTTTCGGACCTTCGGCTTAGGGCCTTCGTCCATATCGCAATCTGAATTTATCTTTCTAAAAATTAATATTGCGAGGGGCTACTGTTGGGGACCTTCGGCTTTCGAAGGTCCTCAAAAACATAATTTAACAAAGTTTCTGGAGTATAATGCATAAACAGGTATTTTCGGACTTGGGTTAAAACCACGGTGTGAAGAAGCACAAAAGGAATACGAAGGATGTCGCGGAGCCGAAGCTGTACGCAGGAGGGCTTCGGCAAGATAGCGGAAAAGGAAACCGACTTAAGGATGAAAAGGCTATTCAGACCCCAACGGGTTACTACAGAGTTATTAGCAAATGTAAAGGGCATGGATGTAATTATACATGGGCTGCGTCCCGTGCCTATAAATAGATGAACAGTATTCCCGTACTGTTCACGCTGACTTGGCATTGGCTTTTGCGTCATACTTGTACTTTTGCCTTCCTTCGAGCCGAAGGTACATTTGTAACCTACAATCATTTCTATTTTTCCATGTTAATAAAATAGAAATGATCTAATACTAATGTTCGTATTAAGCTTTATACCCTATATAAATTCTTCATCATTATCTCTTGTGCTTATGAAGGTATGTCCTTCATAACCTTCGTCCGAAACTCATTATATCTCGAAGGGAAATAATGTTTCAAAGGACGAAGGACTTTAACATTTAACACTTTTTATGTTGCCTTGTTCTTAACTCTTAGCATTTGAGAACAAGTCACCAACAGAGCCCCTAGTGAAGGTGGGGTTAGAGTTGTCAAGTCTATCAAGTATTGCTTTAACTCTTCGAAAGCCTTTTGTTGAGCTGGACCCCATTGAAAAACTTCAGCTGACTTTAGTATTTCAAAGAATGGTAGATTCCTTTCTGCTGATCTTGATATAAATCTATTTAACGATGCTAGCCTTCCTGCCAATCGTTGAGCCCCCTTCTTTGAATTTGGTGGCTCCATCCGAAGGATAGCTTCGATCTTATTTGGGTTAGCTTCGATTCCTTTTGTTGATACCAAACAGCCAAGGAACTTGCCCTCCTTTACTCCAAAAACACACTTTTCTGGATTTAATTTAAGACCAGCTTGCCTGAAATTGGCAAACGTCTTTTGCAAGTCAGCAATATGATTCTCTTATTTCGTGCTTTTTACTATGATGTCATCAACATAAGTCAGCACATTCCTGCCTATTTAAAAGTGAAGAACCTTGGTTGTCATTCTGCTGAAGCTCCCTCCAGCGTCCTTGAGCGTCTCAGGCATCCGAAGGTAGCAATAAGTACCATTGGGAGTTATATATGAAGCTTGTTTTTGGCTCATCCTCTTTCTTCATCCAAATTTGGTGATAGCCTGAGTAGCAGTCCAATAGACTCATGAGTTCTGAAGAAGCTGTTGCATCTACAAGGGAGTCTATTCTTGGTAACGGGAACTCGTCCTTCGGGCATGCCTTGTTGAGATCTGTGAAATCAATACACATTCTCCATTTCCCATTAGCCTTCTTCACCATAACAGTGTTGGCTAGCCACTCTGGATATGTTACTTCCCTAATAACACCAGCGCTGAGAAGTCTCTTTACTTCATTCCGAGCACCTTTGGCTTTATCCTCAGACATCTTCCGAAGTCTTTGCTTCCTTGGCCTGAAAGATGGATCCACATTGAGTGAATGTTCAATGACATCTCTGTTAATACCATAGAGATCATTAGCTGTCCAAGTGAAGACATCTTTGTTATTGAACAAAAATCTTAATAGAGTCTTTTCTTGTTCATTAGATAACTGAGATCCCAGCAGTACCCTTTGATCTGCTATATCTTCACATAGGAGCATAGGCTTCGGTTGATCTGCCGAAGTAGCCTTCAATCTTTTATGATTATATTGTTGACAAGCTTCGGCTCCATCTATGTTATGGATCGCCTTTGAATCCGTCCAACTCCCTTCAGCCCTCCTAGCAGCTTCTTGACTCCCGTGAACAGCAATGGGCCCTTGTTCCAAAGGTATCTTCATGCATAAATATGCTGGGTGAAGTATGGCTTCGAAGGCATTAAGCGTCTCTCGACCAAGGATTGCATTGTATGGGTATTCCATGTCAACGATGTCAAAGACAACTTGTTCAGACCTTGTGTTGTGGATGTAACCGAAGGTGACTGACATTGTCATCTTGCCAAGTGCCACAATCTGCCTTCCTCCGAAGCCACAAACAGGGTGTGTAGCATCATGAATCTTGTCTTCTGGTTCTGGCATCTGTCTGAAAGCCTTTGCAAATATGATGTCCGCCGCACTCCCTGTGTCAACCAGAACATTGTGGACCAGAAATCCCTTGATGACACAAGATATAACCATGGCATCATTGTGAGGATAGTCTTTAAGCTAAAGATCCTCCTGGGAGAAGGTGATTAGGATGTGGGACCACTTGGATTTGATGAAGGGTCCTTGCACCCCAACATGCTGCACTCTTCTCTGTGCTTTCTTCTTCTGCTTCTTGTTAGCTGGCTTTGAACTTGAACCGACTATGATTGGGAACACCAGCTTCGTGACCGAAGGTGGTACAACTTGTTTGTTGAACGAAGTCATCTTCTCAACGGTGAAAGTAAGTTCACCGAAGGTGGGTGCCAATGTTGGGGACTTGTTCTCAAATGCTATGAATTAAGAACAAGGCAACACAAATGTTAATGATTAAAAACCTTCATCCTTCGGAGCATTATCTCCCTTAGGATATAATGGTCTTCAGACGAAGGTTATGAAGGACATACTTTCGTCATCTCAACATGTAATAATGAAAACAAGAGTGTATGAAACATGAAGAAAACATGAATAATCATATTAAATCATTAGCTTATTTATATTCACATTATATAATTGTAGACAAACATCAATGATATCAAATTGCATTTATACCTTCGGCTTTACAGAAGGCAAGAATCCAAGAGTGATGTGCAAGTGATTACAAGTCAACGTTAGTAGTACGGAGGTACTGTTCATCTATTTATAAGCGTGGGACACAGCTCGAACATAATTACATTCATGCCCTTGATAACTAATCAAGACTATAACACAAACCATCCAGGACTATGCAGTCTTTTCCTCTTTAAGTCGGTGCTACCCTTTGCCTCAAGTGCGTTATTATGCTGAAGCTTTTTCAGTTGTAGCTTCGGCATACATCTTCATGTCGCACCTGATTGCTTGCTGTCTTGCCGAAGATGTTTTTGCTTAGAGTACCTTCGGCGAATAAGAAGACCCCAACAATCTTTGGCTACTTTTAAAGGACAGGTTAAATACTAGATCACTGCTCAGAAGGAGTATGGAATTGAGATCATACACCTGTGAAAATTGTATCAGGCAAAGGTAAGAAAATGTTAACCACTTGTTCCTGAGGTGTAACTATGCACGCCGATGCTGGCAACTTGTCGAGTTACGCATCTATGCTTCCGAGACAATTCGAATACGGATTTAGCATCGGTACCCGTTATGAAGCACGCTAACTCTCGCTGACCTGTTTCGCATACGAGAGGAGATAGTTTCGTCCTACAGCACGCCTGTGTACGTACGTACGTACGTGGGTACAAGTAAAACTGGAACATTGAAAGGTCCTTCTCTAGTTTTGTTTTGTGCAGGCTGCGCGGCAACGCGGGATCTGGTCTGTGGCGATTTTTGTTTCAATTCATGGCCCCACCTGTCGCCACTCGCCACCGACAACCGTTCGTCGTCAAAAGCCATCCCGCTCGGTGTGGCTGATGACAAACAAGCAGACTCTTGTAGCACGTCGACAGGTGTCCCTCCGAAGCGTGCGACGCGGTGATCCCAGTCTCCATGTCGATGGGGAATCGTGTGCACGCAGGGGGAGAAAAACACATTTCACACAATCCGGGCCCTTTGCGCGGCATCAAATTCCTCGCTCGCTGAGCTAAGCGCGCGCCGGATTTATTTATATATAATATAATACTGGCGCATGATCTCTGCGCTCATCTACCGTCATCATGATGATGGTGGTAATGATGGCGATGGCGATGTGGAAAGCAGCAGCTGCTTTTTTGCTTTGAGACGATGCGGATCCTGATCTCATTTCTCCCCAGCCCCCAAGATACATACAGAGACGTACAGTACTTGTACTAGTACTTGGCCGTCTTTAATCTGCTCCTCTGCTGGTGTCGTCCGGAAGCTCGATCGTACCGTGATGTGTGAGGGTTCCGTACGTGGTTACTGCCGCGGACATGGACCCCTATCTCTCTCTCTCTCTCTTTCTCTATCTCGTGCCAGCTCAGCTGCCACAGCCGGCCATGGGGAGATCGTCTCACTTGTACTAGCCTTGTAGACATGGACCGACTCTCTCTGCTGAACTACTGTGCCCAGCAGGGACCATGCCATGCTGCCTGCTAGCTAGACTCGTGTAGTCTGGTCACCGGCGCGGGATCTTCTAGCCTGGTTGGTTGGCGGCTTGGCGCACGCGGTGTCTCGTCTCGTGTGACTTTTGTGTCCGAGTCGAGGGCCTGTAGCATGCTTGAGTGTGCTGTACACTTGCAGAGATCGACGAGAGACAGACAGAGACAGAGAGAAAAGAGAAGGGGGGACCGGGACTGGTACCGGGACCGGGACCGGGACCGGGACCAGGGCCAGAGCCGGCCAATGCGATGTGCCTTCACCCGGGCTCAAGCAAGAAGCAGGATTGGCTTAGGTCCCGTCCGACGACAGCCGAAGCAAGCAAAGCCTCCATGCATGCATGTGACAGCTCAGTGAAAAAGAGGCGCGGCGCGGCGCGGCGCGCGTCTAGAACTGGAACCTTTAATCCCGGGGCGGGCCCCCGGCCCCTTTCTTTGCATCGCTAGCTTGGCGAGGGGCGAGGCGAGCCCCTTCTTTGCATCGCTAGCTTGGCTGGCAAGGGGCGAGGGGCTCGTGGTTTGCATTTCGGTTGCTGCTACAAGTCTACAGTACCCGTTAGGGCCATCAGCTGGAGCAACAGCAGCGGACGCCAAGTGCAGTGCAGTGCAGTGTGAGGAGCGCGCGCAGCAGAGCGTTTGCTTCCTTTTTTTTTCAGGTTGCTCCAAAACAGTAGCATAAAACAAGATGCTCGCCTCCAGGCTCCAGCTCTAAAGCCTCACAGTCACACGGCTCTCTGCCAGGCCAAATAAAACTAACACATGGGGGAGCCTCCTTTTCTCATCATCATCATGGAAAACGAACCAACCCCTCCCGGCCTGTGTGTGCTGCATGCACATTTTCCTGCACGGATCCACCAATCAGACGCCGTGCGCTTTTGCACCAAAGCACATCTCGCAAAGCAAAGGCAAAGCGTTCCGCCTTGGATTTTAGCCGTTTCGCCCGTCCCGTGGGGCGCTTGGCCCTGTTGCTACCTTGCTATAAGGGGAAGCCAGCCAGGGCGGTGCAGGACGGGGTGCACGGGCGCGGCCCTCACGCAGCCAGCAGGTGGAACTGGACTGTACTGTGGAGTGAGTGCATCAGCGGTCTCGACTCTCGAGCCACTGATTATATACCAGGCCACTGATTGTTACGCTGACACGCACGACGCATCCCTCCCTGCTCTAGCCTCTAGCTCGCGAGGCTTCGCGGCACCGGACCCGAGGTCGTTGGTGCTGGTGCCCGGCCAGCCGGAGACAGATGGGTCTCGCCCGCGGCATTGTCCGGAGGGTCTTCTCCAAGAGCCCTTGCTCGTCCGCCGGCAGCCGTGGCCACAGTGTACGTGCTTTCTCTTACATCGCATGTTCTTCACTTGTTGGCGTTTCACTGTGTCCACGGGGCACGTCGTCCGTTCTAGTACAGTATGTGTGCTAGTACTGTAGTTGAATGCAACAAAAAAAGAAAAAGAGAGTGAAGGTCCCTTGGTTGCTGTGTCACTGGACAGACTGATGGACAGACTGACGCTTGCATGAGCACGGCCGGTTCGCAGGAGAAGGGGTCTGCTGAACACAGGAGGAGATGGGGCTCGCTACGGCTGTACCTCTGCGGCGAGGAGATGAACGCGGCCGCAGAGGAGGAGGAGGAGGAGGACGGCGACACGGTGTCCGTCAAGAGCTTCGAGACCTGCTGCGTGATGCCGGAGGAGGCGCACGTCGTCGTCCCGGTGCCTCATCGTCTGATGAGCGCCGCACACGATGGCGATGCCCTGGGCAACGACAGCTCTGGGGAGCCCGGTGATGATGACCAGAGCCAGAGCAGGGTCCCTGGTGGTGCCGATGAAGAGGGAGCGGCGACGCTCATCCAGTCCGCGTTCAGAGGGTTCATGGTGTGAATTTCTAGTTTCTTCAAACTAAGCTAGCTAGTTCCGGTTACTAGCTAGAAGAACAAACTGAACTAATTTGCTGGACCGCAGTCGAGGAGGCAGCTGCAGGAGGCGAGGGCGAGGACGCGGACGCGGACGAGGACGCGCGGCGGAGAGCCAGAACCGGACGGCGCCAAGGACCAAGACCCCAGCAGCCCCACCTGGGGGCCGTCCGTCGCGACGTCGGTGCTGGTCCAGGTAGGCGACGAGTCGTCGTCGCTGGGCAACCTCCGGCTCCGGCTAAGCGAGGAGAGGGAGAGCGCGTCGGTGCAGCAGCAGCGGTCCAGCAGCCAGAGGTCGTCGCGCCCGCCGCCAGCGTTCCGGGTCAAGGAGGAGTGGGACGACAGCACGGTGAGCTCCAACGTGTCCAGGATGAGGATCCAGAACAGGATCGAGGCCACCACGCGGCGCGAGCGAGCGCTCGCCTACGCGTTCTCGCAGCAGGTACGTACGTGTCGTGTCGTGTCGTGACTCGTGAGGCTGATGGATTGGCATTGGAGTGTGCGTGAGGACGCGCGTGCGCTGATCGATGGCTGAGAGCCTGAGAGCGCGCTGATGGTGGATGCGTTCTTTCTTGTTGTCGCCAAATTAAGCTTCGGAGCTGCGGCGGCGGCACCAGCAGCAAGAAGCGGTCGTCGGCGCGCGCGGAGGGGCAGGGGGAGTTCAACGTGGGGTGGAGCTGGCTGGAGCGGTGGATGGCGACGCGGCAGGCGGAGCCCGCGGACGACTGCGCGAGCCGCAACGCGGACACGGGCTCCGCCACGGGGCGGCGGGTGGTGGTCGTCAGGAGGCGGAGCGACCTCGCCGTCGAGGAGAAGGAGAGCTGCGGCTCCAACGACGTCTCGGTCGTCAGCTTCGACGCCTCCTCCGGCCTCGCCTGCCATAGGCCCACGGGCAACAAGAGCCGGCTCAAGGGCGGCCGGAGCTTGCCGCGCCGGAAGCAGGTGGCGGCGTCGGCGTCGGCGTCGGCGTCGGCGTCGGACCACCGCTTCCAGGAAAGATCACACAAGGTAACGTAACTGTTGCTGATCCATTCTTATTCTTCACGGACGAACCGTACGTCGTTCTAATTATTGATCGCCGCTGGTTGGTTTGAGCTATGATCTCCATCTCTTGTCTCTTGTGTGATGACGCGCAGGTGAGCAAGAAGGGGCACCAGCGAGTGGAGCAAGAGCCGCACAAGGACCGATTCGGCGACGCCGGCGCCCTGGACGACGACGCTTGCCAGCCTCCCACGGATTACTGAGACGACCTGCTCTGTACATAGATTTGGAAGGATTTGCAGCGCTAGCTGACGATTTGTTTGGGCTTGCACTGGTCTGAAAGACTGCACGGTTACTGTCTGCTGAGTGACTGTACGTGTCGTGTCGGTCATGTAAAAAGTTCCTCGCTAAACGTACGTCGTATCAAACGTCAGTCACTGTAAAACGTCACGGCCACATACACGATGACGAGTTCCCTAGACACGGCAAGGAGAAGCAATCAGTGACAGTATTTGTGATATCATATCCATCCAGGCATCCAGCTCCGTTTGTTTTGCGTTAGCACCTAAAGTACGACTGCACTGTACCGCCACAACAGTTTAGTTATGTTGTGTTTCGTTTTAAGTCAATGTATGATGAGACAGGACAACACCGTTCTCTCGATTTTTTATACCACGTCGATACCAAAAGTTACTTCGTTGTTCATCTCATTCCCGCGGGACTATTATCCAAACACTATAAAAATTATGATACCTCTTATATTCCTCTTATATGTCCAACCAAACACAATCTTACTCTCCATCCAGTCATCCACGGTCGGTCACGGGGTTCGCCTGGAGCACCGGTCTGATGGCATCCCTCCTCCCATCTAGTCTTGTCGCCGCCGCTCTAGCGAACTGACGTGCCACTTACTGCACTGCTTCGCCACCAGCCCACCACCGCTGGTCCAACCGCCAGCCGCCTTCCTAGAGGATCAAACAACTCCTATTCAGCGGCTAGCTGATCACTCATCTTTTTATGGCCGTAACGAAAGGTAATGATTAAATTAGTATGATGCTCGTGCGTTGCAACGGAACACAAACTATACGTTAAATGCTTATTACCTGCACCCGAGGTTGGTCACGGGCGAGGCGAGTTGTGACTGCGTCTCCCGCCCGAGGTTGGCCTCGTGCAAGTCATGACTGTGTCTCCCGCCCGGGGATAGCCTCGGACGACTCGTGACTACGTCTTCTGCCCACGGTTAGCCTCGGACGAGTCGTGACTGCGTCTCCTGTCTGAGGATGGCCTCGGGTGAGTGGTGACAGCGTCTCCCGCCTGAGGGCTGTTGGGTGAAGTATATATAGGCCCCAACTCAAATATAGCCATTAAAGAAAAGCTGCTGCTCTCTACGGCACACCGGACAGTCTGGTGGTAGGCACTGGGCAGTCCGGTGTGATGTCTGGTGCCCACTAGCCGTTGGATATGACCGTTGCAGGTGACTGTTGTCGCGTGTCAGCCTTGCACCGGACAGTCTGTGTTGTTCTCAGCCGGACAGTCCACGAGTGGCTACACTTTCTTCAAGTCTTTGCTTGATACTTGTTGATCTTCACTTATGGTCTTCATAATGTCTTCTTTTGGGGTGTTGCTTCCTTAATGCCTTAGTCCAAGTTACTTTAGTATCGTGTGAACTACAAATACAAAACACTAGCAGAACCATTAGTCCATAGATTATTTTGATCATCAACCACCAAAATTATTTAGTCAAATGGGCCGAGGTCTATTTTCCTTACAGTTGGTTCCAAGGATTGCATCGACGTCTCCCAAGGTAATATTCTCAGACTAACTCTCGAGAGTTTGTCGACCAATGAGCAGTAGCAATTCAAAGGTCTAATGAAGCGATGGGAAGAATAAGTGATGCAACAATGCGTATGGGTGCGTGAAGAAGTGGAGATGTTCTTGTCACACTTCCGCTGGATCGACACCAGAAGATTACCAAGCAAGAGGAGATCAAACTCGCTTCCCTCATGCGTTCACTTCAAAATAGCAATGTAAGTAATTCTAATGATGATCAATCTATTAAGCATTATATACATCAGCAAGGGGAACCATTGAAATAGTACATGTGGGATTAATTAAAACAATACATATATGAGTCCTTTTAATAACTCACATGTACATACGAGAAAAATGTTGTTCCTAGTTTCCGATCTCGTGATGTCGCAGTTTAAGCGGCCTTGCCAAGCACGTTGGCAACAAATGAGTTTTCTTAGTCCTAGCTATTATATGGATGCTAATGAACTCATATCCAGAGCAGCCACCACCACCACATTCACTACACGATAAACCGGTGGCACTAAGCATGGCTAGATAGTCCGAGTATGGTCTCGGATTGTTTGCCCCTAACGTGGACCATCTGGTCCCTCATGTCGAATTGTCCACTGCCACACCGAGTCCACAGTATGTGTAAAGCCTTAAAATTTGTATAAGATAAAAAAATGATGATAAAAAAATACTTATATTTATATAAAGTGTATTGGGATCATGGAACCCTTAGTGGCTATTTTGATCCCTTAGTGGCTATTTAGTTTTCTTTTCTAGGTGCATATTCAATTAATAGAAATATATTGATCAAATAACAAATAAATACTGAAATATGCATCTCATGCCAATGGTTTTGTTATGATGCATTTTTATTTGAATTAAGGAATCATAACTCAAATTGACCTCAACCTATAAATGAAAACATAATAATTGAGATTAGAATTTGAAGTTAACCCAAAGGTACAATTTTAGAATTTAAGAAAAGAGAAAGAAAATATTGTATAAATTAGAGAAAATAAATACATAAATAAAAATATTTTATTCCTACTGACATTTGAATGTGAGCAGTTAATTCAAGTATGAATCTCATGTTGGGGCCGTGCTTCGGTGCGCCGAAGGTCTTACACGAAGAAGCAGCTTCGGCTGAAGTCGTCTCCAAGCGATGGCCGAAGGTTCCTTTTCATGGAGCTTCGGCGTTTACGAACCGACATAGAGATAGAATGACCTTTTTATCATAGAGGTCTGAGTCAATGTTGTAAACTTTTGTAAGGGGCATAATTGTAACTTGTCACAGGCTGCGACCTGTGCCTATAAATAGATGAACAGTACCTCTGTACTGTTCAGGCGAACCTGTTATTTGTCTTCGCATCACACTTGTATTCTTGCTTTCCTCCGGACCGAAGGTACATTTGTAACTTGAAGTCATTTATATCCATTCATTTATGATGATAGAGATGGAAATAATTCCACGATCATATTTAAATATTTATTTCATGTTTCATGATTTATATGGTATGAATGCTTCGTTCCTTGATATTATGTTTACGAAGGTATGTCCTTCGTAATCTTCGTCCGAAATTCTTTATATCCTGAGGGGATATAATGTTTTGGAGGACGAAGAACATTAACACCTAACATTTTTTATGTTGCCTTGTTCTTAATCCGAAGCATTTGAGAACAAGCCCCCAACATTGGCGCCCACCTCCGGTGAACTCACTTCCACTTCTCTGAGCTGATGGCTTCGTTCAACAATCAAGCTGGAACTGCTTCGGCTTCGAAGCTGGTGCTCCCGATAACAGGAGGTTCTTGCTCAGAGCCGGCTAACAAGAAGCAGAAGAAGGAGGCTCAGAGAAGGGTGCAGCATGTTGGAGTGCAGGGACCCTTCATCAAGTCAAAATGGTCCCACATTCCAATTACTTTCTCTCAGGAAGACCTTCAGCTCAAGGATTATCCTCACAATGATGCCATGGTTATCTCTTGCGTGATCAAAGGATTTCTGGTCCACAATGTCCTAGTTGATACAGGCAGTGCAGCTGACATTATATTTGCTAAAGCCTTCAGACAAATGCAAGAGCCTGAAGACAAGATTCATGATGCTACGCACCCCCTTTGTGGCTTCGGAGGGCGACAGATTGTAGCACTCGGGAAGATTACCATGCCGGTAACCTTCGGATTTGTTAACAACACAAGGACTGAGCAAATTGTGTTTGATATTGTTGACATGGAGTATCCTTACAATGCCATCATTGGCCGTGGTACTCTTAATGCCTTCGAAGCAATTCTTCACCCAGCTTATCTCTGCATGAAGATACCTTCGGACCAAGGGCCTATTGCTATTCATGGAAGCCAGGAAGCTGCTAGAAGGGCCGAAGGAAGCTGGACTGACTCTAAGGCAATCCATAACATAGATGGAGCTGAAGCTTGTGAACAGTACAAATTCAGGAGGGAGAAGGCAGCTTCAGCGGATCAGCCGAAGCCCATGTTATTGTGTGAAGACATAGCAGAGCAGAAGGTGTTGTTGGGCTCGCAATTATCTGAAGACCAGGAGAAAACCTTGATAAGGTTTTTATTTAACAACAAAGATGTCTTTGCATGGTCAGCTAATGATCTCTGTGGAGTAAATCGGGATGTTATTGAACATTCGCTCAATGTTGACCCATCCTTCAGACCCCGAAAGCAGAGGATTCGGAAAATGTCTGATGACAAGGCAGAAGGGGCTCGCAATGAAGTAAAAAGACTCCTCAGTGCAGGAGTTATCAGAGAAGTAAAGTATCCAGAGTGGCTAGCTAACACTGTTATGGTGAAGAAGGCCAATGGCAAGTGGAGAATGTGTATTGATTTCACAGATCTCAACAAGGCTTATCCGAAGGATGAATTCCCGCTGCCAAGGATAGACTCTTTAGTTGATGCAGCAGCTTCTTCGGAGCTCATGAGTCTCCTGGACTGCTACTCAGGCTATCATCAAATCTGGATGAAGAAGGAAGATGAGCCGAAGACTAGCTTCATAACCCCAAGTGGTACATATTGCTATCTTCGGATGCCTGAGGGGCTCAAGAATGCTGGAGGGAGTTTCAGCAGAATGACTGCGAAGGTTCTCCAGTCTCAGATAGGCAGAAATGTGTTGACTTATGTTGATGACATTATTGTAAAAAGCACGAAGCAGGAAAATCATATCGCTGATCTGCAGGAGACCTTCGCCAGCTTCAGACAAGCTGGTCTGAAGCTGAATCCAGAAAAATGTGTCTTCGGAGTAAAGAAGGGCAAATTTCTTGGATGCTTGGTTTCAACAAAGGGAATCGAAGCTAATCCAAATAAAATCGAAGCTATACTTCGAATGGAGCCACCAACCACAAGAAAGGGGGCCCAAAGATTGACAGGAAGGCTGGCATCTCTCAACAGATTTATATCCAGATCAGCAGAAAGAAACTTACCATTCTTCGAGGTGCTGAAGTCAGCTGAAGTCTTTCAATGGGGCCCAAGTCAACAAAAAGCCTTCGAAGAGCTGAAGCAATACTTAATAGATCTCACAACATTAACTCCACCAACGCCAGGGGCTCCTCTGTTGTTATATGTGGCAGCTTCGCACTCAGCAGTAAGTGCGGCACTTGTCCAGGAGAAGTTTGATGGACAAGTCAAGAAGCAGGTCCCAGTATATTTTGTATCTGAGGTCCTTAGCGTCTCAAAGAAAAATTATACAGAGCTGGAGAAGGTATTGTATGCCGTTTTAATGGCATCTAGGAAGCTTCGGCACTATTTTCAGGCATACAACATTATTGTTCCTTCTTCGCAGCCGTTGAAAGATATCATGAGAAATAGAGAAGCTACTGGGCGTATTGGAAAATGGGCTGCGGAGCTCAACGAATTTTACATTGATTATGTGCATAGATCCTCAATTCAGTCTCAAGCATTGGCAGATTTCATTGCCGACTGGACGCCAGGGGCTCAGGACGAAGAAGCGAATAAAGATGCCGAAGTATGGACAGTGTTTTGTGATGGCTCTTGGGGAACCTTCGGAGCAGGTGCAGCTGCTGTGTTGGTCTCACCGTCCAAGGTTAAAACTTGCTATGCAGCAAGACTTGACTTTAGCTGCACAAATAATATAACTGAGTACGAAGCCTTGCTCCTGGGCCTTCGGAAACTAAAGGCAATGGGGATCAGAAGGGCGATTCTCAAAACTGATTCCCAGGTTGTTTCGGGTCATATTGACAAAAGTTGCAAGGCTAAAGACCCGAAGCTTGAAAAATACCTAGACACGGTCCGAAGGATCGAAGCTTCCTTCGAAGGATTTTCTGTTAAGAATATTCCTCGAGGACAAAATGAGCATGCTGATTTGTTAGCCAAGTCTGCAGCACAGGGTCTGCCGCTACCTTCGGATGTGTTCTTCGAAACAATAAAGGCACCTTCAGTGGAGCTACTAGAAAGAGCAGTCCTTAACATTTCTCCTGTTTACAGCGAAGATTGGAGAACTGAAATAATCTCTTACCTTCAGGGTAACTTCCTATCAGATGACGAAGCTTATAACAAAAGGATAGAGGCGAGAGCTCGTCCGTATGTCATGATAGAAGGGGAGTTATACAAGCATGGAGTTTGTGCCCCGCTGCTCAAGTGCTTGTCTAGACCCGAAGGGATAGAGTTAATGAAAGAAATACATGCAGGCCTGTGTGGATCCCACATCGGATCCAGGCCATTACTTGGAAAAGTGTTCCGCCAAGGATTTTATTGGCCGAAGGCAGCTTCGGATGCAGCGGAGTTAGTACAAAAGTGCGAAGGTTGTCAGAAATGTGCAAGAGATCAAAAGCAACCTTCGTCTTTGACACAGCTGATACAACCCATCTGACCATTGCAAAGGTGGGGCCTTGACTTGTTGGGTCCATTACCATCGGCCCAAGGGAATCTAAAATATGTTATAGTAGCTGTGGAGTATTTTTCCAAGTGGATTGAGGCAAAGCCATTAGCCACAATAACTTCGGCCACTGTCCAAAAGTTTTTCTGGCAGAACATTGTCTGTCGCTTCGGAGTACCGAAGGCCATCACTGTAGATAATGGAGCGCAGTTCGACTCCGAAGCTTTCAGAAATTTCTGTGATCAAATTGGAACGAAGATCCATTTTGCATCAGTCAGGCATCCGGAGTCGAATGGGCTTGTTGAAAGGGCCAACGGCATCATAATGACAGGAATAATGAAGTTAATCTTTAATCAACCAAGGGGAAAGTGGCCAGATCAGTTGACCAAAGTAGTGTGGAGCCATAATACAACAACATCAAGGTCTACAGGCTTTACCCCATTTAAGTTGTTATTTGGTGACGAAGCAATAACCCCGGAAGAAGCCAAAGCTGGATCAATAAGAGTGGTAGCTTCGGCAGAATCAGGTCCCGAAGATACTTGTCTCGTGGAAAAAGATGCCTTAGAAGGGATCAGGCTTCAAGCCGTGGAGAATATCAATAAATACCAGGCTGAAACAGTCAAATGGCGAGATAGAAAGGTTCGGCTAAAAAATATTGAGCCGGGACACTTGGTGCTTCGGAGAGTGGCCAACCCAGATACAGTGGGCAAGCTACAATTGAAATGGGAAGGGCCTTTCTTAGTAGCATCCTCGTCGAGGCCTGGTTCGTACAGATTAAAGGACATGGATGGCAACGAAATTCCAAGATCTTGGAATGCAGATGAGCTTCGGAGATATTATGTATAACTTGATGTAACTTTTTATGTTTTTCTTTTTCATGGCACCCTTTTCCTTTCTAAAGGGGGAGAAAGGTTTTTAATGGGGCCATCATATGTAATTTCCTTTTTAGTTTTATAAGAGTAAAATCCCCCAAAGAATGTAAATGTAAAAGCTGAGAACGCACCATCGAGTGCCAAAACTGAAAAAAAAAGAGAGAAGAAGCTCCAAAGACGTCCCTAAGGGGATGCAGAGCTCTGATTCCGCCGAAAGTAAAAGGCGAAGAAGCTCCAAAGACGTCCCTAAGGGGATGCAGAGCTTACAGCGAAAAGTCAACGCTGATACCGCCTAAGTAAAAGGCGAAGAAGCTCCAAAGCCGTTCCTAAGGGAATGCAGAGCTGATGTCTGGTTGGTTCCAAAGAAATAGTGGCTGAGAGTGTGGCTTCGGATATATGTTTTGGACATTCATTCGCACATTACATTACATCATGGCATTTGCATGCATAAGCATTCATTCATAGCATTTATGCACCAAAGTGGTTGCTTCGGCAAAAAGACGAAGTGAATTTTTTCTGATTTGTTATGAAAAAGAAAAGCTTCGGCAAAAAAGAAAAGTTTCGGTGAAAAGAAGAATCGGCCTCTTATGCTTTGTTGTGTACAAAAAAGAAAAGCTTCGTTGCTCGGCAAAAAGATTTGGTCTCTTATGCTTCGTTGAGTACGAAAAGAAGGGAAGGTGTTTTTTCGCTTTCGGCTCAAAATACTGATTTCGTCCACATCAAAGCACTTCAGTAGAAGGGTAAGAATATATTACAAGGTATGTACAAAGTCCCTTGAGAACAGTTTAATTGTATTTACAAAAGTTGTTGCAAAAGTATCCTAAGTTTTTCCTATAGTATACTTCTACTGATTTTCATTAAGCTTCAGCTTCGACGACAGCTCCGACGGCATATACTTTAAGTATCACCTTCAGCTTCGTCATCCTACATAAATCAGGGTATCGTGAGTAAAAATCAAGTGCAAAGGAGAAAGTAAGTACGAAGTTTCATTTCTTACTGGTTCAAGATGACTTCGAGCTTCGTCTCCAGCCTTCTCCCGCCCGCCTTTTGTCCATATCATTTTTATAAATCTATTTGAAATGCTTCGGGCGAGGTCAGGTATATCATCCAGGATTGATGGAGACAGGGTGAAGTTGGGCCTGTTGACAATTTTTCCATGCTCGCAGCCGGCCTTCAGGAATGCAGCAGCGGTGCCCCGAGAAGCTACCCAGGCACAGAAGTCGCCGTGCCCGGCTATAACTTCGTCAAATTCTTCGATTTCAGCTTCAATATGATCGAAGGCCTATGGTAAATTTTCCGCTGAGGGGTTAAACTTCCCGCTGCTGGCTCCAACAGAGTAAAATATCTTTTTTAATCGTTCAATACAATTATTGCTAAAATTCAAGCATTTGTCTTGAAGGCTTGTTAACGATTTCTTCAATTCTGAGCTGGCTTGGACTTCGGCTTCAAGTTTCGAATTAAGTTCTAGCTTCTCCTGATCGAATTGTTTTGATTGACTGATAAGCTTCGAATTCAATTCTGATATCTTAGCCTCAGTCTCTGCCAACAAGCCTTCGGCTGATTGGAGCTCAAAGTCTTTCTTTTCAATGATAGCTGATTGTTCTTTTATCTTGCTCTCTAAATTTTCGATTATAGCTTCGTGTTTTTTGTCCTCCAAGTCTTGTTGCATTCTCAGAGCTTTGCTCAGAAGCATGCTCTGCAAATAAACAACCTTTGTTAAGGAATATTTCCATTATTAAAAACAACAGACGTCAGAGAAAAGTTGTTTACCTTGAAATTGGAGTAAAATAAGCTGCCGACGATATGTTGTCGTCGGTAGCGGCTGATGTCTGTCTCTAGCTTCGGAAAACCGATACTCTTTGATAGAGTACCGATTACCTTAGCTCCAGTTTGGTCTCGAATGCAGCCCAATTTTTCATCGTCCACACCTCCAAATAGGAGAGCACCTGGCTTGTAGCCGCAAGATTTGGCATAGTCCTTGAGCTCTTCTATTTCGTCCTTCGACAGTTTTTGCCCAACTAAATTTTGAAAGGAGTAGGCTTCGTCGTCCGAAGTGTCTTCGGCTATTTCTTTTCCTTTCTCAGGCACTGTGGCCATGGTTTTTTCAGTAGTAGCACCAGCTTCTTCCGCAGCCATGTCTTCCAAAATCTTGTTGATGTCCTCAATGGTAGTTTCTAAGTTTGCATCTTCGGCTGTAGCGGCTTCGGTAGCCGCGACCTCCGAAGGTGCGACTTCGACGTTTGTGGTGCCTTTGACAGCTGGTGTTTTCTGAATTGACGCCCTAGGCGGCGTCTTGTCGATAACTTCAGTTACTGCAATAATTCTTTGTCGCTTGGGTTTGGTTATCTTCGTTTGATCCGGCTCGTCCACCTTTTGAAAAAGCTTCGTCAGTTGGAGCCCTAATGGACTTAGCTTCGTGGGCATGGGTTCAGTCATTACCTTTAAAATTTCCTCCACGTCGCTGGTAGAAGGTGGTGTGGGGGTCCCCTCTTCTTCGGATATTTTTCGCTTCGGAGTTGATATTTTTCTTTTCTTGGGAATCTTCTTCTCTGTTGCTGGTCGTTCTTCATCCTTGGTCAGAGTTTCGGCCACTCTTTTTCTTTTGTGGCCCTCGGCACCCTTGTTCAACTGCTCATAGTCTGGGTACTCGAAGCCCAGGGCATCAAGCACTCGGTTCAGCCTTCGCTTCGGTCGGGCGCTGAAGGCCGCTGTCATTAATTGATCCTCTTTTTTGGAATAATTCCCCAGGATTTCATTGCACATCACCTCGATTGTGTCTAGCCACTCTTGGCAGGGCTTCTTAAAGTATTTCTTAAATTTGAAGTGATAGGGCAGCCGGACAAGATCCCCCTTCTTCTTCTCCCCCTTTAATTTTGGCATTTCCCATTCTTTCAGAGTAGGGAAGACTCTGAATGCCAAGAATTCTTGGACCAGATCCCTGGTACCGATATGCTCTGCAATAATTCCGAATTCATCCATTGCCTGCTGTGTTTCACCCTCTGGCGTCATGTTGCAGCGGGGTCGGGTTTCTCCGAAGATCAGCTCGATTGGACTTTGCACAAGCTTCTCCTTGTTGTCATCAACTTTGACATAGAACCATTCCGATTTCCAGCCTGCCGGCCATTTGCTTCGGTAGCTAATTACAGGAAACTTTGTCGTTTTCCGGTAGGCAAAATTGTAACAACCGAAGTTATCGTGTAGCCCATCTTTTCTGGCCTTGGTTTGATAATGCAACTCATGAACTCGACAGAAACTGTCGGCAAGTGGCTCCACTGCTTGGCTTCGGAGGGCCCAAATATAAACGCTAAGTCTAACGATAGCATTGGGAGTTAACTGGTGAAGGTAGATGCCAAACCTTTTCAGTATATCCGCAATAATCTTGTGAAGAGGGAATCTAAGCCTGGCCTTTAAAAAACTCTTGAAGATAACAATCTCGTCCTTCCCTGGCTTCGGGGTGGTTTCTTCTCCCCCGAAGCGAAGTAGCTTCTTCTGGTCTTCATTGAAATAACCCGCTTTCACCATCTTCAAAAGATCAGCCTTTGAAACAGTTGATTTCCCAAAATCCAGGTGACTCGGCTTGCTGGGCATGGCAATACGGTAGTCATCTTCGGGATCAGTCCCTTCAATGTTCTCTTCTTCTCCTTCGGCAGTTGTCGGATTTGCTTCAGCAGCAGGCATTACTTCCGCAGTCACTAGACCGGAACGCTGCATCGCTTCGGAGATGGGCACAGTGTTCGAACCTTCGGCTTCGTTTCCCTCACGTACAACTTTGGCAGTAGATCGCACTCTCACCATTTGATTCTGAGTTTGGGGAAGTCAGATACTTTTTTCTTTTTTCTTTCCTCCCGAAGCTCTTCTTTCTGACGAAGCAGACGTCGAGATGGACCTTCGCTCGATTCTGAGAGTCAAGCTTCGGCTATGGTGGAAAATTTTGGCAGCAAAACAGTGCAAATAGCAATGAATGCTGTGGTAACTTCACACCTACCCGTCTGTTTATATAGTGCTGCAGGTAAGAAGGCGAAGCGGCAGGATTTTTTACACCAAGCGGGCAGTCACTCGTACTCGCTGGGCAGTGGACCGCAAAGATCAAACAGTAACTCGGCAAGGTGGGCCTGGCACGCGCTCGGAAGCCGGATCGTTTCTCCGCAACGAGCTCAGGGAAGGTGTTTTTTGGACCTTCGGCTTCCCGAAGCTGAAGAGGCTTTTTTCACGGGTCAAGCTCGTTACGAAAAACGATCTAGCACCGCGAAAGGGGCTACTGTTGGGGCCGTGCTTCGGTGCGCCGAAGGTCTTACACGAAGAAGCAGCTTCGGCTGAAGTCGTCTCCAAGCGATGGCCGAAGGTTCCTTTTCATGGAGCTTCGGCGTTACGAACCGACATAGAGATAGAATGACCTTTTTATCATAGAGGTCTGAGTCAATGTTGTAAACTTTTGTAAGGGGCATAATTGTAACTTGTCACAGGCTGCGACCTGTGCCTATAAATAGATGAACAGTACCTCTGTACTGTTCAGGCGAACCTGTTATTTGTCTTCGCATCACACTTGTATTCTTGCTTTCCTCCGGACCGAAGGTACATTTGTAACTTGAAGTCATTTATATCCATTCATTTATGATGATAGAGATGGAAATAATTCCACGATCATATTTAAATATTTATTTCATGTTTCATGATTTATATGGTATGAATGCTTCGTTCCTTGATATTATGTTTACGAAGGTATGTCCTTCATAATCTTCGTCCGAAATTCTTTATATCCTGAGGGGATATAATGTTTTGGAGGACGAAGAACATTAACACCTAACATTTTTTATGTTGCCTTGTTCTTAATCCGAAGCATTTGAGAACAAGCCCCCAACATCTCACACCTAAAAGTTGAGTTCAAATTGGAAATCAAAAAGAATTGGAAAAAGAAAAGGAAAAAGGGAAAAATAGAAAAGAATTAAAGAAGCCAAATACAGAATGGGCTAATTCCTCATTGCTGCGGCCCAACTATCCCTATCATTGCCCCCACCGCGCAGCCCAAGTTAATCACGCCGCGTGCCCAGGCTAGCTTTCTCGTCGCTGACAGTGGGGCCCGCGTGGCCAGTCGTCCTCGCACGCGTGTGGGTGTCGTCTGTGCCGTGTCACAGAGCGGTGGCCCATGTTGCCAGCTTCCTCTTTCCCTCCTGCTTCTCTTTTTCCGTCTGGCTGACTTACGGGCCCGCAGCGTCATGCCCTTCTTCTCCGCAGAGAAGAACTCGTCCGTGAATCAAAAAAAATCCGCGCGGGATTCGCGCGACCCTAGCAAATTCCCCAGTGAGCTCGGAGGGTGGTTGCAACCGCCTCGCCCGTCAACCAGCGTCGTGGGTCTCTTCAATGGGTTGTGAGGCCAACTTGGCGGATGCGCTGCTCTCTGAGTTCCTCTTCCCCCATGACCGAAAGTCGCCACCAGCTCCCGGGGATCTCGGGATGGTTGTTGCCACCCCCGAACCACATAAAACGGCGCCCTGACCGCTTGACCCGTTCGCCTTGCGCATGGGTATAAAAAATTGTGGCCACGTTCCCTGGATTCCAAACCAACGTCATCGTGGTGCTCACCGTATAATAAGGCATATACCGCCACCACGAAATTCGCCTTGCCGTCGCTTGGGAATTTATCCTGGTGGGTCTGGGGGCTTCGCCTGGGGGTGTAGAAGACGCGTCGGGTCTCTCTGGTTGGGATTGCCGATTGGGGACCCCACGATTTCTTGCCAGAGCTCGGCCACCGCCGTGGCACCGCCATACGCTGTGGCCAGGGATTATAGCTGCGTGAGTCACGGTAAGCCATCCACCCTGATGTTCACACTGTTACCCGCTTCGCGTAGCATCTGTTAGCATTGTCGTTCGGAAACCAGAGGCCGGGGACCTGTGCACGCCTGTGACCCGCCGCCATGGTGCGCGTCCTGGCTTCCGTAGTCGGGTGGCAGAGAAAGGAGACACACGCCCGCCGTTGGATGCGTAGTGGGCGGTAGAGATTAGACCTGGGTAACGTTTTGCCTGTGACCGTAGATGTGGAATCGGGCCGTTCTGATTTGGTTAGGGCGTGGTGAGTCGTCGGCCGTAGATCCCGAATCCAATGGCCCTAGTTGCGTAACGATTCGTTATATGTGAGATCTAATCCTAGCCCTTGATTTTTAATCCAACGGCTCAGAACTACCAATACCTATTCGGGTTGGAATTTTCACAAAAGAGCCCCTGGCCTTCCATTTAATCAACCCGCGGTCCAGCGCGGTGAATACTGAGTCTTGGGACATTTTGCAAGTTAATCCCTGCATTCCTCTGTTTTTGACGCCCAGTCCAGAGAACAATAGAAAATAAATAATTAAGTATAGAAAATGATTTTTAATATATAAATAATTCCAGAAACTTATTTTATTCATAGAAAATTCATACTAACTCCTTTTTAGTCCATTCCAGTTCCTATAATTTTATAATATTATGGTTTATCATCTAGTACCACTATTTTCACATGAAAGTCACGTTTAAATTTATATCCTATTTAATCTTATACAAAACACATAGAATCTCTGGAAATTCATAACTTAAAATCTATAACTCCGATTTAATCCGTTCAAGTTGCGCTAGCTTCATATAAATATCTACTACACAATAGCAACATTTATTGTATGATATCTCGTACTTTTATAATTGGGTTAATCTATGTATTGGATTAATTTCTTTAATATTAATATGGTATTCTAACTTTATGGTTATAATTTAACTAGATAATCTTTAATCAAATAATGACTTCGATTAAAGTTTAGATAATTATTTATAGAATAGTCTCTCATATGATCTATACTAACCAATTTATAATAGAGTTTAATATTTAAGTCACGTAGAGCTTTTATAAATCATAACTCCTTAACCACGACTCTGATCTTAGTAGTGCTCAATCCCGCGATCTCGTAGCAACGTGTAGATTATTATTATGAAGTTTGTTTTTATGTTTGGTGTGATGTTAATTTTGTCTATACCATGTTTGTTTGTATTGCTACGACTAGCTGTGAGGTCGTGAGGATCTGAAGAATCACCCTGGTAACTGGAATCTCAAGTGCCAGGCAAGTTGTGCCCTTGATCCACTTTTGTTACCCAATAACGTTCTTTATTATCACTTATCAATGCGTAGGTTTAATTTTGATGGGACCCAATAGGTCACCCTAGTCTGTTTATCCTTTTTACCTTGTTTATCCCTGAATCAATTGGGTAGTTATGCTATTGCTTTATATGGTTTTGGGATAATATTTCATTATATCCATGTTTCAATTATTCTGTTATGTTATTTATGTTCATGATAAGATCATTACGTTAATTGGAACATGGAGCGACCACCCGGGAAAACAGTGCTACCACAAGGGTTTAATGGGACGCCCTTGGCTGATTAACTAGGAAAGCTAGTGGATGACTACCTTACCCGAAAGGGGTAAGGGCAGTAGGGGAGTGGTCAGTGTAGGGAGGTCCTTAGGTTGATTTTGCTGCGATGGTGGTCAGCCAAGGGATTCCTGCACTGGAGCTTCCTATAAACTATAGCGGGTTTTCTGAAACTAGTGGAACTTTGTAAAGGCCTCGTAGTGTTACCCTGCCTCGCTTCCTTGGTAGAGGTGTATGAGATTCATGACCCCTTGGCAGATGGGTAACACAGCTTGTGGGTAAAGATGCACAACCTCTGCAGAGTGTAAAACTGGTATACTAGCCGTGCTCACGGTCATGAGCGGCTCGGACCCTCACATGATTAAATTATGGAACTTAAACTCAATTTGTCATATGCATTGCATGGGATTTGTTATTAATTTTGTTCAATTATTTATTATGGTTTGGTATTTACTTACACTTAGTAACTGCTAATAAAAGTTTGACCAACTTATAAAAGCAATGCTAAGCTTCAACCTTTATTTTATTGATCAGCCTTACACTTCACATGAACTCCCACCTTTGGTGAGTTCATGCACATTATTCCCCACAACTTGTTGAGCGATGAACATATGTGAGCTCACCCTTGCTGTCTCACACCCCACAGGAGAAGAACAAGTGGTTTAAGAGGAGCCGCATATTGAGGAGTTCGATTCAATCTAGGTGGTGTCTCCCAGTTGACTTTATGGCGCCAAGGATGGATTTTAGTTCGATCCGTATTTATATTTTATTTTGTAAGTCTTCCGCTATGTAATATGTACTCTGATTATATTGTGACATTTATCTCTATACACTCTGTTATTATATGTGTTGTCTTCTTTGCCGTATGTATGAGATGCACCCGACTTTGTTCCTTAAAGCCCAGGGTGTTACATAAGTGGTATCAGAGGAAATGTTGACTGTAGGACGAGACCTAGATAGAAATGGATAAACCCTTATCTACTTATCTTACTCTGATTCATTCCATACTTACCTTATCTTGGTCTTGTCTCACCTTTTGCTGTTGAAAGGGAGTTAGGCTTACACCTAGTTCCTAAATAATTTTGGTGGTTGAATTGTCCAACACAAATATTGGACTAACTAGTTTACTCCAGTGCATAAGTTATACAGGTGCAAAAGGTTCACATTCAGTCAATAAAAAGACCAAGTGTTGGATTCAACAAAGGAGCAAGGGGGCAACCGAGGGCACCTCTGGCTGGAGGCACCGGACTGTCCGGTGTGCACCGGACAGTGTCCGGTGCGCCCAGAGGACTCCAACTCAAACTCTTCGCCCTCGGGAATTCTCGGAAGCCGGCGCGCTATAATTCACCGGACTGTCCGGTGTGCACCGGACATGTCCGGTGCTCCAAGGAAGCGCGGTCTCCGGAACTCGCCAGCCTCGGGTTCGCGCGGCAGCCGCTCCGCTAAAATTCACCGGACTGTCCGGTGTGCACCGGACTGTCCGGTGTGCCAGCGGAGCAACGGCTCTCTGCGGCGCCAACGGCTCCCTGCGGTGCATTTAATGCGCGCGCAGACGTCAGGATTGCCCATACCGGTGCACCGGACATCAAACAGTACTTGTCCGGTGTGCACCGGACACTCAGGAGGGCCCAGAAGTCAGAAGCTCCAACGGTCAGAATCCAACGGCAATGGTGACGTGGCAGGGGCACTGGACTGTCCGGTGCGCCATCGAACAGACTGCTTCCAGCAACGGCCACTTTTGGTGGTTGGGGCTATAAATACCCCAACCACCCCACATTCATTGCCATCCAAGTTTTCCACTTCTCAACTACTACAAGAGCTCTAGCATTCAATTCTAGACACACCAAATAGATCAAGTCCTCTCCAAATTCCACACAACACCATAGTAACTAGAGAGAGTGATTTGCTTGTGTTCTTTCGAGCTCTTGCGCTTGGATCGCATTCTTTTCTTCCTCACTTGTTCTTGTGATCAAACTCAATTGTAACCAAGGCAAGAGGCACCAATTGTGTGGTGGCCCTTGCGGGGAAGTTTTGTTCCCGTTTGATTGAGAAGAAGAGAAAGCTCACTCGATACGTGGGATCGTTTGAGAGAGGGAAGGGTTGAAAGAGACCCGACCTTTGTGGCCTCCTCAACGGGGAGTAGGTTTGCGAGAACCGAACCTCGGTAAAACAAATCCGCGTGTCACACTTTTATTTGCTTGCGATTTGTTTTGCGTCCTCTCTCGCGGACTCGTTTATATTTCTAACGCTAACCCGGCTTGTAGTTGTGTTTATATTTGTAAATTTCAGTTTCGCCCTATTCACCCCCCTCTAGGCGACTATCAATTGGTATCAGAGCCCGGTGCTTCATTAGAGCCTAACCGCTCGAAGTGATGTCGGGAGATCACACCAAGAGGGAGATGGAGACCGGCGATAACAAGCCCACTACAAGCCAAGGGAGCACTTCATCGGAAGAGTCCCGCACCAAGAGAAGGGAGAAGAAGAAGAACTCCTCCAAGCGGAAGGAGAAAAGATCTTCCTCTTCTCACCACAAGGAGAAGAAGGAAAAATCTTCTTCTCACAAGCCGCATCGGAGTGGGGACAAGCACAAAAGGATGAGGAAGGTGGTCTACTACGAGACCGACACTTCATCGACACCCACCTCCGGCTCCGACGCGGCATCCGTCACTTCTAAACGCCAAGAGCGTAAGAAGTATAGTAAGATTCCCCTACGCTACCCTCGCATTCCTAAACATACACCTTTACTTTCCGTCCCATTAGGCAAACCACCAACTTTTAATGGTGAAGATTATGCTATGTGGAGTAATTTAATGCGATTTCATCTAACCTCTCTCCACAAAAGTATATGGGATGTTGTTGAGTATGGTGTACAGGTACCATCCGTAGGGGATGAGGACTATGACACGGATGAAGTGGCCCAAATCGAGCACTTCAACTCCCAAGCCGCAACCATCCTCCTTGCCTCTCTAAGCAAGGAGGAATACAACAAAGTACAAGGGTTGAAGAACGCCAAGGAGATTTGGGACCTACTCAAGACGGCGCACGAGGGTGATGAACTCACCAAGATCACCAAGCGGGAAACGATCGAGGGGGAGCTCGGTCGCTTCCGTCTTCGCCAAGGGGAGGAGCCACAAGACATGTACAACCGGCTCAAGACCTTGGTGAACCAAGTGCGCAACCTCGGGAGCGCAAAATGGGATGACCACGAGGTGGTTAAGGTTATTTTAAGAGCACTCATTTTCCTTAACCCCACTCAAGTTCAATTAATTCGTGGTAATCCTAGATATCCGCTAATGACTCCCGAGGAAGTTATCGGGAATTTTGTAAGCTTTGAATGCATGATTAAGGGCTCGAAGAAGATCAACGAGCTTGACGAGCCTTCCACATCCGAGGCGCAACCGGTGGCCTTCAAGGCAACGGAGGAGAAGAAGGAGGAGTCTACACCGAGTAGACAACCAATTGACGCCTCCAAGCTCGACAACGAGGAGATGGCCCTAATCATCAAGAGCTTTCGGCAAATCCTCAAGCAACGGAAAGGGAAGGATTACAAATCCCGTTCCAAGAAGGTTTGCTACAAGTGTGGTAAGCCCGGTCATTTTATTGCAAAATGTCCTATGTCTAGTGATAGTGACAGGGGCGACGACAAGAAGGGCAAGAGGAAGGAGAAGAAGAGATACTACAAGAAGAAGGGCGGCGATGCCCATGTTTGTCGGGAGTGGGACTCCGACGAAAGCTCAAGCGACTCCTCCGACGACGAGGACGCCGCCAACATCGCCGTCACCAAGGGCCTCCTCTTCCCCAACGTCGGCCACAAGTGTCTCATGGCCAAGGACGGCAAAAAGAAGGTAAAATCAAGGTCCTCCACTAAATATGAAACATCTAGTGATGAGGATGATGATAAAAATGAGGAGGATAATTTGCGTATTCTTTTTGCCAACCTTAACATGGAACAAAAGGAAAAATTAAATGAGCTAATTAGTGCCATCCATGAAAAGGATGATCTCTTGGACTCCCAAGAGGACTTCCTAATCAAGGAAAACAAGAAACATGTTAAGGTTAAAAATGCTTATGCTCTAGAAGTAGAAAAATGTAACAAATTATCTAGTGAGCTAAGCACATGCCAAGACACTATTGCCAACCTTAGAAATGAAAATGTTAAATTAATTGCTAAGGTTGATTCTCATGTTTGCATTGATCCTAGAAATGATAATGTTGATTTGCTTACTAGGATTGATGAGTTGAATGTTTCTATCACTAGCCTTAGAAATAAGAATGAGAAACTAATTGCTAAGGCTAAGGATTTTGATGTTTGCAATGCTACTATTTCGGACCTTAGAACTAAGAATGGTTTGTTGCATGCTAAGGTCATTGAATTGAAATCTTGCAAACCTTCTACATCTACTGAGCATATTTCCATTTGTACTAGATGTAGAGATATTAATGTTGATGCTATCTATGATCACCTAGCTTTAATTAAAAAACAAAATGATCACATAGCACAACTTAATGCTAAGATTAGAGAGCATGACTTAGAAAATGAAAAATTTAAACTTGCTAGAAGCATGCTCTATAATGGGAGACGCCCTGGCATTAAGGATGGCATTGGCTTCCAAAAGGGAGACAATGTCAAAATTAATGCCCCTCCAAAGATCTTATCTAACTTTGTTAAGGGCAAGGCTCCCATGCCTCAGGATAACGAGGGTTACATTTTGTACCCTGCCGGCTATCCTGAGAGCAAGATTAGGAAAATTCATTCTAGGAAGTCTCACTCTGGCCCTAATCATGCTTTCATGTATAAGGGTGAGACATCTAGTTCTAGGCAATCAACCCGTGCCAAGTTGCCTAGAAAGAAAATTCCTAATGCATCAAATGATCATAGCATTTCATTTAAAACTTTTGATGCATCTTATGTTTTAACTAACAAATCCGACAAGGTAGTTGCCAAGATTGTTGGGGGCAAACACAAGGGCTCCAAGACTTGTGTTTGGGTACCCAAGGTTCTCGTTTCTAATGCCAAAGGACCCAAAACCGTTTGGGTACCTAAAACAAAGAACTAAACTTGTTTTGTAGGTTTATGCATCCGGGGGCTCAAGTTGGATACTCGACAGCGGGTGCACAAACCACATGACAGGGGAGAAAAAGATGTTCTCCTCATATGAGAAAAACCAAGATCCCCAACGAGCTATCACATTCGGGGATGGAAATCAAGGTTTGGTCAAAGGTTTGGGTAAAATTGCTATATATCCTGACCATTCTATTTCCAATGTTTTTCTTGTAGATTCGTTAGATTACAATTTGCTTTCCGTATCCCAGTTATGTCAAATGGGCTACAACTGTCTTTTTACTGATATAGGTGTTACTGTCTTTAGAAGAAGTGATGATTCAATAGCTTTTAAGGGAGTGTTAGAGGGTCAGCTATACTTAGTAGATTTTAATAGAGCTGAACTCGACACTTGCTTGATTGCTAAGACTAACTTGGGTTGGCTCTGGCACCGCCGACTAGCCCATGTTGGAATGAAGAATCTTCACAAGCTTCTAAAGGGAGAACACATTTTGGGACTAACCGATGTTCATTTTGAGAAAGACAGGATTTGTAGCGCATGCCAAGCCGGGAAGCAAGTTGGCATCCATCATCCACACAAAAACATCATGACTACCGACAGGCCACTGGAGCTCCTTCACATGGATTTGTTCGGCCCGATCGCTTACATAAGCATCGGCGGTAGTAAGTATTGTCTTGTAATTGTGGATGATTATTCTCGCTTCACTTGGGTGTTCTTTTTACAGGACAAATCTCATACCCAAGAAACTTTGAAGGGATTCTTGAGACGGGCTCAAAATGAGTTCGGCTTAAGGATCAAGAAAATTAGAAGCGACAACGGGACGGAGTTCAAGAACTCTCAAATTGAAGGCTTCCTTGAGGAGGAGGGCATCAAGCATGAGTTCTCTTCTCCCTACACTCCACAACAAAATGGTGTAGTGGAGAGGAAGAATCGAACTCTATTGGACATGGCAAGAACCATGCTTGATGAGTACAAGACACCGGATCGGTTTTGGGCCGAGGCGGTCAACACCGCCTGCTACGCCATCAACCGGTTATATCTTCACCGAATCCTCAAGAAGACATCTTATGAACTCCTAACCGGTAAAAAGCCCAATATTTCATATTTTAGAGTTTTTGGTAGCAAATGTTTTATTCTTGTCAAAAGAGGTAGAAAATCTAAATTTGCTCCTAAAACTGTAGAAGGCTTTTTACTAGGATATGACTCAAACACAAGGGCATATAGAGTCTTTAACAAGTCCTCAGGACTTGTTGAAGTTTCTTGTGACGTTGTGTTTGATGAGACTAACGGCTCTCAAGTAGAGCAAGTTGATCTTGATGAGATAGGTGAAGAACAGGCTCCATGCATAGCGCTAAGGAACATGTCCATCGGGGATGTGTGTCCTAAGGAATCCGAAGAGCCTCCAAATGCACAAGATCAACCATCCTCCTCCATGCAAGCATCTCCACCAACTCAAGTTGAGGATGAGGCTCAAGATATGGACCAAGAAGATCAAGAAGATGAGCCACCTCAAAACGACGGCAACGATCAAGGGGGAGATGCAAATGATGAAGACAAGGAGGATGAACAACCAAGGCTGCCACACCCAAGAGTCCACCAAGCAATACAACGAGATCACCCCGTCGACACCATCCTCGGCGATATTCATAAGGGGGTAACTACACGATCTCGTGTTGCTCATTTTTGTGAACATTACTCTTTTGTTTCCTCTATTGAGCCACACAGGGTAGAGGAAGCACTTCAAGATTCGGATTGGGTGATGGCGATGCAAGAAGAGCTCAACAATTTCACAAGGAACGAGGTATGGCACTTAGTTCCACGTCCTAACCAAAATGTTGTAGGAACCAAGTGGGTCTTCCGCAACAAGCAAGATGAGCATGGTGTGGTGACTAGGAACAAAGCTCGACTCGTGGCCAAGGGGTATTCACAAGTCGAAGGTTTGGATTTTGGTGAAACCTATGCACCCGTAGCTAGGCTTGAGTCAATTCGTATATTATTGGCCTATGCTACTTACCATGGCTTCAAGCTTTATCAAATGGACGTGAAGAGTGCCTTCCTCAATGGACCAATCAAGGAGGAGGTCTATGTTGAGCAACCTCCCGGCTTTGAAGACAGTGAGTATCCTAACCATGTTTATAGGCTCTCTAAAGCGCTTTATGGGCTCAAGCAAGCCCCAAGAGCATGGTATGAATGCCTTAGAGATTTCCTTATTTCAAATGGCTTCAAAGTCGGCAAGGCCGATCCTACTTTATTCACTAAGACTCTTGACAATGATTTGTTTGTATGCCAAATTTATGTTGATGATATCATATTTGGGTCTACTAACAAATCTACATGTGAAGAATTTAGTAGGATCATGACACAAAAATTCGAGATGTCGATGATGGGGGAGTTGAAGTATTTTCTAGGATTTCAAGTCAAGCAACTCCAAGAGGGCACCTTCATCAGCCAAATAAAGTATACTCAAGATATTCTAAGCAAGTTTGGAATGAAGGATGCCAAGCCCATCAAGACACCCATGGGAACTAATGGGCATCTCGACCTCGACACGGGAGGTAAGTCCGTGGATCAAAAGGTATACCGGTCGATGATTGGTTCATTGCTTTATTTATGTGCATCTCGACCGGACATTATGCTTTCCGTATGCATGTGTGCAAGATTCCAAGCCGACCCTAAGGAATCACACCTTACGGCCGTAAAACGAATCTTGAGATATTTGGCTTATACTCCTAAGTTTGGGCTTTGGTACCCTCGGGGATCCACTTTTGATTTGATTGGGTATTCGGATGCCGATTGGGCAGGGTGTAGGATTAATAGAAAGAGCACATCGGGGACTTGCCAGTTCTTGGGAAGATCCTTGGTGTCTTGGGCTTCAAAGAAGCAAAATTCGGTCGCTCTTTCTACCGCCGAAGCCGAGTATATTGCCGCAGGTCATTGTTGCGCGCAATTGCTTTGGATGAGGCAAACCCTGCGGGACTACGGTTACAAATTAACCAAAGTTCCTTTGCTATGTGATAATGAGAGTGCAATCAAAATGGCCGACAATCCCGTCGAGCATAGCCGCACTAAGCACATAGCCATTCGGTATCATTTTCTTCGGGATCACCAACAAAAGGGGGATATCGAGATTTCTTACATTAACACTAAAGATCAATTAGCCGATATCTTTACCAAGCCACTTGATGAGCAATCTTTTACCCGACTTAGGCATGAGCTCAATATTCTTGATTCTAGGAATTTCTTTTGCTAGTCTTGCACACATAGCTCATGAATATACCTTTGATCATGTCTCTTTTATATATGCTATGACTAATGTGTTTTCAAGTGTATTTCAAACCAAGTCATAGGTATATTGAAAGGGAATTGGAGTCTTCGGCAAAGAAAAAGGCTTCCACTCCACTCTACTACTCATCCTTCGCCGTCGCTCCACATCATCTCTCCAACTTTGGTATAATCTTCACTCATTCATTTCATGACCAAAGGGGGAGAAAGTACTTCATTGGGCTCTAATGATTCCGTTTTTGGCGATTCATGCCAAAGGGGGAGAAAATATGAGCCCAAAGCAAAAGGACCGCACCACCACCTATTTTATAAATTTGATGATTTTAAATTGGTAAATTTCAAAATTGGTATCTCTTTGTGTTCTAAAGGGGGAGCAACTAGTATTTTCAAAATTGATGTCTTAAAACCCTCTTGAACACTAAGAGGAGACCTTATTTGAGGGGGAGTTTTGTTTAGTCAAAGGAAAAGCATTTGAACAAAGGAAGAAAATTTCAAAACTTGAAAATGCTTTGCAAAATCTTATTCATTTACCTTTGACTATCTTGCAAAATGACTTTGAAAAGAATTTACAAAAGAATTTGCAAAAACAAAACTTATGGTGCAAATGTGGTCCAATATGTCAAAAACAAAGAAAACAATCCATGCGCATCATATGAGTATTTATATTGGCTCAATTCCAAGCAACCTTTGCACTTACATTATGTAAACTAGTTCAATTATGCACTTCTATATTTGCTTTGGTTTGTGTTGGCATCAATCACCAAAAAGGGGGAGATTGAAAGGGAGTTAGGCTTACACCTAGTTCCTAAGTAATTTTGGTGGTTGAATTGTCCAACACAAATATTGGACTAACTAGTTTACTCCAGTGCATAAGTTATACAGGTGCAAAAGGTTCACATTCAGTCAATAAAAAGACCAAGTGTTGGATTCAACAAAGGAGCAAGGGGGCAACCGAGGGCACCTCTGGCTGGAGGCACCGGACTGTCCGGTGTGCACCGGACAGTGTCCGGTGCGCCCAGAGGACTCCAACTCAAACTCTTCGCCCTCGGAAATTCTCGGAAGCCGGCGCGCTATAATTCACCGGACTGTCCGGTGTGCACCGGACATGTCCGGTGCTCCAAGGAAGCGCGGTCTCCGGAACTCGCCAGCCTCGGGTTCGCGCGGCAGCCGCTCCGCTAAAATTCACCGGACTGTCCGGTGTGCACCGGACTGTCCGGTGTGCCAGCGGAGCAACGGCTCTCTGCGGCGCCAACGGCTCCCTGCGGTGCCAGGATTGCCCATACCGGTGCACCGGACATCAAACAGTACTTGTCCGGTGTGCACCGGACACTCAGGAGGGCCCAGAAGTCAGAAGCTCCAACGGTCAGAATCCAACGGCAATGGTGACGTGGCAGGGGCACCGGACTGTCCGGTGTGCACCGGACTGTCCGGTGCGCCATCGAACAGACTGCTTCCAGCAACGGTCACTTTTGGTGGTTGGGGCTATAAATACCCCAACCACCCCACATTCATTGCCATCCAAGTTTTCCACTTCTCAACTACTACAAGAGCTCTAGCATTCAATTCTAGACACACCAAATAGATCAAGTCCTCTCCAAATTCCACACAACACCATAGTAACTAGAGAGAGTGATTTGCTTGTGTTCTTTCGAGCTCTTGCGCTTGGATCGCATTCTTTTCTTCCTCACTTGTTCTTGTGATCAAACTCAATTGTAACCAAGGCAAGAGGCACCAATTGTGTGGTGGCCCTTGCGGGGAAGTTTTGTTCCCGTTTGATTGAGAAGAAGAGAAAGCTCACTCGATCCGTGGGATCGTTTGAGAGAGGGAAGGGTTGAAAGAGACCCGGCCTTTGTGGCCTCCTCAACGGGGAGTAGGTTTGCGAGAACCGAACCTCGGTAAAACAAATCCGCGTGTCACACTTTTATTTGCTTGCGATTTGTTTTGCGCCCTCTCTCGCGGACTCGTTTATATTTCTAACGCTAACCCGGCTTGTAGTTGTGTTTATATTTCTAAATTTCAGTTTCGCCCTATTCACCCCCCCTCTAGGCGACTATCAGCTGTCATACTCTGATTGCTCTTATCTTTTCTGTTCTAAGACAAGATGGATTTTATACCTTGGAATCCTACATTTATGAACTTCTTAAGAGATAGGAGACCTAAGAAAAAATTAAAACTATTTTCTCTATTAAAAAAATGTTGGTTGATTGTTCTGATGATAACTGCTTGATTTGCTTCTTTGATTGATTGAAACATTATAGTTGGACATCTTAGCATGTACCACCATAAGGTAATGTATTAGCTTTAGTGGATAACATACTAATTTACTTAGCTAATAAATCCCCCGCAGTAACATTCCTCGTAATTACTCGCCTTGTCTACAATTCTTCCTTTCTTACCTTGTGTTTCTAACCCAGATGGGCTACCCCTATAGTGTTAGAAGAGAGCACTATAGACGTGATCCTTGATATGTCATGGTTAAGAAAGGCAAAGACAGTTTATACACTGGGCTAAGGGAACCTTAGAACTCACCAGTTCCAAAGGAGAAAGATTCGAAGTTGAGATTGCAGTAACTACCACCACCAGATTAGTGGCATTCTTAGTAGATGAGAAGTTTGTGGGTGGCAACATCCTTGCAGTTAGGGATTTTCCGGATGTCTTTCCAGAGGAGTTACCAGGGTTGCCACCAAATAGGGAGGTTGAGTTCGCTATTGATCTCTTACCTGAGACTACTCCTACTCCCAAACGGTCATACATGATATCTGTAGAAGAGTTAAAAGGACTTAAGAAGCAGTTAAAAGAGTTACAAGAGGCTGAGTACATTCATTCGAATCCCTCACCTTGGGGAGCGCCAGTTCTATTTGTACAGAAGAAAGATGGATCGCAAGGGATGTGCGTGGATTATAGGACCCTTAATGATGTCACTGTGAAGAGCAAGTATCCATTACCCCACATTGAAGATTTATTTGATCAGATGAGAGGTGCAAGGGTATTCTCGAAGATTGATCTTCGATCAGGTTATCACCAAATGAAGATTAGGCCATCGGATATTCCCAAGACGAATTTCTCGACCCGATATGATTTATATGAGTTCACCGTTATGTCATTTGGACTAACTAATGCACCAGCCTATTTTATGGATCTGAAGAATAAGGTGTTCATAATCTGGACAGATTCGTCGTGGCATTCATCGACAATATTCTTATCTATTCCAAGAATGATAGTGATCATGAGGAACATCTGAGACTGGTGCTACAGAAGCTACGAGATAATCAACTCTATGCCAAGTATAGTAAATGTGAGTTCTGGATTGACGAGGTGCCATTTCTTGGACATATCATTTCCAATGGAGGAATATTAGTGGATCCTCCTAAAGTCAAGGAGATAGTGGCGTGGAGCATACCCACTATAGTTATGGAGGTTCAGAATTTCTTGGGGCTTACAGGATACTATCGGAGATTTATTGAAGGATTTTCTAAGATTGCTAAGTCTATCACCTCACTTCTGGAGAAGGAAAGAGAGTCTAAGTGGGACGAGAAGTGCCAAGATAGCTTTGACCAATTAAAGAAGAGATTGATGTCGCCACCAGTGTTGGTTATGCCAGATCTACAGAAAGGATTTGACGTTTATTGTGATGCCTGTGGCCAAGGCTTAGGATGTGTACTTATGCGAGAAGGACACATGATTGCCTATGCGTCTCGTCAATGGCGGAAACAAGATATAAAGTATGGAGGCATTATATCATGGGAACTAAGTGTCAAGTGTATACAGATCATAAGAGTTTGAAGTATATATTCACTTAGAAGGATCTCAACCTTAGGCAACGTCGTTGGTTGGAGCTTATTAAGGATTATGATTTGGAGATTCACTATCACCCGGGCAAAGCAAATTTGGTTACAGATGCCTTGAGTCGAAAGGAGCAGGTTCATTCAGTTGTTGTTGCCTAGCTACCCGATGAGATTGTTGAGGATTTCAGGTGACTTAACCTGGGGATAGTTGTTCACATTGAAGGAGTAACTATTGATGCGGAACCTACCTTGGAGCAAGAAATCCGCAAAGGACAGATTAGTGATGCTAAAAATATGAGATTAAGGATTTGATTACCGAAGGTCGAGGTCTAGAATTCGCGGAAGATGAGCAAGGCACCGTATGGTTCAAGGATAGGATATGGGTTCCTGAGATTGATAACCTTCGTGAGACTATATTGAAGGAAGCCCATGACTCGGATTATTCTATTCATACTGGGAGTATCAAGATGTATCAGGATTTGAAGCAGAAGTACTGGTGGTATGGACTGAAGAGAGATGTGGCTGCACATGTGGCTATGTGCGATGTGTGTCAAAGAGTGAAGGCTGAACACTAGATGCAAGCTGGACTATTGCATCCATGGAAGATACCCGAGTGGAAGTGGGAAGAGAATGGTAAGGACTTCATTACTAGATTGCCTTGCACCTCGAAAGGATATGATTCTATATGGGTTATTATGGATAGACTGGCCAAAGTGGCTCATTTCATTCCGGTCAAGACTACTTATAAAGTATCTCAATTGGCAGAGTTATATATGGCTCAGATTGTGTCTCTACACGGTGTACCGAAGAAGATCATTTTGGATAGAGGATCACAGTTTACCCCTAGATTTTGGAAAAGTTTTCATGAGAATATGGATGTGAAGTTGAATTTTAGTTCGGCCTACCTCAGACAGATGGACAGACTGAAAGGACTAATCAAGTATTGGAAGACATGTTGAGAGCTTATGCCCTTCAGCGTGGTAGTAGTCAGGACAAGAGTCTAC
The DNA here is from genome assembly GCA_029449295.1 of Zea luxurians. Taxonomy (NCBI): domain Eukaryota; kingdom Viridiplantae; phylum Streptophyta; class Magnoliopsida; order Poales; family Poaceae; genus Zea; species Zea luxurians. The sequence goes on along the minus strand of JAOPSE010000008.1, from coordinate 92,009,081 downwards.
CTTATGCTGAGTTCTCATATAATAATAGTTACCAGGTGTTGGGGACTTGTTCTCAAATGCTATGAATTAAGAACAAGGCAACATAAAATGTTAAATATTAAGGCTCTTCGTCCGCCGAAACATTATCTCCGTAAGGATTTAATGAACTTCGGACGAAGGTCACGAGCGAAATGTTACGAAAGTTTCACCTTCGTAATTAAATTTGTAAAGATAATACAAAGTCAAATATTAAAGATAAATACATTAAAAATAGGTGACATCATTCACATATCTTATTATACGAATTTAAGATATTTGAATACAATGTTTAGGTACATTTATACCTTTGCCTTTACAAACAATGATTCCCGAACGATGCGTTAGCGATTACAGGAATCCGTGAACAGTAAAGGAATACTGTTCACTATTTATAGGCACAGGACACAGCCTGTGAAGAATTACAGTCATGCCCCTCATAAAAGTTTACAACAATGACTCAGACCCCTATGAGCTAAAAGGTCATTCCATCTTTAAGTCGGTTCGATCCTTCATCTTCGGATATGTTATAATACCGAAGCTTCATGAATGATGCCTTCGGCGTCACGTACAAGCAGCTTCATCCGAAGCTATTTCTTTCTGCAGGACCTTCGGCGACGAAGCGTGATCCCAACAGTAGCCCCTTCACGGTGCTAGATCGTTTTTCGTAACGAGCTTGATCCGTGAAAAAAGTCTCTTAGGCTTCAGGAAGCCGAAGGTCCGAAAAACACCTTCCCTGAGCTCGTTGTCGAGAAACGATACAATTTTCGAGCGCGTAGCGATTCCACCATGTGGGTTCACTATTCTGTTTTTTGCCGTCCACCGTTCAGCGGGTGCGAGCAATCGTTTGCTTGGTGTAAAAATCCTGACGATTCACCTTCCTTCCTGCAACACTATATAAACAGACGGGTAGGTGTGAAGTTACCACAACATTCATTGCTACTGCACTATTTTGCTGCCAAAATTTTTAACCATAGCCGAAGCTTGATTTTCGCATTCGAACGAAGCTCTGGTTTGGCGTCTGCTTCGTCAGTAGAAGGGCTTCGGGAAAGAGGTTATTAATTTCTGAGCAATTTTCAAGATACTCAAAAATCACATGGCCAGAGTGCACTCTACTGCTAGGGCTGAGCACGAAGGAGACGAAGCTGAAGTTGTGGAAACTGTCCCTATCTCGGAAGCGATGAGGCGAAGTGGATTAGTGACATCGGAGATCGTCCCCGCTGCCGAGGCAGAACAAGCAGATATTGAAGAGACTGATTCTGAGGATGATCACACTATCGCAATACCAAGCAAGCCTAGCCACCTAGACTTCGGAAAGTCAACAATCTCCAAGGCTGATTTCCCGAAGATGGTAAAATCGGGATACTTTAGCGAAGATGAGAAGAAGCTGATTCGCTTCGGAGGAGAGGAAACTACCCCGAAGCCAGAGAAGGATGAAATAGTGATTTTCAAGAGTTTCCTCAAAGCTGGTTTGAGATTTCCTTTGAATAGGATGATTGCCGACGTGCTAAAAAAGTTTGGTATCTATTTTCATCAATTAACTCCTAATGCTATTGTTAGGCTTAGTGTTTATATTTGGGCTCTCCGAAGCCAGGGGGTGGAGCCATTTGCCGAAGGTTTCTGCCGGGTACACGAGCTACATTATCAAACTAAGGCCAGAAAAGATGGGTTACATGAAAATTTTGGTTGTTATAATTTTGCCTATCGGAAGACTACGAAATTTCCTGTAATCAGCTATCGAAGCAAGTGGCCGGCAGGCTGGAAGTCAGAATGGTTCTACGTCAAAGTTGACGATGACAAGGAGAAGCTAGTACAGAGCCTGCTTGAATTGATATTCGGAGAGACCAGACCCCACTGCAATATGACACCAGAAGGTCCAACCCAAATCGCGTTGGCCGAATTCAGGACTATTGCTGAGCACATTGGCACTAGAGATCTTGTGCAGGAATTTCTGTCGTTCAAAATATTTCCAACTAAGAAGGAATGGGCTATGCCGAAGCTCAAAAAAGAGAAGAAAGAGGGGGAACTTGTCCGCCTGCCCTACCATTACAAGTTCAAGAAATATTTTAAAGAACCCTGCCAAGAATGGTTCGAAATAATTGAAGCAATGAGTACTGAAATTCTTGGAAATTATTCTAAAAAAGAAGATCAATTGATGATAGCAGCCTTCGGCACCCGGCCGAAACGAAGGCTAAACAGAGTGCTTGATGCTATAGGTTTTGAATACCCTGACTACGAACGGCTAGACAAGGGTGCCGAAGGGCAAAAAAGAAAACGAGTGACCAGCGTTCTAACTAAAAATGCCGAAGATCAACCAGAAAAGAAGAAAGAAAAACTTGAACCGAAAGCAATTACTTCAAGAAAGAGAAAAGCTGCATCTCCGAAGGCTACATCTCCGAAGCCAGCATCTCCAGAACCAGAGATATTGGCCCGAGATGAAGGAGTGTCTGTGGCACCTTCTGCTGCCAAAGTGGAAGAAATTTTGAAGGTAATGACTGAATCTCTACCTGTCAAGTTAAGTCCGTTGGCACCGGAACTGACAAAGTCTTTACAGAAGGACAAAGAGACTTCGGCAGCTGAAAGTCCTGCGAAGCCGAAAAAACGAAGAATCATTCAAGTGACAGATGTGATCCATGGGACACTGTCACCGACATCAGTGTCAAAAATTGTTGTTGCCAAGGCCGCCGAAGGTGCCACAGCCGAAGCCACCAGAGTGGAAACCCCCGAAGCTGAAATCGGCAAAGCCGAAACTACCGGGGCCGAAGCCGGGGCCACAGAAGATCCAAACCTGGAAGACACACTTGAAGTTATTGATAATATACTCCTGAAAATGGCTGAAGAAGAAGCTGCTGTAGTCGCGGCAAGCGCAGCTACTGAAAAGGAGAAAAAGCAAGTTGAAGACGTTTTGGAAGAGGGAGATTTTAAATTTCAAGATTTACTTGGACAGGAATTAACAAATGCTGAAAAAGAAGAGCTTAAAAAATATGCTGTATCCTGTGGATATAAGCCTGGGGCTATGCTATTTGGTGGAGTTAACGAAGGAAAACTGAGATGCCTTCGAAACCGCAGCGAAGCTAAAATTATTAGAACTCTCTCGAAAAGCATTGGCCTGCCAAAGCTAGAAGCTGACCTTTGCCGCTACCAGCGACACCATATCGCTGGAAGCTTGCTTTATGCTAATTTCAAGGTAAAAATCATTATTACCATTTTATTATTATTAATTTTTGGGTCGTTTTCTAATGAAGACTGTTTTGACAGAGTATACTATTAAGTAAGGTTCTAAAAATGCAACAAGATCTTGAAGAAGAGAAGAACAGGGTTATCATCAAAGATTTGGAAGAAAAAGTTGAAAATTACGAAGCTATTTTGAAAAAGAAGGACTTCACCATCCAAGATCTTGAAATCATGGCTAAAGAGCACGAAGGTGCATTGGAAAAGAAGGACTTTGTTATTCAGTCTATGGAAGGCTCCTTGGCTGAAGTCCAAGCTGAGAACGACAGCTTAAAGAATGAATTGCTTAAACAATCAGAAAAATTTGAGCAGGAAAACAAACACCTTGAAACAAGTCTTAAAACTGAGATGGATAAAAATTCAAATTTGCAAACATCCTTGAAAGAACTTCAAGAGAAATGTCTAAGCTTCGGCAGCCGATGCGTGCAGCGGCTGAAGGATGTGTTTCATTCTATCGGAGCCAGCTCTGAAAAATTTACACCTTCGACTGCAAACCTGCCCAGCACATTAGAATATATTGAAGGTGAGGTTGATGCTCTTGCCGAAGTTATTGGTGGGCATGCCGACTTCTGTGCCATGGTAGCTTCTCGGGGCACAGCTGCCGCTTTTCTGAAGGCTGGCTGCACGCATGGAAATATTGTGAATAGACCAAACTTCAGCTTATCAGCGTCAGATCTGATAGATATCCCAAGCCTGGCCCGAAGCATTGGAAATAGATTCATGACCCAGATCTGGGTAAATGGGGGGCGAAAAATGGCAGGTGACGAAGCTCGAAGTCATCTTAAGCCAGTAAGAAACTTATATTTGTTACCTTTTCCTTCTCCTTGAAATTTGCACCTTTCTTATTCTGATCTTTGATATACGCAGGATGACGAAGCTGAAGTTTTGACGAAATCTAACCTGAAGCTTGATAGTTGCTTCACCATACTTTCCTGCAAAAATTCTGGAGAGACTTTTGTAATATAATTATGGAACAACTCATGTAAATTTGTACAAACCTTGTAATATATTTTGTTTCCGTTATCTTCATCCAATCTGCTTTGCTGTGGACGAAACTCCTCTTTTGAGCCGAAGGCGAAAAACACCTTCCCTTCTTTTCGTACACAGCGAAGCATAAAAAATTTTCCTTCGAAGTCTTTTCTCATTGCCGAAGCACCTGTCTTTTTGATGTGGTATGATGATGATTCTATATATGTCTAAATGAATGTTTATGAATGCAAATGACATGATGGAATGTATTGTGCAAATGAATATTGAGACATGTTCAAAAATCATGATCACAGCCCTTTCATCCCGTTAGGAATGATTCGAATCTTTTTGCCGTTTACTTTTTGGCTTCACCGTTTACTTTTCGGTGTATCAGCGTTGACTTTTCACTGTAAGCCTTCCTTGGGAGCTTCTTCGCCTTTTACTTTCAGCGGAATCAGCATTTATTTTTCGCTGTAAGCCCTTCATTCCCTTAGGAACGACTTTTGAGCTTTTCCCTATTTTATTTTCTTTTTCCTTTGCATTTACATTTACATTTTTGGGGGATATCATTCTTATAGAATTGAAATAAGGAAAATTACATGTTGTGGCCCCATTAAAAACCTTTCTCCCCCTTTGGAAAGGAAAAGGGTGCCAGAAAGAAAAAAAGGAATAGAAAAATTACATAAAGCTAAACATAATATCGCCGAAGCTCATCCGCGTTCCACGATCTAGGGATGTCGTTGCCGTCCATATCCTTTAATCTGTAGGAACCAGGTCTTGACGAAGATACTACCAAGAAAGGGCCTTCCCACTTCAGCTGTAGTTTGCCTACTATGTCTGGGTTGGCCACTCTCCGAAGCACCAAATGTCCTGGCTTAATGTTCTTCAACCGAACCTTTCTGTCACGCCATTTTATTGTTTCGGCTTGGTATTTATTGATGTTTTCCACAGCCTGAAGCCTGATCCCCTCTATAGCATCCTTTTACACAGAGCAATCAGCTTCATCTTCGCCTTCTGCCGAAGCTATTGTTCTTATAGATCCTGCTTTGGCTTCTTCCGGTGTTATTGCTTCATCACCGAACAATAGTTTAAATGGCGTGAAGCCTGTTGATCTTGACGCTGTTGTGTTATGGCTCCACACCACTTTGATTAATTCTTCTAGACACTTTCCCCTGGGCTGATTGAAGATTGACTTCATTATTCCTGTCATTATGATCACATTGGCTCTTTCGACTAGTCCATTTGATTCTGGATGCCGAACTGACGCAAAATGGATCCTCGTGCCGATTTGGTCACAAAACTCTTTGAAAACTTTGGAGTCAAACTGCGTTCCATTGTCCACAGTAATGGCCTTCGGCACTCCGAAGCGACAAACAATGTTTTGCCAGAAAAACTTTTGGACGGTGACCGAAGTTATTGTAGCTAAAGGCTTTGCCTCAATCCATTTAGAAAAACATTCCACTGCCACTACAACATATCTTAAATTTCCTTGTACTGGTGGTAGCGGACCTAACAAATCAAGGCCCCACCTTTGTAACGGCCAAGTGGGTTGTATTAACTGAGTTAGAGACGAAGGTTGTTTTTGATCTCTTGCACATTTCTGACAACCTTCGCACTTTTGCACTAGTTCCGCTGCATCCGAAGCTGCTTTTGGCCAATAAAATCCTTGATGAAAAACTTTTCCCAACAAAGGCCTAGATCCGATGTGAGATCCACACAGGCCTGCATGTATTTCCTTCATCAATTCTATGCCTTCGGCTCTGGACAAACACTTGAGCAACGGGGAACAAACCCCACGCTTGTATAATTCACCTTCTATAATAACATATGATCGAGCTCTTGCTTCTATCGTTCTATTGTAAGCTTCGTCATCTGAAAGAAAATTACCCTGAAGGAAAGAGATGATTTCAGTTCTCCAATCTTCACTATAGACAGGGGATATGCTGAGGACCGCTCTTTCAAGAAGTTCAACCGAAGGTGCTTTTATTGTTTCAAAAAATACATCCGAAGGTAAAGGCAGCCCCTGTGCCGCTGACTTGGCTAACAGATCAGCATATTCATTTTCTCCGCGAGGAATATTTTTGACAGAGAATCCTTCAAAGGAAGCCTCAATCCTTCGGACTGTATCTAGATATTTTTCAAGCTTCGGATCTCTTGCTTTATAGCTCTTATCAATATGACCAGAAATAACTTGGGAGTCAGTTTTAAGAATAGCCCTTCTGATCCCCATTGCCTTTATTTTCCGAAGACCCAAGAGCAGAGCTTCGTACTCAGCAATATTATTTGTGCAACTGAAATCAAGTCTTGCCGCATAACAAGTTCTAACTTTGGAAGGTGAAACCAACACAGCAGCTGCTCCTGCTCCGATGGTTCCCCAAGACCCATCGCAGAACACTGTCCATGCTTCGGCATCTTTATTCATTTCTTCTTCCTGAGCTCCTGGCGTCCAGTCAGCAATGAAGTCTGCCAACGCGTGGGACTGAGTCGAAGATCTATGGACATAATCAATACAAAATTCATTGAGCTCTGCAGCCCATTTTCCAATCCTTCCAGTAGCTTCTCGGTTTCTTATAATATCCTTCAAAGGTTGTGAAGAAGGAACAATTATGTTGTAAGCTTGAAAATAATGCCGAAGCTTCCTGGAGGCCATCAAAACAGCATACAGTACCTTCTCCAATTCTGTATAATTTTTCTTTGATAAACTAAGAACTTCGGACACAAAGTATATTGGGGCCTGCTTTTTGACTTGGCCTTCAAGCTTCTCCTGAACAAGTGCTGCACTTACCGCTGAGTGCGAAGCTGCCACATATAATAACAAAGGAGCCCCTGGCGTTGGTGGAGTTAGTGTTGTTAGATCTATTAAATATTGCTTCAGCTCTTCGAAGGCTTTCTGCTGGACTGGTCCCCACTGAAAAACTTCGGCTGTCTTCAGCACTTCGAAAAATGGCAAATTTCTCTCTGCTGATCTGGATATGAATCTGTTGAGAGATGCCAGTCTTCCTGTCAATCTTTGAGCCCCTTTCTTTGTACTTGGTGGTTCCATTCGAAGGATAGCTTCGATTTTGTTTGGATTAGCCTCAATTCCTTTTGTTGAAACTAGGCAACCAAGAAATTTCCCCTTCTTTACTCCGAAGACACATTTTTCTGGATTTAGCTTTAAACCAGCCTGTCTAAAATTAGCGAAGGTCTCCTGCAGATCAGCAATGTGATTATCTTGCTTCGTGCTTTTTACAATGATATCATCAACATAAGTTAGCACATTCCTGCCTATCTGAGAATGAAGAATCTTTGCTGTCATTCTGCTGAAGCTTCCTCCAGCATTCTTAAGCCCCTCAGGCATCCGAAGGTAACAATATGTTCCACTAGGGGTTATGAAGCTGGTCTTCGGTTCATCCTCCTTCTTCATCCAGATTTGATGATAGCCTGAATAACAATCCAGCAGACTCATAAGCTCCAAAGAAGCTGCTGCATCAACCAAGGAATCTATCCTTGGCAATGGAAACTCGTCCTTCGGACAGGCCTTATTGAGATCAGTAAAATCGATACACATTCTCCATTTACCATTGGCCTTCTTCACCATAACAGTGTTAGCCAACCACTCTGGGTATTTTACCTCTCTAATAACTCCAGCACTGAGGAGTCTTTTCACTTCATTCCGAACACCTTCGGCCTTGTCATCAGACATCTTCCGAAGTCTCTGCTTTCTGGGTCTGAAAGATGGGTCAACATTGAGCGAGTGCTCAATGACATCCCTGTTAACTCCGCAAAGATCATTAGCTGACCAAGCAAAAACATCTTTATTGTTGAACAAAAACCGTATCAAGGCTTTCTCCTGTTCTTCGGACAATTGAGATCCCAATAGCACCTTCTGCTCTGCTATGTCCTCACATAAGAGCATGGGTTTCGGCTGATCAGCCGAAGCAGCTTTTTCCCTTCTGAACTTGTACTGCTCACAAGCTTCAGTTCCATCTATGTTATGGATCGCCTTTGAATCTGTCCAATTTCCTTCGGCCCTTCTGGCAGCTTCCTGACTTCCATGAATAGCGATGGGCCCTTGGTCCGAAGGTATCTTCATGCAAAGGTAAGCTGGATGAAGAATTGCTTCGAAGGCATTGAGAGTACCATGACCAATAATAGCATTGTAAGGATACTCCATGTCAACAATGTCAAACACAATTTGCTCAGTCCTTGTATTGTTAACAAATCCAAAGGTTACTGGCATGGTGATCTTCCCAAGTGCTACAATTTGCCGTCCTCCGAAGCCACAAAGAGGGTGCATAGCATCATGGATCTTGTCTTCGGGCTCTTGCATTTGTCTGAAAGCTTTAGCAAATATGATATCAGCTGCGCTACCTGTATCAACCAAAACATTATGGACCAGAAATCCTTTGATCACACAAGAGATAACCATAGCATCATTGTGTGGGTAATCTTTGAGTTGAAGATCCTCTTGGGAGAAGGTAATTGGAATGTGAGACCATCTTGACTTGATGAAGGGTCCTTGCACCCCGACGTGCTGTACCCTTCTCTGTGCTTCCTTCTTCTGTTTCTTGTTGGCTGGCTCTGAGCATGAACCGCCTGTTATCGGGAGTACCAGCTTCGGGGCCGAAGCAGCTCCAGCTTGATCGTTGAACGAAGCCATCAGCTCAAAAAAGTGGAAGTGTGTTGACCGGAGGTGGGCGCCAATGTTGGGGACTTGTTCTCAAATGCTATGAATTAAGTACAAGGCAACATAAAATGTTAAATATTAAGGCTCTTCGTCCATCGAAACATTAGCTTTGTAAGGATTTAATGAACTTCGGACGAAGGTCACGAGCGAAATGTTACGAAAGTTTCACCTTCGTAATTAAATTTGTAAAGATAATACAAAGTCAAATATTAAAGATAAATACATTAAAAATAGGTCACATCATTCACATATCTTATTATACGAATTTAAGATATTTGAATACAATGTTTAGGTACATTTATACCTTTGCCTTTACAAACAATGATTCCCGAACGATGCGTTAGCGATTACAGGAATCCGTGAACAGTAAAGGAATACTGTTCACTATTTATAGGCACAGGACACAGCCTGTGAAGAATTACAGTCATGCCCCTCATAAAAGTTTACAACAATGACTCAGACCCCTATGAGCTAAAAGGTCATTCCATCTTTAAGTCGGTTCGATCCTTCATCTTCGGATATGTTATAATACCGAAGCTTCATGAATGATGCCTTCGGCGTCACGTACAAGTAGCTTCATCCGAAGCTATTTCTTTCTGCAGGACCTTCGGCGACGAAGCGTGGTCCCAACACCAGGCTAGTCTGAAGATGTCACCGTTCGAGGCTCTATATGGCAGGAAATGCAGGACTCCTCTATTTTGGACCAGACTAGAGGAAGATAGTTCTTTGGACCTGAACTTATTCAAGAGGCAGAAGAACAAGTCTGTATAATTCAGGAGAATTTGAGGGTAGCTCAGACCAAGCAAAGGAGCTATGCTGATAATAGAAGGAGACCACTGGAATTTGAGGAAGGTGATCATGTGTACCTCAAGGTGTCACCACTTCGTGGAATGAGGAGATTTAAAGTTAAGGGCAAATTGTCCCCTCGCTATATTGGACCATTCTGAGTTTTTAGGCAAGTTGGAGAGATGGCCTATCAACTCGAGCTACCTGATAATCTAACTGATGTGCATAATGTATTCCATGTGTCTCAACTTAAGAAGTGTCTTCGTGTCCCTGAGGAATAGTTACCAATGGAAGAGCTCAGTGTTCAGGGTGATTTGACTTACACGGAATATCTTACCAAGATTCTTGACACTTTGACCTGAGTTACAAGAAGTAAGGTGATAAAGATGTGCAAAGTGCAATGGAGTCACAATGGAGAAGATGAAGCTACATGGGAAAGAGGAGAAGAGCTTCGCATAGATTTTCCACATCTTTTCCCTAGTGCTTCCTAAATCTCGAGGATGAGATTCTTGTTAAGGGGAGTAGGATTTGTAAAGCCCTACAATTTGTATAAGATAAAAAAAATGATGATAAAAAATACTTATATTTATATAAAGTGTATTGGGATCATGGAACCCTTAGTGGCTATTTTGATCCCTTAGTGGCTATTTAGTTTTCTTTTCTAGGTGCATATTCAATTAATAGGAATATATTGATCAAATAACAAATAAATACTGAAATATGCATCTCATGCCGATGGTTTTGTTATGATGCATTTTTATTTGAATTAAGGAATCATAACTCAAATTGACCTCAACCTATAAATTGAGAGCACCTAGAGGGGGGGGGGTGAATAGGTGATCCTGTAAAAATCAAAAACTAATAGCCACAAAACTTGGTTATAAGTGTTAGTGCGGCCTAGTGGCTTGAAGCGATCTCTTGCGAACACGATTAATCACAGAGAGGAGTAACACAAGAGACACGCGATTTTTATCCCGTGGTTCGGCCAAGTGAAACTTGCCTACTTCCACGTTGTGGCGTCCCAATGGACGAGGGTTGCACTCAACCCCTTTCAAGTGATCCAATGATCAACTTGAATACCACGGCTTTCTTCCTTAGTCTTTTCTCCCGTTTGCGAGGAATCTCCACAACTTGGAGCCTCTCGCCCTTACAATGATAATCACAAAAGAAGCACAGAAGTAAGGGAGGAGAGAGCAACGTACACAAGACTCAAATCACAGCACAATCTCGCACACAAGTCACAACTCGAGCTCAAAACACAACGCACGGAGTTCTCAACTCAAATGGAGCTCAAGTCACTATCTCAAAGAATCAAATGCGCGAAGTTGGAGTCTTAGAATGTTTCTTGTAAGCTTGGGTGTCTCCTCCATGCGCCTAGGGACCCCTTTTATATCCCCAAGGCAGCTAGGAGCCGTTGGAGGCCAACAAGGAAGGCCAAAGTTGCCTTCTGTCGGGTGGCGCACCGGACAGTCCGGTGCGCCACCGGATAGTCACTGTAGACAGTCCGGTGCGGATCTCCTTCCTATTCTGGCACAGACGACCGTTGCAGATTCGTGGCAGCTGGCGCATCAGACACTGTCCGGTGCACACCGGACAGTCCGGTGCCCCCTGCCGACCGTTGGCGCGGGCCACGCGTCGCCCGTGGATTGTGCGACCGACCGTTGCGCTGGCGACCGTTGGCTCACCGGACAGTCCGGTGCACCACCGGACAGTCCAGTGAATTATAGTCATACGCCGCCAAACTTTCCCGAGAGTGACCTGTTCACCGGAGTTTAGCCTAGCGCACTGGACACTGTCCGGTGCACCACCGGACAATCCGGTGTGCCAGACTGAGCTAGACTTCGACTGTACATAGCCAAGTCACTTGCAATCCTTTTCTTCTTTTCTTTTCTCTGTTTCTAGCACTTAGACAAAATATGTTAGTACTAAAAACAATGTACTAAGTCTAGAAACGTACCTTGTTACATGATTTGCACTTTTTGCTTGTTTGGCACATAATATCTCATTCACTATGTGTTGGACACTTAATCACCAAAATATAATAAATATGGCCCAAGGGCACATTTCCCTTTCAATCTCCCCCTTTTTGGTGATTTATGCCAACACATCAAAAAGCAACCAAAATAAGTGCAACATCAATGCAAATGAGGACCAAATTGTTTTTGACTTTAATTTGGCATATTTGGATCATTCTTTGCCACCGTTTGGTTTGTTTTTGCAAATCAAATTCATTTTCCTATCTCTAAGTCAAACTCACTTGTTTGGGCACAAAGAGAGATATTCCAATGGAAAAATTTATCAATAGCCAAAAACTCTCCTTTTTCCCATAATCAAAATTCTCCCCCACAAGAGACCAAATTTTGTAATAAGAGTATTTTTAACAATTCAAAAGTTCTAACTCTATTATTTTCAAAATTCTCAAGTGGTAGCTGATCCATTTGCTTTGGCCTTAATTTCTCCCCCTTTGGCATTAAGCACCAAAACTGGATCATTTTTTGCCCTTTAACCCCATTGCCTCACCAAAAATTGTCAATTAAGAGCAAAAGGCAATAAGAGCATAATAATGAACTTGGAGGTGAGTACACTAATACCGGAGTGCAGTGGAAGTCTTTGCATGGTACAAGTTCACCTTTCCCTTTCAATGCACCTTTGAGACTACATCAAGTAACTCAAACACAAGGATTAGTCTCAAAGGGTCAAGTTGTAGCACTTCTCCCCCTAAATATGTGCATCATTCACACATGGACTTGTGAGGTCCGGGGATCCCTTACACAACTTGAGCACCATCAACAAATTTCATAAATGCATAAAGTAACTTGATCAAAGGCATAAAACACATGTATGCTATAAATCAATCCAAGTTACGCGAATCTAAGACATTTAGCTCACTACGCAACCTGCAAAAGGTTTTCTCATCTAATGGCTTGGTAAAGATATCGGCTAGCTGGTTCTCGGTGCTAATATGGAACACCTCGATATCTCCCTTTTGCTGGTGGTCCCTCAGAAAGTGATGTCGGATGTCTATGTGCTTAGTGCGACTGTGTTCAACAGGATTATCCGCCATGCGGATTGCACTCTCATTGTCACATAGGAGTGGGACTTTGCTTAGATTGTAGCCAAAGTCCTAGAGGGTTTGCCTCATCCAAAGTAGATGCGCGCAACACTGTCCTGCGACAACATACTCGGCCTCAGCGGTGGATAGGGCAATGGAGGTTTGTTTCTTTGAACTCCAAGACACCAGGGACCTTCCTAGGAATTGGCACGTCCCTGATGTACTCTTCCTATCAACCTTGCATCCAGCATAATCGGAGTCTGAGTATCCAATCAAGTCAAAGGTAGACCCTTTGAATACCAGATCCCGAAGCAAGGCGTAGCGACTAATTATCTAAGGATTCGTTTAACGGCCACAAGATGACATTTCCTGGGGTCGGATTGAAATCTAGCACACATGCATACACTAAGCATAATATCCGGTCTACTAGCACATAAATAAAGCAATGACCCTATCATAGACCGGTATGCCTTTTGATCAACGGACTTACCTCCTTTGTTGAGGTCGACGTGTCCGTCGGTTCCCATAGGTGTCTTCGCGGGTTTGGCGTCCTTCATCCCAAACCGCTTGGGAAGATCTTGAGTGTACTTCGTTTGGGAGATGAAGGTGCCATCCTTGAGTTGCTTCACTTGGAACCCAAGGAAGTAGTTCAACTCGCCCATCATCGACATCTCAATCTTTTGAGTCATTACTCTGCTAAACTCCACACAAGACTTTTGATTAGTAGAACCAAATATTATGTCATCGACATAAATTTGGCACTCAAAAAGATCACCGTCACAAGTCTTAGTGAAAAGAGTGGGATCTGCTTTCCCAACCTTGAAAGAATTGGCAATCAAGAAATCTCTAAGGCATTCATACCATGCTCTTGGGGCTTGCTTAAGTCCATAGAGCGCCTTAGAGAGCTTACACACATGGTTGGGGTACCTGTCATCCTCAAAGCCAGGGGGTTGTTCCACATACACCTCCTCCTTGATTGGCCCGTTGATGAAAGCGCTCTTCACATCCATTTGAAACAACCTGAAAGAGTGGTGAGCGGCATAGGCTAATAATATTCGAATAGACTCTAGCCTAGCCATAGGAGCGAAAGTCTCCTCGAAATCCAAACCTGCGACTTGGGCATAACCTTTTGCCACAAGTCGAGCCTTGTTTCTTGTCACCACCCCGTGCTCGTCTTGCTTGTTGCGGAACACCCACTTGGATCCCACAACATTTTGCTTGGGACGTAGCACCAGGCTCCAAACTTCATTCCTCTTGAAGTTGTTGAGCTCTTCCTGCATGGCCAACACCTAGTCTGGATCCTGCAAGGCCTCTTCTACCCTGAAAGGCTCAATAGAAGAGACGAGTAATGCTCACAAAAATTAGCTATACGTGAGCGAGTTGTTACTCCCTTGCTTATGTCACCCAGTATCTGATCGACGGGGTGATGTCGTTGTATCGTCGCTCGGACTTGAGTTGGAGGGGCCCGTGGTGCTTCTTCCTCCATAACTTGTTCTTCTTGTGCTCCCCCTTGATCACGCTCCTCTTCTTGAGGTACCTGTCCATCATCTTGGGTTGGGGGATGCACCATTGTTGAGGAAGAAGGCTGATCTTGCTCCTGTTGTTCCTGTGGTCGCACATCTCCAATCGCCATCGTGCGCATTTCGGCCGTTGGAACATCATCTTCATCTACATCATCAAGATCAACTTGCTCTCTTGGAGAGCCATTAGTCTCATCAAATACAACGTCGCTAGAGACTTCAACCAAACCCGATGAATTGTTGAAGACTCTATACGCCCTTGTATTTGAGTCATACCCTAGTAAAAACCCTTCTACTGCCTTGGGAGTAAATTTAGAATTTCTACCTTTCTTTACTAGAATGTAACATTTGCTCCCAAATACACGAAAGTATGAGACGTTGGGTTTGTTACCAGTTAGAAGTTCATACGAGGTCTTCTTGAGGAGACGATGAAGGTAGAGCCGGTTTATGGTGTGGCAAGCTGTATTCACAGCTTCCGACCAAAACCGCTTAGGCGTCTTGAATTCTCCAAGCATCGTCCTCGCCATGTCGATAAGCGTCCTGTTCTTCCTCTCTACCACACCATTTTGCTGTGGTGTGTAGGTGGCAGAGAACTCGTGCTTGACACCTTCCTCCTCGAGATATTCCTCAACTTGTAAGTTCTTGAACTCGGACCCGTTGTCGCTCCTTATCTTTTCACCTTGAGCTCAAATTCGTTTTGAGCCCTCCTTAGAAAGCGCTTTAGGGTCCCTTGTGTTTCTGATTTATCCTGCAAAAAGAACACCCAAGTGAAGTGGGAAAAATCATCAACAATTACTAGACCATACTTACTTCCCCCGATGCTAAAGTAGGCGACGGGTCCAAAGAGGTCCATGTGAAGAAGCTCCAGTGGTCTTGATGTAGTCATCACATTCTTGTTATGATGAGTGCTCCCCACTTGTTTTCCTGTCTGACAAGCTGCATAAGGTCTATCTTTCTCGAAACAAACATTTGTTAGTCCTAACACATGTTCTCCCTTTAGAAGTTTATGAAGGTTCTTCATCCCAACATGTGCTAGACGGCGATGCCACAACTAGCCCATACTAGTCTTAGCTATTAAGCATGCATCTAGATCGGCATCCTCTTTCGAAAAATCAACTAAGTAGAGTTTGCCGTCTAATACACCCTTAAAAGCTAATGAACCATCACTCCTTCTGAAGACCGAAACATCAACATTTGTAAACAAACAATTGTAGCCCATGTGGCATAATTGACTTACAGATAGGAGATTATACCCTAATGACTCTACTAGGAATACATTTGAAATAGAGTGCTCGCTTGTGATGGCTATCTTTCCCAAACCTTTAACCTTGCCTTGGTTCCCATCTCCAAAAATAATCGTATCCTAGGAATCCTTGTTCTTGACGTAGGAGGTGAACATCTTCTTCTCCCCCGTCATGTGGTTTGTGCATCCGCTGTCGATAATCCAGCTTGAGCCCCCGGATGCATAAACCTGCAAGGTAATTTACACTTGGGTTTTAGGTACCCAACTCTTGTTGGGTCCTACAAGGTTAGTCACAATAGTCTTTGGAACCCAAATACAAGTCTTATCTCCCTTGCATTTGGATCCCAACTTTCTAGCAACTACTTTTCATTCTTACAAAAGATAGCGAAAGAAGTATTGCAAGCATGGTAAATAGTAGAAGGTTCATTGCATACTCTCCTAGGCACATGATGCACAACATGATTTTTCCTAGGCTTACTTCTACCATAAACAAAAGTAGAGCTAGAAGCAAACATAGCATGTGAATTAAACGCATCATAACTCCTATTATAATGAGCATTTCTAGAAAATTTTCTATCATTATAAATGAAAGCATGATTCCTTTTAGTACTACTTGCCATAGGGGCCTTCCCTTTCTCCTTGTTGGGAATGGGAGCCCTTTGGCTTGTTAAGTTCTTGGCTTCCTTTCGAAAGCCAAATCCATCCTTGATTGAGGGGTGTCTACCAACCGTGTAGGCATCCCTAGCAAATTTTAACTTATCAAAATCAACCTTGCAAGTCTTAAGTTGAGCATTAAGACTTGCCACCTCATTTAATTTGGTAATAGACACAAGATGTTTATCACAAGCATCAATATCAAAATCCTTGCATCTATTGCAAATTACAACATGTTCTACACATGAACTAGATTTATTAGCTACCTCTAGCTTAGCATTAAAATCATCATTCAAAGTTTTTAAACTAGAGATAGATTCATGACACACAGATAACTCAGAAGATAGCATTTCATTCCTTTTAATCTCTAACGCAAGGGATTTTTGCACACTAACAAATTTATCATGCTCCTCATATAAAATATCCTCTTGCTTCTCTAACAATCTATCTTTCTCATTTAAAGCATCAATTAACTCATTGATTTTATCTACTTTAGTTCTATCTACCTTCTTCTCTTTGGCCATGAGGCAAGTGTGGCGTTCGTTGGGGAAGAGGGAGGACTTGTTGAAGGCCGAGGCAGTGAGTCCTTCATCGTCGGAGTCGGAGGAAGAGCAGTCCGAGTCCCATTCCTTTCCAAGGTGTGCCTCGCCCTTTGCCTTCCTATAGCTTTTCTTATTCTCCTTCTTCCCATGTCTTTCTTCCCCCTGGTCATTTTCATTATCGGGACATCAAGCAATAAAATGACCAGTCTTACCGCATTTGAAGCAGTAGCGCTTTCCCTTTGTCTTATTCTTGTTGGAATACTCCTTGCGTCCTTTTAATGTGGTCTTGAAGCGCTTGATGATAAGCGCCATTTCATCTTCGTTGAGGCCAGCGGCCTCCACCTGTGCCACCTTGCTTGGTAGCGTCTCCCTGCTGCTGGTTGCTTTGAGGGCGTCAGTTTGAGGCTCGTGGACGAGTAGTGGACCGTTTAGAGCATCGTCCACATATCGAGCCTCCTTCACCATCATGCGCCCGCTTACAAACTTCTCAAGTATCTCCTCGTGCGTCATCTTGGTGTACCTAGGATTCTCACGAATAAGGTTGACAAGATGGGGGTCAATTACCGTAAATGACCTTAGCATTAGTCGGATGGCATTGTGGTCCATCCATCTTGTGCTTCCATAGCTCCTAATTTTGTTGACCAGGGTCTTGAGCCTGTTGTATGTTTGTGTTGGCTCCTCTCCCCTGATCATCGTGAATCTTCCCAGTTCGCCTTCCACCAACTCCATTTTGGTGATCATGGTGGCGTCGTTTCCCTCATGTGATATCTTGAGGATGTCCCAAATTTGCTTGGCGTTGTCCCAGCCGCTCACCTTGTTGTATTCATCCCTGCATAAAGATGCTAGCAACACAGTGGTAGCTTGTGCATTCTTATGAATTTGCTCATTAATAAACACAGGGTTATCGGTACTGTCGAAATGCATTCCATTTTCAACTATCTCCCAAATACTAGGATGGAGAGAAAATAAGTGATTACGCATTTTGTGACTCCAAAAAGAGTAGTCCTCTCCATCAAAGTGTGGAGGTTTACCAAGAGAATTGAAAGCAAATGAGCATTGGAATTGAAAGGAATACGAGAATAATCAAATGAAAAGTTTTGATTAACCGGTTTCTTTGAATCATTGTCGTCGTCTCTTGGTGAAGAAGAGGAGGTGTCGCTGTCATAGTAGATGATCTTCTTGATGCGCCTCTTCTTCTTCCCATCCTTCTTCTTGTGACTCGAGCCAGAGTCAGTGGGCTTGTTGTCTCTAGGCTCGTTGAAGATGGACTCCTTCTCTTTGTCGTTGACCACCATCCCCTTTCCCTTAGGATCCATCTCTTCGGGCGATTAGTCCCTTATGTGAAGAGAACGGCTCCGATACCAATTGAGAGCACCTAGAGGGCGGGGGGGGGGGGTGAATAGGTGATCCTGTAAAAATCAAAAACTAATAGCCACAAAACTTGGTTATAAGTGTTAGTGCGGCCTAGTGGCTTGAAGCAATCTCTTGCGAACACGATTAATCACAGAGAGGAGTAACACAAGAGACACACTATTTTTATCCTGTGGTTCGGCCAAGTGAAACTTGCCTACTTCCACGTTGTGGCGTCCCAATGGACGAGGGTTGCACTCAACCCCTTTCAAGTAATCCAATGATCAACTTGAATACCACGACTTTCTTCCTTAGTCTTTTCTCTCGTTTGCGAGGAATCTCCACAACTTGGAGCCTCTCACCCTTACAATGATAATCACAAAAGAAGCACAAAAGTAAGGGAGGGGAGAGCAACGCACACAAGACTCAAATCATAGCACAATCACGCACACAAGTAACAACTCGAGCTCAAAACACAACGCACGGAGTTCTCAACTCAAATGGAGCTCAAGTCACTATCTCAAAGAATCAAATGCGCGAAGTTAGAGTCTTAGAGTCTTAGAATGTTTCTTGTAAGCTTGGGTGTCTCCTCCATGCGCCTAGGGACCCCTTTTATAGCCCCAAGGCAGCTAGGAGCCGTTGGAGGCCAACAAGGAAGGCCAAAGTTGCCTTCTGTCGGGTGGCGCACCGGATAGTCACTGTAGATGGTCCGGAGCGGATCTCCTTCCTATTCTGGTGCAGACGACCGTTGTAGATTCATGGCAGTTGGCGCACCGGACACTGTACGGTGCACACCGGACAGTCCGGTGCCCCCTACCGACCGTTGGCGCGGGCCACGCGTCGCCCGCGGATTGCGCGGCCGACCGTTGCGCTGGCGACCGTTGGCTCACCGGACAGTCCGGTGCACCACCGGACAGTCCGGTGAATTATAGCCGTACGCCGCCAAACTTTCCCGAGAGTGGCATGTTCACCGGAGTTTAGCTTGCACCACCGGACACTGTCCGGTGCACCACCGGACAGTCCGGTGTGCCAGACTGAGCTCACAGCCAAGTCACTTGCAATCCTTTTCTTCTTTTCTTTTCTCTGTTTCTAGGACTTAGACAAAATATGTTAGTACTCAAAACAATGTACTAAGTCTAAAAACGTACCTTGTTACATGATTTGCACTTTTTGCTTGTTTGGCACATAATATCTCATTCACTATGTGTTGGACACTTAATCACCAAAATATTATAGAAATGGCCCAAGGCACATTTCCCTTTCATAAATGAAAACATAATAATTGAGATTAGAATTTGAAGTTAACCCAAAGGTACAATTTTAGAATTTAAGAAAACAGAAAGAAAATATTGTATAAATTAGAGAAAATAAATACATAAATAAAAATATTTTATTCCTATTGACATTTGAATGTGAGCAGTTAATTCAAGTATGAATCTCACACCTAAAAGTTGAGTTCAAAGTGGAAATAAAAAAGAATTGGAAAAACAAAAGGAAAAAGGGAAAATAGAAAAGAATTGAAGAAGCCAAATGAAAATGGGCTGATTCCTCATTGCTGCGGCCCAACTATCCCTATCATTGCCCCCACCGCGTAGCCCAAGTAAATCATGCCGCGCACGCCCAGGCTAGCTTTCTCGTCGCTAACAGTGGGGCCCGCATGGCCAGTCGTCCTCACGCGCGCGTGGGTGTCGTCTGCACCGTGTCACAGAGCGGTGGCCGACGTTGTCAGCTTCCTCTTTCCCTCCTGCTTCTCTTTTTCCGTCTGGTTGACTTACGGGCCCGCAGCGTCATGCCCTTCTTCTCCACGGAGAAGAACTCGACCATGAATCAAAAAAATATCCGCGCGGGATTCACGCGACCCTAGCAAATTCCCTAGTGGGCTTAGAGGGTGGTTGCAACCGCCTCGCCCGTCAACCAGCGTCATGGGTCTCTTCAATGGGTTGTGAGACCAACTTGGCGGATGCGCTGCTCTCTGAGTTCCTCTTCCCCCATGACCGGAAGTCGCCACCAGCTCCCGGGGATCTTGGGATGGTTGTTGCCACCCCCGAACCACATAAAACGGCGCCCTGACCGCTTGACCCATTCGCCTTGCGCCTGGGTATAAAAAATTGTGGCCACGTTCCCTGGATTCCAAACCAACGTCACCGTGGTGCTCACCGTAGAATAAGGCATATGCCGCCACCACGGAATTCGCCTTGCCGCCGCTTGGGAATTTATCCTGGTGGGTCTAGGGGCTTCGCGTGGGGGTGTAGAAGACGCGCCGGGTCTCTCTGGTTGGGATTGTCGATCGGGGACCCCGCGATTTCTTGCCAGAGCTCGGCCGCCGCCGTGGCACCGCCATACGCCGTGGCTAGGGATTATAGCTGCGCGAGTCATGGTAAGCCATCCACCCTGATGTTCACACTGTTACCCGCTTCGCGTAGCATCTGTTAGCATTGTCGTTCGGAAACCAGAGGCCAGGGACCTACGCACGCCGGTGACCCGCCGCCATAGTGCGCGTCCTGGCTTCCGCAGTCGGGTGGCAGAGAAAGGAGACACACGCCCGCCGTTGGATGCGTAGTGGGCAGTAGAGATTAGACCTGGGTAACGTTTCGCCTGCGACCGTAGATGCGGAATCGGGCTGTTCTGATTTGGTTAGGGCGTGGCGAGTCGTCGACCGTAGATCCCGAATCCAATGGCCCTAGTTGCGTAACGATTTGTTATATGTGAGATCTAATCCTAGCCCTTGATTTTTAATCCAACGGCTCAGAACTACCAATACCTATTCGGGCTAGAATGTTCACAAAAGAGCCCCTGGCCTTCCATTTAATCAACCCGCGGTCCAGCGCGGTGAATACTGAGTCTTGGGACATTTTGCAAGTTAATCCCTGCATTCCTCTGTTTTTGACGCCCAGTCCAGAGAACAATAGAAAATAAATAAATAATTATAGAAAATGAATTCTAATATATAAATAATTCCAGAAACTTATTTTATTCATAGAAAATTCATACTAACTCCTTTTTAGTCCATTTAGTTCCTATAATTTTATAATATTATGGTTTATCATCTAGTACCACTGTTTTCACATGAAAGTCACGTTAAAATTTATATCCTATTTAATCTTATACAAAACACACATAATCTCTGAAAATTCATAACTTAAAATCTATAACTCTGATTTAATCTGTTCAAGTTGCGCTATAGAGATGGCAATGGGTAAAAACCCGCTGGGTATTACTTACCCAAACCCATACCCGCGAAGAAAAAATACGCCCGCTAAAAAACCCATACCCATGACGGGTATAAAATTTTGCCCAAACCCATACCCATGCGGGTTTCGGGTACCCAACGGGTTTTCTATACCCACTAACATCAACATAAAAAATAATTCATCATGTAAATGACAATCAGTACATTAATAAGCTAGCATAAAAGGAACAAGTGTTAACTAATTTTAGCTTAAAATTTGTTACATGAAGTTTATTTCAATTAGAACATATTCAATTAATAATATTATGAGACATATTTATAAGGAATGTTGATTTTAAGGCGGGTTTTAAAAACCCATGGGTTTGCGGGTATGGGTAGTGGAAGAACAAACCCATGCCCACGTACCCGTTGGGTTTCTATTTGAACCCATTAACAAACCCATGGGTACAGAAATTGACCCAAACTCATACCCTAATAGAGCAAAAACCCACCGGGTTACCCATTGCCATCTCTATTGCGCTAGCTTCGTATAAATATCTACTACACAATAGCAACATTTATTGTATGATATCTCGTTCTTTTATAATTGGGTTAATCTATGTCCATTGGATTAATTTCTTTAATATTAATATAGTATTCTAACTTTATGGTTATAATTTAACTAGATAATCTTTAATCAAATAATGACTTAGATTAAAGTTTAGATAATTATTTATAGAATAATCTCTCATATGATCTATACTAACCAATTTATAATAGAGTTTAATATTTAAGTCACGTAGAGCTTTTATAAATCATAACTCCTTAACCACGACTCCGATCCTAGTAGTGCTCGATCCCGCGATCTCGTAGCAATGTGTAGATTATTATTATGCAGTTTGTTCTTATGTTTGGTGTGATGTTAGTTTTGTCTATACCATGTTTGTTTGTATTGCTATGACTAGCTGTGAGGTCACGAGGATCTGAAGAATCACCCTAGTAACTGGAATCTCAAGTGCCAGACAAGTTGTGCCCTTGATCCACTTTTGTTACCCAATAATGTTCTTTATTATCACTTATCAATGCATAGATTTAATTTTGATGGGACCCAATAGGTCACCCTAGTCTGTTTATCCTTTTTACCTTGTTTATCCCTGAATCAATTGGGTAGTTATGCTATTGCTTTATATGGTTTTGGGATAATATTTCATTATATCCATGTTCCAATTATTCTGTTATGTTATTTATGTTCATGATAAGATCATTATATTAATTGGAACATGGAGCGACCACCCGGGAAAACAGTGCTACCACAAGGGTTTAATGGGACGCCCTTGGCTGATTAACTAGGAAAGCTAGTGGATGACTACCTTACCCGAAAGGGGCAAGGGCAGTGGGGGAGTGGTTAGTGTAGGGAGTTCCTTGGGTTGATTTTGCTGCGATGGCGGTCAGGCGAGGGATTCCTACACTGGAGCTTTCTATAAATTGTAGCGGGTTTTCTGAAGCTAGTAGAACTTTATAAAGGCCTCATAGTGTTACCCTGCCTCGCTTCCTTGGTAGAGGTGTATGGGATTCATGACCCCTTGGCAGATGGGTAACACGGCTTGTGGGTAAAGATGCGCAACCTTTGCAGAGTGTAAAACTGGTATACTAGCCGTGCTCACGGTCATGAGCGGCTCGGACCCTCACATGATTAAATTATGGAACTTAAACTCAATTTGTCATATGCATTGCATGGGATTTGTTATTAATTTTGTTCTATTATTTATTATGGTTTGGTATTTACTTACACTTAGTAACTGCTAATAAAAATTTGACCAACTTATAAAAGCAATGCTCAGCTTCAACCTTTATTTTTTTGATCAGCCTTACACTTCACATTAAATCCCACCTTTGGTGAGTTCATGCACATTATTCCCCACAACTTGTTGAGCGATGAACATGTGTGAGCTCACCCTTGCTGTCTCACACCCCCCACAGGAGAAGAACAGGTGGTTCAAGAGGAGCCACATATCGAGGAGTTCGATTCAATCTAGGTGGCGTCTCCCAGTTGACTTTATGGTGCCAAGGATGGATTTTAGTTCGATCCATATTTATATTTTATTTTGTAAGTCTTTCGCTATGTAATAAGTACTCTGATTATATTGTGATATTTATCTCTATACACTCTGTTATTATATGTGTTGTCTTCTTTGGCGCATGTATGAGATGCACCCGACTTTGTTCCTTAAAGCTCGGGATGTTACAGTATGACAGGTCGGCGATGTAGATCCTAACAGGATAGGATGGGCACGGCCACGAATCATCTAGTCCCATTTCAGACTGTCTCGCATCTTAGGCCGGACCGTTCAGGTTTACGTATCTAAAATAGGTTGCTATGTACAATGCTTAGTTTTTCCATGCACCGTAGCAGCACTACCCCTTTTCACCTATGGCACATCAAAGCCGCAACAAGCCACCACCCATGCATGGGGCCGAATATTTTTTGGCCCCTAGAGAGCTAGAGAGGTTCACCTCACACCACACTCATGTACCGAATGCCGCCAACAATTGTCCTTGGGCAGAAGGCCGACATAACGATACCCGACCACTTGAGCCTCACATCCCAAGAGTCAATGGGTTGCCACCAGCCATTATGGATAAGGTTAGATAATAAATAGATGGGTTATTCTGAGAAAAACTCAGTCAGCGTAATTAGCCTAAGACAATCATATCATAAGCCTTATGACCACTGATTTGACACCATCTTGTACTCGCAAGTGACTAGGATACCAGATTTCTTGTCACACCTTTATTTAAGGGGCAAACCCGGGTGCATCTCAAATGTGTGCTAGGATCAAGTCTCACACATATGATGACTCATAGTACAGAAACGAATGTCACATCTTTACTATGAAATAAGAGTTCTATACAAAATAACTAAATAATTACATCATACGAAGACAATGATCTAGCAACCATAGTTGACTGGGAGACGACGGCCTAGACCTCTCACGAACTCATCGTGACATCCTTCATGCTCCTCATCTTGCGGTACCTATCCTTAACTTGGGGGATGTGAGTATAGTAAGGGTGAGCTCACATATGTTCATTGCTCAATAAGTTGTGGGGAATAATGTGCATGAGCTCACTTATGGTGGGGCTCATGTGAAGTGTAAGGCTTACCAAAGAAGATGGTTAAAGATGAGCGTTGCTTTTAAAATTGGTCAAAGTTTTATTAGCAGTTATTAAGTATAAGTAGATACCAACCTAAATAAATAAGAGATCAAAATAATAATAAAATCCACAATGCAATGCATATGATAGAGTAAGTTTAATTCCATAAGTTAATCATGCGAGAGTCCTGAGTCACTCTTGACCGTGATCATGGCTGATATACCAGTTTTACACTATGTAGAGGTTGCACATCTTTACCCACAAGCTGTGTTACCCATTTGCCAAGGGATCGCGACTTCCCATTCATCTCTACCAAGGAGACGAGGCAGGGTAGCACTACGAGGCCTTTCTAAAGTTCCACTAGTTCGAGAAAACCCCCTACGAATTCAAGAAGGAAGCATAGGAATCCCTCATCCGAAAAGCTTTACAGACAGTTCGACCCGAGGACCTCCCTATACTCTACCCCCTTTCGGGTAAGGTAATCTCTCCCTAGCTTTCCTAATTACTTGGCCAAGGGCGTCCCATTCCATCCTTGTGGTAGCACTATTATCTCAAGTTAAGCTCCATGTTCCAATTAATACAATAATCTTATCATGAACAATAATTAAACCAACAGCATTAACAGAACATGATCATAATTCAGATATAACATTAATCCCAAAACCAGGTAGAGCAATAACAAATCTACCCAATAGTTCATTTGTTTGCAAGGTGTGGGATAAACAATACTACGGAAACCTATTAGGTCCCATCAAATTAACCTAAGCATGTCACTGTGATTAACAGAACATTATTAGGTAAAGAAGAGCGATCAAGGGCACAGTTTGCCTGTGACTTGAGATTCCAGGTACTTCACCAAGTTAGTCTTCGGGTTTCTCGTGACCTCGTTGCTACTCGTAGAAATACATACAGTCAAGCAAACAATGTATATGGTAACATTACACCAACGCAAGTGAACAAACGACGTAATAATATTCTACGCGTTGCTATGAGATCGTAGGTTCGAGAATCACTAAAATCAGAGTTACTGTTAAAAAGATATGATTTCATGTAGTTTAGGTAACTAAATAGCAAAAATATATTTTATATACATTATGTGAGAAAAGATATAACTATTTTTGTTCACTTTAATCTAAGTTATGACTTGATTAAAAAATCATATGTTAATCATTTTATAATGATAGGCAGATTAACTTTGATTAAAAGATTACTCTACTATATATAAGCTAAATAAATATCTAGCTATAAAAGTATGTGATATGACAAAATAATGTTTGTCACCTCGTAGGCAATTTTATTACGAAGCTAACATGACTAGAATGGGTACAATTGAAGTTAAGGTGTAAAAGTTATGACTTGAAACAAGTTTTTAGGACCTTTTTATACTAAGAAATACTATCCAGGGGTGTTTTTGTGAACACCAGGCACTATCTAGTGAATTCTAGGACCCTATAGTAAAGCTTTGTTTACAGCCAAGGACGTCGGGTTTATTTATATATAAGGGGTTCTTTACCAAATTTGCCGAGGCGAAGGGGGTACGGTGTGATCTGGGCCACACGATCTAAATGAAACGGTCTAGATTGGATCTTCATTATAACCAAACCGGTACATAATTTTGACCACCAGATTATGGATCAATGGTCGAGGACCCATCTATGCTCCACACCACCCGATCGTCGATCGACGCCACAGATTTAATACACTGAACGGGTATTGGCATCTTCTAATCACCGCCATCCATTGCCAGATGAACAGTCCGCGTGCATCTTCCCTTGAATCTCTCTCTCACCGACCGCGAACAGGCGGAGGCACGCATGCCACGGCGGCGCCATTGCCGGCCCATGGTGGCCAGTGCCGGTCCTGACATTTTATAGGCCCGGGACAAGACTTATAATGGAGGCCCTTGATAATATTAATTATTACACATAATTATAGTATATATATATTGTTAATAAATATTTATGTATATTTGAAAACGTTGTTCATATTAAATGCAAAGTAACTAAAATATAACATAACATCTCGTAGAAAAATGGGGCATATATGTGTTCAGATGACTCAAAAGAAGGTTACCTCGAATAATGATCAAATAGATGTAATACGTTGTGGGATTAATCGATCATGTCATGTTAGTTTCGTGTTCGCTATGTAGGGAAAGACAAAAGCGCTGTCGTACCCAATGTCGTGTGTTGGCTACCGAGAGGAGAGGGAACGACCGCCTATCTGTTTGCGACTGAGAGCCTAGGCAGATGGGCCTGAGACTACGAAGTACTACTACTAGAATATAGAAATCAAGATTAATGGGTTACGTCTAATTCTCCTTGCTTGTTGTTGCCGTGTTGTTGACTTATAATTGGGTCTTTAAAAATTCTGTAGAGCTAACCAACATATATATACAATATACGCTATATAACTATATATATATACTGTTATTTAGTAACTAAAGTGAGGCCTATTAATTTGGGCCCCTTGTCGGGGGCACTGCTCGACCCCGCCAGGGCCGGCACTGACGGTGGCACGACACTATTGTAGCCCGAACTCGAATCCAATTGGTGTTAAATGATGTACAAACTAAAGTGAAACATTCGAAGAGGTACTCATCATGATTCACACGACCATACATCCTGACCACGACCCAAAGGGTTTCACGGCGGAGCAGTTTACTCCAACGAGAAATTCCAGGGTTCCCCGACGTCGAATACACCCGGCGAGGACCCAAGCGCCAACAACCTACCCCGGCGAGTCGGTAGGCCAGGAAGTTACCAGCAGCGAGGACGATGATGCCCAGACCACGGTGTGGTGTTCTGTGTTGCATAGCCTCCGGCGGCGGTAGCTCCCTCACCTCTGCTCTTCGGTATCCTCACGACGCGATGTTCTTTCATGATGAAGCTTGATGGGGTTGGCCGAGGGGCGGGATCAGATTTATACTCGGGGACCACAACAACCGGGCGAGTAGACCTGCATGTCCTGCGGCGGAGCGCGGAATTCTGGTGCGCGATTCCGGCGCAGCTGCCGTCGTCGAGAAGGGGAAAGGAGCCCGTGACGAAACGGTCCCACCGGTAGATGACCCATGCACGGTTGTGTGTGACAGACCGGCGGGCCCCACCTACAAGCGCCATCATGTACAAAGAAAGTGAAGGGGTGGCAAGTGGGCCTATGGGGCAAAGGCCTGGCACGCGCGCAAAGGGCTAGGGCAGAGCGGGAGTGGGGTTTAGTGGGCCGAGCGAGTGGCTTTAGGCCCAAACGCAGGTAGGCATTTCTTTTCTGTTTTTTTTTCAACTTTCTGATGCAAATTGGATTTTATGTTTTAAACCCATATTCAAATGCATAATTAAAATTCCAGCATGGAATGCAACTTTATTTACGTTATTTATTTTATTCATTTATTAGAGATTCAAGTAGGAAATGCACAAATACACCATACATATTATAGAATCTTTACTACTCTTGAATGCATGTTGAATTTTAAAATTATATTCAAAATTTGATACTCATCCCTTATTATTTGTTTTTATTTTTAAGTGAAGTTAATATATGATAGTTAGTTATTTTAATTCAAATTATTTATATATCTCTTTTAAGGTACTTTTAATTATATAGTTTATCAAAAGAAATAGTCCACTCTAGTGAATTGAGATTCTTACTATTGTTTATTTAGGGACCTTTTAATTCAAATCTTTCTGGAGAATATTTCTAATTCCCAAAATAGGATTTTAGATGTCACATTTGTCCAAGTTTTCTAGTGAGTGTGGTAAAAGAACACACGAGCTCATAGTCCAATTTTTAGCACAACTAGGAGAATTAGTCGATAAAGAAGCTTTCTGTGTTGGCCTATTTTCTTGGTCCCTTGCTGGTACTGCTTTTGCATATTATGCTACCTTGCCTCCTAACTCTATTAGCTCTTAGGTAATTTAGAATATAAATTTCATGAGACTTTTTCTCTAGAGAATATGAGTTAGAATTAGTTGATTTTGCATGACTACGACGGGGGCGTGATGAATTGGTTAATGATTATATCCAGAGATTCCAATATAATAGAAACCAGTGTTTTCATATTCATGTCGTAGATAAACAACTAACAGGGCTAACTTTTAATGGGTTGCGCTCATACTTAAAAGAAAAATTAATTGCATCTAGTTCTTCTCATTGGCTCAATTGCTTCAGCGGGCTTTGACTTGTGAAAGCCGAAGAAAAGAAACATCAAAACCGTCTCATCGTAATATGCACATATTTGATTGTGATCAAAGTAGTTTAGATGATGAGTCTAAAGATGTGTATGTTGCTCAACTTGTTTGGCCATCTAAGGCCAAACCTCCAGCCTACTCTTCTTTATAGTGGGTTCAAAAGAACCGACAAGAAGTTAAATTCACTTTTAATGTTGCCAAGTGTGATAAAATATTTGATGAATTATTAAAAAGTGGCAACATTAAGATAACTAATACTATTCCACCTCCAGATGAGTTAAAAAATCCTCCTTATTGTAAGCGATACAATTCTTTTTCTCATGCCACTAATGACTGCAAATGTTTTTAGTCGACATGTGCAATTGGTTATAAATGAAGGTCCATTGAGCTTTCAAGAGATGCAAGTTGATAAGGAACCATTTCCTAACAAATCCAAACCCCATCTTTGTTGTGGCCAAGTTGGTTGTATTAGTTGGGTTAAAGTCGAAGGTTGTTTCTGGTCTCTAGCGCATCTTTGTCAATTTTCACATTTCTGAACTAAATCTACTGCTTCCGGAGCCGCCTTTGGCCAGTAAAAACCTTGTGTGAAAACTTTCCCTAGCAGAGGTCTAGACCCAATGTGGGCTCCACATATCCCTGCATGTATCTCCTTCATTAATTCTTGTCCTTCGTTTCTGGACAAGCATTTGAGCAATGGATAGCAAACTCCGTGCTTGTACAATTCCCCTTCTATTATTACATATGGCCTTGTCCTTGCTTCCATTCTTTTATTATAAGCTTCATCATCTGAGTAACAGTTGCCCTGGAGGAAGGATACAATTTCAATCCTCCAATCTTCACTATGTACAGGTGAAATTGTGAACACTGCTCTTTCCATGAGCTCGACTAAAGGTGCTTTTATTGTTTCAAAAAATACTTCCAAAGGTAAAGGTAGCCCCTACGCCGCTGATTTAGCTAGTAAGTCTGCATGCTCATTCTCTCCCCTTGGGATATTTTTACAGAAAAACCTTCAAAAGAGGCTTCCAACCTTCGGACTGTATCTAAATACTTTTCAAGCTTTGGGTCTCTTGCCTTACTGCTTTTATCCACATGGCCCGTGATAACTTGCGAATCAGTCTTGAGGATTGCCCTTCTTATTCCCATTGCATTTAGTTTTCGAACCCCCAAGAGAAGAGCTTCGTACTCGGCAATATTATTTGTACAGCTGAAGTCCAATTTTATTACATTATATGTTCTGACTTTAGAAGGTGCAACTAGGACAGCAGTTGCCCCTGCACCGAAGGTCCCCCAAGACCCATCACAAAATATCGTCCAAGCTTCGGCATCTTTTATTGTTTCTTCATCCTGAGCCCCTGGCGTCCAATCAGCAATGAAGTCTGCTAACTCCTAAGATTGTATTAAAGATCTATGTACATAATCAATGGTGAATTCATTGAGTTCTACGACCCATTTTCCGACCCTTCCTATAGCTTCTCTATTCCTCATTATGTCCTTTAAGGGTTG
Organism: Zea luxurians; assembly: GCA_029449295.1. Lineage (NCBI taxonomy): Eukaryota > Viridiplantae > Streptophyta > Magnoliopsida > Poales > Poaceae > Zea > Zea luxurians. The sequence goes on along the minus strand of JAOPSE010000008.1, from coordinate 91,979,038 downwards.
CGATGAAGGCACTATTATGTGATATGCTTGGAAGTAATGTCGAAACTTTCTGGAGGCCATCAATACAACATATAGTACCTTCTCCAATTCTGTGTAATTTTTCTTTGATGGGCTGAGTACTTCGGAGACAAAGTATACCGGTGCTTGCTTTTTTATTTGGCCATCTTGTTTCTCCTGTACAAGTGCCACACTAACCGCAGCATGGGAAGCAGCTACATATAGAAGTAATGGGGTCCCTGATGAAGGTGGGGTTAGAGTTGTTAGATCTATCAAGTACTGCTTCATCTCCTCGAAGGCTTTCTGCTGAGCCGGACCCCATTAGAAGACTTCGGCTGATTTTAATATTTCAAAGAAAGGTAGATTCCTCTCTGCTGATATTGAAATGAATCTGTTTAATGATGCTAGCCTTCCTGCTAACCGTTGAGTCCCCTTTTTTGAATTTGGTGGCTCCATCAGAAGGATAGCTTCGATTTTGCTCGGGTTAGCTTCGATGCCCTTTGTCGATACCAGACAACCAAGAAACTTGCCCTTCTTCACTCCGAAGACACATTTTTCTGGATTTAACTTAAGACCATCTTGTCTGAAATTGGAAAATGTCTCTTGCAAATCAGCGACATGATTTTCTTGCTTTGTGCTTTTACTATGATATCATCAACATATGTCAGCACATTTCTGCCAATTTGGGAGTGAAGAACTTTGGCAGTCATTCTGCTGAAGCTTCCTCTAGCATTCTTGAGCCCCTCAGGCATCCGAAGATAGCAATAGGTGCCACTAGGAGTTATGAAGCTTGTCTTTGGCTCGTCCTCCTTTTTCATCCATATTTGGTGATAGCCTGAGTAGCAATCCAATAGGCTCATGAGTTACGAAGTAGCTGCTGCATCTACAAGGGAATCTATTCTTGGCAATGGGAATTCATCCTTCGGACATGCCTTGTTGAGATCTGTAAAGTCAATACACATCCTCCATTTTCCGTTGGCTTTCTTTACCATGACTGTGTTGGCCAGCCACTCTGGGTATGTTACCTCTCTAATAACACCGGCACTTAGAAGTCTTTTCACTTCATTTCGCGCACCTTCGACTTTGTCATCGGACATTTTCCAAAGTCTCTGCTTCCTTGGTCTGAAGGACGAGTCTACATTGAGTGACTGCTCGATGATGTCCCTATTAACACCATAGAGATCATTGGCTGTTCAAGCAAAAACATCTTTGTTGTTAAACAAGAATCTTAGCTAAGTTTTTTCCTGCTCATTAGATAACTGAGACCCCAGCAGCACTTTTTGCTCTGCTATGTCTTCACACAAAAGCATAGGCTTTGGTTGATCTGCCGAAGCAGCTTTTTCTCTTTTATGCTTATACTGTTGATAAGCTTCGGTTTCATCTATGTTATGAATAGCCTTCGAATCCGTCCAACTTCCTTTGGCTCTCCTAGCAGCTTCTTGACTCCCATGCACAACAATGGGCCCTTGTTCCGATGGTATCTTCATGCAAAGGTATGCTAGGTGGAGTATAGCTTCGAAGGCGTTAAGCGTCCCTTGACCAATGATTGCATTGTATGGATACTCCATATCAACAATATCGAAGACAACATGTGTAATGCCCAAAATTGTAAATAATAAAAATAGAGATTTATCTCATTATGTGTGTGGCTTCCACTTAATAGTACATGTGACTAAACACCTTTTTATTGAGTAAATAACCAATAACCTATATAATAAATGGTGCATCATGTTGGCTTTTATTTGTATGTGCATTCAATAATAATAGTAGTCACATTAATAGAAATGAATTCAAATCCAAATTTGAGAGTTAATGACTAACTTGAATATTTGAAAAGGATGAGAAAGAATCAAGAAAAGAAAGGAGAAAAATACTACACAAATGTAGAAAAATAAATTTAAATAATGGATTCATCCCATACTAGAGTGTTCAAATTTTATACTTGATCTGGATACAAATTTGGGCACAAAAAAGTGGAAATTGAAATGGGAAATTCAAAATAAAAAGAAAACAAAATGGGAAAAGAGAAATAAAAAGGGAAAATGTGCATGGGCCCAATCCTGGGTTCTCAGCCCATCAGAGAGTTACACTATGCAGACCATCCAACCAATTGAGTCACTGACTGGCGGACCCGTGCTATCAGTCGCTCATACGCAGATCCTCTGCACCGGTGGCTGGGTCCCGCAGCACCGCCACACACCATTTAGACACCTACACCTGGGACCCATGGGTCAGTTCCTTTCCCCCTCCTGCGTCTGAGTCTTGCGGCATGTAACGAAGTCCGGCCATGGCAGAGCGCCCCGTAGGCCTCGGGATCCGTTGCACGACCCGCGCACCCACGAGTATATAATGCGCCACGATCTTGAGCCGTTCCTCTCCCCAATTTCGTGTTTGCCAGTACGGAGTTGCGTTGTGTCGGTGCTGAGCGAAACGAATTGTGTCGCCGCCGTGAGGATTTGGCCCTGGTGTACTTCGGTGCTCTGCTGTTGGCCGTGGAGTTTCGCCTGGGGCCGGTGAATCGTGCTACGGTGTATCGGACCGAGAAGCCTAGGGTGGCCACGGGAATTCGTCGTCTGGATCGCGCCGCCGTCGCGGGTCCGCTTCTTGCCGTGGCTGGCTCTCGTCACTGAGTGACCCCGGTAAGGAACCCTTCCTCCGTATTCGCGCGGTAATTTCCTTCGCTTAACACCTGGATAATTGGAGTTGGGCGCGTGGAATCGCTAGTGGGGGGTTCACCGGCGTGCCCTCTACCGCGGGGAGCAGTGCCGCCATGGTCAGCTCAGTAGGTAGAGGAAGAAGGGCTTTTGGCCGTGGGATGAACGACCGACGGTTAGGATCGTAATACTAGTAGCGTTTCAGTCAGATGTCTCTGCGCCACTGGATCCCGATCGGATGGACGTGAAGGGACCATGGTAAAATTTAATCCGGGTCGCGGATCTCCGATCAGACGGTTTGGATTACTCGTAGGTTTGGCATGTGCCGGATCTAATCGGCGTCGTTCCTTTCTAATCGGACGGTCGTATTCGGACGATACCCCTTCACCGTACCACTTTGCAGAAAACCCCTTATAATTTTACATAACCAACCCACAGTCCACCCTGTACAGTGCATGGAGTCATAGGAATTCTTGCACGCTAGCCCCTGTGCTTCTGGTTAATTGGTGCAAGGAGTCATAGGAAAACACCTTTGGAAATTCATAACTTAAAATCTATAACTCCAAATTTTATAATTCCAGTTCTTATGATCCTATTTTAATGTCTAGATTATTATTGTGTATTCTATTTACATGTTTGGTGTGATGTTAATTTTTGCTATACTATGTATGTATTGTGTTGATGCGAGTAGACGAGCAAGCTACTGAGGATCCTGGTGCCCAGCAGATAGAAGTAGCTGAGCAGGAGCTCATTGAAGGCAAGTTGTGCCCTTGATCACTTCCTTTTTACCTAGTCATGTTCTTATTAATCATAATGATCTGCATAGGTTAATTTTGATGGGACCCAATAGGTTACCCTAGATTTTGACTATCTTTATACCTTGTTTCACCACTGGTTTTACTACTAAATTTTTGGGTAGTACATGCTATTGCTTTATGTGGTTTTGGGTTTAGAGATATTCATTACTCATGATTACACTTTTTATTATCTGTTCATTATTTACTGTTCATGATAAGATCATTATGTTAATAGGAACATGGAGAACCACCCGGGAAAACAGTGCTACCACAAGGGTTTAATGGGACGCCCTTGGCTGATTAACTAGAAAAGCTAGTGGATGACTACCTTACCCGAAAGGGGCAAGGGAAGTAGGGGAGTGGTCAGTGTAGGTAGGTCCTTGGGTTGATTTTGCTGCGATGGCGGTCAGGCGAGGGATTCCTGCATTGGAGCTTCCTATAAACTGTAGCGGGTTTTCTGAAACTAGTGGAACTTTGTAAAGGCCTCGTAGTGGTACCCTGCCTCGCTTCCTTGGTAGAGGTGTATGGGGTCTGATCAACTCCGTGGCAAATGGGTAACACAACTTGTGGGTAAAGATGCGCAACCTCTGCAGAGTGTAAAACTGGTATACTAGCCATGCTCACGGTCATAAGCGACTCGGACACCTACATGATTAATTTATGGAACTTAAATTTAATTTGTCATTTGCATTGCATTGGGATTATTTTATTATTACTTTTACTTATTATTATTATGGTTTGGTATTTGCTTACACTTAGTATCTGCTAATAAAATTTTGACCAACATATAAAAGCAATGCTCAGCTTTAGCCTTTATTACATTAGTTTGCCTTACACTTCACATGAACTCCCACCTTTGGTGAGTTCATGCACATTATTCTCCACAACTTGTTGAGTGATGAACATGTGTGAACTCACCCTTGCTGTCTCACACCCCCCACAGGAGAAGAGCAGGCGGTAGAAGAGGAGCAGCCTGACACTGAGGCTTTCGACTTGATCTAGGTGGTGTCTCCCAGTCAGCTTTGTGGCGCTAGGGAATAATATATAGTTCGCTTTATTTTATCATTTATTTCTATAAGACTTCCGCTATGTAATAAGTACATTTATGATATTTATGACATTTATCTCTATGCAGTCTGTTATTATATGTGTTTTCTTCTCTGGCGCATATATGTGATGCACCCGGCTTTGTTCCTTAAAGCCCGGGTGTTACAGAAGTGGTATCAGAGGAAATGTTGACTGTAGGACGAAACCTAGATAGAAATGGACAAAACCCTTACCTACTTACCTTACTCTGATTCTCTCTATACTTACCTGATCATGTCTCACCTTCTACTGTTCCACTCTGATTATTCTTATCTTTTCTACTCTAAGACAAGATGGATTTCACACCTTGGAATCCTACATTTATGACCTTTTTTAAGAGATAGGAGGCTTAAGACAAAATTTAAACTATTTTCTTTATTTAAAATGTTGGATGATTGTTCTGATGATCAATGCATGTTTGCTTCTTTGATTGATTGAAATAGTATAGACAAGCATCTTAGCATGTACCACCATAAGGTAATGAATTAGCTTTGGTAGGTAAAACATTAATCTGCTTAGCTAATAAATCCCCCAAAGTAACTTGATTGATAATCACCTGCCTTGTCTACTATTCTTTCTTACCATATGTTTCTAACTTAGATGGTCAATACCAGGAAGGGTGGTGGAATTGATCTACCTCCCAATCGACACACTCGGAGGATATTTAGACAACCACAGCAACAACAACCTGAGATGGATCCTCCACCGCCTCCACCAGCAGGAGTTGACCCAACTGTTGCAGCTCAGATGAGGATGATGCAACAGATGGCAGATACTATGGCGAATATGCACGCGCCACTACCTCCTCCACCACCACCATTTCCACCCTGGGACAAGCACCGGGAATTTATGAGTCACAAGCCGCCGGCCTTCGCTAGCTCGCTAGATTCACTAGATGCTGATGATTGGCTGAAATCTATTGAGAAGATGCTCAACATCACCCAATGCTCTGACCGAGAGAAGGTTCTTTATGCTTCTGGTCGTCTGACAGGTCCTGCTGCTGACTGGTGGGATTCTTATGTTGCTGCCCATGATGCTGCTGATACTATTACTTTGGCGGAATTCACAACTCAGTTCAGAAACTACCATATTCCTACTGGATTGATGAAGATCAAGAAGGAGTTTCTATCATTGAAGTCAGCCAACATGTCTGTCAGCGAGTACCGTGACAAGTTCATCTGGTTGTCAAGATATGCTCCTTATGAGGTGGCAGATGATGAAAGGAAACAAGAGCACTTCACAGAAGGACTCAATGGACCCCTACAGGATGCACTGGTTGCTCACACATTTCCATCATTTCAGAGACTACTGGATAAGGCTCTTGCTATTGAACACAAGCGTGTTCAATTGGGAGATTTAAAGAGGAAGGCCATTACCTAGGGGCAGGGTAGCAGCAGTGTTCATCCTCACTATGTTCCGCCATAGGGTACACCTACTCGTCCAGGAGGAGGACCACGCCCAGCTCAGTACGCTCCACAGGGGTCTCCACGGACACCTCCCACTCGTCAGGCTACTCCCACTGGCACCCCGGTGAGGCCTACAGGACAGAAGACTGGCCCTACATGCTTCAAGTGCAGTCAGGTTGGGCACTATGCTAATGCTTGTCCGGTGGGGAATTCTGGTACATCAGCTCAGAACAAGCAACAGACTCCTGGCAAGGGATACTCTATAGCTAGGGTTAATCAAGTCAGCGCAGATGCTACTCCTGATGGTGCTGACATCGCACTTGGTATGTTTTATATTAATGCAATTCCTGCAACAATATTTGTTGGGTACCGTAATTAGGGGTACCCCCAACACTCCTAAACACGGCTGATAAACACCTTCAGAACAAACCGTAAAGACTGACAGTTCGGGTCAAAGTCAAAGCTTCGCCTACCAAAGGACGCGATCTCGCCTCGGCCGAGCCCGGCCTCGGGCGGGAACAGTAGTCCCGGGCGAATTCACGTCTCGCCCGAGGGTCTCCTCAAGCAGTGAGCACACCCTCGGCTCAGCCAAAGGCAAGCCTTGTCGTGCAAGCGACCTTGGCCAAATCGCCTTACCAGCCGACCGTATTGCATGCACATTTAATGCTGGGATCGCCTGACACCTTATCCTGACACGCGTGCCTCAGTCAACAAGGTCGAAGTGACCGCAGTCGCTTCGCCCTTTCACTGACCGATCTAACAGGAAAACAGTGTCGCCCGCCCCGCTCCGGCTGCTGTGCTAACCACCCGGGTGAAACCGACAACGGCCAAGTTCAGCCCCGGACGCAACAGGAAGCTCCGCCTCGCTCAACCTCAGGCCTTAGCCTCGGGAGGAGATCTCTGCCTCGCCCGACCCCAGGGCTCGGCCTCAGCCTTGGCCTCGAGAAGAGTCACATCCTCGCCCGACCCTAGGCCTCGGTCCTAGCCTCGGCCTCGGAGGAGCCGCCGCCTCGCCCGACCTCAGGCTCAAATCGACCGCGCCACAAGGGATACATCATTACCCTACTCCTAGCTAGCTCAGGCTACGAAGGAACAAGACCGGCGCCCATCTAGCTTACCCCGGTAATAGGCAATGATGGTTCCCCGCATGCGTCCATGACGTCAGTGGTTCTCAAGCCCCCTACGGAAGCAAGGAGACGTCAGCAGGATCCATGCAGTGCCAACAGCTGTGCTTCTACAGGGCTCATGCACTTCTCCAACGGACACGTTAACACGTGCATAGCGACCAGGCACTTCCCCGCTAGCCACGTAGCACATAGCTACACCCCCGTTGTACACCTGGGCCATCTCCTTATGTCTATAAAAGGGGATGTCCAGGAGCAGGGCAAGGGGAGGAGGGAGGCACGACAGGACGAGTAGACGCACGGCAGAGGGACGGGAGAAGACGAGTAGGGCTGGACCCTCTCTCTCTCTCTCTCTCTCTCTCTCGTGCTCTCACTCTCGCTCTCGCTCTCTCGCAACGCTTGTAACCCCTACTACGAGCACCCTGGTGCAGGATAATACAAGTCTCATTCCCCCCTTGTGTTCCATCTCGCACCAACCCATCTAGGCAGGGACACGCAACGACAAATTTACTAGTCGGTCCAGGGACCCCTCGGGTCCAAAACGCCGACAGTTGGCGCGCCAGGTAGGGGCCTGCTGCATGTTAACGAACACTTTGGTAGACTTCAGCAACCTCTTCAGCCCAGGACGGTGCTCCGCTTCGGGAGTCTCGAGTTCATGTCCCTCGATGGAAGCTACGACATGCTACTCCTCCCCTTGCAGCACGACAACAACGACAGTCGGCTCGCCCGGCGGCGACGAACTCGACGATGGAATCTCCCCGCGGTGGAAGAGGAACACCTGGGTCGTCCCCGCCACCCTCCTCACCGGAGGAGACGGAGACGGGGCAGCCGTGGCCACGCAGGAGGTGGCACCTTATCAGCTGTCGGACCAGAGCGAGTCGACGATGCCGGCACTCCTCTGGGGGACATGTCGGGTGTTGTCCTCGTTCCTGAGACAACAACGAGCGTCGCTTCCCCGCAACGTGCCAGCCCCAAGCGGGCTGATGACGCCATCACCCTCGCAAAGGACCTGCTGGGCGTTAGCCTCGTACCTAAGATGACGGTGTGTTCCGTCCCCGACGCGACTTCACCACCATCCATCGACCAAGAGGTACCGTCCGTATTCCACCCTGTTCCCTTTCGATTCAGCTTCGATCCACCTAGCGACCCCGCTTCGGTGAGCACTTTCGCAAGGGCGTATCCAGACCTTCCGGGGTACCATATGTGGTCAACCTGGGACCGACTGACAGCCGTCTCAACCTCCGGACCGGCGGGTTCCGAGGAAGAGGACGACCCCGACTTCGGTTGGGATTTCTCTGGCCTTGGTGATCCCGGGACCATGCGGGACTTCATGTCTGCATGTCACCACTGCCTCTCCGGTTGCTCTGATGATGGCCACGGCCTTGACGACGAGGGTTATGGCCCGAGTCACGAATGTTTCCACATCGATCAGGGAGATAACGACGAAGGCAACAATCTCGGCATGCCGGAGGTTGGCGATCCCCCTAGGCCCGCATCTCGCGTTGACATCCCGTGGGAGCTAGCTGTGGTCCCAGTCCCTACGGGGGGTCAGGACACATAGCTCGAGCAAATCCACGAGATGCAGGCCAAGGTCGATGAGGAAGCAGGGCGACTTGCGCAGCTCTGACAAAACATCGAGCAGGAGTGGGCAGGCCGAACACTCGCCGGAGGGGCCCGTCATCGGGCCCGAGACGTCCAGCGCTGTATCGTTGGCAATGCCAGGGCAGCGCTGCCCTCAGCCGTCAGCGGGTCCGGCCAGGACCTAGCTGCAGCGGCGATGCTGCTTCGAACCATGCCGGAGCCATCCACCACCAAGGGACGACGTATCAAGGGCGAACTCAAGGATCACCTGGAAGGTGCCGCAGTTCGACGAGCCGAGAGCTCTGCCTCCCAAAGGCGAGCTGACCCCTCGGAGCATCACGCGGCGTCCTCCCGACGCATGCGGGAGGCCTTGGTCCATCCCGAGCACACGCGGGACGAGGCACCTGCCGCTCGGGATCGCCTCGGCGATGAGCAACACCGTCGCGACCATCGAGCCTGCCTCGAGGAGAAGGTGCACCGAGGCTACCACCCCAGGCGTGGGGGACGCTGCGACAGTGAGGAGGATCGGAGTCCCTCGCCCGAGCCACTCGGTCTGTGAGTCTTCAGCCGGGCCATACGACGAGCGCCGTTCCTCGCCCGGTTCCGAGCCCCGACTACCATCACCAAGTACTCGGGGGAGACGAGGCCGGAGTTGTGGCTCGCGGATTACCGGCTAGCATGCCAGTTGGGAGGGGCAGACGACGACAACCTCATCATCCGCAATCTTTCCCTTTTCCTCTCTGACGCTGCCCGGGCCTGGCTGGAGCATCTGCCTCCTGCGCAGATCTCCGACTAGGACGACCTGGTCAAGGCTTTCGCGGGAAATTTCCAAGGCACGTACGTGCACCCTGGGAACTCATGGGATCTCCGAAGCTACCGCCAGCAGCTAGGGGAATCCCTCCGAGAGTACATCCGGCGGTTTTCGAAGCAGCGCACCGAGCTGCCCAACATTACCGACTCGGACGTCATCAGAGCTTTCCTCGTCGGCACCACTTGCTGAGACCTGGTGTGCAAACTGGGGCACAAGACTCCCACCAAGGTGAGCGAGTTGATGGACATAGCCACCAAGTTCGCCTCCGGTCAGGAGGCGGTCGAGGCTATCTTCTGGAAGGACAAGCAGCCTCAGGAAAGGCAGAAGGAAGATGCCCCCAAGGAATCCATCCAGCGCGGCGCGAAGAAGAAGACCAGGAAGAAGGCACAAGCAAAGCGCGACGCCGCTGACACGAATCTCGTCGCTGCTGCCAACTGCAGGAACCCTCGGAAGCCTCCTAGAGGGGCCAGCGCGTTCAACAAGATGCTCAAGGAGCCGTGCCCCAATCACCAGGGTCCTGTCAGGCACACCCTTGAAGAATGTGTCATGCTCCGGCGCTACTTCCATAAGGCCGGCCCCCTGGCAGAAGATGGCAAGGGCCAAGGCAACAACAAGAAGGAGGGCGACAAGGAAGAGGAGTTCCCGGAGGTCCACAACTGTTTCATGATCTACGGCAGGCAGGTGGCGAACGCCTCAGCTCGGCACCGCAAGCAGGAGCGCTGGAAGGTCTGCTCGGTGAAGGTGGCAGCGCCAGTCTACCAAGACTGGTCCGACAAGCCTATCACCTTCGACCGAGGTGACCACCCCGACTTCGTGCCAAGCCCAGGGAGGTACCCGCTCGTCGTCGATCCGATCATCGGCAACGTTAGGCTCTCCAAGGTCGTCATGGACGGGGGCAGTAGCCTCAACATCATCTACGCCGAGACCCTAGAACTCTTGGGGGTTGATCGGTCTGAGGTCCGGGCCGGTGCGGCACCCTTCCACGGGATCACACCCGGAAAGCGTATCCTGCCCCTCGGGCAGATTGACTTACCCGTTTGCTTCGGAACTCCCTCCAACTTCCGAAAGGAAACCCTCACCTTTGAGGTAGTTGGGTTCCGAGGGACCTACCACATGGTGTTGGGAAGACCGTGCTACGCCAAGTTCATGGTCGTCCCCAACTACACCTACCTCAAGCTCAAGATGCCAGACCCCAACGGGATCATCACCGTCGGCTCCACGTACCACCACGTGTACGAGTGCGACGTGGAATGCGTGGAGTACGCTGAAGCCCTCGCCGAGTCCAAGGCCCTCATCGCCGACCTGGAACGCCTCTCCAAGGAGGCGCCCCATGCGAAGCGCCACGCTGGAAACTTCGAACCAGCTAAGGCGGTTAAGTCCGTCCCTCTCGACCCTGGCAACGTCGCCAGCAAGAAAGTCCGGATCGGCTCCGAGCTCGACCCCAAATAGGAAGCAGTGCTCATCGACTTTCTCCGCGCAAATGCCAAGGTTTTTGCGTGGAGTCCCTCGGCCATGCCAGGCATACCAAGGGATGTCGCCGAGCACTCACTGGACATCAGAGCTGGAGCCCGACCCGTGAAGCAGTCCCTGCGCCGTTTTGATGAAGAAAAGTGCAGGGCCATAGGCGAGGAGGTCCGCAAGCTACTGGCTGCAGGGTTCATCAAAGAGGTATTCCATCCCGAATGGTTAGCTAACCCTATTCTTGTAAAGAAAAAGGGCGGGAAATGGAGGATGTGCGTAGACTACACTGGTCTAAACAAAGCATGTCCAAAGGTTCCCTACCCTCTGCCCCACATTGATCAAATTGTGGACTCCACTGCTGGGTGCGAAACCCTGTCTTTCCTCGATGCCTACTCAGGCTATCACCAAATCAAGATGAAAGAGTCCGACCAGCTCGCAACTTCTTTTATCGCACCTTTTGGCATGTATTGTTATACTACAATGCCATTTGGCTTGAGGAATGCAGGTGCCACCTACCAGAGGTGCATGAACCACGTGTTCGGAGAGCACATCGGCAGAATGGTCGAGGCTTACGTCGATGACATCGTTGTCAAGACAAAGAAAGCCTCCGACCTCCTCTCTGACCTTGATACAACATTCAGGTGTATGAGAACGAAAGGCGTAAAACTCAATCCCAAGAAGTGTGTCTTCGGAGTCCCCCGAGGCATGCTCCTGGGATTCATCGTCTCCGAGCGAGGCATAGAGGCCAACCCGGAGAAAATCGCGGCCATCACCAACATGGAACCAATCAAGGATTTAAAAGGAGTATAGAGGGTCATGGGATGCCTTGCGGCTCTGAGCCGCTTCATCTCACGCCTTGGCGAAAAAGGATTGCCTCTGTACCGCCTCTTAAGGAAGGCCGAGCGCTTCACTTGGACCCCCGAGGCCGAGGAAGCCCTCGGAAACTTAAAGGCACTCCTTACCAATGCGCCCATCTTGGTGCCCCCCGCTACGGGAGAAGCCCTCTTGATCTACGTAGCCGCGACCACTCAGGTGGCCAACGCCACGATCGTAGTCGAGAGACGAGAAGAAGGGCACGCACTGCTCGTCCAGAGGCCAGTCTACTTCACCAGCAAAGTGCTATCCGAGACCAAAGTCCGCTACCCGCAGATTCAGAAGCTGCTCTACGCAGTGATTCTGACACGGCGAACGTTGCAACACTACTTCGAGTCCCATCCGGTGACTGTGGTGTCATCCTTCCCTCTAGGAGAGATCATCCAGTCCTGAGAGGCCTCGGGTAGGATAGCAAAATGGGCAGTGGAACTCATGGGCGAAACACTTTCATTTGCCCCTCGGAAGGCCGTAAAATCCCAAGCTTGGCCGACTTCCTGGCTGAATGGACTGACACCCAACTACCGATGACCCCAATACAGCCCGAACTTTGGACCATGTACTTCGACGGGTCGCTGATGAAAACCGGAGCGGGCGTGGGCTTGCTCTTCATCTCACCCCTCGGAGAACATGTTCGTTACGTACTACGCCTCCATTTCCCGGCATCAAACAACATGGCCGAGTACGAAGCCTTGGTTAATGGCCTGTGCATCGCCGTCGAGCTAGGGGTTCGGCGCCTCGACGCTCGTGGCGACTCGCAGCTCGTCATTGACCAGGTCATGAAGAACTCCCACTACTGCGATCGAAAAATGGAGGCCTACTGCGACGAAGTTCGGCGCTTGGAAGATAAGTTCTATGGGCTGGAACTCAACCATGTTGCTCGACGGTACAACGAAACCGCAGATGAGCTGGCGAAAATAGCCTCGGGGCGAACGACGGTTCCCCCGAACGTCTTCTCCAAGGATATATATCAGCCATCCATCCAAATCGATGACGCGCCCGAGCCCGAGGAGGCCTCGGCCCAGTCCGAGGTACCCTCGACCGCCGAGGGTGAGGCCCTGCGTGTCGAGGAGGAGCGAAACAGGGTCACACCAGTCCCGAACTGGCAGACCCCGTACCTGGAATATCTCCTTCGAGGAGAGCTACCCCTCGACAAGGCCGAAGCTCGGCGACTGGCTCGGCACGCCAAGTCGTTCGTTTTACTGGGTAATGAAAAGGAGCTGTACCACCGCAGCCCCTCGGGCATTCTCCAACGATGCATATCCATTGCCCAAGGACAAGAGCTGTTACAAGAAATACACTAGGGGGATTGTGGCCACCATGCAGCACCTCGAGCCCTCGTGGGAAATGCTTTCCGACAAGGTTTCTACTGGCCAACCGCGGTGGCCGATGCTACTAGGATTGTACGCTCCTGCCGGGGGTGTCAATTCTATGCGCGACAGACGCACCTGCCCGCTCAGGCACTGCAGACAATACCTATCACTTGGCTAGCTGCCGTTTGGGGCTGGACCTCGTCGGTCCCTTGCAGAAGGCACCCGGGGGCTTCAAGCACCTGCTGGTCGCCATCGACAAATTCTCCAAGTGGATCGAGGTCCGACCCTTAACCAGCATCAGGTCCGAGCAGGCGGTGGCGTTCTTCACAAATATCATCCATCGCTTTGGAGTCCCAAATTCCATCATCACCGACAATGGCACGCAGTTCACCGGGAAAAGTTCCTGGACTTCTGCGAGGACCACCACATCCGTGTGGACTTGGCCGCTGTAGCTCACCCGATGACAAATGCGCAGGTGGAGCGCGCCAACGGTATGATTTTGTAGGGACTAAAACCAAGGATCTACAACAACCTCAACAAGTTTGGCAAGCGGTGGAGGAAAGAGCTACCCTCGGTGGTATGGAGTCTGAGGGCGACACCGAGCCGGGCCACGGGATTCTCACCGTTCTTTCTAGTCTGTGGGGCCGAGGCCGTCCTGCCCACGGACTTATAATACGGTTCCCCGAGGACAAAGGCGTACGACGACCAAAGCAACCAGACCAGCCGAGAAGATTCCTTGGACCAGCTGGAAGAGGCTCGGGACGTGGCATTACTACACTCAGCGTGGTATCAGCAGTCTCTGCGATGCTACCACACCCGAAGGGTTCGACCCCGAGACTTCTAAGTGGGGGACTTGGTACTTCAGCTGCGACAAGACGCCCGAGGTCGCCACAAGATTTTACCCTTAAGGCAAGGTCTACAGCAACGCTTGGAACATCATCGCCAAAGTTCTGAAGCCCGGGACATACAAGCTGGCCAACGATCAAGGCGAGGTCTACAACAACGCTTGGAACATCGAACAGCTACGAAGCTTTTACCCTTAAAATGTTTCAAGTCATTCATGTATCTCGCTTTCTTTACATACACAAATAAAGTCTAACCATCAAGGAAGGATTGGCCTTGCCTCGGCAAAGCCCGACCCTCCCTCGGGGGCTAGAAGGGGGGAACCCCGTCTGCGTCAAAATTTTCTTCGGAAAAGTTTTCTACCAAAACGACTTTCGTGCCTTTAACTATATCGATAGCAGGATCCTACAAACGAGTGAGAGAGCACGTAAACGGCAAGGCCGACCGAGCCGAGGGACTCCTACGCCTCCGGGATACAGATACCTCACTCATCACCTTCCGCGAAAAGTAACTCTCGCTCAGATAAAGCGATTCTGCTACCGACGAACAAGTCCAAATGCTCGAAACGAGAGGAAAGAAAACGCAACTTTATAATCCAAACACTAAATATGTTTAGGCCTCAGCGGCCACAAAAAACATACGCATGCTTCGGACAAACTGTTCCTGCAGGAATCAGACATCGGCAGGGGAAGGAGCGGCGCCCTCGGCGTCGTTTCCACCCTCGGCGGAATCAGGCCTAGCCTCAGACGGCGACTCGAGCGATAGGATCTCCACCTCGAAGGAGGATGCCAGCACCGCGCTTGGGCCCGCGACGGCCGCGTCAAGCCTCTGGACCTCGGCTAAGGCAGCCTCATCTTCGTCGGGTAAGCAGTACCCCTCGCTGACCCGCTCCAGATCCATGTCGTAGTGGGAAGCGAGCACGGTGAAGGCCCGCCTAACACCGTGGTGCAGCGCCCCGCGGAGTCTGCCACGCACGTGGCCACCCAAGGCCCACAGGTGACTCTGGGGGAGCTACCCGAGGGGACGTCATCGAGGCCGAAGGCCCGGCAAAAGGCCGAGATAGCCTCGAACATGGCCACACGGTCGACCTCCTTCTGCTCGGCCGCCTGGGCAAGCGCCTTGCAATTCTTGATGGACTCGCTAAGAGCCGTCTCCAACCCTGTAGATAGCCAAACAAAATTCTTCAGACACGAGGTGAAGAATGAAGCTAAGTCGAAGCTACAAAGCGGGCGACACATACCTTCGGCCCGAGCGGACGCCTCAGCTAGCCGCCCCGTAGCCTCAGCCAGCTGACCCTTAAGGGCCTCAGCCCGGCTCACAGCCTCGGCAGCTTGGCTTCGAGATTGGTCCAGCTCGCCGAGGACCTAGCCGAGCTCCAGCCGCCGCTGCTGCATCTCCTCAGCCTAGGAAGCCACCTGCTCCCGGGTTGACGAAGCCTTAGTCCGTGCCGACGCTGCCTCTGCCCGCGCCGCAGCTGCCACTGACTTTAGCTCATCACAGAGCAGCCGAAGGTCCGCCACCTCGATGCTCCATTGGGCAAGGTGCTCATTGGCCTCGGCAAGCATGGTCTTCTGGGACCGCAGTGAATCCCAGACGTCTCTCTCGCGGCGGAGGAACAGCGACTTGGCGGTGCTCACGTCCGCAAGTTCCTGAGGAAGGAAAACAGGGTATTACAAAGAGTGCCCTGGTCACGCAAGGTCTACGCCTAAATCCTTACCTGGAAGACCCTGGGAACGTCCCTGGAAAGGGTCTCCATGGCCGACCGAAGTGACCTCGTCACCGCCTCGATATGCTCACGGAAATTATCCCGAGTCCTCTCCTCTAGCTCATCATCGAGGGAAAGGAGGGGCTCCAAGTCCGAGGTGGCTTGGCTCCAGAACCGGAGCGGCCGCCCACACCACTCATCGAGGTTGAGCCACGAGGGGATAAGGCCGCTGCTCCCCAAGACAGGCCACGGTTCTGTGCGCCCCTCGACGAAGGCGTCGGGTCCCCCTGCAGTCGGTGCTTCGGGTACCGCCGCAATCGATGTGCTGGGCCTCTCCTCGGCTAAGGAAGCAGGCCTCCGATCGCCGGCCTCGGCAACGGTGGCCACCCTCTCCTCATGGCCGAGAACGGAGAGGTCGGGGACGACCATGAGCGGCGGCGCCTCAGCCATCCCGACATCAGCGGCGACGGGCGGCTCCGCGGATGAATTAGCATCGGCCCCGGCGGGAGCCGATGCCGACACCGGCAACAAGTCAGCCGGGCTCGAGACCATGGCCGCGTCAGCGGCCTCCCCCGGCATGATGGCCGCCCCGACAGAGGGGTCAGCCTGGGAGGCTTGCCCCATGGCAACCCATGCTGCCTAGGCCCCCCGCTCGAGGGCGCCTTGTGCGGAGGCCAGCCAACTGGCATGGCGCGCCGCGGCACCGGCTGCGGAGGCCAGCCCCGTCTTAAGGGCCTTCCTGGGGACCAGACCAGCCGAGCCCTGCCTCCGCTTGCTGAAAGAAAGAGAGAGAGAGCAAGATCAAGACACGCAGGGAAAAAACCAAAACAGAGGTATTCCCAGATACTTACCCGCTCCGGACCAAGGCCAATCGTGCCTGCGGGGAGGCCCCTCGGGCCCTAGTCCCCTCAGGCGCTGCCGAGGGTTGCCCTGACGCCAGCTTCGGCGCCGCTTCTGCCTCGGACGCCCGAGGCACCAAAGGGGCAGCCTGCCCAGGCGTCGTCACGGCCAGGGGACCGACCTCCTATACAGTCAACACGGGCACTTGCCCTTGGGGGACAGGCAGATCGGCCTGACTCCCTGGAGTCACCCCAGCTACCTCGGCCAAGGGGTCAAGTACCCCCTCGGCCTGCCTCCGCTCCTCGGACTGAGACCTCGGTGTCCCAGCCCCAGGCACTGATGGTACCAGCCCACTAGGAGGCTGCCTCGGCGACCCCTGGCCTAGCCTCGGGTCCGGGCTGAGGCCAAGTCAGGCTGCCATGTCATCATCCTCGTCATCGTCATCATCATCGTCGTCGTCGTCGTCAGGCGTCTCCGGCGACGGCTCCCTCGGGAGCCCGTCCCTCGCCTGCCTCCGATGAAGCTTCTCCAAGGCGTCCTGGGCCCGCATCCGCTCGCGAGCTCGGGCCTTTTTCGCATCCTTCTTCTCCTTCTCCCTCTCCACGGCGATCCTCCGCGCAGCTCGGCCCATCGTGTCCTCCGGGACCGGTGGCCGGACGGGTTTGTAAATCCTCAACCCCTGGGGACGAACAAAAATCCCAATAGTAAGGATCAAAGGCATGAAGAACTCGTCGCAAAATAGAAGAAGGATCGGACACTTACCAGGGACACATACCCATGGTCGGGGCGCATCGCGGGCTGGGTAAGGGCACCAGCGTCCTACTTCCCTACCGTACCTGCTACCCGCTTGAGGAGGTCGTCGGCGGAGAGGGAGGTCGAGGACATCTGCGAGCCCTCCAAATCGACCCCCAGCTTCATCTCTGCAAGCCACAATGGCCGCTCTGCCAAAGGGAGCACCCTCCGGCGATGGATAGCGGCGATGACCCCCGCAGCGGTAAGGCCCCCATCTCGTAACTTCTGCAAAGCCTGCAGAATAGGCTGGAGCTTCTCCTGTTTCTCGCGCGTGGCCCCCCAGCGCCAGTTAACGCCGACGGCGGTCACCACTCGTTGAGAAAACGGCGGAAGCCTCCCGTCGTCGTTGCGGAGATAAAACCACCGGTTCTGCCACCCCTTGTTCGAAGACGCAAGGGAGGCGGGGATGTACTGCTACACGTGCCCTGGCCTCAGCTGGAGGGTGCAGCCACCGGCCCGCACTGCCATCGGACCTTCTTTGCCTCCATCGTTGCAGCAAAGAACTCCACGGTGAAGAGATGGAGCCACAGATCCCAGTGAGGGTCAATCCCCAAAAAACCCTCGCAAACCGCCGCGAAGATGGCCGCTTGCGCAATTGAGTTGGGGTTGAAGTTGTGCAGCTCCACCCTGTAGTAGTGCAGGAGCACCCGCATGAAGCGGCTCGCTGGCACGCCAAACCCCCGCTCATGAAAGGGGATAAAGCTAACCACGTACCCCGGTGGCGGAGTCGGGCCGACCCCACTCCCGGGGGTCATCCACTCCGGCTGCGGCTCGCCAGAGAGGGGACGCAGCAAACCATCAGTGACGAGGGCCTCCAGGTCCCCCACAGAAATAGTAGAGAAAGGCCACGGGTCGCGAGGCAGAACAACGGTCACCTTGTCAGCCATCGCCGAGCGGAAGCGGTGGCGGCGGAGGGGATGAGGTGCACGGTTTTCTTTTCTCTGGCTATTCTCTTGGGTTGCGGAAACCAAAGCAGAAGGCAAGCACAAACGGCAGGGTAAAGAACCACCGCCGGCCCCTCTTCCGGGTATATAAAGGCCCGGGCGAGGTCCATTCAAAACTTCGCCCGAACCTGCCGCGAAATTCAAACCCGAAGGTGAAACGGTCTTTCTGTTCCTCGAACGACTCGCGCACACGCAACAGACGCCCCGCGAATCGCCCGTCCCATCGCATTAACTCCTTGGTAGAGCAAGAGACACCTTTGGCAGGCGAAGCGGGCAACGTTTCACCTCCGTCATGATGTCCGCGTCAAAAAAAGGTGTGCCACGTTATTTAAATTCATATCCTTTTCCGTTTCCCCTCTTTCTCTCTTGCCACAGGGACCGGGAAAGGGGATATTTCGAAGAGGATCCTTCTTCGCGAAGGAAACGGGCCCCCGAGCCCTCCTACTGATCAGGGGTTCGAAGGTTGCGCCCTGCGGGGTCCAGCAGCCGCCCCAGAGCACTCGGGCCCTCGAGCCCTCCTACTGATCAGGGGTTCGAAGGTTGCGCCCTGCGGGGTCCAGCAGCCGCCCCAGGGCACTCGGGCCCCCGAGCCCTCCTACTGATCAGGGGTTCGAAGGTTGCGCCCTACGGGGTCCAGCAGCCGCCCCAGAGCACTCGGGCCCCCGAGCCCTCCTACTGATTAGGGGTTCGAAGGTTGCACCCTGCGGGGTCCAGCAGCCTCCCCAGAGCACTCGGGCTCCACACCCATTACTGATCAGGGGTTCGAAGGCTGGCCCCTCAGAAGGGTTTGATAGCCACCCCAGAGCACTCGGGCTCCGCGCCCATTACTGATCAGGGGTTCGAAGGCTGGCCCCTCGGAAGGGTTCGATAGCTGCCCCAGAGCACGCAGAGTGAGGGATGACCCTGGGTACGTCCGTTACATGGCCGAGGCTCGGGCTACGCTCCCGAGGTACCCTAGGACATTTCCGAGACCAGCGGGAACAATTTGTAATGGAATCCCACCGGAGGGAGGCACCGAGCCCTCGGACCCTATCGAAATGGGTCCGGGTCCAGCAAATCCCCTATAGGTACTTTTGGAGCGCGCCTCTGGGCCACTAGCCGACCCTTAACGAATGGGGCACGGGCGTCCACTCGGATCACCCGTTAGCAACTCACTGGAAACACCATGATCGGTACCCTCCAAGGGTAACGTGGCGCTTTCCCCCCTTCCTCCTTGCGAAAAGGCGACGAAGGGGTGTATAATAAAAGTCGAGACAGTCCTTGATCGTCCTCTCGCTCTGTGCAGAGGCTCGGGGCTACCCTCGCACCCGGCTGCGGCCAAAACTGTTGACAGCGTCAACAAACCGGCTCAAAAACTCGAAGCCTGACCATGCACTCGGGCTGCGGCCAGGCCGCATGAGGGAACAACCAGGCCAACCGAGGCATCACAGCAAGAATTAAGACCTTAGAGGAGTCAAACCACTCCTCCGAGGCCTCGGGGGCTACACCCGGCGGGTGCGCTCACGCGCACCCACTAGAACAAAACATAACCGAGAAAGGCTGGTCCCCTCGCAAAAATCCGGCAGAACCTCCAAGCGAGTGTCTACACTCCCTTCGAGGCTCGGGGGCTACTGTCGGGTACCGTAATTAGGGGTACCCCCAAAACTCCTAAACACGGCTGATAAACACCTTCAGAACAAACTGTAAAGACTGACAGTTCGGGTCAAAGTCAAAGCTTCGCCTACTAAAGGACGCAATCTCGCCTCGGCTGAGCCCAGCCTCGGGCGGGAACAGTAGTCCCGGGCGAATTCACGTCTCGCCCGAGGGTCTCCTCAGGCAGTGAGCACACCCTCGGGTCAGCCAAAGGCAAGCCTTATCGTGCAAGCAACCTTGGCCAAATCGCCTTACCAGCTGACCGTATTGCATGCACATTTAATGCTGGGATCGCCTGACACCTTATCCTAACACGCGTTCCTCAGTCGACAAGGTCGAAGTGACCGCAGTCGCTTCGCCCTTTCACTGACCGATCTGACAGGAAAACAGCGCCGCCCGCCCCGCTCCGGCTGCTGTGCCAACCACCTGAGTGAAACTGATAACAGCCAAGTTCAGCCCCGGGCGCAACAGGAAGCTCCGCCTCGCCCGACCTCAGGCCTCAGCCTCGAGAGGAGATCTCCGCCTCGCCTGACCCCAGGGCTCGACCTCAGCCTCGGCCTCGGGAAGAGTCACGTCCTCACCCAACCCTGGGCCTCGGTCCCAGCCTCGGCCTCGGAGGAGCCGCCGCCTCGCCCGACCTTAGGCTTAGATCGACCGCGCCATAAGGGATACATCATTACCCTACTCCTAGCTAGCTCAGGCTACGAAGGAACAAGACCGGCGTCCCATCTAGCTTACCCCGGTAATAGGCAATGATGGTTCCCCGCATGCGTCCATGACATTGGTGGTTCTCAAGCCCCCTACGGAAGCAAGGAGACGTCAGCAGGATCCATGCAGCACCAACAGCTATGCTTCTACTGGGCTGATGCACTTCTCCAACGGACACGTTAACACGTGCATAGCGACCAGGCACTTCCCCGCTAGCCACGTAGCACATAGCTACACCCCCATTGTACAGCTGGGCCATCTCCTTATGTCTATAAAAGGGGATGTCCAGGAGCAGGGCAAGGGGAGGAGGGAGGCGCGGCAGGACGAGTAGACGCACGGCAAAGGGACGGGAGAAGACGAGCAGGGCCGGACCCTCTCTCTCTCTCTCTCTCTCTCTCTCTCTCGTGCTCGCTCTCGCTCTCTCGCAACGCTTGTAACCCCTACTACGAGCACCCTGGTGCAGGATAATACAAGTCTCATTCCCCCCTTGTGTTCCATCTCGCACCAACCCATCTGGGCAGGGACACGTAGCGACAAATTTACTAGTCGTTCCAGGGACCCCCCGGGTCCGAAACGTCGACAATATTATTTGATTCTAGTGCTACACATTCTTTTATGTCTGCTCGTTATGCCAACACAAATGAGATACCACTCAAAATATGAGAAAGCCAATGATAGTAATTACACCTAAAGGGCCTGTTGAGGCAAATCATATGACACATAGGTTGACACTAACAATTATGGGAAGAGAATTCTGGGCTACCGCTATAATATTAGAGGCAAGCAGTATAGATCTGATCCTCGGTATGTCATGGTTAAGGAAGGCAAAGGCCATTATACAATGTGGTAGGGGTACTATAGAACTCACCGGCCCTAAGGGAGAAAGATTTCAAGTTCAAATTGCAGTAACCACCACTTCCAAACATGCGATGTTCTTTATAGCTGAGGAGTTTGTTGGTGACAACATCCGTGTGGTTAGGGATTTTCTGGATGTCTTTCTAGAGGAGTTGCCAGAGATGCCACCGGATAGGGAAGTTGAGTTTGTCATTGATCTCTTACCTAGGACTGCTCTTATTTCTAAACGACCATATAGGATGTCTGTAGAAGAGTTAAAGGAACTTAAGAAGCAGTTAACAGAGTTACAAGAGGCTGGGTACATTTGTCCGAGTTCCTCACCCTGGGGAGCACCGGTTCTGTTCGTACAGAAGAAAGATGGATCGCAAAGGATGTGTGTGGACTATAGATCCCTTAATGATGTTACTATGAAGAACAATTATCCGTTACCCCGCATAGAGGATTTATTTGATCAGATGAGAGGTGCCAGGGTATTCTCGAAGATTGATCTCCAATCGGGTTACCATCAAATGAAGATTAGACCATCGGATATCCCCAAGACGGCTTTCTCAACCCGATATGGATTATATGAGTTCACTGTTATGTCGTTTGGATTAACTAATGCACCAGCTTATTTTATGAATTTGATGAATAAGGTGTTTATAGAGTATTTGGATAGATTCGTCATGGTATTCATCGACGATATTCTTATTTATTCCAAGAGTGAGAGTGATCATGAGGAATATCTGAGATTGGTGCTACAGAAGCTGCGAGATAATCAACTCTACGCCAAGTATAGCAAATGCGAGTTTTGGATTGACGAGGTGCCATTCCTTGGGCATATCATTTCTAATGGTGGGATATCAGTGGATCCTGCTAAAGTCAAGGAGATAATGGTGTGGAGCATACCCACTACGGTTACGGAGATTCAGAGTTTCTTAGGACTTGCAGGATATTATCGGAGATTTATTGAAGGATTCTCTAAGATTGCCAAGCCTATGACCTCGCTTCTGGAGAAGGGAAGAGAGTTTAAGTGGGATGAGAAGTGCCAAAATAGCTTTGATCAATTAAAGAAGAGATTGATGTCACCACCAGTGTTGGTTATGCCAGATCTATAGAAGGGATTTGACATTTATTGTGATGCATGTGGCCAAGGGTGCTCATGCAAGAAGGACATGTGATCGCCTACGCATCTCGCCAGTTGCGGAAACATGAGTTGAACTACCCCACTCATGACTTAAAACTGGCAGCCGTTGTGCACGCACTTAAGATATGGAGACATTACATTATGGGAACCAAGTGCCAAGTATACACGGATCATAAGAGTTTGAAGTATATATTCACTCAGAAGGATCTCAACCTTAGGCAACGCTGTTGGTTGGAGCTTATTAAGGATTATGATTTGGAGATTCACTATCACTCGGGCAAGGCAAATTTGGTTGCAGATGCCTTGAGTCGAACGGAGCATGTTCATTCAGCTGTTGTTGCCCAGCTACCTGATGAGATTGTTGAGGATTTCAGGAGACTTAACCTGGGGATAGTTGCTCAAACTAAAGGAGTCACCATTGAAGTGGAATCTACCTTAGGGCAAGAAATTCGTAAAGGTCAGGTTGGTGATGCTAAAATTCAAGAGATTAAGGATCTAATTACTGAAGCTAGAGGTCCATAATTCATGGATTATGAGCAAGGCACAGTATGGTTCAAGGATCGGATATGTGTTCGGGAGATTGATAGTCTTCGTGAGACTATATTGAAGGAAGCCCGTGATTCTGATTACTCTATCCACCCTGGTAGCACTAAGATGTATCATAATTTGAAGCAGAAATACTGGTGGTATGGATTGAAAAGAGATGTTGGTGCACATGTGGCTAAGTGTGATGTGTGCCAAAGAGTCAAGGCCGAACATCAAAGACCAGCTGGACTATTGCACCCGCTTAAGATACCTGAGTGGAAATGGGAAGAAGTTGGCATGGATTTTATTGTTGGACTACCCCGCACCCCTGCTGGGTATGATTCTATTTGGGTAATTGTGGACAGACTAACAAAAGTGGCTCATTTCATACCTGTGAGGACTAATTACACGAGAGCCAAGCTAGCAGAATTGTATATGGCTCGGATAGTTTGTCTACATGGGGTGCCTAAGAAGATCGTGTCTGACCGAGGATCACAGTTTACTTCTTGGTTTTGGAAGAAGTTGCATGAGAGCTTGGATACACAGTTGAATTTTAGTTCGGCTTACCATCCTCAAACTGATGGGCAGACCAAGAGGACTAACCAAGTGCTGGAGGATATGTTAAGAGCTTGTGCTCTTAAACATGGTGGAAGTTGGGATAAGAGCTTACCATATGCGGAGTTCTCATACAATAATAGCTACCAGGCCAGTTTGAAGATGTCACCGTCTGAGGCTCTATATGGCAGAAAATGCAGGACCCCTCTATATTGGGATCAGACTGGAGAAAGACAGTTCTTTGGGCCTGAACTGATTCAAGAGGTAGAATCACAAGTCCATATAATTCGGGAGAATTTGAGAATTGCACAATCAAGGCAGAAGAGCTATGCTGATACCCGGAGAAGACTACTGTAGTTTAGGGAGGGTGATCACATGTATCTGAAGGTGTCCCCGATCCACGGTATGAGAAGATTTAAAGTTAAAGGAAAGTTGTCCCCTCGCTTCATTGGACCTTTCTTGATCTTAAAGCGAGTGAGAGAAGTGGCATATCAACTAAAACTACCTGAGCATCTTGCAGATGTACATGATGTCTTCCACGTGTCACAACTGAAGAAGTGCCTCAGGGTACCTGAGGAGCAACTATCGATGGAGGATCTTAGTGTTCAAGATGATATGACATATACGGAATATCCTATCAAGATTCTTGACACTTTGACTCGTGTTACATGTTTGGTGTGATGTTAATTTTTGTTATACTATGTATGTATTGTGTTGATGCGAGTAGACGAGCAAGCTACTGAGGATCCTGGTGCCTAGCAGATAGAAGTAGCTGAGCAGGAGCTCATTGAAGGCAAGTTGTGCCCTTGATCACTTCCTTTTTACCCAGTCATGTTCTTATTAATCATAATGATCTGCATAAGTTAATTTTGATGGGACCCAATAGGTTACCCTAGATTTTGACTATCTTTATACCTTGTTTCACCACTGGTTTTACTACTAAATTTTTGGGTAGTACATTAGCTTTATGTGGTTTTGGGTATAGAGATATTCATTACTCATGATTACACTTTTTATCATCTGTTCATTATTTACTGTTCATAATAAGATCATTATGTTAATGGGAACATGGAGAACCACCCGGGAAAACAGTGCTACCACAAGGGTTTAATGGGACGCCCTTGGCTGATTAACTAGGAAAGCTATTGGATGACTACCTTACCCGAAAGGGGCAAGGGCAGTAGGGGAGTGGTCAGTGTAGAGAGGTCTTTGGATTGATTTTGCTACGATGGCGGTCAGGCAAGGGATTCCTGCACTGGAGCTTCCTATAAACTGTAGCAGGTTTTCTGAAACTAGTGAAACTTTGTAAAGGCCTCGTAGTGGTACCCTGCCTCGCTTCCTTGGTAGAGGTGTATGGGGTCTAATCAACTTCGTGGCAAATGGGTAACACGACTTGTGGGTAAAGATGTGCAACCTCTGTAGAGTGTAAAACTGGTATACTAGCCGTGCTCACGGTCATGAGCGGCTCGAACACTCACATGATTAATTTATGGAACTTAAATTCAATTTGTCATTTGCATTGCATTGGGATTATTTTATTATTACTTTTATTTATTATTATTATGGTTTGGTATTTACTTACACTTAGTAACTGCTAATAAAATTTTGACCAACATATAAAAGCAATGCTCAGCTTTAGCCTTTATTACATTGATTTGCCTTACACTTCACATGAACTCCCACCTTTGGTGAGTTCATGCACATTATTCCCCACAACTTGTTGAGCGATGAACATGTGTGAGCTCACCCTTGCTATCTCACACCCCCCACAGGAGAAGAGCAGGCAATAGAAGAGGAGCAGCGTAACACTGAGGCTTTCGACTTGATCTAGGTGGCGTCTCCCTGTCAGCTTTGTGGTGCCAGGGAATAATATATAGTTCGTTTTATTTTATCATTTATTTCTGTAAGACTTCTGCTATGTAATAAGTACATGTATGATATTTATGACATTTATCTCTATGCACTCTGTTATTATATGTGTTGTCTTCTCTGGCGCATATATGAGATGCACCCGGCTTTGTTCCTCAAAGCCTGGGTGTTACAACTACTCTGTCCTTGTGTTGTGAACGTAGTCGAAGGTGACCGACATTGTTATCTTGCCAAATGCCACAATCTGTTTTCCTCCGAAACCACAAAGAGGGTGTGTTGCATCATGTATCTTATCATCTGGCTCTTGCATTTGCCTGAAAGCCTTTGCAAAGATGATATCCGCTGCACTGCCTGTGTCTACCAGGACATTGTAGACCAAAAATCCATTGATAACACAAGATATGACCATTGCATCGTTGTGAGGATAATGCTTAAGCTGAAGGTCTTCCTGAGAGAAGGTGATTGGAATGAGACCACTTGGACTTTATGAAGGGTCCTTGCACCCCAACATGATGTACCCTTCTCTGTGCTTCTTTCTTCTGCCTCTTGTTATCTGGTTCAGAAGTTGAACTACCTGTAATCGGGAGCACTAGCTTTGTAACCAAAGGTTGGTCGCTTCGCAGAGCCATCGTCACAGTTGTGGAAGTGAGTTCACCGACGGTGGGCGCCAATGTTGGTCACTTGTTCTTAAATGCTATAAATCAAGAACAAGGCAACACAATTGTTAATGGTTAAAGACCTTTGTCCTTCGAAGCATTATTTCCTTTTGGATATAATGATCTTCAGACGAAGGTCATGAAAGACATACCTTCATCATTTTAGCATATAAGTATAAATATAAATATAAATAAGAATGCGAAAGAACATTAAAGAATGGAGGTAATGATTAGATCCTCGCAATTATATTTGTATCCACATATAAGAATTAACATTAATGATATTTATAATATAATGGTACCTTCGGTTCGCCAGAAGGTGGGAATGCAAAGATGACGCGAGAGAGAGAGAGATTACAATCCAGCGTGAACAGTACTGGGGTACTGTTCATCTATTTATAGGCGTGGGACGCAGCCCGGACACAATTACATTCATGTCCCTGACATTTACTTGCAATCATAATGCGAATCATCAAGGACTAAATAATCTTTTTCCCTTGAGTCGGTGACGACCTTCGGCTTCGTCATAATACTAGGCTGAAGCTTCTTCAGCCATAGCTTCGGCTTTTGTCCATATCATCATGTTGCGTATGCCTTTGTATTATCTTGCCGAAGGTGTCTTTGCCTTGTGGACCTTCGGCGAGGAAGAAGACCCCCAACAGAAAGTCTTGGTTTAGTCGAATGAGGTCGATAAAGACAAAGAAAAAGGTGTTTTCATTGCCATGCATGATCAATGAGAATAGGCAAATCCTATCTAGCGAAGTGATTGTATAGAAGACTTCTGATGAAAAGGAGACATTAAAGATCAAAATCAGGACCGAAAGCACTAGGGGCAAGCACAATCAGATATTCGATTATGACACCCTGTCCAATGCACATCGGACGGTCCGGGCCAAAAGGCAGGACGACCTGAACCCCACACAGATGATTTGGCTACCAACTGCGGATGGTTCCTGAATGATCAGAAACACCAGCGACCTCAGACCTTCAAGCCGTGACATCTAGAGATAGGTACGTGGAGGAAAAATATATGTAAGGCATCTAGCCGGCTCATTAGTACCGACCCAACTTTTGATCAGCTCCTCTCTAAGTATAACAACAAGAAGGCCTCTCCACATGATTGGTCGGCAAAGCAACCTCATTTGCTAGCATTAGAAAGGCAAGCAAAAGAAACATGGCCGACAGAAACAACCCAAAAGGTAGTCTAGTTAGTTCCACCAACGAAATTGGCACCATGGATAACACCACCAGTCTATCCACTTACTGTAACACCCGGATCTTAGGGGTCCAAAACCCGGGGTTAACATAAACACCAGGTATGCTGGGACCAGGTCTCAAACATATGATGTAAAGTGGCACAGGATCGAATGTCACAACTTTATATATAACAGGAGTTCTATACAAAATAAATAATTACATTATAAGGAGACAACGGTCCAGCAACCCAAAGTTGACTGGGAGACGACGACCTAGACCTCTCACGAACTCATCGCAGCATCCTCCAAGAGCATCATCCTGCAGTACCTGGTCTTGACCTGTGGTGTATGTGAGACAGCAAGAGTGAGCTCACATACGTTCATCGCTCAACAAGTTGTGGGGAATAATGTGCATGAACTCGCCAAAGGTGGGAGCTCACGTGAAGTGTAAGGCTTACCAAAGAAGATGGTTAGAGCTGAGCATTGCTTTTAAAGTTGGTCAAAATTTTATTAGCAGTTACTAAGTATAAGTAAATACCAAACCCAATTAAGTAATAGAACAAAAGTAATAACAACTTCACCCGCGATGCAATGCATATGACAAATTGAATTTAGTTCCATAAATTAATCATGTGAGGGTCCGAGCTGCTCATGACCGTGAGCACGGCTAGTATACCAGTTTTACACTCTGCAGAGGTTGCGCATCTTTACCCACAAGTCGTGTATCCCATGTCGCCAGGGTTTGCAAAGCCCTTAGACACTTCCGAGGTGAATGGCTAGGGATCCACTACGAGGCCTTTACAAAGTTCCACTAGCTTCCGAAAACCCGCTACAGTTTATAGGAAGATCCAGTGCAGGAATCCCTTGCAGGACCGCCATCGCAGCAAAATCCTCCCGAGGGCCTCCCTACACTGACCTCTCCCCTACTGCCCTTGCCCCTTTCGGGTAAGGTAGTCTTCCACTAGCTTTCCTAATTAATCAGCCAAGGGCATCCCATACTACCCTTGTGGTAGCACTGTTTTCCCGGGTGGTCGCTCCATGTTCCAATTAACATAATGATCTTAACATGAACAATAAATAACAACTGATAACAAAAAGTGTAATCATGAATAAAGTATCTCCATACCCAAAACCACATATAGCACTAGCAAGTACTACCCAGAAAGATCAGTGGTAAACAAGGTATAAAGATAGACAAACTAGGGTAACCTATTGGGTCCCATCAAAATTAACCTATGCAGATCATTATGATTAATTAGAACATGGGTAGGTGAAAAGAAGTGATCAAGGGCACAACTTGCCTGGGCCTTGAGAATCCAGGTACCAGGATGATCTTCAGGTGACTCGTGACCTCACTGCTAGTCGTAGCAATACAAACATACATGGTATAGGCAAAATTAACATTACACCAAACATATATGAAAAATACATATTAATAATCTACGTGTTAAAATAAGATCACAGGAAAAAGAATTATTAATTTTGGAGTTGTAGAATTCAAGTTATGAATTTCCTAAGATTTAAGGTGATTATAATATGATTAAATGATAAATAAATTTTCTGACAGAGTTCATGTCAAAACAAAGACACTAAATGATGAAGAATATTATTACAAAATTTTAGAAACTGGAATGGTTCAATTTGGAGCTAAAATGAATTTTCTATGAATTATCTAAGTTCTAGCAATTATTTTTGTACTAAAAATCTATTTTCTATTTTATTTATTCAGTTTAAACAATCACTGGACTGGGCCTCAATTACTGGGAAGCACAGGGGGCTCGGGGTAAGTTTCCCTAAGACTCAGACTACACCCGCGGTGGACGGCGGGTTGATTATCTAAAATGACAGGGTCTCTTTAGGAAATAAGCCACGCGAAGGGGTATCGCGACACCTGGGCCGACCGATCAGTTTTGGACGGTCCGGATTAGGGAGAGTCACAGCGCGAACCGGTAAGAGCACGATCTAATCTCCACCATTGAAATCCAATCGGACGGCCCAAATTTTAAGTACCGGAGAACAACTTGGATCCGACCGATGATGGATCAACGGTCACGGTTCCATCTGGCGAAACGGTACGCATGATCCAATCGTAGCCATGAACCCAAGATCCAACGGTCGTGGCTGAATGGGTTCTAGATCTAATCGTGTCCACCCATCCATGGACGGACGGTGCAGGGGCCTTCTTCCCCTCCAACGGAGCCGAGCTGGGGAGCGCTCATGCTCACGGCGGCCACCACGTCGGAGCTCCCCAATTCTACCTCCCCGGCCACCGGATTCAGCTAAATTCGTGCGCAAAACGAAATTGAGGACGGGGTGATCCGATAGGAGGTACCTTAGGACAGATAGCGACGGCGGGGAGAGTCGACCACGGCACGGGGCGGAATTCGCCCACCGCACGAAGTCCGGTGGGAAATTCCGAGGCGCCGGAGCACGATTCGTCCACGAAGAGTAGCTGACCACCCCTCCCGAGACCGGGCGAACTCAATTGGACACTCGACGTGGGCACGGCCGCGTTGAGCACGATATCCAAGTGCGGCGGCAACTATGGGTTCTCTTCCTAGCGGCGGCACTCTCCCAATGGCGGCGAGGCGACGAGATCACAGGGGGCAGGTTTTATACCCCGAGCGGTGCGCAGGAGTCGGGAGGGTTGGTGCAACGGTGGCGCGATGACCGCGGAGTCCGCGCGGAGCTCACGGCGGCGGATTTGCCGCGATTCTGTTGGAGCTCGCGGCCGGGGAAGATGACAAGTAGGGCCCACCCGCCATACTCAGCGATTCCCACGAAGTGAATGAGTTATGGTCTGCCCGCAGGGCCCGCATGGCAGTCGCACCGGGCGTGCGTGCGTGCGCAGTGAGGCGCCGGCCAGTGGGGCCCGCCTGTAAGTGACCGATCGCGTGGGAGAAGAGGTGGGCTGACGCGCAGTGTCAACCCCAGGTGGGCCGAAATGGGGAGAGTTGGCCCAGTTAGGGTTTTTTTCTCTTTTCTTTTTATATTTTCTGTTTTCTTTTTCATTTCTCTTTTCAAATTCAAACTTAAATCCAAATTCAAACTTTGTGGCAAGTTTATCCTCAGTTTATATATTCAATTTGAACTTACCAATATAGGATCTATTCATTTATGAATTTATCTTGTATTTTATAATATTTCTTTCTCTTTTCTAATTTCTAGAATTTTCATTTTAGATGTCAAATTCCACTTTGGACTTTAATATATTTCTTTTTACATTATTTTTATATTGTCATAAAATGCACACAAAACAAAAATCTCAACATGATGCAATGAGTTAGTGGCATATATTTTATGATTATCTGTTCTAAAATATGGTGTTCACATATGATGATGCATAAAGATCAAACTCACATAAAGAGAAATTGTTTCCCTATTGGTATTATTTCTAGCAAATTACAAAGTGGGTGTTACAAATCCTACCCCCCTTAACAGAAATCTCGTCCTCGAGATTTGTAAGAAAGAGGATATAGGAAGAGTGATTTGAAATCTAGCTTTTGGTTTCTAATTAGTTCAAAATCAAGAGTCCCCCCCTTTTTTTTTTTATTAGTTAGTTATTAGGAGAGCATAGGTATATATGGTTATAGACATTTTATTATGCAGGATAAAGGATATCTTTTAAAGCGTAGATAGATTTGGGTAAGAAAGAGTAGGGTAAGGAAAGACTCCATCCAAGGTTGTGGATCTTGACTCTTCTTGGTGACCTCACTTAATCCTTGAAGACTTGAGTTGGTGCTCATGCTTCCTTGATGAAGTTGATCATCTTCTTCGTTCTTGTCTCACTGATTAGGAGTTAGTGTATATTATTGGAGTTTGGGGAAATATGGCTAAGATAGTTATGGATGAAATAGGCTACATGATGTAAGTCAAAATTTGGTTTGATGTTAGGTGGTGGTTGATAGATTTTGCAACCCATTAAGACTCTACTGGTTGGGTTGTTATGCAACTTGTTATATAGGTCAAGTTGTTGGATATGGCCGAGTTGATCTAGGTCACTAATTTAGGCTTAAGTGAATTTTGGAGTATAACCTTATCCTTTGTGTCAGCATTAAGTATCTCAATCTAGCTTAGATCATACTGGATTAGATAGAATCCAGATTAGGTTGGTATGACTAGATTAAACTAGTTAAGATTAGCTAGATCTACCAGGGTAGGATAAATATTACTAGGATATGTTAGCATCTTTTAGGATAGGGTGGATTATATGATGTAGGTAGGTCATTGTTCAAGGATGAGTTGGTATAAGACATTAATTTAGGTCAAGATATATTTGTAGAGACAGTGTCTAACCTATATCACCAACTGAACTAACTTGTTAATATCTCACTTTAGATTGGATCATATTAGGTTAGATGGGATCTAGATTGGTATCACCGGATTAGTCTAGACAATATCTAATTACTTTAAATTAGATCATGGTTGATATTTTAGACCAGGGTAAATATGCTAATTAGGGTAAAATGAATCCATGAGGATAAGGTAGAATCTTGTGAGGTCAGCTAGATTTATTAGGATAAGGGTAAAATCTTTTCAAGACAAGATGAATCTATTAATAGTAATAGAGTATTTTTTAAGATAAGATGGATCTATTAGGTTAAATATATTTTAATTAGGATAAGTTAAGATCTTTTGAGATGAGATGGATCTTATGAGTGTAGGATAGAATCTTTTAAGTTGAGATGAATATTGTTAGGCTAGATACTTTAATGAGGGATAATCTAAGTTGATTAGTTATCTTATGATTTTTTTTTTATTTATATTTATGCCTATATGCGTATGCAGATGTAATTGTGGACATTACTCCACAACCCATCACACTCAACCAAAGATCCAAATCAGACAAATATCATAAGAACAAGCATTCAAGCATATAAAAATAATAGTTTTGTTTTTGTTCCTAAGAGTAGGTCTCTTTATTCCTAAAGGTCACTTTAGGCACAGGATTTCAAAGTGTGAAATCCACATTTGTCTTTAGAAAGAAAAGATAAGAATAATCAGAGTGAAGCGGAAATAGATGAGAAAAGATTAAGGTAAGTTTAGAAATGAATCAGAGTAGCAGAGGTAAGTAGACAAGGGTTGTCCAGTTCTATCTAGGTTTCGTCCTACAGTCAACATTCCTCTGATACCACTTCTGTAACACCCGGATCTTAGGGGTCCAAAACCCGGGGTTAACATAAACACCAGGTATGCTGGGACCAGGTCTCAAACATATGATGTAAAGTGGCACAGGATCGAATGTCACAACTTTATATATAACAGGAGTTCTATACAAAATAAATAATTACATTATAAGGAGACAACGGTCCAGCAACCCAAAGTTGACTGGGAGACGACGACCTAGACCTCTCACGAACTCATCGCAGCATCCTCCAAGAGCATCATCCTGCAGTACCTGGTCTTGACCTGTGGTGTATGTGAGACAGCAAGAGTGAGCTCACATACGTTCATCGCTCAACAAGTTGTGGGGAATAATGTGCATGAACTCGCCAAAGGTGGGAGCTCACGTGAAGTGTAAGGCTTACCAAAGAAGATGGTTAGAGCTGAGCATTGCTTTTAAAGTTGGTCAAAATTTTATTAGCAGTTACTAAGTATAAGTAAATACCAAACCCAATTAAGTAATAGAACAAAAGTAATAACAACTTCACCCGCGATGCAATGCATATGACAAATTGAATTTAGTTCCATAAATTAATCATGTGAGGGTCCGAGCTGCTCATGACCGTGAGCACGGCTAGTATACCAGTTTTACACTCTGCAGAGGTTGCGCATCTTTACCCACAAGTCGTGTATCCCATGTCGCCAGGGTTTGCAAAGCCCTTAGACACTTCCGAGGTGAATGGCTAGGGATCCACTACGAGGCCTTTACAAAGTTCCACTAGCTTCCGAAAACCCGCTACAGTTTATAGGAAGATCCAGTGCAGGAATCCCTTGCAGGACCGCCATCGCAGCAAAATCCTCCCGAGGGCCTCCCTACACTGACCTCTCCCCTACTGCCCTTGCCCCTTTCGGGTAAGGTAGTCTTCCACTAGCTTTCCTAATTAATCAGCCAAGGGCATCCCATACTACCCTTGTGGTAGCACTGTTTTCCCGGGTGGTCGCTCCATGTTCCAATTAACATAATGATCTTAACATGAACAATAAATAACAACTGATAACAAAAAGTGTAATCATGAATAAAGTATCTCCATACCCAAAACCACATATAGCACTAGCAAGTACTACCCAGAAAGATCAGTGGTAAACAAGGTATAAAGATAGACAAACTAGGGTAACCTATTGGGTCCCATCAAAATTAACCTATGCAGATCATTATGATTAATTAGAACATGGGTAGGTGAAAAGAAGTGATCAAGGGCACAACTTGCCTGGGCCTTGAGAATCCAGGTACCAGGATGATCTTCAGGTGACTCGTGACCTCACTGCTAGTCGTAGCAATACAAACATACATGGTATAGGCAAAATTAACATTACACCAAACATATATGAAAAATACATATTAATAATCTACGTGTTAAAATAAGATCACAGGAAAAAGAATTATTAATTTTGGAGTTGTAGAATTCAAGTTATGAATTTCCTAAGATTTAAGGTGATTATAATATGATTAAATGATAAATAAATTTTCTGACAGAGTTCATGTCAAAACAAAGACACTAAATGATGAAGAATATTATTACAAAATTTTAGAAACTGGAATGGTTCAATTTGGAGCTAAAATGAATTTTCTATGAATTATCTAAGTTCTAGCAATTATTTTTGTACTAAAAATCTATTTTCTATTTTATTTATTCAGTTTAAACAATCACTGGACTGGGCCTCAATTACTGGGAAGCACAGGGGGCTCGGGGTAAGTTTCCCTAAGACTCAGACTACACCCGCGGTGGACGGCGGGTTGATTATCTAAAATGACAGGGTCTCTTTAGGAAATAAGCCACGCGAAGGGGTATCGCGACACCTGGGCCGACCGATCAGTTTTGGACGGTCCGGATTAGGGAGAGTCACAGCGCGAACCGGTAAGAGCACGATCTAATCTCCACCATTGAAATCCAATCGGACGGCCCAAATTTTAAGTACCGGAGAACAACTTGGATCCGACCGATGATGGATCAACGGTCACGGTTCCATCTGGCGAAACGGTACGCATGATCCAATCGTAGCCATGAACCCAAGATCCAACGGTCGTGGCTGAATGGGTTCTAGATCTAATCGTGTCCACCCATCCATGGACGGACGGTGCAGGGGCCTTCTTCCCCTCCAACGGAGCCGAGCTGGGGAGCGCTCATGCTCACGGCGGCCACCACGTCGGAGCTCCCCAATTCTACCTCCCCGGCCACCGGATTCAGCTAAATTCGTGCGCAAAACGAAATTGAGGACGGGGTGATCCGATAGGAGGTACCTTAGGACAGATAGCGACGGCGGGGAGAGTCGACCACGGCACGGGGCGGAATTCGCCCACCGCACGAAGTCCGGTGGGAAATTCCGAGGCGCCGGAGCACGATTCGTCCACGAAGAGTAGCTGACCACCCCTCCCGAGACCGGGCGAACTCAATTGGACACTCGACGTGGGCACGGCCGCGTTGAGCACGATATCCAAGTGCGGCGGCAACTATGGGTTCTCTTCCTAGCGGCGGCACTCTCCCAATGGCGGCGAGGCGACGAGATCACAGGGGGCAGGTTTTATACCCCGAGCGGTGCGCAGGAGTCGGGAGGGTTGGTGCAACGGTGGCGCGATGACCGCGGAGTCCGCGCGGAGCTCACGGCGGCGGATTTGCCGCGATTCTGTTGGAGCTCGCGGCCGGGGAAGATGACAAGTAGGGCCCACCCGCCATACTCAGCGATTCCCACGAAGTGAATGAGTTATGGTCTGCCCGCAGGGCCCGCATGGCAGTCGCACCGGGCGTGCGTGCGTGCGCAGTGAGGCGCCGGCCAGTGGGGCCCGCCTGTAAGTGACCGATCGCGTGGGAGAAGAGGTGGGCTGACGCGCAGTGTCAACCCCAGGTGGGCCGAAATGGGGAGAGTTGGCCCAGTTAGGGTTTTTTTTTTCTCTTTTCTTTTTATATTTTCTGTTTTCTTTTTCATTTCTCTTTTCAAATTCAAACTTAAATCCAAATTCAAACTTTGTGGCAAGTTTATCCTCAGTTTATATATTCAATTTGAACTTACCAATATAGGATCTATTCATTTATGAATTTATCTTGTATTTTATAATATTTCTTTCTCTTTTCTAATTTCTAGAATTTTCATTTTAGATGTCAAATTCCACTTTGGACTTTAATATATTTCTTTTTACATTATTTTTATATTGTCATAAAATGCACACAAAACAAAAATCTCAACATGATGCAATGAGTTAGTGGCATATATTTTATGATTATCTGTTCTAAAATATGGTGTTCACATATGATGATGCATAAAGATCAAACTCACATAAAGAGAAATTGTTTCCCTATTGGTATTATTTCTAGCAAATTACAAAGTGGGTGTTACACTTACCTACCCACCTACATATCCACTCGCCTATCCACTTGGTTACCCACCCACACAGTACACTCCAAACCCAATATGGGGAGGGATAATTCCACACCCACATTATCCATATCGGCTTCCATATTACCTAGCCTAAGGGGTACCACAAACCTCAGTATTTGACAGGTTAGCAGCACTAGTGTAAGATCGATTGGGCACTCCAAAATCTAGTCCTCAGAAACAAGATCAGTAGACATACTAGGCTTTTCAGCCCTAAAGGCCGACAAATCCAATAGGGGCATAAGAGGAAAACCCCCACGGCTGTAGTGTCCGAGTCAGAGATACCGGCTCCATTGAACTCTAAAAAATTAGAAAGAACTACAACCAATGGCATCATCAAAGTAGGCACAACAGATGTCATAGTCAGTAAAGAAAAAAAATGAGGACTTGATGACCTTTGGAAAATCGTCCAAAACACAATTAAACGAGGACGTCGTTGTAGCCACTAATGATAAAGCCAACACTTCGAAAAGACACCCGATCCCAAATATTCTATGCCTTGATGGTGTCCTTTGGGTCTAACATATTCTCAAAAGTGCAAACTTCAACACTTAAGATCAAAAGAAAAAAGAGAAAAGGAGGCGAATGTCGGGATGAGGGCTGAACGAGACCTTCATCACCCCAAACAAACCGCAACTAACCCCAAACAAGACTTGATCATAAGCATAGGGATGAAGGGACACCTAACTGTGAAGGCAACAAGATTTTTAGAGGTAGACGTGGGCCCCTCTGACTCAAAGGCCCCACCTCTTGTGTGAAGGGTCCCGGAGGAGCACGAAGACTGACTCCTCTATGTCAATCGCACGAGCACTCTAGCTCACCGTTGACAAGAGCTCCACAAATGCTCGAGCAAAGCATGCAAGTCGAAGTACTCAACACGAAGACCATCATGGTGGAGAACCCGAAGACTTGGGGACACGACCGACTCGTGCCATGTCACAGGGTGGGCCATGGTGGCCTGCCCGCCAGTCTCTAGCCCAAGTATAAAATCTAGTGAATTCGGGTTTGCAGGGTTACTGTTCTGTAATTACCCCCATTGTACAGTATATTCCGAGAATGTAGTAGGTAATCGGGGGTACGAGCGTATTTTATGCATGAGACCCCCCGATTACCCTATAAATACTCTCGTCTAGACCCTTGAGAGGGACGCTTGACAAGACATTTGAGCAATTTAGCTTCTTGTTTTATCGTGCACTGTTAGTCACAACTGCTACCGAGTGTTTGGCACCATGTGTCAGGACCCAACATTTGGCGCCCACCATTTTCGCTTCGAAGACGAAACCCATGATGGCTCCTAGGAAACCAAACACTAGGGCCAACTCCTCCCTAGGATGGAGTCGCAAAGGCAGTCCTCGTCGCTAACACCAAGAAAGCTAAGGTTGCCATCACCAATGAAGTCTTGCCACCCTAGAAAAAACTACCCCCTCCATTGTCAATGAACTAGAAGGTGACACCAATCATTCCCACTGCAAAGAACAACTCACTCCATAGGTAAGTGTCCACACATGTAGCTTAGAGACCCCAAGTCATGCCCCTTTCAACCCATAAAGCCACCGTTACCATGCCAAACTCGCCTGACCTAACAAGAAACATGCCTTCTACCCCTTGGCTTCGCACTCCTAGAGCACAACCAACACCCCACGATGAATATACCCCCAAATGAGGAAGACAAAGACATTTTTTGAGACAATGAAGCCTCGATGTCAACACCAAAGACCAACTACTCCTCAAGAGTCTCTGCATGTGCAACAACAACCTGCAAACACAAGAAGAGACCTTAGCAGCCAAGAGAAAGCATAGCAAAATCCAAGCCAAGATA
Organism: Zea luxurians; assembly: GCA_029449295.1. NCBI lineage: Eukaryota > Viridiplantae > Streptophyta > Magnoliopsida > Poales > Poaceae > Zea > Zea luxurians. Next base: position 91,941,341 of record JAOPSE010000008.1, on the reverse strand, counting down.
CACCACCTCATAGGAGGAAAGAGAACGATCCAGAGCCCTTGAACAAGAAATTGCACACCTGTAGAGTCAACAATTTGCCCCCATCCTTCTCATCATACAGTTAGATAGAATGCCTTTGACACCAATATCGAGCACACCTCACATTAGGGCACATTTCAAGGTTTCAACTTCACAGACAACAAATGCCTCTTTCGGCAAGACTTTAGGACACCCCATGACCTTGCAACTATAGAGCGGGCAATTGGCCTAGATACAATGGTAAAACCAACCCTTCGCAATTCATTATGAGCTATCAAGTTGTTGTAGCTTCATCTGGGGACGATGATAATGCTATGGTGAAGTCATTCATCATAGCACTTGAAGGCCTAGCCCTCACCTGGTACACAAGGCTTCCACCCCTAACCATTAACTCATGCAAGGTGTTGTGCGAAAATTTCTACTCAATTTCCAAGTGTGCATGCCTGATATCGTTGCCCTCACTGAGTTATCCCTCCACAGATAGTAAAGAAAGCCTCCATCATTACCACAACAGGTTTCTGCTTATGAAGTCTTCGCTCCCATTAGTCAAAGACCGCATTGCATTCCATTACACAATCAACGGACTTCGCATAGGCCACATGTACAGTCATTGCACTAGAGACCCTCCAAACACACTACAAGAGTTATATTAGCTCTTCTAAAAGTATGTGAGATCGGAGGAGTTGCATTACAGCAAGCTTGAAACACAATGGAAGCCTAAAGAGCACACACCACAAACAGCAAAACATGGCCCAGGGGCCAACAACAGCAGCACAACCATGACCATCATCAAGTCCATAACATCACCAATCAACAACATCAACAAGCTGAAGACCCCCTCATACCCATAATCTTCCTCAACGGACAGGATGAGGAGGAAGAACCAATAAGTGTCGAGGATATAACAAGGGCCCATGCAAGACCGCGAGTCATATCGTGTTTTTATGGCGAAGACATTAGGCATGTCACCAAAGATTGCCCCATCATAAAGGATGCCAAAGAAAGAATGGCGAAAACAACCCTAAAACAAATAATGAAGCCCATAGTCCACACCTACCACCAACAATACCCTCCCCACTACACAGACAAATAGTCTTCATACCCTCAATACACACAAAATTACTATCCACAACCCATCCACCAAGAAATATTACCCCCACCCCACCACCAAAAATAATACCCCTAGCCCGCTAACTACCCCACCACCACCAAAATATGAAGATATCTTCTCCCAACCACCTGTTCACGAAATCATCAACATGATCACATGAGGTTCCAGCATGGACTTTGCAAATAAAAAATAGAAGAAAGACTACTATTGGAGGGTAAACCAAGTCACAGTGACCAGGCTAGTTGTCCAAAAAATGGTCCCACATCCCCCAAATGTTCGACGTGAAGGATGTGGACCTGTGAAGTTCCCATCAAGCAAACACCATGGTCATACTTGCAACATAGCAGACTGGGAACTACATAAAGCCCTCATGGACAATGGCAGTCACGCAAACATCATCTTCCTACACGCCTTTGACAGAATGGGCATCAACCATAATCTGTTTCAACTAGCCGACAACCCCCTATACGGCTTCAGCGGCAAAGCCACCCTCCCCATTGGAAACATAATCCTACCATTGTCCTTCGGTGCATTCCCCAATGTGAGGATAGAGCAGATTACCTTTGTTGTAATGGACATGGTATACCCCTATAACGCCATCTTGAGCAGGGGTTCCATCAATGCATCTGAGGAAGCCATACACGACCTTTATCTGTACATGGAGATACGAGGGCCTCATGATGCAATAACAATCTATGGGGACCAACAAGTGATCCACAACATAGAAAGAGACTTCATCTCTGGCCAATGCAACATGCACTACCTGACCAAGGAGGGCAAGGATCAACCTCGACACCGCCCATCAAAGGAAGGCAAACAAAGCGACCCAATCTAGAGCAACGAAGGGGCCAAAAGAGCCCCCCTAAAGTCAATCATACCCAATCAAATATTAATTATAAGCAAAGACATGACCAGCAAAGAAAAAACAAGTTGCTCGCCTGCCTAGAAGTCTAACGAGACACTTCCGCGGAATCACGATCCAGCACATTGATAGAAGCAAAAATGAAGAAGTCGATTTGTTAGCGAAGACCATAGGTAGAGGGAGGCCCTACCCTCCAATGTATTACGAAGTCATACACATACCTTTCATTAGACATCCAGATGACAACATGTGGTTAATCAACATAATAATGCAAGAATACTAGCAAGCACCAATAATGATATACCTGCGAGGCCACGACAACCCAATAGACAAAATGAAGCATCCAGGCTCAAGTATGGAAGCCGCAAATACATAGTAGTCGAAGACAACTTGTACAGGAAAGGAGTCACCTAGGCGCTCCTAATGTGTATCACCAAGCTCAAAGACTAGCAAATTACTTACCGAAGACTACAATGTGATTAGCGGCTACCACACAGGCCCAAGAGATTTTGCATCCAAAATCATGCGCTAAGGATTATTCTTGCTAGGAATCGTCAGAGATGCCTTGCACGTGGTGCCGAACTATTAAGCATGCCAAAAAATTCATCACAAAGTGGATTCCCTTTGAAACAAACAGAATTAATAGCCCCCACTTGGCCACTCCGTTGTTGGGGGATAGTCATAGTCGGTCCCCTCCCCACAGCCGAAGGCAACATCAAGTATGCATTGGTTGTTGTTGAATACTTCAAGAAGTGTATAGAGGCGAAGACGGTGCCCACCATCACTTCATGGATAGTGCAGAATTTTTTCTAGCAAAATATCATCTATTGCTTTGGAGCCCCCTTATAAATCATGGTCGACAACGGAAAATAATTTGAAAACCAAGCATTTAGGGACTTTTGCACACCCCTGGAGACCAAAGTACACTGTTGGGATAGAGGCCAAACCTAACATCGATGACCTCGATTGACCTTCCATAAACCCACCTCTAGACCATGACTAATTGTAGGGCTTGGATAAACCGAAGTCTTCATCGAGCTCTCCCATCAGGGCCTTCGTCCTGGTCTCTAACAACCATTGTGCGAAGGTGAGAGCTCGACCTCCACCCTGGAGGACAAGCGAAGGCCCAGATACGGAGAACAAAGTTGCGGACCTCGCCACCCACAACAGTTTGGAAGGCCTGGGTGGATCGCCCTGTGCCTAGTGCGAGGGGTCCTAAGACGCGAAGGCTCCATGGTAGTGAAGGACCAGAAGAAAAGACCACACTAGGTCGTCGATCCATTGTGTACCACCCTGAAGGCCCCACCAGTCAGTGTTGTTAGTGGGTAGATATTTGGGTGCATCTGCCCACCAAGCGTCACCATGCTGTAATTACCCCATGCCACAGAATATTCCTAGGATGTAGCAGCTAACCAGGGGCACAACTATATTTAGGCTTACTTGGCCCCGATTGACCTATAAATACCTTTGTCTTGTAACAGGACGGGACATGCACAATGAGATACTATTGTTCCCCAACCTAATGTTTTGTCGTTCATTGCCATCCATATGCCCCCGAGTGTTAAGGTCCACCTATCAGGACTCAACATTTGGCGCCCACCGTTTGTGCGAAGACTAACCCCACGATGCCTCCCAAGAAAAACACCTGGGCCAACTCCTCACACAAGGATTAGGCAGCAAATGCTGCCCTCACCGCTAGCGCAAAAAAGGTAAGGTTATTTTCTCTGACGACATCCCACAACCATCCACAAACAATATCCCCCAAGCCGCCACCGAGCTAGAAGACAAAAACCACCAACCCCCAAGCAAAAATAGTTGCCATCCACTGTGCCAAGTGTCCACACTTCTAGCTCTGAAATCCCAAATGACTCACCACCCCAACCCACATAGCCACCCCTACAAATACAAAATATGGCCAGACTTGACCAGGAACAGGTCATTAGTACCCCTAGGCTTCGCAACAACAACAAACCATCAGGTCCACATGCTAGGGATGCCCACCTCAGATTATGACGAAGACCTACAAGCATCGATGTACATTCGGGTCGCCTGGCCCGGCCCAAGCCCGAAAAGGCCCAACCCATTTGAATTTTGGGCCGGCCTAGCCCAGCCCACGGACCTAGCCCTCGGCCCACGGCTTGGCATGTAATTGCTTAAACGTGTGGGGCTTATTTCGGCGGCCCAAAATTATAAAAAGACCGAAATTCGATCTTTGACCCATAATTCAATATTTGGCCCAAAATTCACATCAGAGCCTAAAATTCAAAACAGATTTAATAAAACAAATAAAAGAGTATAACTAGCATCATATCAAGCTTTGTATTCTTTATCAAGTATAATCATTTTTGTTAGAAGGAAAAAGAGTATAATCAGCTCTATACATAGTCCGTAAGTTCAGTTCATTATCTAATGTTCATAACAAAAGTAAAATTACATCACATACTCTAATTCAAAGCTACAAAAAACATTTAACTAGAATCATTTCTAGCTTTGTGTTCTTTATCAAGTACATGAAAGTGTGGAATGAAGTGTGGTTTTCATGAATCTATGGGCCTTTCCGTGCCTCTATATGGGTCATTTCGTGTCTTCCTTAAACGGGTCGTGCTCGTGCCCGCCCATGAGCCGCGACCTTGACCCAAATCCAGCCCGATATATCAGGTCGTGTCGTACTTAGGTTGTGCTTTTTTCGTGCTTCGGACCAGTCCATCAGGACGACATAGACCTCAGCATTAACATAGAGGAACAACTCCTACTCAAAAACCTTCACATGCACAGCAGCAAGCCAACAACCTCTAGAAGCAAAGGGACACTCTCACAGCCAAAAAATAGCGCACTGAAGTCTAGGCCAAGGTCTAGCACCTTATTCAGCAAGAAAAGGAGTGCCTAAGGGCCCTCAAACAGAAAATTTCAGAGTTCCAGACTCAGTAACTGCCATCCCACTCCTCGCATTGCAGAACAAGACATGACAACTTCAGAGAAACCAGATTCAAGCTATTTTTATATACTAAACACATTATTCTTGAGTTTGACTTCCTGTGCTAGCGAATTTCAAGCTATTTTTTAAAATCCCCTCCTAGTGCCCACACAATCCATGCCAAGAAAAAAGTATTAGGAGGTACCATTCATGTTGATTCATTTTTAGGTGGATTTGGCTTGTTGAAGATGAGGGGCTAATTCATATATGGGAGGGACGAGCACAAGAGGGGAACTAGATTGGTGTCTTGTTTTCCTTCGATGGATAACTCTCCTTTATATACGAAGGTTTACTTGACTCCTAAGTCCTAAAGAAGTGACCCAATCTACTATTAGTCATTCTAATCTTATCTATAAACTTGAAGAGGCAGAGCTATGGTTTGCGAGGCTATAGCACTACTTGAGTGCCAACCTAGACCAAAGGGCCTAAGTGCCCATGATGCTGCATCATGGTGTACAACTTGACATGTTGAGTTATTTGATTTTGGCACATATTGAGAATAGTCCAATAGATAAAACATGCCAAGTTACATCTTATGCTAAAGATTAGAATCCCTCTACCAGATATATCAAAAGAAAGTTAGAGCATAGGAACACAAAAAGAAAGTAATAGACTAACAATTAAGAGCATCTCCAACAAAGAGCTCTAAAATAGAGCCCTAAAATTAAAATAAAAACTTTTACTCCAATAGTTAGACCTTAGATAATACTATTAGGAACTAAATCATGTTATTCGAAAATAAACAATTGTAAATTAAGAGAAACAAGGATAGGACTCCAATATATGGGGCACTATATTTAGGACCCGAGACATTGAGCCCTACAATCGCTCGACGAATTTTTTATGAAATAAAGTCACTATTGTAGGATGTTTTATGGTTTCGAGCCCTATATTTTAAAATACAACCTTGTATAGGGCCCCTTTTGGAGATGCTCTAATAGATTGCAAAAGGCAGAGCAAACTATAAAATTAGTAACAACCTTTTCCTTTTGCAGGACTTGTAGTTCAGAAAGATATTCATTTAATTTCCTCACTAAAAGATCATCCTCATTAACATGGGGGTGTTTCTAAGTGTTCACCAACATGCAGATTCCCAGCGATTTCATTACAAAGTGTCTGAATCTGAAGTTGCACATCAGCAAACTCTTTAACTCTACTATCTCTTTTCCTGCATAGTATTTCTAAAGATGGTGACATAGATAATAATTGCTCCTTGATTGCACCAGATGTCTAGTCATCCTTCAAAAATTAGGAGTAAAGAGACATGGGCACTATATTAGAGGAAATACATAATAATTGAATATATAGTATACCAAAACATAAAATAAACATAAGAAAAATATATGAAGTGTGTAAATATTTAAATATTGATGAAATAGGTAACTAGGGCTAGTATAAATGGATAAGAAACTTAAATCTACACAATACTATATTTCAGTAGCAATAAATGAATAAATTACACATTGTAGTCTACGTTGTCCCAAAACATTTTCTACAAGTTCATGTATTTTGCCTTGAATAAAATATTTATTGCATTCACAAATACATTTTCTCGGATACTTACAATGCCAGAAATAGATGACTCTCCTAGCACAGAAAGGAGTCTAGTCAGTTCCTATTTGGAGTTGGAAAGTTGTTAGAGGAGATAAGCTTGATCAACCTATCTCCTATAAACATCTGAGCACCCAAGCTCAAGCTAAAGTAACATCCTTTCACAATCTTCATCGCTTCACCAACCTCATCCCATATCACTTGAAATAATCATATTTTTCACTTGTTGAATCCTATACTTTCTTGTAGAAATGATATCTTAATTCTAAATCTAGATATTGGATTAGAATGGTTTCATGTTGCCAATGTTCCAATCCATAGCTCTTAAAATAAAATTGGAAGGAAAATACATTTTTATTACTTGAATATGAACTATCCCAAAACTAGCAAAGAACCTCAAATGCTGCAGCAAAGAGCCATATGTCGTTTCATAGAACAATGGATTATTGTGACCTGCCATTCCTATTTTCACTCAGCAGTCTGTATAGACAAAGATATTGATTATTTACATTTGCATTTATTTAGAGTGAATCTAAGTATGTATATCATGGCTCATGACATATGTATTTTTCACAACATACATGGTAGTAAAACATTACCAAGCATATTCTTTTCCTAATAGAGAGTTTGAAATGGAATATTTCTTTATAGAAGATAGTAAAAGCATCTAGGCCCTCTAAGGTTTCAGTGATTAATGGTAACACATGATTATTGTGACTAATGTGTGTTTTATAAAGGCAAATTGAGGTTAAACCACAAGGATAGAGATTGTTTGAGAAATCGATGATTTTTATGTCCCTAAGCATGTAATTAGTTTCAACTTTCAAAGGATAGATTTGGGTCAAGGATGGACTAGTTCTAAATGTCATTTGGAGTTGATTGAAACTTCAAATAGTTTAGTACTTTTTCTTTGATCGTACTGTTGGGGGCCTTTGTCTTCCGAAGGTCCTCAATAACACGGCTAACCATTTGTTTCTAGTATATTATCAAGTATTACACGAGCTTCGTTACCAGAAAAGCTTCGATATAGATCAAGGGAAGTACGACAAAGGAAGCTTCGTCACGATGAAGCAGGAAGGTGACGCAGGGAGAAGGTGTTGTTCAAGTTGTTGAGTACAAATGACAATGTTGTCCCTGTGACATTTGTAAACCTTGTATGTAATTGTTGAGGGCATGAATGTAATAACGTATGAAGTTGTACAATTGCCTATGAATATATAAACAATACCCCTATACTGTTCACGCTGGATTGTAATCGCACTCATGTCATTACCTTCAAGTAAGCCGAAGGTATCGATGTAATACAAACTTTGATAGTATCATTACATTTATTATGAAGTAAATATGTGACATGATATTACATTTGTAATTATGTTTTTATATCTGTGAATGATGAAGACTTATTCTTTATGACCTTCGTCTAAGATTCATTATACCCAAGAGAGAATAATGCTTCGAAGGACGAAAGTCTTTAACGTATAGCAAATGTGTTGCCTTGCTCTTGATTCACAGCAACTGAGAACAAGTGACCAACATTGGTGCCCATCTCCGGTGAGCTCAAACGACCACCTTCGACAAGAAGAACTCGAACAACTACCTTCATCATGTCGTCGAAGAAGGCAGCAGTGCCAGGGGCTGCCCTTGTGCCGCTGGACACCAATCAAGAGGGGTTCTTTCTAAGGGAGGCCTGAAGCTAGAAAAGGAAAGCTATTAGCCCAACACCATAGGAAGAAGAGTTGGACCAAGAAATCAGAGATCTAGAAGCTATCCACCAACAAGTGGAGAGAAGAAGGGAGAATATGCTTCAGCTGGCTGAACTCCAGAAAAAGATTGATGAAGCAGCCAAAGAGATGCGTCACATCACACAAGACAACGAGCAAGGGCATAAGCCACAACAGAGAGAGCTTCGTCAAGAAAGCCCAAGCTATGATGACATATGGTATGATGATTTTCATCATGATAACATTGCCTTTGATGATGCTTCCCCCTATCTACAGAATTGCAGGCTACCCCATGCCCACCTTTGTACAAACCACCCTAGCTTCCCATGTATGACGAGCATTCGGACCCGAAGCAGTTCCTCATGAGTTAAAGCAACTATATCATCATATGGCGGAAACACCGCTGTCATGGCAAAATCCTTCGTCATGGCAGTCAAGGGTGTTGCTCAGATCTAGTATTCTTCTCTGTGGCCAGGAACAATTACATCATGGCAGAAGTTGAAGGATATGTTAGTCACCAGCTTTTAGACGAAGCCAATGACTGCTCAAACCCTATTTCAGTGCACACAGAACCATGAGGAGTATTTGCAGGCATACGTCCGAAGGTTTCTGCGTCTCAAAGCTCAGACGCCAACGGTGCCAAATGAGATTGTCATTGAAGCCATGATCAAGGGATTTCGTCCAGGTCCAACAACGCAATATTTCGCTAGAAAGCCCCCACAAACCCTAGAGAAGCTTCTCCAGAAGATGGATGAGTACATCAGGGCCGACAATGACATCCGGTAATGAAGGGAAGAAGCTTACAGATATTCTGAGATGACCAGGGGCTTCGGAGGAAAGCTCCACCCAAGGCATGTCAGGATGATACACAATCCCAGCCAAAGTGAAGATAGAGGCAATCACAACCAAGGACACCAACACAGTTCCTAGTCAACTGGGACGCAGCAAAGCTCCTTTAGACCACTAGCTCCAAGAGGCAGCGGGGGATGAAGCTTTGGAGGAAGATTCAACTCACAATTGTAACACCCCTGGTGTTACTGTTACTAAAACTTGAGCATAACATCATGAGCATTGGCATTTGCATATGTTTAACACACCTAGAGTGCATTCACTAGGCAAAAATTTCAAACAAGTGGTATTGATATGGCATTTTGCAAATAAGACCCTAGTGTAGGGTACTTAACCTTCAATAGGGATCTGAGGGGTAAAACAGGACCCAAATACAGAAAACCACAAAGATTAAGTAAAATAATCATAAAATGTTATCAAAGATGGACCTACATTGCATTTACACCCCTGAGATACCAAAAACCCTAATGGGAACCCTAGAAAACCCTAAATCCAAACCCTAGGGGGTTAAGTGCAAAATTAGTCCACTTTTGGACTAAAGTGCACAAACCATGATAAATGAGTATCCTAAGTCATTTGGTTCACAAATGTCTGGATTTGTAAGCTAAATCTTGGATTTTGGACTTATTTGCAAAATGGACCTCATTTGAGTTCTATGCTAAGTCTGAAATCAGGGTTATAGTCTCAACTTTAGAGCTGTGTAACTTTCAAAATAGTGAGAATTCACCTTAGGGCACCACATCAATTTTTTAGCTCTTTGAAAGGGGAACAACTTTGCTTAAGAGTGTAAGCACAGTTGTTATGAAGAATTTGGAGATAATCACACCCAAAGTCAGGCTGTCAGGCTGTTGAAGTCTGAAATTCAGACTGACAGAAAGATTACATGAACTTAGGGCTTAATTTTAAGCAGGATCCAGTGGCTTTTTGTAGGAACCCAATGTAGCAAAGTTATAGCTGGATTGTAGCCCTGCAACTTTGGTGCAGAGAGATGATGAAGTTGTAATGCAAAAATTGGAGAAGAATTGCCCTGAAGATGCTCTGTCAGGTGAACTGATGAGAAATGCCATGGTACAGTAACCTGACATAGATCAGTCGCGCGCTCAGCTCACCGCCGATGAGCTCCGCCGCGATTCGTGTCGTCGACGTCCCGATTCATGCCCGGAGTGGATAGATAACGTCGCGGGGTAGGAAAATCTTCGCCGTCGGTGAGCTGGACGCCACTCCAGCTAGCCGCCGTGCCTCTTCCCTTTCTCACCACCCCTCGGATAAGATTCTCACCGCCGTGGAGCCATCACCGTCGTCCGCCACTTGCTAAGCACTTTACCACGTCGCATTAGCTTGGCTTGCGATAATTACTCATTGCCGGTGAAGTCGCCACGACGGAAGACATGAATCCACTGCGCCAGTGTTCTTCCTTATCTCTGACCGCCAGCACCGCTCGGTCAAATTGAGCACCACCGCCTAAGCCCTCTATAAATTGATGGTCGGGTCAGTTGCGCTATGTCATCACGAAGCCACAGCACCCGCTCCCACCCTCAATCGTTCGCCAGAGCTCATGAATTTTGGGTTTCCCCCAATTCGGTTTCCACCACCGTGGAACACACCCCGCCGTGATCAGCCCAATCCAGGTCAGCTCCTCCCCTCTGCTCCCTTGTTTAATCATTCTCATAAGTCAGTGATACTTGCCAACCCACCCAATTGAACTGGGAAACCACTGGTCACCGAGAACGCGTGTAATTGTCCTCCTCGTCCGTGGTCCGCGTGGACAGAGCTTGATAGATGACCAACCATGAAATTAAGTTAGGGGAATTGTTCAGGGGAGGTCCAATTCGGTGTCAGCCGTTCGGGGCCGCCAGTCTTGGCTCCCTCCGGCCAGTCTAGCTCACCGGAGCTTGGCTCCCAGCGCGGTTCGCCGCTGTGGACCTCAAACAGAGAAAGGATAAAAGCGCGGGGGTGTTTTTGTAACTGTCAGTGAGACGTTGAATAGTAGCCAGGGGTTCTTAACGGATATCCAAAGTTGCGAGGGCCTCTGTGCAAACCTGCCCTGCGGGCGCGCGCGCGGGCGCATTTCTGCTGTTGTTGGGCCGACCTGGGTCAGTTTCGGTCCAATACTGTTGCAAGTTTTTTCTTTTCTTTTTCTTCCAGAGCTAAATAAATTCTAGAAAATGGTAGAAAAATCCTAAAAATGTCAAACCAATTTTCCTAGATTCCTTATTTTTCATAGTATTTAATAAAAATAGTTTATTGGTTTTTAGAACAAATAGGGAATTTTGGAGTATTTAAAATAGCTTAAAACATTGTTTCTAGATTTTTAGAAAATAGATAATAATTCCAAAAATGCCCAAACTTTTTATATGAACTCAAAACACTAATTAGAAGCCTTGGGTAGAATTTGGTATGAATTGGACTTGTTTGATAATTAGAACCCAAAACCCCCACCCCTGCTCTTTGAACTTCACTATTGACTCCGGAAACCCTAAGTTCTCGGAGTTCCGTGAAGGAAAATTGTATTGAAGACTTTAGATAATAAATTTTTATTATCTTTGCACTCTCATGAGCATTACATGGCATTCATTCTTATATATGTATATATATGGTTATATCTAGAAAACAAAGAAGAGGTCGAGGTAGAAGAGGAGAAAACTTCACCACCACCACCTGCGGAACCTCAGGCAGGGAATTGCTTTTACTTTGACATCTGCGGATCCGAGACTAACTCACCTATAAACGAAGGCAAGCCCCGGTGCATTTGCCACCACCTTGTGATTTAAAGATCTTTTTCACTTGCTTGATGCATTAGGTGATAGGAGTTGATCGTTAAAACAATTCCTGCATTACCTTCCTTGAGATTGATTACCTTCCTTGATCACCGTTTTACAAAAGGTTTTTGATGCTTAGCCTTGCTTTAGAAAAACAAAATGTTTTGTTTTTACAAAATATGGTGTGGCATAAAGTGGGTGGGATGTTTTCGAAAATAAAACTTGATGGTGGATCCATCATGGCCGTGATGGGTTCAACATCAGAAAAGATGTACCTCTGCCAGGTACCAAACTTTGGGTTTGAAATGGTTAAGCTGAGACCGGGCGGGTGACTTGCACGAGAAAGGAGTCTCGGTGTAGTGTCTCCATTTGAGTCTATTAAGGACCGTCTCGATGTAGGCCTGCTGACCGAGGACCCTTTAACTGGTCACATGCCTCGTCATGGGTAAGCCTTGCCTCGGGCAGACTAAGGCCAAAATAAGATAACACGCAATGGGCGTGGAGCGGTGGCGAGAGTAGCGTGTACCCTCCGTGGCAAGAGGCTGGACGGTGGTGTATCTGTACTCTCGGTTGACGTGAACCTGATCTGGTCTAAGAACCCCGGCGGCGGGTTGACATATGCAAGGGTTAAGTGCTACATATGTCATGTGATCGGAGATCCTCGGCTGAGTATAATCGATTCGGATCGCCGTACCTTCACGGTTATGAAGACTTGGTCACTGACTTACACGTAGAACTCCAGTGAAGATGACGGGTTGATAAAGGAATTGGCTAGTGCAGGTCAAGTGTTTGAACTAGGATAGAAAGAACTCTAGTTGCAGGTAATCTTACTTAACCTGACAAAATAAAATTGGATTTTAAGGATCCACTTTAGTAAGCATTTCTGCAAACAGAGTCATTGATTATTGATAAGCCTTACCTTGACTCCCCTTAAGCCAGCATACCCTTGAGAGTCTTTTCCTTAGTCGGGTAAGTCTTGCTGAGTAATTCCATACTCAGGGTTTTATTCCCTATTGTTTTTAGGTGAGGAAGCAACAAACTTTTGTTGTTTCTATTCCAAGGTGGTTCCAAAAGAAGAAAAGCAAGAATGAAGCTGCGGGAGGAAGAGTTCCTCCATAAGAAATTTTATTTAAAAACTTATCGGGAGGGGTTTTTGCCTCCCTTGGTGTGTAATAATACAACTCTGCACTCATAAGTTATATCCTGGTCTGTAATATATAACTTTGTCTTACTTTTAAAATAAAGGTAAGTTTATGTAACCGCTTCCGCATTTTCGTATCTCCGATGATCTGTAATGTCTGCGTGACGGGTGAAACGCTCTTGGGAAATGTAAGAAAAGTAGATACCGAACTTGTCAAGTGATTCAGGGGCATCTGCAGGGTTGTCTGATGTCTGTTGGACAAGGACAACTGTAGGTGGGCCTAATGACTTGGGAGGTTCCGTCACAACAATCAAGAAGGTTGTTCTACTTGTTCTGTGGAGAGGATAAGGGGCACAAAACTAGGACCTGCCAAGTTACAATACATAAGATAAAGGAGATAGCTGAGACCAAAGCACGGCAGAATCAGCCGAAGCAAGTCCTATATACTACTTCGTGTTATTCCCCGTACATTCCTGAGTATGTGGGCAATCAACAGCCATTCTCACATCCTACAGTTTTAGTAGCTTCGGCAAGCCACTCTCCAGCTAAATGGGCCTTGCCACAACCACCAGTCATAGCTCCAACTTCGTCCCACAACCAGCAGCCCGAAGGGCAGCGCCAAATTCAGCAACAACACGATGCAAGGGAAGAGTACAAAGCTCAAACAGTTAATAGCACAGTTCCAGAGTCAAGGCACACTTACTGAAGCTACAGAGGGGCTAGGTTAAAAACTTTCATATACATCTATTGTAATTTTCATTTCTCTTGTTTACATGTTCTTACCTCAGAAACAATTTGTGAAGGTACAACCTTCGATATGTTGCAATAAATCTATGGTTACACCATTGAGTGTAACAGTAAGGGTGAAAAAGCTCCAAAGTCATTCCTACGGGGATGCAGAGCTAAAATACCACCTAAGTAAAAGGTGAAGAAGCTCCAAAGTCGTTCCTAAGGGGATGCAGAGCTTAGCTCCAAAGTCATTCCTATAGGGATGCAGAGCTAAAATACCACCTAAGTAAAAGGTGAAGAAGCTCCAAAGTCGTTCCTAAGGGGATGCAGAGCTTAGCTCCAAAGTCATTCCTATAGGGATGCAGAGCTAAAATACCACCTAAGTAAAAGGTGAAGAAGCTCCAAAGTCATTCCTAAGGGGATGCAGAGCTTAAATGCCACCTAAGTAAAAGGTGAAGAGACTCCAAAGTCATTCCTAAGGGGATACAGAGTCTTACTATTACAAAGTGTTTTTGTCAACATTTGTTGCATCATATCATCGCATCATCCTGCATCATAAGATCGCATCATTCATCATCTTGCATCATTCAAAATAGTGGAAAAGAAGAGAAATTGCTCCTTCGTCCACAATGGTTAACCTACGAAGCTAAGCGTACCTTTGACAAAGAATTATGACAGGATGCTGCAACTCCACCCATTGCTATTAAACTAAAGAATTTTTCATACAAGACCTACAGCAAGACCTTCAAGCCTAATACTGTCACTTTGGCAACGATATTCCTTATGCAAGACCTGTGGCAAGACCTTCAAGTTCAATAATGCTGCTTCGGCGAAAAAGGGATTTTTCTTTATGAAGCGTGAAAAGAAGGGTAGGTGTTTTTCGCCTTTGGCTCAAAACGGTACGTATGACAATTTCACGCTACATAAAGAAATATATTACATCATGAGACACATAGTTTGCAATTGTTTTTTACATGAAAACAACATACAAAATTCTGCAAATGTTTTTATACATAGTCTAATCCTCCTCCTTCAGGACTCTCTCAGCAGCTTCCTTTAGAAGTATATTTACAGCTTCATCAATTGTTGCATTCACTATTCTGATAACATCAAGAGTACCCTTCATGGCTGGATTGGTGTCAGGGTTGTATGGCTCTAGAGGAGGAGAGAGTTCAGCTACACCAAAATATAAGTTTTTTTGTCAAATACGAAGCTAAAACACTTATGAAGCTAAAATATGACAAATGTACCTATATGTCTTTTGCGCTTAGCGACCTCTTCAGCTTTTCTTGCTTCTTCTGAGGCAAGATGAGACTCTTCTTCGCTCTGCCTGATAGCTTCATCTACTATCTCTCGGACGTCGTTCATCCACACTTCAGAATAGAATTTCCCACTAAGGGCAATAGCTTTGGCTGAAGGCCCTTTGATGTCAGTCGCTGAAACTGTGAAGTCTGGCTGAATTATAGCCTTCGCATGTTCGCAACCAGCTTTTTCAAGCAAAGATACAGCTCCCCGAGAGCCGATGTAGGCACAAAAATCCCCACTGCCAGTAAGAACTTCGTTAAATGCTTCGATTTCGTCCTCAATCCATTTGATCACGCCCTCGGGGTCACCACGAATGAAATTCCGCTCAGCCGAGAACGCGCCAACACTAGTAAAAAGCATTTTTTAATTTGTCTGAGCACTGTATGGCTATGTTATAGCATTCCTCCTTTGCATGTCGACGCTCTTCAACATTCTTTTGAACCTTCAACCGTTCGGTGTCGGATATCTCGCGTTTCGATTGCTCCACGTTGAAATTCTCAGTAACTTCATCAAGCTTCTTTTCCAATCCTGCTACTTCAGATCTATGCAATCCAACTTGAATAGATAAAGCATATTCCAGATCAGCTATACGTTTGGCATCTGCTTCTTTTTCTTTCTCAAATTTTAGAATTTTTTGGTCCACTTCGGAGAATTTGGCCAAGATAGCTTCGCTTGTCTTTAACCTTTCGACCAAAGAAAGTAGGATTTTATCTTTTTCAAGCGCCTCATTCCGAAGGGTTATAATCTCCAAGCGCAAATTCCTGAAGGCTATTTTCGTGCTCTTCACAATCTTTTTATGCTTTTAAAGCCTTAGTTAAAATAAGCCCCTAATAATGACAAAAACAAGTAAATGCTTTAATTAAAACATTTGTCAAATGCTAACACAAGTCAATATTTTAATTAGAAAATTAAGAACAACCTTCAAGCTATTGTAAGCTAAGTAGTCAGCTACATGATCCTTCGGCATTAAGGACAGCCCGAGCTCAAGCTTCGGATAACCCATGTTGTCCATCATTTCTCAGCAGACATCGATTCCCTTGCTGTCAGGAAGACACTATAGAAAGTCATTCTCTTCATCACCTTCATACACTAGGGACCCTCGAGGATACTTCAATTCCTTAGCGTAATGTTGGGCCCTGGCAATTTGCCTCTGTGTTAATTTCTTTCCCAAAGCATGGCGCATAATAAAATCAAGATCTTTGGTCGATGCTGCTTTAGGTATCGGCAATGATAACTTCTCTGGCAGACTCTCGTTTATTTACTCTGTTGGCCTAGTTTCTGAAGGTCCGACCTTAGTGCAATCAGGAGCAGCACTTGCAGCGACAACTTCTTCCAATTCTTCAACTTTGTATTTAGAAACCCTAGTAGGAGCAGGAGTAGCCATCTTCGAAGGTCTCAGAATAACGTCTAGACACTGGCCATCATCCTACCTTTCCTAGGTGTTGCTACCGAAGCGGCTGCCATCCTTGATAGCCCTGATGCCACTAGAGAACTCTGCAGCTTCGGCTGCTGTTCGATCTTAGAACTCGCTGCTGTTGTTTTGTCCAGTTGAATGGTGGGAACTTCGGCTGCTGCTGCGGGTATTCTCATCATCTGTTCAAAAAATTCCAAAAACAGCATTAGCTGAAATTTTCTTCGATTTAAAGCAAGGAAAAAAGAAAAAGAGTATTACCTCTGAAGTTATGAGGATATCTTCGGCAGATTCAATAATCTCTGTCTTTAAACCCCTGCAGCAGGCAGTATAGCAGCCCTCACCAAAAAATATGACTTCAGCTGGTGAGTTACAACTTTCATTCTCTTTGGTTTCAGCGTGGTAGAAGGGGTGATTGATGCAATTCTCTTTTTCGTCCCTTTCTTTCAAGCCGGAAAGCAGTAATCGGGATAGACAAAACCAACGACATCAAAAACTCTATTCAGCCTTTTTTCTTTCTACGGGCGCCGAAGGCAATATTCATGGCTTCGTATTCGGCTTTCGTGTAAGCCCCCAACAAATCATCAGTGGTAGTCTTAATGGCCTCGAGCCATGCGTCATCTAGCTCCCCGAACTGATTTCTGTAGCAATATGTATATTTCAAATAAATTAGACCACCTTCGCTTGAACTATCAGTGGTCTTCTTCGGCATCTCCCATCCATTAACAAGGGGTCATACCTTGAAAGCTATGTGCTCTTAGACCAATTCTCTGGTGCCAATGTAGCTGCACACAATGTTGAAGGCTACCAGGCAGGCTTGAGCCTTATCACTATTCACAATCGAGGGCCTTCGGATGCCGAAGCATGATTGTATTGGATGCTGAATTATATCTTTTACATCCTCCTTCTCAACCAAATCATTCTTAACATAAAACCATTGCCTCATCCAAGATCCTGGTCATTTCTTCCGAAATGTGGGGACAGAGCGTCTCGCATCAGAGCGGTATACGAAGGAGTAGCAACCAAAATTGTTATGACATTGCTCCTTCCCCATCGCCTTCGTCTGATAAGATAATTCATGTATATTGCAGAAGCAGTCAACATCTGATTCCAACCCTTGGCTCCTCATTGCCCAGATGAAAACCTCAATTTTAATCAAAGCTTCGGGGGTGAGCTGATGAAGATATATCTCAAACCTTTTAAGTACTTCGACCAGCATCTTATGCAAAGGAAACCGAAGCCCAGCCTTCATAAAGCCCTTGAAAACTATCACTTCATCAGGTTTAGGAAGAGGAACAATGTTCTCTCCTCTGGCCCTCACTATAGTTGTATCACGGAAATATTTGCCTTTCATTGCCTCAATCTGTCCTCTCTTAACAGTGGGTTTTCCAAATACAACATGACTTGGCCTCCATGGCCGGTCTTCAACATCATCGTTGTCACTCTCCATATCAAAATCTTCGCTGTCACTAGAATCTCCAGACAACCCAGCTAAAATTTCATCAGCAATCTTTTCAACATTGTTCCTTTCCATAGCTTCGTAAAAACCAGCTAGTGTGGGGTCCACACTTTTCTTCTCTTCGGCCATCTCAGCATTGGTTGAAATAAAAAGCCGAAGCTCCAAAGCAATCACGGTTACAGAATCATAAAGTTAAAACAACAAACCCAACACAAGCTTGATAGCACGAAAAATATTTTCATCGTAACCCTCATATATATATGCAAAGCACCACTGCACGATGGGCCCCATGATACAAAAGGTTTCGCTATTCTAGCGAATGGAAGGTGTTTTTTCGGACCTTTGGCTAAAGACCTTTGTTCATTTCGTAGTCTGAATCTATTACAAAGGAACAAACTAATACTGCGAGGGGCTACTGTTGGGGGCTTCATCTTCCGAAGGTCCTCAAAACATGGCTAACCATTTGTTTCTAGTATATTATCAAGTATTACAGGAGCTTCGTTACCAGAAAAGCTTCGACATAGATCAAGGGACGTATGACGAAGCAAGCGTCGTCACGATGAAGCAGGAAGGCGACATAGGGAGAATGTGTTGTTCAAGTTGTTGAGTATAAATGACAATGTTGTCCCTATGACATTTCTAAACCTTGTATGTAATTGATGAGGGCATGAATGTAATAACGTACAAAGTTGTACGATTCCCTATAAATAGATGAACAGTACTCCTGTACTATTCATGTTGGATTGTAATCGCACTCGCATCACCTTCAAGCAAGCCGAAGGTATCAATGTAATACAAACTTTGATAGTATCAATACATTTGTTATAAAGTAAATTTGTGACATGATATTACATTTGTAATTATGTTTTTATATCTATGAATGATGAAGACTTGTTCTTTATGACCTTCGTCTAAGATTCATTATACCCGAGAGGGAATAATGCTTCAAAGGACGAAAGTCTTTAACGTATAACAAATGTGTTGCCTTGCTCTTGATTCATAGCAATTGAGAACAAGTGACAACACGTACTATAAAGGAGGTATGAACTAGTAGATTGACCTAGGTAAGTCTATTAATTTTAGTGTGGTGCACACTAGTTATCTTTAGCTTTAGGTACCTTAGATGAGAGCCAAAAGAAGTTTGGATCAAAAACTCATTTATATTTTTTCCAAAGTTAGAAAACTAGAAAGGTTTTAGAGGCGTCAAACCCTAAAGTTTTAGGGTCGTCGAATGAATAATGATGGTTTGATTCCTCCACATAATCAATCAGAGAGAGCTTGATTGTAGGACCGTGTGAATAGTGGAGCGTTGAACTATTGGGTATGGCCCAATGGTCTATGGAAATAGATCAAAGAGTTCCATGGCGCATCAAACTGGTCTGACATCGGACCATATGACGTAACTGTAGTTGATAGAGTTCTTCTTAAAATATCGTCGAACCTTGTGAACTGTGGTAGTTTGGGACCAATGTATGCAAAGTTAGATCACTTAAGTGGCACTGATGACCGATATGCAAACAAGTTTTCCCTTCTCGATAGTACAACTATCTATTCTAAACCTAATCATTCACTTCTTTACATAACCTTAGACCGGTGGAAAGAAATATCCTACAAGTCATACCTTTGCCTTGCGCATTCTACTTCATCTCTTCAAATAATGACGTTACATAAACATTAACCTCTATCATCAAATGATTAGCAATGATCATCTATTGGTGTAGCCAACCATACTACCTTTAATTATTGCTGATAACATGGGGTTCCGCCATCATTCTTCATCAAATGATGAACAATGATAATCCTACTATAGCCAACTATGCTACCTTGATCATTGTTCATAGTATAGACTTCCTTCATCATCCTTTATCAAATGATGAATAATGATCATTCATAGTGTAGTCAACTATACTATCTTTGATCATTGAAGATATCATGATGTTCCTCCATTCTTCATCAAATGATAAATAATGACTATCCATAGTGTAGCCAACCACGCTACCTATGATCATTGTTCATAGCATGAAGTTCCACCATCATTCTTCATTAAGCCACTTGATCAACAACATAAATAAACACTTGGCTTGATCTCCATTTAATGATATGTTGCACTTCATGTAATCATGTGGTATTATTGGTTTATCGATTGTAACATGGTTTGCTCTTTATCGTTGCACCCAATTCATTGGCGCCAAGCCATGTTCTTGCTTCACCGCCATATGGTCCATCGCACCTAAGCGTCTAACTTGCCCTTCACACTAGCAACCTGGTCCATCATAAACAAGCCATGTCTCTTGATCTTCTCCACCTTACCGCATGACACCATGTCATGTCTCATATGTAATGAGCTCCTCCATCATACTTGTTGAGCATATTATCATATCCAAGCCACTTCACTACCATGTCTCAAGTAGCTCACACTAGTGTATCCATGGACCAATCACCTAAGTATCTCAACATAAACCTAATAGTTGCTTAGAGGGGGTGAATAGATGAAACCTGGAATTTAATCACTCAAAACAAAACTTGATTCCAAATTAGTCGATTAGAGCAAGAGGTAAGATAATTGAAGTTAGGGAGATAAGTTCTTCTTGCAAAATGTTGTTCAATGAATGTGTAGAATAACCTTGGGAGCAACACAAGATGATTAGAATGGAAATCAATAAGAGAACTTAGGGAGGAAGAGGAAAAACAAATAGCAAAGAACAATCACAAAAAAACATGGTGATTTGTTTACCGAAGTCCGATTTCCAAATGAAACATACGTCTCCGTTGAGGCATCCTAAGGGATCGAGTCTCTTTCGATCCTCTCAAGTGATTCCGAAGATCAAACTTGAGTCCTCTCACTTTTCTTGATCAAGAGACCTGTTGGTCACTTGTTCTCAAATGCTATAAATCAAGAACAAGGCAACACAATTGTTAATGGTTAAAGGCCTTCGTCCTTCGAAGCATTATTTCCTCTCGGATATAATGATCTTCAGACGAAGGGTCATGAAGGGCATACCTTCATCATTTTAACATATGGATGTGAATATAAACAAGAAAGTAAAGGAACACTAAGGAATGAAGATTATGATGACAATATATCAATGATCTATTCATTCTTATATTTCATAAACACGAATAAACATCAGTAATATTCATATTACATCAGTACCTTAGGCTTGCCTGCGAGAATGACGCGAGAGTGATTACAAACCAACGTGAACAGTACGGTGTTACTGTTCATCTATTTATAGGCACGGGACACAGCCCGGGTAAAAGTACATTTATGTCACTGGTAACTATCTATAATATCACAAGAATTATTAAGGACTCTATGGTCTTTATCCTTTTTCAGTCGTTATCATACTTGAGCTTCGTCAACATGTTCAGCTGAAGTCCTTTGGCTTCTAGCTTCGTCACCCACTCTTTATTTTCCTTCGTTCTATTATAAGAGAAGTTCTCCATCCCAAAGCCGAAGCTTCCTGTAACTATTCATAATCATGTTGAAAACATATGGTTAGTCACATTTTTGAGGACCTTCGGAAGAGGAAGGCCCCCAACAAGACCGAACTCTCTGCAAGGTACTTCACACGTCGAAGCCTCTTGCTAGCTTTACAATGGAAGCGAGTCAAAACTCCAAGCTTAAGAGCACAAGATCGCAGCACACACTCTTCTCTATTGCTCTCTCATGAGGCACTATCACGAATCACACTGGAATGGCTATCACTTGCTTAATTCTCTCTATTGTGGCACTTAGGAGGCTTTTAATCAATTAGGAGTGTTGCTCTAGCTTGTAGGAGTTATTGCTCAGCTCGTGTGTATTGAATGGGCTGGTTAGGGGTGTATTTATTGCCCCTAACTACCCAAATAGCCATTGGGGACAATCCCCACTTTCTACAAGTGCACTAGACCACCTATAATACTGGTCTGGTGCACCACCAGACCTCTATCAGTCTATCCGCTCAGTGACCGTTCTGATAGAAGGCTATCTTGTCGGGTGGCATCGGACTGGTCTGATGCACCACCGAACCCTGTTGTGTGTGTCGCCTCGTAATTTAGCCATGGATCCTGAAGCCAACCATTGAACTCTGATAGGTTTGGTGCTCATCCGACCAAGTCCAGTGTGCCATGGTCTTTAGCTCTTCATAATAGTCTCTCTGCATAAATGGTCTGATGCACCACCGGACTGGTCTAGTGCACCATCCCACACAAGCCTATAATAAACCTTCTCTGCGTAACTAGTCTGGTGACCAACCAGACTGGTCCGACACACACTAGACTTGATTCGGTGCGCCGTAGAGCAGTACACTTAAGTCCTTCTTTGGCTTTCCTTGTTTGTCTTCATTTGGATGTCTTCATGAGCATTCCTATGATTTAGACAAACATATCTAGAGTTTGTCCAACTAGTCTAAGTCATTGTTCTTCACCTTTTTTATTTCTCCAACTTAGATTCCAATTCTAGCTCAAACTTAGCTCTAATGCACCTTTTTCAAAGTCTGAAATTTTCAATCCCTCTAAGGTGCTTAAATACATTTCTAAGGGCATTTTGAACTTATCCAAACACATGAACTACTTATAGCTCATATTTTCCAATTATGCCCTTTTAGCCTTATGTTGAGCTATTGTTTGTATTGAATACTTCAATTTTATTCTTATGAACGTGCATTCATTCACTTATTAAACTAGTTAGTCCATAAGGTTGTGATGGTCATCAAACACCAAAACCAATATAGAAATGACTTAAATCCCATTTCCCTTTAAAAACCCACATTACTCCACCTAAGTTGTTACTTAACTATCAAAATCAAACAAGGTCCTTACAATGCGCACTGAGCAAGGGACTTAGAAAGCATGTAAACTGACACATTCACTCTAAAGTTCACCAAATGTGTTTGATGTTGCACTGGATACCACATTAGATAGGGAAGTCAGAGAGCATGTAAAATGCGCACTTTAACTCTAACATTGACACATAATAACAACTAGTTTCTAACCTTTTGGGATTATAAACATGTCTAGTACCCCAATTTTATCCCGTCAATAGGGAACCATTTGATTTTATTGTGGGTCTATAAATATCCCTTGTGGCTCACATTTTGGTACCTCATACACCTGTGAACACCTTTTGCGACTGTAGAAACACACTGCACTCACTTGCATCTTGTAGATTATCATTTAGGAGAGATTGGAGAGCTCCTAGTGAATCGCAAATGGTTCTTGTGAAAGATCCGCAAAGATCAACTCTAATGGATTCGTGGCTAGTTATAGTTTTTCATTAGTGTGGTTCTTATGACTTCTTAATTGTGGGCGTGGTATGTGATGCCAATTAGCACGTGAACCATTTAGCTTGGACTTGCCATAATGAGGACGTAGGTCACCTACAAGCAACCAAACCTCTAGGATAATCATCGTATTCAAATCAATTGTCTAATTCACTATCACACTTACATTTGCATTGATATCATTTTCTAGTGAGATAGTTGATTTGTAACCAAGTTGTATTTATTTCTCTAGTATAACTACTTAGTTTTTAGTTGCTACTTAGTGAAATCATCTTAAAGACCTAGCAACTAGAATTGTTTAAAGGGCTTGTTTTGAGAAATAAAGCTAGAGCAAGTATTCTCTTCCACTCTGTCTCTTATACTAATTATCTTTACTCTAGTATCTTTTGGCATGGATGATTATTCTTATAGCTCATTCACCCTTGTGTAACCATATAGATCCTACTAGTGAGGCACATGGATGAGGCCTAATCAACAAGACTGATGCATATTTTTGAAAATGGTTATATTTAAATTAAAAGAGTTTTGTTTTTGTCGTTAAAAAATTTAAATTATAGTTTTGAAAATAGTCACTCTATTTCATCTCATGATTTTTTAAAGTTTTGAACTAGAGCTTATAACCATTGACTAATTTAATACTCGTGCATTGCTACGGTTTCTATGTATCACGAGTAGACTTTGTTTTAATAAAACATAAAAATATGTGTGTTCTGTTAATTAGATGAGTGTGAATGTGGAGCCAATAACCAAGACTTGAATCTCACCTGTGTATAATTTTACTTTATTTTTTATATAAAGCGGGAAGAGCAAGGTTGAAGCATGATGACCGTGGAACTATGCAAACTCATGTTTGATGATGATGAAGAAGAAGAGAATGAGAGATATTAAGTTGTTTTCGAAACTGAACTCACTGTTTCACTTGTAATTATGCAACTAACACATAGGAGCGCTAGAACTACGGGCCTACCAAGCGAATTCCGAACTGCAAGCCCACTCTGTCCGCCCGACGCGCAGACCACGCCTGGGCCGTCAAGCCTCCAGATGAGATGACCGCCCTCCAACGAGAATTTTGCAAACATGACACCGCCGTCGGAGGGCTTCAAATGTTTAGCACCGCCGTCGTGGCAATTGTAAGCGTGGCATCCAAATCTCCCGACTTTTGCAATTTTGGCATTGTGGTCGGTTAATGGTCATTAGGAACTCTCTCGTTCCCGTGCTGCCCTCGCTCCGTTCCGCTCCGTTAGGAGTTTGCTGGCCTTGGACGTCGTCTTCCTCTCCCGTGAGTCTCCCGTATTCCATTCTTCTCTCCTCTTGCTCGCCCTGGACGTCGTCTTCCTCGAGCTGAGCTCGTCTGTTCGTCCCGGCGCGCTCTGGGTGCAGGTCGTCGTCTACCTCGAGCTGGGCCGGTCGTCCCCGCGCGCACTGGGTGCAGGCCGTCGTCTTCCTCGAGCGCATTCTTGGCCGTGGTCCTTTCCCGCGCGTACCGGATCTCGCGCTTCCCTGCCTCTGCTGTTCCTGCGCTCGTGGTCCATTGCACGTAGAGCCACTCCATTGCGCGGATCCAGTCCCCCAACGCCGCCGTCTCTGGTAATTATTTCCTTTGCGTCGATCCTTTGCAGTTAGCGTCGGCCGACTAATTAGCGTAGTACATTTTGGATGTAATTTGGAACTGGCACTTCCATTTCGATGTTCCTGTCCCATTGAGCATATATTGTATGTGCAGTGTATTAAGTATGAATAATACTTCCAACAATGAGGCAGTACCCCCAATGGACGAAACGATTGCAAGCACTGTCGAAGAACACCAGTGGGCACTGACTTGTATTGGCACACAGCCTACAGTGGTTAGTAGTTTGAATTTACACGAAACAATTTAGTTGTTATGTAATGTATTTCAACTGTTATTGGTTAATAGGGGAGTGGGCATGGAATTCATGATATTGATTGGGATTCAATATTGGTGGAAGAAACCAACAACGAAGAAGGAACAAATCAAGTTACTAGTGAAAAAGGTCTATATTATCAGCTTGGATTGGATACTCAAGATGATAGAAGGGAAGAAGATTCAAGTGCTTCCCGTTTTGGAAATAGCAATCCATGTGAAGAAGATATGGGAGCAGGCATTCAGTGTTCTGATGCAGTGCTTGATGAGACGAGGACCATATATGATATGAACAATCCAGTAATGCAGCCTGGCAGCTTGTATGCAACAATGCACCACTTCAGACTGGCAATTAGACAATACGCGATAAATAAAGAATTTGAGCTTGGAATTGAGGCTACCAATAAAACTAGATTTAGAGGGTATTGTAAAGGGCCTGATTGCCCTTGGAGCATTCATGCCAGACCTGAGATAAAAGGCGCTCCAACAATTCAAGTAAGCTGAGAATATAGCTTTTTCACTTAATATGTACCTTTCGTGCTCAAAGAATATAGATATTGACACTTGAACCAATTTTGCAGGTAATTGTCTTGAATGACAAACATACTTGTACTTCGAGTGGTCGACGTAAGACGACGACACCTACAGGTGCTTGGGTTGCGGCACGTGCCCTTCCTTTGCTAATGAAGAAACCTCATATGGGTGCCAAGGAGCTGCAAACTACATTGCAGGACACTTTTGGTTGTACTATTGCGTATGACACAGTTTGGCATGGGAAAGAGAAAGCTTTGAAAGAATTATTTGGAAGTTGGGAAGAGAGCTTTCAGCTACTATGGCGTTGGAGAGAAGCAGTTATGCAAAAGTCACCGGACAGTATCATTGAGCTAGATGTCAAAATGGATGAGGGGCGTCCTTTCTTCAGTAGATTTTTTTGTGCGCTCGGTCCATGCATTTCTGGTTTCAAGGGTGGGTGCCGACCATACCTTAGTGTTGACTCCACAGCTCTTAATGGAAGGTGGAATGGTCACCTTTGTTGTGCAATAGGTGTTGATGGGCACAATTGGATGTATCCAGTAGCATATGGATTTTTTGAGGCAGAAAATACTGAAAACTGGACATGGTTCTTTCTTCAGTTGCACAAGGTTGTGGGGGATCTGCCTTTGTTAGCATTGTGTTCAGATGCTTGCAAGGGTCTGAAAAATGCTATGAACAATGTCTTTCCGCATGCTGAGAAAAGGGAGTGTTTTAGGCATCTCATACAAAACTACATAAAGTTGTTTGGTGGGACTGAGTACATGTATCCAGCAGCTAGAGCTTATAGGAGAGAAGTCTTCGACCACTATTTTAGTAGCATCCAACAAATTCCTAGGGTCAGTAGTTGGCTACATGAGCATCATGACTACCTTTGGTACAGAAGTGGTTTCAATACGGACATCAAGTGCGACTACGTGACTAACAACATTGCTGAGGTTTTCAACAATTGGATTAAGGATTGGAAGGATCTGCCTGTATGTGATTTGGCTGAAAGGATAAGGGAGGAAATTATGGTGATGTTTCACAGGCGGAGGAGGATTGCACAAAGGTTACAAGGGAGGATTTTACCTTCGGTCCTGCATATCCTACACGACAGAACTAGAGGTTTAAGTCATTTATCAGTTCGTAAAGCTGACAACTACATTGCTGAGGTTAGGGATAACAATGATGTGCATTCGAAGCACATTGTCAATGCTCATTTGCGGGAATGCTCTTGCAAAGAGTGGCAGCACACGGGCAAACCATGTAACCATGCTTTGTGCTTGATAACAGCTCAAGAATTTAGGGATGTCAGAATGGAGGATTTTGTCGATGACTACTACTCTGTATCTCATTTCACCACAGCATACTCTAGGGTGGTTCCACCTATCGGTGACAAATCCTTTTGGCCAGAAGTGCCTTTCGCAAAAGAAGTTGGTGCTCCAATTGGAAAACGAGCTGTGGGTCGACAGAGGAAAAATAGGATCAAAGGATGCCTTGAGGGAGGTAGTGGAAAAAAGAAAGTTAACACTGACAATGGTAAGACAAGCATTCGGGGGAAGATCAAGTGTCCAAACTGTGGTGAACTAGGACACAGGAAAGCTAGCTACAAATGTCCATTAAATGGCACAAAGAAAAGGTTACAAAGAAAAGTGTCCAATCTGTTTATTTTCTGATATTAACTAATGTCTGTGACCAAATTGTGTATCTTGAAGTACTAACTACTTTCTGTACAGGAAGCGAAAGCCTAGGAAAAATTCGACAAAAGGGTGGTTTCCCAAAGATGTAGCTGAGTCATCACAGGCAGGTGTCCAAGATACTGAAGCTGTCCTTGCAATTATACCAGCTAATGAAGATCTAGTTGGAATTCCTTCGTCGCCACCAGATACCAGAAATGTCACAGAAAGACCTTCGTCGCCACCAGAAGAACGTGTAGTTCGTGTCTTAGTTAAAAAGATCACACCTAGGAAGAAGAATGTTTGAGTACTATGGTCTGTGCTATTTCTGTGACATAGTTAGGCTAGCAGACTGTTATGTTTGAGTACATTTCTGGTACTATGTTTGAGTACTATGGATTGTCTTAGTTAGCCCATACTATGTTTGAGTACTATGGATTGTCTTAGTTAGCCAAGCAGACTGTTATTGCTGTGCGCAGACTGTTATTGCTGTGTCTTAGTTAGCCAAGCAGACTGTTATTTTGCAAGTACTATGGATTGTCTTAGTTAGCCCATGCAGCTGTTTAACAGCTGTTAAGCCAAAAACTCTGGCACGCAGCTGTAAGCCAAGCAGAGTGTTATTTCTGGGCATACAGTGACTACATAACCACAATGCTTGAGACCAGATACCAGATACCATAGCATTCTGGCACGCAACAACCAGCTGTTAAGCCATACCACTTATACCAGATATCAAGCAACAACCAGCTGTTATGTTTGGCATTCTGGCACGCAGCTGTAAGCCAAGCAGTCTGTTACATTCTGGGCACGCAGCTGTTAAGCCAAGCATTCTGACCTTGAAATCACCAGAATGCTTGATAGCAGATACCAGAATGCTTGGTTGTTGCTGTTTTCATAGAAGATCAGATAGTTCATGTAGTCATAACAGACTGCTTTGAGTGACACAAAAGAACACAAATACACAAGACAAATAGTTCATGTAGTCATACAGGTACTTCATAGCATAGCCAGCTAGTTCATGATGTCTTACAGTTTGGAACTCACACATTACAATAACATAGCCATTGTTACACTGATCTAGTTCATCTAACTGAACTCCTTACAAAAGAACTACACAAGCCAAGGTTACACTGATCTATCCCAGATCTCATTGTAATTAAGCCCCCACTTAGCACAGTGCTCAGCAAGTGTCTCCGCTTCTACTGGCTGATTCATTATTTCTCGGTCACGGAATACGTCCTCCCACACCGCACTGTCTTCACTAGCATAGCCAGCTTCTAACATAGTTGTTGGATCCATCATGGAGACTTGGCAGTCAATTGCAGTTACTTCAAGCATTTCAGCTAACTCGTCCATTGAACGAGCTACTTGAGTAAGCTTGAAACCGTCTACAACATCTTCGTCTGTGTAGCACAAAGAGGCAGTATCTTGTAGTTTCTTAGCCGTAGCACTCATTTGGGACATGGCATATTTGAGTGCTTGCGCTAGTTTTTGGTTCACCTAAAAAAAGGTTACATCAGAATATGGTAAGCCAACTGAGCATATAGTGGAATATGAAGTAAGATCAGAATATGCCCTCAGTTTTTTAAAAAATCATCATATGTACTAGGCAGTTCTAAAGATTCAAAAAAACATCATAGGGCAACTGAAAACAGACTGTTATTGCTGTGTCTTAGTTAGCCAAGCAGACTGTTATTTTGCAAGTACTATGGATTGTCTTAGTTAGCCCATGCAGCTGTTTAACAGCTGTTAAGCCAAAAACTCTGGCACGCAGCTGTAAGCCAAGCAGAGTGTTATTTCTGGGCATACAGTGACTACATAACCACAATGCTTGAGACCAGATACCAGATACCATAGCATTCTGGCACGCAACAACCAGCTGTTAAGCCATACCACTTATACCAGATATCAAGCAACAACCAGCTGTTATGTTTGGCATTCTGGCACGCAGCTGTAAGCCAAGCAGTTCTAAAGATTCAAAAAAACATCATAGGGCAACTGAAAACAGGCCAAAAGATTACCAGCAAACAGGCCAAAAAATCCATACCAGTGATACTGCCAAAGTGATCAGAGGGTTCAGGGTTCAGGGTCACCAAACCATACCATCAAACAGACTGAAAACAGCCATATGAATAACTGAACTGGAGAATTTTGCAAACATGGCACATCATGAAACAAACTGAAACAGCCAAAGCAGATTACCAGCAAACAGGCCAAAAAAATCCATACCAGTGATACTGCCAAAGTGATCAGAGGGTTCAGGGTTCAGGGTCACCAAACCATACCATCAAACAGACTCAAAACAGCCAAAGCCCTCAGTAATCAATGGTATACAGTTCAAACAGGCTGAAACAGCCAAAGCCCTCATCAATGGAACTTCATCAAACAGGCTGAATCAGCAAAAGCCCTCAGTAATTTTTAGCATAAAAAGAACAAGTGTAGTATACAGTTCACTTTTTTCAAAGAAAACATCACAGGGCTAAGAAACCTGATAATCTCAAATTACCACAAGCCTCAGGTCCAATTTTTCAATGAAACAGCCATAGCCCTCACAATTTTTGTCGCATAAAAAGAAGAAGTGTAGTATACATGTTCAGTATTTTCAAAGAATTCATCACAGGGCTAAGCCACCTCATAATCTCAAATTACCACAAGCCTCAGGTCTAACAGGCTGATAACAGCCATAGCCCTCACAAATTTCCTCAGTGAAGTGTACTACATAGTTCAGTATTTTCAAAGAAATCATCACAGGGCTAAGCAACAGGGATTAACTCACTTCACATTTCCTCAGTTCACAATTCAATCACAGGGCTAAACAATCTCAATAATTGCCTGGCTCAGTATAAGTTTCAGAATACAAACCTCAGAATACTTGGCCACTGTCTCCTTAGCACAATCAACAGCTGCACTGGCCTGTTTGTAAGAATGCGTAGCACTTTTTTCCGCCGCAACAGCGAATTCAAGAACATCAAGAGTTGAAACCACATCGTTACCTATGGAAAATGTGGCGCAATAATCACCAGCAACAATACTCGCGGCATGAGCAGCATTCAGTGTGTCACGGGCTGCAACAACCGCCAAGGACAACTTCTGGGCACAAATCGCCGCGGCAGATTCCATGCTGGCTGCCAAATCTGCGAACCCTAGGGTTACAGAAGAAGGAGAGCTCACCAGCGTCGGAGGTCGGCAATGGACCACGGGCGCAGGGACAGCAGAGGCAGGGAAAGGCGAGATCCGGATAAGGACAGGGCCCCAATGCACCCCGTGCGCGCTGTAACACCCGGATTTTAGGGGTCCAAAACCCAGGCGCTAACATAAACACCAGGTATGCTGGGACCAAGTCTCACACATATGATGTATAGTGGCACAGGATCGAATGTCACATCTTTATATATAACAGGAGTTCTATACAAAATAAATAATTACATTATAAGGAGACAACGGTCCAGCAACCCAAAGTTGACTGGGAGACGACGACCTAGACCTCTCACGAACTCATCACAGCATCCTCCAAGCGCCTCATCCTGCGGTACCTGTTCTTGACCTGTGGGGTGTGTGAGACAGCAAGAGTGAGCTCACATACGTTCATCGCTCAACAAGTTGTGGGGAATAATGTGCATGAACTCGCCAAAGGTGGGAGCTCACGTGAAGTGTAAGGCTTACCAAAGAGGATGGTTGAAGCTGAGCATTGCTTTTAAAGTTGGTCAAAATTTTATTAGCAATTACTAAGTATAAGTAAATACCAAACCCAATTAAGTAATAGATCAGAAGTAACAACACCACCTGCAATGCAATGCATATGACAAATTGAATTTAGTTCCATAAATTAATCATGTGAGGGTCCGAGCTGCTCTTGACCGTGAGCACGGCTAGTATACCAGTTTTACACTCTGCAGAGGTTGCGCATCTTTACCCACAAGTCGTGTATCCCATGTCGCCAGGGTTTGCAAAGCCCTTAGACACTTCCGAGGTGAATGGCTAGGGATCCACTACGAGGCCTTTACAAAGTTCCACTAGCTTCCGAAAACCCGCTACAGTTTATAGGAAGATCCAGTGCAGGAATCCCTTGCAGGACCGCCATCGCAGCAAAATCCTCCCGAGGGCCTCCCTACACTGACCTCTCCCCTACTGCCCTTGCCCCTTTCGGGTAAGGTAGTCTTCCACTAGCTTTCCTAATTAATCAGCCAAGGGCGTCCCATTCCACCCTCGTGGTAGCACTGTTTTCCCGGGTGGTTCTCCATGTTCCAATTAACATAATGATCTTAACATGAACCATAAATAACAACTGATAACAAAAGTATAATCATGAATAGTGTAATCTTCATACCCAAAACCACATATAGCACTAGCAAGTACTACCCAGAAAGTTCAGTGGTAAACAAGGTATAAAGATAGACAAACTAGGGTAACCTATTGGGTCCCATCAAAATTAACCTATGCAGATCATTATGATTAATTAGAACATGAGTAGGTGAAAAGAAGTGATCAAGGGCACAACTTGCCTGGGCCTTGAGAATCCAGGTACCAGGATGATCTTCAGGGGACTCGTGACCTCACTGCTAGTCGTAGCAATACAGACATACATGGTATAGGCAAAATTAACATTACACCAAGCATGTAAATAAAATACACAGTAATAATCTAGACATTAAAATAAGATCACAGGAACTGGAATCATTAAATTTGGAGTTATAGATTTTAAGTTATGAATTTTCAAAGGTTTTATGTGTTTAAAATGGATTAAGTGAGAGATTAAATTTCTAATTGTTTTCATGACAAAACAGAGGCTCTAAGTGATAGAGAATTAAATTATAAAAATTTAGAAAGTGCAATGGACTAATTTGGAGCAAGTATGAATTTTCTATGAATTATCTAAGTTCTAGCAATTATTTTCATATTAAAAATCTATTTTCTATTTAATTTATTCCATTTAAACGAGTTCTGGACTGGGCCTCATTTACTGAAAAGTGCAGGGGTCTCTGCGCAAATAAATCTAAGACTCAGAATTCTGTACCGCGGACTGCGGGTTGATATCTAA
The DNA here is from genome assembly GCA_029449295.1 of Zea luxurians. Lineage (NCBI taxonomy): Eukaryota > Viridiplantae > Streptophyta > Magnoliopsida > Poales > Poaceae > Zea > Zea luxurians. Next base: position 91,909,078 of record JAOPSE010000008.1, on the reverse strand, counting down.
ATACTTCGGGGGCTCTTTTGCAATTATGGCTCGGCGAAAGGGTATCGGTTAATTCCAGCCGTCCGATCATGATCCGACCACACGGATTTAATTAGCCGCGCCCGAACCGGTACGCAAGCATGCCCATCAGATCAAGATCTAAGGGTCCACAACTAATAGAAGCCAAACTGTCCACACACCTCCGATCTAGATCGGACGGTCCAAACACTACCCCCACTTCCAGCCAACGCACGAGCAAATCTTGACCCTCCATCGAGGATCCCACGGTCACGTGATAAGCTCCCCCAACGGCGGCAAGCCCGGTGGCGCGACGAATCCCAGCGGCCGGACCTCGCCGGCGCGGAGCCTACCTGGCACCCTAGTGCCCCAATTTCCAAATTGCTCACGGCTACGCAGTAAGGAAGAGATAATGAATGCAATGGTGGGTGCCTTACCGCAGATCAAGCGCCCAGGAATCCCGCCCACGGTGCGCTGTAGTCCCGCGGCGGAGAACAATTCGATGGCGAGAAATTGGAGGCACACGGCCCGCCCCCTCGCACGGCACTACGACAATCGCGAATAGGAGGTTCGGGCGGAGCTCTCTGACCTCACAGCTCTGGCTTGAAGGCGCGGGAACAGGATTTCCACCCACGACCGAGCGCGTAACGACGACTGGAAGGGGGAAACGAGGGGGAGGGCTCGAGCACTGACGCTGAGGTCGCGGGAGAATCGCAGGGTCGACGAGGAGAAGGGCCGCAGGACACGCTACTTATCCCCGGGAGCCCGGGAGGTCGCGGAATCCGCGGTGAGGAAGATCGGAGTGTTGACCACGCGAGCATGGCGCATTCTGTTGAGATGAGCACGGAGAATAGGTGATGACAGCATGGCCCCACCGGTAAGCCACGCATGTGAGCGGTAGTGAGCGCCATGGGCTAAGCGGGGCAAAAACTGAGTTGGGCCGAATTGAGGTTCCGAAGCCCAGTTAGACTAGGTGGATTTTATTCTTTTTTTTCATTCTTTATTCTCTCTTCTATACTTCCAAGTTCCATTTGAATTCCAATTTGAATTCAAACATAAATTCAAGCTCGTGCTACATTAATCCCCTTTACATTTGTGAAGTTAAAAATACTAGTTTTTTTTTAAAAAAAATATAATTATATTATTTATATTTTTATATCCTTTCTCTTCTTCTCATTTTCAAAAATCCTAATTTCCAATTTAGGGTTTTAATTCAACTTCTAGTAATTATTATCTTATTTTCATTATTATTTTATTTATTGCACAAACAAAAATCCAATTTGATGCACTTTCCCTTTATTTTAATACCATTGGTTTTAAATAAATCAATCTCAACCGTAGGTGTTCTCTTTTTATGATGCAAATATGGCACATAAGATAAGGAATTCACCATATAATCTTTTTATACAATTTGAGTATTACAAATCCTACCCCCCTTAAAAATAATCTCGTCCTCGAGATTTGTAAGAAAAGGGATGTATACTCATATTGTTCTCGGAACATATGCACAAACAAAGAAATCTCAGCATGAGGTATAATTCTTTAACAAAACATAGGGTCAATAGACCTTATTATTTCTTCTAAAATATTATCATATCATCTACTAACTAAAGTAACACCTAGATCTTACAAATCATCATAATTTATATCTATGTAGCTTGGTGAAGCTGGTGGTGGTGGGGGTTGTTGTTGTTGTTGTCTCTCCAACCGTGCTTGCCTTATTTCTTGACGGGCCTGACGTATTTCCTCGCGTTGTTGTCTTATCTGATTTTGCATCTCGGTCACCAGGTCTGTTAATTGTTGTATTACCAGTCTTTGGGTAGCAACCACTTGATTGATCTCAACAGGTGGAGGATTTGGAGGATTCATTTCTGTTTGCTGTTACGTGATAATCTTTCCTTTCCTGGTATTGACCATGAAAGTTAGAAGCATATGGTAATAGTTTTGCAAAGGAAATTATTCAATAGGCGGAATGAATAAGCTTAGTAGCTGGTTACTATCTAAAGATTCTTTGGTAGGGCTTAATCTTTGTTTTATGTCCAGATTGGGGTAACCAATCATATAAGGTGAATGTCTAAGGGTAGGATGGAATCTGTCAAGATGAGAGATATATATGGGTGAGATAGACTACAAGATGTAGGTTAAAGGTTTGTTTGTTGTTAGGTGGGAATAGAAAGGTTATACCATTCATCATGGCTCTAGGTTAGGTTAATACATGGCTAGTAGGGTTTAATCACTTCTATCAGTATCACTAATATGTTTAAGATCACATTAGATTAGATCATATTAGATTAGATGGGATCTAGATTAGATTGGTATGTTTGACTAGATAAGACTAGTTAAAGTTAGATAGATCTTCCCGGGTAGGATATATTTTATCAGGATATGTTAAAATCACTGTTAGGTTAAAACAGAGGGGTTATGCAACCGTCTGATGGGCAAGGTAGTTGCATATGGTTAGGTGGGTGTATATGGTAAAGTTGGTCTAGGGCACCAATTTTAGGTTAGATTGGTATAACTAGATTAGACTAGATAGAATCTCATTAATTTTAATTAGGTCATGGTTGTTATTCTAGAGTGGGATAAATATTTTAATTTAGGGCAAGATGAATCCATAAGATAAGATAGAATATTTCGAGGTCAGTTAGGTCTATTAGGATGACGTAAAATCTTTTCAAGATGAGATGAGTATATTTTAAGATGAGATGGATCTATTAAGATAGGGGAGAATCTTTTAAGATAAGATGAATTGGTTAGAATGAGATCTTTTTAGGATAAGATAAATCTCTTAAGCTAGATATGTTCCAATGGGGACAATCTAGGTTGTCTAGTTATTTTATAAATATATTTTAATACCTATGTATATATGCAGATGCAATTGTGGACATTACTCCACAACTCATCACACTCAATCAAAGATCCAAATCAGACAGATATCATAAGAACAAACATTCAAGCATATAGATAAAAATAGTTTTGTTTTGTTCCTAAGATTAGGTCTCCTATTCCTAAAGGTCACTCTAGTCACAGGATTTCAAAGTGTGAAATCCACATTTTGTCTTTAGAAAGAAAAGGTAAGAATAATCAGAGTAAAGCGGAAATAGATGAGAAAAGATTAAGATAAGTTTAGCAAAGAATCAGAGTAAGGTAAGTAAAGAATGGTTGTCCAGTTCTATCTAGGTTTCGTCCTACAGTCAACATTCCTCTGATACCACTTCTGTAACACCCGGATTTTAGGGGTCCAAAACCCAGGCGCTAACATAAACACCAGGTATGCTGGGACCAAGTCTCACACATATGATGTATAGTGGCACAGGATCGAATGTCACATCTTTATATATAACAGGAGTTCTATACAAAATAAATAATTACATTATAAGGAGACAACGGTCCAGCAACCCAAAGTTGACTGGGAGACGACGACCTAGACCTCTCACGAACTCATCACAGCATCCTCCAAGCGCCTCATCCTGCGGTACCTGTTCTTGACCTGTGGGGTGTGTGAGACAGCAAGAGTGAGCTCACATACGTTCATCGCTCAACAAGTTGTGGGGAATAATGTGCATGAACTCGCCAAAGGTGGGAGCTCACGTGAAGTGTAAGGCTTACCAAAGAGGATGGTTGAAGCTGAGCATTGCTTTTAAAGTTGGTCAAAATTTTATTAGCAATTACTAAGTATAAGTAAATACCAAACCCAATTAAGTAATAGATCAAAAGTAACAACACCACCTGCAATGCAATGCATATGACAAATTGAATTTAGTTCCATAAATTAATCATGTGAGGGTCCGAGCTGCTCTTGACCGTGAGCACGGCTAGTATACCAGTTTTACACTCTGCAGAGGTTGCGCATCTTTACCCACAAGTCGTGTATCCCATGTCGCCAGGGTTTGCAAAGCCCTTAGACACTTCCGAGGTGAATGGCTAGGGATCCACTACGAGGCCTTTACAAAGTTCCACTAGCTTCCGAAAACCCGCTACAGTTTATAGGAAGATCCAGTGCAGGAATCCCTTGCAGGACCGCCATCGCAGCAAAATCCTCCCGAGGGCCTCCCTACACTGACCTCTCTCCTACTGCCCTTGCCCCTTTCGGGTAAGGTAGTCTTCCACTAGCTTTCCTAATTAATCAGCCAAGGGCGTCCCATTCCACCCTCGTGGTAGCACTGTTTTCCCGGGTGGTTCTCCATGTTCCAATTAACATAATGATCTTAACATGAACCATAAATAACAACTGATAACAAAAGTATAATCATGAATAGTGTAATCTTCATACCCAAAACCACATATAGCACTAGCAAGTACTACCCAGAAAGTTCAGTGGTAAACAAGGTATAAAGATAGACAAACTAGGGTAACCTATTGGGTCCCATCAAAATTAACCTATGCAGATCATTATGATTAATTAGAACATGAGTAGGTGAAAAGAAGTGATCAAGGGCACAACTTGCCTGGGCCTTGAGAATCCAGGTACCAGGATGATCTTCAGGGGACTCGTGACCTCACTGCTAGTCGTAGCAATACAGACATACATGGTATAGGCAAAATTAACATTACACCAAGCATGTAAATAAAATACACAGTAATAATCTAGACATTAAAATAAGATCACAGGAACTGGAATCATTAAATTTGGAGTTATAGATTTTAAGTTATGAATTTTCAAAGGTTTTATGTGTTTAAAATGGATTAAGTGAGAGATTAAATTTCTAATTGTTTTCATGACAAAACAGAGGCTCTAAGTGATAGAGAATTAAATTATAAAAATTTAGAAAGTGCAATGGACTAATTTGGAGCAAGTATGAATTTTCTATGAATTATCTAAGTTCTAGCAATTATTTTCATATTAAAAATCTATTTTCTATTTAATTTATTCCATTTAAACGAGTTCTGGACTGGGCCTCATTTACTGAAAAGTGCAGGGGTCTCTGCGCAAATAAATCTAAGACTCAGAATTCTGTACCGCGGACTGCGGGTTGATATCTAAATACTTCGGGGGCTCTTTTGCAATTATGGCTCGGCGAAAGGGTATCGGTTAATTCCAGCCGTCCGATCATGATCCGACCACACGGATTTAATTAGCCGCGCCCGAACCGGTACGCAAGCATGCCCATCAGATCAAGATCTAAGGGTCCACAACTAATAGAAGCCAAACTGTCCACACACCTCCGATCTAGATCGGACGGTCCAAACACTACCCCCACTTCCAGCCAACGCACGAGCAAATCTTGACCCTCCATCGAGGATCCCACGGTCACGTGATAAGCTCCCCCAACGGCGGCAAGCCCGGCGGCGCGACGAATCCCAGCGGCCGGACCTCGCCGGCGCGGAGCCTACCTGGCACCCTAGTGCCCCAATTTCCAAATTGCTCACGGCTACGCAGTAAGGAAGAGATAATGAATGCAATGGTGGGTGCCTTACCGCAGATCAAGCGCCCAGGAATCCCGCCCACGGTGCGCTGTAGTCCCGCGGCGGAGAACAATTCGATGGCGAGAAATTGGAGGCACACGGCCCGCCCCCTCGCACGGCACTACGACAATCGCGAATAGGAGGTTCGGGCGGAGCTCTCTGACCTCACAGCTCTGGCTTGAAGGCGCGGGAACAGGATTTCCACCCACGACCGAGCGCGTAACGACGACTGGAAGGGGGAAACGAGGGGGAGGGCTCGAGCACTGACGCTGAGGTCGCGGGAGAATCGCAGGGTCGACGAGGAGAAGGGCCGCAGGACACGCTACTTATCCCCGGGAGCCCGGGAGGTCGCGGAATCCGCGGTGAGGAAGATCGGAGTGTTGACCACGCGAGCATGGCGCATTCTGTTGAGATGAGCACGGAGAATAGGTGATGACAGCATGGCCCCACCGGTAAGCCACGCATGTGAGCGGTAGTGAGCGCCATGGGCTAAGCGGGGCAAAAACTGAGTTGGGCCGAATTGAGGTTCCGAAGCCCAGTTAGACTAGGTGGATTTTATTCTTTTTTTTCATTCTTTATTCTCTCTTCTATACTTCCAAGTTCCATTTGAATTCCAATTTGAATTCAAACATAAATTCAAGCTCGTGCTACATTAATCCCCTTTACATTTGTGAAGTTAAAAATACTAGTTTTTTTTTAAAAAAAATATAATTATATTATTTATATTTTTATATCCTTTCTCTTCTTCTCATTTTCAAAAATCCTAATTTCCAATTTAGGGTTTTAATTCAACTTCTAGTAATTATTATCTTATTTTCATTATTATTTTATTTATTGCACAAACAAAAATCCAATTTGATGCACTTTCCCTTTATTTTAATACCATTGGTTTTAAATAAATCAATCTCAACCGTAGGTGTTCTCTTTTTATGATGCAAATATGGCACATAAGATAAGGAATTCACCATATAATCTTTTTATACAATTTGAGTATTACACGCGCCGGGACGAACAGCCCAGCTAGAGGAAGACGATGGCCAGGCTATCGCGAGCAAGAGGAGGAGGAGAGGAGAGGAGAATGGAATACGGGACACTCACGGGACGGCAAGTGCCTAACGGAGCGCACGGGGTAGACGACGACCTGCACCCAGAGCGCGCCGGGACGAACAGACGAGCTCAGCTCGAGGAAGACGACGTCCAGGGCGAGCAAGAGGAGAGAAGAATGGAATACGGGAGACTCACGGGAGAGGGAGACGACGTCCAAGGCCAGCAAATTCCTAACGGAGCGGAACGGAGCGAGGGCAGCACGGGAACGAGAGAGTTCCTAATGACCATTAACCGACCGCAATGCCAAAATTGCAAAAGTCGGGAGATTTGGATGCCACGCTTACAATTGCCACGACGGCGGTGCTAAACATTTGAAGCCTCCGACGGCGGTGTCATGTTTGCAAAATTCTCCCCTCCAACCTCGCCACCTCCAGACCTCCTGAATCCTGAATTCATGATGCCTCACGCGGCGCCAGCACTGGGAGGTAGCCGTTGCCATGGCATCGATCGCCATCAGGCATCAGGGGAGGAGGCCGGTGGCCGAAGCAAAGCAACTCCGATGTGGCCGGGGAGGTAGCCTACTGCCCCCTACCCCCGTAGAGGCGTAGACCCGTACCCACTCCGCGAGCGAGGGATGGAATCTGACGGGTGGCCGCACGCGGGAGGCAACCGAGAGGCGCGCAGGGCACGCCGATTCCTTCCTTGCCGCCGCGGTCGCTCGGCAATCGCGTGCGCCCGCTGCTTTAACCGCTCGGCTTTGTCTTCGCTAGCCGACCAATGGTTGGGCCGCCGCTAGCAGGAGCCAGGTCGCGCCGACAGCAGCAGTTGGAAGAGGATCCATGGGGAAGGAGGCGACGCTTGCGTTCACGCCCACCTGGGTGGTGGCCATCGTATGCCTCGTCATCGTCTCTATCTCCCTCGCCGCTGAGCGCTCACTCCATTACCTCGGCAAGGTACGTGGTCTATCGATGCAGCTGATGTGGCGTTTCTGCGGTTCTAGTTCGGAAAACCCGGCGAATGTACTGATATAATAACAAGAGTTTTAGACTTCACTTGATGGGAAGCAGAGCGACGTGCTCCTTTCTGCCATCCATTCACAAGATCGTGCTAGCCATGTCTGGCCTTCAGTTAGCTAGTTAAGGTGATGAACTTATGATGCCATGGGCGTTGCATTGAGTTGGTACTCCCATCTTGCTTTGAGATGCTTTAGAGGTTATTGAAATTGGGGATAATGTGGGATTCTGCCTAACCTGTGCGGCTGTTTTACACCTGAAGTCTTCCCCTCTTTAGCGGGTATTTAGTTTTAGGGACTAAAGTTTAGATCATGTCACATTGAATATTTGAATACCAAATACAAGTATTAAATATATAGTTTAGTTAAAAAATTAAATTTATAGATGAAGTTTAAACGGCGAGATAACTTTTTTTAAACTTAATTAATCCATGATTTGCAAATGTTTATTGTAGCATCACATAAGCAAATCATGTGTTAAGTTGCATGCACCAACCAATTCAACCTAAAAGTTTAAGCTGATAAAAAAAGATAAGCAATTCATTTATATTATATTATAACACTCTCCCTCACGTCGAGCCTCTTTTAGTTCTTAGACGTGGAATAGAAGCGAACAACAATTATTATCTTTGATTGCGCTAACCAGTATTCGATCTCGTGACCTCTGGCTTTGATACCATATTAAGTTGCATTTACCAACCAATTTAACCCAAAAGCTTAAGCTGATGGAAGAAGGTGGACAATTCACTTATATTATATATTCTGATATCATGAACTAATTAGGTCTAATAAATTCGTATTGTCATTTAGTCTTTATTTGTATAATTAATAATGTAATTACAATACATTTAATACTTCTAACTAGCATCTAAATATCCGATGCGACATGGACTAAAATTTAGTAGGGAGAAACAAATGGACCCTTAGGGGAGTTGGAGTTTGGAACCTACTTCCATTTCAAATTGTAGGCTGTTTTAGTTTTGTCCTAAGTATTTTTTTAAACTTTTTACAAGGTTTATAGAAAAATGCATTGAATTTGTCCATTTACACACCATGTCGTTTTTCCTTTCGGCAAGGCAATTTATTAGCATCTAATTCTATTTATCTTCCTAACTACCAAATTATTCAATAAGAGCGTCTTCAAGAGGCTCTTTATATCTTTCCTAATTTACAGGAATAGATATTAGCGAAAAAAACCTCCAACAACCTCTTCAATTGGATATGTAATTATAGAGTTAGACACCCTCTATTTTGGATTACTCGCTAGCCAAAGATGAAGAGCAAGGATGGCTCTCTAGACTGCGCATAATATGTAGAAAACTTGGGAAAAGTTATTGTAGGGTACAAAGTTGTAGAAAACATTTTTTCCTAAAATAACTCTCTAAACGATAATTTAGAGAATAGATTTTAGAAAGGCTCATGGAGATGCTCTAAGCTTCACCCAGTTTCCTTTTTATTTTAATAAATTATTCCTGATTTAATGGGAAGTTATGTCAATGACCCATAGCTGTCTGCTATTTTGTGTCGAAGGACTTAAGTTATAATGTTTTTTATTTAAGAAAGCGCCATTGAAATGACAAAGATATTAGTGATTAACTTTGATTTTTGCACATTTTTAAAAGGCGCACAATAAATCAATCATGTTTTAACAGTAATTTGAATTTAAAAAGGCAAACCAGTGCTAGAAGCCCCCACATGAGTAGAGTTTAGGGAAGAGATAAAACGAGGTAAGCCTTCCTACCTATTGGAGATGAAACCCTAACCCTAATAGGGTTGGGAACTATATTTATAATAGAGAGATGTTGGGCCTAAGCCCATTACACAATACCCATTACAACACAAACACAATACTCTAACACCCCCCACATTCGAAACTCTAGCCACAACAGATGTTGAGACTGGACCGAAACTCCTCAAACACCGACGTAGTGAGGCTCTTAGTGAAGATGTCGGCGAACTGAGAAGTGGTCGGGACATGAAGAACCCACACATCTCCAACGGTGACCCATTTGTGAACGAAGTAGAGGTCGAGCTCGACATGCTTCATGCGCTGATGCTGGACGGGGTTGGTGGAGAGGTACATGGTGCTAGCGTTGTCACAATAGACAAGGGTGCTCCTCGTCAACGGACTGTGGAGCTCCTGGAGCAGCTGTCGAAGCCACGCTGTCTCGACGACGTTGTTAGCCACAGCGTGGTACTCGGCCTTGGCGCTGGAGCGGGAGACGACTGGCTGCCGCTTCGAAGACCAGGAGATGAGGCTGTCGCCAAGGAACACGGAGAAATCGGAAGTGGACCGACGCGTGTCGGGACAGCTATCCCAGTCGGTGTCCATGTAGACGACGAGGTCGGTGGTCGCGGATCGTCGAAGAAGAAGGTCGAAGTCGGTGGTGCCTTAGAGGTACCGCAGGATCCACTTCATAGCGGCGAAATGTGTCTCCCGTGGGGCATGCATATGGAGGCACACCTGCTGGACGACATAGCCGATGTCGGGACGGGTGAAGACGAGGTACTGCAGGGCCCCGATGAGATTCCGATAGCTGGTCGGATCAGCCACCGGAGGGCCGTTGTCAGAGGAGACCTTGCCCTGAGTGTCCACCGGAGTCGTGCAAGGCTTACAATCAGCCATGCCAGCGTGCTCCAGGATGTCAATGATGTACTGGCACTGGTGGAGGAACAGGCCCTGGGCCGGCGCTCGACGGTGATCCCCAGGAAGTGGTGCAGCTCACTTAGGTCCTTCATAGCGAACTCCTGCTAGAGAGAGGAGATGATGCACCACAGGAGGTCGGGGGAGGAGGTCGTGAGGACGATGTCGTCGTCGTAGAGGAGGAGGTATGTACTATCTAGGCCGCGGCAAAAGACGAACAGGGAGGTGTTCGCCTTGGCCTCGATGAAGCCCTGTGAAATCAAGAAGGTGGCAAAGCGACTGTACCAAGCTTGAGGAGCCTGCTTGAGGCCGCAGAGGGACCTTTTGAGCTTGCAGACCATGTCGGGGTGAGCTGGGTCAACAAAGCCCACAGGCTGAGAGCAGTACATCGTCTCTGTCAGGGTGCCATAGAGGAAGGTATTCTTGACATCAAGCTGATACACTAGCCAGGCCCATGAGAGAGCCAGAGTCAGAACAGTCCAGATGGTACCAGGCTTGACCACGGGGCTGAAGATCTCGTCATAGTCAACCCCGGGACGCTAGGTGAAGCCCCGTAGGACCCAGCGAGCCTTGTACCGATCTAGAGAGCCGTCTGCCTTCAACTTGTGCTTGAAGATCCACTTCCCAGTGACCACATTGGCACTAGAGGGGCGTGGCACCAGGTCCCAGGTGTGGTTCGCCTGTAAGGCCTCATACTCTTCCATAGCGCGTTGCCAGCTAGGGTCGGCGAGCGCAACACGAACAGACGATGGCTCGGGGGAGAGCGCCGAAGAGGTGGTCGTGGAGACGACTAGTCGTTCGATAGGCTGGAGGACACCAGCGGCCCATCGCGTGACCATTGGGTGGACGTGCCCGAGGTCCCGGTGGAGGGCAACAGGGTGATACACTAGCAGCTCTGGGCGGGAGGGAGCCGAGGCAGCAGCCCGACCACGTCATTGGTAGACGTGGACAGGTTCCACGAAGCGCGACGAAGAGGTCGCATCGGCGAAGGACGGCGTGGCTGCGCGTGGTAGCGCGGGGGACGCCGGGGCCGCATGTGGCAGCGTGCGAGACGTCGGGGCCGCGCGTGGCGGCACAGGCGTGGGAGAGGTCGAGGATGCGCGTGGCGGCGCAAAAGACGTCGGGGTCGTGCGGGCAGCACGAGGGGGCGTGGTCGCGCAGGGCACGACAGAGGGAGCAAGGGAGGGAGTAACATAGTCTGCCTTGTGGAGGGCGTCGTACTCTAAGGTGGAGGCAACGAAAGAAGAGACGGAGAAAGGGAAGTCAAACTCGTCGAAGACACGTGACGAGAGATGAGAACTCGGTGAGTGGAGAGGTCGAGGCACCGGTACCCCCTTGTGATCAGGAGAGTACCCAAGGAAAACACAACGAGTGGAATGGGGCGCAAGCTTGTGAGGGGCAGTGGCAGAAAGATTAGGATAGCAGGCGCACCCGAACACACGAAGGTGATCGTAGGAGGGAGAGATGCCAAAGAGAGCAAAGTAGGGGTGGGGTAAGGCACTGCCTTGTTGGGGAGGCGGTTGAGCAGCAGCGGCCAACCCCTCAGCCCAATAGTGGGCGGGAAGGGAGGTCTGGAAGAGCAAGGAACACATGACGTTGTTCGCGATGCGGATCATGTGTTCTGCCCGATCGTTCTGAGAAGAAGTATAGGGGCACGACATCCTCAGCTGAGTGCCATGGAAGAGGAAGAAGGAACGATACGTGGAGTTGTCAAACTCCCTCTCGTTGTCACATTGGACAGCCCAGACGGTGCGTCCAAACTGAGTGGAAACCCAAGCGAAGAAGTGAGAAAGGGTGGGGAACATATCAGACTTCAAGCACAAGGGAAAAGTCCATAAGTAATGTGACTAGTCATCCAGAATGAGCAGATAATATTTATTGCCAGAAACGCTGAGTATAGGGGATGTCCGGACATCACTGTGGACAAGGTCAAAAATGCCTGCTGCTCTAGGAGAGGAGCAAGAAAAAGGAAGTCTAACATGTCTACCTAACTGATATGCATGACAGAAGTGATCAAAAGACCCCCGACTACAAGAGATGATAGAACTGCTAGACAGCTTCAACATCACATCATGCTCGGGATGGCCATGGCGGTGGTGCCAAGTGATGGACAAGGTAGCAGCGGTCAAGGCATGCGGGGTGGAGGTCGAGGAAAGGGAGGCAGGCAGGCGAAGGGTGTAGAGCGGCCCAGTGCTGTCACATCGCGCGAGAAGGGTCCTGATAGTGAGATCCTTCACAGACAAGCCAAAGGGGTCAAACTCCATAGAACAAGAGTTGTCAGTGGTAAATTGACGAACAGAGAGAAGACTCTGAATAATGCTAGGGGCAACAAGAACGTTTTTTAGGCGGAAGGGGCCAGGAATAACTGCATCACCTATTGAGGTGACAGGGAGAACGATCCATCACCGATGACGATGGAGAAAGGAAGAGAGGGGATGAGGAGGATGGGTGGTGGATAAATTACCGGCGTCAGGGGTGGTATGGAAGGAGGCACCAGAGTCAGCCACCCAGTTCGAGACCGAGGTGTGCGGAGCAAGAGTCATCGTGCTGAACGACCCAGCCAGAGACTAAGTGTCCCACCCGCCACCCTAAGGGCCCCACGAGGGCGCAGGAGAGGAGGGCGGGGCAGGCAGAAGACCCGTCTAGAGCTGAGGTGGGGTCGGTGGAGCGGCATAGAAGGTCGGCTGGGGCATGACCGGACACGGTGGAGAAGGACCTGTAGGCGGTCCAGGCCACATGGAGATGGAGTCGGTCCATGGGTTATAGAAGGACGGCCAGGGGCCGGTGCCTCGAGCCGCTGGTGGACCACCATGGCCGCCGCCGCGACCACGACGACCACCGCCAGAGCCGGTAGCTAAACGGGGAGCGTCAGAGGGCGGTGGAGGAGCGCTCTAGTGAGAGTGCACCCCCCAGAGGCAGTAGGGACAGCCCATTGGGCTTGCCCCCCAAGGTTAGCAGTGTAGAGGGTCGTCGCGCCGTCGGTGGTGGTGGTGGCCGCAGTCGTGAGCTCCTCGAGCAGGAGGTCATTGCGAACCCGAGCGAAAGACGGGAACGGGGAGATCCGTGTGAGGATGGCGCGTAGGTGCGCGTAGCTTGGACTGAGCCCACGCAGGAGGTTGAGGACAAGCGTCTCATCCGTGGCGGCAACTGGAGGCGGCCGTCCATGGCGGCAACTAGAGGCGGCAGAAGAACGGGAGGAAGCGCTGACAGGGGAGGGGAGGGAGAGCTCGCCGGCGGCTGGGGGGAGGAGCGCTGACAGGGGGAGGTGAGGGAGAGCTCGTCGGCGGCTACAATGGCGGCTGGGTGGGAAGAGGGTGGGGAGAGAAACTAAATCTAGCTGATACCATATTGGAGATGAAACCCTAACCCTAACAGGGTTGGGAACCGTATTTATAATAGAGAGAGGTTGGGTCTAAGCCCATTACACAGGACCCATTACAACACAAACACAATACTCTAACACTATCCACAAATTTGGATTGTGGGGAGTCTGTTTTGAACCTATGACCTGGTGACTCGGTGAGATAACTCTCACCATTAAACCAGGCCTGCCTTTCAATAGTAATTTGAATATTCAACTTATTTTATTTGATTACCTCCTGTTTTTTATCATCTTTACTCGTGCAGTATCTGGAGTGTAAGAAGCAGAAAGCGCTTTTCTCAGCTCTACAGAGACTAAAAGAAGGTAGCATTCTTGGAAGATCTTGATTGCTATGAAAAATTATCAATATCCATAGTGCCATCACTGGGTCATCTTTGTGCCTTGTCAACAGAAAAGCACTGCGTGTGATTTCATTAACCACGTAGGAGATAACCGCGTGCGATTTCATTAACAAAGAGTATCATAAAAAACACATCATAGCTGAAGGAACCAATGCAAATGGATGGAAATGTTTTCATGACCAAGGGCACAGTGCAATTTCTTCAATTTGTGACTTTGCACATAGTTTTGTTTATTTTTGTCTAATATGGTTCTATGGTTATGCTTGCAGAGCTAATGCTCCTCGGATTCATTTCATTCGTCCTGAGTCTCTCCCAAGGTTTTATTGTTAGCATTTGCATTCCAGAAACTTCTACTGACTTCATGCTTCCATGCAATAGAGGCAACTCCAGAGTTGCAGAAGAAGGTGCTAAAATTTGCAACAAAAAGGTTAGGGTATATCATATTTCCATATATTACATGAGTCTATAATGTTGGATAATAAGGTTTTCTGTCACATCAAACAAAGTAAAGTAGTGCTGTGCAAAAATGTTTTCAAGAATGAACATGGTGAAAGCAATAGGCCTGCTCTGTTTCAGGGTGATGTTCCCTTGCTATCACTGGAGGCATTACATCAGCTGCACATTTTCATATTTGTACTTGGTTTAGTCCATGTTGTGTTCTGCGCTACAACAATATCATTTAGTGGGGCCAAGGTATATATGTGAATGTAGATCTGTGTTGCTATGATAATGTTTGTAGGCAATAAACTTACAGTTGCTAAAATTTGGTAGATGAGAAAGTGGAAGCATTGGGAAACAGAAATTCACAGAGAAGTACATGAGAAGTGTATGTCATTTACCTATCTTCTTGTTTCCTTTATTTAATATTAAAAGATACTACCTCCGTTCACAAATATATGACACTGTTGACTTTTTTTTGAAAACTTTGACCACTCGTCTTATTTAAAAATGTAAAATTTTAAGTCAAGCACAAACTACCTTTAGTGATAAAACAAATCACAAAAAAATGATAACTCATTATTTTTTTTAATAAGATGAGCGGTCAAAGTTTTTTTTAAAAAAGTCAACGGTGTTAAATATTTATGAACGTAGGGAGTACCTTATAGGTTCCCTACATTTTCTTACACAAAACTATAGTAGAATATGCATTTTAAGGTATTTTCCTTGAATACATAACACAGAGCAAAAAGATTGGCTCTTTTCGGCTAGTTCTGTGGTATTGAAGATACAAGTGAATATCTAGGCTGTCTCTAGGAATTTAGGGCCCTGGCGGAAATGCAAAATATGGGTCAAATTTGAAAATTTGTATAACCAAAGCATATTTTGATTGCAGTATAATACAAACCTCAATAAATAGAAAGAACATATACATGAATTCTGTAACAATGATTTAATCAAAATCAAGTAACTAACGATTCAAACAATACATGAATTATAGATTTATAGCAAGATTTTTTCGATAAAGGAAGCTTTTATTTAAATACCAAGTATGATACATCAAGAAGATACAAAGCCTTGGTACAGCTTCCGGCATCTGCTTAACGTACACAGTCAGCTAAAGATCAAAATAAAAAGAAAACATCATAGTCCCATGCTAGGAGCATTCAATCCGAAGACTAGATCGTCATCCATGTACCTGGGAGAAAAACAACGTGGCCACCCGCACCAAGAGCTGCGATCCGGCTACAACCAAATCCTGCAAATCCTCCCGTTGGAGGATAGCCCAGCTAGAGAGCCAGCGGGCCGCCAATTGGATAACCTGTAAAGGAGAGCAAAAGAATTTTTTCTTAAAAACTAAGTCGTTCCTACAGAGCCAGAGACCCAACACAAGACTGTTGCTCCAAGCAGAAACAAAGATCTGCTATTTTTATTGAAGTTGCGAGCCCAAGACCCAAACAAATGATCCACATTTTCTGGTTGATCAAAACCTGTAACCAACTGCAAAATGCCCCATACCGACCGGGCCTAGCGACATTCAAAAAACAGATGATTA
The DNA here is from genome assembly GCA_029449295.1 of Zea luxurians. Taxonomy (NCBI): domain Eukaryota; kingdom Viridiplantae; phylum Streptophyta; class Magnoliopsida; order Poales; family Poaceae; genus Zea; species Zea luxurians. The sequence goes on along the minus strand of JAOPSE010000008.1, from coordinate 91,893,256 downwards.
ATAGTTTCCTGCTTATGTCAAAAAACATAGTCTAAGCTTCCTTTCCAGTTTCGCTTAGCTAAATCATCTTTTGTGAGGATTACTCCGCGTCGCAAAAACCATAAGAAGATTTTAATTTTCAAAGGGGCCTTTAGTTTCCATATTTCTTTATTCACTTTCGAGACAGCTCAGCCTATTTGTGGCCACCCTAGTAAAAATCTTATAACTCACGTTAAGTAGACAGATCGGTCTATATTGTTGAATGACATTTGCCTCCTGAATCTTCGGGATCAGGGTAATAACCCCGAAGTTAAGACTGAAAAGCGGAAGATCTCCTTTAGAGAGATCCCAAAACATCTGCATTAGGTCCCTCTTGACGGTTTCCCAGAAATGCTGATAGAATTCAGCTGAAAGCCATCCGGACCTGCTGCTTTGTTTAGTTTCATTGAGAAAATAGCCTCATTGATCTCTCTTTCAGTAAAGTCAGCCGTAATAAAATTATTCTCCCAGCTAGAAACTTGAGGCATATCTAGGTTTCTGGATTCATCTAAAGTGAAGGAATTATCTTCCGGGAAGTAGTGATTACCAATCATTTTCCATCTCCAGATGAAATGACTGTGTTCATTTGGACTTGCTTGTTACTAGAAAGTTCTGTGTCAAAGAACTATTCTTGTATTGAGGTTTTAAGTGAAATTAACACTTCTGTATTCTTAGCTCACTGTTTTGTTTTGCCATTGATGACAAGTGGTTGCAGTACAGCAAGAAAAGAATGAAGGACAAGGGTCATCATTGAGTATTGTTGTGCTACATAGGGACCACCAGGATGAATTTGTCCACAAGCGGACAAAGGGATTTTGGATGAAGCTCGCTGTTGCAAGCTGGATAGTAAGTCATCTGCTTAACCAATTTTATTGCCCAGTTCAGTTAAATACAATCTATCTGCTAACATAAGGGCTCAGTGTTTATAAAGGCATGCAGTGTGGATATTGCTTTTGACTACCATGTGTGCGCCTATTCATTAGCATTACATGCAGATTTACTGAAGACAGAAATGTGATCTTCTATTAACAGGCACTGGAATTACAAAACATGGACACATAAATCATTACCAACCAACAATTTGTGCGTAGTGCATTTTCACTAGAAACAGGACTGTTTCCTTCTAAGGTTCTGGCTAGAAAAACATTTATCACAAAAAGTATATAAACCATGTCCATAATGCATTTCTATGTTAGATTTGAAACTACTCATGTTTCCAATTTCTACAATCGATCAGTATCCTCGTGTAATGTTCCTTTTTAGTCTATTGTGATGAGCTGCTTCCTGCAAGATCGTGTTCTCAAAATCACATAGTTTTGTTTTGTTTGCTTTTTTGTTCCTTTTTGGCGAACCACAATATGTGTGTGTTTATGGTACTATGTGTTAGCTATCTGTGTGTCTGTGTATATGGGCCTAGCCCACAGCCCACTAGGGGGCTTTATCACTGTAGCTGTTAGGGTTAGGGTTTGGTACTCTGTAATTCTCTCCTCTCACATGGTATCAGGCCTTCTCCAGCCGCCGCCACCCCCACCCCCTCCAGTCGCCGCCGCCCCTCCCCCACCCCTCCATGGCGGGCCAGCCGCCCCTTCCCCCCTCCTCTGTCGCCGGTGAGGCCTTCCCTCCCCTCTCTCTCTTACCGCGCCGCCCTTGCTCCCGTCCATCCGATCGCTGGAGCACCGCCGGGATTTCCAGCGCCCATGGCGGCTCCTTCTCCAATGGCCGGCGCGCCGCCGCCCCTTGCCACCCCTCCAGCACCCCTCCCCCTCGGCGCAGGAGCGCCGTCGGGCCTCGCCGGCGTGCCGCCTGGGCCCGCTGCACCTCCGGCCTCTCTTTCCCTTGCGGCAGGGGCACCGCCGACCCTCCCCTCCTTGGCCAGCGCGCCGTCGGCACCTCCGGCCTCCTCCTCCGGTCCTGCGCGCCCCGTCGCTGCTTCCATCTCGCCGCCGGGGCACGCCTTCGTCCTCACCGCTGCGCTGCCCCCCACTGCCGAGCCACCCCCGCTGGTGCCGACCCAATCCACCACCCTCGCGGTCGCCCTTGGCCCCGATGGCTCCTGGTCAGCTCTTGCATTCTCCATGCCGGACGTCGCTCTGCTTCGCTCCCAGCTGCTAGCGCCGGGCTTTCCACATATTCCTCTCGACACGACCGGTGGGGCCCTCGTGCGTGGCTGCCCCCTGCCGACTACTGTCTACATTCAGCCGTCCACCATCACCTCCTCCCTGCGTGCTCCTTCGGACGATGCTGCTGCCATTCTCGCTGCCACCCGGGTGGCCGTTACGGCTGCTCGCCAGCGGGCCCAGGATGCCGCCCGTGCTCTTGAGCAGGAGCAGGCGGTTGTCGATGCCATTGAGCGCCAGTACGCCGAGACCTACCGCCGTCTCGCTGGCAAGGGCGTGTCGGATGGCTCCCCCACATCCGCTCGCCACAGCGCCGACACCTTCGAGCCCGCGCCCGCCCCGGCCTCAACCCTTCGTGCTTCTCTTCATGCTCAGGCGGCGGCTCTCACCAGCATCCGGGCAACCGTCACCGACGTCCTTGCGCTGAACTCCACTCAGTACCCCCGGTGGCGCGATCAGGTCTTGCAGACCCTCCGCCAGTACGCCCTCGCCGACCACGTCCTCTCAGTGGTCTCTGACCCGTCAGAGGATTGGCTTCTGATGGATAAGGTGGTGCTCTCCTGGATTCATGGCACCCTCACGGCCGAACTTCAGGACATCGTTCGCGTCCTGGACGACACTGCTCACCAGATCTGGGGTGCCCTTGAGGCTCAATTCCTCGGCACCGCCAGACTCGGATTCTGTACCTCGAGACCGCCTTTCGTCAGCTTGCTCAGGGCGATCTCTCTGTGGACGAGTACTGCCGTCAGATGAAGACGATGGAAGACACTCTTCGCACCCTCGGGGCCCCCATCACCGACGAGTGCCTCGTGCTCAACCTCCTCCGCGGCTTGAGCCCTCGCTTCGATCGTGTGACGCCCATCCTCACCCGCATGAAGCCTTTTCCCACCTTTGCGGAGACCAAGAACGATCTGCTTCTCGAGGAGCTTCGCCTCTCCGCCACTGCCACCGCCACGGCGCTCTACAGCGCTCCTCGGGCTCCCCCCTCTGGCTCCGGGGGGGATCCTCTTCACCGCACTCCGGTCCCCCGCCACCTGGAGCTCTTCGGTAGCCTACTGGCTACGGGGGGGGTCGCGGTCATGGTCGCAAGAGTGGATGCGGTGGCACGCCGGGCGGCCGAGGCCATTCACCAGGTGGCTCCCAGTGGCCATCCTTCTACAACCCGTGGACTGGCACCATCCAGATGTGGCCCAGGCCGTCCGCGGGCACCTCGGCCCCTCGCCCCGCCACCCCTCAGCAGGTTTTCTATGCCGCCTTCCCCTCCCAGGGCCTTCGGCCCCACCCGTGCGGGGGCCCTAGACCAATGGGTGGGACATGCAGTCTCTCGCCAATTCCTTCTCCACAATGACACTGGCCCCACCCACCTCAGTCTCTGACTGGGTGGCTGACTCCGGTGCCTCCTACCACACCACCCCGGATGCAGGTATTCTGTCTTCCACCTCTCCCCCCACCCCTCCCTTATGTCCTCCATCGTGGTTGGAAACGGCTCTGCCCTTCCCGTCACCTCAGTCGGTGACGCGGTCCTTTCCGGTCCTTTCCATTTATCCAACGTTCTTGTTGCTCGCCACATTATTCAAAATCTTCTTTCCGTCCGTCAGTTTACTACTGACAACTCTTGTTCCATGGAGTTTGACCCGTTTGGTCTTTCTGTGAAGGATCTTGCCACCAGGACCCTTCTCGCTCGGTGTGACAGCCCCGGGCCACTCTACACACTTCGCCTGCCTGCTTCCACTACACCGACCTCTGCCTCGCGTGTTCTTGCAGCCGCCGCCTCTTCTGTGACTTGGCATCGTCGTCTCGGTCACCCCGGTCGTGATGTGATGTCCAAGCTCTCCAGCAGCACCTCTGTTTCCGGTTGTAGGGGATCTTTTGAGCACCTCTGTCATGCTTGTCAGTTAGGTCGCCATGTTAGGCTCCCATTCCCCATCTTCTCTTCTAGAGCAGCAGACATTTTTGATCTGATACACTGTGATGTATGGACATCCCCTGTAATCAGCATTTCTGGCTATAAGTATTATTTACTTATTCTTGATGACTTCTCGCATTATTTGTGGACTTTTCCTCTATGTCAGAAGTCCGACACTTTTCCCACCCTGTCTCACTTCTTCGCTTGGTCTCCACTTAGTTTAGTCGCACCATCCGGAGCATCCAGTGTGACAACGGGCGTGAGTTCTATAACAATGTGTCCCGTGACTTCTTCCTCTTTCGCGGCGTCCACCTTCGCATGTCTTGCCCCTACACGTCTCCTCAGAACGGCCGGGCTGAGCGTATGATTCGCACGACGAACGATGTCGTGCGCTCTCTACTTTTCCAGGCTTCCCTTCCCGCTCCTTACTGGGCTGAGGCCCTCGGCACTGCCACCTATCTCCTCAACCGTCTCCCCACCAAGGCGGTTGCCCACCCCACCCCTTACTTCACTCTCTTCGGCGTCCATCCCTCTTACGACCATCTTCATGTCTTCGGGTGCGCTTGCTATCCCAATATCGCTTCCACTGCTCCTCATAAGCTCGCCTCTCGCTCCACTCGCTATGTTTTCCTCGGTAACTCTCCCGATCATAAGGGATATCGGTGTCTTGACCTCGCCTCCCACAGAGTCCTCATCTCTCGTCACATCGTTTTCGACGAGTCGGACTTCCCTTTTTCCTCCACCCCCACTGCCTCTCTCATCGACCTCGACGTGTTCCTCGACCTCGACCCTGTGTCCCCCACAATCGTGCTTCCCTTCCCCACCGGTTCGTCCGCTTCACTGCCTCGCGTGGCCCTGCCTGCGCCGCCCGCCCACGCACTGCCACGTGCGGCCTCGACGCCCTCTGCGCCGCCCTCCCCCGCACAGCCACGTGCGGCCTCGGTGTTCCCGGAGTCGCCTCGCGCGACCCTGCCTGCGCCACCCTCTCCTGCACAGCCACGCGCGGCCTCAACGTTCCCTGAGTCGCCTCGCGCGGCCCTGTCTGCACCGCCCTCCCCCGCACAGCCACGTGCGGCCTCGATGTCCCCTCCATCTTCCGCACAGCCCAGTGCGGCACCGGCGCCTTCTGCTCCCTCACTTTCTGCTCCGCCGTCTCGCTACACCGACCCCATCCAGACATACCAGCGCCGTGGTCGACGCGGTACCCGGCTCGTTCTCGCGCCGAGGTCCCAACCTTTCACCCCGTCGTCGTCCACCGTGATCCTCGACACATCCACCCGATGGTCACCCGCCGCGCGGCCGGTGTCCTTCGGCCACCTGATCGCCTGATTCTCTCCACGACCCCTTCTTCAGCTTTTTCGCCGGTACCCACGACTGTCTGTGGTGCGCTTGCCGACCCACAGTGGCGGCGCGCCATGGAAGTGGAGTACGAGGCTCTCCAGGCCAACCACACCTGGGACCTGGTGCCTGCCCCCTGGTGCCAACGTGGTCACCGGGAAATGGATCTTCAAGCTGAAGCTACACGTCGGGTCCCTGGAGCGCTACAAGGCCCGTTATGTGCTCCGGGGCTTCACCCAGCGCACTGGGGTCGACTACGACGAGACCTTCAGTCCGGTGGTCAAGCCTGTCACCATCCGGACTGTTCTGACTCTGCACTGGCCGCGGGACTGGCCGGTCCACCAACTTGACGTGACGAACGCCTTCCTCCACGGCACCCTGACGGAGACGGTCTACTGCACCCAGCCCGTTGGGTTTGTCGACCATGCTCAACCCGACTTGGTCTGCAAGCTCAACAAGTCCCTCTACGGCCTCAACCAGGCACCCCGGGCTTGGTACAGTCGCTTCGCCACCTTCCTGTGTTCGCGGGGTTTCGTCGAGGCCAAGTCGGACACGTCCCTGTTCATCCTTCGTCACGGCTCGGATACAGCGTACCTCCTGCTCTACGTCGACGACATCGTCCTCACCGCCTCCTCCCGCGAGCTTCTGCGTCGCATCATCTCCTGCCTCCAGCGGGAGTTTGCGATGAAGGACCTCGGGACGCTCCACCACTTCCTGGGGGTCACCGTCGAGCGCCGTCCCCAGGGCCTGTTCCTCCACCAACGACAGTACACCGTCGACATTCTTGAACGCGCTGGCATGGTTGAATGCAAGCCCTGCACGACTCCCGTGGATACGCAGAGCAAACTCCCCGCCGCCGGCCCCCCGGTCGCCGATCCAACCGGCTACCGGAGTCTTGCTGGGGCCCTTCAGTACCTCCTCTAAACCAGGTCCGACATTGCCTACGCCGTCCAGCAGGTGTGCCTTCACATGCACGACCCTCGGGAGCCACATCTCACCACGCTGAAGCGGATCTTGAGGTACTTGCGGGGCACTCTCGACTTCGGGCTTCTTCTACACCGGTCCTCCGCCACGGAACTTCGCGTCTACACCGATGCCGACTGGGCGGGCTGTCCCGACACGTGCCGGTCCACCTCGGGCTACGCCGTGTTCCTCGGCGACAGCCTTGTCTCCTGGTCGTCGAAGCGCCAGCCGGTTGTCTCCCGCTCCAGCGCCGAGGCCGAGTACCGCGCCGTGGCCAACGGCGTGGCTGAGGCGGTCTGGCTCCGTCAGCTACTCCAAGAGCTCCACAGTCCGCTGACCATGAGCACCCTGGTTTTCTGCAACAACGTCAGCGCCGTCTACCTCTCCACCAATCTCGTCCAACACCAGCGCACGAAGCATGTCGAAATCGACCTCCACTTCGTCCGCGAACGGGTAGCCTGTGGAGCTGCTCGCATTCTTCACGTCCCGACCACCTCCCAGTTCGCCGACGTCTTCACAAAGGGGCTTCCGTCGGTGGTCTTCACGGAGTTTTGATCCAGTCTCAACATCTGCAGTGGCTAGAGTTTCGACTGCGGGGGGTGTTAGCTATCTGTGTGTCTGTGTATATGGGCCTAGCCCATAGCCCACTAGGGGGCTTTATCACTGTAGCTGTTAGGGTTAGGGTTTGGTACTCTGTAATTCTCTCAACTCACACTATGCTCTATATTTTTGGGGTTTCTGGAGCATCGATGTTGTTCAGTTTCAATTAGTGTGTTATTCATGTCTTAAGGAGGGACTTTTGTCCAACTTGTTGCAGACTGCATTCTTGAAGCAATTTCAAGATTCAGTGAGTAAATCAGATTATGAAGCACTTAGATCAGCTTTTGTCGTGGTATGATATACATTTTAGTTTCATTGCACCCATTAGTTTTCACGCATCTGTCCGTGTTTGTGCTGAAGCTCGTTGGGCATATATCTGTTCTTTTCATTCAGGAACACTATCCCGAGAAACCAGATATTGATTTCCACAAATACATGACTCGCGCTGTTGAATATGAGTTTAAAAGAGTTGTTGGTATCAGGTTGGTGTATTCAGAGAAAGGTTCCATGTTTCCTTAAACATAAGTGATCTTACATGAGTTACCTGCATGCAGCTGGTATCTGTGGCTTTTTGTAATCTTATTCCTGCTGCTGAATATAAATGGTAATTCTCTTCATGTCTTAAAATCGGTAGAGCAGAAGCATTTAACTATATCAGTAGCTGTTCTTATAGCTTCTATTTGCCCTCTGTAATTTATATGCCAACTAGTACTATAGTTTTGCGTAACTTTGACGATTGATTGGTCAGTAGGGTGGATTAGTTGGTCTGTGCCTATCAACATTGCTTTCACATCTGATATAGTTAGTAATCATTGTTTTTACATCTGATATAGTTATCATTGCTTTCACATATGCAGTGCATCATACACATCTAACTATCTGCTGTGATTCTATTTATCCCTTTTCTGTTGCTTTCTGTCAAAATGCAGGATGGCACACATACTTCTGGTTGGCTTTCTTGCCTCTATTTGTAAGTATGATACGTTTCCTTCGGCTTTGTGTTGATTGAATTCAGATATTCGGCCTTTCGCTTTTGAACTCTAACTGTCATATCCAAGAAGTTTGACTACAAACACTGTTTATTTGAATGAATGGATGAGAGCCATCCCTAAACAAAGTGGTAAATTGCAGCTGTTACTTATTGTTGGTGCCAAACTAGAGCACATTATCACTCGGTTGGCTCAAGAGGCAGCGATATCATTATCAAATAATACAGAGGAAGTTCCGAAAATAAAGCCATGCAAGGACCATTTCTGGTTTCACAAGCCTGAGCTAGTCCTTCATTTGATCCATTTCATCCTGTTCCAGAATTCGTTCGAGATTAGTTTTTTCTTCTGGATTCTGGTATTTTTTTGCACTACGTCCTCTACTTCTCAATTAATTTTCCATGAATCACACCTTGGAGCTAACAATAATCACTTAATAGGTATCAGAAGGTTTCGGTTCGTGCATGATGGAACGGAAGCCTTATGCGATTTCCAGACTTGTTATCGGGTCAGCGAAAGTTTGAATTGCCTGAAAAATCTAGAACGTTCTCCTTGTCAGTACGAGGATGATTAGCGCACAAAATAGATCAATAGCAAAGAATCAGGACCTTGCATCAGCCATGACAGTAAATTGTGTTGTGTTTTTCAGGGTGATCATCGAAGTCATCTGCAGCTATATCACGCTGCCACTATACGCCATCGTGACCCATGTAAGCTCCAAGGATACACACTATCTATCTATTGGAAAGAATATCGTTATTTTCGTTAATGTTCATCATATAAAGCTGGAGTATTTTGAGCATCGGCTCGCTGTTTGTGATGATCCAGATGACCGGAGAGATCAAGCTGCATGGTTTTGGCTCCCGCGTGCACGAGAGTATCCATGGCTGGATCGGCTTGAGGAAGAAACCCTTCTCGTTCTGGAAGAGGCCCGGCGGTGACCCTAACGCTGATTCCGGCAGGGAGGCCGACGTAACCCGCAGGGTGCCCAAGGAGCGGTCGGGGAGCTCACGCAGCATGCCGATGGCGCCGGCTGACGAGATCGTCACCGTCGACGACGTCGCGGTGGCTGCAGCTGCCGTTGGCCAAGGACCATAAAATTCCTAGCAAACACCACAGCAGGGAAGGCAGGCTGCCTAGGTGCCGTGCGCGGCGGGTTGATGGGTCGGACGCTGCGGAAAATTCCTCGTGTCGGGAGCAGGCTGGGCGGCCGCGCCCGCGCCCGCGCGCTGTAGCTCTGATCGCGTGTTGTAACGTCAACGTCATCTCGTGTAACGGTACGGGCAGGACGGGACGCGTCGTCGCCATGCCTGCTCCCGTGCTAGGGCCGGCCGCCAGGCGTTGTGGCATGTCACGTGCGACGTTGCAGCGCGACGCTACAACGTTGTATGTGGGCTGTGGCCTGTGGCACAGCCAGCCGGCGCGTCATTGGCCCTGGCCCAGCATGGCCTGCTGCTGCTGCCTTGTGCCGGCCGTACCTTGCTGTAAAGGAAAGCTGGGGCGTACATAACCCATTATCCATGGCTCACTGCGATCGATTGCATTGTAGCAGGCAGGTGGATGGTCGAGCGGTGAGCGTTCTCAAGAGTGTGATGGAAGGAAAAGGACGCGTTCGATCCATTCATCTGACTATGCGTGTCTGTGCTCGCTGCCAGTATATGTACTGGTAGTACGAAGCATGGAGGTAGCTAAGCTAGAACCGGCGAAGGCCAGGGAGGCGTCTAGCTTTCGATGCCTGCGCCTGCGCGCGCTCGTCTGCCATTACGTACGTGCGTGTGCGTGTCCGTTGACAGACGCATACGGGTGTGTGCGCGTGCGCGCACGCCAATAATTGCAGAAGCGACGACTGCGGTGCCTGGCAGGCGTACGTAGGGCAGGGAACTGGGGAAAGAGAGGCGCGCAGCATCACGTCGATTCTAGTGATAGGAGTATCTGAAAATGCTATTTTCATCGGGGATTAGATCATTACCAATCCATGCACGCACGCACATCGTCTAGCTCTGTAAGGCTATCCTTAGCAACTTCTATATTTCACCCTAAAAACAACATAATCTACAATGAAAAACTGTGTTTTGTATGCCTATATATATACACGTTCCGCTAGAGACAGCGATCGGGGTGGAATAGGCGGGCAGGCAGGCGGATGACATACCAGATATCATTGTTAAATATATGGCTAAGAGTTAATCATCGTCCATATTTAATAAACCTTTCGAGTAAAAACCTATTAGTAAAGATCTCTATATATGGAGCGTCATCTTAGCCATTATGGTCTCTCTTCTTATGGATGTGGGCGTTCAAGATGCTGCCACTATTTCTTTTGCTACACATGTGGTGCTAGCATATCGACATCATACTGTTTCATCGCCGCACGTATAGATATTGTGGAGATGGTTTTACTAATGTAGTATTGATCGGCAACGAACATAAGGAGGATGAGTGGATGTGTTCTAGCTACTGCTGGTGTGCGAGGACGTATGACTGCTTCCACTACATTGACACATTTTTTACATTGTGCTGTGTGTCTAATGGTAGCGATCATGATCATCTACTCGCATAGGATCTTGGCTGAACGTGGTAGATATGCTAGTGCGTACCATACACATTTTTCAATAGTGGTACCGAAGCTAGGTCATGCACAATTTTTTTATCTAGATGGTTTACATATAGGTGATATGCTTATTAGATTGGATCTACTTTTACTTTGGTTGTAGCATGGATTGAGATACATGACGCATAACTTGTTTGCCCTTACCAGCTAGAATCACTATCGAGGCTAACAATGTGTATAATTTAGGTTAGAGGAGATAAAGGATCCGAGTTAGATGTTCTGTTATTGTTCTATATCTCACATGGTTGTCAATACGATTGGTAGTAAAAATAGACATTTTGAATACCTTGGAATCATCTTGATTTGATCAAATTGGATGAAATTTTCAATGCGCCTTCATTGATGTGACTATTAAATTTCTAAGTGGGGTCACCATTTGCTTACATCATATAAATTGTTTGAACAATCCCTTATTACACCATGTAGTAACTTGGTTCTATAGGGAATACTATGAATAGTATAACCAAAATATAACAACCACAAATGGAATAAAGGGCCATATTATCCATATTTAATATGATTATCTATGATATTTTATTTTTTTCTATCATACTATTCATCCATATACTAAATGTGATAGGAAAACTTCCCTAAAAAACTAAGAGCTTATTTTGACGCCCTTTCAATTGTTGTGTCTATAGAGATTCTAATCATCACATGGTAGGTCCACTAAAGTAGAGCCATCGATTATTTTAATCTAGCAGGGTGGATGTCAGACATCTGCATGCATAGTATTGGTTTGGTTAACGATGCTACAAAATCGGATTTGGGTGTTGGGCATGATGTTGGGAGCCGGGCTTGCCACCAAAGAAACAAGAGTCACATAAAATGTGATTAGCAAATATTGCTTACCTATATTATTATGTTTATAGTCATGATGCCAAAGAGCATGGATTATGTCCATCGTATGTCGTTAGAGGGAAGGTGATTGCAAAACATATAATAGAAGAATATTTTATTAAATTGTTTAACTAAACGTAGTGCTAAACTTTGCTTTTTATTTTGTTGTAGTGATGGCACCTAATGCTTCTACCGGTTTTAATTTACGATCGATTATTGACAAAGAAAAACTCATTAAAATATAAAAATTATTGATTGGTACCATAACTTGAGGATTGTTCTCAAGCAAAAGAAAAAAGGAGTATATCGTTGAGAATCTCTATCTTGATGAACTAACGAAGAATGCAAGTGATGCTGACTGAAGTGCTTATGAGAAGCACATGAATGACTCCCTGGTTTTTAGCTACCTCATGTTTGCCAGGTGCGGACCCACATAATTTTCAATTTTTCATGTTTTAATAGAATTTTTATCTCATAAACTATAACTACAAAGGCCTATTAGTTATTATACATCCATTTAGGCCCGCACTCAGATTATGGGCTAGGTTCGCCCCTGATGCTTGCCACCATATCCTCTGAGCTTAAGATGCAATATGAGTATGTAGATGCCCATATTATGATTGTGGGACTTCGTAGCATGTTCATGAACCAAACAAGTTTGAGAGATGTGAGACCTCCAAGTCTTTATTTTCATACAAGCTAACTAAAGGAAGTCTAGTCAGTCATCATGTAATCAAGATAATTGGTTATATTTAGCGCCTTGATGTGTTTGGTTTCGCTCTTCTTGGTGAGCTAGCTACAGATTTGATTCTTTAGTCTCTCCCTTCGGTCAGTCCTCATGGAGATGCTTTACATGGACATCAGCTGCTGCTAGGGATAAAAACGGATGGAAGTCGGGAACTTTAGGCCTTGTTCGATTGCATGTGAATCGAAGGGGAGGGCTTGTTTGGTTAGGAGTATACATGTCCAAAATGGGGTGGCTCGGCATGGGCCCGACACGAGCACGGCATGCCCAACTAGAAGCATGCCTAGGTCCTCCTAGCACGGCTACTGTGTTGTGCTTGGGTAGCCAGCCTAGCCCGTGGTGCAGGCACGTGCTTAGCCTAGTTAAGAGGGCGACACGGTAATGGCCCACCTAGGTATATAACCAGACGCCCATCACCCCTGAAATGTGATACTGTGTTTATGTGTGTATATGAAATTCTATGTTTAAGTCTGTATCTGAAATTTTGAATGCAAGCTATTGAATCTAAAATGAATTTGAACATTGCCTTTGAGTTTAGAGTGTTTTTCTGTGCTTAAGCCCGGCACGGCTACCGTGCCGTGCTTGGGCAGCCAGTCTGGCCCGCGGTGCAGGCACATGCCTGACCCGGTTAAGGGGGCGACCCGGTAATGGCCCACCTAGGTATATAACCAGGCTTCCGTCACCCCTAAAATGTGATATGTGTTTATATGTGTATCTAAAATTCTGAAATATGATATGTGTTTATGTGTGTATCTGAAATTCTATATTTAAGTTTGTATCTGAAATTTTGAATGCAAGCTATTGAATCTAAAATGAATTTGAACATTACCTTTGAATTCTGAATTCTAGAGTGTTTTTCTGTTTATGGGCCTGAGCCCGGCACAACACTACTGGTCCAGCATGGCCCATGTAAGAACAAACGTGTCGGACATGGATTGCTTCAGACAGCCCGTGGGCTAGCCCGACATGGCACGATCCTGGAACCGTTGGGCCTAGGGTCATATCGTGCCGGGCTAGCTGTGCCTGGGCAGGGCTAGCTCGACACATTTATTTGGACATATATAGTTATGAGTGGATTGAAGGTGTTCCTTCTAGTCAAAATTAAATAGAAAGATATTTAATCCTCTCAACCCTCTCCCATCTCATGCAACTGAACAAGTCCTTAGCAGGATAACCTATACCGGTTGCCAAGCAGCCTAGGCGTGCAAACATGCATTGTGGTGTAACAAAGCAAGCTTACATCGCAACTTGGAACTTTTGCAAGCACCATTGCACAGCACTATATACAGTACTACCACCACCACACGTACGTCCATACATTAGCAGCAAGCAGCAGACGAGCAACAGTGCAACATGCTTGCACCTGCAGTCCTGCACTGAACCACAATACCACCAGACGTGCAAGTAAGGTTGGTGACTGCAAGCACCGACCATGAACCAAGCAGCAAGTCAGCAACTACAGATCAATTCAAAATCACATATGCCGGTCGTGGTGTCGTGGAGCTGGCAACCTGGCACGGCCTCCACCACGGCACGACGAGGGCGGCGGCTGGCCTAGCTTACGCGCATTAGGCAGCGAGCAGAGGGCGTCCACGACCTCCACGGCGCTCTTGGCCTGGTGTTGGGCTGAGCACGGGCTGATGGGCCTCTCTTAGGCGTTTGTTGGACAAGCGACTGGAGGCACTAAGCCTTATATAATACGGGCAAAATCTAGGTCAAATATTAGTCACCTGTTCTGTGTGTGTTGCTGATCGGACAGTTTCAAATACATTAGAGTATTAGACATCACCCCTACGACATACAGTACACACTGAAGACACACAACATGTTAGAATTTTGGTCTTCCCACTTGTGGTTGTCCCGAATTGATTTAACGAAGACAAGATAGTGTATAGAGATGACATAGAGGACTTTAATCACACATTAACTATCTAGTTAGAAGATAGCTAAGGGCTATGGAGACTACTATAAATTTACCACACATGCTCTCTCGCCCGCTATCTCGCTCGCGTTTTACGAGATTACTTGAACTTAGCAGATCGAATCTAGAGACTAATAGTTAGCTAAATATTTATTAGCTAGCTAATTGTACTAGAAATGTTTTAGCCAACTAACTATTATCTTTAGTGCATTCAAACACCCTAAAAAGTGGTGCTATGAATAAAACCAAAAGACAACGTGTACCAATGCATTAGGACATAAAACATGGCTATTGTTGGTGAGAGTCTCTAACCAACATCTAGCCACACATATGGGTGACAATGGTCTCTAAATTTTACACTATAAGATTTAAGGATCAGATCGGATTATAATCGAGTTCTATTTGTATTCATTTTTGAACTAACATTTATTTAGAGTCCTACTATTTTGTAAAGAAACATTTAGATCACGATCCATTACCACCTCTGGCCACACAGACCGCAAAGGCACATCTTTGGTGAGTACTCACGAGGAACGGCGAGTTGAAGCGGCGCCCGCCAAAGAACGACAGAGATGAGCTGCTACATATATAGCTTCGATGAATATACCTTTGAATGCCCACCAGCACCCAGGCTAGGACCTCCCAGACAGCTTTCCAATGCTCAAAATAGAAATCCAAACTCCAAAGCAACGACGACAATCTTAAGACGATGGATTACTCCAGGACACCTCTCGTGCGTGCAGCAACTTTTCATAGGCGCGTTGAGCGTAGCCATCATTTTTGTACATTAAAATAGAGCATGTTTTGTTCTTGACCCAAAAAGCCAAGGCCAATTCATGTTCAATGCCAAAATGGGGCTTGTAAGTTGATGTATGGTTAATGAGAAGCCAAATTCATAGTGGTACCCTAAGGGCTAGTTTGTGTTGAGCACTGTTTGTAGCACTGGGCATAGCCGGACGGTCTGACCCTGAGGTCTGGACAGTCCGTCCTACGGACGGTCCACCCTTAGGCACGGACAGTACACGATTAGATCGGATCAGACAGATTAAGCTCCTATATCCACATGTGTTTATCCCTCTAAACTCATGGGAGTTGTTGGAGGATGCCTAGGTACAGGTACAAACATCCCCCTTATATATATTTGAAGGGGTACAACCGATTGAATCAACCAACAATCGAATTGAATCAATATATCTTCCGTTCCTTTACCTTTTGCTCTAGGAGTAGACAGTAACATAGCCTTCTTCACCTCGATCTTCCCCTCTCTTCGACTCTATGTTGTCTAGAGGCGTCTTGGGTGGCCTGCTGATCCCAAAACAAACCTAGGATCACTCCTCTTTAATGGGGTCCCTCCCGGGGGTCAGATTCAGTTGTTGTTGGCGAACGCCGCTGCCTCTGTGCACGTGCGAACCGTCCGTCCACCAGGCGCGGATCATCCGGCTCGACGCAGGAAAGACTCGACTTATGCTGTATGTCACGGACCGTCCAACCCTAGGCCGCAAACCGTCTGCACTGCCATAGAGAGCACCGCTGTCAGTACACCTCGCAGTGATTGGCGCCCAGATCGACGCCAACACACGTTTTGGCGACTCCGCTGGGGACAACGCATGAGGATCTATCAGATTGGCCTTTAATGGTCGGTTCAAAGGATAACTCCAATGTCTGTCTCAACAACATCATCGAGCCGACTACGGAGACTCTCTATCGGCTGAAAATCAACAAGAATTTGAAGAGCACAAAGAGTAGTGATCAAGGAAGTCTAGGCCAAATTTCTGGCCATCTTCAAGGTGGTCCGGAATCACAAGGTCATCCGACAACGGGCTTCTGCTCTGGCTTTTGTCCGACCTTCTGTAGCTACCCCCAAGGTAAGTGAAACAAATGAAATCCAATCTCTTAGATCCTACATAGATGAACAATGGGAACATATGCAACAAATAATAGGTGATATGCAAGATGATTACAAGATGCTAGCGCGTGCATTTGATAAATCTGTTGTTACTTATTTTCCCACGCATGAGGTTGAAACCAAGGAAAATATGAATGATTCATTGGCTACAAATTGGCATGACCAATCCCAACCGCTTTACGAGATGCCGATGAACACATATCCCGAACAACCACAGCTTTACGTGAGCGGGACCGTCTGGCCCTGCAATGGTCAGCCCCGTTTTTCAATCCGAACCACCGAAATCCGTGCTAGGGCCACAATATTCCACGCAAAACCTAACAGACACACACAGACTGTCCACATACACAACCGAACCGTCCGCGTACATGGCCGAACAGTCCACGCGTTATGTCGGACTGTCTCGCACAAAGTATAAAGAACACGATGCTAATTTTTATCACCCATCTTAGCCAAGCTTCCCCTTACCCCCTATGGCTCCTCAACACCACAACACCGCCCCGTAGATGCGTGGAGGCAAGCATTTTTTGGCCCCCTAGAAGGCTAGAAAAAGATGACAAGCTATATGAGCTACTGAGGGCAAGCATTAATGCCCCACAAACCCAAACACATGGGCACGAAGGCAACATAATATCCAAACACCTACACCATTGATAGACCAGAGGGTCAGTGGACTACCACCGATCACTATTGACATAATGAGGGAAGAGATAGCTAGGGCGTTCTGAGATAAGCTCGGAGTTAGCATGACCTATGGGGGACAATCATATCGAAAGCCTTATGACAACAGATTTTGATTATCACCCATACCCTCAGGGAACAAAGATACTCGATGGTAGCTAATTTTCGTTTATTTTCGTTGTCTCTAATAGGGATTGCATTCGCCTGGTACGTATGCCACGCTGCCTCCTAACTATATTTTTCGTGGGGGCATCTAGAACAGAAATTTCATGATCATTTTTTCTCCGGCGATTATGAGTTAGACTTGGTATACTTAATAGCTCTGCGGCAAGGGAAAGACAATCGGTTAATGACTAAATCTAGAGGTTCTAGGACACAAGAAAGTGATGCTTCCAAATTCACCGTGTAGAAAAACAACTAGCATGATTAGCAAAAAAGATAAGGCATTGGTATAGTGCTTCTTTCAACAAAAGGTGTTGTCTTTGAGTTCCCTAGCCGATTGGGGTTTCGTTGTACTAATAATTGAGCCGAATATGAAGCTTTGATATTTGATTGGAACTCTTAAAATATATGGGGGTGAGACATGTAAGAGTTTTTGGAGATTCTGAGTTAATATTCCAACATGTTTTGAGAGAATATCAATGTTTATATAGTACCTTAAATAGTTATATCAAAAAATGTAAGGATATAATCTGTTTATTTGATGAATTTGACGTTTGTCATATATTTAAAACTGAGAATTTCAGAGCTAATAGCTTGGTACAGGAAGCTTCAGGTATCGAATAAACAAAAAAATTCACATTTATGAAAATTCAATAATTGACGCTGTAAGGCCAAGGTTAAAGGTACCGGACCGCCTGGTGGCGGTCACCGAACTATCCACAGTTTAGTTGCCATACCGTCCGAGTGAGGTGGCTAGACTATCTGCGGTTGATCGAGGCACTACAATAATGGTTCTATCTGATTCAACCGATATGGTTGATTAGAGGATACCCCTAATAACTTATTTGTGGGATCCAAATGTTAGAGTAGATAGGAGTATTCAACGAACCACTTTTATGTATATTCTCACTGATGATGAACTTTATCTTCAAACTCCTAGTGATGTTATCCTTAGGTGCTTAGGCCCTGACGATGCTATATTAGCCATGTGCCGAAGTACATGAAGGCATTTGCGGTACTCATCAATCAGCTCCAAGAATGAAGTGACTTTTAAGGAGGAGTGGATTTTATTGGTTTGATATGATTGTTGATTATTTTAAGTATTACAAAGGATGTCTAGTGTGTCAAAAATTCGGCGATGTATAGAGAGTTTCTGTCGCCGAATTACATCCCATCATCATGTCTTGGCTTTTTAGAGGTTGGGGTTTAGACTTTGTGGATGAGATTTGTCGGGGACCATAATTAGGGGTACCCTCAAGACGCCTAATTCTTAGCTGGTAACCCCCATCAGCATAAAGCTGCAGAGGCCTGATGGGTGCGATTAAGTCAGGGATCAGTCCATACGAGCGACTCGATCACGCCTCGCCCGAGCCTAGCCTCGGGCAAGGGCAGCCGACCCCGAGGGGTTTCCGTCTCGCCCGAGGCCCCCTTTTAACGGCGGACACATCTCCGGCTCGCCCGAGGCCTTGCCTTCGCTAAGAAGCAACCCTGACTAAATCGCCGCGCCGACCGACCGAGTCGCAGGAGCATTTAATGCAAAGGTAGCCTGACACCTTTATCCTGACGCGCGCCCCCCGGCAGAGCCGAAGTGACCGCCGTCACTTCGCCGCTCCACTGACCGGTCTGACAGAAGGACAGCGCCGCCTGCGCCACTCCGACTGCAGTGCCACTTGACAGAGTGAGACTGACAGGCAGTCAGGCCTTGCCAAAGGCGCCATAGGAAGCTCCGCCCGACCCAGGGCTCGGACTCGGGCTAAGGCCCCGGAAGACGACGAACTCTGCTCCGCCCGACCCAGGGCTCGGACTCGGGCTAAGGCCCCGGAAGACGGCGAACTCCGCTTCCGCCCGACCCAGGGCTCGGACTCGGGCTAAGGCCCTGGAAGACGGCGAACTCCGCTCCGCCCGACCCAGGGCTCGGACTCGGGCTAAGGCCCCGGAAGACGGCGAACTCCGCTCCACCCGACCCAGGGCTTGGACTCGGGCGAAGGCCCCGGAAGACGGCGAACTCCGCTCCGCCTGACCCAGGGCTCGGACTCAGGCTAGGCCCCAGAAGACGACGAACTCCGCTTCGCCCGACCCCAGGGGTCGGACTCCGCCCTGGCCTCTGCCGAACGACCTCCGCCTCGCCCGACCCAGGAGCTCGGGCTCGGCCTCGGCCATGGAAGACAGACTCGACCTCGGCTTCGGAGGAGCCTCCACGTCGCCCGACCTAGGGCACAAGCCCGCCATGTCAATAGGAAGCGCCATCATCACCCTACCCCGAGCCGACTCGGGCCGCAGAGAACAAGACCGGTGTCCCATCTGGCTAGCTCCGCCAGATAGGCAATGATGGCGCCCCGCTAGCCCCGTGACGACGGCGGCTCTCAGCTCCCTTACGGAAGCAGGGGGACGTCAGCAAGGACCCGACCGCTCCGACAGCTGTCCCTCCGCCAGGCTCCGTTGCTCCTCCGACAGCCACGACACCACACCAGCTGGGTGCCAAGATCTCTCCGGCTGCCACCTTGGCATGTACTTAGGGCGCTAGCTCTCCCCCGCTAGACACGTAGCACTCTGCTACACCCCCATTGTACACCTGGATCCTCTCCTTACGCCTATAAAAGGAAGGACCAGGGCCTTCTTAGGAAAGGTTGGCCGCGCGGGGACGAGGACGGGGCAGGCGCTCTCTTGGGGCCGCTCGCTTCCTTCACCCGCGTGGACGCTCGTAACCCCCTACTGCAAGCGCACCCGACCTGGGCGCGGGTCGAACACGAAAGCCGCGGGATTCCCACCTCTCTCACGACTCGTCTCCGGCCACCTCGCTTTCCCCCCTTCGCGCTCGCCCACGCGCTCGACCCATCTGGGCTAGGGCACGCGGCACACTCACTCGTCGGCTTAGGGACCCCCCGGTCTCGAAACGCCGACAGTTGGCGCGCCAGGTAGGGGCCTGCTGCGTGTTGACGAGCAGTTTCCCGTCAAGCTCCAGATGGGCAGTCTCCAACGACCTCTCCAACTCGGGACGGTGCTCCGTTTCGGGAGTCTCGAGTTCATGTCTCTCGACGGCAGCTACGACATGATACTCCTTCCACCGCCGCGCGACGACGACAATGGCGGCCGACAGCCCGCCCGCCGGCGGCGGAATCGACGACGTCTTCCCCGCGTGGTGGAAGAACAACATTCGAGCTTGCCCCGTCCTCTCCCCCGCCATCGGAGGAGGAGGCGGGGCAACCAAGGCCGAGCGGGAGGCCGCGCTCCGTCGGCTGTCGAGCGAATCGACGTCCCCAGCGCCCCAACGGAGGGCGCGTCGGGCGTCGACCTCGCGTTTGAGACGAAGGCGAGCGCCGTCCCCCCGCGACACGCCAATCCTGAGCAAGTGGACGACGCCAGCACGCTCGCGGAGGGCCTGCAGGACGTCGCCCTCGTACCCAAGACGACGACGCAATCAGTCCCCGACGTGACTATGTCGCTCCTCGTCGACCAAAAGGTACCGACTGATTCCCATCCTACGTCATTTCGACTCGGCCTCAACCCGCCTAGCGACCTCGCTTTGGCGGGCGCTCACGTTGAGGCGAGTGCAACCCCTCTGGGGTTTCGTATGCGGTCGCCTTGGGACCGATTGACGGACGTCTTGACCTACGGGCCCTTTGGGTCCGAGGAAGATGACGATCCCAGCATCTGCTGGGATTTCTCTGGATTCGGCAACCCCAGTGCCATGCGGGACTTTATGACCGCATGTGACTACTGCCTCTCCGACTGTTCCGACGGCAGCCGCAGCCTTGACGACAAGGACTGCGGCCCAAGCCGCGAATGTTTCCACAGTCGAGCTAGGGGATCCCTCCGAAGGCAACCATCTCGGCATGCCGGAGGATGGTGATCTCCCTAGGCCGGTGCCTCGCGCCGACATCCCGCGGGAGCTAGCTGTGGTCCCCGTTCCGGCGGGGGGTCACGACCCACAGCTCGAGCAAGTCCGCGGGGCGCAGGCCAGGCTCGACGAGGGAGCAGGAGCGCTCGAGCCGATCCGCCGGGACGTCGGGCAGGTATGGGCGGGCCAACCCCCAGGCGGAGAAATACGTCACCTGCCCCAGGGTTTCCAGCACCGCGTCGCCAACGATGTCAGGGACAGGCCGCCACCCGCATCCAGCGGGGTCGGTCAGAACCTGGCAGCCGCAGCGATGCTCCTCCGCGCGATGCCAGAACCATCAACCACCGAGGGTCGGCGAATCCAGGGAGAGCTCAAGAATCTCCTGGAAGGCGCTGCGGCCCGGCGGGCCGAGAGCTCTGCCTCCCGAAGGCAGGGGTACCCCTCGGAACCTCATGCCGCGACTTCCCGATTCATGCGGGAAGCCTCGGTCTACACCGGGCGCACGCGCAACACCGCGCCTGCGGCCCCGGGCCACCTCGGCAACGAGCACCATCGTCGCGACCGTCGGGCCCACCTCGACGAAAGGGTGCGCCGAGGCTACCACCCCAGGCGTGGGGGACGCTACGACAGCGGGGAGGATCGGAGTCCCTCGCCCGAACCACCCGGTCCGCAGGCCTTCAGCCGGGCCATCCGGCGGGCGCCGTTTCCGGCCCGGTTCCGACCCCCGACTACTATCACAAAGTACTCGGGGGAAACGAGACCGGAATTGTGGCTCGCAGACTACCGCCTGGCCTGCCAACTGGGTGGAACGGACGACGACAACCTCATCATCCGCAACCTCCCCCTGTTTCTCTCCGACACTGCTCGCGCCTGGTTGGAGCACCTGCCTCCGGGGCAGATCTCCAACTGGGATGATTTGGTCCAAGCCTTCGCCGGCAATTTCCAGGGCACGTACGTGCGCCCCGGGAATTCCTGGGACCTCCGAAGCTACCGGCAACAGCCGGGAGAGTCTCTTCGGGACTACATCCGGCGATTCTCGAAGCAGCGCACCGAGCTGCCCAACATCACCGACTCCGATGTCATCGGCGCGTTCCTTGCCGGCACCACCTGCCGTGACCTGGTGAGCAAGTTGGGTCGCAAGACCCCCACCAGGGCGAGCGAGCTGATGGACATCGCCACCAAGTTCACCTCTGGCCAGGAGGCGGTCGAGGCCATCTTCCGAAAGGACAAGCAGCCCCAGGGCCGCCCGTCGGAAGATGCTCCCGAGGCGTCTACTCCGCGCGGCGCCAAGAAGAAAGGCAAGAAGAAGTCGCAAGCGAAACGTGACGCCACCGACGCGGACCTTGTCGCCGCTGCCGAGTACAAGAACCCTCGGAAGCCCCCCGGAGGTGCTAACCTCTTCGACAAGATGCTCAAGGAGTCGTGCCCTTACCATCAGGGGCCCATCAAGCACACCCTCGAGGAGTGCGCCATGCTTCGGCGCCACTTCCACAGGGCCGGGCCACCCGCAGAGGGTGGCAGGGCCCGCGACGACGACAAAAAGGAAGATCACCAAGCAGGAGAGTTCCCCGAGGTCCGCGACTACTTCATGATCTACGGAGGGCATGCGGCGAATGCCTCGGCTCGGCATCACAAGCGAGAGCGTCGGGAGGTTTGCTCGGTGAAGGTGGCGGCGCCAGTCTACCTCGACTGGTCCGACAAGCCCATCACCTTCGACCAAGCTGACCATCCCGACCATGTGCCGAGCCCGGGGAAATACCCGCTCGTCGTCGACCCCATCATCGGCGACGTCAGGCTCACCAAGGTCCTGATGGATGGGGGCAGCTGCCTCAACATCATCTACGCCGAGACCCTCAGGCTCCTGCGCGTCGATCTGTCCTCCGTCCGAGCAGGCGCTGCGCCCTTCCACGGGATCATTCCTGGGAAGCGCGTCCAGCCCCTCGGACGGCTCGACCTTCCTGTCTGCTTCGGAACGCCCTCCAACTTCCGAAGGGAGATTTTGACGTTCGAGGTGGTTGGGTTCCGAGGAACCTACCACGCGGTATTGGGGAGGCCATGCTACGCGAAGTTCATGGCCGTCCCCAACTACACCTACCTGAAGCTCAAGATGCCGGGCCCCAACGGGGTCATCACCGTCGGCCCCACGTACAAACACGCGTTCGAATGCGACGTGGAGTGCGTGGAGTACGCCGAGGCCCTCGCCGAGTCCGAGGCCCTCATCGCCGACCTGGAAAACCTCTCCAGAGAGGTGCCAGACGTGAAGCGACACGCCGGCAATTTCGAGCCAGCGGAGACAGTTAAGGACGTCCCTCTCGACCCCAGTGGCGACACCTCCAAGCAGATCCGGATCGGTTCCGGGCTCGACCCCAAATAGGAAGCAGTGCTCGTCGACTTTCTCCGCGCAAACGCCGACGTCTTTGCGTGGAGTCCCTCGGACATGCCCGGCATACCGAGGTATGTCGCCGAGCACTCGCTGGATATTCGGGCCGGAGCCCGACCGGTCAGGCAGCCTCTGCGCCGATTCGACGAGGAGAAGCGCAGAGTGATAGGCGAGGAGATCCACAAGCTAATGGCAGCAGGGTTCATCAAAGAGGTATTCCATCCCGAATGGCTTGCCAACCCTGTGCTTGTGAGAAAGAAAGGGGGGAAATGGCGGATGTGTGTAGACTACACTGGTCTCAACAAAGCATGTCCGAAGGTTCCCTACCCTCTACCTCGCATCGATCAAATCGTGGATTCCACTGCTAGGTGCGAAACCCTGTCTTTCCTCGATGCCTACTCAGGGTATCATCAAATCAAGATGAAAGAGTCCGACCAGCTCGCGACTTCTTTCATCACGCCCTTCGGCATGTACTGCTATGTCACCATGTCGTTCGGTTTGAGGAACGCGGGTGCGACGTACCAGCGGTGCATGAACCATGTGTTCGGCGAACACATCGGTCGTACGGTCGAGGCCTACGTCGATGACATCGTAGTCAAGACAAGGAAAGCCTCCGACCTCCTCTCCGACCTTGAAATGACATTCCGGTGTCTCAAGGCAAAGGACGTCAAGCTCAATCCCGAGAAGTGTGTCTTCGGGGTGCCCCGAGGCATGCTCCTGGGGTTCATCGTCTCCGAGCGGGGCATCGAAGCCAACCCGGAGAAGATCGCAGCCATCACCAGCATGGGGCCCATCAAGGACTTAAAAGGTGTACAGAGGGTCATGGGATGTCTCGCGACCTTGAGCCGTTTCATCTCACGCCTCGGCGAAAGAGGCCTGCCTCTGTACCGCCTCTTAAGGAAGGCCGAGTGCTTCACTTGGACCCCTGAGGCCGAGGAAGCCCTCGGGAACCTGAAGGCGCTCCTCACCAAGGCGCCTATCTTGGTACCCCCAGCTGATGGAGAAGCCCTCTTGGTCTACGTCGCCACGACCACTCAGGTGGTTAGCGCCGCGATTGTGGTCGAAAGGCAAGAAGAGGGGCATGCATTGCCCGTTCAGAGGCCAGTTTACTTCGTCAGCGAGGTGCTGTCCGAAACCAAGACCCGCTACCCACAAGTTCAGAAGCTACTGTATGCAGTGATCCTGACGAGGCGAAAGTTGCGACATTACTTCGAGTCTCATCCGGTAACTGTGGTGTCATCCTTCCCCCTGGGGGAGATCATCCAGTGCCGAGAGGCCTCGGGCAGGATCGCAAAGTGGGCGGTGGAAATCATGGGCGAGACAATCTCGTTCACCCCTCGGAAGGCCATCAAGTCCCAGGTATTGGCGGACTTCGTAGCCGAATGGGTCGACACCCAGCTGCCGACGGCTCCGATCCAACCGGAGCTCTGGACCATGTTTTTCGACGGGTCGCTGATGAAGACGGGAGCCGGCGCAGGCCTGCTCTTCGTCTCGCCCCTCGGGAAACACCTACGCTACGTGCTGCGCCTCCATTTCCCGGCGTCCAACAATGTGGCTGAGTACGAAGCTCTGATCAACGGATTGCGAATCGCCATCGAGCTAGGGGTCCGACGCCTCGACGCTCGCGGCGACTCGCAGCTCGTCATCGACCAAGTCATGAAGAACTCCCACTGCCGCGACCCGAAGATGGAGGCCTACTGCGATGAGGTTCGGCGCCTGGAAGACAAGTTCTACGGGCTCGAGCTTAACCACATCGCCCGGCGCTACAACGAGACTGCGGACGAGCTAGCAAAAATAGCCTCGGGGCGAACGACGGTTCCCCCGGACGTCTTCTCCCGGGATCTGCACCAACCCTCCGTCAAGATCAACGACACGCCCGAGTCCGAGGTACCCTCAGCCCAGCCCGAGGCGTCCTCGGTTCAGCCCGAGGTACCCTCGGCCCCCGAGGGTGAGGCGCTGCGCATCGAGGAGGAGCGGAGCGGGGTCACGCCTGATCGAGATTGGCAGACCCCGTACCTGCAATATCTCCGCCAAGGAGAGCTACCCCTCGACCAAGCCGAGGCTCGGCGGGTAGCGCGACGCGCCAAGTCGTTCGTCTTGCTGGGCAATGAGAAGGAGCTCTACCACCGCAACCCCTCGGGCATCCTCCAGCGATGCATCTCCATCGCCGAAGGTCAGGAACTCCTGCAAGAGATACACTCGGGGGCTTGCGGCCATCATGCAGCGCCTCGAGCCCTCGTCGGGAACGCTTTCCGGCAAGGCTTCTACTGGCCGACGGCGGTGGCTGACGCAACTAGAATTGTCCGCACCTGCGAAGGGTGTCAATTCTATGCGAAGCAGACCCACCTGCCCGCTCAGGCTCTGCAGACGATACCCATCACCTGGCCCTTCGTTGTGTGGGGTCTGGACCTCGTCGGCCCTCTACAGAAGGCGCACGGGGGCTACACGCACCTGCTGGTCGCCGTCGACAAATTCTCCAAGTGGATCAAGGTCCGACCCCTGAACAGCATCAGGTCCGAGCAGGCGGTGGCGTTCTTCACCAACATCATCCATCCCTTCGGGGTCCCAAACTCCATCATCACCGACAACGGCACCCAGTTCATCGGCAGAAAATTCTTGGATTTTTGCGAGGATCACCACATCCGGGTGGACTGGGCTGCCGTAGCTCATCCCATGTCGAATGGGCAAGTAGAGCGTGCCAACGGCATGATTCTGCAAGGGCTCAAGCCTCGGATTTACAACGACCTCAACAAGTTCGGCAAGCGATGGATGAAGGAACTCCCCTCGGTGGTCTGGAGCCTGAGGACAACGCCGAGCCGAGCCACGGGTTTCACGCCGTTCTTCCTGGTCTACGGGGCCGAGGCCGTCTTGCCCACTGACCTGGAATACGGCTCCCCGAGGACGAGGGCCTACGACGATCAAAGCAACCAAGCTAGCCGAGAAGACTCGCTGGACCAGCTGGAAGAGGCTCGGGACAGGGCCTTACTACACTCGGCGCGGTATCAGCAGTCCCTGCGACGCTACCACGCCCGAGGGATCCGACCCCGAGACCTCCAGGTGGGCGACCTGGTGCTTAGGCTGCGGCAAGACGCCCGAGGGAGGCACAAGCTCACGCCCCCCTGGGAGGGGCCATTCGTCATCGCCAAAGTTCTGAAGCCCGGAACGTACAAGCTGGCCAACAGTCAAGGCGAGGTCTACGGCAACGCTTGGAACATCCAACAGCTACGTCGCTTCTACCCTTAAGATGTTTCCAAGTTGTTCATATACCTCGCACCCACGCAAAGTTTAGTCAACAAGGAAGGGTCGGCCTCGCCTCGGCAAAGCCCGACCCTCCCTCGGGGGCTAAAAGGGGGGAAACCCCCTCTGCGTCAAAATTTTCCTCGAAAAAAAATCTCTTTTACCAGAATATCTTTCATGCTTTTTGACTACTTCGAAAAGTGGGTCCTGGAAACGACGGAGTACACGTAAGCAGCCAAGGCTGACCGAGCCGAGGGACTCCTACGCCTCCGGGATACGGATACCTCACTCATCACCTTCTGCGATAAGTAACTCACGTTCGGATAAAGTGGCTCCGCGGATCGAACAAGTCTTTACGTTCGGAAGCCCTTCTGCCGAAGCGATCCTTCGAGCCTTCTCGACCGAGTCGGTGACAGGGCCTCATGGACGGGTGAAAGTACGCGTAAGCGGCAAGGCCGACCGAGCTGAGGGACTCCCACGCCTCCGGGATACGGATACCTCACTCGTCACCTTCCGTGAGAAGCAACTCTCGCTCGCACAAACATCCCCGTTACCGACAAAAAGTCCAGATACTCGAAACAAGAGGAAAAGAGATGCAGCTTTACAACGCAGCGAGGGTGTGTGTTCTGGCCTCGACGGCCGCACAAGGCACATGCTACAAGACAATCTGATCCTGCAGGCTCGGGTCTTGACGCTGGAAGGGGGCAGCAACACCCTCGGCATCGACGGCACCTTCGGCGAGGCCCGACCTAGCCTCGGACAGGCGACGCGGTCCGAGGTTCTCCGCTCCGAAGGACGACGTCATCACCACGCCCGGGCAATCGCTGCTAGGGACTTCTCCGGGAATCCGGCCCGAGCAGGCGGCTCGGCCGGTTACCCCTGGGGCCTCGGCCAACCATCTTCCGAGGGCGCCAGCCCGGTCCGAAGCCTCTGCTGATCAACTCCGACGTTGATCCTGCCAACGGACAACCCGGCTAGGCTCCGGCCAACCAGGTTTCATTTTCGAGCCAACTCCACCTCTGTTCATACTGATATCGCTACCCCTGGCCTCGGCTCGTCGAAGAGCGGCCGAGGGGTCTCTTTAACTAAGCTAGAGGAGCCTCGGGCAGCAAGGCCGACCGAGCCGAGGGACTCCTACGCCTCCGGGATACGGATACCTCACTCGTCACCTTGACACGGGGCGACTCATGCTTGGTGAAGCGGTTCAGATTATCAGCAGACGAGTCTTAGCGCTCGAAAATGAGGAAAAAATACGGCTCTGTGCCGACGTTACATACATGTTCAGGCCTCGACAGCCGCAATGAACAAAAAACCCTGGCATTCGAAGTGCCATTACAAACGGAACTCCGATTCCCCTCCGCAGGTACGAACAACCCCACTCGATAGGGGCGGGCCTGCGGGGCTACAGAAGACTGACGGGCGGCTCGCCGCCGCCCGCTCTGACTACGACGACAACAGGCCCCCACTCCGGATGGCCGAACTGCAGCAGCGCAGGCCTCAGGGTAGGCACTGCTGCAGTCTTGCCCTCGCCCACGCCGACGCTCGAGGGGCGAGGACAAGTACAAAGAGCCGGAGGCCCGAAGCGCGGATGGTGGCGGTGATCCCGTCGGCGACGGGGACTTCTCGAGCCGCCTCCGCCTCGGCACCGACGGCAGGAGCCATCAGCCCTCCGGCAGATCCCCACTCAAGTCCTCCCAGATGAGTGGGGCACCGGCCTCCGCGTGAAGGCGCCGTCCCGGTGCAAAGGCAGGACCACCCCAGAACACGAACGCCGCCCTAGCAGCGCGCGGCACCTAGGGTGGTCCTCCCGTGTACATGGCGCGGCAGCCGCCCCCCTGCAGAAGGGGCCGCCGGGAGCCAAGCCGACGAACCCGACACGCTGGAGGTGACGACGCCTGCCGTCGATCCGCCCCGCGTTGTCGAAGTCCGGGCCGCCCGCAGGGCCAGTGAGCGCCCTCTCCCTCGCATGCTGCGGGAGAGGATGACCCACGAACCCGTGCAGGAGGTAGAGCGCCGGCTCAGCCCGGCACCCACCCCAGCGAGGATGATGAACATCCTTGAAGCTGAGGGTGGGACCAAGATCGCAGCCCGGCTTGCTCCTCCCCACCCAGGAGCTGGTGGTCACCGTCTCGGGTGACCACCAGCGGAGGGGAGCAACCGGGCTGTATGATGAAAATCCTTGAAGCCGAACAATGGCTGAAAGGTACCAACTCCCATGGAGTTGCGTTCCTCCAACGATGGGGCGAAAAGACGGCGTTTTCCCCCATCTGGGGGCTTGAAAGGTGGAAAGACACGGTGCATAAGGGAGGAAGAAGACATGGTCGCCTTACGAAAGGGGTCGCCCTCCTTTTAAAGGCGACTCTCCCTGCGTGCGCCCCCAACCGTCACGGGCTGAGTCTTCTCCAACACGCTCCAAAGCCCTCCCCTGCGGCGCGGGGGCTGGGTCCCGCATGTCATGCAGACCGGCTCCGAGCAGAAGAAGCCAAACCGCCGCGCGTGGTGCACGCAACCGCCCAGCGGATACAAGTGACCCTCCACTTTTGCCCAGACCAACGGGCGAAAGGGGCGGGCAGCCATGCAGGCGGCATGCAGCCGCGCCAAGTGGACGCGCTTCTCCGACTCCCGACACGCCAGCATGGAGGCCCAGGCCCACGCGTCGCGCGACTGGCGCGCTGGATGCTGCATGCAAGCAACTGCACCGCCACTTGCGCCACCACCGCGCCTCCTCGATTGCGGAACCAATACCGCGACTCGAGGCGACCCAGCGCGCGACCCAGCAGCGCCAGCCTGACGCGGCGGCCAACGCGGCCAAAGGTGGGCCGGCAGTAATGACGGTGGCAGGCGCGCGGGAGCAGCGGTCACGTCGTCAACCAAGCTCACGTCCCATCCGGAGGCAGCGAGAGAACCCCCTCTCACGGCGTGAAGACAACGCGCCCGAGATCCGTTCCTCAAACGGCTCGCGCATGCGCAACGGCCGCCCTGCCAACTACTCGCCCCGTCGCATTAACTCCGTGGCTGGACAGGCGGCGCTTCTGGCAGAAGCAGCGGGCGACGCTTCGCCTTCGCCGAAACAACCGCGCCAAAAAAGGTACGCCGCGTCATTCGGTTTCGTATCCTTTTTTCCTTTTTTCCTCTTTCTCTATCTCTTACGACAGGGACCGGGAAAGGGGGATACCCCGAAAGGGGGTCCTTCCCCGTGAAGGAACCAGGCTCCGAGCCTCCTTACTGATCAGGGGTTCGAAGGCTGGCCCCCCGAAGGGTTCAACAGCCGCCTCAGATCGCGTGGGCCCTACACCCACTACTGGTCAGAGGTTCGAAGGCCGGCCCCCCGAAGGGTTCCACGGCCGCCTCAGGCTACTCGGGCTCCACGCCCATTACTGATCAGGGGTTCGAAGGCTGGCCCCCGAAGGGTTCACAGTCGCCTCAGACGCCGAGCGAGGGATGACCAGGGGTACGTTCGATACATAACCAAGGCTCGGGCTGCGCTCCCGAGGTACCCTAGGACATTTCCGAGACCAGCGGGAGCGATCCTGTAACGGAATCCCATCGGAGGGAGGCATCGAGCCCTCGGACCCCGTCGCCAGGGGACCGGGTCCGGCAGATCACCCGCAGGTACTTTTGGGCGTGCCTCTGGGCCCCTAGCCGACCCCCAACAAACGGGGCACGGACGTCCACTCGGATTACCCGCTTGCAGCTCACTAGAGACACCATGTTCGGTGCCCATCGAGGGTAACATGGCGCTCTCCCCCCCTCCTCCTTGCGGAAAGGCGACGTAGGGGCGTATGTAAAAAAGCCGAGTCTGTCCCTGATCGCCCTCTCGCCCTGTGCGGAGGCTCGGGGGCTGCTCTCGCAAACCCGGCTCCGGCCGAACCGTTGACAGCGTGAACATACCAGCCCGAGAACTTGGGCCCCGACCGTGCACCCGGGCTACGGCCAGTTCGCATGAGGGAACCACCAGACCAGCCGAAGCATTACGCAAGGCATTAAGACCTCGAAGGAGTGAAACCACTCCTCCGAGGCCTCGGGGGCTACACCCGGCGGGTGCGCTCGCGCGCACCCACCGGAACAAAATGCAACCGAGAAAGGCTGGTCCCCTTGCAAAAAAAGTGCGACGAAAGCCTCCAAGCGAGTGCTAACACTCCCTTCGAGGCTCGGGGGCTACTGTCGGGGACCATAATTAGGGGTACCCTCAAGATGCCTAATTCTCAGCTGGTAACCCCCATCAGCATAAAGCTGCAGAGACCTGATGGGTGCGATTAAGTCAGGGATCAGTCCATACGAGCGACTCGATCACGCCTCGCCCGAGCCTAGCCTCGGGCAAGGGCAGCCGACCCCGAGGGGTTTCCGTCTCGCCCGAGGCCCCCTTTTAACGGCGGACACATCTCCGGCTCGCCCGAGGCCTTGCCTTCGCTAAGAAGCAACCCTGACTAAATCGCCGCGCCGACCGACCGAGTCGCAGGAGCATTTAACGCAAAGGTAGCCTGACACCTTTATCCTGACGCGCGCCCCCCGGCAGAGCCGAAGTGACCGCCGTCACTTCGTCGCTCCACTGACCGGTCTGACAAAAGGACAGCGCTGCCTGCGCCACTCCGACTGCAGTGCCACTTGACAGAGTGAGACTGACAGGCAGTCAGGCCTTGCCAAAGGCGCCATAGGAAGCTCCGCCCGACCCAGGGCTCGGACTCGGGCTAAGGCCCCGGAAGACGGCGAAGTCTGCTCCGCCCGACCCAGGGCTCGGACTCGGGCTAAGGCCCCGGAAGACGGCGAACTCCGCTCCGCCCGACCCAGGGCTCGGACTCGGGCTAAGGCCCCGGAAGACGGCTGA
The DNA here is from genome assembly GCA_029449295.1 of Zea luxurians. Lineage (NCBI taxonomy): Eukaryota > Viridiplantae > Streptophyta > Magnoliopsida > Poales > Poaceae > Zea > Zea luxurians. Next base: position 91,862,182 of record JAOPSE010000008.1, on the reverse strand, counting down.
ACTCCGCTCCGCCCGACCCAGGGCTCGGACTCGGGCTAAGGCCTCGGAAGACGGCGAACTCCGCTCCGCCCGACCCAGGGCTCGGACTCGGGCGAAGGCCCCGGAAGACGGCGAACTCTGCTCCGCCCGACCCAGGGCTCGGACTCGGGCTAGGCCCCAGAAGACGACGAACTCCGCTTCGCCCGACCCCAGGGGTCGGACTCCGCCCTGGCCTCTGCCGAACGACCTCCGCCTCGCCCGACCCAGGAGCTCGGGCTCGGCCTCGGCCATGGAAGACAGACTCGACCTCGGCTTCGGAGGAGCCTCCACGTCGCCCGACCTAGGGCACAAGCCCGCCACGTCAACAGGAAGCGCCATCATCACCCTACCCCGAGCCGACTCGGGCCGCAGAGAACAAGACCGGTGTCCCATCTGGCTAGCTCCGCCAGATAGGCAATGATGGCGCCCCGCTAGCCCCGTGACGACGGCGGCTCTCAGCTCCCTTACGGAAGCAGGGGGACGTCAGCAAGGACCCGACCGCTCCGACAGCTATCCCTCTGCCAGGCTCCGTTGCTCCTCCGACAGCCACGACACCACACCAGCTGGGTGCCAAGATCTCTCCAGCTGCCACCTTGGCATGTACTTAGGGCGCTAGCTCTCCCCCGCTAGACACGTAGCACTCTGCTACACCCCCATTGTACACCTGGATCCTCTCCTTACGCCTATAAAAGGAAGGACCAGGGCCTTCTTAGGAAAGGTTGGCCACGCGGGGACGAGGACGAGGACGGGGCAAGCGCTCTCTTGGGGCCGCTCGCTTCCCTCACCCGCGTGGACGCTCGTAACCCCCTACTGCAAGCGCACCCGACCTGGGCGCGGGTCGAACACGAAGGCCGCGGGATTCCCACCTCTCTCACGACTCGTCTCCGGCCACCTCGCTTTCTGTAACACCCGGTTTTAAAGGACAAAGCCGGGTGCATCTCATACATGCGCCAAGAAGACAACATATATAATAACAGAGTGCATAGAGATAAATGTCATAAATCATCAGAGTATTTATTACATAGCGGAAGACTTATTACCAAATAAAGGAATAACCATAAAACAAACTAAGGATCGTCGGCAGCCAATGTCGACTGAGAAACGCCACCTAGAACAGATCGAACTCCTCAGTGTTAGGCGGCTCCTCTTCGACCACCTGTTCTTCTCCTGTGGGGGGGGTGTGAGACAGCAAGAGTGAGCTCACATACGTTCATAGCTCAACAAGTCGTGGGGAATAATGTGGCATGAACTCACCAAAGGTGGGAGTTCATGTAGTGTAAGGCTGATCAATAAAATAAACGCTGAAGCTGAGCGTCGTTTTTATAAGTTGGTCAAAATTTTATTAGTAATTACTAAGTGTAAGTAAATACCAAACCTTAATAATAATAAAGAACAGTAATAGTAAAATAATCCCAAATGCGATGCAAATGTCAAATTAAATTTAAGTTCCATAGTTAATCATGTGAGGGTCCCAGCCGCTCTTGACCGTGAGCACGGCTAGTATACTAGTTTTACACTCTGCAGAGGTTGCGCATCTTTACCCACAAGTCATGTTACCCATCTGCCAAGAGACGGCCAATCCCATACACCTCTACCGAGGAGGCGAGGCAGGGTAACACTACGAGGCCTTTACAAAGTTCCACTAGCTTCAGACTACCCGCTACAGTTTATAGGAAGCTCCAGTGCAGGGTTCTTGCCGACCGCCATCGCAGCAAAATCAAACAAGGACCTCCCTACACTGACCACTCCCCTACTGCCCTTGCCCCTTTCGGGTAAGGTAGCCCTCCCCTAGCTTTCCTAGTTAATCAGCCAAGGGCGTCCCATTAAACCCTTGTGGTAGCACTGTTTTCCCGGGTGGTCGCTCCTATGTTCCCATTAATTTAATGATCTTAACATGAACAGTAATAATAACAAGACAATAACAGAATAATCATGTGTAATGTAACTCCATACCCAATCCACATAAAGCAATAGCAAGTACTACCCAAAAATATTTCAGGGGTGAACAAGGTATAGAGGTAATCAAAACTGGGGTAACATAAAGGCTCCCATCAAAATTAACCTATGCAGATCATTAAAATTAATAAGAACATGGCTGGGAAAAGTAAGTGATCAAGGGCACAACTTGCCTTCCACGAGCTCCTGCTCAGCTATCTCAACCTGATGAACCCCAATATCCTCTGTTGCTTGCTCGTCTATTCGCATCAACACAATACATACATAGTATAGCAAAAATTAACATTGCACCAAACATGTAAATCAAATACACAGTAAAAATCTACATATTAAGATGAGATCATAGGAACTGGAATCACTAAATTTGGAGTTATAGGTTTCAAGTTATGAATTTCCTAAGATTTAAGGTGCTTGAAGTGGGGTTAAATGATAAATTAATTTTCATACTATTTTCATGTCAAAACAGAGACTCTAAGTGGTGGAGAATAAAATTACAAAATTTTAGGAACTGGAATGGAGTAATTTGGAGTTAAAATGAATTTTCTATACATTTTACAAGTTTCTAGATTTGTTTTTGTATTAAAAATGAATTTCTAATATCATTTCTCTATTTTAATCTTCTCTGGACGGGGCCTCAATTATCAGATAAGACAAGGGCCACTGCACAAAACTTTCTAGACTCAGCGCACAGCTACGGTGGACGGTGGGTTATTTTTAGTAATTCCCAGGGGCCCATACGCAATTGAGCCACGACAAAGAGGTATGTAAGAATTCCATCCATCGGATCACAGTTGAACGGCCCAGATCATAACCCCATACATCCGAACAGGTACTCATTGACGCCCTTTGGATCAAAATCCCACAGGACCAGATCTTACGTCCCTACATTAAATCTCGTCTGCAAACTTGGTGATCAATGGCCCAGGTTCACCCAGCGAACCGGTACGCGACCCATTTAATCCTCGGCCGCAGATCCATTACTCAATGGTCCACGCGCGCCGCCCGCGAATCCTTTCCCCCGACGGACAAAGACAGCAGCGGCGAGCCTCCATGCGGTGGCGGCATCGCCGGAGAGTACCTGATTCGCACTCCGAGCCCTCAAACTCAAATTGGACACACTCTACACGAAGCTACGACTTCACCCAACCCGAGCGACCACCATATGGGTTCAATCGCCACTGAGCCGATGCCAACCAGTCACCCATGGCGGCCCTACGACGTAGACGAAATCCGGTGAGCAATCCCCGGCTACCCGCCAACCCATCTGCCCTCCCCATCGGCGACATACGCTCCTACAGGTGTAATGGAATGGCTAGACTACTTACCGGAGATCGGGATGAGGTTGGAGAGCTCGGTCACGACGCGGTCGACAGCCTGCGCCCACTGGTCGGCGAAATCCGCCCCGGCGAGGCTTCCGCTGTGCACACCGCTACACCAGCGAGCGACACTGCTACTCCCCGCCACCGAGCAGCGAGCTACTAACACCGAACGCACCCCAATTCCGCGCGCCCGCGATGGGTGGATCTCCGCTCCACGATTGACCCGGTTTCCTACGACGGCGGCGGTCGAAATGGTTGGAGCGTGGGAGAACTAGAGTGGGCTACGATCCCAGGGAAAGCGACAGTAGTTAAGCGCCCCGCGACCCCGGAATCCCCGGCTCGATCGCGAGCTTGCGCGGTCAAAGCGGAGCACCGGTGCGCATGAGATCTCTGGAGGGGAAGTACCTGCCAGCCCGGGCCCATTCGCCAGTGAACCAGCGCATGGCGCGGCGTGGAGTACAAGCTGCCAGGTGGGACCGTGGTGTCGGCGCATGGTTGCTAACGGCTTCACACGGGGGAGAGCTGACGTGTATGGCCCACCTGGAAGTGTTAGCGGGAGAGCAGCGCGTAGGAACTGACGGGGTGGCCCCACGTGGCGGCGACAGACCCCATTTCCCACGGGCTGCGCGGAGGCAAGTGCTAATGGGCCGAAATGGAGAGTGGTGGCCCATCTGGCTTTTCTTTCTCTTTTTCTTTTATGTTTCTTTTTCCTTTTATTTTTAAATCCAAATTTGAATTCAAATGTTGTTGTGAAGTTCATGCTTAAGTGAATTGTTCATATTCAAGCACCAGTATAAAAAGGTGCATTTTATTTTTATTTTTATTATTATTATTATATATATTTTCCTTATATTTATATAGCATTTCTTTCATTCTCTTCTTGTATTATTCCCTTAGCTCATTTGTGAATTAGGATACATTTCAATTTGAACATTACTACTCATTAATTCTAAATGCACAAAAAAAAACTCCAACATGATGCATATTCTTTTATTTTAGTATCATTTGTTTTAATTTAATCACTCTTAGTTATATGTGTGCTCTTTTTATGATGCAAATATGGCACATAAAATTGAGGATATCTCTCTATTGTTCTTTGTATACAACTTTGAGTATTACAAATCCTACCCCCCTTAAAAATAATCTCGTCCTCGAGATTTAGGAAGGACTATGGGAAAGATAAGGAAAATCTATGCGAAGCTTTTTTTTCTCCCAATTAGCTTCATCTTCTCTATGGTGACTCCATTGCACATTGCACATCTTTATAACCTTATTCCTCGTGACACGAGTCAGTGTATCCAAAATCTTGATGGGGTACTCAGCATAAGTTAGATCATCTTGAACACTAAGGTCTTCCATTGGTAATTGTTCTTCAGGGACACGGAGACACTTCTTAAGCTGAGACACATGGAATACATTATGCACATCAGATAGATTATCAGGTAGCTCGAGTTGATAGGCCATCTCTCCAACTCGCCTAAAAACTCTGTATGGTCCAATAAAGCGAGGGGACAATTTGCCCTTGACTTTGATTCTCCTCATTCCACGAAGTGGTGACACCTTGAGGTACACATGATCACCTTCCTCAACTCCAGTGGTTTTCTTCTATTACCAGCGTAGCTCTTTCTCCGGGTCTGAGCTACCCTCAAATTCTCTCGGATTATACGGACTTGTTCTTCTGCTTCTTGAATTAGTTCAGGCCCAAAGAACTGTCTTCCTCTAGTCTGATTCCAATATAGAGGAGTCCTGAACTTCCTGCCATATAGAGCCTCGAACAGTGACATCTTCAGACTGGCCTGAGAACTCAGCATAAGGTAGACTCTTGTCCCAACTACTATCATGTTGAAGGGCACAAGCTCTCAACATGTCCTCCAATACTTGATTAGTCCTTTCAGTTTGTCCATCAGTCTAACGATGGCAGGCCGAACTAAAATTCAACTTCGTAACCATATTCTCATGAAAACTTTTCCAAAATCTGGAGGTAAAATGTGATCCTCTATCCAAAATGATCTTCTTGGTACACCGTGTAGAGACACAATACGAGCCATATATAACTCTGCCAATTGAGATACCTTATAAGTAGTCTTGACCGGAATGAAATGAGCCACTTTGGTCAATCTATCCATAATAACTCATATCGAATCATATCCTTTCGAGGTGCGAGGCAATCCAGTAATGAAACCAATCTCTTCCCACTTCCATTCAAGTATCTTTAATGGGTATAATAGTCCAGTTGGTCTTTGGTGTTCTGCCTTAACTCTTTGACACACATCGCACATAACCACATGTGCACCACATCTCTCTTCAATCCATACTACCAGAACTTTCTACTTCAAATCCTGATACATCTTGGTACTACCAGGATGAATAGAATAATCCAAGTCATGGGCCTCCTTTAAAATAGTCTCACGAAGGCTTTCAATCTTGGGAACTCATAACTGATCCTTGAACCATATTGTGCCTTGTTCATCTTCCATGAATTTCTGGACCTTGACCTTTAGTAATCATATCCTTAATCTCTTGTATCTTAGTATCACCAATTTGTCCTTTGCGGATTTCTTGCTCCAAGTAGGTTCCACATCAATAGTTACTCCTTCAGTGTGAACAACTATCCCTAGGTTAAATCTCCTGAAATCCTCAACAATCTCATCGGGTAGCTGGGCAACAACAGCTGAAGGAACATGCTCCTTTTGACTCAAGGCATCTGCAACCAAATTTGCCTTGCCCGGGTGATAGTGAATCTCCAAATCCTAATCCTTAATAAGCTCCAACCAACGACGTTGCCTAAGGTTGAGATCCTTCTGAGTGAATATATACTTCAAACTCTTATGATCCGTGTACACTTGACACTTAGTTCCCATGACACAATGCCTCCATAACTTTAGTGCATGCACAACGACTGCCATTTCTAAGTCATGCGTGGGGTAGTTCAACTCTTGTTTCCGCAACTGTCGAGACGCGTAGTCGGTCACATGGCCTTCTTGCATGAGCACACATCTTAAGCCTTGGCCACATGCATCACAATAAATGTCAAATCCTTTCAGTAGATCTGTCATAACCAACACTGGTGGTGACATCAATCTCTTCTTTAAGTGTTCAAAACTATCTTGGCACTTCTCGTCCCACTTAAATTCTCTTCCCTTCTCTAGAAGTGAGGTCATAGGCTTAGCAATCTTAGAGAATCCTTCAATAAATCTCCGATAGTATCCTGCAAGTCCCAAGAAACTCCGAATCTCAGTGACTGTAGTGGGCACTCTCCACTCCATTATCTCCTTCACTTTAGCAGGATCCACTGCTATTCCTCCATCAGAAATAATATGACCAAGGAATGGTACCTTGTCAATCCAGAACTCGCATTTGCTATACTTGGCGTAGAGTTGATCGTCTCGTAGTTTCTATAGCACCAATCCCAGATGATCACTAGCACTCTTGGAATAAATAAAAATATCGTCGATGAAAACCATGACGAATCTGTCCAGATCATGAACACCTTATTCTTTAGATCCATAAAATAGGCTGGTGCATTGGTTAATCCAAACGACATAACAGTGAACTCATATAATCCATATCGGGTCGAGAAATCCATCTTGGGAATATCCGATGGCCTAATCTTCATTTGATGATAACCTGATCGGAGATCAACCTTCGAGAATACCCTTGCATCTCTCATCTGATCAAATAAGTCCTCAATGTAGGGTAATGGACACTTGTTCTTCTTAGTGACATCGTTAAGGGACCTATAATCCACGCACATCCCTTACGATCCATCTTTCTTCTGTACAAATAGATCTGGCGCTCCCCCAAGGTGAGGAATCCGAACGAATGTACCCCGCTTCTTGTAACTCAGTTAACTGCTTCTTAAGCTCCTTCAGTTCTTCTATAGCCATCCTATATGGTCGCTTAGAAATAGGGGCAGTTCCAGGTAAAAGATCAATCACAAACTCAACTTCCCTATCTGGTGGCATCCCTGGTAACTCTTCTGGAAAGACATCCGAAAAATTCTCTAACCACACGGATGTTGACACCAACAAACTTCTTATCTACTAAGAATGTCGCTAGTCTGATGGGGGTAGTTACTGCAACTTCAACTTTAAATCCTTGTCCTTTGGAACTGGTGAGTTCTACAGTTCCCTTAGCAAAGTGTATATATTGCCTTTGTCTTTCTTAACCATGACATACCAAGTATCAAGTCTATACTGCCCTCTTCTAACACCATAGGGGTAGCCCATCTGGGTTAGAAATACAGGATAAGAAAGGAAGAATTGTAGGCAAGGCGAGTAATTACGAGAAATGTTACTGCGGGGATTTATTAGCTAAGTAGATTAATGTGTTATCCACTAAAGCTAATACATTACCTTATGATGGTACATGCTAAGATGCCCGTCTATACTATTTCAATCAATTAAAGAAGCAAATCAGGCATTGATCATCAGAACAATCAACCAACATTTTTTTAATAGAGAAAATAATTTTAATTTCGTCTTGGGTTCCCTATCTCTAAAAAGATCATAGTGGTAGGATTCCAAGGTGTGAAATCCATCTTGTCTTAGAATAGAGGAGGTAAGAATGATCAGAGTAGAACAGTAGAAGGTGAGACAGGATCAAGATAAGTATAGAAAGAATCAGAGTAAGGTAAGTAGGTAAGGGTTATCCATTTCTATCTAGGTTTCGTCCTACAGTCAACATTTCCTCTGATACCACTTCTGTAACACCCGGTTTTAAAGGACAAAGCCGGGTGCATCTCATACATGCGCCAAGAAGACAACGTATATAATAACAGAGTGTATAGAGATAAATGTCATAAATCATCAGAGTATTTATTACATAGCGGAAGACTTATTACCAAATAAAGGAATAACCATAAAACGAACTAAGGATCGTCGGCGCCAATGTCGACTGAGAAACGCCACCTAGAACAGATCGAACTCCTCAGTGTTAGGCGACTCCTCTTCGACCACCTGTTCTTCTCCTGTGGGGGGGGGGTGTGAGACAGCAAGAGTGAGCTCACATACGTTCATAGCTCAACAAGTCGTGGGGAATAATGTGGCATGAACTCACCAAAGGTGGGAGTTCATGTAGTGTAAGGCTGATCAATAAAATAAAGGCTGAAGCTGAGCGTCGCTTTTATAAGTTGGTCAAAATTTTATTAGCAATTACTAAGTGTAAGTAAATACCAAACCTTAATAATAATAAAGAACAGTAATAGTAAAATAATCCCAAATGCGATGCAAATGTCAAATTAAATTTAAGTTCCATAGTTAATCATGTGAGGGTCCGAGCCGCTCTTGACCGTGAGCACGGCTAGTATACTAGTTTTACACTCTGCAGAGGTTGCGCATCTTTACCCACAAGTCATGTTACCCATCTGCCAAGAGACGGCCAATCCCATACACCTCTACCGAGGAGGCGAGGCAGGGTAACACTACGAGGCCTTTACAAAGTTCCACTAGCTTCAGACTACCCGCTACAGTTTATAGGAAGCTCCAGTGCAGGGTTCTTGCCGACCGCCATCGCAGCAAAATCAAACAAGGACCTCCCTACACTGACCACTCCCCTACTGCCCTTGCCCCTTTCGGGTAAGGTAGCCCTCCCCTAGCTTTCCTAGTTAATCAGCCAAGGGCGTCCCATTAAACCCTTGTGGTAGCACTGTTTTCCCGGGTGGTCGCTCCATGTTCCCATTAATTTAATGATCTTAACATGAACAGTAATAATAACAAGACAATAACAGAATAATCATGTGCTAATGTAACTCCATACCCAATCCACATAAAGCAATAGCAAGTACTACCCAAAAATATTTCAGGGGTGAACAAGGTATAGAGGTAATCAAAACTGGGGTAACATAAAGGCTCCCATCAAAATTAACCTATGCAGATCATTAAAATTAATAAGAACATGGCTGGGAAAAGTAAGTGATCAAGGGCACAACTTGCCTTCCACGAGCTCCTGCTCAGCTATCTCAACCTGATGAACCCCAATATCCTCTGTTGCTTGCTCGTCTATTCGCATCAACACAATACATACATAGTATAGCAAAAATTAACATTGCACCAAACATGTAAATCAAATACACAGTAAAAATCTACATATTAAGATGAGATCATAGGAACTGGAATCACTAAATTTGGAGTTATAGGTTTCAAGTTATGAATTTCCTAAGATTTAAGGTGCTTGAAGTGGGGTTAAATGATAAATTAATTTTCATACTATTTTCATGTCAAAACAGAGACTCTAAGTGGTGGAGAATAAAATTACAAAATTTTAGGAACTGGAATGGAGTAATTTGGAGTTAAAATGAATTTTCTATGCATTTTACAAGTTTCTAGATTTGTTTTTGTATTAAAAATGAATTTCTAATATCATTTCTCTATTTTAATCTTCTCTGGACGGGGCCTCAATTATCAGATAAGACAAGGGCCACTACGCAAAACTTTCTAGACTCAGCGCACAGCTACGGTGGACGGCGGGTTATTTTTAGTAATTCCCAGGGGCCCATACGCAATTGAGCCACGACGAAGAGGTATGTAAGAATTCCATCCATCGGATCACAGTTGAACGGCCCAGATCATAACCCCATACATCCGAACAGGTACTCGTTGACGCCCTTTGGATCAAAATCCCACGGACCAGATCTTACGTCCCTACATTAAATCTCGTCTGCAAACTTGGTGATCAATGGCCCAGGTTCACCCAGCGAACCGGTACGCGACCCATTTAATCCCGGCCGCAGATCCATTACTCAATGGTCCATGCGCGCCGCCCGCGAATCCTTTCCCCCGACGGACAAAGACAGCAGCGGCGAGCCTCCAGCGGTGGCGGCATCGCCGGAGAGTACCTGATTCGCACTCCGAGCCCTCAAACTCAAATTGGACACACTCTACACGAAGCTACGACTTCACCCAACCCGAGCGACCACCATATGGGTTCAATCGCCACGAGCCGATGCCAACCAGTCACCCATGGCGGCCCTACGACGTAGACGAAATCCGGTGAGCAATCCCCGGCTACCTGCCAACCCATCTGCCCTCCCCATCGGCGACATACGCTCCTATAGGTGTAATGGAATGGCTAGACTACTTACCGGAGATCGGGATGAGGTTGGAGAGCTCGGTCACGACGCGGTCGACAGCCTGCGCCCACGGTCAGCGAAATCCGCCCCGGCGAGGCTTCCCCTGTGCACACCGCTACACCAGCGAGCGACACTGCTACTCCCCGCCACCAAGCAGCGAGCTACTAACACCGAACGCACCCCAATTCCGCGCGCCCGCGATGGGTGGATCTCCGCTCCACGATTGACCCGGTTTCCTACAACGGCGGCGGTCGAAATGGTTGGAGCGTGGGAGAACTAGAGTGGGCTACGATCCCAGGGAAAGCGATAGTAGTTAAGCGCCCCGCGACCCCGGAATCCCCGACTCGATCGCGAGCTTGCGCGGTCAAAGCGGAGCACCGGTGCGCATGAGATCTCTGGAGGGGAAGTACCTGCCAGCCCGGGCCCATTCGCCAGTGAACCAGCGCATGGCGCGGCGTGGAGTACAGGCTGCCAGGTGGGACCGTGGTGTCGACGCATGGTTGCTAACGGCTTCACACGGGGGAGAGCTGACGTGTATGGCCCACCTGGAAGTGTTAGCGGGAGAGCAGCGCGTAGGAACTAACGGGGTGGCCCCACGTGGCGGCGACAGACCCCATTTCCCACGGGCTGCGCGGAGGCAAGTGCTAATGGGCCGAAATGGAGAGTGGTGGCCCATCTGGCTTTTCTTTCTCTTTTTCTTTTATGTTTCTTTTTCCTTTTATTTTTAAATCCAAATTTGAATTCAAATGTTGTTGTGAAGTTCATGCTTAAGTGAATTGTTCATATTCAAGCACCAGTATAAAAAGGTGCATTTTATTATTATTATTATTATTATTATTATTATATATATTTTCCTTATATTTATATAGCATTTCTTTCATTCTCTTCTTGTATTATTCCCTTAGCTCATTTGTGAATTAGGATACATTTCAATTTGAACATTACTACTCATTAATTCTAAATGCACAACAAAAAAAAACTCCAACATGATGCATATTCTTTTATTTTAGTATCATTTGTTTTAATTTAATCACTCTTAGTTATATGTGTGCTCTTTTTATGATGCAAATATGGCACATAAAATTGAGGATATCTCTCTATTGTTCTTTGTATACAACTTTGAGTATTACACTTTCCCCCCTTCGCGCTCGCCCACGCGCTCGACCCATCTGGGCTGGGGCACGCGGCACACTCACTCGTCGGCTTAGGGACCCCCCGGTCTCGAAACGCCGACAAGATTCATCTATCATTTTCCAAGGGGCATCGATTTGTATTAGTCTCTACGTACTATTTCACCAAATGGACCAAAGTCATTGCCTTGAAGAATATGGTACACAATGAGGTAATTGAGATTGTAACTGAACCTATTATTCATAGATTCTGCATTCTCCAAACTTTAACTACAAATCAGGGGTCATCTTTTATGTCTAAAGAGGTTCATGAGTTCGCTGAATCATATAGGATTAAGTTGCTCAATTCATCTCCATATTAGGCTCAGGCCAATGGTCATGCTGAGTCAAGTAATAGAACATTGATTAGCCTTATTTAGGAGAAAATATCTAATCATCCTAGGCATTGGCCTAAAGTTTTATCTGAGGCCTTGTGGACTAATAGGGTATCTAAGCATCGTGATACCAAGGTTTCACCTTTTGAGTTTGTGTATGAGCTGGAAGCTATTTTGCATGTGGAGATAAGCCTAAATGCTAACAAGTTCGCTAGACAAAATGATCTATCTGTTGGTAACTATCATGGTTTAATGATTGATAATATTGATGAGGTGACTAATAAGAGGATGATTGAGAAAGATAAGCATATAGTCGCCAAAGCCTACAACAAGTAAAGGCGAAATCATTTTAGGTTGCAGACATAGTCTGGAAAATAATCTTGCCATTGAGGAGCAGGGATCGAAAGTTTGGAAAATGGTCCCCAAGCTGGGAAGGGCCTTACAAAGTTACACTTGTAATTTCTGGTTAATGCATACATGCTGGAAACATTACAAGGTGAGAAATTATCTAAGGCATTAAATGGTTGTTTTCTAAAGCAATATCATCCTAGTGTATGACAAGATGCTTAAAAATCGATGTTCTCGCATCAAGTTGTTTAAAACTTATACTAGGTGCTTTAGGTTGGCCAAGCTCCACCAAAAGATAAGGGCATATGTTGAGTAGCAAATTTGACACTAGGATGGTCGGGCGGTTCGCAAGATAGCTTGGACGGTCCACGAGATAGCTCGGACGGTCCGTAATTAGATTAATTCAGGCTGGAACCTTTATCCCAAGAGTGATTATCCATCTAATCTCGCGGAAAACTGTGGGATCTCACCTAGGAACGGGTTTTGACCTCCCCTACATATATGAAGGGGTACGACCGATTAGAACATACAACAATCGATCTATCAACCCAAATCTACCTTATGCACTAGGAGTAGGACTTAGTTGTTTTTCCCGACCTCAATCTTTTATTACCTATCTTCGACTCGACGCCGTCTAGAGACGTTCTAGGTGGTCCTGTCGACCCCAGGACAACTCTAGGATCTTTCTTTCTGATGGGGTCCCAAGAGACGAGATCCAGGTTTTGCATGAGATTCATGAAGCCCTTTGTGCCCTCGCAGACAGTATTGCCGCCTCCATGCGGACGGTCTGCTCGCCCGCAGAAAAGAGCGAAACTCCCTGTGCAGAGTCACAGACGGTCCGATGACCTATTGCGGAAGGTCGATGCTCCTGTAGAGAGATTATACAATTCCTCGCTCCACGCGTGGGATTATTGGTGTTTGGCTCAAAAAAAGTCGACAGTTCGAAAAAGATATCAACAATATTTGTATCTTCAAAATAGATTTATTATATAAATCTACAATCTATCTAATAATATTAAGTACTATAAATATGTATATGTGGTTAAAATTTTAAAAAAAGTTGGCTTGAAAGATAGTGCAAGCACCCGCGTGCAAGGTGGAGTGCCTACCTTGCTAAAAGATGAGATAGATGCTGTCTGGCATGGCCTGCGCTGGGTTTGGTTGGCAGTCTGCTTGCGTGAGGCGCTAGCTCTGCCTGTTCACTGCAGGGAACGTGGGCCCCTAGCGTCCTAATTCTCTCTTCTCGGCTGGCTCGGTACGTAGCTCCACGGCCTCTACACAATCCACATGAACGCCATGGCAGTGCATGGGATGTCGCGGGATATCCTTGTGAGAAAGCAACACGCACGCGAAGACGATGACACCGGGAAAACGCGCGTACCACTCGCTCTTCATGCATGTCTACGGATGGCTGCTGGTTCCAGAAGTTAGCGAAGGGCTTATTTGGGTAACCTTGGATTGGAGTGGATTGAGATGGTATAAGGTGTATTGAAGTGTAATATAAACTAATTTCTCTTTCAAAATCCCTGAAATACACTTTAATCCACTTCAATTCTTTTTTATCTAAACAAGGCCGAAATGTAGAGACGCATGCATGGTATATATATATATATATGTCATATGTGCTGTGGAGGAAAGAACTATAGCCGCTGACTTCCAGTGTCTTTTCCCTATTCACAAGAAGTTTATTTCACCATATGTGATCGACGAGTTCATTCTATATGCACGAAATAATTAATGTTGCACCTTATAAATCCACATGAACACACAACCTTATATTATATATGCCATCTTGATGTTCTTGCCCTTGCCCGTGACACATACATGCATGCAATGATAGGATAGGATTTGATCGGTAGCTTCTTGGAGCAGAGACCAGCCAGAGAGGTGATGTGGAGAGAGAGAGAGAGAGAGAGAGAGAGAGAGAGAGAGAGAGAGAGAGAGAGGATAAAAAAAATGAAGAAAACGAAGTGGGAAAGGCTGCAACGGGATCGCCCGCAGGATCTGCCCGTTCAGGACAGGTTTTCAGACGCTGAACGTGCAAGTGATTCCCCTTGTTTGCTTCTGTACCCCACCCCTTTCGAAACCGCAGGAACTTTTTGCAACAGTGCTATCCATGTTCATATGTTTGTAATGTCAACTCAATATGATCTGAGAGCTTACGAAAGATCAGTTTTTTTTTGGTAAAGTTTCAAACAAAAAAGAAAGATCAGTGTGACAGTGGCACGCGACCTGCCTGAAATGTTGCAAAGTTGCTGAGTTCTAAACGGATCTAAATCATGAACTATAGCTCAGAATATTTGTGTCGAAATATTGGACTTATCCTACCAATGGAAATAAATCTAGCTAAACGTGTATTTGTGTGGTTTGATCCACCATTCGGTGTCCTAGACCAATTCTCAGTATAGTGTTTTATTATGCGAATTCCATGAGTTCCACATCATGTTGAGAAGATTAGATTAATGCACATTTCTATTACATGGTTTTACAAGCAAACCTAGGGAAGAGATGAAAGATGAATTGGCATCTGTACCATAACGATTGTCTGATGATTTATCTCTATAATTAATGTTTCAAACTTGGTGTTTGCAGACTAATTAGACTCTTTTTTATCATCAATTCCACCATGAAGTCAAAGAGGCTCATTCAATTCTCTACAGTACAGACCGATGCCATCTGCCCTTTGGAAACCTCCACTTCCAGTTTTCCACGTGATCCATCCCCTATAACCATCATAGGCTTCAAGCTCCTTGAGAACGACTCCTCAAGCCACGAAGAATACAACAACGAGAGTGATAGTGACGAGGGCAAAAACGAAGACACCTCACATTGCATATCTACGACTAATGGACAAAGAGCACTGATATGGTGGCGGAGGCGAAGGAGGACGTCGACGATGAGCCTCCAACAAAGAGGCAAAAGAAGGATCTTGGTTCCAACAATGAGGATTCTTATTAGCTTGGTTTATTTGAATTGTATGTACTGAATATAATGTTTATTAAGAGATGTGTTGATAGTGGATCTGTTTCCTCATGGTTGTTTGCTCCTGCATATTGGAGTGCATTTTTTCACGTAAATCTTTGTGTCTATTTTATTTCCTAACAAGTAGTATCGAAGCTAGGGTTAGACACATTGTTTTTATCCACATTGTGGCCGCCCGCCGCCACCACTGTTGACTATACTAAGATATTAATAGATTAATGGCACTACCAAGAGTATAACTATACTAAGAGGACTGACATGGATATAAATATTTGGTGGATACAATAGGAGTACTTAATAGGAATTTGTAATCATTGCAAAAATCATGGCGTGAGTTAGAATATGGCATGTTGGGTTTAAGTTGATATATTTTAACTGAAAGCAAATTAGTGACTAAGTAGGAACATATAGCTCAGATAAAAGTGGTATAAATATTTTGACTACTATAAAACTAGAAGTAAGAGCAATCGCTATCATCCGAGGATGTTTATGCTTTTGATGAAATCAATACATAGGTGTGAAAATGTGTAAGTGCAATCAAGTCCTAAGTGAGTTTTGGTGATGTTGACCATATAATTAAAGGTATAATGTCTTTTAAAGTGTTTGATAACTTATCTTTTATAGTGTGTGCATGAAGTACCATTGAAGACCTCCCAACTTAAAAGGAAGGCCTAGAAAGGCTTAGAGAACTAGTTTACTTTATTTATATTTTGTACTTGAGTTTAGGACAAGCCATACTACCAAGGAGATACTATGGTATGTTGGGATGAGCCAAGCCATACTATCATGGAACAATTATCATAATATCATCGAACAATTGCCATCTTCGGCTGTGAAACAACACTTTTGTAATCTTAGCCATACATTTGCAGTTGTTACTTTCATTAAGATGCGTAATTTTGAGTTCTTTCTTGTGTTATTCATTCACAGGTAGGAATTATCCTCCTTAGTGAGGTCAATTGCACTAGTACACAGAAGCTCTATAGTGGCGGTCCTAGAGCTATTTGCACTGGTGTTTTTTAGTGGCACTAGTGCTAGGGGCCAGTAGAAATCGGAAATAACATTAGCACTGGCGGGTTGCTTAAGAAAACCGCCTGTGGAAACAAGATTTTCACTGGCGATTTTCTTAAGCAACCGCTAGTGGAAATAACATTAGCACTAGTGGTTTGCTTAAGAAAACCGCCTATGCAAATCTGAGAGCACCTAGAGGGGGGTGAATAGGTGATCCTATAAAAAACAACACTAAATAGGCCAAACTTAGTTATGAAATGTTAGTAATATTAAACTAAGATGCTATAGCGAGAACTCTTCACTTGATTGTTCCTTTAGAATGAGTATTGAACTTAGGAACAATAGCACAAGTGATTGAGCGAGAACTTAAGAAGAGAAACCAAACACAATAAAAGTGGCACAAGAGACACAAAGATTTTATCCCATGGTCGGCCAATGCCTACTCCACGTTGTGGTGACCTCCTTCGGTCAAGGATTGCACTCAATCCTTCTCAAGTGATCCAATGATCGAACTTGAGTACCATGGTTTTCTTCCTTAGTAGATGTTTCCCTTTTGTGAGGAATCTCCACAATTTGGAGCCTCTCACCCTTATAATGTTGATCACAATAAAAACCACAAGAGTAAGGGAGGGAAAGAAACACATGCAAGAGCTAGAGTCGCAGCAATGACACGCACACAAGTCAAGAAGAGAGCACACAAACATAGAGCAACAAGTTCTCAACACAACAAGTGCTCAATTCTCAGTCACGATGATCCGGATGCGTGTTTGCGAAGTCTAGGCGTCTTAGGATGTTCAATGGAGGCTTGGTGTGTTGCTCCATGCACCTATGGGGTCCTTTTTATAGCCCCAAGGCAGCTAGGAGCTGTTGGATCTCCATTTGGTAGGCAATTCTTGCATCCTGCCAGTTGGCGCACCGGACAGTCCGGTGCACCACCGGACATGAACAGTGCCCGATTTCTTTCCTTTTCTGGCGAAGCTAACCGTTGAGCCCTCGGTCTCCTTGGCACACCGGACACTGTTCGTGCACATCGGACAGTCCGGTGCGGCCTAGTGACCGTTGGCTCTGGCCACGTGTCGCCCGCTGATTGCGCTGCCGACCGTTGGCGCGGGCGCTGTTGGCTCACCGGATAGTCCGGTGCACACCGGACAGTCCGATAAATTTTAGCCGCAGCGCCCTCGGTGATTTCCCGAGAGCAGCATGTTTGCTGCTGGACCAGCCTGTGCACTGGACACTGTCGGTGCATCGAAGGCTGGTGCACGTTTGCCTAGACTTAGCAAACTTCTCCAATCCAATCTCATTTGTTTTAACAAGGTTTCTAGCACTTAGAGAAATATATTAGTACCAAAAACAATTCACTAAGGCTAGAGTTATACCTTAATTCTTGATTCGCATCTCTTGACACTTAGTGCCCATCACCTTAAGATAATATTTGTTGGGCATGTAATCACCAAAACATTTAGAAATTGCCCAAGGGCACATTTCCCTTTCAATCTCTCCCTTTTTGGTGATTTATGCCAACACATTTAAAAGCAACTTAAAGCGCAATATCATTCTCAAAGAGTGTGGATTGAAGGCCATTTTATCTCACAGGGATTTGGCATATTTGGATCACTTTTGCCACCACTTGGTTTATTTTCACAACACAAATTCTTTTTCCTATCTCCATATCAAAACACTTGTTTTGGCAAATCAAGAGATCTTTTAAGAGTAATTTTGATCAAATGCCACAAACTCCCCCTTTTTCCCATAGCGAAAATTCTCCCCCATAAGAGACCAATTTTTGCAATAAGAGGATTTTGGTCAATACACAAAGATTCAAACTCTACATTTTTTTGAAATTCACAAGTGGTTGGCTGATCCATTTGCTTTGGCATTAAGCACCAAAACAGGAGACCTTTTTGGCCTTTTAACCCCATTGCCTCACCAAAATGTCAAATAAGAGCAAAAGGCAATGAGAACATAAGTACGAACTTAAGATAAGATACATTGATACCAGAATGCAGTGGAAGCCCTCTCTTTGTCCAAGTTCACTTTTCCCTTTCAATACACCTCTGAGACTATTCCAAGAATACTCAACAAACAAGTTAGTCTCAAGGGAGTCAAGTTGTAGCACATCCTCCCCCTAAACATGTGCATCAATTGCATAGGGACTTGTGAGGTCCAGGGATGACTTGTACAACTTGAGCACCAAAAATAAGCAATTAAAGACATTAATGCTGAAAGTAACATGATCAAAAGGCATAGAACACATGTATGTTATAGATCAATCTAAGTTATGCGAATCTAACACATTTAGCTCACCACGCAACCTGCAAAACCTTTTCTCATCTAAAGGCTTGGTGAAGATATTGGCTAACTGGTTCTCGGTGCTAATATGATAAACATCGATATCTCCCCTTTGCTGGTGGTCTCTCAAAAAGTGATGCCAGATGTCTATGTGCTTAGTACGGCTGTGTTCAACAGGATTATCCACCAAGCGGATTGCACTCTCATTATCACATAGGAGTGGGACTTTGCTCAGATTGTAGCCAAAGTCCCGAAGGGTTTGCCTCATCCAAAGTAGTTGCGTGCAACAATGTCCTGCGGCAACATACTCGGCCTTAGTGGTGGATAAGGCAACAGTGGTTTGTTTCTTAGAGCTCCAGGACACCAGGGATCTTTCTAGAAATTGACTTGAGTAGGAGGAATTTTTGGAGCTTCTTCCTCCTTATCCTGTTCTTCATGTGCTCCCCTTGATCCAGCCCTTCATCTTGATGTACCTATTCCTCATCTCGAGTTGGGGGATGCACTAACGTAGAGGAAGAAGGTTGATCTTGCTCTTGTGGTTTCTGTGGTCGCACATCACCTATCGCCATTGTTCGCATTGCGGCCGTCGGAACCTCATCTTCATCTATATCATCAAGATCAACTTACTCTCTTGGAGAGCCATTAGTTTCATCAAATACAACGTCGCTAGAGACTTCAACTAATCCTGATGATTTGTTGAAGACCCTATACCTTTTGTATTTGAGTCATACCCTAGTAAAAACACTTCTACAGCTTTGGGAGCAAACTTTGAATGCCTACCTTTACCAAAATGTAACGTTTGCTCCCAAATACACAAAAATATGAAACATTGTGTTTGTTACCGGTTAGAAGTTTGTAAGATGTCTTCTTGAGGAGGCGATGCAGATAAAGCCGGTTTATGGCATGGCAAGCTGTATTCACAGCTTCCGACCAAAACCGCTTAGGCGTCTTGTATTCTCCAAGCATTGTCCTTGCCATATCAATTAGCGTCTTGTTCTTCCTTTCTACTACACCATTTTGCTGTGGTGTGTAGGGAGCGGAGAACTCGTTCTTGATGCCTTCCTCCTCAAGATATTCTTCGACTTGAAGGTTCTTGAACTCAGATCCATTATCGCTCCATATCTTCTTTACTTTTAGCTCAAATTCATTTTGAGCCCACCTTAAGAAGCGGTTTAGTGTTCCTTGGGTTTCAGATTTATCCTGCAAAAAGAACACTCAAGTGAAGGAAGAAAAATCATCAACTATAACAAGACCATACTTACTTCCCCCGATGCTGAGATAGACAATGGGCCCAAAGAGATCTATGTGTAGGAGTTCTAGTGGTCTTGATGTTGTCATCACGTTCTTGCTTTGATGAGTACTTCCCACCTGCTTTCCTGCCTAGCACGCTGCACAAGGTCTATCTTCCTTAAAACAGACATCGGTTAGTCCTAACACATGTTCTCCCTTTAGAAGTTTATGAAGGTTCTTCATTCCAACATGTGGTAGACGGCGGTGCCAGAGCCAGCCCATACTAGTCTTAGCGATCAAGCATGCATCTAGATCGGCATTCTCTTTTGAGAAATCAACTAAGTAGAGCTTGTCGTCTAGTACACCCTTAAAAGCTAATGAACCATCACTTCTTCTATATACAGATACATCAATATTTGTAAATAAACAATTATAGCCCATATGACATAATTGGCTTACAAACAATAAGTTGTACCCGAGCGATTCTACAAGAAACACATCTGAAATTGAACGCTCAGTCGTGATGGCTATTTTTCCTAAACCATTAACCTTGCCTTGGTTCCCATCTCCAAAGATGATAGTGTCTTGGGAATCCCTGTTTTTGACATAGGAGGTGAACATTTTTTCTCCCCCGTCATGTGGTTTGTGCATCCGCTATCAATAATCTAGCTTGAGCCCTTGGATGCATAAACCTGCAAGGTAATTAAGCTTGGGTTTTAGGTACCCAACTCTTGTTGGGTCCTACAAGGTTAGTTACAATAGACTTTGGGAACCCAGATGCAAGTTTTGTCTCTCTTGCATTTAGGTCCCAAACTTCTAGCAACTACTTTATCATTTTTACATATCAATATACATGTAGCATTACATGTTTGATAAAGTGTAGTTGGTCTAGTTAATGTTTTCCTAGGTGAAAGCTCTCTTGTGAGTTTTGGTGTTTGGATGACAACTCAATTAAAGGACTAACAGTGTACTAAGTGTTGAACAGGTGCTTAAGGAAGAGCTAACAGGGTTCAACACAAGTGAACATATGTGATTGTCCAAGAACTAGATTATGGATACATAATGGACATCACAAGTAAGATGGACATTGCATAAAGTGAGACTCGGGTGCGTAGCTCGAAGACAACTGATCAAGCCAAGGACGGAGGCAAGAAGAGCTTCGAGGTACCAAGTGCACGGGAGAAGGTCAAGGAGGCTGAGGAACCCAAAGCCAAGGGTGAAGAAGAAGGCTTGCAAAGTCAAGGGTGATCGAGTTGAGAACAGCTACGGCACATCAAGGATCACTACATAAGAACGTGACTTACAGCCAATGAGGTAACAGCTACAGTTATGTGGTGTAAGTCATAAGGCTCAAGATCAAGCTCTAAGAAGGAGATCAAGGTCACTAGAAGGAGAACAAGTGTCAAAACCAGAACTGGAAGCAGCCCAAAAGAGCTAAGTTCACCTTGATCTTTAGTTTGGGTTGTTCCTATGTTTGGAGACGTTCTATGTGACCTTTGCAGGATGTTGGAGCCAAGAAATGTCAATCTAGATCAAGTCAAGCCGACTTGATGATTTATGAGTCCAACATCAAAGCTCGAGCATGTGAAATGCTATAGATGTAATAATTAAGAGAAGGTATGTTTCTCAGACTTAGTACATTGTTTTAGAGACTAATGTATTGTGTCTAAGTGCTGGAAACAGAATAAATCGAGTTGGAGAAGAGATGGCTAAGTTCAGCCAAAGTCTGCTCAGTCTGGGTGCACCGGACAGTGTCCGGTGCGCCAGGCTAAACTCTGGCGAACTGGCCGCTCTCGGGAATTCACCGGCGACGTACGACTATAATTCACCGGACTGTCCGGTGTGCACCGGACTGTCCGGTGAGCCAACGGTCGGCCGGGCCAACGGTCGGCCGCGCGATCTGCGCGGGACATGTGGCCGAGCCAACGGCTAGATGGAGGCACCGGACATGTCCGGTGCGCCAACGGCTCCAAGACTGCCAACGGTCGGCTTCGCCATAAAAGGAAAGAAATCGGGCACCGGACAGTGTCCGGTGTGCACCGGACTGTCCGGTGCGCCAGCCGACAGAAGGCAAGATTTGCCTTCCTGGATTGCTTCCAACGGCTCCTAGGCCCCTTGTGCCTATAAAAGGGACCCCTAGGCGCCTCAAGCACTATACAAGCGCAGCCAACAAGTGTAGACTCCACTGGAATCAATTCTCACTCTCCCTCTTGTGTGTAACTCTATAGTTTGTGTAGAAGGCACAGCTATAAGCCTTAGAGAGAGGAGTAGTGCTGCTAAGAGCTAGAGCAAGGTCTTGAGCGTATCGTTACTCTGCCGGGGTGCTGCCAAGAAGTCTGTAAGCAGCCGCGGTTTTGTTGTAACCCATCTCAATAGTGAAAGGCTCTATCTGTCATACTGACAGATCTGAGCAAACGGAGGAAGGAGTTGAAATAGACTCCAAGCCCAGGTGTGGCTAACTCCAACGAGGACTAGGCAAGCATTTCAGGCTTGGCCGAACCTCGGGATAAATCCTTGCGTCTGTGTGCTCTGTTCTGTATTGTACTCTGACTCTCTGTCTTACTCGCTTTTATATCTGCACTTCACTACTTACTTGTGGTACTAGCTTTCCTTGAAGTGCAGGATATTCTTAAGACAGGAACTTGTAACACCCGGTTTTAAAGGACAAAGCCGGGTGCATCTCATACATGCGCCAAGAAGACAACATATATAATAACAGAGTGTATAGAGAAAAATGTCATAAATCATCAGAGTATTTATTACATAGCGGAAGACTTATTACAAAATAAAGGAATAACCATAAAACGAACTAAGGATCGTCGGCGCCAATGTCGACTGAGAAACGCCACCTAGATCAGATCGAACTCCTCCGTGTTAGGCGGCTCCTCTTCGACCACCTGTTCTTCTCCTGTGGGGGGGGGGGTGTGAGACAGCAAGGGTGAGCTCACACATGATCATAGCTCAACAAGTTGTGGGGAACCAGTGGACATAAACTCACAAAGGTGTGAGTTTATGTGATGTGTAAGGCTAATCAATGATAGGGGTTAAAGCTGAGCATTGCTTTTAAGTAGTTGGTCAAAATTTTATTAGCAGTTACTAAGTGTAAGTAAATACCAAACCTTAATAATAATGAAGAACAATAATAGTAAAGTAATCCCAAATGCGATGCAAATGTCAAATTAAATTTAAGTTCCATAGTTAATCATGTGAGGGTCCGAGCCGCTCATGACCGTGAGCACGGCTAGTATACTAGTTTTACACTCTGCAGAGGTTGCGCATCTTTACCCACAAGCCGTGTTACCCATCTGCCAAGGGGTCATGAATCCCATACACCTCTACCAAGGAAGCGAGGCAGGGTAACACTACGAGGCCTTTACAAAGTTCCACTAGCTTCAGACTACCCGCTACAGTTTATAGGAAGCTCCAGTGCAGGGTTCTTGCCTAACTGCCATCGCAGCAAAATCAAACAAAAACCTCCCCACACTGACCACTCCCCTACTGCCCTTGCCCCTTTCGGGTAAGGTTAGCCCTCCACTAGCTTTCCTAGTTAATCAGCCAAGGGCGTCCCATTAAACCCTTGTGGTAGCACTGTTTTCCCGGGTGGTCGCTCCATGTTCCCATTAATTTAATGATCTTAACATGAACAGTAATAATAACAAGATAATAACAGAATAATCATGAATAGTGTTTCTCCATGCCCAATCCACATAAAGCAATAGCAAGTACTACCCAAAAATATTTCAGGAGTGAACAAGGTATAGAGGTAATCAAAACTGGGGTAACATAAAGGCTCCCATCAAAATTAACCTATGCAGATCATTAAAATTAATAAGAACATGGCTGGGAAGAGTAAGTGATCAAGGGCACAACTTGCCTTCAATGAGCTCCTGCTCAGCTACTTCTACTTGTTGAACCTCAGATTCCACAGTGGCTTGCTCGTCTATTCGCAACAACACAATACATACATAGTATAGCCAAAATCAACATCACACCAAACATGTAAAATAAATATACAGTAAAAATCTACACATTAAAATAAAATCATAGGAACTGGAATCACTAAATTTGGAGTTATAGTATTCAAGTTATGAATTTCCTAAGGTTTAATGTGATTAAAATAGGATTAGATGAGAAATTAATTTTCTAAATGCTTTCATGTCAAAACAGAGATACTAAATGATAGAGAATAATATTACAAAATTTTAGGAATTGGAATGACTCAATTTGGAGCTAAAATGAATTTTCTATGCATTTTACAAGTTTCTAGATTTGTTTTTGTATTAAAAATGAATTCCTATAATTATTTCTCTGTTTTTAATCTCCTCTGGACTAGGCCTCAATTTCCAGAAAACACAGGGGCCTAGGTGTAACTAATCCTAAGACTCAGACGACCCACCAGGTGGACTGCGGGTTGATTTCCAGAGAGGTGAGGGTCTCTTTAGAAAAATTGACCCGCGAAGGGGTACGGGCGAGTCTCGGCCGTTGGATCATGCGTAGACGGCACAGATTAGATCAATCCACCGATCGAAACGGTACTCAATCCGCACCGCACGATAGAACATCAACGTCTCAGATTTAAATATCCCACATTGATTTGCTACCGACCGATCAAGATCGGACGGCGCACGATCTAATCTATCCCGAGCCACACGACTAGAATCCGATGGCCCGGATTAAAATGACGAAGGGGTATCTCTCTTCTAATTAGAGCCGTTCAACAAAAGATCAACGGCTCTGGTACTCTCTCCCACCTCCAGGCGCGCAGTATGGTGGCGCAGGGCCAACCGCGGTGGTGCCATAACCGAATAACGCCGGCGAGCCCCCAACCGCGCACTAGGGCCCTAAGCTCGGACTTTTGATGACGCTACACGATGCGCTATGCGAAACGAAAGGGATAGAAGGGTTCTTACCCCACGTGGTGGCGCAGAGACCCACGCCCACCACGACACGACGAGTAGGAACTCCGACGAGCGATTCCCAGAGTCGCAGAGGCTAATCTCGCCCACGACGCAGCGGAGAACCTTCCCCCAGTCCTGGTGAAGGTCACGGGCATCAAACAAGACACGGACAGTGGCCCTGCTGGAATTCCCGCCGCGGCGGCTCTCGTTCTCTCTCGCTCACGGCGTGCACGACAGTAGGTGATGGCGTAGATCTCGGTCGAAACGAAGGGGCTGGGTGTGGCGGCTAGGTTTATCGGCGTGAGGACTCGAGTCTAATTTATGTATGGAGGTAGGTCCGTCGTGGTCGGCCATGCCGGGAAGCTCGGCTTCCGTTGCGCAAATCCGATGGAGAGGGGGCTTCTGACTGGCAGGGTCCACCGCACAGCGCCGTGAAAGAAGGGGAGGCTGACTCGCGGGTCCGCGCAGCAGAGAGCGCCAGCGCGCGCGCGGGACGAGGATCTGACCCGCGGGCCCCAGTCCTCAGTGGGCGCTGCGCAGCGTGGCTCGAGTGGGCTAGCGCGAGAGTCACCTTAGGTGGGCCGAAATGAAGCAGTTGGCCCAGGTAAGCTTTTATTCTTTTTCCTTTTTATTTTTCTTTCTATTTTCTTCATTTCTAAGGTTTTTAGTTTGAATTCAAATTTAGTTTCAAACCTTGTACAAATCTGTTATCAAATCATATTATGAAATGAAAAGTACAAATTCTAGAAATATATTTATATTATTTTTATTTTCATATCATTTCTCTTCTTACTCTTAAACCCTAGTTTTCAATGTAGGGCTTAATCCAATTTCCAGTCATTTTTATATTATTATTATTTTTATTTAATGCACAAACATAAAAACTCCAACAAATGCACTTTTTTTTATTTTAGAATCATTATTTTATTTAGTCACTCTCA
Organism: Zea luxurians; assembly: GCA_029449295.1. Taxonomy (NCBI): domain Eukaryota; kingdom Viridiplantae; phylum Streptophyta; class Magnoliopsida; order Poales; family Poaceae; genus Zea; species Zea luxurians. The sequence goes on along the minus strand of JAOPSE010000008.1, from coordinate 91,836,617 downwards.
ATTACATAGGTGCTCTTTTCATGATGCAAATAAGGCACACAAAATGAGGAGCTCTCTCTCTATTATTCTTTGTATACAACTTTGAGTATTACAGAACTTCAATTCCACTGCAACCTACTCGAAGGGTTCTTCACTCCACTGCGATCCTGTCTTCGAGTAGAGTAAGATTTAAGTTTTAAAGTATTAAGTTTTATTCGCCTATTCACCCCCCTCTAGGCGACATCCAGATCCTGTTCCCGGGCCAAAGGGAACTTTCAATTGGTATCGAAGCTAGGCCTCTCCAGTGTGGGCTTAGCCGTCCGGAGATAACGATGTCGTCACAAGAGGTAACTGTAGAACTTCTTTTAGGCGATGGCTCTAATTACAAATCTTGGTCTGTCTCTATTTATAATGCCTTCATGAGTGTTGATTCTGATTTGAGACAGATCTTTAGTAGAAGTATTTTTCCATCTGATATTAGTAAAAATCCCTCTAATGATGAACTAAGATGTTTATCTCTCAATCACCGTGCTTGCAACATCTTAGTTGATTCTCTTTCTAGAGGTGCTTATTTTGCCATCATGAGTAGTGATAATGATTTATTTGTTGATGCTCATGATTTATGGAATAGAATTAAAGTAAAATATTGTGTGGCAAATTGTACTGCTTCTACTCCCTATATTGCTTGTGATGCTAACCTTTCAAAGGGAGAAGATCAAGAACGATGGGCACCCAACGATGAATCCACCTCATCGACAGGTTTGGTCTCCACTAATAATAAGTGTTTTATTGCTAACAATAACGGTGGAGACAAAAGCCATGATGAGGAGGAATATGAGGATGATAGCGAGGATGAATCTTCATCACCTCAAGGTACATTTTCCTATTTGGCTTCCACTGACATTAATGACAGGGAAAATGAGACCGATGATGTGGAAGAAGAGGAGATTCGCCGTTTCTACATCCATCTCAACAAAGAGGACAAGGCACTCTTGGCTAAGCTGTTGAGAAGGAACAAGGAACAAGGCGAGACGCTTCTCAGGCTAGAGGAGTCCCTCATCAAAACCGACAACAGCCTGGAGAAGATGACCAAAGAACATGAGAAGCTAAAGCGCTCTCATGATGATTTGGTCCAAAGGTATGAATATGTTTTAATTGAGCAAAGAAATAGTCATGATGCATTATCTAATATTGCTCAACTTAAAATGGAAAATTCTATGCTTAAGAGTCAAGTAGAAACAATGGACTTAGAAAAACGTGCTCTAGGTAAAAAGTATGATATGTTGTCATATTCTAATAATAAATTAGTTGATGACCATATCATGCTTAATGTTACTCATGAGGTTATAATTGCAAACTTAAATTCATGTGAACCTCATTCTCGCACGTGTGCGCAATTGAATTGTATATCACCATGTGCTAACCCCTGTTGCTCAAAAGAAAGCCAATCATTGATTGAGCAACAAGTTTTAGGGTCACAAAAGAAATTCTGTGGGAACAAGAAGCAAAGACAACTGAGGAGAAGACACATTGCTCAACTCTCTCAAGATATCCACGGGCGCGTGGTGAAGAAGCTTGAGAAAGGAAAAACTGTAGCAAGTGTCAAGCTCAATAAGAAAAATGTTCCTAAAGATGAAGAAATCAACATGAGCTTGGAAAAAGGTAAAGATTCAATTAATCATGTTGTTTGCACTGACCTTCTCTCCATGTCATTCAAGTACAAAAAGGGAAAAGGAAAAAGGAGGTGTTTCAAGTGCAAGAAGTTAGGCCACCTCATTGCGTCTTGTCCGTACAAAGACAAGAATGAAGGGACAAGGAGTTGTTTTGGATGCAATAGTAAGGACCACACGATCACTTCATGTCCGGTCATGAAGAATCAAGGATGTGCATCCTCCAAGGTGACCCTCACCAAGGAAAATGACACACAACAAGCGTCATGTCAGGTTGAGCGACGCTTCTGCTACAAGTGTGGTGAGCAGGGTCATCTATTCAAGGTATGTTATAAAGGTAAGATTCCTAAGCAAGTGAATTTGTGTCAATCTTATTCGCGTAGGAGACCCAAATCATACACTTGTGCTAGATCTATAACGAGATCACCTAGAACTAGCACAAAGGCAATTTGGGTACCAAAGGCACATTTAGATGATCATTATGGACCCATCCCGAGATGGGTACCAAACTGTGCTAACTAGACCATGCAGGTGCCTTGAGATGGACTGGAGACCATGGGAGAGCATAAGACGGTTATCCAAAAACTCTATGCTTAATCTGTTAATAGTTTTGGTGTTTATTGACCCAAGGTTGAATTATTGTGAAACACTAATCCCATGTTCATCTCAAGTGAAATAAGGTGTATGGGTCCTGAATCATTATTGGTGAATCAAGTAAAGGACTTTGATGAGAATCTACAACTTGCTCTCCAAAGGATGGTACCCGTGTATTTTAAGTACATAATTGCAATTTAGTATTGCTCTTAAGTTGGCTTGTTGTGCTACCTGCCTTTGGAGTAGTTATGCTTTATGATTGCCTGTGTTAAATGAATCATAATGATGTTTGCTTAATCATGACTGGTGCTATATAGGATATATCTTTTGAATCATTCATGGGTAGCTCTTTCATTTGTTATATCCACAACGATTAACTCTCTTGGTGTATATGGATAAACCTGTTACTTTTTGTAAGTCATGCTATGTGCAATTATGACATTTTGTTTAGTCCATGTGCACATGATTACCCTAGTTTGGTACTGTGTGAATTTCAAATCCATGTCGTGCCCTTTTGAGCTATGAGGTGCATGAGCAAAAGGAGCCCTGAATTGGTGATAACAAGTGCTCTCATAAAGGCAAAGGTATGGAAAATAGAACTGTGCAATTTTATTGAATATCTTGAAGTTCCATTGATAGTGATCATAGCTGTGTTCTTGCATTTCATTGGTAGTATCGTGGCTTAGGAGACTTATGCCTTAAAATGTTGTTTCTTTTGGTGTACCTAAAGAATCTTCTTATCTATGATGTGCTCAGACATGATCATGTTGTTTTCCAATTAGTATATGTGATGCAATGATAGTTAAAAATGAAGCATGTCTAAGTTGCGTGTAAATGTTGTACTTCCTGTGAGTATTCAATTGGCTTAGGTGCCACTGAGGCATGCATTGTTGTATTTAGTCAACCTTTCATTTTAGCCTTCAATTGGTGTTAAGTGGTTTTTCAATTGATATTCAAATTGGCATCTTTGTGTGATGAAAGTGATAGAGTATGCCTTGACCAAGGTATGTTGTGATCCCCTCTAGTTCTAAGGAAGCTAGAATGTGCAAAGTGCAAGTCATTCAAATACTTGATGCACAACTTGAGGGGGAGCACACATAACTTGTGTCTTTTGAGACTAACTGTTTCTTGAGCAATCTTGTATAGTCTCTAGGTGGAAAAGAGAAGATGAGCAAGAAATGGAGCAATCAGGACTTGGGTACCTCTGTAAGTCAAGAAATTGGTATCTCAAGTTGTGAGTAAGTGCATATTTTTAGATTTCTCATGCTCTATAATATCTGGTGATAATAGATGCTTATTCTTAAATATCATGGAGCCACGATAATAAATGAACTTTGCAATTGGTATCTTTCAATTGGTAGCCATGATAGTTTGCTTCAATTGACATCTTTTGATAATCATTAGAATAGAAGTTTCTTCTTGTGCCCAATACTATAACTTGTTCTAAGTTTGGTGTCTTAGCAACAAGAAAATGTTAGGATAAAGAATCAGGCACAAGTGTGGAGAAGCTCTCGAGAGATTAAATACTTTCAAGATGGGAAGTACACTACAACATGGTAAAGGTACAAAAGGAAGTATTAATCTTTTTGCATATATGTGATAGTGCATATGTTCAATAAGTAAGGGGGAGTTTTGATAGTCGTTTTTCCTCCTTAAGCACCCTGCTGTCCCTTGACATCATCCTACGTTCTTGCCTGAGTATGGTTTTTGGTGTTTGATGTCAAAGGGGGAGAAGTTGTGCATTAAAGCTTATCTCAACCTGAGAGGAAAGCTTATCCTAATGGGTGATGTGTTAGTTTGAGCTCTGCCAAGTGTGATATTCATATGTTTCTTGCAGTATTATATGTGTTGCTCATATGGACTAGTGTTTCCGCTGCGATGAATTATTTGGCTTCTATAGCGTAATAGATAGTCATGTGGTTAATGGTGCTTTAAGATGTTAATGGTGCTTTAAGATTGCTTTAAATTAGTGTCTTAGTTTAAATGGGTATTAGTTTGAATTGGTATCTTAATGATGAATAGTGGTAGGTTGATATTTCTATGATATATCCACTGAATTGAATGGTGTTTAACTCTGATTATGTGCATTTGTGTGGTAGAGCATCATGGGTTGATTCTTGACACAATGCATACTAAAAAGTGCTAGAAATGTTTCGAATTGCCTAAGTATGTGCAAATGGGTGTCTGAGGCCAAGATTATGTTTCTGAAGTAAGCACATATTTAGGGGGAGCATTCTCTAAACTTAGAATTGAAAATTTGTGCTTCAAATCTTATTCTTATGTAAGCTTTAATTGTGTTGCCATCAATCACCAAAAAGGGGGAGATTGAAAGCTCTCTTGTGAGTTTTGGTGTTTGGATGACAACTCAATTAAAGGACTAACAATGTACTAAGTGTTGAACAGGTGCTTAAGGAAGAGCTAACAGGGTTCAACACAAGTGAACATATGTGATTGTCCAAGAACTGGATTATGGATACATAATGGACATCACAAGTAAGATGGACATTGCATAAAGTGAGACTCGGGTGCGTAGCTCGAAGACAACTGATCAAGCCAAGGACGGAGGCAAGAAGAGCTTCGAGGTACCAAGTGCACGGGAGAAGGTCAAGGAGGCTGAGGAACCCAAAGCCAAGGGTGAAGAAGAAGGCTTGCAAAGTCAAGGGTGATCGAGTTGAGAACAGCTATGGCACATCAAGGATCACTACATAAGAACGTGACTTACAGCCAATGAGATAACAACTACAGTTATGTGGTGTAAGTCATAAGGCTCAAGATCAAGCTCTAAGAAGGAGATCAAGGTCACTAGAAGGAGAACAAGTGTCAAAACCAGAACTGGAAGCAGCCCAAAAGAGCTAAGTTCACCTTGATCTTTAGTTTGGGTTGTTCCTATGTTTGGAGATGTTCTATGTGACCTTTGCAGGATGTTGGAGCCAAGAAATGTCAATCTAGATCAAGTCAAGCCGACTTGATGATTTATGAGTCCAACATCAAAGCTCGAGCATGTGAAATGCTATAGATGTAATAATTAAGAGAAGGTATGTTTCTCAGACTTAGTACATTGTTTTAGAGACTAATGTATTGTGTCTAAGTGCTGGAAACAGAATAAATCGAGTTGGAGAAGAGATGACTAAGTTCAGCCAAAGTCTGCTCAGTCTGGGTGCACCGGACTGTCCGGTGGTGCACCGGACAGTGTCCGGTGCGCCAGGCTGAACTCTGGCAAACTGGCCGCTCTCGGGAATTCACCGGCGACGTACGGCTATAATTCACCGGATTGTCCGGTGTGCACCGGACTGTCCAGTGAGCCAACGGTCGACCGGGCCAACGGTCGGCCGCGCGATCTGCGTGGGACACGTGGCCGAGCCAATGGCTAGATGGAGGCACCGGACATGTCTGGTGCGCCAACGGCTCCAAGACTGCCAACGGTCGGCTTCGCCATAGAAGGAAAGAAATCGGGCACCGGACAGTGTCCGGTGTGCACCGGACTGTCCGGTGCGCCAGCCGACAGAAGGCAAGATTTGCCTTCCTGGATTGCTTCCAACGGCTCCTAGGCCCCTTGTGCCTATAAAAGGGACCCCTAGGCGCCTCAAGCACTATACAAGCGCAGCCAACAAGTGTAGACTCCACTGGAATCAATTCTCACTCTCCCTCTTGTGTGTAACTCTATAGTTTGTGTAGAAGGCACAGCTATAAGCCTTAGAGAGAGGAGTAGTGCTGCTAAGAGCTAGAGCAAGGTCTTGAGCGTATCGTTACTCTGCCGGGGTGCTGCCAAGAAGTCTGTAAGCAGCCGCGGTTTTGTTGTAACCCATCTCAATAGTGAAAGGCTCTATCTGTCATACTGACAGATCTGAGCAAACGGAGGAAGGAGTTGAAATAGACTCCAAGCCCAGGTGTGGCTAACTCCAACGAGGACTAGGCAAGCATTTCAGGCTTGGCCGAACCTCGGGATAAATCCTTGCGTCTGTGTGCTCTGTTCTGTATTGTACTCTGACTCTCTGTCTTACTCGCTTTTATATCTGCACTTCACTACTTACTTGTGGTACTAGCTTTCCTTGAAGTGCAGGATATTCTTAAGACAGGAACTTCAATTCCACTGCAACCTACTCGAAGGGTTCTTCACTCCACTGCGATCCTGTCTTCGAGTAGAGTAAGATTTAAGTTTTAAAGTATTAAGTTTTATTCGCCTATTCACCCCCCTCTAGGCGACATCCAGATCCTGTTCCCGGGCCAAAGGGAACTTTCACTAGGCACATGAGAAGCAACATGATGGCGCCTAGGTCTATTCCTACCTTGAGCATATGAAGAGCTAGATGCAAACATTGCATGAGAACTAAATACATCATCATGACATACAGGAAAAATAGCATGATTATGATACTTATCATGATGAGCAACATTAGTAACTTTCTTATAAAGATAGGCATGGTTCTTTTGAGAACTACTATCCATAGGAGCCTTTCCTTTCTCTTTGTTGAGGTTGGAAGTCCTTTGGCTTGTTAAGTTCTTGGTCTCCTATTAGAAACCAAGTCCATCCTTAATAGAGGGGTGCCTACCAATGGTGTAGGCGTCCCTAGAAAACTTTAGTTTTTCATAACTATCCTTGCAAGTCTTAAGTTGGGAATTAAGACTTGTGACCTCATTGTTCAAATTGAGAATTGTAGAGGCATGTTCATTGCAAGCATCAATATTAAAATCTTTGCATCTATTGCAGATAACAACATGCTATACAGATGAACTAGCCACATTAAATTTTTCTATCTTTGCATTTAAATCATCATTCAAGGTTTTGAGACTAGCAATAGAATCATGGTAGGTAGACAGCTCAGAAGACAGTGTTTCATTTTTTCTTAATTTCTAGAGCAAGAGATTTTTGAACATCAATAAATTTATCATGTTCGTCATACAGAATATCTTCTTGCTTTTCTAGTAACCTATCCTTTTCATTAAGAGCATCAATCAATTCATTTATTTTATCTACCTTAGTTCTATCTAATCCTTTAAATAACTCACTATAGTCCACTTCATCATCAGAAGATTCCTCATAATTATAAGAAGTATACTTAGGTGTATCTCGTATGTGTACCTTCTTCTCCTTAGCCATGAGGCACGTGTGTTGTTCGTTGGGGAAGAGAGAAGACTTGTTAAAGGCCGAGCCAGCTAGTCCTTCATCATCGGAATCAGATGAAGAGCAGTCAGAGTCCCATTCTTTTCCAATATGTGCCTTGCCCTTCGCCTTCCTATAGTTCTTCTTCCTCTCCTTCTTCCCTTTCTTTTCTTGTGCCTAGTCATCATCATTATCGGGACATTGTGCTATGAAATGACCAGACTTACCGCACTTGAAATAGGAGTGCTTTCCCCTTGGTTCGTTCTTGTTGGGATACTCCTTGCGTCCCTTCAAGGCGGTCTTGAAACGCTTGATGATGAGCGTCATTTCGTCCTCATTGAGCCCGACAGCCTCCACTTGTGCTACCTTGCTAGGTAGCACCTCCTTGCTACTGGTTGCTTTGAGAGCAACGAGCTACAACTCGTAGAGAGGGAGCGGTCCGTTTAAGGCACACATACCTCGCTTCCTTCACCATCATGTGCCCGCTCACGAATTTTTTGAGGATTTCCTCGGGTGTCATCTTGGTGTACCTGGGGTTCTCATGAATAAGGTTTACAAGATGAGGATCAATAACGGTAAATGACCTTAGCATGAGTTGGACGACGTCATGATCCGTCCATCTTGGGCTCCCATAGCTTCGAATTTTATTGACAAGGGTCTTGAGCCTATTGTACGTTTGAGTTGGCTCTTCTCCCCTTATCATGGCAAACCTCCCAAGCTCGTCTTCTACCAGTTCCATCTTTGTGATCATGGTGGCATCATTACCCTCGTGAGAGATCTTGATGGTATCCCATGTTTGCTTGGCATTGTCCAAGCCGCTCACTTTGTTGTATTCATCCCTGCATAGAGATGCTAGCAAAACAGTAGTAGCTTGGGCATTTTATGTATTTGCTCATTTATAAATACAGGATTGTCAGTGCTGTCAAAATGCATTCCATTTTCAACAATTTCTCAAATACTCGGATGGAGGGAAAATAGGTGACTACGCATTTTATGACTCCAAAATGAATAGTCCTCTCCATCAAAGTGTGGGGGTTTTCCAAGTGGAATAGATAGTAAATGTGCATTCGAGTTATAAGGGACGCGAGAATAATCAAAAGAATAGTTTTGATTAACCGTTTTCTTTTTTGATGAAGAGTCTTCGTCGTCGTCATCCCTTGGTGAGGAAGAGGAGGCGTCGCTGTTGTAGTAGATGATCTTCTTTATACGCCTCTTCTTCTTTCCATCCCTCTTCTTGTGACTCGAGCCTGAGTCAGTGGGCTTGTCATCTTTTGGCTCGTTGACATAGAGGGTCTCCTGCTCCTTTTAGTTGATCACCATTCCCTTACACTTAGGATCCATCTCTTCGGGCGGTTAGTCCCTTAATGAAGAGTACAACTCCAATACCAATTGAGAGCACCTAGAATGGGTGAATAGGTGATCCTGTAAAAAACAACACTAAATAGACCAAACTTGGTTATGAAATGTTAGTAATATTAAACCAAGATGCTATAGCGAGGACTCTTCACTTGATTGTTCCTTTAGAATGAGTATTGAACTTAGGAACAATAGCACAAATGATTGAGCGAGAACTTAAGAAGAGAAACCAAACACAATGAAAGTGGCACAAGAGACACAGAGATTTTATCCCGTGGTTCGGCCAATGCCTACTCCACGTTGTGGTGACCTCCTTCGGTCAAGGATTGCACTCAATCCTTCTCAAGTGATCCAATGATCAAACTTGAGTACCGTAGTTTTCTTCCTTAGTAGATGTTTCCCTTTTGTGAGGAATCTCCACAATTTGGAGCCCCTCACCCTTACAATGTTGATCACAATAAAAACCACAAGAGTAAGGGAGGGAAATAAACACAGGCAAGAGCTAGAGTCGCAGCAATGACACGCACACAAGTCAAGAAGAGAGCACACAAACACAGCGCAACAAGTTCTCAACACAACAAATGCTCAATTCTCAGTCACGATGATTCGGATGCGTGTTTGTGGTGTCTAGGTTTCTTAGGATGTTCAATGGAGGCTTGGTGTGTTGCTCCATGTGCCTAGGGGGTCCCTTTTATAGGCCCAAGACAACTAGGAGTCGTTGGATCTCCATTTGGTAGGCAATTCTTGCCTTCTGCCAGTTGGCGCACCGGACAGTCTGGTGCACCACCGGACATGAACAGTGCCCGATTTCTTTCCTTTTCTACCGAAGCCGACGGTTGAGCCCTGGGTCCCCTTGGCACACAGGACAGTCCGGTGCGGCCTAGTGACCATTGGCTCTGGCCACGCGTCGCCCGCTGATCGCGCTATCGACCGTTGGCGCGGGCGCTGTTGGCTCACCAGAAAGTCCGGTGAATTTTAGCCGCAGCGCCCTTGATGATTTCCTGATAGCAGCAAGTTTGCTGCTGGACCAGCCAATGCACCGGACACTGTTCGGTGCACACCGGACAGTCCAGTGCATCGAAGGCTAGACTTAGGCTAACTTCTCCAATCCAATCTCATTTGTTTTGACAAGGTTCCTAGCACTTAGAGAAATATGTTAGTACCAAAAACAATTCACTAAGGCTAGAGTCATACCTTAATTCTTGATTCGCATCTCTTGACACTTAGTGCCCATCACCTTAAGACAATATTTGTTGGGCATTTAATCACCAAAACATTTAGAAATTGCCCAAGGGCACATTTCTCTTCAAAATCTTGTTTCCACAGGCGGTTTTCTTAAGCAACCCAACAATGGAAATAACATTAGCACTGGCAGGGTGCTTAAGAAAACCACCTGTGGAAACAAGATTTCCACTGGCGATTTTCTTAAGCAACCGCCATGGAAATAACATTAGCACTGGCGGGTTGCTTAAGAAAACCACTTGTGGAAACAAGATTTCCACAGGCGGTTTTATTAAACAAACCGCTAGTGAAAATGTTATCGCCACTAGAAATGTTATTTCCACTAGCGGTTTCATTAACATTTCCCGTCTTTTTTCAAATTTTCAAACAAAACTGAATTTTATATTTATTAACCCAAATTCTTCTATTTACAATATATTCTTCTGTTTACAACCATATAATCTTCTGTTTACAACCATAAATTTTCAAACAAAACTGAATTAAATTCTATCATACATTCTATACATCAAATTCTTCTATTTACAACCATATATGCTTCACACATTTTATACATCAATTGTTTTCACCTATGCTCTAGTAACTATCTCGTTTAAGAGATAGTCTACTAACTTCTGTTAATATTCTAAACTCTGGCATAGCTAATGTACTGGAAGCGTCGTGATATTTCCCTTCAGCGTGAATGACTTCTTTTAATATGAATGTGCATAGGTCTTCAACTATACCATACAATGCACCTTCGTTCAAGTTCTTCGGATTTCCTTTTTGAAATTCCTGTAAAGGAAGTTTATAAACATCATCTATTCACACTCAATAACACATTTGCATCTTTAATGACAAATACAAACATGACTATTACTAATAATACCTTGCTAGAGTTTGTGATGTATCGTCCGTTCATTCTCATAAACTCGCACGCATAGAACCCACATAGGACCGATCCTTGTGGTTGCTTGTGGCACTACATACATAATGGGAGATTGGTTATTTAGTTGCAGTATTGTGTATGATATGTATTCATAAATTCACACTTACCGGCCAGTGATGATGGATGTCTATTGGCACACATTTTTTGGACTTGTCGTACTTTCCACCTTTAAACTTATAGAACCTAAATGCTCTGTGATCTCAAGTAAAATCTCCATGTTATTTTAAAATTCTCATCGATATAAGTATGCATGCATAGAAAAGACTTACAACTCTAAGATACTAAGGAATTTTGCATAGGTTGAAGGGTCGTAGTTCAAGGAGTCGAGCACCAGCACCTTTCCAACCTTAGGATAAATGAGAAGCATATCCAATGGTCCCTGTACGAATCAAATTAATTTTTGATGCATGTGTATTGAAATTATTATTTTTTATGCAAAATCACACTTACTTAAAGTTGTACAGGGCCATTATGGCTTCCTTGTCTTGAAATTTAAGCATTGCATTTCCTATGTAGGTGGCATATCTTGCTTCAAAATCCTTCTTTGTAGTATTTATACGCTCCTCAACTTCTTCGTCTGTATTTCACTTTAACTCTTCATTGTCTTTGCCGATTCTGAAAGTGTGGCTTCCTCAGATATCAGTATTGGGTTCAGATACCTAATCCTTTTACCGGCACTAGCACCGAGCTTGGTACCGTAAAGGATCTCTTGTTGATCATGTTGCATTCTACAAGTCACGCGTGCTTGTGTTAGATATTGAAAATTTATACGACTCACTAATAATAATAACACATATATGTGGAAATATGAGCGACACTTATAGTGCAAACAGAGTCACAAGTTGCACGTCGAGTTTCTGAAGGTTCATCATTAACCACATATCCTCGAATGCAAGAAAGGCCTTTTGGTTCGAACCAATAAAAGCATGGTCTGGTATATGCACACTAATGGCATCAATGCCAACTGATGATGCACGCATATACCAGTCATGCAACCTTTTAATACCAGCAAGGACCTTCCTTAGTTTCTCAAGAGTTAGTAGAGGTCTGTCCGGCACATATTGTTTAGGCACATTTTTATAATCTACCTTAGTTGGGACCTTTATCTTTGCGACCATTGCCTTAGCCTTTTCTGTGGACTCCTCGTGCTCGGCCAAATCAACAATATGTGATGTGAGGTCCCGTGCAATCCCTTTCAAAAAGCGAGCTATGCCAGCAGTAGTAGCTTTACTCTTCTTTTTCTCCAATTTTGGTACAGTGAATTTAGATTTCTTTGATTGTCATGAATCCCTTGATGGCTATGGAGAAGGTGGTGGTGCCCTAAATGTTGATGCTTGTGGCAAAGACGGTGGATTAGAAAGAGGATGAGGAGCAACATGGGAAGATTGTGGAGGTGATGATGGATGTACAGATACTAAAGTTTGAGGAGGCGGAGATGGTTTGGGATTTGACGACGATGGCGTTAGTGGATCAACCAATTCGATATCCCTTCGAGGCCAAAGGATGAAATTTTTGATGGCTTGTCCAAGTGTCTCGATTCCTTCGGGCCCAGGGATGTGTAGCATGTCGTCCTCAGATCCTTGGACGACCATCGTCACTTCTACCCTGCAATAATCATCTGTTATGTCGCTTCCATGAAACTTGTGTCCTAGGATCGCAACGCCTGTTCCTACTTTGTTCGTGTGATTATTGTTAATACCATATCTTACAACTAGTGTGCACGTCACTGGCCGTGTTATGTCATCAACTGGATAACAGACCTTATTTCCCGTTGACACGACAGAGCTTGGGACGGTTGTACAACCGGCGGAGCCGGCGATTGAGCTGCTGGAATTATTTGCAGTTGTGGAGTGGTCATCTGATGAACATACATCACACTCGCCAACCGTTGCATCAATTCTGGTGCAGGATTTGATAGCATTTGAGACATCAGGTCTTTGAACTCTTTCTTTGCCTCCTGCTTAAAATAATCTGACAACTCTTCTTTGTATCGATTATGTTTCTTGTACAAACCTTCCCACTGTGGTTCGAATCCTTCCTTCCATCCTTCCTTAGATGGGATTCCTCGTACATGGCCAGAATGGAATCCTTCCTTCCATTCTTGTACCAGCCGTTAGGATGTCTCTCTCCCTTTATGGCTTAAATGATCATTGGCTCTGCTTAGCTGCCATTGCATATATGTTTTTCACAGCTTCTTCGACACTTGGATCATCAAAAGATACACCCGCCTCAGTTTTCCTGGGTTTTCTAGCACAGATCCAATTAGCCGTCCTTTCACCAAGTTGCTCGGAAAGCGTCGGCAACCCTGCAGCCATCTTCTCGGCATCTTCTTCTCTACATTTAGAAATTTGACGCTTGTAACCACCTGCGCCTAAGTGGTGGTGGTAGTTGTTCTTCTTAGATAGTTCTAAATTTGCCTCGCTTAGAGATATGAATTCAGGACTGCTCCTCTGCTCTAGAAATACTGCCCACTGACCTTCTGAGATTTTATATTTTTTTTGTCGGGTCTAGGCCTTTCTTTACAAATTTTGTATTCATCTCGAACCTCTAGTTTCGAAAATTGATTGCAAGCTGCTTCATCGTGTATTCCTTCACAAGTTCTTCTGAACCCCGAGGTAGAACAAACCTCGTTAATAGCTTATTACATATTTGACTCTTTGACATCAACTGACACATCTTTCCAATATCAGATTGTGATGTCAAGATTATCCCTAACTAAGAACCCAAGTGCATTTCGGAACTTAGGGAGTGCCTCTTCTGGAGCTAGGCGCTGACCTTTCGGGCTTGCATCTGAGATTTTATATGTTTTGTCAGGAAACTTGTTTAGTCCCCTGTCACTTCTTTTCCGGTCGCTCTGCTTTCTTTTCCTTGACCTCTCGGTGGTTGTATCGGTCGGTACCGGCGAGTCTTTGTCTTGGTTCAACCCTGGTGCGTCTTGGTATCGTGCCACGGCTTTATCAAGTATCACATGATATTGAGACAAGACCTCCTATTCATGTAATGAAATGCAAAACATGCATGTGTAATAGACATTGTGAAATCAACTAATTAGGTGCACACACGAAACTAAATATGTGTATTTTACCTCACACTCTTGTGGATCATAATTAGGGTCACGTTGCAAATCATGCCGAGCGGCCCTATCTATGCTAGGACAAGGGTCGGTAGGCATTTCATATCCTTCATCACTCGAATGTTCTTGAGAAACACCCTTGTTCATGTGGTCGGGCATTAACCCTTGGTCCTTGTTTAGAGAACTTATTGAGCTATATATAAGATTTCAACAAAGATTCAAAAAATTGAACACAAAGATTGGAACAGAAGATTAGAACACAATATATATAAAATCACACTAAGTTCTTACATAATATGCAGTCCATCATACTAAGTTCTTAGATAGTACGTTGTCCATCATACTAAGATTAGAACATATATCATAATTTCTACTCGTCGTCGTCCATCAGTGTCGTCTAATCGTTCTCCTCATCTTCATCGTTGGAGAGGATGATGACTGGCGCTACCGGCTCCACATGCACGGACGCGGAGACAACCTCATGTGCAGTCATCGAAGTCGAGGAGCCCACATCATGGTAGTGAGTAGATGGGCCCATGGTGGCGACACGTTGACAGCGATGCTTCAAGAGAACTTTGCTAGGCGCACATGAAAATACGACATACGATGTCTTGATGACTGAGCCTCGACTGGCGCCAGAGCTCGAGGTGGCGGCAATGCATGAGCCACGCCGTTGCCAGCTGCCCCGCTAGTGTACGTGCCTTGAGACGTGCTGCGATGGCATCCATTGTGTCCATTTTGAGGTTGCGTCGATGATGGAAAAGTCTAGCTAGCACTGCGATGGCATCCACTACGAAGGGGCAGTAACTGGTGCCGACCGCCATAGCTAGCGCGCGGCAGCCGCCATCATAGCTAGTGCAGTGGTCGCCATAGCTAGCACATCGAGCGCGCGATGGCTATAGCACGCCCAGGCTAGGGTTTGCCAATCGACGGCACGCCCTAGTGTTTACAACCAGCGGCGAGCACGGCGACCGGCGCGGCTGATGACGGCGGTGGCGGTGGTAGAGGGGAAAGGGAAAGAGTAAAGAAAGAGATAGAGGAAAACCTGATGGTGGCGCAGGGGCACGGGGACGACGCAGAGGATCGTCGACGAAGAAACCCTCGGGGACAAAATCTGGTTGTCTGATAGCCACAACCGGAATCCAGCTCTTTGTCGAATGCTCGGCGCTTTGCTGAGTGCTTTTTGTCGGGCACTCGACAAAGAAGTCTTTGCCAAGTGCCGCACTCAACAAAGACCTGCTCTCGGTAACGAGCGCGTTTACCGAGAGCAGGACGCTCGACACAGAAATACACTCGGCAAAGAAATCTTTGCCGAGTGCCAAACACTCGGCAAACAGCGGCTCTCGGCAAAGGGCCGTCAACAGCCGTCTATAGCTGACGACCATTATCTTTGCCGAGTGCCAAGAGTTGACACTCAGCAAAGAAGCTTCTTTGCCGAGTATCTCTCCGTAGGCACTCGGCAAAGCCTTCTTTGCCCAGTGTCCTCCTAGGACACTCGGCAAAGCATATTTTTTATTTTTTTTCTTTTCCGAACCAAACTTTTTGTGGTATGTTCCTACACTATGTAGACCTACATGTACCATTTTGTCATAATTATAAAAGTGTTTTCTATAAGTATTAGATTTAGTTCGTTTAATGGAATTTCCTCGGATAATTCAGATTTGAACTGCAAGTCACTCGAAACATGGAAAACCGTGCATGCAAAAATGATATGTATGTTATTTAACACAAGTTACGACCGAATTTAGGAACAGACCGGAATCTTCGAAAACCATGCTCACGAAACATGACCGTGAACTTGCCATCAAGTTGTTTAAAAATGTATAAAACACAAACAAAGTCAGAAAATCATGAAACTTGTCCACATATCATGATATCATATGTAGAGGTTGTGATAAAAAAATTGAGAATGTTTCGAGAAAGTTGTGATGCACTGTGTGTAGAAACCTAAGTGACCTACATATGAAATCATAGAGTTTCAATATAGACAAGCTAGGTTTCTACACATACTGCCTCATAACTTTGTCGAAACATTCTCAAATTTTTATCACAGCCTCTACATATGATATCATGACATGTGCACAAGTTTTATGATTTTCTAACTTTGTTTGTGTTTTATACATTTTTTAAACAACTTGATGGCAAGTTCACGGTCATGTTTAGTCAGCATGGTTTTCGAATATTCCGATCTGTTCCTGAATTCAGTCGTAACTTGTCACTACAACAGCTACAATCATTTTTGGTCGCTGAAAATAAGGCATTTGCCGTCGAAAATAAGCTATTTTCGGCGGCTTTAGACTTATTTTCGGTGGTTCCTAGCCGCCAGAAAAAATCAGCCGAAAATAAGCCTTTATTTTCGGCAACCAGGGACAAGCCGACGAAAATAGCTTATTTTCGGCGGCTAGTACATTGGCCGCCGAAAATAAGCCTTTATTTTCGGTGGTTAGGCTGGGCCTGCCGAAAATAGAAACCGCCAAAAACAGTAGAGGCTTATTTTCGGTGGCCTCCAGTTGGCCGTAGAAAATTACCATTCTCAGAGAAATTTTTTTGAAAAAATACAAAAAAATAACAGTAATTTCATCAAAAGTATAATAACAATAGCAATTTAATCAACAGTATAATCACAATAGCAATTTCATCAATAGTATAATCACAATACAATGATAGAAACATTAAACCACATTGTATCACACTTCTTCACAACCACATTATAGTTCACAAATGGTTCACCACATCAGAGTTCACAAATACAACATCATAGTTCACAAATAGTCCATTACAACATAATAACTCTCTCCAGAAGCGAATAACTCAAACCATCACATATCGGGGTCATTGGAGTTGTGACCACTACCTCCAGAAGCGAAAAACTCATTGACGAAGTCATGTAACGGGTTTGGATTCTAAAGAAAAAAGAAGACATTAATAATGGTAGTGTTTACATGACCACTATTCAAACAAATTGTTTGTCAAACTAACCTCTCCTGTAGTAGCTCCCTTCCCTGCATAAGCTCTTCCTGGAGTTGGTATCACCGGTGGTGGCGTGTTGTGGCCCATGACCCTGGATCCCTACAAAATCAAGTTTAGTCAAGATTTGAAAGGTTAATACAAACGACAAGTCTTAACTAAATTGAAGCACCTGAGGAGGTGGAGGTGGCGGAGCATGTAATCCCTACTGAGGCATTGGTGGCTAAAATTGAGGGAAAACAAATGGTTGCTGCTGTGACTGCTCTGGAAACCAAGACTGTTGCAAATACAATATATTAGTTATAGGACCAATACCGACCGTGTTGAGAATAAATTAGACACTCACATTCATTGCTTGTTATGCCTATGCATTGTAAGCAGCCATGTACTCTGATTGCTGTTGGAGGAATGTCATTTGTTGTTGCCGTAGTTCTTCACGAAACTTTTCTTGCTGCTCCCTCATAGCGTCCTCCATGCTAGATACAGAGCACCGACTACGACTGCTACTACCACAACCTGCCTATATTTCAGCTGAGCATATATTTCAGCTGCGTTAAGACGTTTAGGCAGTCCTTTGGTGACCACGGTGTTCTTTATATAGTTTTTCTTATCGCTCCTAAAGGGGTGTTTCCTAGGCAACCAGCGTCGATGACAATCGAAGTAAGTGATCTTTCCACCATGAGCAAGTTGGAAGCAATATGTATCTGAACCGCAATATGGACATGTCAATCTACCATGTGTACTCCAACCAGTAAAAATAGCATACGCCATGAAGTCATGCACCGACCACAAATACGCAACTCGATGTTTGAATATCTGTTTTTTAAAAACATCGTATGCTTCAACTCCTTTCCAAAGCTCCTTCAACTCTTCAATCAAGGGTTTTAACATGACATTGAGGTTCTTTCTAGGATAGTCTGGGCCAGGAATGATTAAGCAAAGAAATATAAATTCATATTTCATACAAAGAGAAGGTGGATGGTTGTATGGAATAACAAAGACGGACCAACATGAGTATGATGATGCCATTTGACCAAAAGGTGTGAAGCCATCAGTCGCGAGGCCGATTCGAACATTCCTCGGATCAGCTGCAAAGTCTGGATCAAACGTGTCGAGAGCCTTCCAAGCATCCCCATCTGAAGGGTGCACGATTAGGTCGTTGTTATCATGGACACCTTCTTTGTGCCATCGCATGTGCATAGCGGTTTTTTAGATAGAAACAACTGTTTCACTCGAGGAGTTAGTGGCAAGTAGCGGAGCTGCTTATGTGCAACATCTATCATCACCTTGTCACCCTCATCATTAACAACTTCCACAAATCTAGATTGTCCACAATTCAGACATTTTTCTCTCCCTCGTGCTCCTTCATGAAAAGCATACAATTATTTTTGCACACATCAATCTTTCCATAATCCATACCGAGACCTTTGATAATTGTCTTTGAATGGTACATGTCTTTAGGAAACTTATTGGGCTTTGGGAGCACATCTCTTAATAACTTTAAAATCTCATTGTAACAATTGTTCAAGAAAAAATACTTGGACTTAATGGCCATGAGCCGAGTCACAAAAGCGAGTGTACTCACATCTGTGTGTTCATGCAACGGCTCTTCAGAGTCTTTTAGTAGTTTGAAAAATCTGGAAACCTCTGGTGTGGCAGGATCCTTGGAGCTTAGGTTTAATTCTAGACGTAGCGAATCTAGCATCTCATGCATCACATCATCGCCAGCCCAATCATTGTTCTCCTCCTCTTCTACATTCTGGTTGGGTACTACTTCACCATGATGTTCCCACACCTCATATCCGGGCATAAATCCAAACTGAGAAAGATCTAGGCTAACTCTTTTCTTATTAAGAACTATATTGTTTTTATGCCACCTACAAGGGCATCTGACAGTGCCGGTTAATGACAAGGAGAATACGTGTTGGTCACTTGTTCTCAAATGCTACGTATTAAGGACAAGGCAACACAAATGTTAATAATTAAAGACCTTCGTCCTTCGAAGCATTATCTCCTTTGGGATAATGTTCTTCGGACGAAGTTTATGAAGGGCATACCTTCATCATCTCAACATATAATAATGAAATCATAAGCATATGAAACATGGAAGGAAACATGGATAATCATGTTAAATCTTATTTACATTTTCATAATCATAAACAGACATCAATGATATTGAATCACATTTGTACCTTCGTCTTGACAGAAGGTGAAAATCCGAGAGTGACGTGCAAGCGATTACAAGCCAGCGTGAACAGTATGATGTTATTGTTCATTTATTTATAGACACAGGACGCAGCCTGTGTAAAATTACATCCATGTCCTTGACATTTACTATTGACTAAGGAATTATCTGTTGAGGACTATACATCCTTTTCCCCTTTAGGTCGGTTCCATTGTCCATCGCTAAGCCGAAGCTTCTCCGCCCATAGCTTCGGAATTGATTTATCCTTCTTCTAGGTCGTGCCTTTCATATCGTGTCCACCTTTATCTCAAATCCGAAGGTACCTGTGACAGTATATTATACTTGGAAAACATGTTAATCGTGTTTTTGAGGACCTTCGGAAGACGAAGGCCCCCAACAGTAGCCCCTCACAGTATTAATTTGCTCTTGTAACAACAAATTCAGACTGCGATGTGAACGAAGGCCTTAAGCCGAAGGTCCGAAAAAACACCTTCCCTTCGCTAGAATAGCGATAATCAATGACAATTGGGGCCCGCCAAATTGCAATGCACTAGGCGTATAAATAGAAACCCACAACGGCGGCATTTGCTGCGCCATTTCTGTTCCTCGCGTTATTTTCGCAAATTTTTAATTTCCTTGCCCTCAGCTTTTGCTTGATTTTCAATCTGAGATATAGTGGAATTTTGAAGAAATGTCTGAGGAGAAGAAGGTGTCTGAGTTGCCAAAGATGACTGAAATGCCGAAGGTGTCTGAGATGACGAAGGTGGCCGAGGAGAAGAAAGTTGTGGACCCTTTTATTGCTGGATTTTACGAATCCATGGCAAAGACCAATACAGATAAAATTACAAAAGAGATACTGGCAGATTTATCTGAAGATTCTGATGACAGTGATGAGTTTGATGTAGAAAGTGGAGATGAAGATTCTGAGGACCGGCCATGGCGACCATGCCATACGACCTTTGGAAAGTCAACTATCAAGCAAAGCCAAGTTGACACCATGAGGGATAGATACTTTCGTGATATGTCTATTGTGAGGATTGGAGGAGACAGCACCGCCCTACTCCTGAAGAAAATTAAGTTGTTGTTTACCGAAGCTTTCTAAAGGCAGGACCTTTGGTTCCCATTGAGTAAATTTGTGGGTGAAGTGTTAAAGATATTCTAGATCTTTCTTCATCAACTTACCCCTGAGGCTATAATCAGAATGGGCTTATTAGTTTGGGCTGTGAGAAGCCAGGGGTTGGAACCTAGCGCGAAGTGTTTTTGCAATATGCATGAATTGTTAAATGAGACGAAGGCCACCGACAAAGAGCAGTATCACAACAACTTTGGTTGTTATGGATTTGTTGCTCGCTCTAATGCAAGCTACCCGGTTCCAACATACCGGAAAAGATGGCCCAGGGCCTGGATGGAGGAATGGTTTTATGTTAAAAATGATCTGATTGAAAGGGAGGATATCAAGGAAATCATCCAGCGCCCCATCTGGTCTCGCTTCGGCCTCCGAAGACCGAAGGTGGCTATTGATGGTGACATCGAAGCATGCCAGAAGGCCTTTAGCAATGCTTGTGCCTTCATTGGCACAAGATATATAATCCAAGAGCACATAGCCTATAGGGTGTGGCCACTTGTGAATAGCTGGGAAATGCCGAAGGAGACTACTATTGAATCCAGTGAAGGTGGCTTATTTCGATTGAAATATACCTTCAGATTCAGGGAGAAGTTTGATGAACCAAATGATGATTGGTTAAAATGCATTGAAGCTACCAGCGACGAGCTGCTTGGGACATATTCGAAGGCCCAAGATGATGCCTTGTCCGCAGCCTTCGAGGGTCAGGGCAAGAAAAGATTGAATAGAGTGTTTGATGCAATTGGCTTTGTGTACCCTGATTATCACTACCCATTACGAAGGCAAGGAAAGAAGAGAAAAAATGCCGCTTTGTCCACCACTGTTGTGCCGAAGGGCAAGAAGATGAAGGTTTTGACCCACCAGCCGCTATGTATTGAACCGACTGTAGTACCTGAATTTGGTGAAGGGACTTCTTCAACTGCTGAAGCAAAACAAGTTGCTCCCACCGTACAGAACGCTGAAGGATTGATTGTAGTGCCGAAGGTGCCTACTGCTAGGCCAGCTGAAGCCAAGGATGATGCGGCCGAAGAGCCTAAACTTGAAAAAGCAGTGACAATGCCCGAAATTCTTAGCCCACCAGCAAAGGCAGAAATGCTGAAAGTGCAAAAGGCTCATGCCGTAACTCCCAAGAGAAGGAGGATGGCCAGCGTGCTGGACGGTGTGATGGAGACAACAAAGGCCTTGAGCCCTGCTCCTATTAAGAAAATTGCCGAAGCTGTCAACGTCTAGGCCGAAGCCGAAGCTGGGCCTTCAGTGCCCATTAAGATGAAGCCTGTGGCGCCTGAGGATAAAGCTGAGGAAGAAACTCCGGATACCGGCAAGGTAATGGGGCCGGACATGATAGAAAAAGCTAAATCTCCTGCCCCTGAAGCTGAAGCTGAAGCTGCTGATTACATTATTCGTCATGCTTCAGGGAAAAAATATCCAAAGAATAAATCTTAGAAGCCAGACACTATGCCCAGAAACTAAAATATCCGAAGGGGGCCTTAGTGTTCAATGGTATCGACGAAGATGATTTCCTATACTGTCTCCCGGATAACAAAGAAATATCCATCTGCTGGGAGATAGCCAAAAGTATGGGATTTCCGAAACTTGAAGCTGGCCTCACTGCCATGTCGAAGGATGACCTTGCGGATAGCCTTGCATACAACAGTATAAAGGTACAGAAGCTGTTAACTTTAAAGTTGGAAATGAAGTATTTCATTGTCATGTTTAATTCCTTCCTTTTCTTGCAGGGCTTCGTTCTTAGCAATGCCTTGAAAGCACAAAAGAACGCCGAAGACGAGAGCTGCACAATAGCTCTCAGCAACCTTCGCTCAGAGGTAATTGAGCTGAGAAATGAAGGTTTGGAGAAAGACAAGGTCTTAATTTCATTGGTGAGTAAAATGAAAGAAGACGAAGCTAAGTACAATGCTCAGGCCGAAGCCCAAAAAGCCAAGGTTGAAAGCCTTCAAAAACAACTTGTTGAAGCCAGAGAAAATTGTGAAGTCGCGAAGGCCAGCCAAGAAATAAGTGAATGGTGGAAGGTCAGGCTAGAGAAAAATATTGAGGAGCTTCGTGAATCCAAGGAAAGGTGCTTCAAAAAATCCTTGGATTGCGTGAAAAATTTAAAAATAGCTTTGCAAAAGTAGGTGCCTATTCCTCTGAAGAGAACTTCATTCGAGGTGACCCCAAAGGCGTCATTGAATGGATAAGCGGGGAAGCCGAAGCTTTTGAGGAAATTTTGAACGATCGCGGAGATATTTGCGCTTTCTCCGGCACCCGGGGGATTGCAGCTATTCTGGAGAAGGCTGGATGCAATCACGTGAAGGTTGTAGCTTAGGCCAAAACCGCCTTCTCCATAGACGACACGAAGGACCCTTCAGCCGAAGCAACTTTAGTGGGCGGAAAGTTTTATTCTGATGTCTGGGTAAACGATGGCCGAGAATTGGCCCATGAAATTATAAAAAAGAATGAAAAAGACACCCATAACGCCCGAGAAGAAGCTAGGCGAGCTGAAGAGGCTGCTGAACGAGAAAGGCGCATAGGTATTATTTTTGAATTTCAGCTTCGGTACTTACTTTGTGTCTTTGAACTAATAGTTTTGCTATTACGACTGAGCTATCACCGCTACCGGAGCTGTACAATCCCCTGGCTGATCCAGAGATGTAGGAAGCATTGAATATAATAGGCATTGCTAATTCCATTATCGACGAAGTCATCGATAAACTTTTGAACGAAGTCACAGAAAAAGTCCTTAGAGAAGAGTAGAATTTATTGTAAAAATATTTTGTAATATTTGATGTATGGAACAATTTGAAGGAAGATTAAGTTTCTATTATAACACAACTATGTATCTTTGATGTATAGAACAATGAATCGAACATATAAGTTGTTATAATTTATTTCTTTGTGATGCATGAAATTTACAAACATACTGTTTTTTGAGCCTTTGGCGAAAAAACACCTTCCCTTCTTTTCATGCTTCGAAAAGAAAGAAAGCCCTTCTAGGACAGATCTTATAGAATTATCACCCAAAGTTAGCTTCGTGCCTTAGCATATTTTCATTCAACGAAGTGTTGCCAAAGATTTGCTTCGTACCTTAGCATATTTTCAATTAACAAAGTATTACCGAAGGTTTGCTTCGCATTCAACCGTCCTGTTGATGCGATATGATGTATGATGTGAAGCTGTGCTAAATGATGCAATGATATGATGCAATGTGATGATGATGTTTGAACACCCACTCATACACCCACACTGGAACATGGAAGACTCTGCATCCCCTTAGGAACGTCTTTTGAGTCTTTAAGCTCTGCATCCCCTTAGGAACGACTTTTGAGCTTCTTCACCTTCTATTTCGGTGGTATAAATTCTGCATCCCCTTAAGAACGACTTTTGAACTTCTTTGCCTTATATTTCAGCGGTATTTGGCTCTGCATTCCCTTTGGAACGACTTTTGAGCAGAAAACTTACTCTGCGTTCCCTTAGGAACGACTTCTTGCAGCTTCATCAATTTTTGGCTCTGCATTCCCTTAGGAACAACTTTTGAGCAGAAAACTTACTCTGCGCCCCCTTAGGAACGACTTTTTGCAGCTTCGTCAATTTTTGGCTCTACATTCCCTTAGGAACGACTTTTGAGCAGAAAACTTACTCTGTGCCCCCTTAGGAACGACTTTTTGTAACTTCATCAATTTTTGGCTCTGCATTCCCTTAGGAACGACTTTTGAGCTTCAGAATTTACTCCACTTTCTCAAAAACATCTTTCGAGCTTCATAAACCCATGAGGAAGATATAGGCACAATGATTACATGGAATTGAAATTAAGTTCTTCATTACTTTTTTCTTGCACAAAAAGTAAAATGGCATAAAGAAAAGATACACCAATAGTAGGATATTCCTTAGTATATATGCTTCGATTCTGGTACAGTGCTATCGACTGTGCGAGCTTTGGACTCCTCCCTGAAGTCGCGCTACTGTTGGGCGTGTTGATGCCCTTCTGGCTGCTGGCTTTGGGTGTGGGTGGGTGGCAATGGTGGTGGTAGTGGGAGCTGGGGCCAAGAAGCTTGTGAATGACTGGCCGAAGCAACAGAGGCTGCAGGTTGATTACCCACGTATTCTGGTATATAGGGAGAGTAGCACGAAGCAGTATGTAAGACCTGCTTCGGCTGATTTTGCCACGCGTCTGCCTCGGCAATCTCCTTCTGTTTCTGAATGGTGACCTGGCAGGTTCTTATAGTGTGGCCCTTATCTTCTCCACAGAATAAACAATAGAGCTTTCTAGGCTAATCCCCATACCTTCCTCCGAAGCCCCTGCCTCCTCTGCCCCTTAGGGCTGGTAGCCTGAAAGAGCTTTGCTGTTGCCCTGAGGATAGTGAGCTATGCTTGTGGCCTTTGAAATTGGCTTCCTCTGTCATCACTCTAGCTGGAGTTGTGGATTGATCTGACATGCCTAGGGTGGATTCTTCCTCCGAAGCCCCTAGTCATCTCAGAAAACTTATAAGCTTCTTCCCTTCTTTGGTGAAAATCATTATCAGCCTGGATGTACTCATCCATTTTCTGAAGAAGCTTCTCCAGGGTCTGAGGGGGTTTCCTGGCAAAGTATTGAGTCGTAGGTCCTAGCAAAAGCCCTTTGATCATGGCCTCAGTGACAATTTCATTGGGCACTATGGGCGCTTGTGCTCTCAGACGCAAGAACCTTCGGACATACACCTAGAGGTATTCTTCATGGTCTTGCGTGCACTGGAACAAATTGAGCGGTAACCGGCTTTGTCTGGAACCCTTAGAAACTGGTGATCAGCATGTCCTTCAGCTTCTACCATGATGTGATTGTTCCTGACCGGAGAGAGGAGTACCAGGTTTGTGCGACATTCTTGACTGCCATGATAAAGGATTTCGCCATGACTGCGGTGTTGCCCCCATATGAAGATATGGTTGCTTCGTAGCTCATCAGAAACTGCTTCGAATCTGAGTGCCCATCATACATGGGGAGCTGGGGTGGCTTGTATGATGGGGGCCATGGGGTAGTTTGCAGTTCTGCTAACAGAGGAGAAGCATCATCAAAAGCAAAATTTCCATGATGGAAATCATCATACCATTCATCATCATCGTAGGAATTGTCCTGACGAAGCTCTCTGCGTTGAGGTCTTCGGTCCTGGTCATCTTGAGTGAGATGACGCATTTCCTCAGCAGCCTCATTGATCTTCCTTTGTAGCTCGGAGAGACGAAGCATCTTCTCCTTCTTCCTCTAGACTTGTTGATGGATGGCTTTGAGGTCCCTTATTTCTTGGTCTAGCTCTTCCTCCTGAGGCGTTGGACTTGTAGCCTTCCTTTTGTGGTTTCTAGCTTCGCGCAGTGTTTCTTGGTTGACGTCCAGTGGCTGCAGCGCAGCCCCTAGCCCTGAAGACTTCTTCGGTGGCATGACAAAGGTCACAACTTTGCCGAAGGTGGTCGAATGAGTTCACCGGAATTGGGCGCCAATGTTGGTCACTTGTTCTCAAATGCTATGAATTAAGAACAAGGCAACACAAATGTTAATAATTAAAGACCTTCGTCCTTCGAAGCATTATCTCCTTTGAGATAATGATCTTCGGACGAAGGTTATGAAGGGCATACCTTCATCATCTCAACATATAATAATGAAATCATAAGCATATGAAACATGGAAGGAAACATGGATAATCATGTTAAATCTTATTTACATTTTCATAATCATAAACAGACATCAATGATATTGAATCACATTTGTACCTTCGTCTTGACAGAAGGTGAAAATCCGAGAGTGACGTGCAAGCGATTACAAGCCAGCGTGAACAGTATGATGTTACTGTTCATCTATTTATAGACATAGGACACAGCCTGTGTAAAATTACATCCATGTCCTTGACATTTACTATTGACTAAGGAATTATCTGTCGAGGACTATACAACCTTTTCCCCTTTAGGTCGGTTTCATTGTCTATTGCTAAGCCAAAGCTTCTCCGCCCATAGCTTCGGAATTGATTCATCCTTCTTCTAGGCCACACCTTTCATATCATGTCCACCTTTATCTCAAATCTGAAGGTACCTATGACAGTATATTATACTTGGAAAACATGTTAATCGTGTTTTTGAGGACCTTTGGAAGACGAAGGCCCCCAACAATACGTGGTCCACAAAATCTTTGGTCTTGGCTACCCAATCATCAGAATGACGTCCATTCCTACTCCAACCATTTTACATCCATGTACGATCTTCAGTCATGCCGAAGACTATTAAACCGAACCATATCGTGAAAACATTATTCAACTTCGTCAAGGGTATCGATCCTACATGTATAGGCAAGGATAGGTTCTAAACCGACATCAAGCTAGCAGGACCCAAAAAAATTTCGGCAGCATAACCTCGCTGCCACTAAACAATATAAGAATGAACCACATATACCACATATATTGCCTTCCGTAAACCACATATACAATATGCCTCGAACTAAACAATAATACTAATCACACACACTAATCAACAAAAACATATACCACTAATACATTAATGAACCACATATGCATTCCCTAAACATATAACACATATACCACATATACATTAAACATATAACACATATACCATAAACCCCACATATGCATTCCCTAAACATATAACACATATACAATATGCCTTAATGAACCACATATACCACATATGCATTCCCTAAACATATAACACATATACCACATATGCATTCCCTAACACATATAACACATATACATTAATCAAACGCACTAATCAACAAACACAATTACGAAAATATACTAATTTCGGCGCAATTAAATAAAAGGCCGCCAAAAATACAAAATAAAATACGCAAAAAATTACCTTAATGGAGTCGAGGTCGACGGGAGCCGAGGACAACAGTGGGGCTTGCGGGGCGGCGAGTCGGCAGGGCGCGGGTGGCGTGGCTTGGGGCGGCGCTCGCTGCACCGGGGCGTGCCGCGATGGCGCACGCAACGGCGGGGGCCGGGAGCGGGCGGCGATGGCGCGGCGGCGGCGTGCAGCAGTGAGGAGACAAGTTGGCGCGCGTGGAGAGAAACAGAGAGAAGAGAGAAGAGAGGAGTTGGGGCGGTTTTTTATAACTTTATTTTCGGCGGCTGTGTCAGAGGCCGCCGAAAATAAATGTGGCCGCCGAAAATCGGGCACAGTGCTGTTGTGTGTTAAATAACATACATATCATTTTTGCATGCACGGTTTTCCATGTTTCGAGTGACTTACAGTTCAAATCTGAATTATCCGAGAAAATTTCATTAAACGAACTAAATCTAATAGTTATAGAAAACACTTTTATAATTAAGCCAAAATGGTACATGTATGTCTACATAGTGTAGGAACATACCACAAAAAGTTTTGTTGGGAAAAGAAAAAATTAAAATATACTTTGCCGAGTGCCTACGGAGAGACACTCGGCAAAGCTAAGTTTAAAAAATAAATTAATCTTTGTCGAGTGTCAGCCGGAGGACACTTGGCAAAGAAAGCTTTGCCGAGTGCCGGATCGAGGGCACTCAGCAAAGTGTATTTTGAAATTAAAAAATCTTTGCCGAGTGCCAGATCGCGGGCACTCGGCCAAGAATGCGTACATAGCAACTTTTGAGTCCTTTCTATCTCACTCTCTCATGCCGACGCCCCCCCATGCTGCACGCCGCCGCTGCCCCTACGCCGACGCGCCCTCAGCCGCCATGGCCCCACGCCGCCGCACCCATCGCCGTGCCCTCGGACGCCGCCACCTCCACCGCCGCCCCACGCCGCTGCTTCCTCGGTGGCCAAGTCCGCTACCACCTCACGCCGCCACTCCACGCCGCCGCCTCATCGTTGTCTTCAACCTTGAATCACACGATGAGAAACTTCACCCGAGTATCTATATTATTTGTGGATGAATTAATGACTTGTTGTATAAGTGACTGATTTATATGTGGATTTGTAGTGCATAGATTGAAGTATATGTGGTTTAGGGTTTAGGGTATATATAGTTGATTGCATGTTTTGGAAACCTCCTCGTGCATTACATGTTTATATTAAACTATACTCGATTAGGGTTTAGGGTTTTCGGTTTATATGAAATGATTAGGTTTGATATTAAGTCAAATATATATGGGATAGCTAGGGTTTTGGGTATATGTGGTTGATTGCATGTGATTGTCGGCCATCGTGCTGTTGAAATATGCGTGGATGTCAGCCATCGTGCTGATACTTTTATTTGCAGGTTTTGGAAACCTCCCTTTGCAGGGGAGGTGTTGCCGAAATTTTCTATTGATAGGCTTCGGTTATGTATGCTAGAGGATGGAGGACTGTGAGTGGATGTACATGGGCCGTGTAGGAAGGAATGATGTCACCCCTGAATGGATTAGAAAGACCGATGATTTCGTGGAACGGGCATATGGCGAAGCTGCTAAAGGAGCGAGTCTAGTACCATGCCCGTGCAGCAAATGTGCCCACTAGAAAAGAAAATCAAAGAAGTCCATGGTAGAACATATTTGGAAGAATGGATTTACGCCGGGCTATACTCGGTGGATCTTTCATGGTGAAGCGCATCGTATGAGAGAGGAGGTGCTGAGACAATGCGTTGAGCATTATGATGCCGATGCGAGGGTAGCGGATATGTTGAACGACTATCACAAGGCACAGTACGCTGAAGGATGTACGAATGATGAGCCAGAGCCGACTGCAAAGGCGTTCTACAACATGTTTGACGCGGCACAGAAGCCCCTTCACGGCCACACAAAGGTTTCTCAACTGGATGCCATTGGGCATGTAATGGCGTTCAAGTCACAGTACAACATGAGTCGAGTTGCATTCGATGGCTTGTTGATGGTTATTGGCAGTCTGCTTTCGGAGGATCATGTTCTGCCAAAGAGCATGTACGAGGCACAGAAACTCCTCCGTGCACTCAAGATGATGTATGAGCAAATACATGCTTGTCCGAAATAGATGACATGGCACAAAAATGGAACCTTCCGTTCATACCGAGGATCCAGCGTCTATACGTGACCGAGGAATCCGCGAAACAGATGACATGGCACAAAAATGGAAAACGATACAATCCTGACAAGATGGTGCATGCATCCGATGGTGAAGCATGGAAATACTTTTATGCCATTCATCGTGAGAAAGCCGAAGAGGCTCGTAATGTACGTGTTGCGCTGGCCACAGATGGGTTCAATCCCTATGGAATGAGCGATGGCCCGTACACATGTTGGCTCGTGTTTGTTATCCCAATCAATCTCCCCCCGGTGTGTGCTTTCAAAGGCAGAACATATTCGTGTCGTTGATAATTCCCGGACACCCGGGGAATAAAATGGGCGTGTACATGGAGCCTTTGATCGATGAATTGGTACGTGCTTGGGAGGAAGGGGTATGGACGTATGACTGAGCTACGAAGACAAACTTTAAAATGCATGTTTGGTACCAGTACTCCATGCATGACTTACTGGCGTATGGGCTATTCTATGCCTGATGTGTTCACGGTAAGTTCCCATGCCCAGTTTGCAAGGAAGCTCTTAGGTTCATTTGGTTGAAAAGGGTGGCAAATATTCGTCGTTTGATAAACATCGACAATTTCTCCCTCCTGACCATCCATTCCGCCTAGACAACAAGAACTTTACGAAAGGTGTCGTAGTGACAGACCGCCCACCTGCAACGATGACTGGTGTCAAAATTCATTAACAGATAGTGGTTTTGTGGGATATGGTGAGCAGCATATGTGGACACATAAGTCGGGCTAGACTCGGCTCCGCTATTATGACGACATGCTCCTTCCACACAACATTGACGTGATGCACACTGAAAAGAATGTTGCCGAGGCACTTTGGGCAACAATTATGGACATTCCTGATAAGTCAAAGGATAACGTAAAGGCAAGAGTGAATCTGGCAGCGTTATGCGATAGACCAAACCAAGAGATGAAGCTGCCTTGTGGTGGAAAGACATGGAGAAGGCCTAAGGCCGATTTCGTCCTAAGCAGGGCCTAGAGGAAGGAAGTACTTCAGTGGATCAAGATGTTTATGTTTCCTGATGGGTATGCAGCTAACCTAAGTAGGGGGTGAACTT
The DNA here is from genome assembly GCA_029449295.1 of Zea luxurians. NCBI lineage: Eukaryota > Viridiplantae > Streptophyta > Magnoliopsida > Poales > Poaceae > Zea > Zea luxurians. Next base: position 91,806,352 of record JAOPSE010000008.1, on the reverse strand, counting down.
ATCTACTCTGTGAGTCTTAGGGATGAAGAGTCATGACTTCCACATATGGATTGAACGGATTCTTCCTGCGATGGTTCGAGGCTATGTCCCTGAGTATGTCTGGCTAGCGCTTTTAGAGTTGAGCTATTTCTTTCGCCAGCTTTGTGCAAAAGAGTTATCTCAGACCGTGATTGCAAACTTGGAAAGATTGGCACCCATGTTACTGTGTAAGCTTGAGAAGATATTTCCGCCCGGCTTCTTCAATCCAATGCAGCATTTGATTCTTCATCTCCTCTATGAGGCACGAATGGGGGGCCCGTGCAGGGACGTTGGTGCTATCCAATCGAGAGATGTCTAAAGACTATTCAAAAAATGCAGAAATAAATGCAAAATTGAGGCTTCCATTGCAGAGGCATACATTCTAGAGGAGGTGTCAAACTTCACAACAACTTACTACGGTGATAAACTGTCGAGCGTGCATAATCCACCCCCTCGTTACAATGAAGGCATCAATGAATCGAACCTCAGCATATTTCGAGGCCAACTCGAAAGCGCAAGTGGTTCGACCACCAAGACCCTGACACATGAAGAGTGGCGACATATCATGCTATATGTATTGACCAACCTTGAAGAGGTGCCACCATACATGGAACAATTTCTTCATGAATTCTGGCGTCGATCAAGGGACCCAACTCCACAGGAATATGATACTTTTCTTAGAAAGGGTGCGAGAAATGGATTGCCCGATTTCATTTCCTGGTTCAAATGTAAGGTACATGCTTAGTTTGTCAAAAAGATCCATCTATGAACTCAATTTAGCGTCTTTTAACTTGCGAATACTTGCAGGGCCAAAGAGATCCGTCTATGAGTGCCGAGTTGAGACAAGTAGCCAACAACTTTGCTTATAGGGTCACGAAATATTCTGGGTATGACGTCAATGGATACCATTTTCACACAACAAACTATGACCAAAGTCGGCCCAATCGAAAAACAACGTGTTCTGGAGTCTTTACGCCCGGCCTTGACGATGTCGATTATTTTGGACGAATCAAAGAAATATATGAACTTAATTTTCATGGTTCCAAACCTCTTACTCCAGTGATATTCAAATGTCATTGGTTTGACCCTCAAGTGACACGACGGATACATTCTAAACTTGGGATAGTCGAAATTCGACAAGATTCCACCTTACCAGGAGACGATGTCTATATCGTGGCCCAACAGGCCACACAAGTGTATTATCTCCCATATGTGTGCCAAATGAAAGAACATCTTAAGGGTTGGGATGTTGTGTATAAGGTATCACCGCATGGTAGATTACCTGTTCCTACCGCTTCCATACAGTCTACCCTTGTGTCGTGACGGAGGCAAACCTATTGCAACCTGGTCTTTTAGGATACTATTGCAAAATGGACCTCCGGACTCAATGTCCTCTTCAGTACAGTACCCCTCTATCATGGATGCCTCGGGACGAGCACGGGTTGATACATAGCCATTTAGCATTGACATGAAACGCTCATACGTCCACATTTCATGTAAGTACATAAGACCCAATGCCTCTATTTGTGGTACCAAGTGCACTACAAGGTGCACCATAATATCAAAGAACGATGGATGGAAACACATCTCAAACTGTGATATTGTCTCCACTACGAATTCATGAAGAGATGCCAACTCATCACGGTCAATTACCTTTTGGCCCCGTTTGTTTCCTTGGAATTGAATTCCATTTTAATAATTATAATTTAGACAAAACTAATTATGTTCATATATTTATATATGTAATATATTTATATATTATCCTAAATCTTATGAGAGAGATAGTTATATACTACATTTATGTTATAGCGAAGCAAGTAGAAGAGTGTGTTATAAGTTGTGCATCGGAAAAATAGCATGTAAATCTATAGAATCAATTTCCATCTCTCATCCCATGAATTTGAGATAGGCTTATATGATAACTTTGGAAAGTGGTGGAATGTCACATTCTAAAAAATAGCCTATTCCATTAGTAAGGTTCCAATTCCTCAAAATGAAAGGAAACAAACGGGACCTTTGTGAAATTCTATTGAAAAAGTAGCACAATCGTGTGATTGTCATCTTTAAAAACAAAAGATTTATAGCCCTGATGGCAATAGGTAGGAACGTAGTCAACATGACATGACAATCATGTGAGTTGTAGTTGGTGACCGTCAGGTCTTCCATTGACACAATACTCTGTATGCTAGAGTAGAATCCGGATGGGACTCTCAAATTCTTGAGCTAAACACACATCGCATGTTTCTCATCTACATTAAGATTGTAGCTCGCTGCCGGGAGATGGTACCTCCCATTTTCTTGAAGAACAAGACGTTCCTTTTTTATGCCTAAATTTACCAAGTCCACACGTGAATTGAGCCCTTCTTTTGTTTTGCCCTTTATGTATAGCAAGGTGCCAATTATGTTTTCAAACACGTTCTTCTGAATGTGCATACCATCGATCACATGCCGCACATCTAACTCTTTCCAGTAAGGTAAGTACTTGAAGAAAATAGACTTCTTTTTTAATATAGCCCCTAGAGCTGGTTTGACATCCTTCCTTGTTTTCTCGTCTTTTGTATTCTTCCCGAAAACAAAGTTGATAATCCTGACTATTTCAAAACTCTATGACCTCTATTGTTACCAGATGGAGGAGTAGAATGTAGTTCACCATTATTGTCGAAGTACTTATCCATCTTTCACATGCGGTACCTATGTCCTTCGAATAAAAAGCGTCTATGCCTCATGTACACTATCTTCTTAGATGTAGTAAGGGACACGTAAGCAGTTCCATCAATACATATTATGCAACCAACTTTTCCCTTAAAGTGGCCTGATAATGTGAAGAGAGCAGGGTAATCGTTGATCATAACAAAAATAATTGCTCTTAGTGTGAACGAATCTTTACGATACTCATCCAACATTTGAACACCTGTTTCCCACAATATTTTCATATCCTCCATTAAGGGCTCCAAAAATACATCCATGTCAACTCTAGGTTGTGTAGGTCTAGAAATAAGAATGGCTAGCAAAATGTACTTTTGTTTCTGCATCAACCATAGAGGAAGGTTGTATATGGTAAGGATCACCAGCCATGTGCTATGCTTGCTGCTCCTCTCAGCAAATGGATTCATTCCATTAGTACTTCGTGTGAGCCTAACATTTCTTGGTTGATCGGCAAAGTCTCGGTGGTTGTCATTGAAATCTTGCCACTGCTTCCCGTCGGCTGGATGTCGAAGCTTTTCATCGTTTTTGTGCTCATCAAAAGCATGCCAGCTCAAAAGTTTGGCATCCTCAGGGTTAGCGAACAAACACCTCAATCGATCGATGATGTGGGAGGTACCACATCACCAAAGCAGGAATCTTTTTGAGCGCCTAATAGTCTACTTCTTCTTTTTCTTTGCTCATGGATTTTTGAAGTCTTCTTTGGGGCTTTCTTTCGCTCCTTCCCTTTAGACACGAATGCAACACACTCTTCCTCTCGATAGTCTTTATTTGTCTTGTACCTACTTGCATTGCACTTTGGGCAGCTCTCCAAGTCTTTATAATCATCACCTCGATAAAGGATACAATGATTTCTACACACGTGGATCTTCTCCAAATCCATAGCGAGCGGACTAATTAGTTTCTTTGCATAGTACGTGTTAGCAGGCACTTTGTTCTCCTTTGGAAGTATGTCTGTGATGATACTCAAGAACGCATCAAAGCCAGCATCAGACGGACCATATCTAGCTTTTAACATCAACAGGTTTAACACAGACCGAAGCATCGTGAACTCTTTGGTACAACCCTTAGACTCATCGTACAAAGGCTCTTCTGCTGCCTTCTTCAGAGACTCCATACCTTTCTTGAAGAACATCGATGGATTCATATGACGACGCAACATTGCCTCTAACAACTCTACATCTTCCTCATCCATAATATTTGGTAGAGCATGAGTTCTATCATGTTCATTTCCTCCACAGTAACCATGATCAGTAACATTTGGCACTACATGTTCGCTCTATGGAAGAGGTTGGTGTGTTTCGTGAACAAACTGAAATATGTCATCCTCAGGGTTTCCAGTCATATAAGGCGAAGAGCTACCCTCTCCATGCTTTGTCCAAACTGTGTAATCCTTCACAATCCACGCCATACCAGATGAGATATGATTTGGTTTGTGTCATCAAATACAACAACATTTTTGCAGTCCATGCATGGACAATATATGTGCTTTGTCTTTGTTCTCCAAGCATGTTTCATAGCGACATCAATAAACCTATGGACCACGGATATGTATGATGGATCTAGCCTTGATAAATTATACATTCAAGATGTCCTCTCCATCACTACCTGTAAAAAGTAATATAAAACACACAAGAACACAAATTGGCAAGAGAAAAAACTAACATTTCCTAACAACTAAAGAACGAAAACTACCACTTGTATTTTGTGAAATATCTGGCATTCCAATGAAAGTTGGCAAGAGAAACATAAGCCAAACTTAATTTCCTAGCAACTAATAAACAAAAAAATCTTAATACCCAATTAACATATCTCTAACAAAAGTTGGCACTTCAAACATAATTAATAAACCAACCTCATAACAACTAAACTTAATACCCAATTAACATATCTCTAACAATAATTGGCAATTCAAACATAATTATAAACCAATTACCTCATAACAACTAATAAATTAAAAATAATCCGTAATTACCAAACATTTCTCCCTCTATCCCAAACATGGTGAAATCCTAGATACAAAATGTGGCTACACTCTTCTCTCTCACATGGTAAAATCCTAGATCCAAAATTTGGCTAAAATGAGAAATAATATGAACAAAAATTGACAAAGAAACATAAAACCAACCTTTCTTAGCAACCTTCCTCCAAAAAATGAAGATCAAAACCTCCCCCTTATAATTTATGTAATCTAGACCTCCAAAATCACCTCCAATGGAAGTTGGCTGCGAGATTCCTGTTGGGGGAGAAAGGGGTATTTATAATACAAAGTTCACTAGCGGGTTGCTTAAGAAACCACCAGTGAAAATATCAGTGGCGGTTGTCTTAAGGAACCGCCAGTAGAAATGTTCTTTCCACTGGCGGCTCTCTTAACTCAACCGCTAGTGGAAACCATTTCATGTTGAACAGTTGTGTCTTTTCAACTGTCCCTGTAGAATTGAAACCACAGTTATGCTCGCCGAACACGAAGCGATGACTTTGAATGCCTCTTTGCTCCTTGATGTTCACGTAAATGTTGATCCAGTTCTCGATGTTAATCTATTTAAATGCTCATCAGCCACATTTCCACTATTCATCGCCTACAAACTCAGAAAAAACTCTCTTGCTTCAACTTTCGTCCATGGCGACATCACCGAGTGATTCCTCTGCTTCTTTTGTCTCCCATTCCTCTAGCTGTGAACCAACCCCAGAGTGGGATCCTATACCGGCATATGAGAAACAGGCACCTTTGCACTAGGATGCAAACGGATGGGACTTTGAGGTTGCATCGAAATCCGACGGCGACCTCACCGACGGGGACGACCTCCAATTCTTCATTGATGGGGAACTGCTAGACTCCGACACCAGCACTGACTGGTCTTGGACGTACGACAGAGAATCGTTAGGTGTGGAGTCCTTCAACAACAATGATGATCCGATGTCTAGACATTGGATGGGCATCGGCTCCTCGAACGACGAGGACGACGATGACGAGAACGACTACGACAGCAGTGACAAGGACAACGACAGCAGTGGCGACGATGACGGCGATGATGATGGCGGGGCAAGCCAATGCGATGAGATGCCTCCTAGCAAGTGTCATCGGCTGCTGCATGGTAGCTTATTCTAGTAGGAAAAGTAGTAGTTTGTACTAGGATGAAACAATCCTTTTTAATGAATAAAGCCTAGATCTTGTTAACTAATACTCTTCTGATGAAATCTGATGCTTTAGAACCCAAAAATACTTTCCACTGGCGTTTCTCTTAAAGAACCGCCAGTGAAAAAATTAACACTGACGGCTGCATTAAGGAACCGCCAGTGAAAACGCTCAATTAACATTGGCGGCTAGCTTAAGGAACCGCCTGTGAAAATGCTTAATTAACATTGGCGGCTGGCTTAAGAAACCGCCTGTGGAAATCATTTCTACGGACGGTTCTTTGTAAGAACCGCCAGTAGAAATCGTTTTAAGTATATACGCCTCAATCGTCTCCTCGTAGTCCGCCGCTACAGACGCCCTAGTACTATCCCTGCTCTCCATTCTCGCTCTAGCCGCCGACGTGCCACCTCGTGCCTCCCCTTCATGGTCGTTATCGGATCCGGCCTCCCTCCATCGTCCTAGCCGAAGTGAAGTAGGCAGCAGGCTCGGTCGTCGATTGCACACCGCGCGCCAGACACCAAGACATGGATCTAGGTCAACTGTTTAGTTCCTCCATTTTAATGTTCCTATCTGCCCTCATGCCTCCATTTTAATGTCTTAAATCACTCTTCTTTTTTGGCACAGTTCATGCATAAGGTTGCCCAATCTGGCACCTTCATTCACTGATTCTTGTTCCCAGGACAAACCTACTCAGTACAACCTGCATGGCAAGACAACTGCACCTACTCAGTACAACCTACGCTAGAAGCATGCCAAAACAACTACCATGACAAGTTCTTATGTGCATAACTTATCTTGTTTCTTTTACTACATGTCCTCTGTTTCAGAAATTGTTAAATGTGCCTTTGTATTCATTGACCTACAACAAGTTCTTATCTTGTTTCTTTTACCATGACAAGTTCTTGTTTCTTTTACTACATGTCCTCTGTTCCAAATAGTTACGTGCATGTGCAACTTGCCCACAGATGAGTTTGGACCGTGCCAGCTGTGGGATGCGATGACAACTAAAATATTCATTGACCTATGCATCATTTAGAAGAACCTTAATAACTTCAATACATGTGCTTAACTAAATGTGGATGCAACAAGTGTATCGCAGCTTCAAAGAGCAGACTGGTCTTGATTATGAAAACAAAAAACTGCAAAACAAATTTAACATGCTCTGAAGGTCTTTATAGCATTGGCAATACTTGTAGAACCATTCTGGGCTTGGCCTTGACTCAAGGACTGGTGGTATAGCGGCTGATGATTCATACTGGGGGACCTAGGAAGGGGTACATTGCTCACAAATTGATTACAAGTTTTTTATTTTGTGGACCAATACTAAATCTGCACTATGTTCAAACGCAGGATCCTAGTACTTAGGGCAGTCGAAGAAAACCACCACCCTTTCTTGATGAGCTTTACACTTTGTTTGGTCGAACCACACACGACAGGGGCAATTTGATTACTGCTAGAGGTGTCTGTGAGCCCCCGCGAAGCTATGGCAGCCAGGATACTCCTAATGACGGTGTGGGTTGCTCCAATATTAGATCATCGTCCAAAAGGCCAATCAGGGAAGCCACAATGGATAGCCCTCCTAAGAAAAAGATGAGTTTGGAAGAGCACATTGCTAATATTTCTGAGTCCATTTGCATCAGAAACCGGAGAACTCTTAGTCGTGGACAAGAAGAAGTTGACGAAGTTGTGCGAGTCTTAAAGCAAGATGGACTTGAAGAAGACTCTGATTTGTACTGCATGGCAAATATTCTATGCAAAAACGATATAGATAGGAGGTTTTTCCTTCATTTGAATACTAAATAGGGGCGCCTCCATTGGATTAGATTCCAATGGAATCATATTTCAAAGTAGCTTGTCTGTGTGGTCTTGTAATAATGCTTTGACGTACACTGTTAAGTTTTCCAGTCTAGTTTTGAATGAGTGTGTTGTAATAACTCTGGGACGCTTTGATGTTTGCGAACATATTGCAGTTCAGTTTTATTTATGTGCTTGTGCACTTTAGTTTTATAACATACAAGTTAAGTATTGCATTTCTGTTTTGAATGATTTATAATCAAATTGGAGATGAGTATTGCATTTCTATTAAATGTAGGCAACTCCGAGATGAGTAGTGCAGAAGACTCCGACCATAGTGACACGCCAAGTGATAATAGCTCCATCATATTCCAGCAAAGCTGGTGCAGCGGTGGTTCTAGCTGCTTTCGCTTCTCGTTCTTATACTCTTGCTACTATGATTAATCTTCCTACTCCATTGCCACACGTGACAGGATGGCAATGGGTGGAACTTAATATGAGGGACTTCAGGAAGTGTCATGACAATTTTTGTATGAATCCATATTCTTTTATAGAATTGCATGATACTTTAGTGAGATATCACGGGTTAAGGTCAACACAAGAGGTGGAGTCATGTGAGGCATTATGGATGTTCTTATGGGCATGAGGGACACAACAAGCGACACGCCAAATTAGAGACAGATTCGAAAGGTCTTTGGATACCATTAGTAGAAAAATGGCTATGGTGGTAGATGCTATGTATGGTTTTGCACAAACCATTATATGTCCAAAGGATCCAACATTTTCTAAAGTGCATAACAAGCTTAGACCTTATGCCCCTTCCTTTGATGGGTGCATAGGAATCAGAGACATCACTTAGAAGATTTTAATCGAACAGGAGTAGAGATTGTGCAGGAAAAGTTTAATTTCCACCACTCGAGTCTACAAAATGTAGTTGAATGGGCTTTTGGACTTCTCAAATCAAGGTGGCATGTGCTACGAGGACTCCTATTTTACGAAAGAAGCATGCAAGTGAAAATTATAATTGCTTGTTTTGCTTTGCATAACTATTTGTTGGACTGAGGCCACATAGTGTAACACCCTGAATTTGGGGTTATAAAATTTCTTTCTTATTATCATCCAAATTCAGGTATTATTCTTCTTTATCTCACTCTAGTCTCTATCTCTCTCTAGTTTCTCTCCCTCTCTTTCTCTTTTGATTAGGGTTAGTTTAATTAGTGAGGGATTATTTATTTTATTTTGCCCAAAACATATGAGTCATGAAATGTTGCATCATATTGAACCCAAATATTCTTTGAATTGTTGCACATGTTTGATTTGGTTTGAATTTGAAACTTGATTTGAATTTGAATTGAAAACCCTAGAGAAAATAAATAGAAAAGGCATTAAAAATTCCCTAGAAATAGAAAAAGCTATTTCGGCCCATTTAGCCCAAGCCAGCCCAGTCCCGCGCGCGCGCCCACGTGCCCTCGGTGCCTGACAGGCGGACCCCGCATGTCGGTGCCAACCTGCGCGCTCACTCCCTCTCTCCCTCTCGCTGCTCTGTGGAGCCGATCTGTCGGTGCCGTTCCTTTTCTCCCGCGCCCGCGCACGCACCTGCGCGATCTAATCATGTCCGTTGATCTTGGATCCAACGGTCGAGATTACCCCGTACCCCTTCGCGTGTGAGTTTTACTTAAGAGACCCTCGGGTTTCAGGAAATCAACCTGTCGTCCTCTGTTTTAGCGCGCATGCCCCTAGTTTATTTTAAATAGCCCCCTGTGCTTTTGTTTAATCATAGAATTAACCCTAATTTCATATTTTAAACTTCAAAACTTGTTTATTTCATATCTTTTTCATATGAACTCCAAATTTAGTGGTTCAAATTGCAAAATATTTAGGAAATTATTCTCTGCCCAGATAAATTATATTCATCTATAGTCTGTATACTTTTATTATTGCACTTGGAATATAGGATTAAGGAATATATTGATTTATTCATTTAATGAAATAAATAAAAGGGAAAACCCTAGGAGTTAAAATATATTTAATCTGGTGAGATTAATAATATGTACTACATGAATTCACCTCTAGTTTAACTTTTAGGTCTCAATAAAATGAATAGAATTTGGTTATGTAATTATGGACAACACTTAAAGAGTAATCAATTCCTAAATGATGTTAGTTCATCTTATAAATTAATCCCTTTCTTTGTTTAATTCCAATCCTGTCTTTTTGAGATAGGTTCAAAACACTAAGAGAGTAATCAACTCCTAATTAAGATTAGTTTATTTTATAATTTGATCTCATTCTCCTTTATTTAGTACTACACCTTTTGAGTTGTGTTCCAATGTTTATACATGTTTGATGTGCTGTTCATTTGTACTTTCCAAGTGTATTGAATGAATGATCGCTTTATTTAGATAACAAGCAGCTCGTGGTTCCTGAGTGTGTTGCCGAAGATCCCTCTGAGCAACAACCTAGTGAAGGCAAGTGTCCTCAGACCTACCATGTCCTATTTTACTTTATAATTCACTGTCCCGCATTATATTATTGAAAACCTAAGGATTGACTAGTCTGTATTTACCTTATCCTTGTTTATCTTTTGGGTTATTTTGATTAGCATCATGCTATTGCTTTAACTTAATCAATAAACATGATGTGATTATTTATGATACGATGATGTTATCCCGATGAGGTTCTTGTGATACTTTAGGGGACTCAGGCTATTTCCTAAGTACCTCTCCGTAAGGACCTATTTGGGGAGTGACAACCCGGGATAACAGTGCAACCATGAGAGTGTAATGGGATGCCCTTAGCTAATTAATTAGAGGAACCAGAGGAGTAGTTAGCTTCGCCATAGGGCCGTCAATGGGGTCCAGGCACAGTACTTGCTCTGCCGAGGCTGGTTGCAGAGGTTCTTTGATTTGGTTTTGTTAGTCACCCTTCCTTTGGGGAGATGTACTGTGTTTATCAAACTGGAGAAACCTAACGGGCGACTATGACCACTGGGAAATCTTTATAAAGGATACATAGTGAGACCCTGCTAGGTCACCTTGGTAGTGATCAATGGGGAGGCTAGAACCTCGGGCAGAACGGGAATCACGGCTTGTGGCTAAAGTATGCAACCTCTGCAGAGTGTTAGAAACTGGTATATCAGTCGTGCTCACGGTTAAGAGCAGCCTTGGGATCCTCTTCGATTAGAAGAACTTTGGTTACTTTTATGATGATGATTAGCAATAATGGTTATAATTTTGATCTCTGGTATTTCCTCTTGGAGGGAGTACTCCTGGGTAATAACTGGCTTATTACTAAAATTTGGCTCTATTTACAGTAATAAAACTTGACCAACTAAAAGTAACTGCTTACCCTTAACCCCACATACAGCTAGTCCACTTTAGCCAAAACAGGACATTTGCTGAGTACATTGATGTGTACTCACCCTTGCTTTAAAAACCACCCCATCCAGGTTGTCCCCACTGTACTCAGTGCTCAGGAGGAGATGTTGGTAACATGGAGGACTTTGAGGAGTTCCAGGACTATGACGAGTTCTAGTTTACTTTAGTGGCAACCCCCAGTCAGCTGCCTGTGTAGGCTTATCTTCTACGTTTTGTTTCTCTGCACTTTGATATTAATGTTGAACACTATGGCTATGTATAAGACTCTGTGGATGTCTCGAACATCTTGATGTAATGAAAGTACCTTTCCGCTATTTATTTCGAGCATTGTGTGATGATGTCCAATTATGTAATCGCTGTGTACGTGAGTTCTGATCCTGGCACGTACATGGTTCGCATTCGGTTTACCTTTAGGAGGATCAGGGAGTAGTTCGCATGGCCAAGCTGATTACGATGTGTCAGATTGGGTGAATGTAAATGCAAGTCAAGAAATGACATTAGTGAGAGATTAGATCGCTGCTGGAGTATCATTGATGTAGTGTATGTAATGAAGTAGTTATATGTAATGAAGTAGTAATATATTTATGTAGTGTATCTTAGATTGCTAGGTAGATTGTGTAATCATGCAATGTATTGGGATAATGACGTTGGTAGTGATCACCTCTCTGGTATTGAGAAATCATGCAATGTATTGGGGTACCGATCACTCTTTGGTATTGAGTAATCATGCAATGTATTGGGGGTATTGATCACTCTCTCATACTGAGTAATCATGCAATGTATTGACAATTTCATTAAGTAAACCGAGAGTGTATATATATTTCCACTGGTGGTTCACTTAATACAACTGCCAGTGTAAATATCTGTTTTCCACTAACGGTTCAGTTAAGTGAACCGCCAGTGTAAATATATTTACACTAGCAGTTTCTTAAGGTGGGCCCACCTGTTTATTTTCACTGGCTTGCTGTAACTGAAACCGCCAGTATAAATTTCTATGTGCCGCCACCTTAGAGCTCTTTTCTACTATTGTTGGATTAGTGACATGGTTGATAACCAGAGGAGTCACGATGCTAAGGCTGTAGAGTTTGGGTCTTTTAATCTAAAGCTAGAACAGTGTATCATGTTCCGCCAAAACTAGAGTTATCTTGAACCTAATAGAAGATCGATAACCCGATCCTCATCAAGTGGTATGCCATCTGGTTCATGTCTTATGCTTAGTTTGGTCGTTTCACCTTTGTCCTATAGTCTAATTCCTTATTTGTTTCATGTCCTAAAACAATCCATGGCATAACCTTTACATGATTTGGTTCTAGAATTTGTTCTATTGAGTTTATGTCCTAGATCAAGGTCTTGTTGGTGGTTTTGATTGTGTTCTTAGTTTTGAGTTTTGCTTTTAGGGATCGTGTTCCTTTTGTTCCTATCATTGTCGTATTAGTTTTGGGCAATTCGGTATTTTGATCATAAATCACTCATGCTAACTTGGAATTTAGTGTTCTAGTACTTTCTGGAAAGCTTAATAAACTATCTACAATATTGTCAGTTAAGCTAATATGTTGTTGTAGCAAATCTTCTGGGATTGTTTGTCAACAAACACATGAGGAGCCGAGAGGTGCGCTACTGCTATGATCGTCCCTCCCAATTGTGACTCCAGATGTGGGGGTTCTAGACATGCCATACGGCGTGACCAACAACTAGGAAGGATGTGCTGATGTCAGTGAATTGCACTGCAAATGCACAACAATAAACTAAACATTAAATTCTGACTACATCGTGTAGATCGACCTATGCTGGTTGCACTAATCGACTCCCTTGAACTAATTGCCATCTTTCAGGGTCGGTAATGATCAAAATTAATGGAAGTAATCATACATTGAAAGTGACTGATGAGGGAAATAAAACTATCAAAATCATGAGCCAATTGTTTACTCTAAAGCGATGCAGGCTACGTGTGTAGCCAAAAGCACATCAATGGGCCAAAAAACCACCATTATTATCAACTCTATTAACCAAATCTAGGGTCAGATAAACAATAAATCCTAGATCTCATCTACAACATGTATCATGCCAGCGATCATAGGAAGATTCATTGTTGGGAGCCAATGATCATGCACATGTACATGGACCGAGACCTCCAAAGAAGTCCATCTAGAGCAAACAATGCGACTAAGCATGTAAGACAAAGTGTCAGATGCATATGGATCTCCCGAGTTTTGGCATGCACATGTTGTAGCTTGCATGTCATGGAGGATAGAAATCGATCAAGCAATACACATCTAGTAGTGTAAAATCAATATAATAACGTGAAGATTAAAGACATAAACATGTTGAAACTACACATGGTGACTACTAGATCTTGGTAACAACAACACTTAATACAAGATCTATCGGAATAAGATGATAACATTGTACTGTCGTGACTTGATCTACTAGAGATCGTGTCACGGCAACACTGTACTTTTATAACTCATTTATTGTGATCTTTGTAAAATCAATGGTGTGTTGACTAAAGAAGCAAAGAAGTACATGGCGACTTCTATTGACAATGCAACTAGATATTGTCATGTATACTTACTAAAAACAAAAGATAAAGGATTATATTGCTTAGAATCTATAAGGCTGAGATTGAAAGTCAATTAGATAAGATAATTAAAAGGTTAAGGTTAGATCAAGGGGGGGTATTTCTCAAATGATTTCTCTCAATTTTGTGCAAAAATAGGTTCGTACATAAGAGAACTCCCTAGTCGCCCCATGTAATGGGGTTACCAAAATGAAGAACTACACTATTACCAACCCTATTAATGCTATGTTGGATACTGTAGCTTTATCTAAGGCATGGTGGGGTGGCTATTCTAACAGTGAATCATGTATTGAATAGAGTTCTGACAAAGAACAATGAGATATCTCCATATGAAGGGTAGAAAGGGAGAAAACCATCTCTTTCATATTTGCATACATAGGATTGTTTGGTGGAAGTAACTATACCAATAATTAAAAAATATAAAATTTAGCCAAAAACTATTGGTGGTGTTTTTTGGGTTATGCTTACCATAGAGATTTCTTGTCAGATCTGAATCACCCGATGAGCTTGTTGATACAATAATTGAATCTAGAGATGTTACATTTTTAGAATGTATTTTCTATGAAATATACACATAATGCTTCTAGTCAAGAAATTGAGTCACCTTATGAGCAATTTGTTCGAACTAAAATTACTGAACAACCATAAGTGGATGAGAATACTGAAATAATTTTAAGAAATAGCAAGATACAAGGGATTCCAATGTCCTTTGGTGATGATTCCAATATATGCCTCATAGATGCTACACCTAAGTCTATTCCAAAAGCATATGCATCCCCTGATGCAATTGATTAGAAAGAAACATTTTGGAACAAGATGGATTCCATCAAGGATAACAAAACTTGAGAAATTATAGATTGCCCATTTGATTGCAAACTGTTTAGGTGAAAGTGGGTGTTCATTAACAAGCTTAGGCCTGATGGTACTATTGACAAGTGTAAGACTAGGCTTGTGGCTAAACGATATACACAAAAAGAAGGTAAAGACTTCTTTGATACATACTCACATCTTGCTAGAATGACTATGATTCGGGTACTATCATCATTGGTTGTCTCATATGGTCTTATAGTCCATCAAATGGATGGGAATATGGCTTTCCTTAATGAAGAGTTGAATGAGGAAATCTATATGAATCAGCCTAAAGGATTTGTATTACATGGACTAAGGTGTGTAAGTTATTAAAGTCTTTATATGGTCTAAAATAAGCACCAAAGAAGTGGCATGAGAAATTTGATAATACTCTGACACATATAGGCTTTGTTGTTAATGAAGTTGATAAATGTGTGTATTACTCCTATGGTGGGGGTAGAGGATTGATTAGGCTAGTTCTAATGCATCAAGGCTTTATCTACTGCCACATCACTATTGACCATTTTATATCTACCATTGTCAGTCTTTATCTACTAGAACTTTCCAGAGTACTGTCTATACTATCAGCCTACAACCACAAAAATGCCACGTCAACTTTTCTTTTTACAGACTCAATGCACAACAAAACATGATTTTTGATTCAAGTAATGTAAGACAAACGATAAAACAATAAAAAGAATTTATAGCTAGTTCAAAAATAATATTGCATAAATTAAACAAAGTTCATTAAATTTAAAAATAATAAAAGGATAAAGTTCTTATTCAGTTCGGCGACCATGATTCAAGAACTAATTTCTATTGTACCACATGGTGTTCTTGTATTGGCTACAAGACAACCCATGTGGTGCAATAGAAATCATTTCTTTGATGGAGGTGAAAGTTTTGTAGTTAGTACTCCACCTCAACTTCATATCTAAACAGAGATGGAACTGTGGGAACATGGGTGAATGTGAGTGAAAGAAGTAAGGTGAATGTGGGTGAAAGAAGGGAAGGCCCACCTCTATTTATAGGGTATGAGTTTAGGATTTTTTATTTCTTTTTCAAATTCAAACACTTGAAATCGAATGGGTGAACCAGATGTGACACGTGTAGAAATGACAAGTTGTACCGATCGCGCCCGGTTGGTTTCAGTTGTGGCCCCAATGCGGCGATTGGTATCAACAGATCGGCATTGGCTGCATAGGTTCTAATGGAGGCGATACTGCCCAAACTGACCGATCGGCAGTCCAACCGACTGGTTCGCCACGCCAGCAGTCGGTACCGACCCTCATTGGACCCAACCTTATGTGTTTGTACTTTGATGATATTTTTGATATTTGGGACTTATATTGGTGTTATAAATGAGGTGAAGTCATTTCTATTCTAAAACTTAGACATAAAAAATATGGGTGAGACAGATGTCATGCTAAACATTAAGCTAGTCAAAAATGAAAATGGAATTACTCTTATGCAATATCATTTTGTTGAGAAGGCATTGAGCCACTTTAGCTATGAAGACTACAAGCCTTGTTCGACACTATATGATCCTACTATAATTCTTTGAAACGATAAGGGATTAGAAAGAGACAACCGATGTGTTCTTAAATTCTATACTACTTGACCTGATATCTCTTTATGTTAGCAAATTGAGCTAATTTACTGCTAAAATTGGGAGATGATTGTTAGCGCGCACTTGAGACAGTTATGCACTACTTGAGTGGTACAATGAGTTATGAACCTTACTATACTAGGTATTCTATGGTACTTGAGGGACACATGATTCTAATTGGATTTCTGATGGTGATGTGGTAAAGGAAACGATAGGATATGTTTTTACTCATGGAGGGGTTGTTGTCTCATTGATATTGTGCATACATACCATATTAAGGAGGTCAACCATAGAGGTTGAGCTTCTAGCGTTAGATACAACTACTATGGAAGCCAAATGGATGAAAGAGTATTTGATGGATTCATCCATAATGTAATTTCTAATGATCCTTATGAATCGCGATAACCAAATCATTATCACTAAAGTGTGAAGTTCAAAGGATAATATGAAATCATCTAGGCATATGAAAAGAAGATTGAAGTCTGATAGAAAAATGAGTTACTCCAAAATGATAGTTGTTGACTACATAAATATAGTTAAAATCTACCAGATCCATTTATGAAAGGTCTATCTCGAAATATGATAGATAATGCATCGAAGGAGATGTGTTTGAGACCCACTTGAGTCGCACAAAGCAGCAACACAACCCTTTATGATCACAACTCCCATGAATTAGTAGTTTGGGAAAAATAGCAAGTGTAACGATGACAATGGGGACAGTAGTATCTCTGAAACCTCGGTGCTGAAGAACTTCTACAGGTTGAGTGAATCGGGCTTCAACAACACTGCGAACTCATCTTCGACGAGACTGAAGCAATCCTTGGTGTGAGTAATGATGAACTTATTCAAGATAGATTTAATCTACTACGTGAACATGCTTTTATTTGCTATGTAGTGTATCTATTGTTCATGTAATGATTGCTTTATGAATTAATTTAATCTTAAAAGTGCACAATTATCTACCATCACTTAAGGGCATGTACAATCCCATTTAAAATGGGGTGTCTTGAGGAGCATTAGGGGGTTAAGTAAAAAAAATAAAAGACATGGGATCTTCTCGAAGAGCCCGTCTCTACACAACTCTCTATACATATTGTCAAGGGCACGTATAATCCTATTTAATATGGGGTGTCTTGAGGAGTCTTAGGGGGTTAAGTAAAAAAAGTAAAAGAGATGGGATCTTCACGAAGAGCCCGTCTCTACACAACTTCCTATACATATTGTCTCTTAACTACATTTATGATCTATGGGCTCAGGGCGATGTTGGGGGTATGCTTCGTAGCCGAAGATCCTAAAGGAATAAACACCTTCGGCAGATCCTCTCCAAAGCAGCGTCGAAGCTATCAACTATAAAGCTTCGGTACAGTGACATGTCTCAAGACGAAGGGGTGAACCGACTTAAAGATGAAATGACTTAAAGACCCATGATATTCTGTGTCATTATTATAGTTCATTGTAAAGGGCATGAATGTAATTATATACAGGCTGTGAACTGTGCCTATAAATAGGTGAACAGTACCCCCCGTACTGTTCACGGGCTCTCCTGTAATCACACATTGGGCATTTGTTTCTGCATCATGCTGGTATTTTTGCTTTTCTTCGACCCGAAGGTACATTTGTAATTCGTTATCATTTCTACAATAATGAAATAGAAATGAGTTAATAATGATAATCATATGTTCAAATTATTTTATATATTTTTTACCCTTCATCATTATTTGTTGTGTTTATGAAGGTATAACCTTTCATAACCTTCGTCTGAAATCCATTATATCCTGCGGGAAATAATGCTTCGAAGGACGAAGGACCCTAATATTTAACAATTTCTATGTTGTCTTGTTCTTGATTCATAGCATTTGAGAACAAGCCCCCAACATTGGCACCCACCTCCGGTGAACTCACTTCCACTTTTTTGAGCTGATGGCTTCGATCAAGAATCAAACTGGAACTGCTTCGGCCCTGAAGCTGGTTCTCCCGATAACAGGCGGTTCATGCTCAGAGCCGGCCAACAAGAAACAGAAGAAGGAGGCACAGAGAAGAGTACAACATGTAGAGGTACAAGGACCCTTCATCAAATCAAGATGGTCCCACATCCCAATTACCTTTTCTCAAGAGGATCTTCAGCTCAAGAATTACCCACACAATGATGCTATGGTTATCTCTTGTGTGATCAAAGGATTTCTGGTCCATAATGTTTTGGTTGATACAGGCAGTGCAGCAGATATCATATTTGCTAAGGCCTTCAGACAAATGCAAGAGCCCGAAGACAAGATTCATGATGCTACGCACCCTCTTTGTGGCTTCGGAGGGCGACAGATTGTAGCGCTTGGTAAGATTACCATGCCGGTGACCTTCAGATTCGTCAACAACACAAGGACTGAGCAAATTGTGTTTGACATTGTTGACATGGAGTATCCTTACAATGCTATCATTGGTCACGGAACACTCAATGCTTTCGAAGCAATTCTTCATCCAGCATATCTCTGCATGAAGATACCTTCGGATCAGGGACCTATTGCTATTCATGGGAGTCAGGAAGCCGCCAGAAAGGCCAAGGGGAATTGGACTGATTCAAAGGCAATCCACAACATAGATGAAGTCGAAGCTTGTGAGCAGTACAAGCATAGAAGGGAGAAGGCTGCTTCGGCCGATCAGCTGAAACCCATGCTTTTATGCGAAGATATCGCAGAGCAGAAGGTGCTGCTGGGATCTCAATTGTCTGAGGAACAAGAGAAAACCTTGATAAGATTCTTGTTCAACAACAAAGATGTCTTTGCATGGTCGGCTAATGATCTTTGCGGAGTTAATAGAGATGTTATTGAACACTCGCTCAATGTTGATCCATCCTTCAGACCCAGAAAGCAGAGGCTTCGGAAGATGTCTGATGACAAGGCCGAAGGTGCTCGGAATGAAGTGAAAAGACTTCTCAGTGCCGGAGTTATCAGAGAGGTAAAATACCCAGAATGGTTGGCTAATACTGTTATGGTAAAAAAGGTCAATGGTAAATGGAGGATGTGTATCGATTTTACTGATCTCAACAAGGCATGTCCGAAGGACGAGTTTCCATTGCCAAGGATAGATTCCCTAGTTGATGCAACAGCTTCATCAGAACTTATGAGTCTGCTGGATTGTTATTCAGGCTACCATCAAATTTGGATGAAGAAGGAGGATGAGCCGAAGACCAGCTTCATAACCCCTAGTGGAACATATTGTTACCTTTGGATGCCTGAGGGGCTCAAGAATGCCAGAGGAAGCTTTAGCAGAATGACAGCGAAGGTTCTCCAATCTCAGATAGGCAGAAATGTGCTAACTTATGTTGATGATATCATTATAAAAAGCACGAAGCAAGAGAATCATATTACTGATCTACAGGAAACCTTCGCTAATTTTAGACAGGCCGGTTTAAAGTTGAATCCAGAAAAATGTGTCTTCGGGGTGAAGAAAGGGAAATTTCTTGGCTGCTTAGTTTCAACAAAAGGGATTGAGGCTAATCCAGATAAAATCGAAGCTATCCTTCGAATGGAACCACCAAGTACAAAGAAGGGGGCTCAAAGATTGACAGGAAGACTAGCATCTCTCAACAGATTCATATCTAGATCAGCAGAGAGAAATTTACCATTTTTCGAAGTGCTGAAGTCAGCCGAAGTTTTTCAATGGGGACCAGTCCAGCAGAGAGCCTTCGAAGAGTTGAAGCAATATTTGATAGACCTAACAATGCTAACTCCACCAACGCCAGGGGCTCCTCTCTTGTTATATGTGGCAGCCTCGCACTCAGCGGTAAGTGCGGCACTTGTCCAAGAGAAGCTTGAAGGGCAAGTCAAGAAGCAAGCTCCAATATATTTTGTATCTGAAGTTCTTAGTTTATCAAAGAAAAATTATACAGAATTGGAGAAGGTGCTATATGCTGTTTTGATGGCTTCTAGAAAGCTTCGGCATTATTTCCAACCATACAATATAATTGTCCCTTCTTCACAACCATTGAAGGACATTATGAGAAATAGAGAAGCTACTAGAAGGATTGGAAAGTGGGCTGCGGAACTCAATGAATTCTGCATTGATTATGTACACAGATCTTCGATTCAGTCCCAAGCGTTAGCTGACTTCATTGCTGACTGGACGCCAGGGGCTCAGGTAGAAGAGGCAAGTAAAGATGCCGAAGCATGGACAGTATTCTGTGATGGTTCTTGGGGAACCTTCGGAGCAGGAGCAGCCGCTATGCTGGTTGCACCCTCCAAAGTTAAAACTTGCTATGCAGCAAGACTTGATTTTAGTTGCACAAATAACATTGCTAAGTACGAGGCTTTACTTTTGGGTCTTCAGAAGTTAAAGGCAATGGGAATCAGAAGGGCGGTTCTTAAAACCGATTCCCAAGTTATCTCTGGTCATATTGACAAGAGTTGTAAGGCAAGAGACCCGAAGCTTGAGAAGTATTTAGATACGGTCCGAAGGATTGAAGCTTCCTTTGAAGGGTTTTCTGTAAAAAATATTCCTCGAGGAGAAAACGAACATGCTGATTTGCTAGCCAAGTCAGCAGCACAGGGACTGCCCTTACCTTCGGAAGTATTTTTTGAAACAATAAAAGCACCTTCGGTTGAACTCCTTGAAAGAGCGGTCCTCAATATATCTCCTGTTTATAGTGAAGATTGGAGAACTGAGATCATCTCCTACCTTAAGGGTAATTTCCTTTCAGATGACGAAGCTTACAACAAGAGAATAGAGGCAAGAGCTCGTCCATATGTAATAATACAAGGGGAGTTGTACAAGCATGGGGTCTGCTCTCCATTACTCAAATGCTTATCCAGAGCCGAAGGTATAGAATTGATGAAGGAAATACATGCAGTCCTGTGTGGATCTCACATTGGATCTAGGCCTTTGCTGGGAAAAGTTTTTCGCCAAGGATTTTATTGGCCCAAAGCAGCTTCGGATGCAGCGGAGTTAGTCCAAAAGTGCGAAGGTTGTCAGAAATGTGCAAGAGATCAAAAACAACCTTCGTCCCTAACCCAGTTAATACAACCCACTTGGCCATTGCAAAGGTGGGGTCTTGATTTGTTAGGTCCGCTACCACCAGCACAAGGCAACTTAAGATATGTTGTAGTGGCAGTGGAATATTTTTCTAAATGGATTGAGGCAAAGCCTTTAACCACAATAACTTCGGTTACTGTTCAAAAGTTTTTCTGGCAAAACATTGTTTGTCGCTTCGGAGTGCCGAAGGCCATCACTGTGGACAATGGAACGCAGTTTGATTCCGAAGCCTTCAAAGAATTTTGTGAACAAATTGGCACAAAGATCCATTTTGCATCAGTCCGACATCCGGAATCAAATGGACTAGTTGAAAGGGCTAATGGCATCATAATGACAGGAATAATGAAGTTAATCTTCAATCAGCCAAGGGGAAAGTGGCCAGACGAATTAATCAAAGTGGTGTGGAGCCACAACACAACAATATCAAGATCAACTGGCTTTACGCCATTCAAACTATTGTTTGGTGACGAAGCAATAACTCCAGAAGAAGCCAAAGCAGGATCAATAAGAATAGTAGCTTCGGTAGAAGGCGAAGCTGAAGCTGATTACTCTGTGGAAAAAGATGCTATAGAAGGGATCAGGCTTCAGGCTGTGGAAAACATCAATAAATACCAAGCTAAAACAATAAAATGGCGTGATAGAAAGGTCAGGCTAAAGAACATCGAACCAGGACATTTGGTGCTTCGAAGAGTGGCCAACCCAGAGACAATAGGCAAATTACAGCTGAAGTGGGAAGGACCTTTTCTGGTAGTATCTTCGACAAGACCTGGTTCTTACAGGTTGAAGGATATGGACGGCAACGACATTCCTAGATCATGGAATGCGGACGAACTTCAGCGATATTATGTTTAGCTTGATGTATTTTTTTCTATTCTTTCTTGTGGCACCCTTTTTCCTTTTCAAAGGGGGAGAAAGGTTTTTAATGGGGCCACAACATGTAATTTTTCTTTTCCTTATTTCAATTCTATAAGAGTAATATCCCCCAAAGATGTAAATGTAAAAGCTGACAACGCACCATCGAGTGCAGTGGAAAAAGAAAAGAAAACAGGGAGAAGCTCAAAAGTCGTTCCCAAGGGAATGCAGAGCTTACAGCGAAAAATAAACGCTGATTCCGCTGAAAGTAAAAGGCGAAGAAGCTCCTAAGGGAGGCTTACAGCGAAAAATAAACGCTGATTCCGCTGAAAGTAAAAGGCAAAGAAGCTCCTAAGGGAGGCTTACAGCGAAAAATAAACGCTGATTCCGCTGAAAGTAAAAGGCGAAGAAGCTCCTAAGGGAGGCTTACAGCGAAAAGTCAGCGCTGATACACCGAAAAATAAACGGTGAAGCCGAAAAATAAGCGGCAAAGAGGGTTTGAGTCATTCTCAAGGGAGTATGGCTTCGGATATCTATTTGAACATTCATTTGCACGATACATTATATCATGGCATTTGCATTCATAAACATTCACTTAGACATACATAGGATCATCATCAGCATAACGTACAAACATGCTTCTGATACAAAAGGAAGGCAATTTTATGCTTCGCTGTGTACGCAAAGAAGGGAAGGTGTTTTTCGCCTATGGCTCAAAAGCATTACTTTCGTCCACACCAAAGCATTTCATACATGGACGGAAAAGTAAGATTATATTACAAAGTAAAACTCAGATTACATCATATTTTATACAAGTTATTACAGGAGTTTTTTGAGCTACTTTTACAAGACTATGCAAGCTTCGGCACTATCTCTGGAGCTTCGTTCTTCTACTCTGTAGCTGCAGTTTCGGCCTGGTCAATCTGTACGAAAGTATTATCAGCCGAATTCAAAAATTCAAAGGAAAAGGTAAGCATAAGGTATGATTTTGTTACCAACTTGAGGTGACTCCGAGCTTCCTCACTAGCTTTGCTCCGACCACCCTTTGTCCATACTAACTTTATAAATCTGTTTGCAATACTTCGAGCCAGATTCGGAACATCATCTAAGTCTGCTGGTGACAGGCTGAAGTTGGGTCTATTAACAATCTTGCCGTGTTCACAGCCAGACTTCAAAAAAGCAATAGCTGTGCCCCGAGAAGCTGCCAGGGCACAGAAGTCGCTATGCCTAGCTATAACTTCGTCAAGATCATTAATTTCACCTTCAATATGCTCGAAGGCACCAGGCAGGTCTTTGGCCGAGGGAGTAAACTCTACACTACTGGCTCCGGCAAAATAGAACACTTGCTTTAGCTGATGAATGCATCGAGTGCAGAACTCCAAACACTTATTTTGAAGATTTTTCAAAGATTCTTTCAGTTCCAAGTTCCTTTGAGTTTCGGCTTCAAGCCTTGCATCAAGCTTCAGTTTCTCTTGTTCAAAATTTTCTGACTGGGAAAGAAGCTTCGAATTTAATTCTGTTATTTTTGCTTCAGCATCCACTAATAAACCTTCGGCTGTTTGTAGCTCGAAGTCTTTCTTCTCAATGACAGCAGATTGCTCCTTTATTTTTTTTCTAAATTTTCAATTATAACTTCTTGCCTTTTATCCTCTAAATCTTGTTGCATTTTTAATGCCTTGCTCAAAAGCATGCTCTGTGGACAAATAGCCTTCGTTAGAAAATATTTTTGTACCACAAGTAATAAGAGTTAGACACGAAATGTTTACCTTGAAATTAGAATAGAATAAACTGCTGACAATATGTTGTCGACGGTAGCGGCTGATATCCGCTTCAAGCTTCGGGAAGCCGATACTCTTTGATAAAGTACCGACAACCTTCGCACCGGTTTGATCTCGTATACACCCTAACCCTTCATCATCAATACCACCAAAGAGAAGTGCCCCCGGCCGATATCCACAAGATAGAGCATACTCTTTTAATTCCTCTCTTTCAGCTTCAGTCAGCTCCTGGCCAACTAAGTTTCGGAAGTCAAAAGTTTCATCTACCGAGGTATCTTCGGTTATTCCTCCTTTATCGGGTTTGGCAGGTGGGAAGGTAAATCGGCAAGGTCTCCAACACCGGACAAACAATCACCCGCGCTCACTGAACGGTGGGCCACACAGCTCGAGAAGGTGAATCGCTGGCAAGAGTGTAACGGTGCAAGATGGGT